>JANDEH010000046.1:0-1403056 GCA_024610705.1 Tetragnatha versicolor
ATTTTCTTCAAATGAGGTGAAGAATTATATGACATCAGTTCCAACTCCATGGGGGGTCTATTTTAGAATATGCAGAAAAAAAAATTTTTATACGGCCCCCATAGATTGAAACCTCCAATGAGAAAAATTTTCTCCATTCATTTCTTAATCAGATACAAAAAATTTCATCTTCATATCTTCAAAATTCACCAAGATATTAAAAGCTGAAATTCGTGACTTACACCACTTTATCATACCTGTGAGTGACATACTTTTACTGCAAAATAGGGGCCATCCACAAACTACAGTTAAACATTTTAGCAACCAAACTACCGTAAAACTTTGATTTTTTCAGGTGACAAAACAAGGACTACATGAAAAACTCCTCCAATCAGCCATGGTGTTGAGCTCGCTCAACTACGCTAATCCAGATACCTGTCATTTGTCATTGCTACTTGCTACTCATATCAGAGGGGGCCCATCAGCTCTCATTTTGCGTTCAGATTTGTGTCGTTATTGGTTTTAAAGTAACCCTCCTACCAATCAATACTTATTTATAAATTACCTTAAGTTATCGAAAAGATTATAAAAAATATTTCTTGGAGCCCCGAAATCAGGTACTCCTTCATACCTATTAGCTACGTAAAAAATAATCGTAGCACGAGTGTGTGGCTCCCAGAAACACTTGATACTCAGGAATCAATACCTATAAGTTCCAATTTAGCCAAACACTGCTTTATTGTTTAATAGAATGACGCACTTTTTAACTTGCGGACGGTCCCTTAAAAATGTAAACCCTCATATCTCAGTGAATTTTGAAGATATCGAGACAGACTTTTTTCTATCTTATTGAGAAGTGAATGGAGAAAATTTTTTTACTGGAAGTTTCATTCTACGGGGGCCGTTTAAAAAGTTATTTTCTGCATCTTCTAAAATAGACCCCCCATGGAGTTGAAACTGGTCTCATATAATTCTTCACCTCATTTGAAGAAAATTCGCCATTGGAAGTATGGGTCTAGGGGAAATATTTTAGGAAATAGCCTATCGTTACAGGTTTTTTGAAACACCCCGTATACATACATATATACCCACACTTAGTTTTATTATATTAGATGTGAAAAGGAATTTTAGTCTTAAAAAGCGGAACATTAGGTGAATACCTTTAGTGCCCAGAAATAACTGTGAAAAAATATTTTTCCTTATTCTTGTAGTTTTGATCCAAAAATAAAGTATTAATACTTTACGGTGATAGTAAATGCGGACTTTAAATGGGTTCATCAGTGTTTATCTGCTAGTAAAAAGGCTAATAGGATATTGGGATACATTAAAAAAACTGTTTCTTCTTCAAGGTCCGAGGATATTATTTTGCCACTATACAGAGGCTTGGTGAGACCTCATCTAGAGTATGCTGTTCAGTTTTGGTCTCCATACTTAAAAAAAGATATTGATTCAATTGAAAGGGTTCAGCATAGGGCTACTAAAATGGTCAAGGGTATAACCAGTTTAAGTTATGAGGGAAGATTAAAGAAGCTAAATATGTTCACTCTAGAGAAAAGAAGGATTAGAGGGGATTTGATTCAACTTTTTAAAATGGTAAAGCAAGGGGACACAGAGGGACTAGATTTCAATACGGTGTCACAATTTCAAATTGAATAAAGACAAATTTAAGACGGATTGTAGAAAGCATTATTTTTTTAATATGGTAGTGGATAGATGGTTGCCTGAAACAATTGTAAATTCAAGTGGGGTTCAAGAGGAAAATTGACAGATACTGGGATTCCAGTAGTTTGGGAGACTGGACCAACCTTGCTAGGCTTACGCCTGTAGTTGGTCGACTTAATTTGTATTAAAAAAAAATAAAAACCTCACACATTTTTTTTAATTGCAAAATTGGGTGACTTCATTAATTATACCACCTAGACATGAAATTATTTTTTCGATAAAACCAGCTGAAACTCGAACTTTTGGTACCTCGGGAAGTTAATAGTGTTTTCAACTTATTTTCTGACAATGGACCGTCTGACATCACATTATGTGACCTACTGAGGTTGCAATTGATTACCACAGACACTACACTAGTAGTTTGTATACTACTTGTGAGGTAAACTGTTCGATTCTGGCCGATTTGAGTAGCCTTTACGTAATTAACTTATTGTGTGTTGGCATCGGTAGGGGTACACGTGTATCATTATGCGCAGTTTGACTGCATCCATTTATTCTGTTCTGTTCGAGCTGATTCTGGTTTTTTTACTGTGGATTGTACAGCGTTGAGCTGCAATAAATGAAATTTTATGTTCCCAACCCGTGATGTTCCCTTAGGATTACTGCTGGCTACTACTGGTTGGTTACACTACTAGTACACTAGTAGAGAGATATGATTCGATAGTGAGAGTTTTTTTATACCCAACACGTGATTTTAATAGTCTCGAATCCAAATATAGGCGTCCATTGAGATGGAATTGAGATTTTTTTCTTAATTTTAAAGAGAAAAAGCTGTTAATAACCCTTTGAGAGGGGGGTCGAAACTTGTAAGAGCACCCTGAACGCACCCGACCGTCGGATTCCCCCAAACGAATTTGAGAAAAGTTGTTCGATGGGTACAACCGTTCAGTTGGGTTCTCGCAACCGCGCCACTTCCATTCGAACCGGTGCGGTCACTGCAAACGCGCTGTTCGTTCAGTCCTATAGAACGGTGCGGTTGGGAGATACGCACTTTCCGTTATGAGAACAGAACTGTTTTTTGCGTGGTCACGACCAATTATTTTCATTTAACTGTTAACCATTGGTAGGCATACAAATAGTTGTTGTTATGGTAACTGTAGCTCACGTGATGTGGAAAGCTCTATTCAATATGAGGGGAAGTTAAATGTAAAAAAAAGATCAAGGATTAAAATTTTTACGGGCTGCCAAAAGCAATCCATATTTTTTTCTTTGTTAATAACACTTACAAGAGAGCTTAAAGTAGGAAGAGAGGCGACAACGCACTGATAGTTTCTGATTGGCCAAGAGGAAATTTTTACCGCTATTTCGGAAAAACCGGTCATGCGCACAAACCAGTTTAAACCTGCTGTCACCTCTCTTCCCACTCTATGCTCTCTAACACTTTAGTTTAGAAAGTTTAAACAAACTTTTATGTAATCTTTGTTTTATATTTCAACTTGAATTAAATGTAAACTCTAACGGTCATATCCCCACTAACTTAACCTGAACTTCTGATTGGTGGTTGAAAGAAGGCCAATCAGAGAATAGTCGAAAAATCTCGATTCCAGGTTAACCTTCCGTTAGACCATTTTCTTCTTAATAATCACTGATGGGATAATTTTCAGTGGAAAAAATTACCTTTTTGAGATGCGATTAAAACCACAATTCCGGCATTTATTACTTATATTAACATTACTTCAGGATCAATATTGATACTTAGATCTCTATGGTTTTTAGTCATCAGCTGTGGGTGAACACAGTACCCTCTATAGCTTAGAAAGCCTGAACACGGATTGCTGACGTCAGCAAGCGAAGGCTGAAAATCGCCCCGCCTCTCCAATCAGGGATCTTACCTTCTGTAGCTGAGCCTATTAACTACAGAGGATAATGCCACTGATAGCTACTGAGCCTCTCAGCCTACCTCTGATTGGAGAGGCGGGGCGATTTTCAGCCTTCGCTTGCTGACGTCAGCAATCCGTGTACTGACATGGCTGACTCTTATCGAAGCTGTTTTATTTTTCTAAAAACATAAGTCTTTAAAACAAAGAAAACATCCACAAATCACACAGAATTACAGTAATTTCACGAAACGAGCAAGCCTAACCAATTTCCCCATAGACTAACATTGTGCGAATTTTTTCTTGAAAACCACCTTTTTTCATGGGCGGATTTAGGTGGTGAACCCTGGGGAAGCATACCTTCGGGGGCTGTCCCAAAAGGATTTGGAAACATGATTTTATATATAGTAGTATTATGCACAATTTAAAGCAGATATTCAAAGTGTTCGCCGTGCAGTACAAACAGCATGCAATGGAGCAACTAAGTCCATTTGTGTTACGGTGAAAGACCGAAATTTGGTGAATGTCGAGAATCACATGTTCGCTTATATGTGAGTGTCGACATTCTCGGAAATTCACAGTAACATTGTCACAACGTGTCTTGATACACCAGTTCCTTGAGATTGCCCCATACGGCGGACACTTTGAACATCTGCTTTAAACTGTGCAGCATTTGATATGTTCAATAAAGTGTTTTTTCTTGCAGTGACGTCATACTTTGTTTTTCGTATTTTCCTCGTAAACTATGGATCGGACACTTCTTTGGGCAGTTTTTATGTACTCTCAACAAGGAATCTAGCTGTGCAGAGTTTATGCGGGCGTTTTGGGACACCCTGTGTATACACAGAATATCCTGAATTTAATTCTTTTGTGCGTTGTGTTGCTTTCACTGCCCTGCATCAAGTACCTGTAAAACCCATTTTCCCTTCATAGTAGAGCCTGAATACGAGAGAGAGAGGCGACAACCCGGTGTAGCGCGCTGATTGGTCAACAGCGTTTTTTGTTCACCGCAGGTTTCCCTCCATAGGATTATAGCATGGGAGCCAGGCAAGCGGCAGGATACAGTTTGGACAGAATTGGACAGTTTTAACTGCGCGCAAGGATGCGCAGAGACGCTTTTAAGCGAGTTGTCGCCTCTCTCTCGTCGTATACAGGCTCTCTAGTAGACAGTATGCAGGAAAAACAACTTCTGAAACCATAGAGTTAGGAAAGAATAGGGGTCTAAAAAAAACGTTCCATTCTGCTCGTGGCTGTTCTTTCTTTCTCTGCCACATGTAATTGGAACCTTTTTTTTCTATTTGGCAGTAAGTAAATAAATAATTAACGGTTCCCCCACGTTAACTACACTAATTTGTACAAGAATCCAAGTAATTAAAGATCTTTATTTTATCAAAGCAACACAAAAGTCACAATGAAAAAGCTGCCGTTTACACAACCTTAACAAACCATCCTTAACTAAAACGGGGAACTTTGGTTGGTTAACTATGAGAAACTTTAAATCGTGGTTTCATTTTATTAAAGAATTAAAAAAAATTAACCCTAGTTCAGAGCCAGTTTATGAAAACATGGCGTAGTAATCAACAAAGGGCAGTTTTCCAACTGTGATTTCTTATGAAAATAATTATAATTAAGAAACTATTTAAACACCACATAACCAATCAACTTTTTAACGACTATAAATAAAAAGGATAAACTAATATTCCTGGATGGAAAATACCGTAAAATTTACGTTTTAAACAGACGGTTACAGAATATATCCAAAACTGGGACCCTTTTTACTGATGATTGAACGGTTAAAAAAACGCTATGATAACGGATTTGTATTGCAAGGACCCAGCTGACCGCTTGAAACGGTAAATTTTACGGGTTTTTTTTTACAGGTAAAACCAACAATTTTCTACATCCATAAAGTTCAATAAAATATTTAGCATTGTAAAAAGCACACAAATGTAGTTGAACAATTTTCAGATTTTACAGAAAAATATTTTTTGAGGAAACATTATCTACAAAAATGTCCATACATGTCAGCTGCTGTGAATCCCAAAAAAAAAAGATCCAGACAACTGTCTCAGTCTTGTCAACTCACAAGGTTGAAGAAAAAACTGCAATGTTTTTTATTTGTTTAAAACACATGTTTGTTTAAAACGCTTTTTTTAAAATTCATTTCGCATCGAACTGGGTAAAAAACAATAAAAAAAGGATGCTCAATTTTGTGGATCGAAATCGCTTCCAAAATTGTGTAATTTTTATTGCATATTTTAAATCGATATATTGGAGAGTTGAAAAATGTATTTTTCTTCCTAGAAAAAATTTTTCATCATGAGAAACTAGGTTGCAAGAAAAACCAATTTCAGATGTTGTCATCGAAACACTTTTTTTAAAAATAAAATTTAATAGAATAACAGTTAATTTCACTCTTAAAACGATTGTACCAAAATTGAGTAAAAAGTACTCAAAAAGATCCAATAAGTACTCAAATTTGAATACATGAATATACTCATTCTGAAATGTGCATATACTCAAAAATGAAACATCGTGAGCTCATTTTTGAGTTCAAGCTCAAGATGTTTCATTTTTGAGTATTTTCAGAATGAGTATATTCATGTATTCAAATTTGAGTACTTAATGGATCATTTTGAGTACTTTTTACTCAATTTTGATACAATCGTTTTAAGAGTGTTCTATTTAGTTTATTGAAACATGATCGGATTATGAATAAAGGAAGAAAGGAAGAAATTATTTTTTTGAAGAAAAGTCTATGAAAACGTTTTAAGCAGATGTGTTGATGATCATGATCATGATCATTATCCTCCTCCTCCCATGAGTTCGTCCTCGTACTGCTTTCTGAAGCAGTCTCCGACGGGGAAGAAGTCCCAGCATCGCTTCTGGTAGAACTCCCACACGTACGTCTCCTGATGGATAGAAGACATCATTGTCAACAACATACAAACAACGTTTATACCAGGGTTGGCTGGATTGGACCCAATGGGTTTTTTCAAAAAAAACCATATGAAAAAAAAACACATTTTGGACCAATTTTTGGGTTTTTTCAAGAAAAATCAATATTTTGGCAGTTCCTTCAAAATATGTGTTTTTTTTTTCAAAGTTTAGGATATTTTAAAAAATTTTAATGGGTTTTTGCAAAATTTGAAGTAGGTTTATAAAATTAAATGGTGTTTTTCAATTTCAGGGAGTTTTTTTAAAGTTAAATAGGTTCTTTCATTATTCAGTGGGTTTTTCATTATTGAATGGGGTTTTTTCAAAATTTAGGACGTTTAAAGTTAAAACTAGATTTAAAAAATAAAGATTTTTTTAAAACTTCATTGGGATTTTTCAAAGTTGAATAGATTTCTTTCAATATTGAATGGGTTTTTTCAAAGTTTAGGATTTTTTTAAAATTTTAGTGAGTTTTTTCAATATTTAAACCAGGTTTCAGTAAATAAGGGATGTTTTTAAAATTTCAGTGGGTTTTTTCAAAGCATAAAAACTTTGAAAAAACCCACGTAACTCTGTAAAAACAAACATTATTTTGACAGAGTACATTTAACATAGAAAGAACACACTAAAATTGAAAAACCCACTAATTTATAGGAGAAAACCACTTAGTTTTGAAAAAACCCAGTTTTATATGGGTTATTTCAGGGTTTTATTGAAAAAACCCGGGTTTTTGCCAACTCTGGTTTATACACCACGTTTAACTTTTGAACAGTCATAAAAGTGAGGTCTAGGTAGAGTAAAGTGACCATGTCCTATCCGTTGTCATAACGTCCAACGCCCTCTAGCGGAAATGTTAGGAATTTTTATTTTAAAAGCTATTTAGGTATTTGCTATATTAGTCAATTACTGAATTGTAGAGCAGCATCGATTTAGTACGAAAAGACAACTTGAAAAGTCTTGAATATAACGCACGCTCAATTATGTAGAATTTACTTAGTTTTTAGGCTCCTCATGAGGCGAAAATGAGAAATTCTCATTTTGATGACTTAGGTATAAATAACTAAAAGTATAGTCTCTTTTTCGCCACGAGAGGAGCGTTTTAAGAAGTAAAAACTACGTAAATTCAACCTAATTGAGCGTGCGTTTTAGGGGTTTTATTCAAGATACTTTTCAGCTTAAGGTGTATTTTCCTACTAAATCGGTGCTGCTTTTTCACATACCTCAAATAGCTTTTAAAATAAAAATAATAGCTCCTAAAGTTTCCGCTAGAGGGCGTTGAAAATTGTCTCATCGCATGGTCACTTAATTATACCTAGACCCCACTTTCATGACTATATCGGGTTCAAAAGGACCACTTTTCGTGGGACACTCAGTATATGTAAAATTAAACTCACCTGGCCGGTGTACTCTGTGTCCGGTTTGTTGATGAGATGCATGAGGAAGAACCTGAAAAAAAAAGGGATGAGTCATCGTAAATAGATGAAAATACCAACAGAAAACTGTTAACAGAGGTTAAAATTGAAATAAAACATTTCGTTGTAATTAAATCCAAAGGGGGGCAATAAACAGTGCACCCTCTTTGTCCCAAAGATTCTCGAAATGATCCTACTTTTGTGAGTCAAATTTCTGGGGGAGTACTCTTTTAGTGTAACCCAATACCCTATTAGCCAGGTGACTCGTTTGTGACTTTTACTTTGGGGTCACGGGCATGACCGTGAAGTCGCCAGGACGTCACAGTGACAGCTTAATGTCCGCAATTTGTGACCAAAATCTGTGACCCCTCGTGACGTCCTTGTGAAGTCACAGTACAACCAGATTGTGACTGCGTGACGCGAATGTCACGTTGCAGAGTAGTCACGATGTGTACGTCACTTGATGACGTCGCAGTGACTGGTATTCGACACGCTGCCGTGTTAAATTAACAATTGCTTCAAGTTTGAAATCTTTAAGCATTTTCAGGCTATTTTAAGTGATTTATTTACTTGAAATCAGAAATACCTCAATATAATCCTACTAAAACATGTCGTCACTAATCGGTCACACGGTGAAATCACAGAGACGTCATGGGGGGACTTAGGGTTGACGGTTACCTCGAGGAGTCACAATGACGTTGCAGAGTGTTCACACAAGTTCTAGTAGATGGCGGTCACAATGTGACCTCTTTGTGTAGACGCGTTTCAGTCACTCTGTGAATTGTGTGACCCTCAGTGACGTTATATTGACGTCACTGCGACTTTTGTGTTATTAGGGTAGGTCCAAAAAATGACAAATTGACTTTGAGCGCTCAAGACAATGTCCAACATTTGCTCTACACATGAAAGAGGGGAGGGGGAAATAACTACCCCTATAGCCCCTTAAAGTTGAGAAATCAATGTTCATTCATTGTATTTTTTCAATTCATTTGGAATTAAAGTTAAGTTGTCCTTTAATTCGCATTCATTGTGCTTTTTTCCGTTTTTCTCAAACTTTGGTTTTTTGGGCCTTTTTTTCAAACTCACGATTCATTTACGGTTTTCAAAAATTTTCCCAGGGGTAAAACCATCACCTTCCGAGATTTTGGACTCGATTTATAACCTCCTCCCGTGAAAATTTTACTGCTTGAATCTGACTGAAAATTGCCCTGTTTTATGCTAATTAAGCGCTTAAGCTGATCAGCAGGCAAACAGGGTTCGATTACAAATTTGTGAATAGGGGTCGTTCAAATATTACGTAAGCACCTAAGAGGGGAGGGGGGGTTTGCTCTTTGCTTATTTTTGCTGACAAGGGGGGAGGGGGGATATGAGTGATGCTTACAAATGATGGTGCATTTTCGAAAATCTCTTGTCTCTTGCATAAATAATTTCAAAATTGAACCAAAAATAAATGTAGCAAAAAATTGAATTAGGAAATCTGACGTAAGCACTTTTTCTGGAGATGGACCACCCTAACATTTTGAAATTGTAGCCCTGAAAAGTAGTATTTCGACTCATTTTTGAACACTTAGGGTTACACCAAGTACAGCTCCTTGTACGAGTCACCTAATTTTCAAGGAAAAAACAGTACTTACTACAAGGGATGTCAAAGTTTCGGGGGGGGGGTCTGGCAGTGTCTTACGTAATTATGGTGGTGGTGGGGGGTTGAGGTATGCTTATCTTTTCTGACAAGGGGGGAGGGGGGGTTAAAATGACCAAAAAAGTGCTTATGTAATATTTGAACGGCCCCATAGGAGAAATAGAGAGCATTTCAACTGCAAGTTCTAGTGACTCTCATATTCCAGATGTAATAATACTCGAATAAAAACTATTACACCGTGTGCTTTAGTTCAAATAAACTATTTTTTATTTAAATTTATGTGAATCCCAATGTGACAAAAATATTAGCCAATTCTGCTAGTTGAAGGGTCTCTTCATTATTTTGACAGCCATTGTATATAGCAAGATATATTCTCGCCAATTAAGAAGCCAGCCAAGGGTGAGAGAAAGTGAAGAAAACTGGTTTCTCTTTTGCTTAGCCACACTACTCGGAACATTGTCGTGACATCGATAAATTTCTATTAAAAAACGATTAAGATGTTATCAGGAGGAGGAAAGAAGGGGACTTGTGAAGGAGCGATGTAGTAGATAACTCCGGAAGCAGATCGGTTGAAGTACGGGTGCATCTAGAGATTTTTACCCCGACGATTGTCAAGAGCGAAAGATTTATGAGGAGGGGAACATCTTTTGTTCGCTAATTGACCTCACTGTAGTGTCTGGCAGTTGGGAGTAAGGTGTCGCTACCTCTGCCCAGGGTCCGTGTTCCTGTAATAATCCCTCTGTCCCAACTGGTATAGGGGGAGGAACGGAACTGAGCGGAGGAGCGACTGGTTTTATAAAAAGGGGACGACCCCGGACGAGAGGAGAACCGGAAAAGACACGCGGGGAATGCGTGGGGTTCGGGCTGTGATTATTATTTGTCTACCGTCTGAAGGCGGAGGAAAACCGGTTTTCTGTGCCTTCCACAATGCTGATAAACCGGTTTTTCTCCACCTTCCGACGGTAGACAAATTTTAGGGTAGTGGCCATTTTGAAGTGTCTTTGGAAGTGTTGTGTATTGGTGTAAGAGAAAGAAGAACGGAATTAAAGTCCTTTTTAATTCCTACTAGTTGTAGTGATTGTTTTAGTGTGGTGCCTTGGTGTCGTAGTGTGCGTCCATTCAGATATTACACTCACTAACCACACAAAACGACGAGGCTCCTTCGGGCATTCGGGGGAGATTAGGAGCATTGATAATCTCCCCCTTCCTTTTGAGCTGAGGTCAATTAGCGAACAAAAGATGTTCCCATCTTCATAAATCTTTCTCTCTTGACAATCAACGGGGGAAAATCTCTAGATGCACCACTCATAAGCGTACAGGAGTTATCCACTACATCGCTCCCTCAAGTCTTTCTTCCCTCCTCCTGATAACATCTTAATCGTTTTTTAATGGAGATTTATCTTTTCCACGACTATTTTCCGAGTAGTGCGCCTTAGGACGGCAGTACCTAAATTGTGCATCTAGAGATCATTTCCCCGTTGATTGTCAAAACGAAAGATTTATGAGCAGGGGAACATCTTTGGTCCGCTAATTGACCTCAGCTAACCACACAAAACGACGAGGCTCCTTCGGGCATTCGGGGGAGATTAGGAGCATGGATAATCTCCCCCTTTCTTTCGTGTGGTTAGCTGAGGTCAATTAGCGAACAAAAGATGCTCCCCTCCTCATAAATCTTTCTCTCTTGACAATCAACGGGGGAAAATCTCTAGATGCACCACTCATAAGCGTACAGGAGTTATCCACTACATCGCTCCCTCAAGTCTTTCTTCCCTCCTCCTGATAACATCTTAATCGTTTTTTAATGGAGATTTATCTTTTCCACGACTATTTTCCGAGTAGTGCGCCTTAGGACGGCAGTACCTAAAGGGTGCATCTAGAGATCATTTCCCCGTTGATTGTCAAAACGAAAGATTTATGAGCAGGGGAACATCTTTGGTCCGCTAATTGACCTCAGCTAACCACACAAAACGACGAGGCTCCTTCGGGCATTCGGGGGAGATTAGGAGCATTGATAATCTCCCCCTTCCTTTTGAGCTGAGGTCAATTAGCGAACAAAAGATGTTCCCATCTTCATAAATCTTTCTCTCTTGACAATCAACGGGGGAAAATCTCTAGATGCACCACTCATAAGCGTACAGGAGTTATCCACTACATCGCTCCCTCAAGTCTTTCTTCCCTCCTCCTGATAACATCTTAATCGTTTTTTAATGGAGATTTATCTTTTCCACGACTATTTTCCGAGTAGTGCGCCTTAGGACGGCAGTACCTAAAGGGTGCATCTAGAGATCATTTCCCCGTTGATTGTCAAAACGAAAGATTTATGAGCAGGGGAACATCTTTGGTCCGCTAATTGACCTCAGCTAACCACACAAAACGACGAGGCTCCTTCGGGCATTCGGGGGAGATTAGGAGCATGGATAATCTCCCCCTTCCTTTCGTGTGGTTAGCTGAGGTCAATTAGCGAACAAAAGATGCTCCCCTCCTCATAAATCTTTCGCTCTTGACAATCGTCGGGGTAAAAATCTCTAGATGTATCACTCATAAGCGACCAAGAGTTATCTACTACATCGCTCCCTCAAGTCCCCTTCTTTCTTGTTCCCTCCTCCTGATAACAAATGTCTTAATCGTTTTTTAATGGAGATTTATCTTTTCCACGACTATTTTCCAAGTAGTGTGGTGTGCGCCTTAGGCTCAAAACACACTGCGTCTTATAGTCGCTACTGCAATCAATCTCCATTAAAAAAGCATGGAGAAAGCCCCTATCTTGACAGGAATGAAGATTCCTGTCAATATAGGGGGAGTCTCAGGCTGAACTCCATGCTTTTTCCCCTCTTTGATTAATTGCAGTAGCGACTTATGGTCGCTAGGTCTGACTCGGCTCTTAGGACGGCAGTACCTATAGTAAGCAGTATAGTAGGTTAATATAGTAGGTACTCACATGTAGTTGGCGAGGTTGTGCTCCTTCTGCACGTGAGTGTCGAACCCGTGCGGCACCTTGTCGAAGTAGTCCTTCCCGATACCGCAGATGAAGCAGTTGGACTGCAACACAGATATTCATTCACTTCTTATGCACATCAGTTATCATGCAAATTCCTTCTCATGCAAATAGATGTTAAAAGAGGCTGCACTGCGAGTTGGCTACTTAATGCCCACAGGGTGCCAGAACAGAGAGAATACATAGATGTTCTTCTATAGAGTAGCTGTTGGACTGCAAGATAGTCTCATTGCAGTACTCTTCTCAACTTCTCATGCAAATAGATGTTAAAATTAACATCTTGGCTAAAAGGGCTGCACTGTGAGTTGGCGGCCATAACATTTAAAGATACTATTTTCTCCGCTGAGAAAAATGGAGTCAGGCGATTTTGGCCTATACCAAATTATACGATATATATACGATTGGACCTCCCTGGTTCAGCAGCTATGGGACGCATAAGAGTTCAGACGAGATCAAGTCTCGATCATTTAAAATGTATGACTTTTGAATCAATCCGATCGCCAAGCGCAATAGGAGAACCTTGAGTTTTCTCTGGAAAACGTTTGAGCTGGTCTATACTTAAAAGTGAGAGAAAACTCACGTTTCGGCCTCATTGTATTTCCTTCGCATCTAAAAAATCGTTCGATTCGATTTCGGAATCGATTCCTGTGGATCGATTCTTGAAATCGATTCCTTAGAGCCAGTATCGAAAAAATTGAATCGAACTTATCTTTTTCAATCACAAAGAAAAGATAATTAGTAGTTATTATTAATTTAATTATAATAACCAGCTAAATATTAATTAATAATCAAAATACTAATTTGTAAATAAAATTGTTAATAATTTTCTGTATTAATCAGAAAACAAAGTACGATTCCTAAGATTCGATTCCTCTGCTGTATAATAGACTAATTAATTCAAACTACTAATAACTAATTAGGGAACAAAATAGTTTATAATTATCTGTATTATATTTGGAAACTTAAGTACGATTCCTTTGAATCGATTCCTTCAAGGGTTCGATTCCAAGGCATTCTATTCCTATACGATTCTTTCAGAAATGTTGAGAACCCTACATGCATTAATTCTCACTCATGCAATTGATTTAGGGCCGGATGCAACTACGTTCTGCGGCGACGAGTCGTTCAAACCGGCAAATACTCTTCAAGATAGGAAATCTTCGTCCCAGCCCATAGTCCCACGTGGTCTTAACCACGTGATCCGCTGCCATCCTGAGTGGCCCGTGCCTTCTCCACTTTGTGCGCGCGCACAGAACGAGCGGAAGTACCTCCCCGATCGCGTATATCCGAACCCTCAAGCGCGCAACGCATTGGCGCGGTTTGAAAAGTTGCGCGCTTCGCCAGACACGCGCTAAAAGAAACATAGATAACTCGCTCTTTTAACTACGGCAAACCTATTTGCTTATGAAGTGAGATGTTTAAAGGAAAAGCCAACATTCAGGAACATCCATGCTTGCGTTTGCGCTTTGACTAGCAATATGAAACCGAAACTGAACTTTGAACTCGGGGTTTTGGTTTGCACTAACCATCGCTTCGCTTCGTTCCTTTGCATGCCATTACTCCATAAATCGTGGTGGATCCTAAATATGGATGTGAAACATATTTCCGAGCAACTTTCTTCAATTTATCCTTCGTTGTTGGTTGATGAAACTAAATCCACCACGGAAAACGCTGTTCTTAGACTAATTTTAAAAGATAAAGACGATGCAGAAATATCCAAATAGTATGTATTCTAAGTACTATGTAGTATTGCTACAGTACTACATGACCATTTCATATTATCAATAATATTTACATTTATTTCCAAATATCAGAAAAAAAATCTCAAATATTATTCTCGGAGAATATTCTTGTTTTACAAAACTATTCAAGAGCTTTTAAAAAGAAATAAACTTCATATTCTGTAAAAATTCATACTTCAGTGTGTTATTTTATAGACATGGAGCTAATAGAGCCTCAATTTTTATAATTAATCTCCCATACTTTTACATTACCATTAATTACAGTATTGAAAAGATATAGTCATAAGTATACACTAAATTGTTGACTTAATTTGAACTCTGGATTGATAATTTGAGATTTATATATGTATGCTATGCTACCATGTAAACTCTTACATTCAAAATTAACTTAACAAATACTTCATTGACCCATTGACCATCATGCATAGTTCTGAATATCATAGTTTTTTAAAAAAAATTGTGTTCACTATGACTTCAAACGAGTAAATTATTTGGATGAAATTCCTATCACTATAGCTACTGAAAATGTTATCAAAGTTCACTGAATGTTCTATAGCTGAGCTGCTGAATGTGACGGTCACTGAACAGTTGACAGGATAATATATATGTACCAAAAAAGTAATAAACCTTGAATTATTAATGTGTCAGGAATTCTATTTACACAAAGATCTTTAAATTAAGTAGGGGAGTGGGTATAGTGTAGCTACTTCTTACAGTTAATTTTATATATATTTATGAACTAATTTACAGCCAAGCGTTGATAAAAAAAGTATATGATAAAGAATAGAATGTAAACCTTGTAAGCAAAAAGTTTCACGAAAGTTTACACAATTTCTTACATAAACACATAAATTTAATTACGTTCTTCAAATGTTTAATTAAAGAAAATTAAGTTCTTTTTAGAAGCCTTACATATGATAAGCTACGAGTTAAACTATTTTGTTAAAATTTGGTTGCAAAGCAAGCGTTTGTTTAGATTTTGTACACCGTTTGATGGTTCGATCTCGACTCGAACGCTATGGCGGCGTAAAAACATTCGAGTGTGACCTTGATTCGCGTGCCCATATTTAGCGCCAAACAGTGTGGCACTCTTCAAACCGCGCCAATGCGTTGCACGCTTGAGGGTTCGGATATACGCTCCCCGATCGGCGCCTGGGGCCCTACTACGAGTACACGACGGGTTCCAACCCGTTCCGATCCAACCCGTCGGCTAAAAACCCACATCTACTCGTCTAAGACGAAAAGGACTACTTCGAGTCCACCACTTTCCGTTAACGAGTGAGGGTGGAATCGAGGGGGTGGATCTATGAGTTCGAGGCTATTTTACCCGACATGACGGGTTCTCATCGACCAATCACAACGATTGTTTTGATTCTTTGCGTTGTGGTGATGTAAACAAAGACGTTCTCAAATACTGGGAATCAAAATATTATATAATTATTAGTTTTTCTTTGCTCGTAAATGAAGAAAGGGTTAGCAAAAACCTTTTTAGGTTAGGCTGCAAGATAGTCTAATAAATTAATATGGATAAACAATTGTTTTGTTCCTCAGTAAGTCAATAGTGATTTCAATAACTTAAAGAGTGCTGTAATGTCATTCTCAATATAAAATGCCCTTCTTTAATAATTTATTCATTACATTTGGTACATAACTTTCCTTGAGAAATTTTAAGTTGAAAGCCTGACGCCAATTAAATCCTTAAAATCTATGCTATACTAATGCAATTTTAGTTACATTGAAGCTCAGAAAAGAAGATTCTTGTATTATAAAGCACCTATATTTGAAATCAACCCTTAAATGCAATTACTTAACTATATCTTACCTTTGAGTTATAGAGAAATGAATGAAATAAATTTAAATGCAATTTTCTGCTTTCATATGATGCAATTTTCTGCAAAGACAAAATTCCTTGTGATTGAAGTCTTATCAAACACATTGCAGCACCCTTTAACTTATTCGAAACACTTTTGTGTATATTGAGGAACAGGGCTAACCATGAATATTTGAGGGGACTCATCTTTTTCTACTTTATTAGAAATAAAATCACCATATTTCGAGGGGACACTCCATATTATTCAGGGAACGGTCACAATATTTTACAGCAATGTGTTACAGTATAGTACTCTTGATTGAGAAATGTTATGTTGAATACCTCAAATTTTACATTGACGTTAGGCATTCCTCCAATTTACTTGTCTTGCGTATAATATCTGCCGTAAAACACCAATCCTCTAACTTACCTAGTTATGCCAAAAACCTTACACCTCGAAATTTTTTACCCGTCCTTTCAACTACATCAACTGAGAATATGTAATATCAGATATTGCAAGGATTTAAAAAAGCAAGATATTGTGCTCTAGACTTAACATTACACATTGCATCAAATACTCACTAAATTCGCTCCTATGTCTATCTATGAGAGATCATAATTCTTATAATTATTTAGACGTATAAGGATTTGTTACGTATTCCAGAAAAATAAGTCGTGAAAATTGTGGGGGTGCGCTTCTTTTGTAGGGCAGTCTCGACAACAGTAAAAAAAAGTATTGGGTAATGTCCATTGCATGAGGTCAAAAAGGGGGGAGGGTGTCCACCAAAATCTCAGCCCAGGGAGTCAAAATCTCACACAATATCTTTTAGTTCAAATAATATAATTTTTCTTAAATTTTTTTGCATAAAAACTTGTGCTAAAAAGTAACTAATTAGTCAAACTTATTTTGATAAATTGAACATATTAGTCAAAAATGTTATGGTTATGTAAATCTCACCAAGGGTAGGGAGAGTTCCAAAAATTTAGAAAATAAATTATGCAATGTATGGGCACCCCCTTACCAACAAGCACAATACAACCATCAAGTTTTACTGTAAATTGAATTCCAAGTACCACGGGTACTTTTGCAGTCTAATTTAGAAAGAAAATTAAGAATTTATTCCAATATACATTGAACTTTTAAACATTATAGAAAAATTTTGTTACATATTGCATCATTTTAAGTGAAAAAAAATATTTATTGGGAAGGAATGTTTAAGCTTAAAAAATGTATACAGCAATTATTAGTATTTTCATTATCACTTTAATTAACTTCATTACTATTGATCAACTCTTTTAACCACTAAAACTAATTATTGTTAAAATTTATACTTCCTGCACAATTATTCCTATATATCTTTTTTTTAAACTCAAGATGTTTACAGTGAAACTTCTTGTAAAATCTTGCAATATTGTATTTAAACATTAATTAAATAAAATTCTAAGGCCAATAGTGGTCAATTATGTTTAGAAAAACCAAGTGTATTATCAAATGAAGTATTAGGAATGTATCATACAATCATTCCCATTAATACACAAATGTAATTATAACTTTATCGAAGAATCAAAAACTTGATAATTAGAGAAGCAATATTTATTAAACCAATCTTAATCTACTACAGCTTTATTGGAAAGTAATATACACATATTATACAAACATTTTTAATAAGTTAAAATATTTTTTATAAAATCTTTCCCATCCATGGTATTAAATAGTTACAATGCAGTTGTGTATATGTTACGGGCAAAGTAATAATGCCCAGAGTGGAAGCGGGCAAAGTGATAAATTTCATTCATAAATTTCGTTGAATTTATCACATTGCCCGGGCATTATTAATAATGCCCAATTAATCACTTTGTCTGTAACATATATAAAAAAAGCATGTTGCTTGCAATATGTTTTACAAATCATACAGCAGAAAAGGCAGGATTCATATGTGGTATTTAATAATTCATGAAATTTTTGTGATAAAATTTATTCTTGGGACCTAGATGATGAAACAATTGTTATAGAGCCCAGCTGGCAGTGCTAGAAAAGCCAATGTTGCCTGTGAAATAGAATAGGGTACATATTATATAAGGTTTTTAACAGTTGAACAAAAAAAAGCATCTTTTATAAATATTTTTAAGTACTTACCACCTTTGTTGAGAAAGACTAAAAGTACAGGGAATCAGGAAAAACCAGCAGTTTCCACATCTTGGAGCATAAGAACCTAAAATGTTTACAATGTACATTAATTTTTAAATTTGACTAACCCGCTAGTGAAGTTCCTCTACGGTGGCAACCCGACGAGGTTGCCAGAAGCGAAAAAGAAGAGAACGTTTTGATGTTTGATTTTTAATGCGTTGAGTTAGAGCTGGCGGTAGCGTGCACGAAGAGATCTTGACTGAGAATGTAAATTTTAACGTGAATATAATTAAATAGTTTAAACTCTGACTGCTTGTTTACTGGAAGGAAGAATGAACCCAACAAGAGTTTGTTCTTCCTTCCAGTAAACAAGCAGTCATAAAATATTTAATTATATTCATGTTAAAATTTACATTCTCAGTCAAGATCTTGTCGCGTCTGCCTAAAACTCAACGCATAAAAAACAAACATCAAAACGGTCTCTTCTTTTTCGCTTATGGCAATCTTGCCGGGTTGCCACCATGGAGAAACTTCACACCGCTTATACTGAACACTATAAACAAAATACAGTTGACTCAGTGGCGAAGCCTGAGTAACAACAGGGGAAGCTCAAAATATACAAACAATTAAAATTTCAAGCTATCGAGATTTAACATCATGTCGTAAAAATGTTTAAACAAAACTGAAAATTATTTTACATGCATGAGGTCTTGAAGTACTGTGCCTCTAAACACACATTTTGTTCAAATTAGGTGAAAAGAAATTTTGCACCGCCAGTGAGCAGTTTGTTTACATTTTGTAGTGTTCCATTTAATAGTTTCTTTAGCCCATTTTAAGCAGCTAGATGACAATTACTTTCATGAAAATTATTGACTGAAGACTTCTTTGATAATAAGTAGTTGGTTTAGTGTTTATGAAACTATTTAACAAGGAAAAGAAAAGTTTTTAAGCAAATGTGTTTTTAAAAACATGACCCTGGAACCTCCTGGCTCAAATCACACATACGTTAAAACAATCTATTTCTGTTTAGTTACGTATGCTTTTATCAAAGCTGAATGCTCTCAAATTTAAATTTATATTAATTTCAATTTTACCAAATAATTTTACTTTGCTTTCATATCTGATAGTTAAGGGGTTTGTTTATGATTTAGACAACTATTCATTCAAGTGGCTCAAAAGTAGCGAGAGGCTCAAGTCTAGAAAGGGGTTCAGTTGCCAAGCAAAGTAGTAGCGCCAATGTGTGCCTAAGTATCAAAGTGAAGTTGGCAACAAAAAATTCGCCAAGAGGTGCCAACCCAACCCATTTCTAGGATTTTACTGTAGCCAGATATATTCTCGCCAAACAAAAACACGCCATGGGGGAAACAGTTACATTTCTAAGAAAACTAGTTTTTGTGAACTTTTGCTTAGGTTCGATTCCGCTAAGCTCTGGACACCAAAAATTAGAGATATTGCTAATTAATTTCAAACTCAAGGTAAAATGTTCAGTTATGTCAATAACTGTGTTAAGAACCATAAAAATATGTCGCTAATTGAATTTATGACATTTAAAACAGCTTGGCGAAGTTAAGCAGGACCGTAAACTGAATTGAACTGGATGGCAGTATTAGCAACTCCTGTTTTTACTTTGAAAAAGTCCCCAAGCCAATGACATGAAGATAATATGCTGCATTGGCTCGGCATATTATCTGTAAAATATAATTTTGATATTTGCTTTAAAATTTTTACATAACAATTTCAGGAGTTGTATGTCTTTCTTTTCTAGGCAGTAGGGAACTGGGGAAATCCAAATTTGAGAAGGGGGGCAGGATATCAGCGTGCTTAAGATACTTAATCACCTTCGAATGAGAGGGAAGGGGTGTGGGGTAGCTATTGGCGAGTATAAACCGGTTTGGGGGCTGGCTTGTTTAGGGTTACACTTACTTCCCTAGCAAGGAAAGACACAAACGATACGTATGGATAAGCACACAAATGTTGTAATGGTACTTTACCTTCATTAAAGGATGACCAATTGAGAAAATTTCCATCAGAGGAATCATTTGACAAGGCACATCAATCTTCGTCATTCAAACATCTATCTTCGTCAATGAAACATCCATCTTCGTCATTCACATCTTTGTAAAGGGCTAAAATACAATATGTACACATTAATTTTTTTAGTTTCAACTCAAAATCTAAACATGAGGAAGAAACTTATACTTTTTCAAATAACATCAACACCCTCTTGAGTTCTTACATATTATCCAGTTGACTAATCTGCTTAATCAGAAAACAATATCAAAGATGATTTCCTATTCTATAATTAAGCTGCTTAAGAGTCGACAGTATAATGTGGATTATTTACACTTTCTTTTAAAATCAAAAGTATAATTTTTCCCAGCTTAATTGACATTTAAAAATCAAGTAGCGATTCAGTTGTTATAAAACCAACATGCAACACATGTTTACAAATTATCAACCAAGCATCACACATCTTGTCCTATGGGAATCATATTTTTCCTGTCCCATTAACTTAAGAATATCGAGAATGTTCTCAGTAAGAAATGTAATGGCACGTTAAGAATGAACAAAAAGTGGCAATATTTAAAATCATTTATAAGGAATTTTTAATTGATAGTCCAATTTTTAAATGTTTATAAAAATACAGCTCTCTCACTGTTTACATTCGATCATTGTTTACAATTTGTCCTGTTCTACACGTACCTTGTAGGTTATCAACACAAAAATTTAATAAACTCTTTTCAAATTATTTTAGTAATACACAAAAAGTAATAGCTTTCAAAAGGAATAAACTAATTTTAAGTTTGAAACCAACGATTAAGTAAACGAGAAGTTGGAAATTCCATAGACTGTTTTAATCTTCTAGGGTTGTAATAATAGCACATTTCATAGTTACTTTCAAATATCTATATAGATTTTGTTCAATAAAGGTAATTTCATATAGTTATATAGGATGAAAAATCTCTTACCTTAATGTTTAGTTCGAACTGTCCGCGATAGTTTGGGTCCGCCATGTTAATCCGCTGGTGGGATTGCATTTCACCAAGGAATGAGGTGTTGGGCTGAAACCCGTCGGCCAACCCGATTGCGCGGAAACTTTCCACACTTTATGGTAATCAAAGTAGTCCTAAGGGAAAATCGGGTTGCTAACCCACGTGAGACGGAAAAGAACCCGATTCCACACGATCCCACATGACTGGTAGTAGGGCCCCTGGTCAGGAGCAGGCGTTTTAAAACGTGACGATATACGGTCCTCTAGAACGTTTCTACGGTTATTTGACACGTTACAGAACGTAGTAGTTGCATCCGGCCCTTAAAGCCAAACTCATCGGCGAAACAGTCATAATGCCCACACTGTAAAACAGTGGTCTCAAACCCCCGGTCCGCGGACCGGTCCGTGGATCAAATGGTACCGGGCCGCCAGCCAACCATTTTTCATTGAAAATGAAATAAAATTCCTAGTTTTATACTCCAAATTAATAAATGAAATGAATTACAAATCACTTTATATTTATTTTTTGGTGTAACTGTATTTTTTAAAACATGTTTAAATATAATTAAATTTTCAAAAAATCAAAATGATCTAGAATGTAAACAATCAACGCCCCCCCCCCAGCGGGCCGCGGTAAAATTATCAAACGCTAAACGGTCCGTGGTGGTAAAAAGGTTGGAGACAACTGCTGTGAATCAATACGGCACTTTATTCAAGAAGTGGTGGGTTAGGCAACCCACTACTTCTTGAGTAAAGTGCCGTATATTACAGTGCATCTACTGCTAAACCAACGATAGTAAAAGGGTTATACGTGATTTTGAAAACGCTATTTTGGAGGGGAGACAGGTGGAAGTTGAGGGGATCGACATTTGCTTGTATATAGAAGCAAGACCCCAACTATCACCGGTTACCCAACTATCGGCCGTGCAAAGTATGTAATAATCACGTGACCCTTTTACTATCGTTGGCTGAGCATCTAAAAATATTTTGATTCGATTCCAAGCCGGTATCGATTCCGAAAAAGTTGAATCGTTAAGAAAGAAGCTCTTTAGTAAAACTTTACCTCCATGTCGTCAACTACGCTCTGAAGTTGGTCTCTGAGTTCTCCAAAGGCGTCGATGATCAGACCTATGGGAAGAGATCACCTTCAAATATATAGGTTTCTTCTTTATATTAAAATATGAAATTTTAAAATGTTAGTTTTGTTTTAAATCTTTTGAGATTTTGGGGGAATTATGGGGTCCGAGCTG
Source organism: Tetragnatha versicolor (assembly GCA_024610705.1). NCBI lineage: Eukaryota > Metazoa > Arthropoda > Arachnida > Araneae > Tetragnathidae > Tetragnatha > Tetragnatha versicolor. The sequence continues at coordinate 22,424 of JANDEH010000046.1, forward strand.
GTAAATCGGGGCCTTCATTCTTAACCCGGTGGGACTCGCGCCTCCCGGGCGAACGTTGAGACTCGCGGGGGTTATGGAATAGCCCCAACATTTTTCGCTCTTTTCTACATCGTTAAAAATATTTTTTTCAATCTCAACCATGAATTTTTAGACATTAAAACTTAACTGAGTAAAAAAACTTATAATCTGCAATATTTTCTACGATGAGAAATAATTTTTTAAGTTTCAATACACACATATGAAACAAAATAACACAAATCATTTCAATGTAAAAATTGATTTAATTACTTCAAAATACTACATACCGAATTTCTTTAAGCTTTATTTCGGTAAAGACAATTATCGCAGATGGTATTAACGTGGGTTTTGCAAACAAATTTAAACACAAATTACTGACACCAAGTAGTTTTTCTATCCCCAAAACTCTACTTTCAACCTTTGTCTCCTAACACTCAAACTTTGGTATTTTTTCTTTGAAAACTTGTTATCTCAATACACTTACCCAGCTCCTTCCCCATTCAATACAAAAGCAAAGAATGTAAGGGGCGGGGTATAGTGGTATGGTGAATTACAAGTCATAAAACTGTCTCGGGGACCAGTATTGAAAGTACTTGTACTTGCACCTGTGTCTTCCTTTTCTTTGTACTAAAATGCAGTAGAACCCTCTGAGAATTTCTTGAAATTTGTTTTTCAATGTTTTGGGCTTTTATCAGTGGGTTGTATAGAAGGCGGAGTACAAAAGAACGGATGCGCAGCACTAACGAAAAGACTCGCGGGGGTCATTCCATTACCCCAAAAGCTAACAAAATGCGTCTGGGGGGCGGAAAAATAAACTGAATTCCACGAAACTACTCAGGCATGTAGATAAGGGTCAGAAACCCAGCTACTGAGAAGTAAAAAATCCCCAGGTGTTTAGTTTTCCGTTAAATGGAATGTTAGTGTGAGCTTGGGGTTATAAAATGACCCCGCGAGTCCCAACGGGTTAAGTGTTATCTCACAACTCTCAAGCGTCACCTCCAACCGTGGACCTGTTTCGTCCTTGTTAGGACTCATCAGCAAGGTATAGGAAGGTAACGCAAGAGAGCGGAGGGCAAGTACTATAGTCTAGCCGACTATAACTGAAAAAGTGGTGACCATGGATTTGTCCTCCACTCATCTGCTTGAATGACAATGGTACCTTCATTCTTGTTTCATTGGTTGGTTTTCAAATATTTAAAAGACAAGTTTTGAAATTTACGTAAAGTTGAAAAGAAGAGTTCTTCATCAGTAACCTCAGAGGTTACTGGTGAAGAACTCTTCTTTTCATACTTGCCTTTCGGGAATTAAATCTGTTCTAGGGAATGCGCAGTTCATTCCGGCAGATAGTGGAGGACTAATCAATGGTCACCACTTTTTCCGTGATAGTCGGCTAGACTAAAAGCTCTCCCTCCGCTCTCTTGGGTTACCTTCCTATACCGTGCTGATGAGCCCTAACAAGGGCGAAACCGGTCCACGGTTGGAGGCGACGCTTGAGAGCTGGAGTTTTCTTACGTAAAGTTGTTTTCCCTCTGTATTCTCCGAATAGCAACTCAAGAAACTTGGGTTTATCTTATTTCTTTTCTGTTTAAAACGGTAGGAATATTTTAATTGGCATGTTGACAATTATATATAAAAAAACTTAACATTTGTTGGATTAAGATGATGTTGCAATTTAAAGGGCCGAGTTGTAACAAGTCTTATCTAGTATATGTTAATTATGACTAGTGAATAAGCACATCTAGTAAATAAATAGTACATAACAGGACTAACTTCCTTTCAAACAAGTATTCAAATTTTTTTCAAAAAAAGTAAAATAGAAATTTTTGTAAGACGTTTTTATAGAAATAGGAAGAATTCTCACCCTGGATGATGGCCAATAGGATGATGATGACGAAGAAGAAGAATGTGATGTCGAACAGGATGCGATAGGCCTCGTAGTCGTCGCCGTCGGGCGGTTCGATCTCGTCACCTGTTGACGAAAACGGGCATATGTAAAAATTACAAAATTAATTAAAAATTAAATCACAAGAATTTATTGAGAATGAATACACTACTAAACCTACCTACTACTTCTCCATACTTAAAAAAAGACATTGATTCAATGAGGAAGTTGCATGATTTTTTTTTATTTTTTTAATCGATTCTTCTTGCAAAAATAAGCAACTATCCAAAATTTGAGGCCGATCGAGAAATTTTGTGATTGCGAAAAAAATTAACAAAAATCCCCTTTTTAAAAGCGCGCGAAAACGCCAAGAATTTGGATGTGACGTCATCTTACAAGAGGCATTGTTGAAAAGCAATGGAGTTGATGGTATTATTGTTGACGTCACCCTACAGTTTAAACAATAAACGTTTTCAGTCACGTGTTTTTTTCTGGACTTTTAAATTAAAATATTTAACTACCTGTACATTTTTTTGAAAAACTGACTAGATATTTCATTTTACCATACAAAAAACCATACGGAACACTTGTTTGTTTTTGAAAATCTGACACATGCAACTTCCTAATTGAAAGGGTTCAGCATAGGGCTACTAAAATGGTCAAGGGTGTATCCAGTTTAAGTTATGAGGGAAGATTAAAGAAGCTAAATATGTTCACTCTAGAGAAAAGAAGGATTAGAGGGGATTTGATTCAACTTTTTAAAAAGGTAAAGCAAGGGGACACAGAGGGACTAGATTTCAATACGGGTAATAGAACAAGGGGTCACAATTTCAAATTGAATAAAGTAAAATTTAAGACGGACTGTAGAAAGCATTATTTTTTAATAGGATAGTGGATAGATGGAATGCGTTGCCTGAAACAGTTGTAAATTCAAGTGGGGTAAACGAGTTGAAGAGGAAAATTGACAGATACTGGGATTCCGGTAGTTTGGGTAAGACCGGACCAACCTTGCTGGGCTTACGCCTGTAGTTGGTCGACTTAATTTGTATTTGTAATTAATTATTTAACCAAATATCAGAGAACTAATCTTTAGAACACGAAATAAAATAAATTAATTTTTTTAATATGTGCCAACTATTAAACAATAAATTATGGAGCTAGTAAATTCAGCGAGCAACAATGAAACTAGTGGATAGATCAAACCACTAGTTTCGAATTCGGTGTCAATATAATCATAGATCAGGGTTCGGAAAGTAGCTTTACTAGAGATTACTACTTTAACTACTTTGAATTCTTATCTTCTGATACACATATTTTTTTTTCACAAAGAATGCAATTTTAGTTTGTTAAAAGGTACGGTTAATGGGCATATTCACAATGCCTGTAAAGTTTTTATACTTTGATAACAATGCGCATGCGTGATTTTGGCTGCTTTTGGAAATTTTAATTAAGGTATCCGCCTACCTTGGAGACCACTTTTTTTTAAATACTTGATTTACAAAAATTATTTTTTAATTTTTAGTTTAAATGTACATCAAAACATTGATCAATGCTAAAAACCAAAATTAATTATATTATTTTCTAAAATATGGAGTAATTAGTGTAAAATTTAAGTAAATTTTTATAAAACCCCTCTCACTCTTGCCAAAAAACTATTGCTCCTATATATATTTCCTTTGGACACAAGTTTCCTAAACACTTATCTTCAGATTGGACTATTTTCTAAGACATATCTTGAAAAGTAATTGTTTTACAGCATAAAATGTAAAGGTAAGTGAAAAATTTCAAAATTTCTACAACCCTTTAACAAAAAAAAACATCAATAAAAACGAAAATAATAAACTTACATAAAAATCTGTGGTCCATCTGGTTAATAACAGTATGATTAATATACTGTTAAAATTTGGAGTGAATATCTTGGATAGTTTTTGAGTAATCATGTAAATAGTTGAGGTTTTTTATGCAAAACTTAGTTCTGAGAAAATCAGCTTTAAAGTTTATATTTGTATTCGATCGCACACGACTATCTGTTTTAAAATAATGCTGTAATTTCTTTTCTAATTCACCTACAAGTAAAATGAAAACAGTTTTGGAAAGATAAAAGTCTAAACTACTTGAAAATGTAAGAACCAAATTTTCGCCGAAAAAGTCGAAACTCGTCTTTTTAGGGGTAGGCGGATACCTTAAATAATAACTGAGGATAGAACCCAATAACTGCAGCATGCTACACTGGCATCCTTCCACTGCTCCAGCGGGGATTCAGTAACTTTAAAACTTATAAGATCTTATTTCTTTGTGAGGCATGCGCATTATATCAAATTATAAAAACCTTGCAGGCGTTGTGAAAAAGCAGTTAAAGTTCTCAAATGTGGAAAACTTACCGATGCCACCACCTGCCCGCACACCTTTGTACAAGTGAAACACGAAGCACTGGAAAATAGGAACAAAAAAAATTTATCAGAAACATCAGCTGAAAATATTTTAATTTTAAACACACAGTTGTAGCATTAAATTTTTACCGCATAATAACTATATATCAATACATAAATACCCAAAATTTCAAAACGTTTTGATGCTTTTTATTGGAGTAATCAAAAAAAGGAAAAAATTTCACTGTGCGCAAGATTTTTCAAAAACTCTTCAAGTTATAAACATGAAATTGGGTAGAAATACGTATCTTTGGGTACTTAATAAGGCATAGGCACATACTTTTTTTTAAAAAAATACTTTTAAAATTATTTTTAATCACAGTTTTTAAAAAAATAATTTTAAAATAATTTTATTTTTTTAAAAACTGTGATTGAAAATACTTTTAACAGTATCTTTTTTTTAAAAGTATGTATGCCTTATTAAGTACCCGAAGATGCGTATTTGTACCTAATTTCATGTTTATAACTTGAAGAGTTTTTGAAAAATCTTGCCTTTCCTTTTTTTGATTACTCCAATAAAAAGCATCAAAACTTTTTGAAATTTTGGGTATTTATGTATTGATATATAGTTATTATGCGGTAAAAATTTAAAGTTTCTACAGAAATTAGTTTTAGTGTAATACTAGTTCGACCCTTTACATAGTTCAGAGTCCTGAGACCCCTTAAGGAAAAAATACTTAGGATTTTATGATGTAGGAGATCAGCGGTTTAACATTCTATTGTCATGACCCCCCCCCTTTATTACAGACATCACATGGGGGGTCTAAGGGTCTCCCGCAAAATTTTTTTTTTGGAATTTGCCTCAAAAAGTAGTGGTTTGTCTCATTTTTAGACCTAAAGAGAACCACCACTTGTAAACCAGAGAATTTAAGGAACAAATTAAAAATAAGAGTCAAAAAGTTGAGTTGGGCTCCAACAAACATTTTTGAAACTTCCCCTTTAAAGTAGTGTTTTATTTTGAAAATCTTTGGGGAACACTCAACGGTCTCTTGAGTGTTCCTCAAGGTAAAACTCGCATACCTCTGTAGAGATAACTAGAGAGCCTATATACGAGAGAGAGGCGACAACTCGCTTAAAAGCGTCTCTGCGCATCCAATTCTGTCCAAACTGTATCATGCCGCTTGCCTCGCTCCCATGCTAATCCCATGGAGGGAAATCTGCGGTGAACAGAAAACGCTGTTGACCAATCAGCGCGCTATACCGAGTTGTCGGCTCTCTCTCGTATACAGGATCTCTAGAGGTAACCACAGTTTAAGAACCGCTGGGGTAGATGGTAAGAGAGACTAGAAACATCGACTGAAATTATAGGATTACTTGAAATAGTAGATAAATGCAGTCAAACCTGTTTTTATGCGATGAATAGGGACCGCATAAAGAACTTCGTGAGTAACTAGTATAAAAAATACTTTACTTTTAGCTCAATTAAAAAATCCTTTTTTTATGCGGTGAATGGGGACCGCATAAAAAAAGTCACGTAGGAGGACCGCAACGAAAATTCCTCAGCATAGCTCTGCAGCTGAATTGAGAAACCGTTTCTAAACTTTCTTTCAGACTTACTACTTCAGACTTTTTTTCAGACACGAATACTGATGTTTTACTTAATTCTTGTAAATGTCTCAGTAGTCATATATTACGGGCACAGAGCCTGTATACGAGAGAGAGGCGACAACTCAGTACAGCGCGCGCAGATCGGAAAACAGGTTTTTCGTTCGCCACAGACGGAGTTAGGTTTCCCTCCATAGGATTAGCATGGGACGCGAGACAAGCGGCATGATACAGTTTGGACAGAATTGGATGCGCAGAGACGCTTTTAAGCGAGTTGTTGGCCTCTCTCTCTTATACAGGCTCTCTAATTACGAGTGATGTGATAATTCAGGCATTATTAATAATGCCCGAAGTGGAGGAGGGCAATGTGATAAATTCAATGGCATTTCTCAATGAAATTTATCACTTTGCCCGCCTCCACTCTGGGCATTATTAATAATGCCCAATTAATCACTTTGCCCGTAACGTATACAATATTTTTGTTTTAAGTTCCCATTTGATTGAAATTTTCATACATCGGACAAAATAAAAAAAACCGCAGAAAAAAGATCCCACTAATAAGAAATCTGACAAAAATATTTTTAAGTGTACTGAACGCAGGGTTGGCAAAAACCCGGGTTTTTTTGAAAAAACCCAAGTGGGTTGGGTTTTTTCGGGTTTTTTCAATAAAACCCTGAAAAAAAAACATGTAAAACTGGGTTTTTTCGGAAAAAATTTGTGTTTTTTCAAAATTAAGTGGTTTTCTCCTAGAAAGTAAGTGGTTTTTTTCAAATTTTAGTAAGTTCTTTCCATGTTAAATGTGTTCTGTCAAAATAATGTCAGTTTTTCCACAGATAAGTGGGTTTTTTCAAAGTTTTTATATTTTGAAAAAACCCACTGAAATTGTAAAAACATCCCTTATTTATTGAAGCCTGGTTTAAAATTTTGAAAAAAAAAACCCACTAAATTTAAAAAATATCCTAAACTTTGAAAAAAAAAACCCATTCAATATTGAAAGAAATCTATTCAACTTTGAAAAAACCCACTGAAATTTAAAAAAAAAATCATCTTTATTTTTGATATCTAGTTTGAACTCTAAACGTCCTAAATTTTGAAAAACCCCCTTCAATAATGAAAAAACCCATTGCACTGAATAATGAAAGAACCTATTTAACTTTAAAAAAAACTCCCTGATATTGAAAAACACCATTTAATTTTAAAAATGTCCTGAATTTTGAAAAAAAAAACACATTAAATTTTGAAGGAACTGCCAAAATCTAGATTTCTTGAAAAAAAAAACAAAAATGGGTCCAAAATGTGGGTTTTTTCACATGGGTTTTTTTTTTTTTTGAAAAAAACCCATTGGGTCCAATCAAGCCAACCCTGAGTGAACGTGATTTTGCGTGAAGGAGGGTGGGGAGAACTCACCGTGAGCATGTTGTGACACTTCATGTCTACTTGCTCCTCTTCTTCTTGGACGTAGAACTTCCGGAAGAAGTTGAAGGCGATCACAGTGTAGATGTACACGATGATGATCAACAGAAGCACAGTCAACACCAGCTGAAACAAAGGAAACAACATGTTAGGGCGCGTTACATGCTTACAAATTGCTTCGCAATCCCCACAAAACGCAGCTCACTGAACTTATATCACTCATTTAAACATATTACAGTAACAGACCCTTTATCAGGGAACCCTAAATCCGGCTCATGTTTAGAATTTGTTTTTTAATAATTTGAAGAATTTTTAGTGAGTAAATGCTGTTACGACGCGCAATAGTTGCGCGCGCCTTTTGTGACATCGTCTCGGTGCGGAATGGGACGATTCGGCACGGGCCGACGCGGCCGAATCGTATCGTCCCCACGCTTAAACGGCCGTTCCAAAATCGGCTGCAATCGGTTCTTGTCGCGACGACCCACGTGCTTTGCCGGAAGTTTTTTTTGCTGGATCCGTTACGATTGGAACGGACTATATCGTTTCAGAGGGGATTTTAGTTTTACTACTTTACTTTAATGGCGTTTTTCCGGAACGGACCCGAAATCCTGAAAATTCCGAAGTCCGGGATGATGTCGGCCCCGAGCTTGCCGGATAAAGGGTCCGTTACTATACTCTGTTCATTTAGAATAGGCGCCCGAGACGTAATCTATTAAGAGCATTTACTACTGTATGATTATAATCGAATTTTGTTTTTCTGCAATGACAAAGTAGCCGAATCAGAAGTAGTTAAAATACCGTAAAAGAATCGGTCATTGAAGTTGCGTGATGAGCGTTCTTCAGCGTTTTTGATCCTGTTTCAGGCACCTATTTTAAATGAACAGACTATAGTAAAAAATTAGCCGAAGAAACGTCAACCAAATTTCCCATTGTTGACATCTCCACGAATCTCTTAAAAGTTGTAGAAGACGATGTTGGACGAAAACAACCAATCAACCGAACCTTCTTCGAGGTAAAGAATTCAAACATTTATTGAACTGGCTAGATGTTGTTGTTTTTGTTGTTGTGCCACTTGAAATGCTCTATCGCCACAATTTTGCCATGACTCTGAAGGGGAGGGAAATAGTCTCCACACACCAGGCGCGGATCCAGCACGGCTCAAAGGGGGGGGGGCACTTTTTCAGACAAGATCCCCTTGTGGTACCATAGGGGGTATGGGGGTCCTCCCCCAGAAAAAAATTGAAATTTGTAGCGACTTGTAAAAGTAGGGTTACAACTCATTTTTAGAAACGTTTTGAGTCTAAGGGGGGCACTTTTCAACACAATGAGGAAGTTGCATGATTTTTTTTAATTTTTTTAATCGATTCCTCTTGCAAAAATAAGCAACTAACCAAAATTTGAGGCCGATCGAGAAATTTTTTGATTGTCAAAAATATTAACAAAAATCCCCTTTTTAAAAGCGCGCGAAAACGCCAAGAGTTTGGATGTGACGTCATCTTATACTAAACATTGTTGTTTAGCAATGGAGTTGATGGTATTATTGTTGACGTCATCTTATAGTTTAAACAATAAACGTTTTCAGTCACGTGTTTTTTTCTCGACTTTTTAATTAAAATATTTAATTACCTGTGCATTTTTTTGAAAAACTGACTAGATATTTCATTTTACCATGCAAAAAACCATACGGAACACTTGTTTTTTTTTGAAAATCTGACACATGCAACTTCCTTATTACCTTTACTTTTTGACCCAAAGTGTCAAAATTTTAAGGATTTCCTAAAAATAAACACTGAAGATCCCATTTTGATACTAATGGGGGGGTAAGACCTGTAAAAGATGGGTTTTTAAAATTTATTTGAGAATCTTTTTGGGTCTCCAAGGGGGGGGCACTTTACAGAGTGCGACCCCCTGGATCTGCACCTGCCACACATCCGTGGTAAACTGCGCAATGACCGACCACAGGACTTTCAGACCCACAGATTTAACGAGCCCACATATGCTCGGTGGGTGGTGTCGGGAATCCACCCTCCGATGTCTTTTAACCCTTTATTTACCGACGGTACTTGTGAGTACCACTGGCTCAAGTTTAGAACTGCTGATGGTTGGCGAGTTTTGGCTATTTGGCGCCATATTTAGAAGCCACATAATGAGGAAGTTTCATTTTTTTTTTTTTAAATCGATCTTACCTTACGAGAAAACCCTAAATCCGAGATAGTTTTTAATTCTGATCATTATTTATTTTTTTACTGCGGCTTAAAGTTTGCGCTCTAGAAAAGGCGGGAAAAACAGCGATTTCAGATTCGTGATGTCACTCGGCATGTCAAAACGACTACAAATCCCATCTCCTCCTAAACTATGCAGCCGGCGTTGACAAAACTCGGTACATAGACGTATCTCGAGGCGAGGACGATCACTACCAAGTTTTCCAAGTTTGAAAATCGAATATTTACAAGTAATAAACGATTTTATGGTTAAAAACGCTTATTTCTCCATTTCTCTACTAGAGTGGATCTGCTTGACTCGCTATTTTAAATATGAAAACCTCAGGATTAAATATTTTTAATAAGAAAAGCTCTATAATTGCCAATTTAAAAGTTAAATCAGCTATGAAAACACCAAAATAAAATAAAATAATTGATTTTAAAACATTACATTCTTATATTTTAAGATTTTCCGCCTTAAAATTCAAATATTTATGGAAAATGTATAATTAAATATTTTTTATTAAGTGGGACTAATCCCCATCTGGTCTAATGAAACTAGACCAAATCCATGAGGTCATAAATATCTTTTATTTTAATAATGAATAAACATCAACAATGTCTTTTGTTTAGTGTCGAGTGACGTCAAATTTGATTTTTGAGCGTTTGCGATTGCATCATTTGTTTACGACTTTTTTCAACTTTTATTTCTTCTATATCTCAGTAAATAAATTTTTGAGGAAAATTTGGATTGCAGATTTGGATTTTTCACATCTTATATTGTATTAATATACCCCAAAATCGAAAATTTAAAAAATATGAAACTTCCTCATTCACTGTTAGAAATTCCTTAAGGAAAGCGGTCAAATAACCATATTTTTAATGGTTATTCTACTTTTTTCAGACAAAAAGGTCGAATAACCATTTAAAATAAGGTTCTCGAACCGTTAAATTGAAAAGCCAATAGTTAACGAACCATTCTCATCAAAAACGGTTAAGGAACCATTTTCGTGTTTCGTGGCGCCATCTTTTCTTAAAGAACCCAAGGTATATATAACATAGGCTTGATTATAATTACTCCGTACCACATAATATATAGTTCTTAAAATCCTAATCCAAACTCAAGAACACCTCTGCCCAGGCTGGCTGGGTAGGACCCAATTGGTTTTTCCAATAAAATACATGTGAAAAACCCTCATTATGACCCAGTTTTAGGTTTTTTCAAGAAAAATCAAGATTTTGGCAGATTTGGTTTTAATATTGAAGAAAAACATTAAACGAAACAACATACCAAGAACTTCAGTTGAATGAGATTTTTTTCTTCAAAATTTAAACCAGATTTCAATAATTAAGGGAGTGTTTTTCAAATTTCAGTGGGTTTTTTTTCTTTATTGAATGGATTTTTTAAAAATTTAAGACGCTTCAAGTTCAAACTATATGGTTATAAAGAATTAAGGAGAAATTTGTAAATTTCAGTATTTTTTTTAAAAGTTAAAAAGATTTTAGGATATTTTTTTAAATTTTTATTGGGTTTTTTTTTCAAATTTTAAACCTGGTTTCAATAAAATGAAATGGTGTTTTCTCAATTTCAGTGAGTACAATGTACGTACTTTAATTATTATATCTCTACTTCCGATGTCGTTCATGGAGTGAACCGCACAATCTTTTAATTTTCAAGGTGCTGACATCATTAGGGGGTCGTTACATAAATAATACAGTAAAAAAACTTGAATAATTTATCAGTGGAGAACTAATTCATCAATCCTTTAATGCGATACATATTTTTGTTTGTCTAAAGGCCTACTACAACATATTAAAATCTCAAATTATTGGAATTACTTTCGGGAAAAAATTTCACGGAAAACGAAATTTCTTTCAACCTTAATAAATCCCCCAATATGGAGAACATAAGCCTATAAGCATTCCTATAAACATTTTTAATGATCTTTCCAACGATGTAAAGCACTTGCATGTGAAGCGAAGAGTAAACAAACTTTGAACTGAGATCTGGGAAATATTCCAGAGTCATTCGCGTTATGGACAAGTAAGCTCCATCCAGCTATTTAAATCACAAATTACGTCATAATCACCATGTAATCCCGTAATTCTGGAAAAACATTCCCACAACGGTCCTTTACTCCTAAGTAAATTCAAAAAAAAATTTTGAATAATAATTATAGATTTATAAGCGAAAAGAGGACTTGTGTTTTTTTCGAGCGCAGTCGACTTTTTTTTCAAACTCTAATAACTACCATAATTATAGCGCGATTTGAACAAAAATTTAATATAATGCACATATTTAAGTATACTATAAGATTCCGTCATATATTGATCAATTTATTAATTTTAATATAGTGTCATTTGAATATTACGGAGAAACTTCGGACTACTGTAGAGTGCCTACTGCATGACGACCACCTAAATGCAATACACCGTTTTAAACCGCATAACGCCAGGTACAACATATTAAAATTACATACACTGATCTCAAGCACAAATACTTTTATTCAAGTAATACGGAAACGTCTTTAACTAGTAATAAATCACGAAATATGTAAAAGAATATCTTAGAGATTCCAACTTTGATCCAAGATTTGTCACCTATCTCATACAAGTGATAAATTAAAATAAAAATAAAAACATTAATTTTTCAGAAAACTGACAAACTTTGAAAAAACCCACTTAGCTATCGAAAAACTGACATTATTTTGACAGAACACATTTAACATAGAAAGAACTTACTAAAATTTGAAGAGCCTATTTATTATAAAGGAGAAAACCACTTAATTTTTAAAAAAAAACCAGTTTTATATGGTTTTTTTCAGGGTTTTATTAAAAAACCCGAAAAAACTCCACCCACTTGGGTTTTTAAAAAAACCCAGGTTTTTGTCAACCCTGCCTATTCCCTATTAAAATTCTTAAAAGGAACATTTGCGTGAAATCCAAGTTATTCCTGCAGCAAAAGACCCAAGAATCAATGAATCAACTCTCATGCCCCCGCCAATCGAGCCAACGATGCACGAGCCACTGGCCTATGCCACTGGCACGAGCACGATGGATGTGTGATGCAGGGAGGAGAACGTTCTTTTGGCTGATCAGAATATCAATCAGCTAATTCTTTTGTATAATGGTATGTATTGTACTTTATTGAAATCAAATTTATAATGTATTTTTAACTTTGATACTCACGGAACTGTCTTCCCGTTGGTTTGGGCCTGTAGGCAGCTATAATACAGCCACACTTCGGCTGATGCTACCTACTGTAACTTTAACTTCAAGCCGGGGAGCGTATATCCGAACCCTCAAGCGTGCAACGCATTGGCGCGGTTTGAAGAGTGCCACACTGTTTGGCGCTAAATATGGGCACGCGAATCAAGGTCACACTCGAATGTTTTTACGCCGCCATAGCGTTCGAGTCGAGATCGAACCATCAAACGGTGTACAAAATCTAAACAAACGCTTGCTTTGCAACCAAATTTTAACAAAATAGTTTAACTCGTAGCTTATCATATGTAAGGCTTCTAAAAAGAACTTAATTTTCTTTAATTAAACATTTGAAGAACGTAATTAAATTTATGTGTTTATGTAAGAAATTGTGTAAACTTTCGTGAAACTTTTTGCTTACAAGGTTTACATTCTATTCTTTATCATATACTTTTTTTATCAACGCTTGGCTGTAAATTAGTTCATAAATATATATAAAATTAACTGTAAGAAGTAGCTACACTATACCCACTCCCCTACTTAATTTAAAGATCTTTGTGTAAATAGAATTCCTGACACATTAATAATTCAAGGTTTATTACTTTTTTGGTACATATATATTATCCTGTCAACTGTTCAGTGACCGTCACATTCAGCAGCTCAGCTATAGAACATTCAGTGAACTTTGATAACATTTTCAGTAGCTATAGTGATAGGAATTTCATCCAAATAATTTACTCGTTTGAAGTCATAGTGAACACAATTTTTTTTAAAAAACTATGATATTCAGAACTATGCATGATGGTCAATGGGTCAATGAAGTATTTGTTAAGTTAATTTTGAATGTAAGAGTTTACATGGTAGCATAGCATACATATATAAATCTCAAATTATCAATCCAGAGTTCAAATTAAGTCAACAATTTAGTGTATACTTATGACTATATCTTTTCAATACTGTAATTAATGGTAATGTAAAAGTATGGGAGATTAATTATAAAAATTGAGGCTCTATTAGCTCCATGTCTATAAAATAACACACTGAAGTATGAATTTTTACAGAATATGAAGTTTATTTCTTTTTAAAAGCTCTTGAATAGTTTTGTAAAACAAGAATATTCTCCGAGAATAATATTTGAGATTTTTTTTCTGATATTTGGAAATAAATGTAAATATTATTGATAATATGAAATGGTCATGTAGTACTGTAGCAATACTACATAGTACTTAGAATACATACTATTTGGATATTTCTGCATCGTCTTTATCTTTTAAAATTAGTCTAAGAACAGCGTTTTCCGTGGTGGATTTAGTTTCATCAACCAACAACGAAGGATAAATTGAAGAAAGTTGCTCGGAAATATGTTTCACATCCATATTTAGGATCCACCACGATTTATGGAGTAATGGCATGCAAAGGAACGAAGCGAAGCGATGGTTAGTGCAAACCAAAACCCCGAGTTCAAAGTTCAGTTTCGGTTTCATATTGCTAGTCAAAGCGCAAACGCAAGCATGGATGTTCCTGAATGTTGGCTTTTCCTTTAAACATCTCACTTCATAAGCAAATAGGTTTGCCGTAGTTAAAAGAGCGAGTTATCTATGTTTCTTTTAGCGCGTGTCTGGCGAAGCGCGCAACTTTTCAAACCGCGCCAATGCGTTGCGCGCTTGAGGGTTCGGATATACGCAGCCGGGGAATCCCCGCGGATTGATTACCTGTTTCCTGTTTGGGTTTTAGAGATACGCGCGACTGTTCATGTAAGTTTTTCTTGATTTTTTTTAGTAATTATAAAGTTTTTTTTGTTCCTAAACATTGTAACTAAATGTATTTTCAGTTCATATTATGAAGCTTCAGTAATAGTCAATAGTTCAGCCTAAATAGCTAATTGAATTCTTCACATTTAAGTTATTTCATATTTCTCTGTTGAGTTGTTTGTGTATTATAATTACTTTTGTTAAGTTTTTTTTAAAAATAATATTGATTTAAATAATGATCATTAACCAAATACTTATATTAATTACGTAAGGATGATTTTGGCAATTTTTAACCCCCTACCCTCATGTAAGGGTACGTAAGATTTTCAAATCCCTCCCCCCTATTCTTACGTAAGATTCCATTTCGCTTATCAAAATAATAAAATGTTCGAATAAAAAAAGTTGAAACCCAAAACTAATTAAGATTTCTCTCGTTTTGCTTTTGTTTTGTTTCGCCTTTTGACAACTGGAAGATGGATTCAACAGTTTTTTTTATCTTAACTTGCTACAAAAGAGATACATACTGATATATCTATTTTAAAAAAATAAAAGCTTTGATAATAACAGTGATCTTCAGCCTTTTTAAGTTTTTCTGAGGTTATTCGATAGTAATTTGATTAGAATAATTGAAATTTGTTTACATTAACTGGAAAATCTTACGAAGAATGGGTTTGACCCCCACCCCCAAGTAAGGGTATGTAGAGATTTTTCCAACCCCCCTCCCCCTCGGGACCCTTACATAATTAATGAATGGCCCCTTACAACTTTGTTTTTAATTACGTATTTGAAAATTTGCATTTTATAATTGGGTACATGAAGCAAATCCGGTTGGCGATTTTTTTTGTCACCAAGTGGGAAAACCGATAGCATCAGATCATTGAATTGTTATTCCCAAATTTGGCGTGAAAATCTGCAGGCTGGATTCGCTTCATTAACCTACAATTGTGTATCTAGGAGATAGGCGCGCCCGCTGAGGTTAAAGATACTATTAGATTTAAGTCGCACTTTAGTTGGTTCTTAATGTGCTTCGCAAAAATCATACTTATTGTAAGTAAGTAGTGTTTTAGTTTTTTGAGCCTGGGTAAACATGGCAGCGGCATGGGCGGATTTAAGGGGGTGCAACGCACCCCCAACTTTTTGAGAAAATTCCATTTTTATTGGGGAAAATAATGTTTTCAAAGTCATCAGGGGCAGCTTGCACCCCCAAGTTTCCCAGTACCCACCCCCAGGGTTCACCATCTAAATCCGCCCATGGGCAGCGGGGTTTTCAGCTGCTGCCGGCTGAAAACTGTCGCCAAAAGCAGACTTATTCTAAAACTGTTCCTCATTTTGTCTGACTAAAAGCTTTTATAAACATTTTTTTAGACACATGATGACCTGAGCCCTTCTTCCTGACAATGTGATTCTTTTGGTGTAACAGGTAGAGTTTGTTTTTAATTACTTATTGATTTCAAACATAAATAATATCAATTATTAAAGTACAATATTTCATGAATTTTCTTATAAGAATCAACCGATTCAAATCTGATATCATCAGCAAAAAAAATTCACGTCAACACGGCAGCCTCCTCCATGAAATGAACAATTGGACGATAGTTGAGTTTTTGATGCTTGTGTCTTGTTTTAATTACTTGCCGATTTTATTCACCTTAATAAAGTTGTGTTTCTGGCTTTAATTTTTCTGCGTAATTCTTTTAAACAAAATTAACATTGTGTTTGGTGCGGAATGTCCGAAATATGCATCTTAAAACTCAAAGTTTGAAAGCAATTGCCTTAATTCTTTTTATGTTTAACATAAAAATTTCATTTAATTTTTTAATAACATATGTATACTGTATATGGTTGACAAAAACATCTAGACCAAGTCCATAAACCCGTGCGTTTTTAAATACTCCAAAGCAGCAGGGATGCAGAATATGTCCGATCCGGCGATCTAGGATCGGGGGAAATTTTAGCCATCTGGGGAAATTTTGTGGAAAAGTATACTATTGAATTGAATTTCAGTACAGTAACAAATATTTACGAGGCAACTTAACTTTACTTTTACTTACTTTTTAACTGATTTTTGATACCGACAATAATTCAGAATTTTTGAATGTCTTTATCATTTTTTAAAATTTTGGGGAAATTTTTGTATGGATTGAGGGAAATCTTGAAGGCAAAAACATTTTCTGCATCCCTGCATAGCAGTAAGATCCAAGTACAATGGCTCTTTTCACAACCGATACAGAATAAAATATGGGCAGAAGCAGCTTGATTCACTTTGCATTTTGGACAAGGAGGATAAATTATTACATTAAAGTTATTAAATTTGCCGACCATACTTCCATATTTTAAATAAAATTTGATGAAAACTCCAGATATTTTCTTTCTTTTTAGCATTGTTGCCATGTTAAGTACGGTAAGCCGATTGGTGTTGACATGGACGCTTATGTAGTAAGTCAAATTGAACATTTCACTTTATTATTCTCAGTTATATTAACCAATATATTGCACCACGTTCATTTGGTTGATTTACATTTTTGACTCATTTTCTAAAGCTGAATGAGGTATTTGCATGAGTGAGGTATATGCTTAATTTTATACTTTTTTGATACATTATGGTTTAAAACTCCAAAATTTCTGATTTTTAAATACAAAAATGTGTTTTAAATCATTTGAAGCGCATGAAAACCATTGTGTTTACTGTTTTCACGTGATCAGAAAACGGGCTTCAGTCTTTCAGTGGGTTATTTTGGAAAGTCTCCCACGAAGGGATATGGGGAGGCTAAATAAATATTACATTTCCATTTTATTGATTAAGAAGTTTTTAGAAATTTGAAAAAAAATAATTAAGTTGAATCTCCCCAAGTTTGAAAGCAATTGCCTTAATTATTTTTATTTTTAACATAAAAATTTCATTCCATTTTTTAATAACATATTTATAACTTCAAAATTGTCTGCCTTTATATAGTTTATTTTCACTAACATGGATTTTGATTTATTTATTTGTAACTTCAGGGACATGAGCAAGTGATCAGGGACAGCAGTTGCCAGCTGGTTTGCTGCTTTCTACGTCTTCAATCACGGGTACCCTAAAGAATTTTCCTGTGCATTGGAATTTCCAGACCACAGAGGTTCTAATATTTTCTATCATCAAAATATCGTTCTATAACTTTCAATTTATTGGGTAGTTAATTAAATAAAAGAATTGAAGAATAATTAATTAAAGAATTGCTTAGAATTTCATGTGTTTAAAAATGCATTATGTTCAGTTTAATAAAAATAAAAAATGTTCATTTTACTTTAAAGCAGTGGCTTTCAAATGTTTTAGCCCCTTTGGAGGATTTAATTTTAGTTTCTTTTCTAACTAATCATGTTATAATGCCTTGGTTTAACCTTTCCCAGAGATTGATAATGAAATTCTTGGTTACTGCATTCTTGAAAACATTTAGCTAGTTCAAACATTCCCTACTATTCTTAACTTTTTTTTAGGTATTTGACTTTTCAAACCGAGGCCTTTCTTCCTGACGACTGGGTTTCCGAGCAGCTCTTGAGGACTTCAATTGCACCCCTGCCTGGAAATCTTATGTTTGGGCCACCCTGAGGTTGCTGAGAGAGTGATTCACCTCGTCGGGACTTGAATTTGTGACCGAGCTATGGTCGCACGTGCAGTCCCTCCAGCCACTACCACCGTGGCACCACTCCCTTCAAACATCCTGATCATATACTCGCCAGAAAAGACAAGACCCTTGACTTAAAGGTGTCTGGGAAACCCACCACGGTGTCACAAGATCGCTGCAAGCCAGCGTTCCTGCTGTCTCCAGCAGCTTTTGCTATAAAGTGTTATAAAAAAGGGGAATCCCAACTCCAACGCGTGCTTCAGGCCCACCCTCGATGGTAACCTCCCCAGCCGCTGGAGACTACGCCTCCACTGTTCGGCATGTTAACTTCCCTGCCAGATACCGCTGACACTGGGAGGGAGTGTGCGGAAGCAGGAAGTGAAGTACACATTGTGCATTTTATTTACAAACAATACCAAGGGTTTAGTTGTAAAGCAGCATTTGCATCTGTTACACATCTGTTCTACATAATTTTAATTGTCCTGTATTTTTTTCCTTGATGTGACCACTTCTGAGAAAAGTGGTGTTAAATAAAAATTGACTCCTCGACTGTGGAGTAAAATAATATTAACTATTTGTCCTGTGGTTTTATTATCCATCTTTAAATGATTAATGTGTTTTATAAATTTTACTTTAAACTATACTTTCTTTAACTTTATAATTAAATATTTTTGTTTTCAGCAGTCTGTCTAGGTTTTTTTAAGAGGTACCTGATTTGTGAAAATTAATTGCTAATTTGGTAAAAAAAAATTCTGAGAATTTGTGAACATTTAAGTCAAAATAACAAACTTCAAACACAGCTTCATAGAGTTTTTTTTTTCAAAATGTATTTTGTAAAGGTGTTCTGAATTTGTGAAAGTACCTATTTATAAAAAATTTTGAAGGTACTGAAAATGGTAGTAAAGTTTGCCTTGGACAGACCACTGGTTTCATAATGAAAGATCATTTTAGTTTAGCACTTTAATATTTACATTTTTATTACATAAATTATGCAAACTTATTTTGATTATCTAACTTCATTATTTCAATATTAATATGAATTTTTTATTTATCAATTTCACAATTCTGTTTTTTTAGCTGTAATAGTTTTAACTAAGTGTCTATATCCACGAAAGTTGACCAATGCTAAAGTATTAGCGAAATTTGTTAAGAGTTGAGTTGTTACTTTCGAGGAGCTAGACAGTGTCAGTGTTTAAAAGCGATATTTGTTAGAGTTGAGTTGTTACTTTTGTGGAGCTAGACAGTGCTTAGTTATAAATATTACTGAAATATTTAATTTTAAGGTTTCAAACAAAACTAGGTATAAATGATTATTTAACTGCAAAACCATTGTTTATACGGTTAAGGAATCATGCTAGTTATAAATGATTATTTAACCGGAAAAGCATTGTTTATATGGTTAAGGAACCTCGCTAGCTATAAATGATTCCTTAACCGCAAAACCAGTGTTTATACGGTTAAGGAACCTCGCTAGCTATGAAAGATTCCTTAACCGCAAAACCATTGTTTATACGGTTAAGGAACCTCGCTAGCTATGAATGATTCCTTAACCGCTAAACTATTGTTTTTACAGTATCTTAACCTAATCAGTTGGCCACGGTTCCAAATCCGCAATGAATCAAAATTTTCCAAACCGTAAACTTAACGGTGCATCAGACGGTTACAGTGCTGCCGTCGCATTAACCGTTTTCACATGGTGAAATTTCTAACAGTGTTCACTTAACATTAGTTGGGGTAACTATATAGTGATTTTTATTCCTAAAAATTTGGCGCATCACCAGTATTAAACTTGCGCCGAAAATAACTTGGTAAATAAAGGGTTAACCACTAGGCTGCCCAAGGCTTTTAATGGGAGGTGTTACCTGCTTTCCGTTGTACGTTGTTGTTGTCAAATTTTGAAAAAACCCAACTAAAATTTTAAAAAATATCCTTAACTTTGAAAAAACCCACTGAAATTTAAAGATATCTTTATTTTTTATATCTAGTTTTAACTTAAACCGTTCTAAATTTTGAAAAAAAAACCCACATTCAATAATGAAAAAACCCACTGAATAATGAAAGAGAACCTATTTGACTTTTTATAAAAAAACTCCCTGAAATTGAAAAAACACCATTTACTTTTTAAAACCTTGTTTAAATTATGAAAAAACCCATTAAAATTTTAAAAATATCCTAAACTTTGAAAAAAAACACATTAAATTTTGAAGGAACTGCCGAAATCTTGATTTTTCTTAAAAAAACCCAAAAATGGGTCCAAAATGTGGGGTTTTTTTAAAAAACCAATTGGGTCCAATCCAGCCAACCCTGGTCTTTAGTGGTGTCGGGAATCGAGCCTTTTAACCACTAGGCTGCCCAATAAGGCTTTTAATGTGTTACCTGCTTTCCGTTGTGCGTGACGGACTGGATGATGGTTCGGAGCGTCTTGAAGCCCACAGCGATGTCCAGAAGATGGGCAGCGAAGAAGAAGAAGTTGAAGTTGCCCATCACGGAGAACGTGAAGTACCACGTGTTGTACAGGAACGCCTATAAGCAGAAACACATTGGAATATTATAATCTCTAATTATACTCTGTTCATTTTGAACTGGCGCTTGAAAATATTTGCTTCCCCCACCACCTATCGGTAACCATAGCAACTAACCTCGTGTTGGCTACCACATTCCCTGGTGGCGCCCTCTGGAAATTATTGTTATTAACCCTTCATTCACTAACTGTCTCGCTTCCGAGAAAGTACGTTAAGTTCGCTCTTGTCTGTCTCCCGCGCTAAGCGGTTTTGTTTTGTCTTGTGCACTAAAGCACATTTTGAATTTTACCTAATTATGTAAATAAAATACAGTCCTATTTATCTCTTGCTGAGAATCTTCCTTCAAAGATTTCGACGCTACAATTCATGGTCCGTCTTATTCCGGAGAAGAATCGCGAAAAATGTCGCTTTCGAATTTAAACCGACAACGTGGAACCTTCAAAGGTAAACTTACGAAATTAACCAAGTTCGTAAATGAATATGTTTTTACTGACGATGGAACGGCTCAACATGATGTGATATTAAATCACAAGCTGTTAAACGTTCAAGAAGTTACTTTCGGTTTGAAAGAACTGACAAAGGCCTATTGTGGACTACCAGACGATATAGCTATGTCAGACGACTTAAATATAGCACAGGATTTAGAAGATGAAGCCCGTGATTTGGAGGTAAACATTAAGCTTTTACTTTCCAAGTTAACAATTTCTTCCCCTTCTATGGAACTTTCTATTCCAAAACTCTGTGTTAAATTGCCTGATTTACCATTACCCACTTTTAATGGAAAATTGCAAGATTTTGAAACCTTTAAAAAACAATTTATGAGTGTCGTTGGAAATAATCCAAATTTAAACGACCATCAGAGACTCTGCTACCTCCGTAGTGCTCTGAAAAATGAAGCAGCTCAAATCCAAAGTGATCAAGACACTTATCAATCTCTAATGAGTGCCCTTGAAGCCCGATTTGAAAATAAAAGAGCTTTGGTAGATATCCACATAAAGGACATAATAAATATTGAGAGATTAACTTCTGAAAATCCAACCAAACTGCGAACTTTAATTGATTCTGTCCGAAGTCATGTTCGCTCTTTAAGTAACATGTCTTTTGAAAGTAATAAACTTTCTGATGCTATAATTTTGCATATTTTGAACTCTAAGTTGGATAGGGAAACCCAAAGACACTTTCAGCTAAATTTAAAAACCACTGAAGTGCCTTCTCTAAATGACTTCCTTTCATTTTTGGAATTACGGTGTACACAATTAGAGACTTTAACTAAAAACGAGTCTGCTACTTCAAAACCCTATGTTCACCCTAAAAACAAAGAAAATAAAAACTTTGGTCCTTCCCGTTTCAAATCTCTAGTCACCAAAAATCAAGAAAAACGAAAGTGTTTTATGCAAAACTGTAACAATTTTCACCCCCTGTATAAGTGCGAACTTTTCGTCAACATGCCCTTTGACCAGAGAAAAGTGATTGTTAAAAGACTCAAACTCTGCGAGCGGTGTTTAAACGCACATCCAACCACTAATTGCCCCAGCAAGTATTCATGTTTCACTTGTCAAAAGATTGGTAAATCATCATTGCATAGTAAACTGCTTTGTGAATCTATTCTGCATAACGATCCTCTTCCCAATTCTACAGAGACTCATAAATCCGAACTCTCTGCTAAAGATGAGCATGAGTCATTGACACTAATGTCTTGCCATTCGAAATCTCGTGGCATATTAAATACAGCAATCGTTTACATTAAGGGAAGCAACGGTGAACGTATTCCATTTCGATGCGTCATCGACAGCGGTAGTGAAAACTCTTTTTTGACAGTTGAAGCTGCTGAGCGCCTTGCGTTGAAAAGAAAAAAATCGAACGCAAAGGTTTTGGGTATAAACAATGCCTCCTCGCGCGCTTGTTCCGTTTTAACGGCAGATGTTTCCAACATCGACGAATCTTTTTCTTTCACTTCTGATTTCTTTATCATCCCGGAAATAATTCAATCTCACCCTTCAAGAAAAATAGATGTATCTAATATTGATATACCTCATGGATGTATTTTAGCAGACCCCAATTTCAACGTTCCAGGTGAAATTTCTTGTTTGTTAGGAACTGAATTCTTTTTTGATATTTTGGGATCCGCTAAGATTAGCTTACTGAATTCTTCTCTCAAATTGATCGAGTCCAAATTTGGCTTTATTGTGGCTGGGTCATACGAAGAACCCTTGTCTAATGGCAATATTTGTTTTCTTTCTAAGGGATTAAACAAATTGGAAACAACCCTAAGTTCATTTTGGGATGTTGAAGAGGTATCGGATTTAAAACCGGTCATCAGTGATGAGCTTCAGTTCTGTGAAGAACATTTTGAGAAGACTCACGTTAGAAAACTTTGTGGTAGATATTCTGTTTCTCTTCCATTTAAAGAGAATTTCACAGATAATGTGAATTTAGGTGATTCTCAAACCATAGCGACAAAACGCCTCAAACAGTTATGGCAACGTCTAGATAGAGATCCTAAATTTAAACAATTGTATGTCGATTTCATGGATGAATATCTGGCTCTAGATCACATGGAAGAAGTCACAGATATCAAGGAACTTTCATCCGATAAAGGATATTTCCTTACACATCATGGTGTTTTGAGACCAGAAAGTCGTACTAAACCGCTAAGAGTTGTATTTAATGGATCTCAAAAAACTGATTTGGACATCTCGTTAAATGATACCCTATATAAAGGTGGTGTCATACAAGATGATCTATTTACAATTATGCTTCGAGCAAGAAAGCATGCTTATTTTTATAGCTGTGACATCAAGCATATGTTCCGACAGATTGAAGTAAACCCTGAAGATAGACATTTCCAGAAAATTCTGTGGAAAAATGCGTCTGATGAGCCTGTGAAAATCTTCAAGTTAAAAACTGTCACCTACGGAACAACTCCAGCTTGTTTCTTGTCAACTCGTGTCCTGAAGCAACTTGCCATAGATGAAATGGAGAATTTTCCCATAGCGGCAAATGTTGTTCTCAATGATGTCTACTTAGATGACATTTTGAGTGGATGTTCTACTAAAGAAGATGTACAGGTTCACAAGGATGAACTTATCAAATTGTTTGCATCCGCAGGTATGACATTACACAAATGGTGTTTTTCCAGTGAACCAAATGAGGAATCTATTTTTCATTTTGAAAACCAATCTGAAGAAGTTACTGTGAAGACATTAGGTGTTCTTTGGAACAGTGCAACTGATTCCTTCAACTTCAAAGTCATTCTACCTGTCAAGTCTCATTTCAAAAAGCGTGATGTTTTGTCACAAATTGCACGACTTTTCGACCCTCTCGGTCTCTTAGGACCTGTGGTCAGCCATGCAAAATTCTTCATGCAGAAGTTATGGCTACTGAAGCTGGACTGGGACGATCCTTTACCTGACGCTGTATCTGAAGAATGGGAGTCCTTCATTCAGTCTCTATCATCCCTGCAAAACCTCCAGATCCCGAGGTTTGTGCTTTCCAAGAATGCTGTCCGAGTGACCTTGGATGGTTTTTGTGATGCGTCCATTAAGGGATATGCTGCAGTCATCTATGTGAATTCTACTTCTCCCACTGGTAACTCTTCTAGACGACTCCTCTGCAGTAAGACTCGGGTAGCTCCTCTAAAAACCCTAACCGTACCCAGGTTAGAGTTGTGCTCTTGCCTGCTGTTATCTAAACTGGTCAACAAGGTAATTTCTGCCCTTCATATTGACTTGGATGGGGTAAGTTTGTATTCTGATTCTACTATAGCCTTGGCTTGGATAAAAACTCCTCCTCATCTCTTGAAAACATTTGTGTCTAACCGTGTGTCTCAAATTCAAACTTTAACTTCCATGTTTTCCTGGAGACACGTTCAATCGGAACTCAATCCTGCAGACATTGCTTCAAGAGGTTCTAATGCACCTGACCTTATAAACTGTAAGCTTTGGTGGTCAGGACCTGACAGTTCTCTTCTTTCTACCATTGAACTTAATGACTCTTTAAATAATGAAGATGTTGTTTGTGAGTTTAAAAATTTAGAGTCTAAATCCTTAATTCAGACCTCTGAAGTAGAATTGTTTGATAAAATAATTAATTTGTCTAACAAGTTTAATAAGTTGATTCGTATCTTAGCTTTTGTTCTTAGATTCATTAAGAATTGTAGACATGAAAAATTAAGTGGTTCACTTTCAATTGAAGAATGTAACTATGCTAGGATAACATTGCTAAAGCATGTTCAGAAAAAAGCTTTTAATGTAGAAATAAATGCTTTGAAAAAAGGAGATAATGTTCCATCTAACAGTCCTTTAAGATTTCTGCATCCTTTTCTGGACAAGGATAACTTGATTAGAGTAGGAGGTCGACTTTCGAATTCTTCTCTTAACTTTGATAAAAAATATCCCATTTTATTACCAAAAGATAGTAAGTTAACTGAAACTATTTTTGTGTATTTCCACATTGTAAATTTACATGTTGGTCCTTTGGGTCTTTTGAATGCTATTAGAGAACAGTATTGGCCAATCAATGGTCGCAATATTTCCCGAAAAATTGTTCATAATTGTGTTCCATGCTTCCATGTAAAACCAACTGAAGTCACCCAAATAATGGGGGATTTACCAGCAGAAAGATTGGAACCAAACCCTGTATTTATAAATGTGGGATTAGATTTTTGTGGTCCTTTCTTAATTAAGTACAAAGGACAAAGAAAAGGAATGTATCACAAAGTTTATATTGCTATATTTGTGTGTATGGTTACAAAAGCTGTTCACTTTGAAATTGTCACTGATTTGTCTTCTGATGCATTAATTGCTACCTTAAAAAGATTTTTCTCTCGTAGGGGTAAAAGTTCAACTATATTTAGTGATAATGGATCTAATTTTGTAGGTGCTTACAGAGAAATCAACCGATTACTAAAATCCCTGAATAAAGTAAATTCTGATTTTTCCAGTTTCTTGACTATGGAAGGAATCAAGTGGAAATTTTTGCCACCTCGTTCACCTTCCTTTGGAGGCTTATGGGAGAGAGGTGTTCAATCCTTTAAGTATCACTTAAAGCGAGTTGTAGGTTCTTCTAAATTAACTTTTGAGGAATTCCTTACTGTAACTGCACAAATAGAAGCTGTACTAAATTCACGCCCTCTTTCTCCCCTCTCCAGTGATGTTGAAGATTTACAGACCCTTACTCCCGGTCATTTCATTTTAGGAAGACCTATCACTGCCCTCCCCGATCCAAATTTTGTTGATATTAAGGATAATTTGTTAGGTAAATGGCAACTTATTCAAAAAATGGTCCAAACTATTTGGAAGAATTGGAGCAACAGCTACCTTAGCCACTTGCAACAAAGATCAAAATGGTTTTTCAGCAAAAACAATGTAAGTGTTGGAACTATGGTACTATTGAAAGAGCCTAACCTCCCTCCTTTAAATTGGTCGATCGGAAAAATAACGGCAGTTATACCAGGTAAGGATGGTTTTATTCGAGTTGTACAGGTAAAAACCTCTAAAGGAGAGTACAAAAGAGCTGTATCTAACATTTGTATTTTGCCTTTTCCTAAAGATATTACTACTTAATCCTTTAATTTTGATATTCTTTTTGATTGTTTATCAAATTATTGCTTTATCACTTTTGATTATTGTGTTTTATGATATTCATTTAGTATTTGTTGATTTAAGTGTATTTATGTGTTCTTTTGATTTTATTGTTGAAATGTTATTTCAACGGGGGCCGGGATGTTGGCTACCACATTCCCTGGTGGCGCCCTCTGGACATTATTGTTATTAACCCTTCATTCACTAACTGTCTCGCTTCCGAGAAAGTACGTTAAGTTCGCTCTTGTCTGTCTCCCGCGCTAAGCGGTTTTGTTTTGTCTTGTGCACTAAAGCACATTTTGAATTTTACCTAATTATGTAAATAAAATACAGTCCTATTTATCTCTTGCTGAGAATCTTCCTTCAAAGATTTCGACGCTACAATTCACCTCGTCAAAGTGAAGGCTTACTATTGGTTGCACGAAGAGCGTATCTATGGTTACGCTTCTAGCCTGGGGGAAAGCACTATTTCTCAAGCGCCAGTTCTAAATGAATAGAGTTTTATCTAACTAATCTTATATTATAATCTAATACCCCGTTCGCATATTCTATTTCCCTCGTCGTTACAGGGCATTTCTTAATAATCTCCAAAATCATAATTCGCACTGGCCTTTATTTTTGCCTCTATTTTCTTTAGCACTTTGTTGTCATGGAAACACACCAATCAATTCACTAGTCAATTAATAATCTTTTATGTATTTTTACTCGTATTTTTGGTGATTTCATTCATTAGTTTTATGTTGTATTGAGAAATTAAATTTTTAATTATTTTACAAATCATGCTGTTATTGTTTACATACAGTAAAGTGCTTATTTTCGCCCCTTGTCAGTGCAAACGCCGTTTTCAAAAGATGGGGCGATTTTGCCTTTGTTTCCATGACAACAAAGTGCTAACGAAAATAAAGGCCTGTGCGAACGGGGTACAACAAAGTAGTTTCCATCGCGGTGTCTGAATTTCGAGGGAACGTCCTTTTAAAAATAGGATTATTTCGTTAAACCCATGAATAAATAGTAATCATAATTCACGTATCGAATTTCCTCCTATCAACCCAAAAGGCTTTGTGTTTATACTCCCTTACTCTTTCCGCGTAGTGACGTACTGGATTCAGGAAACGTTGCTGTGAAGTATAGCTGTTAATGAGCAGAAAATGGAGGACGGAACGCAATAACCACAAAAACTGTTCATAATTGGCGGCCTATGCGGGAGTACAGCCTCTTCCTCTTATTCATTCGCCAAACGTCGTCATGGATAGTCATTTGTCAAGCAACCGACCAACCAAGTTCAGCCAACTAAAGACTCCGCCTATTTTTTAGGGCGTGTTCTTAGTGACTGGCAACCCTGATCGGCGAATCGGAGAACGCCATTTCCGTTGATCTTGAATCGGATCGGTTCGGGAAGAATCGACTTTAAACTGGATTTTGGTACTGTTATCCATGAAAGTTTTGGAAAAATCACTGCGCGTTATTTAGTATGAGCCCTTCTCATTCGATTTGAGTCATTTCCGAATAATTTCGACCCGTATTTAGGCGAGAAATGGTCGTTTTAGTGATCGATGTCGCGAAAAAAAGGTTGGCGGTTTTAGCTTGGCGAATGGTCGCTCTGCTGATTTCCCAAAAGGCTGTGGATGTTCTAGGCGAGCGGGGAAGACGCAAAGCGCCGGAAAAGCGATTTATTGCCAACCCTGGCGCTCGTTTTGGTCTCTTTTCGCCCGCTCGTGCTAGCTGCAGAGCAGATGTATTGCGCTCTCTTTGTACATTTCTCTACCGTGGGATCTAAGGTCCTATATAGTGGGATCGGCGGAGAACCTGTGAAGATTAGGGGCTGTTGGGTCTTTTTTCTGCCAGTGCGAACGGGGTATAACTCTGTTCCACCCTATGGGGACATCCATAAATTACGTGAGGTCAAAAAGGGGGGGGAGAGTGGTTTGGAAAAATCTCACTAAATCTCACCAAGGGGGGAGGGGGTCGATTAAAATCTCACGTCAACTTTTAAAGTTCGAAATTATACGATTTTCTTAAGTATGAGAAAGGAATAATACCCACAGATTAGATAGTGGTGATTTTTAGGCGGAATAATGTCCTTTTCAACCACATTATTAATATTGTAAAAGTTTTAGGTGCTGTGAAGCACAAAATGCAAACGAATAGGTTAGAAAATTATTTTTAAAGGTTATAGATAAATCTCACGTGGGGGGAGGGGGTCCAGCAAAATCTCACCAAGGGGGGAGGGGGGTCCAGATTTTGGAAAAAAACCACGTAATTTATGGATGTCCCCTAACTTGGCTGGGGATGTACCAATCCGCGCGAAAAAAAAATAGTACTATCTTGTATTTTAATTTAAAATGACGAATATGCTGACACGTTTGTAAAAATGTACAAGGAATTACAGTTTATTGTGATTTTTATCAAATAACTTAATTTAATCGTCTTTAATCGGGAAGAGAATGAATACAGTCCGTATGGGTAGAACCAAAGCCTCCTAAAGTAGGCCTCCTCCTAGAAGCCTCCTAGGAGGCTTTGGTTTTTCGGCTGGGAACCCGGGGTTGCGATGACAACGGGTGTGAATCGGTCACTTTTGCCTTTTCTCCAACGCCGACTTAGGATGTTGTTGTTGTTTTTTTGTTGTTGTCGTGTGCCACTTGGAATTACCAAGCTCCTTAAGGATTCAAGGCAAAGGGGGTGCGGCTCCTGAGGAAGTGAGGCCCATAAATGGCAGGAGTCCGACTTCTGCCTCATGAGAAGATAGATACTGATAATCTATCGCCACCTCCACAATTTTGCCATGCGTCTGAAGGGGAGGGAAATAGTCTCCAGACACCTGAACCCGTGGTAAACTGTGCCATGACGGACCATAGGACTTTCGGACCCACATATTTAACGAGCACGTAATCCGCATATACTCGATGGGTCTTTAGCGGTGTCGGGAATTGAACCCAGGACCCTCCGATCCCGAAGCCGATGCCTTAACCACTAGGCACCCCACGGCGCCGACTTAGGATGAAATATACAATAGATCAGTTATTCTGCAGATGCAAAAAAAAATTTTTTTTGAAACATTTTAAAATCTCCCTATTGACAGAAGTTTTTCAAAAACAAAAGAGGAGGGGGGGTTGGAGCCGCTCTCAAAAACTTTAATTTTCCAAAACTTCCCCTTCTTTTTTTTTAAAAAGGTTCTCGAAGTAAAATAATGTCTGGACCTATGCTAGAATATAATGGACGTCGAAGTCATGATTATATCACTGAACTTGATTAGATATCTTTAGGGGTTCAGATTAAAAATAGGCTTAAGTTTGGTACTTTGTATAACGATTTTAAAAATTCAACTTTTCAAATAAATGGGCGCAAGTTTAGAACTGCTGATGGTTGGCGAGTTTTGGCTATTTGGCGTATCTTTAGAATCCACATAATTCACTTAATATTAGTTGGGGTAACTATATAGAGATTTTTATTGTTAAAAACTTGGCGCATCAGCAGTTCTAAACTTGCGCCGAAAAGAATGTCGTAAATAAAGGGTTAAAAGACGTACGTTGTCTGTGATGGTGACTCCCGCCTTCCACACTTGATACCTCCAGTCCATGCTGGTGATCCTGAAACAAAAGAGTTTAGTGTTGTGTAAATGAGTTGTGAGGCAACTCATTTGAGTAGCTCAACTCAGTGTTTTGTCACGACACACACCTCACCTTTTGCTCATACACCTCACACCTCATCACATAACTCACTCAACTCATAACTCAGCACATAAACTCTCTCAACTCACAACTCACACCTCACAACGCAACTCACACCTCGCGATACAACTCACAGAGATTCGCAAGTATCTTTCCTCGTCAGAAACTGAGAGAAAGTAATAAATAATTAAATTTAAAAACAATGTGGCTTTTATAAGTTCTGTTCAATTACAGTTGAGAGTTGAGTAGAATACCTGCTTCTTAAAAATATATTTAATAATCATGGATAGTACCTCTCCCACCTCAGTAACTCATATATACAGTGTATACAGGGTGATTCAGAAATAATGATCAATAATTTGGGGGAGGTAGAGGGGCCCTAGACAAGCATATTTCGAATAGGGATGGTGGGGCGCAGCCTTACAGTTAAAGAGCTAGGACCTAATGTAGTGCGAGGGCTTTTCAAAAGGCCGTTTTTAGAAGGCCCGTCTGAAGAAACAAAACATAATAAAATGAAAAACATTATTGCATGAGGTACAGGAGTATCCGTACTACTTAAATCCTCAATGTGATAGAAATTGGACCACTTGCTGAACCGTAGGGTGAGTTTTAAAACGTGCAATATTAATCTCTTGTGGGCATCGAACTCTCTACCTTGCCTTTAATCGAACTCTCTACTTTGTAAAAAGAACTCTTTACCTTTAATCGAACTTTTAACCTTTTTACAATAGGACTTTTAAACCTTTATCACATGCAGATTTTAACTTGTATATTTTAATCTTAATCGTTAGAATTATCATCATTATAAATAGCAGCAATATTGTATCAGCACTACCGCACACACGCACCTTTACCTTGTGTATTTTACTAACCGTTTTAAAATGTTGTGTTGAGTTTTAATAAACGTTAAGTTTTTGTTAATCAATGCCCGGCTTTTGATTTCCTCTTCTGCGTCAACAACGACATGGAGTGATGGCCGTCCGCCACATTGGTGACTGCCACAGTGGTTGACCATGGACTGTGAGTTAATCGGAGTTCTGAGCTCACCCGTTCTTCGATTTCTGGAATAATGGCGTCTCATCCAACGGAGTTTCTACGGCGACTTTGAAGAGCTGATGTTCTTGAGTTCCCTCATCGACCTTTTAGATGCTGACGTCTTGCAGTTTTTCTGGATCGGGTAAGTTTTAGACATATCTCTGTTTTCCATCGGGTTCGCGGTTGGGTTTCTGAGCGTTGGCCATTTTAGTGATCTCTGTGTTTCAATATGGGTAACGAGGATCCAAACGCACAGGAATCAAAACAGCCTGATGCTGACCCTGACTCAAAGGAGCCTGAATTGGCTAGGGTATCATTCAAGGCACCGCCCTTTTGGGATTACGATCCTGAGACTTGGTTCTAGCTAGAAAGCTAACTAGTCTAGAGACTTGGTCTGAGCTAGAAAGACAGTTTTACGTCTCTGGTATTTCACTCGATTTGACGAAATACAGCTATGTGGTTGCCGCCCTGGATTACAAAATCCTTGCATCAGTCAGAGATATTTTACGTAATCCACCCGATTCTGATAAATACCAGACCCTTAAGTCACGATTAATTGAGGTCCACTCCCAATCTGAATCAGAAAAGCTTAAATTGCTGGTGCAGGATCTTGATCTCGGGGATAAGAAGCCTTCCCAATTGCTCAGAGAGATGAGGAATTTGGCTGATAACAAATTTGATGATGGTACTCTGGGTACTTTGTGGCGACAACGCCTCCCCATTAACACCCAGCAGATCCTCTCGGCAGCCCCGGGTGACTTAAATGCCTTGGCAAACTTTGCCGATAAAATACATGAGGTATCTGCCCCATCAAGGAATGTTGTTTCTTGTTCAGAGGTACCTGCCCCTTCAGGAAACCAAGCTTCTGGTTCAGCGGTATCCGAAATACAGGCTTTACGAGCTGAAATTTCAGCTTTGAAGGATCAGGTTGGCAAACTTTTTAGACAACGCAGTCCTAAAAGACAGCCTTCCCGTTCTCGTAGGCGATCTCGTTCACGTGATCAAGGTAATGGAGACCTTTGTTGGTACCATGCTAAGTATGCTGAAAAGACTCTCAAGTGTAAATCTCCCTGTAACTTTCGGGAAAACAAGTAGGCTCCACTGTCATCGCGGCAGCAGATGGTAGCCCTCGAAACCGCCGCTTGTTTATCTGGGATAAAATTAACGGATTTAAATTTCTCATTGATAGTGGCGCAGAAGTCAGTTGTTTGGGTAAAATCCATGCCGGCTCAAAAAACTACTCAGGGGGTCTGACCTTGTACGCAGCAAACGGTTCACCAATTAGAACCTACGGTATTAAAGCCATCTCTTTAGACCTTGGTTTACGTCGTCACTTTGAGTGGACATTTATAGTTGCTGACGTATCCCATCCCATTCTAGGCGCAGACTTCTTAGAGAAGTACGGCTTACTGGTGGACATTAAGAACCGCCGTTTAGTGGATAGCGTTACTTCTCTCTCTAGGAAAGGTACTGTTCAGTCAGGTCCTTCCCTGGGTCTTACCTTGATTGGTAACGATTGTCCCTTCCAAAAAATCTTGCATAAGTTCCCTTTACTCTTGCAGCCCTTGTCTAACACTAACGCTAAACTGCATACAGTCACACACTGTATTGAGACTCGTGGCCCACCTGTCTTTTCAAGAGTTAGGCGGCTGTCGCCAGAAAAGTTAGATTTTTTGAAGAAAGAGTTTGAAAACCTCTTAAAACAGGGAATAATAAGACCATCTAAAAGTGCATGGGCAAGCCCGATTCATATGGTTAGGAAATCAAACGATGAATGGAGGATTTGTGGAGATTTTCGGCGACTTAATGCCGTAACGGTCCCTGATAGATATCCCCTTCCCCACATTCATGATTTCGCCTTAGGTTTGGCAGGTAAAACTGTCTTTTCCAAAGTGGATCTGGTGAAAGCCTTCCATCAGATCCCTATTGAATCGCGGGATATTCCCAAAACAGCAGTTATAACCCCGATTGGTCTTTTCGAATACTGCCAAATGACCTTCGGCTTGTGCAACGCAGCCCAGAGCTTTCAAAGGTTCATTGATCAAGTCTTGCGAGGCATTGATTGCGTCTTTGCCTACATAGATGATCTTCTCATCGCTTCGAACGACGAGGCTACCCACAAAGAAGATCTTGCCAGAGTTTTCACTCGGTTACAGGAATACGGTATTGTTATAAATCTTAAAAAATGTGTATTTGGGCAAAAAGAGCTAGATTTCCTGGGTTTTAGAGTTTCAGAGAACGGACTTTCTCCTCTGCCTGATAAAATCAAAGCTTTAACCGAATTTCCTTTGCCTAAAACCGTTTCAGATTTGCGGCGATTCCTGGCCATGACGAACTTCTACCACAAGTTCCTGAAGAACGCCTCTGGTACGCAGTCTTCTCTACATGCTCTAACTGCGGGTAAGAAGAAGAACGACAAGACTCTCATCACCTGGACCGAGGAAGCCGAGAAAGCTTTTTCCGACTGTAAGGAGATGTTGGCAAAAGCCACGTTGCTAGCTTTTCCTGTACCTAACGCAGAGCTTTTTCTTTTTACAGATGCTTCTGACATTGCTCTCGGCGCTGTATTGCAGCAGAAGGTAAACAATAGAGTTGAACCTCTAGGTTTTTTTTCACGTAAGTTAAACAAAGCTGAAATTAAATACAGTGTTTATGACCGAGAACTGCTTGCAATATATTCTGCTGTTAAACACTTTAGATATCTTTTAGAGGGTAGAAAATTTTCTATCTATACGGACCATCGTCCTCTCATTTATGCGTTTGGTCAGAGACCTGATAGGTGCTCTCCACGTCAAACTAGACATCTGGAATTTATAGGTCAATTCTCAACTGACCTGAGGTATGTTTCCGGGGAAGCAAATAGTGTTGCTGACGCACTATCCAGGATTTCTGAGATTACCTTGCCCTCTAGTATAGATTACGATGAGATGGCCTCCTCTCAGGAATCCGACCCGGAGATGCGTTCCTTGGTGGATTCGGATACGTGTCTGAAACTTATTCCCACTAAATTTATGTCCTCTAAACCTTTATTTTGCGATGTTTCTACTGGTGTTGCTAGACCCTATGTCCCTGAATCTTTCAAAAAAACAGTTTTTGACAGCATTCATAGTCTTTCTCACCCAGCTTATAGGCCTTGTTTGAAGCTGATAAAGGAGAGGTTTGAGTGGAGCACCATGAATAAGGATGTCAAGTCCTGGTGCAGAGCCTGCCTTGCCTGTCAACGTTCAAAGGTCAAGCGTCACACTAAGGCTCCACTGACGAAGTTTGACTTGCCTTCCGCCAGGTTCTCACACGTGCATCTTGATGTAGTTGGACCCCTGCCATCATCTAGGGACTTCCGCTACCTTCTTACATGCGTCGACCGCTACACCCGATGGCCCGAAGCTTTTCCCCTGCGAGACCAGACAGCGGAGACGACAGCGAGAGCGTTCTACGACGGTTGGATTTCAAGATATGGAGTGCCTGAAGTGGTAACAACGGATCGAGGATCAAATTTTGAGAGCTCCCTCTTCAACAGCCTCACTAAATTCCTAGGATCTCATCGAACCCGTACGACTGCATACCATCCCATTGCCAACGGAGCCGTGGAACGTCTCCACCGTCAATTAAAAGCCGCCATCATGTGTCACAACACGGAGAAGTGGATGGAGGTCCTGCCCACAGTCCTTCTCGGGATCAGATGTGCGCTGAAGGAGGATATCGGAGCATCCCCAGCTGAACTCGTCTACGGTTCAACACTTCGTTTGCCAGGAGAAATCCTACGAGGTTGCGACTCAGCTCCTGTTCCGGTTCCCGACTTCATCGACCACCTGAGAGCGACCATGCGGAACCTTCGTCCAGTGCCTGCTTCCCATCATACAACTAGAGATGTCTACGTGAATAGAGATCTGGAAACTACCTCGCATGTCTTCATCAGAAACGACGCCGTGAGGAAACCTTTGACTCCACCATATACTGGCCCCTTTAAGGTGATAAAGCGGCATCGTAAATTCTTCGAGTGCGACGTGAATGGCTGTGCTAAGACAGTGTCCATAGACCGTCTCCAACCAGCATACTCCTTATCTGCAGACCTACAGCTTACTAACTCCGATGTACCACCCCAGAAAGTTTCTACAACCCACTCAGGACGCCGCGTCCATTGGAAGATCTAGTGTAGTGTTTCGTCCGAAAGGAACTTGCGGGGGAGTCCTGTGGGCATCGAACTCTCTACCTTGCCTTTAATCGAACTCTCTACTTTGTAAAAAGAACTCTTTACCTTTAATCGAACTTTTAACCTTTTTACAATAGGACTTTTAAACCTTTATCACATGCAGATTTTAACTTGTATATTTTAATCTTAATCGTTAGAATTATCATCATTATAAATAGCAGCAATATTGTATCAGCACTACCGCACACACGCACCTTTACCTTGTGTATTTTACTAACCGTTTTAAAATGTTGTGTTGAGTTTTAATAAACGTTAAGTTTTTGTTAATCAATGCCCGGCTTTTGATTTCCTCTTCTGCGTCAACAACGACATGGAGTGATGGCCGTCCGCCACATTGGTGACTGCCACACTCTTAGGGCCGTATTCTGGAATCTCGAATATTCGAACTCACCTCGAATGTTCGACCTCACCGTTCGAGTTAAAAATGCTATTCTGACTCCAAAAATCACACCGGTGAGATGGGAGACCTCACTTATGGGAGGAGACTTCGCTTATTGGTTGATTGGCGCCAAAGTTCGTGGCCAATTAGGAGACGCGTGACAAGTTGGGAATGATTCCTCCACATGTTTTTCAGCTGAAATATGGTATACATCTCGCGTCCAATAGTGCTAAAATGTCGTTTTGAGATTTGATATGTGTTGCAAAAGATAATAAATAAATTATAAATGTAAAAGAACGCATGTCTCTATCGTCAACAACTCAAATTTAAAAATTAAAAAATCTTGCTTTAAACGATATTTTTGGACAGTGGTGGTGCCATCTCCCGCCGGCCTTACAAACAAACAACTGTGACAACGATACATCTATCCCATAGAACGTAATACGTAACTAGATTTTTTTAGTATATTCTCAGTAAAGTTTACAATTTTAGCGTTAAGGCAAATAATATGTTCCACTCTGGGTAACTGTTAGGAACTTTTCCCTCATTTTTTGTTTGCGCAAATAGTTCCTCCCGTAAGCTAAACCGTCGGTTATGGCTCAGAATTGACGTCACGGAAGGCGCCTAGCCAATCAGAGACTCACTCGAATGAATTCTCTCGAACACTCGAACGCTGAGGAGGTGGTGAGGTTCGAGCGTTCGAGTTTGCCTTTCGATGGGGAGATTTTGGCAGTTAGAATACGAAATTTCATCTCACCATTCGAACTCACTAGGGAGTTTCCAAAACTCGAATGTCAGAATACGGCCCTTAGTCAAACAATGGAGTTCCCTTAATGGTATTTAGAAAAATGATGATAGGGGAAGGAATTTTCAATGATCAAACAGTTTCAATGATCAATGTTACGATCATTGAAAATTCCTTCCCCGATCATCATTTTTCTAAATACCATTAAGGGAACTCCATTTTTTGACAAAAAGATTAATATTGCACTTTTGAAACTCACTCCACGGTTTAGAAAGTGGTTCAAATTCTATCGAATTCATGGTGTAAGTAGTAGGGATACTCTTGTACCTCATGCAATAGATTTTTTTCATTTTATTATGTTTTGTTTCGTCACACGGGCCTTCTAAAAAAGACCTTTTGAAACGCGCTCGCACTGCATTAGGTCCTAGCTCTTTAACTGTAAGGCTGCTCCCCACCATCCCTATTCGAAATATGCTTGTCTGTCTAGGGCCCCTCTACCTCCCACCCAATTATTGATGATTATTTCTGAATCACCCTGTATATGAGTTACTGAGTTGTGAGAGGTGTATATGAGTTGGTGAGGTTTGAGAGGTGTATATTATACACCTCTCAAACCTCACCAACTCACCAACTCAGTAACTCATATACACCTCTCACACCTCAGCAACTCATATACACCTCTCACAACTCAGTAACTCATATACACCTCTCAAACCTCACCAACTCACACACACAACGTCACAACTCAAAGTTAGTTGGGACGCCATCCCAACTCACTAGGACAAATTGAGGTAACCCACTCAACTCACTAAATTTTTCTGAGTTACCCATCACTAAAAGAGTTGCCATTGTGTTTAAAAAATGTCCGTAAAATATTTTAGGACTGTTGTATTCACTTGACCGGCGGTTAACAAGCTTCTGATTGGCCGAAGGAAAACTAGTTTTCCACCAATCAGAGGTTTGACTCCCAGTTAACCCAGTTTTCTTTTTTGACGCCTGAAAAAGGGCTATTTTCACACGCTTATATCTCCGCAAATATTCACGAAATTTTCATGAACTTTTTTCAGTGAGTTCTTCATAACGTTGCCAACAATACTATCACTGGAGATTTTGCTCTATCTCCTTTACTTTTTAAATATCTGTGGGAACTGGAGGGACTGGTGGCAACAGCACGAATGGCACGTCATCAGCTACACGTCAGTGGGGCTGGCTATAAAGCGCTGCACGAGAGGTGTAAAGAGGTTAGACAATAGAGTTAGTACAAATATAGAGACAGCTTACTCTTCTCTGTAAGGCAACCCTGCATGTCGAAAAGAGTCGGACCTGTGTGAGTGGCAGAAAGAATTTTTTAACATGGGAGCTCCCGTAGGCGGGTGGAATTTGAGGTATAAAAACTGCTGTTCTTCCAAGAAAAATGATGAAAAAAAGATACCGACAATTTGAAACTCGAGAAAAAGCAATGGCAAATCGTTCAGTGAAGAAAAAATTTCTCTATCTCAATTGGTTTTTTACCTGTAATTTTTTTAAATTACGAGGATTTGGAAAATAAACAATTTTAAACTGTATTTTTATAATGTTGCGGGGGGAATTTCTTTAAAAAAAGCTTCACACTATAATATGAACTCTCTTGATTCGATAGGAGTCATTTCGGATTCGTTTAAACAAGTATTTAAGGGAGAAAATTGCTGATTTAGGAACTGGAAGGTAGGAACTGGAAGTTGGCAAATCTTGGCGCTTGCCGTAGTTTCTATACGAGTGAAAAGGCCAGGGGTTTTAGTGGCCAAGTTGGTTTAAAAAGTCAAGTGTGAGTGGTAGAGCGAAACGGGAGACCGGCCACGCTTAGAACAGCGGAGCAGATGTTTAAGCTGTCTCTATATTAGTACTAACTCAATTGGTTAGAGTTAAAAGCTTCAGAGGAATTCGGCAGACGGCCAATTGGGAGGCAGAAGGCCGTATACTGAGGGAAGGATCGTTTCGGTTGATCGTCAGATAATGGAAGTGGAGTTTTTAGCAATCAACAGTTTTAACTAGACCGTCGTGTTTATATTATTCATCACTTTGTTTCGACTTTTACGTTGCGTTCAACTTTTAATAAAGCTTTGTTATTCAGAAGAGTGCCCTGTTACTTGCCCCAGACCATCGATCTACCAAATATATATTTTTTTAACTTTTTTACTTCACCGCTAGTGGCGCTGAAAGTCATCTCAATGGATTCTCCAGGGTCACTTACATAGGTATAGACCTTACTTCTGTGACACGTTGGTTCCAAATAAAAGCCGTGACTTTTGAAACACCCTACTGCAGAGTTTCTCAAACTGTGGGTCGCCAGTCAGTTTTTGGTGGGTCGCGAGAAGATTTTTAATTTTTCACAAACGGTGTTATTGACTTTTGAATTATCAAACTATTAGTTGAACTTTTGAAATTATCAAATTACCATACTATAGTAAAAATAATAAAAATTTGAGGAAAAACTACACTACTTGGAGTGGAACGGAAAAGGCAATTAATGTAAATACGTACTATGTGTGTCACTTTAATGTGCCGATAATGCAAATCTAGTCGGTTATTCAAATAAGATTTGAAAAAAATATTTTGTGTTTCTCCCCATCCACACTGGGGGGTCAATGCAAATTTTAAGAATTTTCTAGGGAAATGATGCAACTGATGTAATTTATCCCATATTGCTAAAAAAACAAGTTAAAACCATGTTTTTAAGGGTCAAATTTTAAAATTTTCTCTGGGGGAGTACCCCCAGACCCCCCTTTTTACTATAGGGATCATTGTCAGACCACAATTAAACTACTTCATACCCTTGTAACTGAATAGTTGGTGAACACCCCCAGTCAAAGAAGTTAAAATTCTGTGGGGAGGGGGCATGAGATAATAATCTCAGTTCAGAATATAAATAACTGAAGTCGGTGGGTCGCGTTAGATTTTGTTTCTCAAAAGTGGGTCGCGATGTTAAAAAGTTTGAGAACCCCTGCCCTACTGTATGCTTGAAGTACAGAGAAGGGGGCTAGGGAAAAAAAAGGAAGGGTACTCACAGTCCGTAGATGCCAGAGACCTCTTCGTCTGCGGAGAAGGCGCTTCCTTTGCCCATGCCTAGTAGATTGCTGATGGCGTCGAAGTCGTACGTCGCGCTATACGTTTCGCGAACCTGAAACGACGACACAATATTAATCGAAAAAATATTTATATGTTTATTACTCCAATATAAAAAATGGCTTAGTTTGAGATCAAATAAAAAATCTTGTTACAATCGTCCTATCCCCATTGAGAACATTGCATTAGTATGAGAATGTGTTAAAATCTCACCCTCTTCTTGACGAACTTGTCCCAGTAGTTGACGGGGAATGATTTTGTGCTGATGACCAGCTTGTCCCAGTGTCCCTTGATGTCGTCCTCCGCAGGCTGTTCAGAGATGTAGAGACCGTCGAACTCGAGCGCTCGAGCTATCTCCTTCTCGCGCTTGAAGATGGCCAGAGGAACCTACAAAGTTCATAAGAAACATTTTTTTATTATTCTTCCGATCGCTTTCAAATAATAACGATTACACTTGTTTTTAAAAAACACTTTTATGAAAAGGTCCCAAGAAAATCAAGATCCTCCCCATTTTTAACAATCCCCTCTCCAACTCTGAAGAAACCCCTCCAACTCTAAACAAACCCTTCCAACTCTAAACAAACCCCTCCAACTCTAAACAAACCCCTCCAACTCTAAACAAACCCCTCCAACTCTGAACAAACCCCTCCAACTCTAAACAAACCCCTCCAACTCTAAACAAACCCCTCCAACTCTAAACAAACCCCTCCAACTCTAAACAAACCCCTCCAACTCTAAACAAACCCCTCCAACTCTAAACAAACCCTTCCAACTCTAAACAAACCCCTCCAACTCTAAACAAACCCCTCCAACTCTAAACAAACCCCTCCAACTCTAAACAAACCCCTCCAACTCTAAACAAACCCTTCCAACTCTAAACAAACCCCTCCAACTCTAAACAAACCCCTCCAACTCTAAACAAACCCTTCCAACTCTAAACAAACCCCTCCAACTCTAAACAAACCCCTCCAACTCTAAACAAACCCCTCCAACTCTGAACAAACCCCTCCAACTCTAAACAAACCCTTCCAACTCTAAACAAACCCCTCCAACTCTAAACAAACCCCTCCAACTCTAAACAAACCCCTCCAACTCTAAACAAACCCCTCCAACTCTGAACAAACCCCTCCAACTCTAAACCCTTCCAACTCTGAACTCTGCAGCAGAGTTCCTAATCTAATAAAATTCTAGGGGGGGTTGTCAAGACCTAGGACTAGGGTTCTAAATATTTTTGAAGGAACCGATTCCGGAATCGAATGCTTTGGATTCGATACCAAGGAATCGAACCCTTGAAAGAATAGAATCCAGCAAGAATCGAATCTTTAGAATCGTATTTAATTTTCTAATTAATAAAGATAATTAACAATTTTGTTCACTAATTAATGATAACTTATTAATATTTTGCTGGTCCCTACCTATTCATTAGGAGTAGGCGGCAGAAAATATTTCCTTCCCCTACCAACAAACTAGTAACCATGGCAACTATCATGTCAACGTGGCGAAGGAGGCTTACCACCGGCTGCGCGAAGAGCGTAACTATGGTTGCGCTTTTACCGAGGGGGAAAGCCGCCTATTCTAAATGAACAGAGTATAGATTGGATGGAATGCAAGGAAGTAATTCGTAATTACTCTTCTATTTTTTTCTCATCGTAATGTATTATTATTTTAAACTATAAATGTATTTTTAAGGGATTCTAATCCCCTTATTGTCCAATTAATAATTCCTGATGTTTTTTTCTCTTGTTAATTGCTGTTTATGTAAATAAATAAATAAAAGTACCTTGAGGTTGTAGTAGGCAATGAGCATGCAGAAGGAGATGATGGAATGGCAGAGAGCGAGCAGACGAATCACCGGCTCCAGGTAGAACACCTTGTCCTCTATCACCACCCATTCCTCGGGGTCGTCGTCGTCGTCACCTCCTAGAACCGCGTCGTCGTCCAATGAAGAAGAGGACACGGCAGAGGACAGAATGTCGTCGTCGTCATCGTCACCTCCTTCTTCGTCACCCTCTTCGCCCTGTGCGGTCGTCACCTGAACAACCAATCGAAACATTATTCCTGTAATCAAATTCCTGTAAAGTTCATCAATGGACCAATGAATCTTTTAAATTTAATGTGGTTCCTATTAAATCGTCAGTATACATAGTGTTTTAACGTTCATATTTTTTTCAATCCATACTTGTTAAAAACAATTATTTTAAAGGCATTCGAAATAAATATATTCAAAACCTACATGACACTCAATGTTTGCAAACAATTATTGATTTCAATCAATTATCAAGCACAAATTTTAGGAAAAATGTGGGAAATTCTAAGAATTCAATATTAAAGTATTGGGTTGTCCCATAAGTTCTGTTACTTTTTACGAAATTTCGTGTTTGAAATTTTTTTATGAAAAACTGGTAATACGTGGAGATTTCAAACAAAGAGGATTTTGATCTAAGTATATTTATGAACATAACGTGTGAATTTGGCAGTTCTCATGATATTATTTCTTTTCAAAATGGCGGTTTGAAAAAAAGACAAAAAACGACGATTTTCACGTAATTTTTGTCTTTTGTTTAAAAAACTGGGAAGAACGCATAATTCATGGCTAAAAAAAGTTTTACAGTATATTTGAAATGTTTCGATTAAGGTGTCATAATTTCAAGATGATTCAATAAGTTTAAGGTAGGAAATTTCGGCTTTAAAACTTCATATATTGCTAATTTCACGTGTTTTTTAAAGCACGCCCATTGTTTTTCTAAGCAGCTGGTATGAAGCAAATAAAAGGCAGATGTTTTTTGAACCATAATGCTTTTTTACACAGTTTAAACATTGAAAGAACCTTTTCATATTATAGGTGAATAGATATATTTCTAAATTCCAACGAGTTGTTTTTATTGTACATTTTTCGTATGAAGCAAATAATTGCTTTGTTCGCATAGCTTATAAACTCGGCGAGTGTAATTCGGATAAGCTAAAATGTTGCGCGCTTGCATTGTGCGCACTACTTTATAAACTTAATTACAGAGATAATTTAATATACTGCATATTTTGAATACTGGGGTCTATCTGTAAGCTTTTTTGTTGTTTTTGATGATTTTTTGTGAGAATTTCTTTGAAATGACTAACATTACTGAGGAAAGTTTTTTGCAATTGATGTTATGTTTGAGACCGAAATTTCCTAAGTTAAACTTATCGAATTTTCTTGAAACTATGACATCTTAATCTAAACATTTCAAACATACAGCAAAAAAATTTTTAGCCATGAATTATGGGTTCTTCCTAGTTTTTTAAACAAAAGAAAAAAATTACGCAAAAATCGTCGTTTGCGGTCTTTTTTTCAAACCGCCATTTTGAAAAGAAATAATATCATGAGAACTACCAAAATCACACATTATGTTCATAAATGTACATAGATCAAAATCCGCTTTGTTTGAAATCTCCACCTATTACCAGTTTTTCATAAAAAATTTTCAAACACGAAACTTCGTAAAAAGTAACAGAACTTATGGGACAACCCAATATATGTAAGTTTCAAACTATAACACTTTTATCAGTCTTTGAAAAATATTCTAAAACACTCTTAAACCGACAGTCTCAAAAATTGAGTAAAAATTACTCAAACTGGCTCTGAATCAAATTTACTCAAATTTGAACACATGAATACCTATATACTCATTTCTGAATATGTGCATATTCAAAAATGAAACATCATGAGCTTATTTTTGAGTTTGTGCATGGCATTCTCATGAATTGAATGTTGATGACTCAAGATGTTTCATTTTTGAGTATTCACACACATTTTCAAAAATGAGTACACATTCATGTTTTCAAATTTAAGTGAATTTGATTCGGAGCCAGTTTGAGTAATTTTTACTCAGTTTTGAGACTGGTTTTAAGAGTGAGTACATTTTTTATACGTGAGAAAGGAATTTGATTGATCATTAAAAATATGGCGTCATTTGTTCCTTGTGATTGGATGCAGAATAAGTTGTTTAACAGTTCTTGCCGCGTAACTGTGACCTTATCCGTAATCCAACAAAAAGGAAATATTTTGAAATTGAGATTTTTTTTTTTACATTTTACAAATCCTCAAAAGAATCCGAGCAGTTAGATACCAAAAATGTGTAAATACAGATAAGCAATTCAAGATCCTTTCTCTGGAAACCGTTCACCAAGAACTTTTTTTTTAGAATTGGGATTTTTAAAAACTTTCTCAAATAGAGAAAAAGTAGTATTACCTTGTAGAAGAGCAGAATGAAGTTGATTGCGAAAGCCATGATGAGAGCCAGATACTTCATGGTGTAGAAGTTGCGAGCGAGGAAGCTCACCAACTTGCGTCCGTATTCCCGGAAGTTGATGGCCGCCACGGCAGGGGTCTCTCCGGCGGGCTTAGGGGCCTCGGGCCTATACAAATTTTAAATTCAAAACAAAATATCAAGTCTATATATTCACAAGTAGCCGAAACAATTAACTGAGGCTGATAAAAAAATTTTTTTCAATGTTGAAGTACTATTGAATTTTGTCATTTTAACTAGAGGGCAGCACATATGCTAAGTCAAAAGGCAGGCATATAGTGACAGGGATTTCATTACTTAGTTTACTCAATTAATCGGAACACTCTGGATATGCAACAGCCCTGGAATTTCAAGGAAACACGAAATTGATATTAAAAGATAATTTTTACTTTTCTGCTTGAGAAATTCAGACATCCCGAAACTTAATCTTTCCGTACCGCCTCAAGAAAATGGCCGCTCAGTGATCGCAGTTAATGTCGCAGCGATTTTTTCCCAGCGATCGTTTTCGAGGCCTCCTATTGGTTCTTTTGAAAAAAATTTGCCGCTCTTGTCGCAAATCGCTGATGTCGCTTTTGCAGCAGTGGTGTAAATCCGCCATTTGAAATCGACCGTTTCTTTTATAGAGAAAACAACTTGTGATACTTACAACACCTCAACAGGTGGGGCCACAGCTTGCTGCTCCTTTGCTGGCTCCTTCGGCTCCTCCTCCCCCTTGTCGGTGGGGGTCTTCCTTCCCCCTTCCTCCCCTCCTTCCTCTCCCCCTTCCCCCTCCTTCTTGACTGCAACCGTCTTATTGTCCTCGCCACTCTCTGTTGTCTCTTCGTCTGGAGGAGGGGGCGGGGCCTCTATGCTCAGTTGGGGCGGGGCTTTGGGAGGTGGCGCCGCCCACATGTCCTGTTTGGAGTCCGCTTCCACCTCCTCCTCCATGCCGTCAGAGAGGGCAGCCCCGCCCATCAGGTACATAGTCATCTGGAACACGCTCCTGCAAACAACAGACACTGATTATACTCTATTCATTTAGAATTGGAGCTTGAAAAATAGTGCTTTCCCCCACGCTAGAAGCGTAACCATAGTTACTATCTTCGAGCAGCCAATAGTAAGCCTTCTTCGTCAC
Source organism: Tetragnatha versicolor (assembly GCA_024610705.1). Lineage (NCBI taxonomy): Eukaryota > Metazoa > Arthropoda > Arachnida > Araneae > Tetragnathidae > Tetragnatha > Tetragnatha versicolor. Next base: position 67,109 of record JANDEH010000046.1, read on the forward strand.
TTTGACGTGGATAGTTGCTATGGTTACCGATTGGTGGTGGGGGAAGGACGAATTTTCAACAAGTTCATGTAGATGGCGCCACAGAGTATAGAGCTTAAAAGAGGGTCAATCTCCATAGACGCTAATACCCTGTTCGCACTGCACGGATAAAGGGCCCCTTATTTTCCGCTCCGCCCTCTATCCGGTTCTAACCACCCTTTAGCAGAGCGAAAAGCGTCCCTTCCTAAAGTGTGGTCGAAAAGCGCCCCATCCATCTTTAAGGGCCCTTTCAGATAACAAAGATGGCGGCGCCTGTGGATGTGAAAAAAGCGTTTAAAGTATTTTAAGTAAATTTTAAATTCAATTTTGATAATTCTTGTTTCTTTTGTCTATGTATTTTGACAATTGAACACGTATAGTCATATTAATGCTATGACAACGTTTTTTTTTTCACGCATTTGCAAGTGTCTGCCCCTGGCGCCACCTGTCGCATTCACGTATAAATAATTATACACTTACATTTTCCACTTTTTGGTTTAAGAATAAATCAAATCCCCTTTAAAAATGAACGAAGAAAATTTTTATTCCCTTTAATCTTTAAATTAATAGCAATTATTGTATGTGAATCTTTTGATCTGCAATTACATATTTTTAACTTTTTCGGAAGACGGAAACTGTGGGAGACACTTGTCTCTATAAGCTGTTAAAAAAGGCAAAATTAAGCGTAAAACCAAATAAAAGGAAAATAATTATCTATGAAAAAATTGCTCTAAATTTCCAAACTGTGCGGTTAGTATTTACCTTATTTACAAAGGAAGGGGCTCGCTCGCCCCTTATATCAGTGCGAACGCCGTTTGTACGAAAGGGCCGGGAAAGTGCGCGATGCTTTAAGGGCGAACAGGGTCACTGAAGCTGTCATTCAAAACGGCAAAAGGGCTTTCATTAAAATAAACAAGCTGAAAAAGAGAGGGCATTCCCATCGGGAAAAATTTAACTATTTTAGGGAAAAAAAGAGCATGAAATTAAAATTACGAAGTGTATATTTGGACGGCCGAAACGGCCAGTGGCGCATGCGCTGTAGGTCTCGTGATTATGTAGCAGTCTCGGCGCTTAGTGATGGAACCAATGGAACGCCGAGCCGTGGAAATTAGAGTATAGTTTAGTTGAAAAAAGCCGTCCAAATATACAGTGCCTTAAAATTATAAAGTTTGCCTAATCAAGGCTAAACTTGATCATAACCTAAGGTTATAAGGCTTATACATTACCCAAAAGATCAAAAGAGCCGACGTTACTGGAAGTTTCCCGTTCTTACCGCTTGAGAGCGCTTTTGTGTTGCCCAAAATTGGTTGGTTGGTTTGCTTCGGCTCTTCATAATTCGCAGCAAAGATTGATTCGCAGTCTTTTTTTATTTAATAATGATTTTTAAAAGCCTTAAATTGGATTAGACTGTTATATATTTCTTTGTTGATAATAAAAATAAATAAATAGTAAAGCATATTTCTAATAATTATTTTTGAATTATATGAAATCAACCAACTAATGATTATTTTCCAGTCGGGAAAAATTCCATGAATTACAGATGGCGCTGATAGCGTTACCCTTCTCCGTAACATCGCTTTTCGCGTAATGCGCAAGCCTGATACAACACAGTTAACGCTTAATCCCGTTTAAACTTTCCCTGATAAAGTTACATATCCAATCAGGAATCACTTTCGCATTTCGGCAACTAGTGAACCGAGAGATCTATGGACTGTAGATCTATAGATGTCTTGAGCCACCTATTAATAAATAAGAAGCTCTCAATAAGAGGTCTCTCCTGAGCCTCTTATTAATCTGCGTGCTTTGCTGCGTTCCTAGAGGGTGGTGGAAGAGGAAAACTGCCACTTGTTAAGCTCTGTGTTTTTCTGAATGATGTAAGGAAGATGCACTACTCCATAGAGTTATTACAAATATAGAGATAGCTTACTCTTCTCGGTAAGGCAACCCTGCGTGTCGAAAAGAGTCGGACCTGTGTGAGTGGCGGAAGTAAATTTTTAACATGGGAGCTCCCGTAGGCGGGTGGAATTTGAGGTATAAAAACTGCTCTTCTTCCCAGAAAATGATGAAAAAAAGAAACCGACAATTTGAAACTCGAGAAAAAGCAATGACGAATCGTTCAGTGAAGAACAAATTTCTCTATCTCAATTAGTTTTTTACCTGTAATTTTTTTAAATTCCGCGGATTCGGAAAAAACAGTTAACTGTATTTTTATAATGTTGCGGGGGGAATTTCTTCAAAAAAAAGCTTCACACTACATAATATGAACCCTCCTGATTCAATACGAGTCATTTCCGATTCGTTTAAACAAGTATTTAAGGGAGAAAATTGCTGATTTAGTGGTCGAGGTAGGAACTGGAAGTTGCCAAAGCTTGGCGGGCGTTTTTGCTGTAGTTTCCTTACGAGTGAAAAAGCCACCCGAAAAACCGAAAACGCCAAAAGAGGGATTTAGTGGCCAAGTTGGTTTAAAAAGTGAAGTGTGAGTGGCAGAGCGAAACCGGGAAACCGGTCACGCTTAGAACAGCGGAGCACATGATTAAGCTGTCTCTATATTAGTACTAACTCTATGCACTACTCACTTGCTTGTGGAGTAGAAGCTCCATCCCAGGTAGAAGAGCATGTAGAAAAGGGCATAGAAGAGGCCTTTGAGCAGCTCAAGGGGGGTCTTGGTCTTGGCGAGTGCCACCTGTCGCTTCACGTTGGCAGGGGTGAGGAGAGACAGCACCCCCATCACCCGCCCCTTCACGTACCCCAGGCCCTTCTTGAAGGGGTCGAAGACGGAGCTGCAAACGAAACTGGGCTTTTAGAGAACTTTTCTCATTAAAAAGGAACTAGTTATACTCTATTCATTTTGAACTGGCGCCTGAAGAATAGTGCTTTCCCCCACGCTAGACGCGTAACCATAGTTACGCTCTTCGAGCAGCCAATAGTAAGCCTTCTTTGTCACTTTGACGTGGATAGTTGCTATGGTTACCGATCGGTGGTGGGGGAAGGAAGTATTTTTAAGCGCCAGTTCAAAATGAAGAGAGTATAGTTATACTCTATTCATTTTGAACTGGCGCCTGAAGAATAGTGCTTTCCCCCTCGCTATAGTCTGTGTAATTAAAATAGGCGGTTAGACGTCATCACTTGCAGTTCGTCGCCTTGGTAACGAAGGAGAAAACGTAAGCGGTTCTGCTTTATTTTTGCACATCAGTTAAGGCAGGGCGTGAAATTAAATTGAAACTTTGAATCTTAATAATTATGAAACTAATTCGAATTTTTTAAAAAACGAAACGACAATCTTTTTGAAAAAAAAAATAATTGTATATGTGCTTAAAATTTTGTACTTCTACCATGATGAGTTTTTCTTTTATAATGAAAAAAGTGTTACGATTATTTCATTGGCTGCTGTGACACGAGTTAGATTCAATGACAGTCTCGGGCGGTTGTGGGCTTGGTGTGATGTGGGAAAAAAATAAGACTGGTGGAAACCATGGCAACGCAAAATCAAGTGACTTTTCAACCGCCGATTCTAATTACACAGACTATAGAAGCGTAACCATGGTTACGCTCTTCGCACGGCCAATAGTAAGCCTTCTTCGTCGCTGTGAAGTTGATAGTTGCCATGTTTACTGTTTCGGGAAGGAATTTTTTTTCGGAAGTCATCAGATCAAAATGAACAGAGTAGAGTATCAATGCTGGTTCAATGATTTTTAATCAAAGCTAGGATAAATTTTACCCTTAATTTAAACGCAAACCTGCAATACAGCGCATTTACTTATACCGTTTTAATAACGACCTGTATTATTAAGAAAAGTAGGATTCTATAGGCCTAGGGGATTCCAGAATTGACACCTTCAGACATACCCTATATCAGATAGCCTTATAGTCTGTTCATTTAGAACTGGCCCCTGAAACAGCATAGCTGCCAAGTACTCCGATTTTATCGGAGTCACTTCGGATTTTATCTTTACACCGATAATCATCTTTTCCCCTTAAAACTCCAATCTTTTTGAAATTGTGTAAAAAGGAAATTGGGATTAGAAAAGTAAGTGTACTTTCATCGGGTTATCGAAGAAAGATGAAAATAGGAGTGCTTGATAGCTTAGGTTGGCAGCTATGAAACAGGATCAAAAACGCCTAATAACACTCATCACGCAACTTCAGGGACCTATTTTTTACAGTAAGTTAACTACTTCTGTTTCGGCTGCCTTGTTATTGCACAAGAAACATTTTTCGATGATAATTACAGTAGTGTTGTTGTTGCCAATCCCCCTTTGAGTAAATTTAACTAAACCAAGTCCAAAAGATCTTTTCGCAGTAGAAGATTGAATATCTCCTCTCCCTCACTCTCCAGCTGCCTCGTAGAGGCGCCAATACACTCTATGATATGAGAGGGAGAAGCGTCGGCCGATCAGCGACATGGGGCGTATTTCCTCTGGCCTCCACTATACGTGAGACTCCTTATGTGGCCGGTTCTCAACCGACATATAGCAGTCTGGGCCTTTCTTTCCCTGATTCCCGCGAGAGACAAGCCTGGACACCTTCCGGCATACCAGTCATGCTCTGGGGGGATCTTCCATCTTAAATTACTTTTCGCTTTAATTAGGGAAAGTATCTCCTTGACCTGCAGCTTAGAAGAGGGAGTATCGGGACCAAAACTTTCCTCCCTGGCCAAAGAGTCGGCCACCTCATTTCCACAAACTCCCACATGCGAGGGAATCCACTGTAACCTGACTGCCTCACGGTTCTTTGATAATTCAGCCAGTTTAGAAATTATATCTTGGCCCAACTTATCATGTACATTTGGCCAGTCCCGTAAGTACTGAATGGCACTCCTACTGTCAGTGAGAATCCATATAAAGGGATTATTTCTCTCTAAAGCGAGGTCTAAAGCTCTGTCGATAGCGAGAAGTTCGGATCGGAAAACTGAACTGTGGTCTGCGTTTCTAAAAGTACACTAGTAGTACACTAAAGTTTACAGTAGTAACTGCTTCTAATACATTACGTCTCAGGCGCCAATTCTAAATGAACAGAGTGTAATAGAGGGGTTATTAGGGGGTTTGTGCCCACCCTGTATTGAGGGAGAGAGAGGTATACTCACGGTGGTTCGTCGTCTGAGCCGGGGAAGGGGTATGCGTCTGCGCAGGAGGGTGCTTCTTCTTCGTCTTCCATGGAGATGGAGGAAGCGTGCTGCATCTCGAAGATGGCGTCCTCGCAGAAGTTGACGAAGGCCTCCAGCTTCCCCTTGTCCCCTCCTTCCGTCACGATGCTGTAGAAGAAAGCGCGCTTCGACTCCTTGATCTGCGGTTTCTCCCACTGGTCGATCGTAGACTCCTTGATCTCGAAGTACACGCGCTCGATTCTGTTGGCGCCACCTGACACACAAAACAACCTGTTATAGAGAGGGTGCACTTATCGGACGCAATCTCATAGTATGAACTCGAACATATAGGGCCGTATTCAGAAACTTGAACACGAGATGGGAACGAGAAAGTTCGACGGCTACTCCGAAGGTACCATTCTCGTCTCGTTTCAAGATCTCGTGTGATCATGCTGCCATCTGTCGAAAAACATCACAAGTAATTATACACTGATAGTACAAATTTTTACAGGCACTAGATGTCTATTACTTTCGTAATATATTAATGTCTGAGGACTTATTTTGGTAATAAATAGCTGTTTAACCTCAGACATTAATATATTACGAAAGTAATGGACATCTAGTGCCTGTAAATATTTGTATTATCAGTGTGTAATTACTTGTGATGTTTTTCGACAGATGGCAGCATGATCACACGAGATCTTGAAACGAGACGAGAATGGTACCTTCGGAGTAGCCGTCGAACTTTCTCGTTCCCATCTCGTGTCCAAGTTTCTAAATACGGCCCATAGGCTGCATCTAGAGATCGTTTTCCCGTTGATTGTCAAAACGAAAGATGACAGGGGAACATCTTTGGTCCGCTAATTGACCTAAGCTAACCACACTAAAGGACCAGGCTCCTTCGGGCATTCGGGGGGAGATCAGGAGCATTGATAATATCCCCTTCCTTTAGTGTGGTTAGCTGAGGTCAATTAGCCGACCAAAGATGTTCCCCTGCACATAAATCTTTCGTTTTGACAATCAACGAGAAAACGATCTCTAGCTGCAGCCATAGAGAGGGTGCCACTCGGACGCAATCTCATAGTATGAACTCGAACACATAGGCTGCATCTAGAGATCGTTTTCCCGTTGATTGTCAAAACGAAAGATTTATGAGCAGGGGAGCATCTTTTGTCCCCTAATTGACCTCAGCTAGCCACACAAAACGACCAGGCTCCTTCGGGCATTCGGGGGGAGATTAGGAGCATTGATAATATCGCCTTCCTTGTGTGGTTAGATGAGGTCAATTAGCGGACCTCCTTCTCGTAAATATTTCGTTTTGACAATCAACGGGGAGACGATCTCTAGATGCACCCATAGTACGAGACTCCAATCTCTCCGTCTCATGATTATATTTTTTTCCTTTTTTTGGGGGGTGTACAGCCCCTAGCCCCCTAGATCTACTTGTCTGCCACTCATCAGAAGCTTTTCCCCCTTTGGAGGTTCTCCAAAGATAGATAAAATTCTGTGAACTCCGACTTAAAACATTAAAGTTCATTTTTAACATTTTTCAATAGAAAAATATGTAGTTCACAAAGAACCTCAAGTTCGGATGCTACCCAAAAGGCTTCAAAATGAGCTTAAGACGCAAACTTTTAAAACTTTTATTAAGGCGATTCCCAAGAACCTCTCATTTTAAATTAACATAAATCAAATTATTCTTTTAGGTGATCTAAAACTGATCATGTAAATGTTTTCGTTATACTACGTTCACATTTGAAAAGTTAATCTAGTTTAAGTGCTAATCTATCTTAAGTCGAACATGTCTGAACAAACTGTCTTAGATTTAATCAAGTTTAGCGAAGTTAAACTAGTTTAACTTTAAGCTAGTTTCCCGAACTCTCTTAAGTCCTTAAACTAGCTTAAGTTACCGAGTTGCCATCTACAAAAAAGAAAAAAAACTACTACAAACTACCAACCTTTTTTTATTTGATATTACATTGGCACAATCGCTATTAAATTAAATAGCTTTCGAAATTAAATATACTTCGATAAACAAACTGGACAACACAAGAAGAAAAATTAGTATTTTGCAAGTTTAACTCCAAAGTAAAAAAGTTTGGAGTGGAGTGTTTTAGACGAGCTCTTGGACGGCCGCCATTTTTTACTCGTAGCACCATATGGTTTGAGATACTAGTTGTAGTGTGACACTTAAAAATAAGAGAGAAGTTAAGATAACTTAACTTATTCTGTCTTAAGTTAAAATAGATTAACTTTTCATGTGTGATGTAGTATTAGGGAATACCTTGAAAATGACGTTAAGTCTACCGCCTCAAAAAAAAAGCAAGTCTGATTGGGCCAGACCAACTTAAAAAAATCATCAAAAATCTGATGGCAAAACTCACCCAGGATCTCTATCCTCCCGAGGAATGGCTCGAAGTAGTTGAGCACACTGCTGGCGGTCTCCAGGAAGCGAGACAACCTGCAACAATCATCCATTTTCATCATCTTCATTGCAATAGACGACATTATACTCTATTCATTTAAAATTGGCGCTTGAGAAATAGTGCTTTCCCCCACGCTAGAAGGGTAACCATGGTTACGCTCTTCGAGCAGCCAATAGTAAGCCTTCTTCGTCACTTTGACGTGGATAGCTGCTATGGTTACCGATCGGTAGGAAGTAAGTAAGTAATTTCAAGCGCCAGTTCAAAAGGAACAGAGTTTAGTGTGACGTCACTTGCTTGTTTGGATACGTTGATTCCATCCGTGATTGGTTCCGTACTGAATAGACAACATTAGTGTGACGTCACTTGCTTGTTTGGATACGTTGATTCCATCCGTGATTGGTTCCGTACTGAATAGACAACATTAGTGTGACGTCACTTGCTTGTTTGGATACGTTGATTCCATCCGTGATTGGTTCCGTACTGAATAGACAACATTAGTGTGACGTCACTTGCTTGTTTGGATACGTTGATTCCATCCGTGATTGGTTCCGTACGGAATTACTTCCGTCACGGAACTAATCACGAATGGAATCAACGTATCCAAACAAGCAAGTGACGTCATGACTAATGTCGTCTATTACTTCCTATCACGGATGGAATCAACGTATCCAAACAAGCATCAAGTGACGTCATGACTTATCGTCTATTTGGATTAGCGAAATACAACGATTTGTGTTCTCACCTCGGTTCGTGGGGCATGTGCTCGGATAAGTTGGTCAGGAGAACGGCCAAGTTGAAACCTGTGAAAAACAACTTGACATTAAAAGCAATCCCAGTGATAGGAAATAACGTAGAACTTACTTTGTTAGAGCGATCAGGTTTGACTTCTTGGAGCCATGAGGATTTTTAAATCGTATCCAGCAGCATGCGATTTTTTGAAAATATTGGAGGATATAAATACAGTGTTCCCTCGTTATTCGCGGTAGTTACGTTCCAAAATATACCGCGAATTCCGCGATTAACGAACCCAGTTTTAAAATGCGCATACATGGTAATAGTATAACGGATATAATGGTTCGATACCGTCCTTTATTATATAAAACTAAGAAAACATGTTCATGCAAAAAGTAGTTTTAACAGTAACAACTGTAAATAATTCGTAGTAAAAAACCCAAAAGGGTTACTACTAGAGAAAACTTGCTTAGTAGAAGAAGTTCCATTTTTCAAAATGGTTTTACATCATAAATACCGAAATCGAAAAATTATGATATCTTTTTCTGCCAAATATTTATATATAAGTTTCACTGCTAAAAAACTTCGGGATAGAAATCTGCGAATATGCGGGGGTAACATTGCTCAACCTCGAATATGCGAGGGCCCACTGTATTATTCTTTTTTTGAAGCTACACATTAAAGCACTTAAAAGTTACGATATTTTTCTAAAATTATCTTTGTATGATTTATAAACATTTACCCATCTGGGATTACTAATGTTCGGCACTAGTTAACTAAAAGTAGTTGAAAATAGTTAACTACTAGTTGCAACTACTGGTTAACTAGTAGTTCTACTACTTTTGGTTTAGAGTAGTTGAACTAGTAGTTAAACTACTTTTTTCACACCAACTACTAGTTCCAACTACTTTCAAAAAGTTCCAACTACTTCAAAAAATATTGAAAGATCAAAATTTTTAAAAAATATGTTACATCTACTAACAATGCCATTTTTCGTGATACATTTTCATATTTTGGAACCTTAAAATATATTTCATCCCAGCAATTCTTTAGCCATGATATTTTTGCTATGCTATAGGTAAGAAAAAGTAATCTAAAATTTGGGGGAAAATATCTTATGAAATTAAATAGACTAGTTAACTAGTAGTTAACTACTTTGGGAAATAATCAACTACTAGTTCCAACTACTTCCAAGAAAAAGTAGTTACAACTACTTTTGCCCAGACTAGTTGGTAGTTAACTACTTTTTTACCAGTAGTTGCCGAATACTAGGGATTCCGAGCTCATCCACCTAATAATCGAAGAGTAATAATCATGACAACTACTGGTCTATTATAATGAAAAAAAGAGACTGACCGATGTCCTTTGCGGGGTTGTGGAATCGCTCGGTGAACTCCCGGTAGTCGATGAGTCCGTCGTGGTTGGGCTCACAGCATCCCATCAGGTACTGGATCTCCTCCCTGTAGCAACACACAAACAAATTTAGAATAGGAAACAGGAGCGCTCATCAATAACGCCTAATAACGCTCATCACGCAACTTCAGGGACCGATTCTTTTACAGTATTTCAACTACTTCTGTTTAGAGAGCCTGTATACGAGAGAGAGGCGACAACTCGGTATAGCGCGCTGATTGGTCAAAAGCGTTTTCTGTTCACCGCAGGTTCCCGCCATAGGATTAGCATTGGACTCGAGACAAGCGGCATGATACAGTTCGGACAGAACTGGATGCGCAGAGACGCTTTTAAGCGAGTTGTCGTCTCTCTCTCGTATACAGGCTCTCTACTTATTACTAGTCTTCACTCATTAATTACGACAAATAGTACAAGTTTCAAGGGTAGGGCCCCCTTGTTCACTGTGTCAAAAGGAGAGCAAAGCGACTCACGTTGTGTAGATCTTTTGCTGTTCCATGGCTTTCTGGAAGTCTTTTGGGGTGATCCACCCTGTATTCTTCGAGTCGATCTCCTACACAAACAGACGACAACACACCGATTTTAACAAGAGAACAATATTATTAGAGAATGAACACTTCTTTTTTTTATATTTTTGATTAAAGTATAGAAAAACACTTTTATCTTTTTAATTTCTTCCAGTGAATGACAGTAATTAAAAAAAATATTTCCTATTTGAAATTTAGATTTAATTTAATTTGATTGCTATGAAACTACGTACGATTATTTAAATTACTTTTGATTTTTATCATTTTATAGAAGCCATCACTAAGAATCAAAACATTAGTCTAATCCAAGAAACAAAGCTAAAAAAAAACTTTAAAAGTAATGTAGAAAAAATAAATTAAAAATCAACTATTTAAAGATACATACAAGTTAAAATAAAAATGCATACACATACAGTGTCCTGCAAAATAATTGCGTAAAACATCTTTATTTTTAATAGTTATGGTATTTTAAAAAGGAGGATTAAACTTTTAAGTTACCCCACAACACCATATAAATTTTTTTCTTGGCAGTTTTGCTATTTATTGGCTCTTTTTTTAAATTTATTCAACTGAAAATGGAGTGTCCTTCCTTTTACATGCAGTTTTGAAAATTTTAACTTTGCTTTCAGGTAGGTTCAAATCAGATAAGTTTTAATTTATGAATGAAATTCTTTCAAATGCATTAATTTGATATACAGGGTGTTCCAAAAAAGACTGACATTTTAAAAATCAATGACTAATTACTCTCGAAAACTAAAAAAGATAAAAATACGCAATTTGCTGCATCCTACCCCTAAGAATCCCAGAAATAGGATGTAGCAAACTGCGTATTTTTATCTTTTTTAGTTTTCGAGGGTATTATTGGCATTTATTTACCCCTCACCCTTTCATAAAAACTTAATCAGAAAAATACAGATTTTAAGCAGTGTTCACCCCTTCCTGTGGGGTGAATCAGAACCCCATTAAAATTAATATACTAAAAAAAGTTTAGTTTTTTGCTGTAAATTGAAAAGCATACCAAAATCTAATATTTCAGAAAAAAAAATATATTGTGTTTATTAACATTGGGGCCGTTCAAATATTACGTAAGCACCTAAGGGGGAGGGGGGTTTGCTCTTTGCTTTCTTCCCTGACAAGGGGGTATGAGTGATACTTACGTAAGATATTGCATTTTCGAAAATCTCCAGTTCCTTGCATAAATAACTTCAAAACTCAACCAAAAATAAATACAACAAAAAATTGAATTAGGAAATCTGCCGTAAGCACTTTTCTGGGGATGGACCCCCTAAACATTTTGAAATTTTGAACCCGAAAAGTAGTGTATACCCAACTGCTTGTATAAGTCACCTTATTTTCAAGTAGAAAAAAAACAGTACTTACTAAAAGGGGTGTCAAAATTTCGGGGGGGGGGTCCGGCAGTTTCTAACGTAATTATGGTGGGGTATGGTTGAGGTTTGCTTATCTTTGCTGACAAGTGGGAAGGAGAGTTAAAAACAGGGTTGGCTGGATTGGACCCAATTGGGCTGGACCCAGTGGGTTTTTTCAAAAAAACCCAAGTGAAAAAACCCACATTTTGGACCCATTTTTGGGTTTTTTCAAGAAAAATCAAGATTTTGGCAGTTCCTTCAAAATTTAATGTGGTTTTTTTCAAAGTTTATGATAATTTTAAAATTTTAAAGGGTTTTCTCAAAATTTAAACTAGGTTTTAAAAATTAAATGGTGTTTTTTCAATTTCAGGGAGTTTTTAAAAAAGTTAAATAGGTTCTTTCATTATTCAGTGAGTTTTTCATTATTGAATGGGTTTTTTTTTCAAAATTTAAGACGTTCAAAGTTCAAACTAGATATAAAAATAAGGAAGATTTTAAAAAAAATTTCAGTGGGTTTTTTCAAAGTTGAATCGATTTCTTTCAATATTGAATGGGGTTTTTCAAAGTTTAGGATATTTTTTAAATTTTCGTGGGTTTTTTCAAAATTTAAACCAGGTTTCAGTAAATAAGGGGTGTTTTTAAAATTTCAGTGTGTTTTTTCAAAGTATACAAACTTTAAAAAACCCACTTAACTGTGGAAAAACTGACATTATTTTGACAGAACACATTTAACATAGAAAGAACTCACTATAATTTGAAAAAACCCACTAACTCTATAGGAGAAAACCACTTAATTTTGAAAAAACCCACACTTTTTCCAAAAAAAACCCAGTTTTATATGGGTTTTTTCAGGTTTTTATTGAAAAAACCCAACCCACTTGGGTTTTTTCAGAAAAACCCGGGTTTTTGCCAACCCTGGTTAAAAAAGACCAAAAAAAAAGTGCTTAGGTCCGCGTCACACTACGAGTCTTATAGACGCAATCAATCTCCATAAAAAAAAGCATGGAGAAAGCCTAGTCCCCTATCTTGACAGGAATGAAGATTCCTGTCAAGATAGGGGGAGTCTCATGCTGAACTCCATGCTTTTCCCCCCTCTTTGAGAAAGTTGCATGATTTTTTTAAATTTTTTTAATCGTTTCTTCTTGCAAAAATAAGCAACTACCCAAAATTTGAGGCCGATCGAGAAATTTTTTGATTGATAAAAAAATTAACAAAAATCCCCTTTTTAAAAGCGCGCGAAAACGCCAAGAGTTTGGATGTGACGTCATCTTATACTAAACATTGTTGTAAAGCAATGGAGTTGATGGTATGATTGTTGACGTCTTCCTACAGTTTAAACAATAAACGTTTTCAGTCACTTGTTTTTTTCCCGACTTTTAAATTAAAATATTTAATTATCCGTACATTTTTTTTGAAAAACTGACAAGATATTTCATTTTACCATACAAAAAACCATACGGAACACTTGTTTGTTTTTGAAAATCTGACATATGCAACTTCCTTATTGTAGTATAGCGTCTATAAGACGCGGACCTTACGTAATATTTGAACGGCCCCTTTACATTGAAATCAAGTGTTGGTACATGCATGAGACTTTACCTGGAAGGTGGCTGATGAGGTGAGCTCCCGGAGCTTGAGGAACATGTCGAAGAACTTGAGGATGAGCTTCGAGAGGAGGGAAGAGAATGACAACCTCAATTTCGAATACCCACTATTTCACTTTCGATGTTCATCTTGTGAGCTCAAATGATTTTCTGTTACTCGTTGACAATTGAAGGGCTTGATGGATGAAGGTTACAAGGCCTGACCCAAAAGTAACGAGACTGAATTCCCTAATAATGAGGTATTCTCACGTTTTGAGATTACATTTTATTAAAATAGTAGATAAAAAACCATGAAGTTTTCATCAAGTATTTTCGTAGCCTAGTTTCTGAGATATAAATTTTTGAAATTTCGATTTTTGTTTTGGCGGGAAAACACTTTCGAATCACAAATCATGCGCTGTGAGGTCACATCCAATAGAAGCTCGTTTTCTGATCACGTGACAACAGAAAACACAATGGTTTTCATGCGCTGTGACGTCACATCCAATAGAAACCCGTTTTCTGACAGCGTGACTTTTCTGACGTTTTGGCAAAAATAAAATTGAATTTTATATTATTTAAAACACATTTTTGAACTTAAAAATCAGAAATTTGGGAGTTTTAGACCATAATGTATCGAAAAAGTATAAAATCAAGCAAATCCCTCATTCTGACAGGAATTCAGTCTCGTAACTTTTGGGAAACGTAAAAAGTAACGAGACTGAATGCCAGTCAGAATTAGGGAATTCAGTCTTGTTACTTTTGGGACAGGCCTTGTAGCCTTCATCCATCAAGCCCTTCAATTCACACACCTGTCGTCATTTTTCGAACCTCGAGGATGAACTTCGAAAGCGAACAGTCCAAATGAGCCAAGTGCAGTGAAAGCCCTTATCGCAAACACTAATTAGAGGCCAATTAGAAATCGCTCAGAAAAGCCATATTTTCTGATAGTTTTCGCCAAGTTGGACACGAATTCCGAAACAAAAATGTCAAAATGAACCCAGAAAATTTTTCCCCGAAAGATATTTTTGGTTTGCTTATCTTTGCTGACAAAGGGGGAGTTAAAAATGACTAAAAAAGTGCTTAGGTCCACGTTACACTACACGTCTTATAGACGCTACTGCAATCAATCTCCATAAAAAAGCATGGAGAAAGCCTTATCTTGAAAGAAGAAAGGAAAAAGCCTTATCCCTTATCTTGACAGGAATGAAGATTCCTGTCAAGATAGGGGGCGTCTCAGGCTGAACTCCATGCTTTTTCCCCTCTTTGATTAATTGCAGTAGCGTCTTATAGTCGCTAGGTCTGACTTGGGCCTAATAGATAGAAGTCCTCACCCCCAAATATTTTGTTCCAACTTGTTAAGGTAGAAAGGGCTTCCACTGCACTTTGTGGCCGAAAGAGATTTGAGGTCGGGAATCTCGGTTTGCCAAGGTATGGGGTTAGTTGTTACCTACTACTAATGCCACTTGGTTGGTTGGTTGTTTTGCTAATAGAACTAATGACTACGTACCGCTATCGTGGGGGAGGAGACCAGGGACGGCAGCTTGAGGAACATGTTGAAGAACATGAGGATGATCTGTGGAGGAGTTAGTGCTATGTCACATCTATCTAGTACTATGCTACAATTTAATTTTATGCATGCACAGATAGCAGGGGTCAACCCAGCCCAGAAAATCGGGGCCCTTTTTCACCCTCTAAAATCAGCCCAATCGCTGAATTTTTTCACAGAATTCGAATTAGCTTTAAGGATTAGTTGCAAGAAAACATTCACAAAATATATGAATATTTCACGACTTTCTTGATTGAGTATTTTTACTATACTCTGTTCATTTTGAACTGGCGCTTGAAAATATTTCCTTCCCCCACCACCGATCGGTAACCATAGCAACTATCCAAGTCAAAGTGACGAAGAAGGCTAACTATATTGGCTGCTCGAAGATCGTAACTATGGTTACGATTCTATACTAACTATGGTTACGATCGTTACTATGGCAAGGAAAGCACATCCCAATCTCTGTATTGTCTGTTTCTTTGCTTATTAACATTGGGATAAAGCACTATTTCTCAAGCGCCAATTCTAAATGAATAGAGTATACTTATGCACCGATATGCTAGCTATCACTATTTATATTTTCAAAAAAATATTTTCTTTTTCATAGAACCACATTTCATTTTTCACAAAAGTGGGCCAAAAAATAAAACCTGGATTGACCTCTGGCAGGGGTTCCCAAAGAAAAAAAAAAGACCATCCCGCAAATGAGATTCACCAAATTACAAGGTTCAGTTTTCCTTTTTCATCAAATTATTCGTATAAATGCCTTCCAAGGGATTAATTTTTAAATTAGAATAAACACTTAAATATCATTTTTAGATGAAAAATTTGAATTGGTTGGGTGTAATAAACGCCGGAATCGAACAATTGCTGCACTAATTGGCCAGATAGGCGAAGTTTTTTGCTTATTTTCTCCCTTGATTTTCACCCTTTAAAATCCACTTGCGACCCCCTAATCATACAAATTCTTGTTCTTCTTGATGTACTCTACCTACCCTATCCAGTTTGTACCACGAATTCGGGACCACCCTGCATAAGGAGGTCTATAATCGTCCACTTAAAATTTTTAAAACGCAACAAGAGACTTAAATCTTCTTAGGGGACATCCATAAATTACGTGAGGTGAAAAAGGGGGGGAAGGGGTTTGAAAAAATCTCACCAAGGGGGAGAGGGGTCGATTAAAATCTCACGTCAACTTTTTAAGTTAGAAATTAAACGATATTTTTTAAGTATGAGAAAGGAATAATACCCACAGATAAGAAACTGTGGTGATTTTTAGGCGGAATAATGTCCATTTCCCCCACATCATTAATAATGGAAAAGTTTTAGGTGCTGTGAAGCACAAAATGCAAATGAATAGGATAGAAAATTATTTTGTAGGTAAATCTCACGTGAGGGGGAGGGGGGGGTCCAGAAAAATCCCACTAAATCTCACCAAGGGGGAGGGGGGTCCAGATTTTGGAAAAAGCACCTCACGTTGGATGTCCCCTCATATATAGAGGGATCATAGTACTACAAGGGTTGCTTTTTTGACTCTCGTATTCATCCCATCCTACACTCTTAAAACGACAGTTTCAAAACTGAGTAAAAATTTCTCAAACTGGCTCCGAATCAAATATACTCAAATTTGAAAACATGCATGTACTCATTTCTGAAAATGTGCATACTCAAAAATGAAACATCATGAGCTCATTTTTGAGTTCAAGCTCAAGATGTTTCATTTTTGAGTATGCACATTTTCAGAAATGAGTATATTCATGTTTTCAAATTTGAGTACATTTGATTCGGAGCCAGTTTGAGTAATTTTTACTCAGTTTTGAAACTGTCGTTTTAAGAGTGTACGTAAAGTTAATCCATCTGAAGTAAATTAGAATTAAAAATGGTTAGTTCTTGCACCTCAACTTAATTCTCAAGTGGAAAAACTCGTCTTTTAGCATCAAGAAGTTATTTCTACATTGTTTGTAGTCAATGACCGAGATAAAATCCACATTTCGGGATGGTTGTAAAAGTGTGGGAACCCCCGGTTTAAAGAAACAGTGGTTCTACTAGTAGTTGTAGTAGTATAGTTGAAGTATATTAAACTATCTACTGTTACACTTCAATGCATGCACAAAGTTCAATCATTGTTCAAAGGAACAGTGGTTGGCAAAATAACTTGAACTGGTCCAAACTTTTTTCTTTCTATTTTTGAACCCCTATACCACAGAGAAAAATCCTAACAGAGGGTCCAAAACAATATATTCAATAGTTGGATGGATATGAGGGCGCCACGAGGAACTATAAATGATTGACAGAGAGATCGGCAGTACATTTTGGTGACCAAACCCTGTGATTGGCTGTCACTCAATCTTCTATTTTCGAAGGAAAAGGAAACAGTGTTTCTCAACCAATCAGGCTTTTTACCCCGCCTCTCGTGACGTAGATGCGATCGCAGCGCCAAAATAGCCCCATATCCATCCAACTTTTCGATTTCCATTAGCGCCTATGGCCACGGACTCTCTGTTCTAGTACTCTGTGCCCTATACCACTTATTATAATTCCAAATTCTAATAAAAAATGTCGTAAAGAGTGTATATGAACAGAGTGCTCATGAGGATCGAAACATTTTGGTTTACAAGTTTTTTCAGAGCCAAAAATGTAAAATAGTCTCAAAAAAATAATAAATTTGTATTTTTGAAGCTTTTATAAGTTCCTACTACTTAGTAATAATCATAAATTTATCAATGCCTTGATCAGTCTGTAAATATTTTTAAAAATAAATTCTAATTTTGGGAGACAATGAGGAAGTTGCATGATTTTTTTAATCGATTCCTCTTGCAAAAATAAGCAACTACCCAAAATTTGAGGCCGATTGAGAAATTTTTTGATTGCCAAAAAAATTAACAAAAATCCCCTTTTTAAAAGAGCGCGAAAACGCCAAGAGTTTGGATGTGACGTCATCTTACAATAGGCATTGTTGAAAAGCAATGGAGTTGATGGTATTATTGTTGACGTCATCCTACAGTTTAAACAATAAACGTTATCAGTCACGTGTTTTTTTCTCGACTTTTAAATTAAAATATTTAATTATACCTGTACATTGAAAAACTGACTAGATATTTCATTTTAGAATACAAAAAACCATACGGAACACTTGTTTGTTTTTGAAAATCTGACACCATGCAACTTCCTTATTATCAGTCCATAATATAAAAGGATATTAAAGTATGATTTTTTTACTATATTATGGAGTTTGGAACAGTCTGCTATGAGTGCTTTTTTAAAATGCGTATTAGAATAGGGGGTCATTCAAACTAAAGCAAAAGAGGGGGAGTTTCCATGCCACGTCATGTTAAAAACGGGGATGCACCTTGACAAACTAAGACAACAATTAAATAAAATACTCACTATGAAAAAACACAACCAAAAAGCATACAGGAAAACTAGGAACCAGAGCTTGAAAACTTACAAATAACTGAAAAGAAGAGTTCTTCACCAGTAACCTCTGGTTAGAGGAGTGTGTGAGAAAACTCCAGCACTCAAGCGTCGCCTCCAACCGTGGACCGGTTTCGCCCTTGTTAGGGCTCATCAGCACGGTATAGGAAGGTAACGCAATAGAGCGGAGGGAGAGCTTTTAGTCTAGCTAGCCGACTATAACAGAAAAAGTGGTGACCATTGATCAGTCCTCCACTATCTGCCGGAATGAACTGCGCATTCCCTAGAACAGATTTAATTTCCGAAAGGCAAGGTATGAAAATTAATACAGTAAACTCTCGTTAGTACGCCCCCGCTTAGTGCGACGTCCCGCATATTACGACGTTTTTCTCCGGTCCCTGTTACCAATAGGCCTTTTATCATTAAAAACTATCCGCTTATAGCGCCCCCGCTTATTACGACTTCCCGCATATTTCGACGCTTTTCTCCAGTCCCCCGAAGAAAAATCCCGGTTATTGCGTCGTCCAGTTCCTTTCGAATAATGTATGAGCTACAGAAACGTTGAAAACGCATGTAGAACAATATGGTAGAACTGGTTTTTCCCCAACCGCTCCCCTTTTTCCCCGAATGGCCCCCCGTGACCAGTGTCTTGCAGGGCAAGTGGGTTGTCCTGTGACGAATCAGAACACTCCCTAAATTTCTTGGAAATTTTCCCCCTCTCCTCCAGTTCGACTTCCGTATTCCATAGCTCAGTGTTCAGTCCACTGTTGTGTAAGTTCAGATACCGTATTCAGTATCCATTCTTCCTCTGCATAAGTTTAAAATGGCAAGTTCTTCTGGAAGTTAGCTTTGAGTTTCGATGATAAATTGAAGATAAAATCAAGCTCTGTGACAAGAAGAAGGGTGTTATGAATAAGCAGAACTTTGCAAATGAACAGGGGTCTCTTCTATTTTAGTGATAAAATCCCGCTTAAAAAGGTTTCTAGGGGAGATTAGGTATAACGGGTTTTAGGTATATCGCCGAAACGGTGTTTTATGGAATTCCGCATATAGCGTCGTACCGCATATTACGACGTTTTCACAAATCCCCTTGAGCGGCGTACTAACGGGAGTTTACTGTAATTAAATCTGTTCTAGGGAATGCGCAGTTCATTCCGGCAGATAGTGGAGGACTAATCAATGGTCACCACTTTTTCCGTTATAGTCGGCTAGCTAGACTAAAAGCTCTCCCTCCGCTCTATTGCGTTACCTTCCTACCTATACCGTGGTGATGAGCCCTAACAAGGGCGAAACCGGTCCACGGTTGGAGGCGACGCTTGAGAGCTGGAGTTTTCTTACAAATAACTATTAAAATATCGTTCTCTAAAGGGAACTTTCTCTGATCAACTTGTTCTTAATAAATTTTTAAAAAAAATTCAATTGAATTGTATTATACCCAGTGCGTTTGATTGAGTATACTTTAAGCAGATTCCAATAATAGTGAAGAGTTAATAAATACAGGGTGTCCTACGAAAAGTGGTCCAACCCCTTTAAATTTTGAACCCCTACAGCCTAGTCATGAAAGTGGGGTCTAGGTAGAGCAAAGTGACCATGCCCTGTCCGATGAGACAATTTTCAACGCCCTCTAGCGGAAACTTTAGAAGTTATAATTTTTATTTTAAAAACCACATTTGAGGTATGTGGGAAAAAAAGTCAGTGACTAAGTTGTAGAGCAGCATCGATTCAGTAGGAAAAGACACCTAAAGCAGAAAAATATCTTGAATAAAACCCCTAAAACGCACACTCAATTAGGTTGGATTTACGTAGATTTTACATCTTAAAACGTTCCTCAAGTGGCGAAAATGAGAAATTTTCAATTTAATGAACTAAGAATGTACTTTTAGTCATTTAATTAAGTCATAAAAATGAAAATTTCTCATTTTCGAAACGTGGGAAGCGTTTTAAGAAGTAAAAACTACGTAAATTTAACCTAATTGAGCGATGGTTTTAGTAGGGGTTTATTCAATATATTTTTCTGCTTAAGGTGTCTTTTCCTACTGAATTGATGCTTCTCTACAACTTAGTCATTGACTTTTTTCACATACCTCAAATAGTTTTTAAAATAAAAATTATTACTACTAAAGTTTCCGCTAGAGGGCGTTGAAAACTGTCTCATCGGATAGGGCATGATCACTTTACTATACCTAGACATCCCTTTCATGGCTATATCTGTAGGGGTTCAAAAGTTAAAGGGGTTGGACCACTTTTCGTGGGACACCCTGTATATTCTGATGGTGTTGTCAAGCGCTGGTTCTCATGAGAAATGCAATGCAATAAATAACCAGTGGTTTCCAACACAGGCTGTGATCAGGGAATACCTCAATTGAATCGTCAGTTTGAAGAAGGGAATAAGTCCAAAAATCAAGTTTTGAGAAAATCGAAAAAAAACTGTATAAGTAATGGAATTTTCATTGTATAACCGCCAAATTTTTACTGGAAGTTCAGAACCCTATTTAGAAAACAGAGCAATCATCACAACAAATATACCTGTAATCAAAAATATTTTACAGCCAAAATAAGTTGATGGACTTATTCCCTTCTTACACCTTATGAAATTTTTCTGATGAAAAAATCTTTAAAAACCCTTAAAATCACATTTAAATTATATTTCTCCTTAGTTTACACCACAAAAGGGTGAAATAAAAAGAATAAGACAAATGAAATTCAAAATTATAGTGAAACTGGGTTATTAAAGCAGTATCAATGGAGTGAGTGAATATGGATGGAGTCAAACATTCCCTACACAAAAAAAAGTTTGAAAAACATTGAAATTAAGAGAAAATTTTATTTTCACTTAGTTTACAGCACAAAGAATATGAGGAGAAAGAAAAATTAACTTTAATTCAAAATTAGCTTAAAAAATCCAATGAATGGACATCGATTTCCCAACTTCAAGGGGCGATATCTCCCTATAGGGGTTAGTTATTGTTCCCCTCTTTTCACCCATGTGTAGAGCAAAGCTTAGAGATTGTTTTGAGCACAAAAAGTCAATTTGTCATTTTTTGGACTTATTCCCTTCTTCAAACTGACGATTCAATTATTTTCATCAAAATCCAACTGCAAACCCAATACAAAGACTTATATGTTGGCTCAGATAGACTAATAAAGGAATTTTTTTACAAGGGGACAAGGAGGTTGGTTTACCATACGAAATATGAATATCACAACATCAAAGGACTTTTTAAAACCAGGAAAAAAAGGCATGCATCGTGAAATTTAATGCAGGAACACAGACTATAATTTTCACCTTAATTTCAGGAGATTTCATTGAAAATAAAACCGAAATTTTGACATTTCCCTTCTTTGCATTTACACATCAGTTACCAACAAGGAGCTCCCTAAGGCTTGGAGTTTTTTTTGTGTCAAAATTTGAAATAGATAGTCACTTAATTTGTTAACATATGGCAGCACGATAAAATTGTCTCGAAGCGATTATAAAACTGATTGTAGCGCTCTAAAAACAACCTTAAACATCAACCTAAAGACACAACTTTCTAAAAACTAAAAAACTTTAACTAAAAAACACTTAACCCATTTCCATAACCATTGGACTTGAACCAATCATCGAATATTTATTACTATCGTCGAATACTAACCAATTAGAAAATTTAATCTTAAACCAATGAATCGATCTTGAGAATCGATTCATTCTTGATAATCGATTTATTGACATTTTTATCTGCCATCTGTTAGCAAATAAAGTAACTAGATTTTTCAAATTTTTACACAAAAAATTCCAATCCTTAACTAGAATTATACCGTTGGTTTTATATTTTTATCTATTTTTTTCAAAAGATATTTAATTTTAAAATTAGGGAGCTTTTTGTGGGGTGCCTTTTTAACACTCAGGGATTTTTCCCCCAATCTCTAATTTAATTGGGGACTAAGTTTTAATTTTGCAATCACAAGTTGGGAACCACTGGTATGGAACACAAGAGCTTCATTTAGGAGGATGAATCATAAAATATGTAATGAACAGCACAGACTTTATATTTGTGCCCTCAAAATAAGTACAGGGTGGTCCTAAATTCGTAGTACAAACTGGGTAGGGTAGGTAGAGGAGACCTAGGCATATTTCGAATAGGAATGGGGGGGTGTAGTTACACCGTTAACCCTACAATGCATGATTTTTTAAATTCACTTGAAAATCAAATATGTGACTTCTATTATGGTGTAAATTAGTAAAAAAATACTAAAAAAATTTAATTTAATTTTTTCTACTTTTTATTGGCAAAAAACTTTGTCTTTGTGAAATTTATTTGTGTCTCTTGTGAAATTAATTGTGAAGTGAAATAAAACCAAATGCTCTAAAAATATAAAAAAACAACTTATCTTTTCAGAACATTTTTTTGTTCAAGCTGAAAAATGTTTTTATTTTAATTTATATGGTCCTTTTATTTTGGCGTTTTCTGTGTCTTGACTTTCGTCTCACTAGCTACTAACAAATGTCTCAAAATAGTACCCCTGCTGTGGTCTACTGGCAGTCTAAAGTGCTAATACAATGAAATATTATATCTATTGTACTTATAGCATGTTATTGCCGTTTGGAAATGAAATTTCACATAGGAAATGGGGAAAAATGTTGTGGTGCCAAATGGCAACAGTATGCACTGTAGGGTTAAAGAGCTAGGACCAAATGTAGTGCGAGAGCGTTACAAAAGGACGTTTTGCTAAGGCCCGTTTAACGAAAAAAAAGAACATAATGAAATGAAAAATTTAATGCATGAAGTACAGCAGTATCCGTACTAACACCATAATTTTGATAGAAATTGGACCACTTGCTAAACCGTGGGGGGGAGTTTAAAAACGCGCAGTATTAATCTTCGAGTCAAAGAATGGAGTGTAACGGTGTAACTGCGCCCCCCATTCCTATTCGAAATATGCTTGTCTAGGTCTCCTCTACCTACCCTACCCAGTTTGTAACACGAATTTAGGACCACCCTGTATTTAAAAAGCTTTAGGATTGCCAACCTCAATCTTCTTAAATGTAAATACATTCAGATAAATATTTCGGAACTTCTATAGGATGTAGTAGACTACTTATAGTCACATAGAGAAAGGGGTCAGAAATGTAAATCCTCAATAAAAATGCTTCAAGAAAAAAAAATTTCAGTTTACTTGAGTAACATATTTTATGATCATCCTCCTTGCAAAGTGCATTTCATCCAATAACAAAACTCAAGAAAAGTGGTTCTCGAAGCAACAGACTCTGATGAGGCTTGTTCGTTTAACTAAGTTCAGATAATAGGCTTGAGAAAAGGAAGTATTTCACCACTACCTCTGGGTTAGAGGAGAATATGTGAGAACTCCAGAACCGGTTTTAACTACTTTTGGTACCCCTATTTAGAATTTTGGATTTTTTTAAGGACAGAAGGGGATATATGGGGGTCATCCCCCAGAAAAATTTTGGAGATTAGATCCTAAAAACAGAATTTCAACTTGGGTTTGATACACTTTCCGAATTTCAGACATACATTCTCAGGTAGGATTTTGAACTTATTGTAAAAATGTTTTGAATAATAAAATTCCAAGCACTCTAAAGGGGGTCCTCCGCCAGAAATTTTTTTCAAAATTTGACCCTAAAAACAGGGTTTTATTTTGTTTTGGTACACCAAGTCAGAATTTCGGGGGGGGGCAGGGCCCCATCGGCCCCCCCTTATATACGCCTCTGGGTCCATGGCTGGAGGCGACGACGCTTGAGAGCTGGAGTTGTCACATATTCAGATAGGCTGCTTAGTTAAGTTGGCTACAAATGCTGGGCCAAAGGCAAAGCATGGGTATAATCATTCCGATTGTGACCAAAAACCTTTAATAAAAATTGTAGGTGATACAGCAAATGTAACTGGATTTCAGTTAAGCAAGTTGACTTCATAGCCAAATTGCACTTAAAACTTATCTTAATCTCATCTTAAGCCTAAGCGCACTAGAGACTTCTGTCGCGGCGACTATAAACACTAGGTCATTCAAAAGCAATGTATTTCTATGGCGAGATCTTGGCAATCGGTCAAGTGTCTCGTCACCTCATGCGCGCACTCTAGCGTCTTGCAATAAATAGCCAGGGTGATAATTTTGTCTCTGTCGCCGTGACAAAAGTCTCTAGTGCGCGCTTAGCCTAAATGGGTTAACTTTTGATGTAGTGTTGCGGAAAACCTTAATATAAGAACAGTTAAGTTTGTTACTTTTATAGAGTCGTTGCCATTCGAGAACCACTGTCGTTCGGATGAGAGGAAGAAGAGAAACAAGTAAAAGACGATCAGCAGACAAACAACTCACCTCGACGTTGCTGGCCGACTCCACCAGAGTGTCTACCATCTGCTTTCCGATGGTGCCGTTCATCACGTTACCTGAAAGCACAAAACGTCAACACCTGTTTGGAGGAAAAACCTCAAAAACACAAATTATTTTTTGGGAGGGGGTACTATCCTCCTTGGCCACTGAATTGCCCTAAGGCAGGGGTCGGCAACCTGCGGCTCGCGAGCCGCATGCGGCTCTTTCGATGTAAAGTTGTGGCTCTCCAGTTCCATACGTAAAAATTAATAATTCATTATGAAACCCTTAAAAATCAGTAATATATTTTTGATTACTTAATCAAATCAATGATACTCACAAAGAGCGATGTAACCCTAAAGATTAGTCAAAACTACTTTTAAGGGTAAAAATTCCAAAATTTCGGGGGAGAACTCCCAAACACTCCTCAAAATTGTGTAATATGTGCTGTTTTCCCTTGAAAATTCTGTGATTTATAAGGAGTGATCCTCATTTGGTCATAATAGAAGTTCTAAAAAACGAATTAAAAACGTACTTAAAGGAGAAAATTTCCATAATTTTTCTGAAGTGGGGTCCCACCCCGTTTCTAAAGTTTGCTGTTTATTTTAACTACACTATTTTTCCTTGAAAATTCTGCCACTTAAAAAATGAGAGGTACTCTTTGGGGGCAATCCAAAAAGGCCTAAAAAATGAGCTACAAAGCTATCTTGAAGAAGAAATTTCCAAAAAATTTTCTGGGGGAGGACCCCCAGATCCTCCAATTTTTCTAGGAATTTACTTGGTTAAAATTTTGAAATTAATTCACTAAAATTAATTTTCAATGTGTATGCAAGTCATCTAAAACTTGGTGTAAAAAAGTACCCGAACCCAAAAGGAGGTACCTCAGAAAAAATGTGCAAAAAATGCTTCCCAACTAAAATCAAATATAATAAGCATATACTACAACATTGAAGCAAAACAATTAAGTGGCTCTTTAAAAACTGGGAAATTTAATAAATTGTAACTTTTGGCTCTTCCGTTTCAAAAGGTTGCCGACCCCTGCCCTAAGGGGACATCCATAAATTACGTGAGGTCAAAAAGGGAGGAGGGGTTTGGAAAAATCTCACCAAGGGGGGAGGGGGGTCGAATAAAATCTCACGTCAACTTTTTAAGTTAGAAATTTATACGATTTTCTTTTTTTAAGTATGAGAAAGGAATATATGAGAAGGAAGGAGAATAATTATTTTTAAAGGTTTTAGGTAAATCTCACGTGGGGGAAGGGGGGTCTAGCAAAATCTC
The DNA here is from genome assembly GCA_024610705.1 of Tetragnatha versicolor. Classification (NCBI taxonomy): domain Eukaryota; kingdom Metazoa; phylum Arthropoda; class Arachnida; order Araneae; family Tetragnathidae; genus Tetragnatha; species Tetragnatha versicolor. Next base: position 92,805 of record JANDEH010000046.1, read on the forward strand.
ACTAAATCTCACCAAGGGGGGAGGGGGGGTCCAGATTTTGGAAAAAAAGACCTCACGTAATTTATGGATGTCCCCTAAAGTATTAGCGAAATTCGTTAGAGTTGAGTTGTTACTTTCGAGGAGCTAGACAGTTCCATAGGTTTTAATAGCGAAATGCGAAATTTATCAGAGTTGAGTTGTTACTTTCGTGGATTTAGAGAGTGCCTATTTTGTTTTTTTTTTCAGGAAAATGGTTTTAATAACAAATCCTTGAGTGAAAAAATTGAATTTTTTAGTCAAAAATAAGAAAAAAAAGTTGTCAAGTGTGTGCTCTTTCCTCCCATTCCAAGGAGAGTGTCCCCCTTAGAATCCCCGCAAGAGCCTGGGGAGGGAAAAGGCTTCTCTTTTTATTGCTTACCTTCCAGCATACTGAGCATCATGATGACCATCTCCTTCTGCAGTTCCAGCAGCTCCTTGAGCAGGTCCAGCTGAGAGGCGTTCTTGGACAGCTTGTCTTGCAGGTGGGAGAAGAGGAACAGAAAACCCCCGACAGCGTCCCACAGACGACTGTGTGCCAGAGCCTGTTGGTTCAGAGAGCAAGGACCCTGCAATGCAAAACAATATGCAAAATATATAGTGATGTCCATGAGAGATAAGTAGGCTTACCATACGTCCGGGTTTACCACGGACAGTCCAGGGTTTTTAGTGCTCTCCGGGGTCGCAATATGTCCGGGGTTTTCATACTTTTAAGATTTGCCAGACATTTTTATGAAAAATAGTGACAAAACTATTAAAAATTGCGTTGTTTTACATTATCTGTAATAATTTGGAGAACTTACTTTCAGTGAATTTTATAGTAAAATTAAGTCAATCAAACAATTTTTGAAAAAATAATGTCGAATAAAGAAATAAAATTTGATATTTCTGTTCAATGTTTAATAGTTTGAATGCTTTTTTCTTATTTTTTAATCTTTGATGATTTGATGTGGTACTTATTAAGAAACTTCAAAAATGTCCTGGGTTGGACCCAAGAAAATATGGTAAGTCTAGACTCTAGAGATAAGTGGCTACAAATAGTAGCAGAAATGAAATCTCAATGATATTTTCAGAGTGAATGGAAACTCCCATAGATTTTTTTTTCAGGGAACCCCCCCTAAAAAAAAGGTACTATTTGGTAATAAACTAATATTCTGAAAACTCTGAAAGAACCGCCTCCTGCGAAAAACGCGCTTTTGCGGAGCAACCGAAACCTCCGTTGCAGCGCCATCTGCCAACCGATGGAAGAAACAATGGGCAAAACCATCATTTTTTGAAAACAGAAAAAAAATGCATTTTTCCAGTAAAGGAAATAGATCTACATCCTAAAATTCACATGAAAAGTTTCAAAAAAATTTAGTTAATTAAATATTTAAAATTAAAATCGCCAAGTCCTTTGTCTTTGTTTAGGGCAAAAGTACGTCACAACTGATTCATACAGACTTTAACGAGAAACCCAACAATGACTTTGATTTGTTTAAACAATGAGGAAGTTGCATGATTTTTTTTAATTTTTTTAATCGATTCCTCTTGCAAAAATATGCTACTACCCAAAATTTGAGGCCGATCGAGAAATTTTTTGATTGCCAAAAAAATTAACTAAAATCCCCTTTTTAAAAGCGCGCGAAAACGCCAAGAGTTTGGATGTGACGTCATCTTATATTAAACATTGTTGTAAAGCAATGGAGTTGATGGTATCATTGTTGACGTCATCTTATAGTTTAAACAATAAACGTTTTCAGTCACGTGTTTTTTCTCGACTTTTAAATTAAAATATTTAATTACCTGAACATTTTTTTGAAAAACTGACTAGATATTTCATTTTACCATACAAAAAACTGTACGGAACACTTGTTTGTTTTTGAAAATCTGACATATGCAACTTCCTTATTAAAAGCATTGTTTAAAATCAATGAATAGGGTAAAAGTACGTCACATTGGGAAATTGGACGATTTAATGCCCTTTTTTAAAGTCGAACTTTGAAATAACATAAAAATAAATAAAAAATTTTGCACGTATATTCCGCTCTAGGGTACCTCTAACGAATAAAAAAATAAAAAATAAAAGGTGGTATTGCCCATTAAAGATGTGGTCCAGCCTCACAATAAGGAAGTTGCATGTGTTATATTTTCATAAACATTCAAGTGTTCCGCATGGTTTTTTGTACGGTAAAAGGAAATATCTAGTCAATTTTTCATAAAAAAATGTACAATTAATTAAATATTTTGATCAAGAAAAAAAGTCGAGAAAAAACACGTGACTGAAAACGCTTAAGTGAAAACACCGTACGATGACGGCAACAATCATACCATCATTTCCGCTGCTTTCCAACAATGGTCACCGTACGATGACGTCACATCCCAAACTATTAGCTTTTTCGAGAGCTTGGAAAAAGGGGATTTTGTTATTTTTTTTTTTTTTGCAATCAAACAATTCCTCGATGGGCCTCAAATTTCGGTTAGTTGCTAATTTTTGCATGAAGAATCGATTTAAAAAATTTTTAAAAATCATGCAACTTCCTCATAATTGCAAGGATGATAAAGTACCATCCCTGTTAATTTTCATTTTCCGGAAGTGTCTAACTCGGTCTTTTTAAACACTCGGGTAGAGCATTTATTGCACAAATCTGGTGGTCCTTTTTGATGACTTTTTTATGACTTGCGAAGGCATTTACATCCCCAAGGGTAATACTAGCATTGTTATTTGGATCACGTGCTTCCTTTGCAATCAGGGGCGTCATTTAGGGGGGAAGGGGGGCAACCGCAACCCCCCCCAAGGTTTCCTTTGTAATATGAAAAATAGCTGCAAGTCCCTTGAAAATTCTGTAACTTCCACAAGGAGCTTTGGGTGCAACTCAAAATGTCTCAAAAGGAGTAAAAACATTACTTTTGAGGGTTCAATTCACCCCCAGCCCCCCTCTAAAATTTCCACGTCTCTTATTTAGTATTTTCCCTCTTGAAAACTATTCCTCTTACAAAAAGCTTTTCTCTTTAGAAGCTTTCCAAAGAGTTTCGAAAAGAGATAAAACACTAGTTTAAAGGGGAATTAAAATTCCTGGGGGAGGACCCTTAGTCCCCCTTAAAACTTTGACGTTTATTTATAACTCCATTCCCTAGAAAATTATGTGGTTTACAAGAAACTGTTCTCTTTGGATGCAACCCAAAGGGTCTCAAAACAAGCTAAAACACTACTTTAAAAACCAAATTTTCAAAATTTTTCTAGGGGTGAACCCCCAGACCCCCCATTTTTCCTTGGAGTTCACGTTGTCAAATTTTGACATATTATCTTAAAAATGAAGTTGAGGCAACCCCCACCAAAAAAAACCTAGTTAAAGCAAGGCCCAGACCCATTTAAAAAAATTCCTTGCCCCCCCCAACGAAAAACTGAAATGAGCCCCTGTTTGCAAGCAAGCCCCGTTACCTGGAATGCAAATTTTTTTTTTCAGAAGATATTGTCACTTTAGGAATATATAAGTGAATAATTCTCACCTGAATAACTTCAGTGAGGGTGTTGAAGACTTGTTTGGCAACAGTGATCGCTTTGCAGAAGTTGTCTTTGCCCTGTTTTGATGAAAAGAAAAGTTTTGAATTGATTTTTTTTTAATTAATTAAATTCTACAACTCCTCATGCTCCACATGGTATAACACGAGGCTTACAGATGTAAGTAGCCAAGTACAAAATACAATTTTTAAAAGAACAGAGCAAATTTAAAAGCCTAAACTATAAACAAAATTCCACAGAGCGTTTACATTTTCGGAACACTTTACAAGCAATGACAAAGCAGGTGGCCAAGAATACCCATAATAAGGTACTTATACCCAATATGGACAGGGTTCTCAATATGGACACCCCTAATATCTTAAAAAGTAAGAAACTTGATCGAGAGTTGGCACTGCAAGTTCTTGAAGAAAAGCAGTTTAAAAGATAATTTAGTCTAGAAAGTGCAAAAAAGCGAGCTGTTCACCATTTTGAAGGAAATTTGTGTTTTCATGGTGTGCTGATCGTAATTACAGGATTCTTATTACATATGGTAAAATTACTTTAAATATTTAAAAGTGGGGTGTTTCAGAAAGCGGATAAAACATATTTTCGTTTGCTATTGCGTATATTGCTTAAAAATGTTTTCTTTCTTCATTTATTACAAGATTAAGTAAAACAAAGACCTGTTCCCATTATGGACACCTTATGTCCACATTGGAAGTACAGCAAGTGAATCTTCAGATTCAGAAATTTAATATGGACACTTGCAAACATTTTTTGTTTATTATCATTGAAATTAAACCAGAATAATTACAAGGTCGCTAATTTTAATAATGATAGTCAACAGTCCAGGGATAGTGGTCATGCATTTTTGGAGTCCTATGACATGTACAAGGGGGTGAAAAAAATGAATTTTCCTTAGAGTGTCCATATTAGGTACAGGTACCTTATATCAACTTTCTTCAATCTCAACAAAGAGTTCATAATATAAACTACAATAAAATGTAATATGTTCTACTGTTTCAATATCCTGATCACAGGAACAAAGATGACTACGTTCTAAATTAAACCTAAATAAATAGCGATTGAAATTGCCATGACCTGTGAAAATTTGAGATAACTTAAAATCGGTGGAAAATTTTTTTTAGTTGATTGATTGATTGAAGATTAAATGGGCCACCCGAGACATAGGAATTTGAACTCACCGGCTGGTCGATGATGTCCTTGCTGGAGTAGTACCAGTAGAAGTCCATGATGGACTCCTGAAGACGCAACAGGTAGTCGACGGTGCTGATCACCACGTTCACAGTGGTAGTGTTACCGGCCTGCGTACGGAGGTAGTTCTGGAAGTCTGCGAAACGATTCACATCAGAAAATGTCCATCAAGGCAAAAGTGCGGCTTTCCATGACAAAACCGTAGACTTTGGAACGTAACAGACATGTGCATCCTCAAAGCGTTAGCTTTGACAATACTGCCGTCCTAAGCGAAATGTACGTAAACTAGTTTTCTTAAAACTTCATTTTCTTTCTCCCTTGGCGCGTTTTTAAATTGGCGAGAATGTATCTCGCTACTTCTAAGCCACTAGAATGGTTGGCAAGATCATGAAAAAAAAACTCCTTAAATATCAGAATTCTAAGCAAACTGATATTTTTGTAAGATTGAAATTAACATCAATTTAAATTGAAAATAATATTTAAACTAAACCGGAATATTTTTAAACATATTTTTTTAAGAACATATAATATATCAATGGTATTATTACATCTGGAATATGCGACTCGCTCGAGTTTGCAGCTGAAATGCTAGTAATTTGTAATTGAACCCTGCTTGCCATAAATATATACGCATTCCGGACCCTAACGCAATCCAACGCTACAACTGATAACAGAGGTTTTTTTGGGCTTAGCTAATATTTGATCTTAAAAGGAGGGTCTACCGCATAGATTTAAAAATCCGCCAAATACTCTTTTGGCGAGATTTTTCTCAATGTAAATCTGTGAGAAATTGCGTTTGTGTACACAATCGCTTAGGACGACAGAATATACAAGGAATTCAATAGACAATAGACAAGCAATTCAATAGACAAGCATCCTCAAAGCATAGACGTTTTGTTTGGAATCATCATCTCATCTCGTACAGCACAGGTATCCCAACATCAGCTGATCGCTTGTGTTATTTTGAGTCGCATATTTTGCTTTCACATCCGACGATCGAATAAGAATTTTGCTCCAAAACGGCGATTTTCGAAAACGCGTTAGTAAGTAGTGGTAAGCATTTATAACATCAGGATTTTTCTTAGACGAAATTTCAAATACGAGATTTTAAGATCAACCCCTATTTTGCAATCTTCTACTCGATCGATGGATAGAAAGGTTTTTTCAATTTTCAGCAAGACGTGATCGAGGAGTTTGAAGATTGATTTCGGTCTTCAAAAAAATCTAAAAATCACTTCCTTGCAGCTATATAATCAGGTTACGGCCAACTTCGGGTCTCGGGGCTTAATTCTTAGGCGATCGTCCGGTGATCAGAAAAACACGCGACTAAAAACGAGAGCAGTTATACTCTGTTCATTTTGAACTGGGGCGCTTGAAAATATTTCCTTCCCCCACCACAGATCGGTAAACATAACAACTATCCTTGTCAAAGTGACGAAGAAGGCTTACTATTGGCTGCTCGAAGAGCGTAGCTATGGTTACGCTTCTAGCGTGGGGAAAAGCACTATTTCTCAAGTGCCAATTCTAAATGAATAGAGTATAGCTGGTGTTGGGATACACGTGCTTTTCGAGTTGAGAGGATGGTCACAAACAAAACGGCTTTGGGATGCACACGCATGCTATGTCTATTACATTCCAAGGTCTATGAAAGACGTGTTGATATTTAGCTCTATTCCCTGTCTTTAAGAGCCGATGAGATGGTTTCAATTTATAAGAGATCTGATATTGAGACTTCTCATTGGCACTAAAAGTTTTTGGGCTATTTAAGTACACTCAAACCTGTTTTTGTGCGATTTTTCCCTTCGATTTTTTTTGTGCGGTGTATGAAAATTTTAAATCAGAACAAAAATCTTGTATATCTGGCTACCGAGACATACATGGGTCTCATGAAACAACAGTTGTCGCCGACTACATAGTAACTGAAAAAAAAAAGTATACGGTAGGTATAGAAACGGTTTCTCAATTTAGCTGTAGGGTGGGGATTGCGTTATACGGTCCGAACATAAAGAGTTTTTCAATCCAGCTATACTGAGGGATTTTCGCTACGGTCTTACGTGAGACTTTTTTTATAAGGTCCATTGTCGGGGTTCCCTCATCAATAAAGCAGCCACGAGTTTAAAATCATCTTAATTTTATTAATTCACTTAAAAAACGCCTAAAATCTCCAATTTCAATAAACAATCTAAAAGCATGCATGATAAAATCGAAAAAAAGTCCCTCACCAGCCTTTGCCAACTATATTTATACAGTTTTCTTTAAAATATTCACATACAAGTTGTCTTCTTCTTGAATAAACCGCCGTAAATGTCTTTGAGCTAATATCAGGCCACAGAGGGAGCATCTCAGCTACCCCGTGGCCCGACATCCATATTCACCGCATAAAAAAGGATTTTTTAAATGTGCTATTTGTGCTACTCCCAAAGTTTGGTGCGAATTTTTTTTTATGAGATTTTTTTGTGCGGTCCCTATTCCTCGCACAAAAACAGGTTTAACTGTACTACTAGTTCTTGTGATTACAACAGCAGAATCTATCTAAAAAAAGAGAGTGGAATAAAAAGAAGAGTCGAAATGCTCACCCAGGTTGTGTCCCTCACAGAGCAGTTGCAGGAATCGGAAGAGGGCGCAGGTGAAGTCCTTGTCGTGCATGTTCTTCTCTCCAGCCGTCCCCTCAGACCCCACCCCCAGCCCTTCAGCCTTCTGGGTGCGCTCGAACGCGTCCAAGTCCAGCACACTAAATAGAACAAGACAACAATAAGGGAACCTCCATAAATTACATGAGGTGTTTTTTCAAAAATCTGGATCCCCCCCCTTCCCCCTTGGTGAGATTTAGTGAATAATCTTCTGTCCTATTCGTTTGCATTTTGTGCTTCATAGCACCTAAAACTTTTCCGTTATTATTAATGATGTGGGGGAAAAGGACATTATTCCGCCTAAAAATCACCACAGTATCTTATCTGTGGGTATTATTCCTTTCTCATACTTAAAAAATATCGTTTACTTTCTAACTTAAAAAGTTGACGTGAGATTTTTAATCGACCCCCCTCCCCTCTTGGTGAGATTTTTCAAACCCCTCCCCCTTTTTGACCTCATTTAATTTATGGATGTCCCCTAAAACACTATACTCAGTTGCAACTTAACTTGGGCCTGTAGAAATATGCTGAGCAACCAAAGAAAGTAGTTCCCCGTGAGGTGTCTGAATTTTGAGTGAAATTTAGAGCTTCAATTTTGAATAATGATTAGGTTTTTTAAATTCAAGTATATTAAGCATCTTTTCATCTCGATTTGCATAAAATGTTCAGTATTATTATTTTTTAAAGTGACGTAACGCGTAGTAGTGCAATCGAGTATAACTAAATATTAATTTTCACCCAGTAACCACCGAGCCCAACAGAAGGTCACTATTTTCAAATGCCTTCGAGTGATAGAGGGGAGTTTTGCAAATTTCTGTGATTGACACTGCAATTTGGAGATCACAGCTGTCATTGGCTGTCATTTAATCCGTCACTTTTGAAAGGGAGGATTCACCGATTGGGATCTCCGTGACGAAACAAGGAAAGCTTGAGGTTGATGCGCCAAAAGTGCTCCTATCACAAGACACACCCCATGTTTTTATTTGTTCCAATTTCCATTACTGCCTATATGGCCATGGACTCACTGTTCTAGTACTATGTGATAGTAACCATCTGGAAGTATACTAGTTCAAAGAATTAACCAACCAAATTACGGCAGAATTACTTCCAGGGTTTTCACACCTCTCGTCAAAAGATTTTACAACAGCGGCAATATAATTATAATATATAATAAACAATAAACAATATATAATAATTAGTAACAATATATATTAATGACATGATAAACATTTATGCAGGGTGTAAAGGAAAGTCCCTTTACCCTGAAATAAATTGCTAACGGAGCAAGCTAAAGCTATGCAGTTAAGGTAAAGGTATAGTAAAGTGACTATGCCCTATTTGATGCAAAAACTTTCAGCACCCTCTAGTGGAAAATTTTAGGAGTTATAAAGTTTATTTTAAAAACTATTAGAGATATGCAGATATAGTCAGTTACTAAGTTATAGAGCAGCATTGATTTAGTAGGAAAAGACACCTTAAGCAAAAAAAAATATCTTGAATAGAACCCCTAATGAAACCCCTTCCTAAAACGCACGCTAAATTAGGTTGAAATTACGTATTTTACGTCTTAAAACTATCCTCACGAGGCGAAAACGAGAAATTTTCAATTTAATGACTTAAGTAAATGACTAAAAGTATTCTAAACTCATTAAATTGAAAATTTCTCATAGGGCATAGTCACTTTACTATACCATTACCTTAACTGCATAGCTTTAGCTTGCTCCGTTAGTAATTTATTTCAGGGTAAAGGGACTTTCCTTTACACCCTATATATAAGTTAAATGTTACTAGACACGATTTTTTTTGCTTGATGCATTTTGTTTTCTTGATACTAAATGCAAACGATGCTTATGTATACCTGCAAGAGTTCATGAGTCCGGCGATTGAAGTGAAGAATCCAACGTCCTTCTTGTCCTTGAGGTGCTTGAGCATGCTCTTCTGGATCTCCACGTTCCCCCCCTTCAAAATGGAGATGCCCAGACGAAGCGTGTTCATCGTCATCTCGGTCTGAACGCCTGAAACAAAGCCCCAATTCATTCTTCAAAGGTTGGTTGGTTGGTTGGTTGGTTGGTTGGTTGGTTGGTTGGTTGGTTTAGGGCAGAGTTTCTCAAACTGTGGGCACTGAGCTATGAAACAAACTGGAGTGACAACCTCCGATACTATAACAAGCGACCGATCTTGCCAGCGCGGAAGGTTAAATTGCCACGATTGCTGAGCAATCGTGGCAAGCTGGAAGCAAAGTTGGAAGAGCATTTTCCCCTTTTAATCCGCCCATGTCTGTTTTTTTAAATATTATGAGAAAAATTTAGAATGGTAGTTTCATTATGTGCATACAACTGTGCTAACAGATGGGGAAAATGAAAAGAAGATGGAAATCCTTTCCGCGGTGTGATGCGGTTTCGGCACGCTAACTAGTCACTCCAGTTTGTTTTATAGCTCAGTGACTGTGGGTCGCGAGAAGATTTTGAATTTTTCTGAATATGTAGTATGCTTTTATAATCTTTACTTACGTGTTATTTACTTTTGAAATTTATCAAATTTAATGTTCGGCACTAGTTTACTAAAACTAGTTGAAAAGTAGTTAACTAGTAGTTTAACTACTTTTGGTTTAGAGTAGTTGAACTAGTAGTTAAACTACTTTTTTCACCAACTACTTTAAAAAGTCCAACTACTACTTCAAAAAATATTGAAAGATCAAAGTTTTAAAAAATATTTTACATCTACTAACAATGCCATTTTTCGTGATACATTTTCATATTTGGCAACCTTGAAATATATTTAGCCATGATATTTTTGCTATAGGTAAGAAAAAGTAATCGAAAATTTGAGGAAAAATATGTTATGAAATTAAATCAACTACTAGTTACAACTACTTCCAAGAAAAAGTAGTTAACTAGTAGTTACAACTACTTTTGCCCCGACTAGTTGGTAGTTAACTACTTTTTGACCAGTAGTTGCCGAACACTAATCAAATTACCATATAGTAAAAATAATAAATTGTTTGACGTTAAGATAACTGAAAGGGGGGAGTATACCTACGGTTCTAAGTATTTCTGAAAGAATCGATTCCGGAATCGAATTGGAATCGATACCAAAGAATCGAACCCTTTAAGGAATCGATTCTTTGGAATCGTACTTAATTTTATAATTAAGACTGATAATTATTAACAATTTTGTTTACTAATTAGTATTTTAAAAATTAATAAGTATTTTGATAATTAATAAGTATTTTGTAGAAGGAAACGAATAGTAGGAATCGTACTTAATTTTCTAATACAGATTATTAACAATACTGATTATAAATAATACTGAAGGGGGGGTGTTGCTTACCTTTGCAAGCGGAGATGTAGAGCAGCACCATCTGAGCCACCCCTCGGTCCGCCAACCGAGACTGCTGGAACAGCAGCTTTTGCTTCTCCATCTCTTGCTCCTATAAGGAACAATTGAAGGATTTCAAAAAGGAAATTGAGGTATTCTCACGTTTTGAGATTAAATTTTATTAAAATAGTAGATAAACCATGAAGAATGACGTTTACATCAAGTATTTTCGTAGCCTAGTTTTTCTGATATATAAATTTTTCAAATTTCGTTTTTTGTTTGGGCGCGAAAACACTTTCGAATCACAAATCATGCGCTGTGACGTCACATCCAATAGAAGCCAGTTTTCTGATCACGTGATAACAGTAAACACAATGATTTTCATGCGCTGTGATGTCACATCCAATAGGAGCCCGTTTTCTGATAACGTGACTTTTCTGACGTTTTGGCAAAAATAAAATTGAATTTTAAATTATTTAACACACATTTTTGAACTTAAAAATCAGAAATTTAGGAGTTTTAAACCATAATGTATCAAATAAGTATAAAATTAAGCAAATCCCTCACTCATGCAAATACCTCATTCTCCCAGACTCAAACCTCTTTACTACAGGTAGATAGTATCACGGCTTACTGTACAGGCTGACCTAGCTTTGGATTATGAAAAACATTTGACAACTTTTCCACATTCAGGGGGTCTATAATGTCCTAACAAATTTAGGAGGCGTGTATTTGTGACGTAACTTCTGACTGTTCGCGATATATTGGCAACCTTTGTTACCTATAATAACAACTTAATACATATATACTATTACTTCACAGCAACGTTTCTTGAACCTACAGTACGTCTATTGTAACTAAAATTTAAAGACCAGTTAAATGCAACTATTTTATTATCACTATTGTTTTATACTGAAACACTAACTTGATTTCAAACTTAAACATAAAAGCTGTTGCCACTAAAACGCGATAAAATAGTTAGCAATTAAATAATCAGAAATCATAACATACTCCCCCCTTTTGTATTTCGAGGGGTAAGATTTAAACATTACTTTAAATTCAACTGGGAAATACAAACGATGAATAGAAAGTTAAACTTCAAAGTTAAATTATTACTTAATTATCAAAATCAAAGTTAATTATAAAAATCAAAATTAGATATCTTAATCAAAATTAATTATCAAAAGGAATTAATTAATATCACAGTTCAGGTTTTTTTTTGTCCCAAAATTGCCCAGCCAAGTTTTGTCTCTACCGCTGATAATCCCGACTTAAAGACCTCTATCCTTCCTGTTAATATACTTCCCAGTATGTCAGCTCCTAATATCATTCTGATGGGGGGCGCGTCTTCACCCACATCAGTTAAGCTGATTCCCCTGGAAGCAAGTTCCTTCAGTAGACATCTATCAGAGATCCTCGGGAGTGCCGAACAGATCTTAGGCTGATCAAGCAAAGACAGGGGAGTGGAGTACTTGCGATCCATGCTCTCTACGGTTACTGTATAGCTCTTGTGTTTGACAGGTGGATATATTCCACCTCCTAACAGACCATGAGATAAAACTTCTTTTCCCGTAGGTGCTAGTCTTAAGTCTTCTGCCAGACTTCTTTCAATGTAGGATCGTTGTGATCCATCATCTAATAACACTCTAACGCACGCCTCTCTGCCCCTGTGACGCAGTCTTGTCCTTATTGTTTTTAGGCAGATTTCTCTTTCTGATTCACTTCTTGTTGATAGGACGTCCATGGGTTTCTCCTCCACGACTAAAGACTTTCTAGATGAAGAAGTACTGCGGCATTTTTTGGCTATATGCCCCGGCCGAAGGCAAACCAAACAGCATCTTTTCTTCATGACCTTTTCTCTTCTGTCATCATAGCTCATTGAGCTCACCTTCGGACAAACTTCACTTGAATGAGAGGAATCACAGAAAATGCAACTTCTTCCTCTTGACGTATTATTGAACAAAGTTACCGCAGTGGGTAGGTCTTTCTGGAGTGGTCTCTTTACCTCCTTAACCCTCACATCTCCAAAAGACTGTTCTGCGAGAAAACGATGTTCTTCACATTCCACTTCAAGTCGAAGGAAAGACATCAAATCTTCTAAATCACGCTCTTTCGTAAAAACCTCACGGTCTATTTTCTCTTCTTTGTTCATCCTGCACCTGTCCCAGGCCTTAAGAGTATCCGCAGGTAAACATGACTCAACCAGAGGCAATAACATCGCTGCGTAATTGGAGCTCGTGACCCCCAGCGTCTCCAGAGCTCTCAAGTTTGATCCAAGCCGATCATACAAATCGGTCAGTTTCACTGTGGATTTGTGACCCACAAAAGCCAGAAGATCCCTGATATAAACTTCAATCAGCAAATCTTTCCGCCCGAAACGTGCCTCTAAATGTTCTATGACTTTTTTGTAATTACCTTTTGAAGGCGGATAGCTTTCAACGATGTCACGTCCCTTGGTTTTAGGCTTGATCGAAGACAGTAGGTATTGGAACTTGTCTTCCTCTGGAATGCTTTCATCCTCATGTATTCTCTGAAACTGTCCCCAAAAAGCAACCCATGATCTGGGCTTGAGATCAAACTCCTTCAGCTGTAACTTTGGAAGATTCAAATTTCCTTTTCCAATGACAATATTTCCATCGTTAGAGCATCCTTCTTTCTCTTTGGTATAGTACTTTCTCTGGTAAATACTTCTTATCTCAGAGAATCTATCTCTGTACTCTTCGGATGACTCATAATCCTCACTGGAAAAATTGAATAAGTTTTCTATTTCTTCGTCAATCTTAAATAATCTTTCAGCCTTTTCCACTATTTTCCCATATTGAATATGAATATCTGTATCTGATCTTACAGCTTTTTGAATTTCCTGAAACTGGTTTGCGGCAATCGTCAAAAGACGACGACAAGTTGCTCTTTTGGCTCGCAGACCCAACTCAGTGGAACTTATCTCTGGCTTATTTTCTGTCATATTTCAATCAAAGCTTTACAGTTGAATTCTTAAAATAAATTAAACCTTATCTTGAACCCAGGACGTACTTGCTTAAGACTTGCAAAATTTCTTTAACTGTCACGGACTACATTTAACTAATCAGAAATCATAACAACGTCACTACGCGGAAGGAGAAAGTAAGTAAACACAAAGCCTGTTGGGTTGATAGGAAGAATTTCGATACGCGAATCGTGATATAAAGACACTATTTATACATGGGTTTAACGAAATAATATTTTTTTAAAATTGACTTTCACTCGAAATTCAGACATCGCGATGGTGGAACTACTTTCAGGGATGTTGCACCACATTGAGCATTTTGTAGCAGTTTTTGTAGCAGCTAAATTTAAAATTTTTAGCAGTTTGTAGCAGCTAAATTCAAAATTTGTAGCAGTTTGTAGCAGCTTAATTCAAAATTTGTAGCAGTTTGTAGCGGATAAATTTAAAATTTGTAGCAGAATAGACCATTTTTGTAGCAACCAATTTAATTACAAGTTTTAATTACAAAAACGCCAAATGCAGGGTTCATACAAATGTTCAGAAATCAAAATCAAGGAGTATTCCAGGAATTTTCAAGGAAAGTTTTTAAAAAAGTCAAGGAGTACCTTTTTACGTAACTTAAGAAGCTTCAAACACAGACTGTGCCAATTACATTCCTGAATCAGGTTTTAAAACCCCTTTAAAAGTCAAAATGTAAATAAATGAAATAAAAGTCAAAACGTAACTAAATGAAATAAAAAAATAAAGGAAATTAGTAAACAGAATAATTATTTAAGTAATAATTAAATTGCAAAAACGATATTGTCACAATTTTTTAGTTAATTAGAGTAAAAAAATATAGTAGTAAAAAGTAAAAAATATAGTATTTTTGAAGGTATTTTAAAAATCTTAATCATATAAGAAAAAACTATATTAATCATCTAACTAAGTTTCTATAAAGCGACCTTTCTGTAAAAATTTACAACTTAGAAAAGCATCTTAAGTTGAAAATACTGACTTAAATAGAGAAAAATAATATTATTAGACTTCTCAAACTGCTCTGACCAAAGTAAAGTTGTTTTTTCTGCACCACAATTGAAGCTAACTTTAACAGACGTTCGTAAGAAAAGCAGTAGCGGAAAAAACGGAACTGTCGCGAAAAATCACTATTTTCCCGATTTTCGGAACACCAGATGACACAAGAAGAAGCCAACTTGAATCGGCACCCGAGGCCGTCCACGCAAGTCGCGGGAAAAACGGAACACTCCGCAAAAAAAAACCCGAAACTTCCGGGAATAATTGTAATTTTTCCGACTTCCAAAACACCGGACTTGTGGGTTTCGTAAAGTTTTTTTCTACATGGCCATAACGACGCAAGAAGAAGTCGACTTGAATCAGAACCCGCGGCCGTCCACGCAAGTCGCGGGAAAAAACGGAACACTCTGCAAAAAAAAAAACACAAATTTTCGCAAAAAATCACGATCATTTTCGCCTTTTAACGGACTTCACGCAGCGAATTGAAAGCTATTTATTTTATAGGGGATATAAATTTATAAAAGAAAAAGAAATGTTATATATTTGGTTTCGATGGCTGACGTCATCGGTTTTGGTTTTGAATTCAAGGGGTAGAAATGTGGAAAAGATACCATAGTAGACGATTTGAGTTTTTTTCCCTAAGGACGAAGGTATTCTTCGCGTGAGAGGAGAGTTTGATAATTCGATTTCAGGAAAATCGTTGATTGGCGCAGTTTTGGCGCAATTTTACTCAAAATAAGGTTTTTGTAGCAGTTTAGCACATGAATTAGGATTTGGCGCAGTTTGGCGCAATTGGCGCAGCCGCAACATCCCTGTACTTTGTTAGTGGCGTAGTAGGTTCAACTTAAGTGGCTGTCTAGTATAGACAGCAACCCCGTTAGTCGGCCTTAGGACATCACTAAAAAACAAAGTAGTTACCCTAGCAGTGTCTGAATTTCGAGTGAACGTCAATTTTAAAAATACGATTATTTCGTTAAACCCATGTCTTATATTATAGTGTCTTTTTATCACGATTCGCGTATCGAATTTCCTCCTATCAACCCAACAGACTTTGTGTTTACCCTCTTTCTCCTTCCGCGTAGTGACGTACTGGGTTCAGGAAACGTTGCTGTCGAGTATAGGTAACAATAACTGCTTTTTTAATAAATCTCCTCTTCAACTTTCTCTCCTAAGACTTTTTTTTGAAGCCCAGCTTTCAACTCTGTGGATTTGCTTTGCCAGATGTAAGCTATCTGTATATTTTCAATGATTTCCACATCTCGGCCAGCCAGTGTAGTACCGAGCCAAGTATTAAAACTTAGCGAAAAGTATGCTTTAGTTAAAATGCAACGCAAGGATAAGTGATTTTGTACACTAAATAATGCATTAATAGCCCTTCATAAGGCCTTTAAAAGACTTTCTAGGGGCTTTAAATACTTGCAATTGAATCGTGTGCCTAAGCTAATGCATTATAGGCGTATATATACGTACCAGAATGTGCACAAATTTTTTCTTTCCGTCAGTGCAGCATGAAAGAAAGGCTAGGTGAAATGAACACAGTCACACAAAGAGACTGAAGACAATGTCTTCCTTTATACATTAAGTTCAATTTAGTTTAATATTAAAAGTACCATTTTCAATCACTTTCATACTTTTAGATTTGAAACCATCAATCACCTTATTAGATTAAAACCTGTTTTCAAAGAGTCAAATTTCGATAACCTTTAGGGGGAGGACCCCTTTCATTTCATTAGAATCAGTGTTACCCACAAATTTTTGATGCAACCAAGGTTCAAATGTGGGTTTAATGCAGCTAATAAGTGAAACGTTTAATGTGTTCAAAAGTCTGCTTTATGGCTTTTATGAGGAACCAACGTCTCCTATAGTCTGTTCATTTTGAACTGGCGCTTGAAAATATTTCCTTCCCCCACCACCGATCGGTACCCATAGCAACTATCCTCGTCAAAGTGACGAAGAAGGCTTACTATTGGCTGCTCGAAGAGCGTAACTATGGTTACGCTTCTAGCATGGGGGAAAGCACTATTTCTCAAGCGCCAATTTTAAATGAATAGAGTATAGGGTCTCATTGAAGCAAGGTCTACCCCTAGGACCATGGAGGCGACTTACAGAGCTCCTATGTAGCGACTTATTACAGTGCCCTTAGTGGTGAAATTCATCGCAATTTTTCATGTTCCTGGGAGAGACCTTACTTTCCTGTCCCTAGGAGAAGTTGGTTCCAAATAAAAGCCGTGGAACGAACTTTTGAAACACCCTGTATATAATTGGATAAAATTCCCTTTGTGTCAAAGGTATAAAAGATAAAAAAGACGACGTTAAAAGACACAAATACGAAAAAAGGTAGAAGACCTAACAGCCGTTTCGAAAGCCAAAATGGCCTCCCTCAACAGAGGAAACACAAAAACATTGACTGAGTGAACAAACAGTTATATAGGGGCAACAAAACTTGTGATGCCACAAGTCAAAAAACAAAAAGAAGCTTAGTTTAACTGTTTGTTCACTCAGTCAATATTTTTGTTTTTCCTCTAATGAGGGAGGCCATTTTGGCCTTCGAAACGGCTTTTACCTTTTTTCGTATTTATGTCTTTTAACGTCGTCTTTTTTATCTTTTATACCCTGTATATAATTAAGGTTAAAATAATCGTTTGGGATTGGAGTCTTGTGTGTGAAAATAAATGTGTAAGAAAAGGAAGGAAAAGAGCTCACATGGATGGAGGGTCCTTCCTCGCCTTCCTCTTCCTCCTCCTCTTCGTCAGCCCCTCCACAGCTCTGAAACAACTCAACTCATTAACATATGAAAAACACAGAGTTATATCGCACCCTTGCTACAAAAGTGCCACAACTCAAAAAACTGTTTTTCAGGAATTGCAAAAACATTTTAGTATTTTTGAATTTGTCAATACGAAGAACGATACATCTCAAACTATGATCATTAGTCATTGCTCTAGTAGTTCATACTCAACGACGGCTGGACGACAGCTCAAGATGTGACATTTCAGTAGGAGGAATCATAGCCATCTTGATTACAACAAAACGCCATAACTGCTAACTGGCGGCTGATTTTTCAATCCAACTTCTGGCTCTTTTGAAGATTGGTAGAGATGTGAAAACTACGCCCAATGGCGGTCATAACTCAAAAATTACAATTTTTTAGTTTTGGTACTTTTGTAGCAAGGGTGCGATATATTAATCTGAAGTGCAAACTTCCTTAAAATCGTGCCGTCTTTTGGGAGTGATTCGCCGTTCAAGATGCTAAAACAAGGTAGTTCCTTAAAAAAAAAATAAAAATATTTATTTGACTGTGTGGTTTTTTCATCGTTTTCAAGAGAAATTTTTAAACTATATATCGTCCTATAGAGAATTTTCAATCACATGACTCGTACCTAGCATCGGCCTTAGCAACAGATTGTTTGACTTAAAGCAGTTAACATTTATAAAAGAAAATAACTGGTCATTGAATGCTTCCATTGTAGCATTTGGCAGCAATCACATGCAGCAACAGATACCGCTGCACCTAGCAACGGCCTTAGCAACAGACTGTTTTACCTACAGCAAGGAAGAAAATATATGGTCGTGACGTCACCTGAAAACACTCTATATAGCTTTTCATCAAAAAGTAAAATGCGTTAAGTTGGATTCTGTTAAAATCCAAGCGCATTGATCTTTGGCACAGTGTTCATTTTGGCACTCTATCCGCCGTATTGACCATCATGGGTTAAACCCGAAGCGGGAGAAAACCTCGCATACTATAGTTTATGTTATAACATTATAGTATGAGTAAATAAAATAGGCGACTCGCTACTAGTCATTTCCCATTGCATTTCTATTGCTTTGCCTTGGTGACGAGCCGCCGATCTTAATTACACAGACTATAACAGCCATATCGATCATAGCGGGTTAAACCGAAAGTGGGAGTAAAGCCACGGATGCTAGAGTTAAGGTTATCGACCAGTCAAAAAATTCGTTAACTTCCGAATTTAATTTTTTTAAATCTTCCTCTTAATTCGTTAATCCATTTAAATTACTTAGAAAATTTCTGAATTTTAGAGAGGTGTTTTAAAATTTTTAAATTACTGTAAGTATTTTTAAAGTGAGATTGAAATAACATTACAGAGAAAGTGGGAAGCCAAGGTTTGATCGCGTGAACTGCCTTGTGTCTTCGCTGTCCAATCAGAAACGAGCCTACATTTAACTACAGTATGCGAGGTCTTACTCCGGCTTCGGGTTTAACGCACGATGGTCGATACGGCTGTATGAGTTTGCAATCCAGCTCAGTGATGAAAACTAGACCTACTTAACGCGTCAAAAGGAACCTTCAACAAAAGTGAAAAATTTTGAGAAGACTGACCTTTGAGAAGATCTCTGCGTAGTGCATGTAGAGGTCGTCATCTGGCATCCCTCCGCTCTGCTCAGTGGTTGCATTGCGACAGAAGGCCACAACCATCTGCGACAGTGGGTCCGGCTTCTCCTCCTCCTCCTCGTTCTCCTTCTTTGCCTCAGCGTCCTCGAACGATTGCTATGGCAACGACACAATAATATATCACACTCCCTTCTACTCTTTTGGATTATTTAATCTCTTACACCAGTGGTGCCCAACCTTTTTTTCCCGAGGGCCAATTTGCTTTTGAAGATTTATCTCGGATTATTAAGGATTTTTCTAAACATGAAGAAAAATTACAAACCCCTTTTCAATGAGAAGTTTGCACCTGTTTGAAGGATACTAGTTCTTGTAAATTCGGCTTTAAATTTGTAGCATTTATCCTTAAAACTGTATTAAGATGATTATCTGTTTTGCTTCGTAATGTCTCTTGATATTGTGTTCTTTAAACACTGCCACAGTCTCCTTACATATGACACAACGGTTTATTTTCTCGCTGAATGAAGAAATACGAATTTGTCCACTTAACTTGAAAGTTTCGGCAGTTCGAGTGAATCTTCAACTTTTTACGATCGGACATCTTTTCGAAATTTGGTTCTAAAAAGATCCTTATAAACTGAATTCAAATGGCTATCTGATACTGAAAAATATTTATCCAATTCGCATGATGTCGTGGTTTTCTTGGAAGATTTCTGAAAGTGGTTTTTGTTTTTAAGATTTAACGAGTCCGCGGGCCACATGGATCAGCTTCGCGGGCCACATTTGGCCCGCGGGCCGTAGGTTGGGCACCACTGTCTTACACAATGAGGAAGTTGCATGATTTTTTAATATTTTTTTAATCGATTCTTCTTGCAAAAATAAGCAACTACCCAAAATTTGAGGCCGATCGAGAAATGTTTTGATTGTAAAAAAAATAATTAATCACCGTGAGGTTCTCAATGAGCTGCTCCTGTCCTGTGTTCTCTTCCTCCAGCCACATCTCCTTGTAGATCTGCAGGAAGATGTTGATCGCTCGATGCCTACAAACAGTTCAACACAGTTATCACTCAGTCACCTTAATATCAAACAATGCTATCTCCGTTCGGCAAACTCCGGGAATCCTGGGCGATCGGATCGTTGGGGGAGAAGCTCATTTGATTGGTTCATCAGCGCTGACATCGATCATCGAGCTGGAAAGATCAAAACCAATCAAATGAGCTTCTACAACGATCCGATCGTCCAGGATCGGGATTCCCGAAGTTTGCCGAACGGAGAGAGATAGTATTGTTTGATATTAAGGTGACGACTCAGTCAGTCATTCCCACAGGCATTTTCGCACATCCCAACGGTTTGGTCCTGACGAGCTTAGTGCGCATGCGTGTGGACTTATTTTAGCTGGGTTTTTGGGATATTTTAATAAAATAAACCGGGGATAGAACCCACGACCTACCGCGTGCGTAGCACGCACGCTACCACTGCTCCAGTGGGGATTCATTAATCATAGAAATTATCCGAAGAACTTCTTTTTTTTTCTCCCCGAGCATGCGCATTAAACTCGTCAGGACTAGACCGTTGGGATTAACAAATATGCTTCCCACAGAGTACTAGAACAGAGAGTCCGTGGCCATAGGCGCTAATCGAAATCAAAAAGTTGGATGGATGTGGGGCTTTTCTGGCGTTGTGTTAGCATCTACGTCACGGGAGGCGGAGAAAAAGCCTGATTGGGCGAGAGAAACTTTTTCCTTCTCCTTCGAAAATAAAAGATTGAGTGTTAGCCAATCACAGGTTTGGTCACCAAAATGTACTGTCGATCTCTCCGTCAATCATTTATAGTTCCTCGTGGCGCCCTGATATCCATCCAACTTTTGAATATATCGTTTTGGACCCTCTGTTAGGTTTTTTCTCTGTGGTCATTCCCAATGTATAGTACAGGGTTTTTCCAGGTAAATGTTTCGCAACTTCTAGGAGGGGCACTAGAGATAATTTTAACGCCTTTAAGAGCGTATTCACGGATTCTGAGGATATTTTGGATGCTGTCCCACGGTGGAAAAATTTTTAAATTACGAATGAGGCAAAATTATGTCCCAGTTGCTGAAAAACTTCAAGGAACAGAATAAAATGCTCCTTTGTGCCTCCAAACACATCATGATCTAATGGATATCTCATCGCAGTTGCCCCCCAGGAGCTCAAAGCAAGTGCAAAAATTGCACAAGGGTTAAAAGTGTATTACTGATTTTCAATGCGTGAAATACGCTCACAGAGGTGTTAAAAATATCTCTGCCTATAAGGTTTATCGGAACCGAGTTTGGCCCTCTCTAAGTATAGATGAAATAATAGATGATTAAAAATACAATATATTAGATCATGCACATGCAACAAAAGCAGGTTAAATTTAGTCTTTGGTGCCTGAATTACTTGATGTAAAAGAGAAAACCTTTTCTATACTACTATAAACTCCAGGGCGGAAAAGTAGTTAAGAGATAAACGTTTCGTGGGAGTTAGGGCCGTATTTAGAAACTTTAACACGAGATGGAAACGAGACGGTAACGATGAAAAATCGACGGCCACTCCAAAGGAACCGTTTCGAGCTCGAGTGATCATGCTGCCATCTGTCGAAAAACGTCCCAAGTAATTATACACTGATAATACGAATTTTTACAGGCACTAGATGTCCATTATTTTCGTAATATATTAATATCTGAGGACTTATTTTGGTGATAAATAGCTGTTTTAAACACTAAAAGTGTAAAAGCAATCGGAATGCGCTTCGAATCTCAGAACAATATGTGAGGCGGAAAGCGAAAAGGGAACTCTTGTCGGCAAAGTTGATTTCGAGAAAAAGCCAAAAAACCAGAAGAAGGTCAAAACTATCGAATTTTTTTTCTCTCGATTTTATCGATCCTTGAACCCTTTAGAACCGAATTTTAGCTGTTGGAATCATTCCTTAACTGTGAAAAATAACGAAGGGGTAGCATTTTGAAAGTTAAAGGTCGTTTTTCGCGAAATCCACTTATTCTATTATAAAACTTTTAATTACTGGCGATTCGTCATTTTTTGAGCTACAAGGATGATGATGGTCTTAAAATCTTCATAAATCTGTACAGATTGAGAAAAAAATAATAACTCCATTGCGACGAACGCCGACAAGGGGTCCCTTTTCGCTTTCCGCCTCACATATATTATTATCTGAGGACTTATTTTGGTAATAAATAGCTGGTTGAGATTTTTTGGAACTATTAAACGGGCCACAAAAAGTGTAAAATCAATCGGAATGCGCTTCGAAACTCGGAACAATATGGCGGACGACAGCTGCGGAGTAGAAATATCTCGTTTAAAATATCTCGTTCCCGTCCCGTGTTAAAGTTTCTGAATACGGCCCTTAGTGTACCTCCTTAGGTTGTGCAGTGGGACGGAGCGGAGACATTCGACGGCCATCCGCTTCCGAGAGGTGGAAAGAAGGCGTCTCCAACCCCTAGACCTCCGAGCCGGACGAGCCTCCTGATGTGATGCAGCATGCAAAGTTCGAAACACTTAATCACAATAAGGGCCATTGAAATCACAGCTCTTGAAATGTCCCACACAATTTCAGAAATGAAATTCATATCCCCGATTTTTATCCACTGAGCTGTAAAACAAACTGATGGAGTGACAACCTCCGATACCATAACAAGCGACCGAACGTGCCCGCGCGGAAGGTTACAAGTTGCCTCCTTTGCTCAGCAAAAGAGGCAAAACAAACCATAAATTAGATCGATCATAGATAGATAGACCATAGATTAGATTAGATTAGAATTAAGAATTAATGAAGAAATTAAATTAAGTACCTGAAGAGGAAAACTACCGTTTGGAATCTCTGTAAGCTCTATACTCTGTGATTTTCCCCTCTGATAACCTTACTGAATTTTCCCAAAAGTATTCAGATCGTGGGGTTAGGTTAGTCACACAGCGATGGTCATGCTGGGCTATCAGGCAGTTATCTTTAGAGTCAAATCAAAAAGTGCTGGTTAGTTCGGCAACATGACCAGTGATCAAGGCGGATACCTGGGCAGACTGTGCAGAGACGTCATCCGGAAGCAGGCTATGACCGCCCGCTTCCGCTGCATCGAAACCACGCTGCGCACGAGACCCTGGGGGCCCTGGGGATGGTCGATCTATACAGGAGAGATCAGTGGTCAGTGCTATTCTGTTCAATCAAGTTCCAATAAATTGGCCATTGGAGCAACTCTATGAGATCATATGATCCACAGAGTACTAGAACAGTGAGTCCGTCGCCATAGGCGCTAATGGAAATCGAAAAGTTGGATGGATATGGGGCTATTTTGGCGCTGCGATCGCATCCACGTCACGAGAGGCGGGGGGAAGAGCCTGATTGGTTGAGAAACACTGTTTCCTTCTCCTTCGAAAATAGAAGATTGAGTGACAGCCAATCACAGGGTTTGGTCACCAAAATGTACTGCCGATCTCTCTGTCAATCATTTATAGTTCCTCGTGGCGCCCTCATATCCATCCAACTTTTGAATATATCGTTTTGGACCCTCTGTTAGGATTTTTCTCTGTGATATGATCTACGTAATACATGCGTCCATTTCCGTGAAAGAAATAATTATTTCGACGATTAATTAATTAAAATAAATTTAACCTATTATCCAAGTTGATAAGATCAAGAGCAAGGGTTGATTCCATGCCGATATTCTAGCTGTAGTGCAACAACGTGGAAAAATGCAAGAAATATCGAATAATATTCCTGTTATTTTTAGTACCTTTTAAATCTAATTAACTAGACAAATATTAATTCCATTTCTATTTGAATTTTTGAAGAATGAAATCCAAAAAACTGTACCGTAAAAGGGGGTTACTTTGGCCCAAATGGAGTGTTTTTTTCACTTTAAAAGCAAATTAAAGTTATTAACCAAATAAAATATGATTGTTTGAGAGGTTCATATTATTTTTAGCACCGTTAAATATGATATAAACCTTTTAAAGTTTTTTTTTGCACAATTAATATATTTTTAATATTTTTTTGAAAATTTGGGCCAAAGTTACCCTGACTTGGGGTTACTTTGGCCCAACCCTTAAAAATCATAAAAAATCAGTGTTTTGATAGCTATAAACAATTTTAAACAATTCCCAGCGATAGGTATATTGCCCATTAATAATATATTACCAAACCAACGTTTTCTAAAGCTTAGTTAGGTGAAAATCCATAAATGTGAACCTTTTCGATGTACCATTGATTTTATTTTCAAGTTACAAATGAGATGCAAGTTACAAATGTGATTACATGCACGTTTCGCCATTGGAAAAACATTATTCAGGCTAACTTTGGCCCACATTGTCTTAATGTTTCAGGTTAACTTTGGCCCAATGGCCATTGGGCCAAAGTAACCCCAAATCGTGGGCCAAAGTTACCCCAACGTAGTAAAAACGCAATGCACAGGAAACCACAAAACAAATTTAAATTATGACATTAAAACATGTTAAAACGCTTAACAATGAATCCAAAAATATGACTTACCTGCTTTGAATCAATTTTTTATGAGTATGTCTATAGAAAAGTAGGAAGACGACAAAAAGTAGCGTTTTAGAGGTACCGATGCTTAAAACATTCCAGTGATCGCAAATTTCGGAATTTTAAGACGACCCTTTGCAAACAGTCTGACAACAATGCCACCTGTGGGCTCTAGCAGTAATTAGGTGATAAAATTATTTTTTCATACATATTTATCACTTTGAAACACTTTTCGATGCTTGGGCCAAAGTTACCCGTAAGGGCCAAAGTAACCCCATTTTACGGTATTTTGAATGCAATTGGTGCAAAAAGCTACATTTCCTTAAACGATATTGAGACAGTAGAAAAATTATTTCATGTATATTCATGAATAGGGGTTCAAAAGTCACAGTTATCTTGGGGAACCTTGTATTTGGTTTGATGACTGCTCTGTTTTCTAAACAGGGTCCTGAATTTCAAGTAAAAATTTGCTGTTTATGCAACGGATATACTGTTTTCTCTAAACTTGGTTTTTGGACCCTTCACGATTCCTTCGAAATAATTGGAAATTGATCACGATGGGGGGGGCTTACCATGTGCAGTCCGTAGAGTACCTTGGCCATGTCGATGATCTTCGCGACCAGCTCGTCCGACGAGACCTTCTGCTGAGCTCCTCCTTCCCTCTTCGACCCGAGCTTGCTGTACAGGTAATGCTGCCACGACATCACGTCACTAGGGTCAATCTGAAAGGTCAATGCGGCCACTTTCAATTGAAATTTGCTTTAGAGATGATCTTTGGAGATATCGAGGTCGTTGATAATACAGTGTGTCTCGAAAGGTCAAGTACAAACTTGGAGGGATGATAGTACTCATCAAGGCGAACAAGAATTGGTATAGAAAGGGGGGTCACAAATGAGTTTTAAGGGGTGAAAATCAGCAATAAAACTTGCATATTTGTGCAGACACAGATACAATTGTTCGATTTCGGCATTAATTATATTCAACTAGTTCCAATACTTTGTATAAAAGTATTATGAAAATGTTAATTTCATTAAAAAACAGACCAATTAATGCAACAGGCATGCGTTGTAGGTAGATAGACTGCAAAAGAAAATTTCACGACGAAAACATTTTAATACTAAAGGCTAGTTGGTTGGTTGTTTTTAGTTTTATGGCACAAGGAACAAGAGTTTGACCAAGGAACAATTTTAACTTCAATCTACCTATAACGCATGCCTGTTGCATTTGTTGGTCTGTTTTTTTTACTCACTCACTGGATTCGAATCTCACTAGGAATAAACCTGGTTTGAAAGTGGGGATTTTTAGTTATTACCCAACAGTAAAGGAACATCCAGAGGCTACAAGGATATCATTAAAAAATTAAGTAAAATAATATACTTAAATAACACATACCTTGTCAGGCAAAGTAAGTTGTAGTTTGATATAATCAAATATATCATACTCTTGAACTTTCTGAAGAAAAAAAATAACATTATGAGAAGAGAGGAAATATCAAATTCGTCAACTTTTTACTAAAAAATAAAAAAACTTAAAAATAAAATAAATCAAACTAGTACTAAGAAATAGCTTCTTATTACACTATTTGAAACCTTCCTTATTATTATGCAGAAAACTCCCTTCATAGAGTGTAGCCTTACCCCTTTGAGGAACATGTCTTTTGCGTGTTGTACGAGCTCCTGCTCCCTGCCTGCGAAGAGGTTTAGGCCAATGGGCAGGAGGCGCTTCAGGCAGGCCACCATTAGGCTGGAGGCAAGCTCCTTTTCCTTGTCCCGCTTCACGTCCCTATCACGCTTCTTCTTCACCTGCAATAACAAACAGCTCTTAGAGTCATAAGTAACTCAAAAATTTGAGGGAGGTGCTCAATGAGTTGTGATATTGTCCCGCTTCACGTCCTTATCACGCTTCTTCTTCACCTGCAATAACAAACAGCTCTTAGAGTCATGAATGACTCAAAAATTTGAGGGAGGTACTCAATGAGTTGTGACATTGTACCACTTCACGTCCCTATCACGCTTCTTCTTCACCTGCAATAACAAACAGCTCTTAGAGTCATGAGTGACTCAAAAATTTGTGTACTCAAAGAGTTGTGATATTGTCCCACTTCACGTCCCTATCACGCTTCTTCTTCACCTGCAATAACAAATAGCTCTTAGAGTCATAAGTGACTCAAAAATTTGAATGAGGTACTCAATGAGTTGTAACATTGTACCACTTCACTTTGCCCCATACAATGCCATGTCCCATATGTTTCAACGTCCCACATCCCCATAGCATTATGGCACCATCAGAAGGAAATAATTTAGTTTTAGAATATACCTTCATTATAAGTATATTAATTGCGTAGCGTCTTCATAGAGTGCATAAGGGGGGAGGGAGTCAAAAGTATTCTTAAAAAAGTGATTATGGATTGGGCATCTTTTAGGGAGTGTTCAAGGGCGCTATTAGTCTCTCTATTCTAAAAAAAGTTTTGGGTGAACGGTTTCCAGAGAAAGGCTTTTTAATTACTGATCCGTATAACACATTTCTGGTATCAAACTGTTCAGATTCTTTTGAGGATGTGCACTAAGCCCTTAGAATTTCTAAAAAAATTCTCAATTTTAAAATATTTCCATTTTTTTAGATTACGGATAAGGTTGCAGTTATAAAGCAAGTACCATCAAACAACTTATGCATGCAATCACAACGAACAATGGACGCCATATTTTATAATGAAACCTGAAACAAATTTTTTAACTTTTTAAAAATGTGCTTTAGAGTACTTTCCTAATTAAATAGCATTAAATTACCATTAAAAGTATTATAAAAACTTACAGTTACGATAGTAAAAGCTAAAATTACACACATTTTCTCTGAAATTTATAATTTTTAGTCTGATAATCGAAATTAATTGTAAACATTAAGTGTCGTGTAGGTTCTGTCTCTTATTATTTTCAATGGATTAAAAGGTATTGTTTAACAAGTCTATAAGGTCTGGGTTGAAACCTAAATATCAATGATAAACACTGGTATTCTGATGTACTAGGTACAATATTCATTGGTGTACCTTTTTTTTTCAGAATGTTGATTAACAATTTTTATTATTAGCAATAGTTAATTAATATAATAAAAACAGATAAAATTAATTATGCTGGATATTTAAAAAACATTTTGATAAAATTATTAATTATAAGGAGATAATAAATATTCAAACTTTTTAGGGAGATTTATTCATGGAGATGGTCTTGTGATGTATATTTTGAAAGTTGGTTGTTTATTCTGCAAATTGTTTTTTACGAATGATTTATAAAGTGAGTTAAGTTCAGTGATTTGGGTTTTGAGAAGCAATTCGAAAGGTTCTGCGTCAGCAGTTAACAGGGGTTGGTGAGCGATAGCGAGCAGGGGGCGGTAGCTCCCCAATAGACAATATGCACTATGTCATGAAACATCCTAAAACTTACCCAATTTACTAATTCGATCATGAAAAACCCAAAAATCAACTTTAAAAATCACAAAAAGTTTTAATTTAAGCGCAAAAAGTGTTTAAAAAAAGCCCTTAAGTCACCTGACTCAAAACGGGGCGTAACCTTGTGTGACGTCATACTTCAAGAGATTTGTTTCAGGCAATACTGTTTTGAGCACATGGAGCATAAAAACTTACTTTTTTGAATTATACCGTTATGCATCTGTTTAAGACTGAATAACACTGTTCTTGAAACTCAAAAATATTCTTTTTAGAATTAAAATTTTATTCGTTTTGTACAGATTTCTTGTATTTTCATTCAGTTTCTTAGCATTTGGACTAACTTTGGAAATTTTGTAAATAAATAATGAATGTCTTGTAGGTTTTTTCTCACAATATTAAGTTTAATTATAGTCAGTATAAAATATTTAAAATATCACTAGTAAAATAAAAATCTAAAACACATTTAAAAACCAAAAAATCTTTGAATTTTTGAACTGTTGCAACAGTAAATAATTTATTTGACTTCATTAAATTCTTTCGTTTATTAATTTAAACTGATGATAATCAAGCATTCTATTTATAGCAATGTCAATGTACTAGTATCACAAAAATTCTTGTATTCTTTTGCTATGAATTATTACATTTTATGTAGCTGGCATCACGTTTTTGTTTGTTTCTTTGTGTCTCTAAGCATAAAGTTACACTATTTATGACGAATTCTTTCATTTTTTGGTACTGAGAAAAACATTTCTCATCCGGTATTCTAACACTTGTATTTTTGCACATAGGTACTAAACATCCTTTATAGTACTTTTTTACTTGTTTAGGGCCGTCCATAGCTGCCGAAATAAGAAACTACAGGCTACCAAAAAACCCCAACATAAATGCAAACACCATTGCTTTTCAATGGATGCCTTTCGCGCGTAATTTGAACTTGAAGTATGACGTCACAAGTCAGAATCGTCAAGCACTGAAGTTTTTGTTGATAGTGACGTCAGAGCAACTTTAAATGCGTTTTAAATCGAATTTATTTGATCGAATTGCAGTTTAATTAGCAATTTTCAACGTAATTTTTCATATGAAGATGGAGTCTTCCGGGCTTGTAGGCCGTAGTCTAGAATTGGAAACACCAAACGTTTCGACCCCTTCTACGGGAGTCATCATCAGTGGATAAAAGTTAAAAATTTTATGTTTAAACCGTCGATGTTGATGCGTGGAAGTAAACACGTACTGATGGTAAAGATGGTGATGCCAACCGATGTGCAAGAAATAATAATGATGAACTAGGCAAAGAAACGACAGATGACAATGCAGCGATGATGGTACGAATCCCAAATAAGCGTAGCTCAGTCCTTGGCTCTTGACCGGAAAGGTTTAATTCTTGACTTTTTTAAAGCCGGGTGCCAGATACGTGGGATAGTAATCCCTTCCTCCTTTTTGTTAAAGTTGGCTTTATGTTTGTGGATTTCGATGGCTTCCCTTATGATTCTGGTACTGTAGTGGGCATTACTAGTCAGTTTTTCAGTGTCGTCAAATTTTATCACATGGCCTGATTGTAGCAGTGTGTGTTCGGCTACTGCCGATTTTTCTAGCTGAAAAAGTCGGCAGTGTCTCTTGTGTTCCGTTATT
The DNA here is from genome assembly GCA_024610705.1 of Tetragnatha versicolor. Taxonomy (NCBI): domain Eukaryota; kingdom Metazoa; phylum Arthropoda; class Arachnida; order Araneae; family Tetragnathidae; genus Tetragnatha; species Tetragnatha versicolor. The sequence continues at coordinate 122,398 of JANDEH010000046.1, forward strand.
CTCGTTTTAATTGAGCGTTTAGTGGTTCCGATATATACTAATCCACAGGAACATGGAATGCGGTAAACCCCTGGACCGGACAAAGGCTCAACAGGGTCTTTGGCCGAACGCAAGAGATCTTTTACTTTGTGTGTTGGTTTAAAAATTGCCTTGATATTGTGGTGCTTTAAAATTCTTCCTATACGATCAGTGACCGTTCTTATATAAGGTAAAAATGCGACACCCAAACTTTCATCTCCAGTAATTTTTCATGCTCTTTCTTTTTAAAATGAATTTGAAAATCATGCATATTGTCTATTAAACAAAAAATAACTTTTTTAAAAAAAATAAAGCAATATACGCGCAATTGTTTCTTCCAACGGTTGGCAGATGGCGCTTTAACGGAGGTTTCGGTTGCTCCGCAAAAGTGCGTTTTTCGCAGGAGGCGGTTCTTTCAGAGTTTTCAGAATATATTAGTTTAATACCAAATGGTACCTTTTTTTTTTTAAGTTCAGTGATTTGGGTTTCGCGAAGCTATTCGAAAGGTTCTGCGTCAGCAGTTAACAGGGGTTGGTGAGCGATAGCGAGCAGGGGGCGGTAGCTCCCTAATTAAACAAAAAATAACTTTTTTTTAAAAATAAAGCAATATACGCGCAATTGTTTCTTCCAACGGTTGGCAGATGGCGCTTTAACGGAGGTTTCGGTTGCTCCGCAAAAGTGCGTTTTTCGCAGGAGGCGGTTCTTTCAGAGTTTTCAGAATATATTAGTTTAATACCAAATGGTACCTTTTTTTTTTTTTTAAGTTCAGTGATTTGGGTTTCGCGAAGCTATTCGAAAGGTTCTGCGTCAGCAGTTAACAGGGGTTGGTGAGCGATAGCGAGCAGGGGGCGGTAGCTCCCTAATTAAACAAAAAATAACTTTTTTTAAAAAATAAAGCAATATACGCGCAATTGTTTCTTCCAACGGTTGGCAGATGGCGCTTTAACGGAGGTTTCGGTTGCTCCGCAAAAGTGCGTTTTTCGCAGGAGGCGGTTCTTTCAGAGTTTTCAGAATATATTAGTTTAATACCAAATGGTACCTTTTTTTTTTTTAAGTTCAGTGATTTGGGTTTCGCGAAGCTATTCGAAAGGTTCTGCGTCAGCAGTTAACAGGGGTTGGTGAGCGATAGCGAGCAGGGGGCGGTAGCTCCCTAATTAAACAAAAAATAACTTTTTTTAAAAAATAAAGCAATATACGCGCAATTGTTTCTTCCAACGGTTGGCAGATGGCGCTTTAACGGAGGTTTCGGTTGCTCTGCAAAAGTGCGTTTTTCGCAGGAGGCGGTTCTTTCAGAGTTTTCAGAATATATTAGCTTAAGGGGCCGTTCAAATATTACGCAAGCACCCAAGGGGGGAGGGGGGGTTTGCTCTTTGCTTATTTTGGCTGACAAGGGGGGAGGGGGGATATGAGGGATGCTTACGTAAGATGGTGGATGTTTGAAAATCTCTTGTTTCTTGCATAAAAAATTTCAAAATTCAACCAAAAATAAATGTAACAAACAATTGAATTAGGAAATCTGACGTAAGCACTTTTTTCTGGAGATGGACCACCCTAGCATTTTGAAATTGAAACCCCGAAAAGTAGTGTTTCGACTCATTTTTGAACCCTTATAGCGTTACACCCAAACAGGACAACAATTTTCAAGGAGAAAAAAAACAGTACTTACTAATAGAGATGTCGAAATTTAAGGGGGGGGTCCGGCAGTTTCTTACGTAATTGTGGTGGGGGGGTTGAGGTTTGCTTATATTTGCTGACAAGGGTGGAGGGGGGGTTAAAAATGACCCAAAAAGTGCTTACGTAATATTTGAACGGCCCCAAATACCAAATGGTACCTTTTTTTTAAGTTCAGTGACTTGGGTTTTGCGAAGCTATTTGGAAGGTTCTGCTTCAGCAGTTAACAGGGGTTGGTGAGCAATAGCGAGCAGGGGGTGGTAGCTCCCTAGTAAGGAAAGAAAAGAACCTTTTTGGAAGATGAGGCTGTCTGCTGCACGTTCTGCACGCTTGCCCTGCCTCTTCCGGCCGGCATGATCAGAGTCATGTTGTCGATCTCGTGCTGAGAAATGAAGTTCTGCTCCTCACGACGAAAGTACTGAAAAACAAGGAACAGGCAATAAGGCTCATCCATACGAAGGAATCATCCAAAGTTTATAAATTCACTCCTTCACTTTCCTATGCAATTCAACAGGAGTGAATCACTAAGGATGAACAGTATAAAGTGAATCAGAGTGAATGAGCCTTTTTACAAATTCAAAGCTTTATTTCAATCTAAACCTGGGGTTTCCAACTTCTAAGTAGGGGAGAGGAGGGAGGAATGGGACAATTTTCACTAAATATTTTTTTATTCATTATCCCCTGCTTATTCATAGATGCAAATGGTTGGATAATAAACTTACATGTTTTAACTTAATTTTTTAAAAATGTACAGTTCTTAAATGTTGTTTAATTTTATCACTTTTGAGCATTCAAATTAACAAGAATTTTGTCCCATTCCTCCCTCATGGGTGGGAGGAGTGGGACATGAGTATGGGAGGAATGGGACACTTTTGAAAAGTAAAGAAAATTAGTAAAATGTAATAATGAGAAAGGGCCTAGTATTTTACCTACTATTCTTTTAACCTTTGCCCACATTTTTAAACAGCTTTCAATTTTATATCTATTATAGAATAATTTTTAAAAAATATTTAGTACACTTGAACTTTTTCCCATGGTGTTAAGAATCAAAAATTGAAATACAATGTAATACTTGGAATTGTTTATTCAAGAAAAGAAAAGCATTTCAATTGAAGCGATAGAAAGCTATCAGAAATTAATATTTTCAAATTTTGTTTACATTTTTGCAGATTTTGTTTACATTTTTCAGAGTGTCCCATTCCTCCCTCCACACATTGCTTTTAAAATATAACTTGTCACATAAACTATGCTGGTGTTAGGCTTTATGAAATTGCAGATTAGCATAAATTATATCTTTTAGATTACAATGGCATTATATAATGTTTGTTCTACAAATTACATGAGAAATGAAATAAAACTCAAGATAGACTGGATATTAACTTTGGAAGTGGGAAAATCAAATTTTTACAACTATAAACAGAAACTTGCTGCTGGATAAACTAAATGAAGGAAATAACAAGAAGCTATAAGAAGGCCATCTAATGACCAAATTGGAAATAAAATAAACTGATTTATTTTTCCAGAATTTCAGCTGTCCCACTCCTCCCACTGTCCCATTCCTCCCTCCTCTCCCCTACTCTCGCGGGCCGCAATCCAAATCACAAGTCAAGTGGCGGCCCGCAAAGTAATCTGGCTCCTTTTTAACGATGATAATTTTTTTGGGGTGAGAGTCTTCAATATGAAATTTTTCCAGCAAAAGAGGGACGAAGGTTGTTTACATATTTTGAATGTATGCACTACACTGTATTTTCCAAAATTCCAGAGGATATATGAATCTTTTTACTCTCATACAACTCGTAGGAATACTGAATATATTTAATATTCTGAATATTACTTAAATGAAAAGGTCTTCCTTATAAGAAAATGTTTGTAAATTTCCCTTAGATGATTGTTTTACCTAATATTTTGATACTCCATTTTGTCCCGCCTCATGATAAAGGTTATCAAAGCCTTCATACCCCATTGCTACGCTCAGGGGGGGTTTCAGGTTTTACAAACGACCTTTCGAAACTTAAAACTTTTAATTCTTGCACCATAGAAAACGATCGAAGCTAGTCCATAATCTAAGAGGTCGGGGAGGGGGGTTCTCCCCCTAAAAAAATTTTGAATTTTAGTGTGCTAAAAAGTGTTTTGAAGCTACTTTTTGGAGGGTTTTCAGAGAGCTTCGCGGGCCGCACAAAATGACCCGGCGGGCCGCCAGTTGGAAACCCCTGATCTAAACCAAACGTAGCACATATAAGTAAAAACATTTAAGGAAAAACATTGCCTATGTTTTGAAAACTTCAACTGACCCTTTGACATTTTTAATGCTCATTTTGCAGAAATAGCTTTATTTGAGTTCTCCTTATCCACAATCGTTACAAAGAAAAAAATGCAAAATAGCGAGTTTTTAACAGCACCTGAAGCTGCACTAACTATACTCTGTTCATTTAGAATTGGCGCCTGAGGCGTAATGTATTAGAAGCAGTTACTACTGTAATTATCATCGAAAAATTTTTCTTGTGCAATGAAAAGGCAGCCTAAACAGAAGTAGTTCAAATACTGTAAAAAAATCGGTCACTGAAGTTGTGTGATGAGCGTTATTAGGCGTTTTTGAGAGTTTTTATCCTGTTTCAGGCACCAATTCTAAATGAACAGACTATAAATGACATGCTGAAAACTGAAGCTAAACATGTATGGGGGTTAGTAGAGGGAGAATACCTGGCTCTTGGACCATATGTTGAAAATGTGCGCTACGCAGTTGTAGACCAGTTCCGCTTCTTTGGTGTTGTGCTTGAGCCACTGAGCCTTCTGCAGGTCGACGTACTTGATGAGCAGAGGGTAGAACGCGTACACGTCACGCACTAGCATCCCGAACTCCTGTGCAACGACAATGACATGAATATCAGTGCTAAGCATTGGGGGGCAATTCCCGTTCAGACAGCCAAAAGAAGTTTACACTGTATAAATGAAAATACACATTTTGATCCAAGAGACACACAAAAAAAGAGATAGACTCCAATAAAAACTTTCTGCGTTATCTGGAATTCTGTTATTTCTAATAATGTCATTTGGAATATCCAAGCTCCATCCACACAGGAATTAATTAAACTGCAAAGGGTAAAGTGAGACCGATGAATGGCAAGCCTCGGAAGATAGATGCCGCCACTATCTATCACCTCAATTGATCAACACGTCTCATCAGAAGGTGAGGAAAATGATGACCCATGGCGCCATAACCGACCTCAAGACTTTTGTACCTACAGATTTAACGTGGGTCTTTGGAATTGAATCCTCCGAAGCCAATGCCTTAACTACAGTCTTCCCAGGGCCTGATTTACCATTAGGCCTACTAGGCCCGGGCCTAGGGGCCCCACAATTTTGGAAAGTAAATTAAAATTTATAGTAGAAATACCTTTTTATACTTCCTGGAATGTGGTTTCATTACTTTTTGATCAAATAAAGCCTAATGCAATTATAACATGTGATTATATTACTACATACATTTAATAACGTAAACTCATATTTTTACTTGTATTAATACAATCCAAATTTACCAACTCCTTTCACGTGGTTGTGATAACACATAGGTACCGCGTAATGTGGGGGCCCCTTCCTGGATGTTGGGCCTTAGTATTACAAATTTTCTAAATCGGGCCCTGAGTCTTCCACAAATCCTCCTCCATTCAGCTAGTTTTCCAATTTCTTATTATTTCTTATTTCCAACCAGGTGGTTAAGTTAAATTCCTTATAGCGACATCCCTCGAGGGTTGTCTCAACTGCGCATATTCTATGTTGTTGTTGTTGCTATCGTGTGCCACTTGGAATACCCAAGCTGTACAAGGATTCAAGGCAAAGGGGGTGCGGCTCCTGAGAAAGTGAGGCCCATAAAATGGCAGGAGTCCAACTTCTGCCTCATGAGGTGATAGATGCTGCCACTATCTATCGCCACAATTTTGCCATGCATCTGAAGGGGAGGGAAATAGTCTCCAGACACCTGGACCCGTGGTAAACTGCGCCATGACGGACCACTGGACTTTCGGACCCACAGATTTTAACGAGCACGTACTCCGCATATACTCGGTGGGTCTTTAGCGTTGTCGGGAATCGAACCCGGGAACCTCCGATCCCGAAGCCGATGCCTTAACCACATGATAGCATCTTATAGTATATCGTCGGCTTACAAGCGAAAGGCACTAAATCATTTTTGGGGAATTTTTTAAAAGTGGTAGAATATCGACAAGGAATGAGCGGAGCCTTGGACCATTCTCCAAATCTCGCAACCTGTAAGGTGATCAATTGGCATGGTACAAAAGAGAGCAATTGTCTAATGCCAAAACGTCGTACAAAGTATTGGAGTTACTTAGTGCCTTTCGCTTGAAGCCAACTATCTAACATCTAACTTGAACATCTAATTCTGCCAGTTTGTTATAATATACTCACGTCTTGCAGCTGGCCTTCTACTTGTGATGTGTCCTCGACGGCTGACTTGAGGTATCCGCGCAGACTCTCCTCCTTGTGGAACACTTGCGCCGCCCTCCCTCCGATCTTCTCCGCCAGAGGGAGCACCGGTTCACTCAGCAGCTCTTCAGAAGAATTGATCACGATCTGACCAGCGTGAGCTAAACACAAGCATTTGGATATATAACCTAAACCTCCTAAAAATGTTTTCATTTGCTTTTCACAGCCCAAAATTTTAAGTTATTTTCAATTAAAAACAGCCTCTTCTGTGTCTGAGCTGAAACAGTTTGTGACGTGAAATGTGCTTTGTTCCCGCTTGTTGTTATCATCCCGCTTTGAAAGACTTAGCTCTAGTTTTATTTTAGACTAGTGTATCGATGAAAACGGTGTTTCCCACATTTCTACTGGCACATGTGACGTCACAATGTTAGGAGCTTTCTGTATTAAAATATGTCATAATTACCTTAAAAAAATTTGTGGGGAAAGACAAGCGTATTTTTAGAATCAGGAGAATTGATCACGATCTGACCAGCGTGAGCTAAACACAAGCATTTGGATATATAAATCACCCGTGCTATACTCTGTTCATTTTGAACTGTCGCTTGAAAATATTTCCTTCCCCCACCACCGATCGGTAACCATATCCACGTCAAAGTGACGAAGAAGGCTTATTACTATTGGCTGTCCGAAGAGCGTAACTATGGTTACGCTTCTAGCGTGGGGGAAAGCACTATTTCTCAAGCGCCAATTCTAAATGAATAGAGTATAATGTGCGTTACCCTATCCTATTGTCTTTCTTCGCTAGGCGGTTGGGAACGGGTAGGGATCTAAAAGATCGATCCATTCGATTCCGGAATTGATTCCTGAGGTTCGATTCCAACCTGGAATCGATTCCTTACGGCCAGAATCGAAAAAGTAGAATCGAACCTATCTATTTCGATCACAAATCAAAAATAATTAGTAATTATTATTAATTTAATTATTAACCAGTAAACTATTAATTAATTACCGACATACTAATTAATAAGTGAATAAAATTGTAAATTATCTGTATTAGAAAATTAATTACGATTCCTGCTGAAAAAAATTGTTAAAAACTATCAGTATTAATTATAAAATTAAGTACGATTCCAAAAAATCGATTCCTACTGGACTCGATTCCTTAAAGAGTTCGATTCTATGGTATCGATTCTTTCAGAAATATTTAGAATCCTAGGAACGGGGAAATCTAAGTTGGAGTAGGGGTGTAGGGAATTTAGGGTAGCTATTTTGGCAACTTAAAGCACCATTTTCGATTAAGAGGGAAGGGACCCTCTATATACAAGGCCTGACAACTCGGCCCTTCAACGTCATCACTTTCCCTCATCTTTGACATCACTCCATAGACTTGGCAAATTCACCTATTATTTCCCTCACGTTTGACGTCATCGTCTGGAGTTGGGAGGCCTTGTATATAAAGGATCTTGGAAGGGAGGTGGGGTAGCTATTGGTGAGAAATAACCGGCTTTAGCCCTTTCTCTTTAACTCCCCAACCCTGATGAATGAGAGTGAATAGCCTTGCTCGTTTGGGGGTTAAACTAACCGCCTAGTGAGGAAAGACAGACAATACGAGGAACACACTAGAAAGAAAATCAGGTAAAACAAAGTTTTCCTTTCTAGCCACAGGTTAGCCACATACATTAAAATAATTGGGTTTTCTTTCCGCCAGGCCGAACCCCCGGACTTATTCGGACAACCTTGGTGTCGATCAAAAGCTTTCCCCCCTAGAACAGCTAGTTTGGATAAATCTCCCATGAAGTAACTAATCTGCAGTGGCGTATCTATGGGGGGCTTTCAGTCTGAAGCCCCCCCAAAACGTCTTATATTTTACTAAGTTCGTCTAAACGCAAAAAATCTATATCCGAAATTCGAATGAGGCGTACCAAAACGAGTTGAAAAAGTGGGGGTTTTGACTTAAATTTCAAAACATTTTCTGGGGGAGGACCCCCAGACCCCCTTTTTGTGTTTTGAGTAGGATAATTCACTACCTTTTCAGTATTACCATTAACAAGAAGATTCAATTGGATTATGAAAATTCTTAGCCCCCTAAAACCAAATCCTTGATCCGCCACTGCTAATCTGAATCACCCAGGCGTGGATTCCACTGCGGAAAGTGCCTCCTCCTCGAGTTAAAAGGGAGAAAAATTGAGAAAGAAGAAAATTGAGAAGATATTCTGAAAGAGTAGATTCAATTATACTCCTATACTCTGTTCATTTTGAACTGGCGCTTGAAAATATTTCCTTCCCCCACCACCGATCGGTAACCATAGCAATTATCCTCGTCAAAGTGACGAAGATTGCTTACTATTGGCTGCTCGAAGAGCGTAACTATGGTTACGCTTCTAGCGTGGGGGAAAGCACTATTTCTCAAGCGCCAATTCTAAATGAATAGAGTATAACAAGAGTTGATCACTATATGCCCCTCTGTAAAGGAATTTATCGGGATCGCTTCCCCGATATAGTCTAAATATTTCTCACCGGCTATGTTGACCATCCAGGAGGCTCCATCCTCGCCGGTGGTCCTTCGAATCAGGTTCAGAATGTTCTTCAAGAGGCTGTTGAGGTGCTCACTAGTCACCATCGTCACGTGGTTGCTGCAAGGACACAAAGTTGTTTCCCATATTGCTTATCGATATATTCATTTAGTTGTGACATATAAAAGACACTCACCCAGACTGCACGTTGACGTTGTCGGGTCCTTGGCTCCACCAGAAGGGCAGGTAGCTGAAACAAGACATGTTTTAATTGATTTTTTTGCCTTTTTCATGTAGTTTGGGTGAAAAAAAACCGTAAAAATTCCATTTTTTTTAACTGGGCTATACCTCAACTTCATAAATTATGACAGCTGAAGCTGCTACAACTAAAAAAATGAAGAAGAAAATCGAAGCTTAACTTGAGTTGTAGCACGGCTTACTAGATACTGCTACAGGCTGACCGAGATGCGGAAATCTTTAAAAATGTAGATGGCAATAGTTAACATCTAGCAAAATAAATCCACAGAGTTGAATCAGGGGCTTAAAGGCTTTATGGCCAACAGTCAGCAGTTTCGTCTTGAAAACACGCCTTTATTTTTCCTTCTTTGTCAGTGTGTTTATCCTATTGGTTAGGACGTTTTTTAACCGATTTGGGGCGATCCTAGCGGGAAAAATTGTCAAAAGTTTTAAATAATTCAAAGCTCGGTCAGCCTGTAGTAGTATCTAGTAAGCCGTGGTTGTAGTAATAGTGAAACCAATTGACCGACCTGCATAGCATTGGGATGATGACGTCAATGACGGCGGGGGTCTCCGAGTACTTTCCTCCCCCGTTGACGAACTTCTCCACCTGTTGCATCAGATCGTCCAAGGTGGGCATGCTCTGCTCCATCTCAGCCATCACAGCTACAACATCATTAAAGGTTATTTTATTATATTAGTTGGTATTTTAACACGTTAGGGAACGTACCCATACTACGTGACCTATTTTTTACCATTTTTGACCCCCCTTCCCCCTTGGTGACCATTCGTAGTATATGCCAAGACCCCTCTCCCCCTCTAGTTTTCACGTAGTAATTTAAAATACGGTTTGCCATCATTTTTTGCAAACAGAAAGTTTAAAAAAAATAATTTTGCTTAATTTGTCTAATTTTAATAATTAATTTGGCTTAATTAGTCTTAATTTGGCAAATTTCAATAATTAATTTGTCTTAATTTTGTCGTATTGACTAGAAGAAATTGACTACGTGACGAAACCCTAAGCCCCCCCCTCCCCCCTGTGACCGAGCGTGGTATTTTGAAGACCCCCCTCCCTCCCCTGAATGCGTCACGTAGTATGGGTACGTTCCCTTAGCTTAATATCATTAAAACGATTGTATCAAAATTGAGTAAAAAGTACTCAAAAAGGCTCCGATCCAATAAGCACTCAAATTTGAATACATGAATATACTCATTCTGAAATGTGCATATACTCAAAAATGAAACATCGTGAGCTCATTTTTTAGTTCAAGCTCATTTTTGAGTATGCACATTTTCAGAAATGAATATATTCATGTATTCAAATTTGAGTACTTATTGGATCGGAGCCTTTTTGAGAACTTTTTACTCAATTTTGATACAATCGTTTTAAGAGTGCAACTACTACCCTATTGGAAAATTTTTTTCTTGTGATTAAAAAATTAGAGTTCAATCTGAAAAGTCTCGGCACACTTCAGTTAGAATAAGACTCTTGCTATCGTTGACACGCGTTATAAGAGAGCGCTCTACCTAAACATGTTTTTTAGAGCACATAATCACAGCCGTATTCACCATAAACTCTAACCTAAAGTTAAGCCGCGAAACCGGAGAAAAACTCGTTTCTCTCGAATCAAAGTTAAAAATTCATTTCACCATCGAAAAGTAACCACAGATTCTTCCACTGAACTCAGGTTCAAGTTAAAAAACCTAACCATGCTCAAAGCTAGGTTATACTTCAGTTAAAGACATCCGCCATCTTGAATCTATTAGTATGGAAAGGGGTGAATATTCTATTCATATAAATATATGCCATTTGGTACTTGTTATATGATGTGATAATTTTTCTTTCATTGTGAAAAGGTATTTTTACAAGATTTAGAGTTTATATTAATACAGTAGAGCCCCGATTATCCGCGCAATTGGGTGGCAAGGGTACCGCGGATAGCGAAAATCGCGGATAACCCGAAAAAAGACTAAAAATGATGTGAAAACACGAAAAAAATATTTCAGCATAAAAACTATGTTTTATTGTACTTAAACATGATATGTAAAACTTTTAAAATAGGTGCAGTACAGCAGAAACCTTTGCTCTACATCTAAAATGTATCTAATCTCATCTAAAATTTGCGCTCATCATTAAAAACTTTTTTCCCTGGCACTCGCGGATAATCCGCACCGCGGATCATCCGCTCGCGGATAATCGGGGTTCTACTGTATTGTAAGACAGTAAAGAGTTTCAATAACCAAAAGTCAATTCATTTAGCCTACTGCTTATAGATGGAAGCACGACTGCCTGTTGAAATAATTGGAATTTTGATTTTTTTAATGTAGACTTTATTTTATTTAAACTGTTTTTTTTTATTGTTAAAAGAGTTTTTAAGTTCAGGAAATATATCAGAATTTTTAAAACTGCACATAATTATCAGGTTATTTATTTCTGCTATGTTTCTATTCTGTCAGAACCAGAACACGATTTTGTCGCCATCTTGAATCTGTTAGTATGGAAAGGGATGAATATTCTATTCATAAAAATATACTTCATTTGGTACTTGTTATGATATGATAGTTTTTCTTTCATTGTAAAAAGGTATTTTTACAAGATTTAGAGTTTATATTAATATCGTAAAAAAGTCAAGGAGTTTCAATAACCAAAAGTCATTTCATTTAGCCTACCGCTTATAGATGGCAGCACGACGGCTGGTTGAAGTAATTGGCATTGTGATATTTTTTAAAGTAGATTTTCTTTTATTTATACTGTTTTTTTTATTGTTATAAGAGTTTTAAGGGTCAGAAAATAATTCGGAATTTTTAAAACTGCCCATAATTATCAGGTTATTTATTTCTGCTAAGAAGGCAAATATGGCGGCCAAACTACCCAGTTCGGAAGGATCGCTCTTTTCTCACGGTTGAGGTCACGTGGTGTTAGTTTCGACCAATGAGGATCAATCAGCAATTTTGTGGTCAAGTAACTTACAGCCGTATTCACCATAAACTCTAACCTAAAGTTAAGCCGCGAAACCGGAGAAAAACTCGTTTCTCTCAAATCAAAGTTAAAAATTCATTTCACCATCGAAAAGTAACCACAGATTCTTCCACTGAACTCAGGTTCAAGTTAAAAAACCTAACCATGCTCAAAGCTAGGTTATACTTCAGTTAAAGACATCCGCCATCTTGAATCTATTAGTATGGAAAGGGATAACTATTCTATTCATATAAATATATGCCATTTGGTACTTGTTATATGATGTGATAATTTTTCTTTCATTGTGAAAAGGTATTTTTACAAGATTTAGAGTTTATATTAATATTGTAAGACAGTAAAGAGTTTCAATAACCAAAAGTCAATTCATTTAGCCTACTGCTTATAGATGGCAGCACGACTGCCTGTTGAAATAATTGGAATTTTGATTTTTTTAACGTAGACTTTATTTTATTTAAACTGTTTTTTTATTGTTAAAAGAGTTTTTAAGTTCAGGAAATATATCAGAATTTTTAAAACTGCTCATAATAATCAGGTTATTTATTTCTGCTATATTTCTATTCTGTCAGAACCAGAACACGATTTTGTCGCCATCTTGAATCTATTAGTATGGAAAGGGATGAATATTCTATTCATAAAAATATACTTCATTTGGTACTTGTTATGATATGATAATTTTTCTTTCATTGTAAAAAGGTATTTTTACAAGATTTAGAGTTTATATTAATATCGTAAGAAAGTCAAGGAGTTTCAATAACCAAAAGTCATTTCATTTAGCCTACCGCTCATAGATAGCAGCACGACGGCTGGTTGAAGTAATTGGCATTGTGATATTTTTTAAAGTAGATTTTATTTAATTTATACTGTTTTTTTATTGTTATAAGAGTTTTAAGGGTCAGAAAATAATTCGGAATTTTTAAAACTGCCCATAATTATCAGGTTATTTATTTCTGCTAAGAAGGCAAATATGGCGGCCCAACTACCCAGTTCGGAAGGATCGCTCTTTTCTCACGGTTGAGGTCACGTGGTGTTAGTTTCGACCAATGAGGATCAATCAGCAATTTTGTGGTCAAGTAACTTAGATTTAAGTAACCGGAGTGGAAAAAATATTGGTGAAATGGAAATTGAACTCCGTTTTTCAGTTAACCTAACTTCCAGTTCCCAAACCTCAGTTTTTAAAGTCAGGTTAGGTTTATGGTGAATACGGCCGTTAGATTTAAGTAACCGGAGTGGAAAAAATATTGGTGAAATGGAAATTGAACTCCGTTTTTCAGTTAACCTAACTTCCAGTTCCCAAACCTCAGTTTTTAAAGTCAGGTTAGGTTTATGGTGAATACGGCTTAAATAGAGGTCTCACCTTGCGCCTCTAGGGAGGTCTCCTGCAGTCGTCCGTGGATGGAGAACTGGTTGTACTGGTTGTGCATGGGTTCCAAGAAAGCCACAGGGAACGTACCGGCGAAAGCGCCCAGGCAATTGCCCAGCGCAGGACGGTGTCTAAAGATTATGGAAGAAGGTCTTTATGAGAAAGAGAACTACACCCTATACTCTGTTCATTTTGAACTGGCGCTTGAAAATATTTCCTTCCCCCACCACCGATCGGTAACCATAGCAACTATCCTCGTCAAAGTGAAGGCTTACTATTGGCTGCTCGCGAAGAGCGTAACTATGGTTATGCTTCTAGCGTGGGGGAAAGCACTATTTCTCAAGCGCCAATTCTAAATGAATAGAGTATAGTATCCAAACGTTTGTGTCCAATCCAATATGGTGTTTGAAAAATATGAAGGCAAAATATTAACAGCCGGCTTAAAATCATAGAAACCCAATTGCATGCTCTTCTAAAAATATTTAAAATCCCAATACTCAGTTGCTGAAGAAGGCTATTTGGATGGGTGTGTCTCGTTTGACCGAAATCCATAAGACCGAAGTGCCTCTTTCCCGAACGCCAAATGACCGAAAGACTACTTGCTCGAACGGGACGTTTGCCCGAACGGGATGTTTGACCGACAGGACTTTTGACTGAACGGGACGTTTGACCGACAGGACTTTTTACCGAACGGGACGATTGACCGACAGGACATTTGACCGAACGGGATGTTTTACCGAACGGGACGTTTGACCGAACGGGATGTTTGACCGAATGGGACGTTTGACCGAAAGGGACGTTTGGTCCCGACAGCTCTTTTTGGTCTCTTATTTTTAACATGTACATTCTATTTTAGTTTCATGTTGCTTGACCATTGGTCAAGATTGCACTATGTGGCTCAGAGTCGTTTTGAAATAAATGGTGGAGTTGGTAATTGATACTTTGAATTCCCTGTTGTTATAACATGACTCTTAGGTACTGGCTGACCATTGGTCAGTGTGATCCACTTTTTGCTACTTCTATGCTTTGGTACTAAAGTAGGTCATGTGATAGCTCGAACCAAACGGCCTGACACGCCCAAAATGTTGGTCTTGACCACGGGTCAATATCTCTTGACCAGTGGTCAATCCAGTTTTTCTCTCTATTGTCAAAAATCTGGAAAGAGTGAGAAAAACTAAATTGACCACTTGTCAAAACTAAATTGACCACTTGACCCGTGGTCAAGACCATTATGTTTAGCGTGTCAGGCCAATTGGTTTGAGCCACCACATGGCCTACTTTAGTACCAAAGCATAGAAGTAGCAAAAAGTTGATCGGACTGACCAATGGTCAGCCAGAACTAAAGACACATGTTATAACAACATAAAATTCAAAATATCAATTAGCAACCCCAAATTTTAAAACGACTATTAGCCACGTAGCGCAATCTTGACCAGTGGTCAAGCAACATGAAACTGAAATGAAATGCTCATAAAAAATAAGAGACCAAAATTAGCTGTCAGGCAAATGTCCCATTCGGTCAAAAGTCCTGTTGGTCAAACGTCCCGTTCGGTCAAACATCCCATTCGGTCAAACATCCCGTTCGGTCAAACGTCTCGTTCGGTAAAACATCCCGTTCGGTCAAACGTCCCGTTCGGTCAAAAGTCCTGTCGGTCAATCGTCCCGTTCGGTCAAAAGTCCTGTCGGTCAAACGTCCCTTTCGGTCAAAGGTCCTTTCGGTCAAACATCCCATTCGGTCAAACGTCCCGTTCGAGCAAGTAGTCTTTCGGTCATTTGGCGTTCGGGAAAGAGGCACTTAGGTCTTATGGATTTCGGTGAATCGGGCGCGACCCTATTTGGATATCATTACCACCACGCCAAAAACACGAATCTGCATTTGTAATTAGGTAAAATCCTAGAAGTGGGTTCGGGTGGGCGAATCTTGGCTAACTGTTGTCGCCAACTTCCCTTTGATACTTAGGCGCTCATTGGCGCTACTACTTCGTTTGGCGACTAAACCCACTTCTACACTGGAGTTCGTGATTAATAAAAAATTTGGTCTTTTGACATGGTGGCCAAGATTTTTCAATGTAGAATACATATGAACAGAATCAAAGTTTAACTTCTTATACCCTGATTATCACTTTTCACAACACAATGGACCATACTGAATAAACTGTGCCCAAAAGAACTAAAGATAAATAATAAACCAAATAAAATACCTGTTGAGTTCTGTTTTGATGAATTTCCTAAAAGAAAACAAAAATAAATAAACGAAATAAAGAGAAAATAAAAAGCAAAAACTAAAGTAATATTAGCCCTCTAATGCGCATGAGGTGTTAATATTTGGGTGTGTAGGCAGAACTCACCTATTCTGACTGAGTTCCGATTTGGTGCCCAAGGTGAAGAGGCTGTTCAAGATTTTGTAGCAAGCCACCTGGACCTCACTCACTAGGAGAAAAAAAATTTCTTTTAAGTAGATATATCAATCATCCCAGACTAAAAACCCAGTCTTTTTTTTATTACACAATGAGGTATTCTCACGTTTTGAGATTAAATTTTATTAAAATAGTAGATAAAAAACCATGAAGAATGACGTTTACATCAAGTATTTTCGTAGCCTAGTTTCTGAGATATAAATTTTTTAAATTTCGTTTTTTGTTTGGGCGCGAAAACACTTTCGAATTACAAATCATGCGCTGTGATGTCACATCCAATAGATGCCCGTTTTCTGATAACGTGACTTTTCTGACGTTTAATTGAATTTCAAATTATTTAAAACACATTTTTGAACTTAAAAATCAAAAATTTGGGAGTTTCAAACCATAATGAATCAAAAAAGCATAAAATCAAGCAAATTCCTCACTCATGCAAATACCTCATTCTTTATTTTTGTCAATAGATCTTAAGAACTTTCCGATCATTGAAGACTGTAAAAACTTTCTATGTATCGATCGAGGGTCCTTACGTATTATGCCGTCGATCGTGCCGCTGAATCCGAAAAGTTACCGAATCCTATTGACTATTCTATAGCTGTACCGCTGAATTTAACGGCTGCTGAAAGGTCGACGGTATAATACGTCAGTACCTGACAGTGGCGGATCCAGGATTTGGTTTTTGGGGGGGCTAAGAATTTTCATAATCCAATTGAATCTTCTTGTTAATGGTAATACGGAAAAGGAAGTGAATTATCCTACTCAAACCACTAAAAGGGGGGGTCTGGACAGAGCCGTGCCAAGGGGGGGGGCGAAGGGGGCGGCCGCCCCGGGTGCCAAATTCATGTTTGAGAACTATGTTTTTTTTGTATGAAATGTTACTATTAAAAATGTATTCCTGATATCGTTTTGCCTTCCACTTGAGGCTCAGGAAGTGAATAGAACCATATAACACGGACACTCACACCCCTTTTGGGAGAGACGCCATGGGGGTCGCCTGTTTGCGTCTCCAGTTGCGATGAGTAAGAGAAAGAAGAGCTGCACGCTTTTTGTTTGGTAAAGGCCAGATGTGTCCACTTCCAGTCTTCGGTTGCAATGTTGTTTTAAGACACAGTAGGGGTGACGATTGACAGAGAATGGGGTAGGACATGTGAAAGATTTATGGACCAGACGGACTAGGAAGGTTTTGTTCTGCCTGGGGCTTACTTCAAAGGGGGTGCTGTTGTGATAACAAACATTTCAGGTTTCTTGACAAAAGAATTCCAGGAAAATCTTGAGTGGGGATGGAAAGAACGTTCAATTAGTTCCATTTCCACCTGCTCAAAGGGGTCATAAATAAATCGAAGATAAAGGATACCGCTTCTTGAGCTCTTCATCAGCTATTGGTTCATTCTACGAAAAACCAATCCTGTGTATTCGAGTATTCGGGGGTTGGTTCTCATCCCCTTTCATTGAATGTGTTCACGAGACCGCTTCCATATAAGCTCTGTTTTGCTTCTCAATTGGCAGTATAGAAGAGTTTAGCCTTGAACAGAGAGGGACCTTCTAAATTAGTGTAATGTAAGTTCAAAAATACAAATTGGAACATCGTTTTCTGGTAAGTTCCTATTTGTTTTTCGTATTTTATTGTATTAATCAATAAATTTCATAAAAATAATTGGATATTAATACTTGCCAACTTTTACGGTTTGTCCGTAAAATGTTCGGATTTTCGTTTAGTTTACGGTCTTACTGATAGATCGGAAATTTCTACGGTTATTGCGTTTCTTTTCACTTCAAAATCAGATTCCTCTGCTAATCCCTGTCCATTTGATTTTCACAATATTGGTCTTCATATTAAATTATTTTTAGAATTTTTTGTAAGTCTTGGATTCGCTCGCAAGTCTCCTGAGTCTTGATGGGCACTCTCCGGGTAAGTTTGCTTACCTTGTTCTTATTGCAATGCGAAAAGAACAACTTAACCGAGATAAGACCCTGAAAGATGCTTCGATGCATGAAACATGTTTTCAATCAATGTTTTATATTATTTCCCTTAGAAGTAGTTGATACGAGTGATAATTTATGAAAAAGAAAACATTTACTAGAAACTAGATGAAAGAAAATATTTGTTTATTTCAGAGGAACTATTGCAGATTTTTAATTATATTTTATGCAATTTTACATACTGTTTTATAATTTCAATTGTTTCCTTGAGTTAAAACACTAATTTCGAGGATCAAATTTTTAAAGAAGGAAAAAAATTCTGGTAGAGAACCCCCAATCCCCAAAATTTGGCGTTGGTTTTAGGTAGTGTTTTTCTCATTGAAAAGTCTGATGCCTAAATGAAGAGGTCTCCTTTAGGTGTTTCCCCAAAGTGTGTCGAAATAAAGAAGACTTCCGGTTCCCCTCCAAAATTTTACTATTATTCTATTTATGATTATTTTCCTTTAAAATTCAGCGATTTTTAAGGTCTCAAAAATGAACTAAAAACACTTTTTCCGAGACTTTTTCAAAATTTTTCTGGGGGAGACCCCCCAGATTTACTTAAGCTCACATTAAAAAATTTCGACAATTTGTGCAACACATTTAAGAGCTTCCTTCAAGTGATTAAAAGTTTAACGCATAAATAATGGTACTCGTTAGGGGTACATTAACGTTAAAAATGTTGAGTCAATACCCCCCGAAACAAAAGTCTGGTTATAGCCCTAAAATTTTCCCACATAAAAAATTGGACATGAAAGGGGTGGTTTCAAAAATAAAGGGGGCGCCAATGAGCCACCTTCGCCCCGGGCGCCGTTTTACCACGGCACGGCTCTGTTGGTCCTCCCCCAGAAAAATTTTTTTGAAATTTAAGTCAAAAACCCCACTTTTTCAGCTTGTTTTGGTACGCCTCATCCGAATTTCGGATATAGATTTTTTGCGTTTTAACAAACTTAGTAAAATATTAGAAATTTGGGGGGGGCTTCAGCCCGAAAGCCCCCCCCTGTAGATCCGCCACTGGTACCTGATCGAGTTATAGATTTATGGGTTCGGAATCGGAGTCGATCTTAAAATCTAATAATTGAAATTTGGTCCAAGGAAACGTCAATGACCTAACAATACAGCTCACGAATGAGGTCAATTACATTTAATTATTATTAAGGAATTATGGTCAATGACATTTTATTGTAATACGTTCTGAAGTAATGTGATGAAAAGAAGAAGAAAACTCACGAATGAGGTCCTGCCCGAAGTCGTTTGCGCCCAGGTGGTCGTATAGCGCTGTGAGCACTGGGAGCAGCACGAGCTGCACGTAGTTGAGCGAGGAGGAGGTCTTCATGGTGGTCCCTCTCAGCTGAGAGTACTTCCCTTGCGCCAAATTCGCCACCAGTGAAGCCAAATCGTCAGAGGCCTGGTTGAAGAACGTCAGCACGGAAGTCTTCACGAAGTCGGGGCAGTGCTTCGCCACGCTCCTGATGACAACAAACGAACAGTGTTTAGGAGAAAAGAGGCAATCGTTCAAAAACTCATACCATGCCCATCACCACGCATCTTGTAATTAATTATCATAATCATGGAATTATGGAATTAATAATCATGGATAGTACACCTCTTACACCTCAGTAACTCACATATACACCTCTCAAACCTCACCTCTCAAACCTCAGTAACTCACATATACACCTCTCAAACCTCACCTCTCACACCTCAGTAACTCACATATACACCTCTCAAACCTCACCTCTCACACCTCAGTAACTCACATATACACCTCTCAAACCTCACCTCTCACACCTCAGTAACTCACATATACACCTCTCAAACCTCACCTCTCACACCTCAGTAACTCACATATACACCTCTCAAACCTCACCTCTCATACCTCAGTAACTCACATATACACCTCTCAAACCTCACCTCTCACACCTCAGTAACTCACATATACACCTCTCAAACCTCACCTCTCACACCTCAGTAACTCACATATACACCTCTCAAACCTCACCTCTCACACCTCAGTAACTCACATATACACCTCTCAAACCTCACCTCTCACACCTCAGTAACTCACATATACACCTCTCAAACCTCACCTCTCACACCTCAGTAACTCACATATACACCTCTCAAACCTCACCTCTCACACCTCAGTAACTCACATATACACCTCTCAAACCTCACCTCTCATACCTCAGTAACTCACATATACACCTCTCAAACCTCACCTCTCACACCTCAGTAACTCACATATACACCTCTCAAACCTCACCTCTCACACCTCAGCAACTCACATATACACCTCTAACAACTCAGTAACTCATATACACCTCTCACACCTTAGCAACCCACACACACAACTTCACAAGGTAACTCACTCAACTCACTAAAATTTTCTGAGTTACCCATCACTAGTGGTGAGTCCTTCTTTTCATCTTCATTGACTGCTTAATCAACGATAGTAAAAGGGTCAGATGATTTTGACCACAGAGTATAGAGCTTAACAGAGTGTTCATCTCCATAGACGCTAATGGCAACTTTTTTAACAGGGCTTTTCCCACAGACAAACTTAAGGCCAAACGGAACCGCCTCCTTTAATACCACGTCATTGCTGCTAATTCTCTGTCATTCGTCCACTGAAGCTGTCACTCAAATCCAAATCGGAACTGGGTTTTCTGATTGGGGGCCATCCATAAATGATGTCACACTTTTTTTGCCCATTTTTGACCCCCTCCCCCCCTTTCTCACAAACTGTCACACTTCCCCATACCCCCTTCCCCCGTCATATGTCACGCTCTTAAACCAACAATATGTCTAACACACTAATTTGAAAGTGCCCGGAACCAAGGTTTTCTTTCGTTGATTTTCAGCTGCAGGATGTGATGTCACAACTTTCAAACCCCCCTCCCTCCCCCTTGTCACAAACTGTAACAAATTGATTAACCCCCCTCTGAGCGTGACGTCATTTATGGACGGCCCCTTGGCTGCTAGTGAACTGAATTATAATATGCGAGCTGAATTGAATCGTCAGTTTGAAGAAGGGAATAAGTCCAAAAAATGACAAATTGACTTTTTGTGCTCAAAACAATCTCCAAGCTTTGATCTACACATGGGTGAAAAGAGGGGGAAAATAACTAATCCCTATAGGGATATATCGCCCCTTGAAGTTGTGAAATCGATGTCCATTCATTGTATTTTTCAAGTTAATTTGTCTTTCTTTTCCTTTTCTTTGAGCTGTAAACTAAGTTAAAATGAAATTTTCTTTTAATTTAAAATTTTTTCAAACTTTTTTCATGTAGGGAATGTTTAACTCCATTCGTATTCACTCACTCCATTGATACTGCTCTAATAACTCAGTTTCACTATAATTTTGAATTTTATTTGTCTTATTCCTTTTATTTCACCCTTTTGTGGTGTAAACTAAAGAGAAATATAATTTAAATGTGAATTTAAGGGTTTCTTAAGATTTTTGAATATACTTATATTTGTTTTGATGGTTGCTCTGTTTTCTAAATCAGGTTGTGAACTTCCAGTAAAAATTTGGTTATTACACAATGAAAATTCTATTACTTATACAGTATTTTTCGATTTTCTCAAAACTTGGTTTTTGGACTTATTCCCTTCTTCAAACTGACGATTCAATTAAATTAATTACCTAAAGAGGAAAACGGCCGTTTGGCATCTCTGTTAAGCTCTATACTCTGTGCAAGAAACGTTGTTATCTAGTACACTTCTCGTCTCAATTACGTCAATTGCACATACCTTGCGTCGGTTGCCCTGACGAGCACTTGTAGGCAGCGGACGGCGATGCGGGCGTCGGCGCCGAAGACGCTCATCTTTGCCCTCAAGATGGCGGCCAGTTTGCAGAACAGACTCGCCACCAGCTCCTTCTCTCGGACGGTGCTCGCGCTACCTCCGCCTCCACCTCCACCCCCGGTTGCCACGGCTAGGAAGAAAGTGCGTTGGGAAGAGAAGTACTTCTCCATCAAGGGGAGAACCACCTGAAAGAAGAGTTACCAATGGGCATAATACATAGATCAATTGAATCGTCTAGTTTCAAAACCAGGTAGATCCATTTTGGCACAGCTTCAGTAAGAGTCGACGGCGTTGCCAAAGTTGGTGCTATATGACGGCCGGTCACCCGTTCTGGCCCCCATGTTTTACCACGACTTAAATGATAACTCTTAAGTGAGTTACGAAATATAATTTTGTTCTTATTTTTAAATAAGATGATTACCGGGGATCGAAATATGTATCTCCCGCATATAGAGCGTGCACCATACCACAGAGCCAGCGGAATACACTGAAATCGTAATAACTTGTTTACTTGTTATAACATCCTTTTTCTTGCGTTAATCTTCATTTGAGTCGTGGTAAAACATGGCAGCCGGAACTGCGACCGGCCGTGATATAGCGCCAACTAGTCTTCCATTTGGCGACCGATTCGCGGTCACCAAATGGTCAACCCTTTTATCAAAGCTGTGTCGAAATGGATCTACCTGGTTTTGAAACTAGACGACTCAATTATGAATTATATGAATATATGAGGTGTATGAATGGGAGAAACCTTTAGGGGAGGTAGGGTACATGATAAGGAATTGCATAGGAACCCATTGTCCCTGACGTCATGGTTGGTTGTTATGGTATGTATTTTCCTATAAGGGACGGATAAATATTAAAATAACACACCCCAAAAACAAGGTGGTGAAAGTACCGACAGGGAGGAGAGAGTAATCAGGAGGCGAAATATACAACCAAGCGACTGGTCACACCGTTCGGCCAGTTCTGCGCATGATAGCTAGGGCATATCGTGCCCATGATGCACTGCGAAGAAGGAACGTCATTCGCTCCGTGGAAAAGTGACATGAATTTCGTAACCTCTCTCCTCCCACTGGTCGCGGAATTCGAAGCATTCTACGGAACGTTCGCGCAAGGCATTCTGGGATTATTATGCCCTCAAAGGAAAGCCGCCCGAGACCTCCGACTTCAAATGTGTGCTACTGCGCATGCGCCTCCTCTTTCCTCCATGCTTTCCGATGCTTCTTCGTTGTGTCCTGTGCCCGGAGATCACTTCTCGATCATTTCCACGACAGAATTCAACCTAACAACCAATGAGAAAGTTGCATGATTTTTTTTTTATTTTTTAATCGATTCTTCTTGTAAAAATAAGCAACTACCCAAAATTAAAGGCCGATTGAGAAATTTTTTGATTGCCAAAAAAATGAACAAAAATCCCCTTTTTAGAAGCGCGAAAACGCCAAGAGTTTGGATGTGACGTCATCTTACAATAGGCATTGTTGAAAAGCAATGGAGTTGATGGTATTATTGTTGACGTCATCCTACAGTTCAAACAATAAACGTTTTCAGTCACGTGTTTTTTTCTCGACTTTTGAATTAAAATATTTAATAACCTGTACGTTGAAAAACTGACTAGATATTTCATTTTACCATACAAAAAACCATACGGAACACTTGTTTGTTTTTGAAAATCTGACGCATGCAACTTCCTTATTGTTTCCATAATTACTACATCAGAAATGATGCATGCGATTGTGGACGGTCTACTAAAAGGAAACTATCATGATGATGGAGGACGATCGACACGATCCCGACTTACTTGACGAAGTAAGGCTCCTGTGAGTAGTTTCAAAAACCCCTAGCCCTTTCGTCTGGGACCATGGGCAATTCTAAATCCTTATGATGTACCCTACCCCCTCCCATCGATAATAATGCATAATATATTTCCAAGGGGTCTATTATATATGAAGTATAAACGAGTAGGTAGTACCTTGCTGAAGAACTTGACGTCTCTGGTGGAGGTCTTGAAGCTCATCCTTCTGCTGAAGTTTCCCGATGGCCTGAGCAGCTTCATGCCCACTGCAGTGATGTCCATGTACTGGATCAGCTTCTCGAGGAGGGAGGAGGCGAAGCGCTCGCCAGGGGGCGCTCCCCCAGCACTTCCTCCCACCTCCCCTCCTTCCACTTTGGCTCCTCTTCCTCCTCTGCCGAGCGATACAGATTGGCGGTCATCCTCAGATTCCCTAGTGCGTCGTCGTGCGGTTAGTAGGAGAGGGGAGATGCTGCGAGCAGTGATGGGAGTGAGGACCCTGGGAGGGAATCCCTTCCTTCCCTCCGTTAACCAGCGGTTATGGTGAAATACTCTCTTTATTATCCTGCATTCCCATGGAACCCTTCATTCCCCCTTTATTACCCTTCCTTCCCAAGGAACCCTTCATTTCCTCTTTATTACCCTTCCTTCACCCTTTATTACCCTTCCTTACCTTCCCTTTATTACCCTTCCTTCTTTCCTTTATTCCTTTATTACCCTTCCTTCCCAAGGAACCCTTCCTTCCCCCTTTATTACCCTTCCTTCCTTCCTTACCTTCCCTTAATTACCCTTTATTACCCTTCCTTCCTTCCTTTCCTTACCTTCCCTTTATTACCCTTCCTTCCTTCCTTCCTTACCTTCCCTTAATTACCCTTCCTTCCTTACCTTCCCTTTATTACCCTTCCTTCCTTCCTTCCTTTCCTTACCTTCCCTTTATTACCCTTCCTTCCTTCCTTCCTTTCCTTACCTTCCCTTTATTACCCTTCCTTCCTTCCTTCCTTTCCTTACCTTCCATTAATTACCCTTTATTACCCTTCCTTCCTTCCTTCCTTTCCTTACCTTCCCTTTATTACCCCTTCCTTCTTTCCTTTATTCCTTTTTCCTTTATTACCCTTCCTTCCCCCTTTATTACCCTTCATTCCTTCCTTCCTTTCCTTCCCTTTATTACCCCTTCCTTCTTTCCTTTATTCCATATTCCCCTTCCTTCCCCCTTTATTTTCCTTCCTTCCTTCCTTCCATTTATTACCCGTCCCTTCTTTCCTTTATTACCCTTCCTTCCCAAGGAACCATTCCTTCCATCTTTACTACCCTTCCTTCCTTACCTTCCCTTAATTACCCTTCCTTCCTTCCTTAACTTCCCTTAATTATCATTTATTACCCTTCCTTCCTTCCTTAATTTCCCTTTATTACCCTTCCTTCCTTCCTTTCCTTCCCTTTATTACCCTTCCTTCCTTCCTTTATTACCCTTCCTTCCCAAGGAACCCTTCCTTCCCCCTTTATTACCCTTCCTTCCTTACCTTCCCTTTATTATCCTTCCTTCCTTTCCTTACCTTCCCTTTATTCCCCTTCCTTCTTTCCTTTATCCCTTATTCCTTTATTACCCTTCCTTCCCAAGGAACCCTCCCTTCCCCCTTTATTACCCTTCCTTCCTTCCTTACCTTCCCTTAATTACCCTTTATTTTCCTTCCTTCCCTTTATTATCCTTCCTTCTTTCCTTTATTACCCTTCTTTCCCAAGGAACCCTTCCTTCCCCCTTAATTACCCTTCCTTCCTTCCTTTCCTTACCTTTCCTTTGTTACCCTTCCTTCCAAGTGGGCCAAGTTAGACTTTGGGTGATGCTTAACTCTTATTGCTCCCAGTTTCATGCTCCTCTAGAGAAGAAAACCCACTCCTCAGGTCACTTGCGCATGGTCATTTATTAAAAAAAAATACAATCAAAGAAACACCACCCTCTTCGAAAGGAACAGATCGTCCCAGTCGATCTTTTTAACTAGGGGTGCTCCTCCCAAGGTTTGCTCACTCCAGGTCATTCAATCAAACACACAATTGAAACACGAGAGGGAAGTTCGATGATCAACAGGTTGTGCTCCTTCAAAACGGCTCACATGAAAAATGCCCGACGGTTTTTCCACCGTTCCTGGGAACAGGTGGTTTTTCTCTTAAGGAACACGAGGAAAACATATTAACAAGGCCAACAACGAGGAGCATACATTATCCTGCTCACATTTTCAAGCAGTTTTCTTACTTAATTTGAACAAGAAATATTTCAATGTTTATTAAAACAGCCGAGCTTTGCTTTAGGCACCAAATAACTGAATTATCGCCTAGAATTGCAAACTAACTTATACACTGTTATTTGATAGCAATAAAACATGGTAATATTTCAGCATTCGTCGTAAAAAAAAAAATAGATGGATTATTTTAGGGCCCTAACAAGTGTGTCCCTAAAATTAAACCATATTTGGCTATTAACATAGTTTCCCGTTTTGGATTTCCCCGCTCGTTCCATACCTACTTTTTTATGTAAGGAATTACCTTTATAAAATACTAGAACAAAAATCCTCGAACTTCCCTCCAGATAAGTGAGAAAGATGACATTCCGAGACAGAAGAGCAGACATCAAAGTTCTTTAGATAAGTACAACGTCAAAATACAATGGATTCAAATTACATTCAGTAAATATATTTCCTTTACTTATTTTCTTAGTAAATTCATTTTATATCAGGGACGGCCAACTTTTTTTTCTAAGAATGATAGTGATTGAGGAAAAATAAGTCACTTCTAAATTCTGATCATACCAAAATTTTTAAAAAAAAATACAAGTCTTACGGCCGTATTCACCGGTAACCTGACCGGCGGTCAGGTCAGGAAACCATGGTTACAGCCTCTGATTGGTGGAAAAATAATTCAATATTTTCCTTCCACCAATCAGAGGCTGTAACCATGGTTTCCTGACCTGACCGGTGAATACGGCCGTTAGTAGTAGATTAAAAAAGAAATTAGTAAAAAAAAAACTGAAATTAAAGTTTTGTAATGAATGAAGTTGAGAATATAAGATAAATTGTGAACAAAATTGAAATATTATTTAAAATAATTTTACTGTCAGAACAGAACTACTCGCTTAACGTAACTTCGTAATTGACGTAACGTAACGTAATTAACGCTTAACGTAGTCAATTGGTTCCAAAAAACTCACGGGATGTCAGTAACTGGTTCTGGTACCATTCCAATTTAAAAATATCTTAAAAAAAGAAAAAGGTTTACTTTTTGCACTTTAAATAAATATCGAATTTTCATTTAATTTTTCCAGGATAATTTTAGCCCCCGAGGAGCAATAGCTAATTAAAATTTAAATTTATCATTGAAGTGTCAGTTACTCTGGTGTCCTATATCCTTGAATCTTGTAGTACGATATTTGGATTTTCATAACAGAAATCCCACCAGCACCAGTTCATGGTAACCTATAGTCTGTGTAATTAGAATCGGAGGTTGAAAAGTCACGTGATTTCCCCAGTCTCCACACCTTTTCCCTGTGCGTTGCCATGGCTTCCACCAGTCTTATTTTTTTCCCACACCACGTCAAGCCCACAACCACCCGAGATTGTCATTGAATCTAACTCGTGTCGCAGCAGCCAATGAAATAATCGGAACACTTTTTTTCGTTATAAAAGAAAAACTAATCATGGTAGAAGTACAAAATTTCAAACAAATATACAATTATTTTTTTCAAAAAGATTGTCGTTTCGTTCTTTAAAAACTTCGAATTAGTTTTATAACTATTAAGATTCAAAGTTTCAATTTAATTTCACGCCCTGCCTTAACTGATGTGCAAAAAGTAAAGCAGAATCGCTTACGTTTTCTCCTTCGTTACCAAGGCGACAAACTTCAACTGATGACGTCCAACCGCCTATTTTAATTACACAGACTATAAAAACAGCCAAATCGTGTAAATTGAGATAATTGTAGATAAGAAGTTGGTTGGCCATCCCTGTTCTCCTGAAAAAGTGTTATGCAGATCTAGAAGCGAGGAAATAGATTAACAGGTTGTTTCATATAAGCGTTTCATAACTTGTAGGAGGACACACCCAGACGGCTCAGAATCACATAGGAATTGGGGGAGGGGGTCGGAAATGCAACCCTAACGAGCTAGGAGGTTTTATAAGCTGGGGAAGTATGGGAATTGACACGTAACCTTTTAAGATCGAATGAAAACCATCGATTCTGGTATTTATTCCATTTAACCAATAAGGAAGTTGCATATGTCAGATTTTCAAAAACAAACAAGTGTTCCGTATGGTTTTTTGTATGGTAAAATAAAATATCTAGTCAATTTTTCAAAAAAAAAATGTACAGGTAATTAAACATTTTAATTTAAAAAACGAGAAAAAAAACACGTGACTGAAATCGCTTATTGTTGAAAGGTGTCAACAATCATACCATCAACTCCATTGCTTTCCAGCAATGTTTATCGTATGATGACGTCAACATACGATGATCCCAAACACTTGGCGTTTTCGCGCGCTTTTAAAAAGTGGAATTTTTTTGGTAATCAAAAATTTCTCGATCGGCCTCAAATTTTGGGTAGTTGCTTATTTTTGCAAGAAGAATCGATTAAAAAATCATGCAACTTCCTCATTAGAGCTAAAATTTCAGCTCCTAAATTGATATTTATGTAATAAATGCCGGAATCGAACGATTTTGTTAATTTTAATCCAATCCTAAAAGGTTACTCGTCAATTTCCACTGTAGATTGTGGAGTGCTCGATTCCGGCTTAGACGAGATCGAGGCCTCACACTCTACTGTGTTGGATTGACTTAGTGTATTAACTTTGGGCAACGTTTTTAAATGTTATATAAAGGAAATTCTTGTTGTTTTTACTCTCACTCGTTTAATGTTTTCAATAAAACAGTTTTCAACTAAGGTAGTTCTTCTTGTTTTTCTCTTGGAGCTTTGGGGTCGATTATAGATTATACTAGAGAGCCTGTATACGAGAGAGAGGCGACAACTCGCTTAAAAGCGTCTCTGCGCATCCTTGCGCGCAGTTAAAACTGTCCAAATCTCCAATTCTGTCCAAACTGTATCATGCCGCTTGTCTCGCTCCCATGCTAATCCTATGGAGGGAAACCTGCGGTGAACAGAAAACGCTGTTGACCAATCAGCGCGCTATACCGGGTTGTCGCCTCTCTCTCGTATACAGGCTCTCTAGATTATACAACCTTCCATGCCGGATTATAAAAAACCCTAGATCAGGGGTTCCCAATAAAATTTTGCCGAGGACCCCCTTTACAATTAATTTCCTGACGAGGACCCCTTGAACTTAAAGGCTTAAAATTTCAATCGATTTCAGGCAACAATCGATTTCAAAACCGAAACTATCGTATTTTAGTCAATAAAAGAATTGCAAAAAACAAAACATGGATTATCTTTGGAGGTAAACAGAGGCTGCGCCACTTACATTAATCTATTGGTACTACAGTGAGAATTAACTAACAAAACTAACGAATGAACTGCTGAGTATGATAATGGTTACTTCAAATTAAGGAAAATAAAAAAATACTTAATTCCTCGGTGACATTTCGCGGGCCCATTGGACCCAGCCCGCGGACTACTAGGGGTCCGCGGACCACCTATTGGGAACCCCTGCCCTAGAACGTTAGGGGTTCTTACCCCCTTTCCTCGGTGATTCTGAGTCATCTAGGTGTGTCCTCCTACAAGTTATGAAACATTTGTCCGAAACAACCTGTGGATTCTATCTAAATGGGAATAGGCTATCTTTCGGGTGACCAGATGATTTCAAGGGAAGGAAACCAGTACAGAAAATATATCAGGTGTTTTTCCCCTTCATTTGGAAATTAAAACAACATTTTTTTGGAACAGCTCACATATTTATATAGAAAAATTGCATTTTCCTAGAGTTTCTAGAAATATGGGCCAATGTGAATTAAAACTTATAATAAATTTTTAGTTTAATTTTTTTTAAATATTTTCTTAACGAAACAGCAGGTTTTTTTAAACACATACTTCAGAATACAGCATTTTATCGAAAGAAAATTCACTTTTTTTTCAACAGACTATTTTTTGAAGTACTAATTTAAATTAGTTTTTTTCCCCTCTGTTGATTTTTGAGATTGTTTGCAAATTGAGAAAAAAATTTAATACATTAGATAATTTTGACTATTTTTTTTGAAATCGGGATAATATTACGTTTATAATTGTTAAAAAAACATTACTCTGTAACATAACTAACATAAATACTGTAATCTGTGTAAAAAAAAATAACCAGAATAAAGATCTAAGGATTTTTGAATACGTCAATGAACCAACAAATTTAAAGTAGATTATTTTAACATCTGGTCAACCGCCTTATAAGCAAAGGGATGTAAAAACATGTATACTTATCTAAAGGCGAGACTATTATCTAAGAGAAACTAATCACTACGACAATCAACACAAGAGCATAGTTGGATAATAACACATACGAAAATTTCTGCACAAATTATTTATTGACAGATGTTTTCTGCATGTTTTTCAACACT
Organism: Tetragnatha versicolor; assembly: GCA_024610705.1. Lineage (NCBI taxonomy): Eukaryota > Metazoa > Arthropoda > Arachnida > Araneae > Tetragnathidae > Tetragnatha > Tetragnatha versicolor. The sequence continues at coordinate 152,132 of JANDEH010000046.1, forward strand.
ATGTACTGTTATTAAAGAATGCGCCAAGACAAAAAAATTTAAAAATCAAGATGCATTTACTTAAAAACCTCTTAAAAGATAGAATTAAGTTTGCGGAAAACTTTCATATTTTTCAGAATATAATTCCCATATTTTTTCCCCGATAGATGTAAACGTATTATCCAACTATATGCACAAGAATGAGACATGCTAAAGGGCTATACAAAAGTTAAAAACATCGGGGCTATACGTCTAGAGCAGCGGTTCCCAAAGTGGTCCATATGGACCCCAAGGGGTCCACAGCAACTTCCAGGGGGTCCACGGGCATGAAAATGAAAATTGGGGGTCCACAGCAACTTCTAGGGGGTCCACGGGAAAAAATTCATTAAAATGAAAAATTTTGATAAGTTTGAAAAATTTGGTCTTTTTTATAATAAAATTTTAGAAATATAAAAAGTTGGTTATCATCGAGTCCTCGTAACACGAGCAGGGGCAATGGAACCTTTTCTCTCTTATCGCGGTGGGGACCCCCGAACAGGGTGATTTGAGGTTAAACCTCAGTCGTTGAAACCTAATGTTAATAACAAATTAAAACATTCAAACTAACACTCATTTGACTTTTGTTCCATTTAGCCTTAGTCATTGGTGGTCATTTTCTCATGTGTAACTTGTTAAACGTCAATAATAAAGGCGTGTTTTCAAGATTTGAACCCATCTAATCCTAAAGTATCTAATTTTAAAAATTTAAATATCAGTTTGTTTATATTTTAATGTTATTTCGCTTTTTACAATTGAATATTTTCATTTTAGTTCTCCTTTTGGTGAAACTTAATTATCAGTATTTCTTTCTGCTATGGGAAACTAAAATTGTTTTCAAAATTTATAAATGCTATTCAATCACATGTAAATGATTTAATTTTAAATGTATGTATAAAAAGCAACACATTTCTTTATTGCAAAAACATGTTCTTTTCAATTTCATAAATTAAAACTCAATTTCCATAATGCATAATTTGATTTCTTTTCATAGTTGAACTAATTAAATATTGTTTGTTCACATGTCATATATTAATTTTTATTATTTCTGATATTTTATACTTTGGTTGAATGAATAACTCACTCGTAAGCCATTATCTTTGACAAGTTTGCGACCAAAACTTTTAATAAAGCTAAAAGTTTTTGTGTCTTGGAATGTAAATATATTAAAAGTTTAGATTTGTTTTTAGTTTCATACATTTTAAATGTTTGATTTTTATAGTTTCATTAAAAATGTTGTGTAACCATATCAATGGAACTTGAAAAACCTGAAACAACTTTTTAGCAACACTTGAAAAAAATACAAAATTTATGCGTGGTTCAGAAATATATATCATAAGCATAATATCTTTAGCTACTTTTTGAAAGGTCCCTATAACAGGGGGTCCACGGGGTACGAAAAATGTCGTCAGGGGGTCCACGGGCCAAAAAAGTTTGGGAACCCCTGGTCTAGAGGATAACCGTGCCATGCAGGGAAAGTTATCAAAACAGAAAACTTAGTGAGGCACTATTCCGTTAACTTCCCCATTAGATATCGCCAAGTTGTTTCTGAATGCCAAATATTCAAGTAGTATGGCCAAATTCTTTTTGGTTATCTTTGAAACAACTATATTTTTATCGGTTAGTTTGACATTTTTGACGATGTTTCAATACTATTTGGCGTTATAAACAACTTGGCAATATGTAGTACTATTTCATGAGGCAATTAACGGAATTGAACCCCAAGTTGTTCAAAAAGCACTATAAGAGTGGAATTGCTCTAACATCCATGCAAACATCATAAAACACGAATTTTCAAGTGATACATTGTTGCACGACCTTCCACTTTCTGGTTAATTTTAGGTTTGAAGGGGATTACATTATTGCACTCAGTAAAGCAATAATCAACCAACACTTTATCAACCAATTTCCAATCCCGAATAACCAAAAGTGGAAGACACCACATCAATATACAGACAATACAGAGTATATTAAGTAAATTTTATCTAGTACATGTATGTACTGCTTAGCCAACGATAGTAAAAGGGTCACGTGATTTTTTGCTTAAGTATTTTTTTATTTACACTTGAAATATATTGATTTTAATGTATATAGATGATCTAACTAAGGTTAGAGGGAGTAAATATATCTTCCTCTTTCGAATCAACTGCCCCTCAGCTTCTTCCTTTCTCCCCTCCGAGTCTGTCAAAATCACGTGACCATTTTACTATCGTTGCTTTTAAGCGGAACTGATGTATTTATATTGTATTATGATGAAAATCAAAATGAAAAAACTACTTTTAAACAGAGTTACAAATACTGAAAGATATTTTGAAATTGTTATAACTATCCCTCTTTATCTGAAATAGTTTCGTTCCTTTTTAATCCTGTTTCAAATTACTATCCAAAAATATTTGTTGCATAACAAACTTTCTTCATCTAAATTGTTAAAACCCTAAAAGCTTAAATGCAAATGGAACACCACTGTAATGGGTTTATCTGAGATCTAAAAATAATATGGATCCTTTTAATAAGGACCCTTCACAAAAATTCTACTCAAGAAAAAGGGCCTTTCATAAAATTCCAATTCCCAAATTCTCCACAAGCGTCCATCAAAAGTGGTTTGGAAACTGTTTTCCGAATGTGTTTCCATCACTTTGAGGTACAATTTCCCAGATTTTGGTCCCATTTTAAAAGTTATGAATACTGTGGATCGGCCTCTGTGGTTGTACTTACAAGCCCTTCGTTTAATTCCTGTCACAGAAAAACCTGGATGGAACCCCTGCCTATTATTTTTGATAACCACCTTTCCTTTATAAGAAATACAACTCACTTGTAGAGCTTGTATCCTTCGTACTGGAGGTACTTGAGGAACTCTTGGGAGCGCTCCCGGTTCTTGCGCTTCTCTTTGTCAGTCAACAGGTCGTAAGGAACGTGCTCGGGATGGATGCCACCTCCTGTGTGCGAAAAATATATTATATTCTTCCAATTCGCCATCACTTTTATTTTAAAATATGTCTCGATCTCTATCTGAACCCCAACGTTTGTCAAAAACGCAATGTCGTAAACCTAACGCATAATACTTTGTTCCTAAACCTAAAAATTCCATATTCTGTAAAAAAAAAATTTTTACATAGCCCCAAAGTGTTTTAATAAGTTACCGACACATATTCAAAATAGCCCTTCCAAACATTTATTCAAAAAACAATTAATTAAAGGAATATCTGTTAACAATTGGGAATATTGATGATTTCTTTTGTTGTTTTTAATGTAGGATTTTGAATTATTTTAAGCACTCTAACTCATCATTATGGCAAAAATATTATTTATTGGCGCCCTGTTTGCCACTATATATTCATCTCATGTATTTCCTGTATTTTTGTCTTCTCCTAGTTTACTTAAATTTTTGTTATACAGTCACCTACATGGACCAAGAGATCTCAGGTGGCTATGTGAACTTGTAATTGTGTTCTTTATTTTTTTAGTAGTTCGATAAAAAAAAAAAAAGCACCCGAGTCGGTAATGCCCTTAAAGGGGTCTTTTTCTCCTTCTAAATTTGAGTGTGAAGAAGTTTAGAATGGAAATCTTGCGCCGAATAGTATAGCAGACAGCTGGTTTGTATACCTAAATTTTAAATTCAATAAGAATGTAGAATAAAGAGTTACCTAGAGCTTCCAACTCCTCTTTCTTCTTCTTGGCCCAGATGTCGTGGGAGTTTTCTGCCAGCCTCTCGGACATGTTCTGCAAAAAAAAGACAAGAGCTTTAAATCTCCATAAGGGGCCGTTCAAATATTTCGTAAGCACTTTTTTTTGTCATTTTTAACCCCCCCTCCCCCTTGTTAGCAAAGATAAGCAAACCTCAAACTCCCCCGCGATAATTAAGTAAGAAACTGCCGGACCCCCCCCCGAAATTTTGACATCCTTTTAAGTAGTTTTTTTCCTCCTTGAAAATTAGGTGAATTATACAATGAGCTGTCCTTTTTGGGTGTAACCCTAAGGGTTCAAAAATGAGTCGAAACACTACTTTTCGGGGGTCCATCCCCATCATATTTCCTAATTCAATTTTTTGTTAAATTAATTTTTGTTTTAGTTTTGAAATTATTTATGCAAATTTCAACCAAAAATCTTTTTAAAAGGAAATCATGTGTTACGGGCAATGTGATAAATGGAGGGTTCAGAATAGAAGTGAACCAAGTCCACTTAAGCTACTTTTGAGCTACAGACGTTTAAAGTTAAAGCTTCATAGGAAAATTACATGTTAACGCAACAGAACTTGCTGCGTTTGCTGCGTTGAAATTTTACATAGTTGGTGCATGTTATAGCGTTGCTAACTCAAAAATGACAAAAAGTGGACTTGGTCCATTCTGAGCCCTCCAAATCTGGGTTATATTAATGCCCGGTTTATGACTTTCTCCATTATAGTATTTTAATTAATGCAATATAAACATAATCCTGAGTATTTCCTATTGTTAAAACTAAATCTGCCCTTGTCTTGTTTTAAGAACGGGGACAAGATTGTGGAACTCACCTGCATCTCCTTGGTGAGTGTCATGGAGGTCATGTCCACTGGCTGAGGGGTATAGGTGTGCGCAGTCTCCTGTGAAAACGACAAAGAGAAATACAGTCGAATCCGCTTAATGTGATCACGGTTAATGTTATCGATCGGATAATGTTATCAGTTTAGTCTCGGACAATTGCGATCACATTAAGCTGACTTGACTGTACCATTTTGTAGGCATTAAATTTTTATTATTAAGAGGTTAAAAGTTAAAAATTTATCATAACTTAATTAACGTGTCAACAAAGTACTACATTAAAAATGAATTTCTGAAGGTTTTAACTTGAAAAAAATGCTGACTTTGTTATTAGATAAATCCTATTGATTATGAAGAGTACCTGCTTGGTGGGTCTCGGGAGTGAGGATCGTTCGGTGAGGTCCACCCTCCATCCCAGTGCCAGGATGGCCTTGAGGGACTCGCGGATAGGCTCCTCGTAACGCTCCTTCTCCTGATGATGCGAAAATAAGGAAATCGTGACTTCACACATATCATTATAGTCCAAGATCCCAGAGCCCCCAGACATTTCTTATTTTCTCACAAATAAAATATATGGAATAATGTAGTATTAGTATAAACTTTGAGTGTGTGCATACCCGCTAACTTGGCCCGCCGGCCAAGGGGCCGTTCAAATATTACGTAAGCACTATTTTGGTCATTTTTAACCCCCCCTCCCCCCATGTCAGCTAAGATAAGCAAACCTCAAAACCCCCCACCATAATTACGTAAGAAACTGCCGGACCCCCCCGAAATTTTGACATCCCTATTAGTAAGTACTGTTTTTTCCCCTTGAAAATTAGGTGACTCGTATAAGGAGTTGTCCTTTTTGGGTGTAACCCTAAGGGTTCAAAAACGAGTCGAAACACTACTTTTCGGGGTTACAATTTCAAAATGTTAGGGTGGTCCATCTCCAGAAAAAAGTGCTTACGTCAGATTTCCTAATTCAATTTTTTTACATTTATTTTTGGTTGAATTTTGAAATTATTTATGCAAGAAACAAGAGATTTTCGAAAATGCATCATCTTACGTAAGCATCACTCATATCCCCCCTCCCCCCTTAGGTGCTTACGTAATATTTGAACGGCCCCCAATCGACAGGTACCACGTGCTAAAGGTAGGTAAAAACAGTGTTAACTTTTCTCATTTTCTCAAGGTTGATTTTTACATATGATACTCGGTGAACTCTTTCAATATTTCTTGTAAGCGGCCAGACCAATCGGATGGGCCAAACATCCCCCCAGACGCACTAATAGTGTTGAATAGCGAGAAATGCAGCCAATCCCACCAACCCTAACAATCACATAAAGCTGTATAAGTGCATATTGCAACTAGTGAGAAATGACTAGTAGTGAACCGAAAATTTCGTTTGCAGCTTTATGAGATTGTTGACACAGTTTTTTCTCCTTCCACGTATAGTGACGTCATAGGGTCAAGAAACGTAGCATTCTAGTACAGTATACATTAAATAGGACTATACTAGACAGCAACTTTAGTTGGACGTCACTACCAAACAAAGTATTTCCCATCGCTTTGTCTGAATTTCGAGTATACTATAGTGTCTTTTTATCCCCTCCTAATGGCAACCCAACAGACTTCGTGTTTACCCACTTTCTCCTTCCGCGTAGTGACGTACTGGGTTCAGGAAACGTTGCTGGATAGTGAATTCAAGTACAGTATAACTGTACAGTACATTGTACAGTCAATACAGTACAGTATACAGAAGGAAAGTACGGTATATATCAAATAGGACTATACTCGAATGCAACTTAAGTTGAGCCTGACGTCATGGCCACCCGGAAGAAAATCTGAGTAAATAGAAAGCCTGCTGGGTTGCCAGAAGCTCTTATTGGCTGGGGAGTTGTACTACTACGCGTTACGCCACTTTAAAAAATAATAATACTGAACATTTTATGCATATCGGGATAAAAAGATGCTTAATATACGTGGATTTAAAAAACTAATCATTATTCAAAATTGAAGCTCACTCAAATTTCAGACACCTCGCGGGGAACTACTTTCTTTGGTTGCTCTCAGCATATTTCTACAGGCTCAAGATAAGTTGCAACTGAGTATAATAAATACATCTAGTAAATAAACAGATAACATCACTTTCACATTCATCGGTGTCAACCATCATCATGAATGTGAAATTTGATGATTTGACGCCGATGGCTGCGCAGTATAATAGAATGCTCACCCAGTCTTGAAGCAGGGCGTAGGGCTTGAGGCGGGGATGGAGCTTCCTCTCGTCACTCCAGTAGTCCCCGTACGTCCACCCGTTGCCCATCTGCAATGAGAGAACATCCAAAAGTTATACCTCTTTCCAGTATATTCAAAAAGTTTATGATGGGCTCGTTGATCCGAGCATTGAAGATCTCAAAAGAGTTCCCCTCCTCTGAAGGGGATGATAGGGAAAATCCTCTAACCAAGCAAAGATATGGGGGAGATTTTCAATGCCCGAAGCAGCGTTGTACCCCGTTCGCACTGGCCTTTATTTTCGTTAGCACTTTGTTGTCATGGAAACACACTAGTCAATTAATAATCTTTTATGTATTTTTACTTGTATTTTTGGTGATTTTATTCATTAGTTTTAAGTTGTATAGATTTTTGATTATTTTACAAATCATGCTGTTATTGTTTACACACAGTAAAGTGCTTATTTTCGCCCCTTGTCAGTGCAAACACCGTTTTCAAAAGATGGGACGATTTTGCCTTTGTTTCCATGACAACAAAGTGCTAACGAAAATAAATGCCAGTGCGAACGGGGTATTGCCGAGACCATCATCATAAAACTATAGACTGCTACTAAGAGAAAAAAAAAGAAGTTCGGTTAAACTTCACCTTTCTGCTGGCCCATGCGTCGTGGTAGTGCTCCGCGAACTTGACAATGACGTTGGTCAGGTCGGGAGTCAGTTGCACCCTGCAAAACAGAGTTAAGGGTCAGAACTTACTTTTTTTCTTACTTCAATTGAAAAAGGGGATTTTTGTTAATTTTTTTTGACAATCAAAAAATTTCTCGATCGGCCTCAAATTTTGGGTAGTTGCTTATTTTTGCATGGAGAATCGATTAAAAAAATAAAAACAAATCATGCCACTTCCTCATTGTCATCCATTGTTAAAAATTTAACTCACTGTGATGTTCCGATGGGCTCTGGCATGTAGGGTCCGTCGGTGGGAGAGGACTGCTGTCCTCCCCATTCCTCCTCACCCCCCAGAGTGAGGGAGTAGTCGGGGGGAAGGGCGCAAGCGATCGCCGTCAGACACGGTAGAGACTTGCCGAACAGCTCGGGGTCGTACTCCTAAGCAAAAGAATGGAAGCATTAGCACATTTCGGGTTGCAATATAACACTAGTTGACCTGCTGCAAATATGCTACCATAAGTTCAGCGTTGTTGGTGCTTCAAACCAAGTAAGTTAGATTCACTAAATTCCGCGGATACTCTTCCGATCACCAATTGTGGTATGGGGCCCTTCATCGTTACACCTTGGGGCAGTGCAGTTAGGAAGTCTTTGGACGAGTCCTGGATACAGAGATGGAAGGACTGCACAACTGGTACTTCAGTATCCAGGGCTCCCCAAAGATCTTGCCCCGTTCTGTGGCATCGTTCGCAGCACGGGTGCGTCACATAATGACCAACAAATACTTACATAGGGCCGGATGCAACTACGTTCTGTGACGTGCTAAAGAACCGTATTTCACCTAATAATGATCGCCTGCTAATAATGATCGCCTAATGAACGCCTGCTCAGGAGGTGGCGTTCTACGACGACCGGGCTGACGTTTTCCTCCTGATTGGCTGAAGCGTTTCACTGCGTAGAAAGGCGTGCGGAGCACGGGAAAGGCAGGGTACAATCAAATGCACGTGGTTCAATGACGTAGTTCGTGACGTTCTTGAAAACCAATTAGCGGCATGCTGGAAAAATGACTCAGGACAACGATAGTTGAGTTGTTTGGAAGTAGGATTCGACCGGTCTCAAAATCGTCCCAAAACGTAGTTGCATCCAGCCCATAGATTCTGTTTGGCGGCCACTACTCTTTGTGAGATGTGGAGGAAACTTTGGAACACATACTCCTACTGTGCACTTCTTCCTTGCCTGTCAGAGCATCCTCTAAACTGGCTTCCATAAAGGAATTCCTCAGGGATCAGGGGCGTCATTTCAGTTTTTGGTTGGGGGGGGCAAGGATTTTTTTAAGTGGGTCTGGACCACGCTGTAACTACTTTTTTGGGCGGGTTGCCTCAACATCATTTTTAAGGTATCCCCTAATAGGCACATTTATAGGTTAAGTTCTAGAGCTCCGAAAAGTAGGATTTGAATGATATGACATATAATGTCAAAATTTGACAGCGTGAACTCCAAGAAAAAAGGGGGGTCTGGGGGTTCACCCCAGGAAAATTTTGAAAATTTGCCTCTTAAAGTAGTGTTTTAGCTCATTTTGAGACCATTGGGGAGCACTAAAAAAGGAAAAGCTGCAGAAATTTCAAGCGGAAAACACTGAATAACAGACGTGAAACTTTTAGAGGGGGCTGAGGGGTCCTCCCCCAGGAAATTTTTTGAAATTTAACCCTCAAAAGTAGTGTTTTAACTTCTTTTGAGACTTTTGTGAGTTGCACCCATAGCACTTTGTGGAAGTTATAGAATTTTCAAGGGATTTGCAGCTATTTTTCTCATAACAGTGGAAACCTTGGGGGGCGGTTGCCCTCCCCCCTAAATGACGCCCCTGTCAGGGATAGACGTTGAAGGTCATTGGCCGCTAGGGCCTATGAGGGGCATCGAGGCCTCGGACGCTCGATGTAAGTCTACTCCCAATCACCGTTGCCTTTAAATGCAGGTCTTAATATCAGTATATCTTTGAGGGTAATCAAAAAGTGGCTACAAATCTAAAGGAAGTCTACATTGTCCAATCGAAATTTTTAGAACTCAATAACGAACTTAAGCTTTCTTTTGCACAGAAGGATCATAGTACAAGGGTTGCCTCATCCAATCCTACGCAAGACCTAAATCACGCTACCAAAAATAATCTACTAAAGCAAATTTGAAATGAAAGTGGAGATACCTAGTTTTTGTACCAACAACAGCCTCAATTTAAACACTGCACAGTAAAAATCTGGATAACAATTAAACACTTAAAAAAATAGCATTAAACTGTTAATTTAGGGATATATAAGTGTCCCAATTACCATCTTGGCGAGCGAATCGAAGATGTTGGTGAAGAGGATCATGGTGAGACGCTTCTCTTCCTCAGAAGACGTCCCGAACGCCCCTTGGCCACCAGGGGTGCCGTAGTAACGCCCGCAACGCTCAAAGTGTTGAGTCAGCAGCTGCAAAATATACTCACAGGTTTAGGGGATCAATTATTACTACATCATATAAGTATTTTTTTAGTCATTTTTCACCCCCTTGTTATCAAAGATAAGCAAAGATGTTAAGGGGACATCCATAAATTACGTGAGGCATTTTTTCCAAAATCTGGACCCCCCCTCCCCCCTTGATGAGATTTAGTGAGATTTTGCTGGACCCCCCCACGTGAGATTTACCTACAACTTTTTAAAAATAATTTGCAGTATCTTATCTGTGTGTATTCCTTTCTCATACTTAAAAAAAAGAAAATCGTATAATTTCTAACATAAAAAGTTGACGTGAGATTTTAATCGACCTCCCTCCCCCCTTGGTGAGATTTTTCCAAACCCCTCCCCCCTTTTTGACCTAACGTAATTTATGGATGTCCCCTAATCAGAACTAGATTCCAGAAATTCATTCATTGTATTCCAAAAGGCTAGAAAGAGACCTACATGAAAGATTCTAGGTAGAGAAGATTTTATTTTCTCATATAGATTTCATATAGATTATCATATAGATTTTCTAGTCTACATGAAAGAGGAGTGTCCCCTCAATGGAGAACTAAGGGGTGACCAGAACCTGTTAAAAACGCGGTTCATCTCTCTGCAAAAAAAATTAATTATTAAATAGGCACTGTATATTTGGACGGCCTTTTTTCAACTAAACTCTACTCTAATTTCCACGGCCCGGCGTTCCATTGGTTCCATCACTAAGCGCCGAGACTGCTACGTAACCACGAGACCTACAGCGCATGCGCCACGGGCCGTTTGGGCAGTCCAAATATACACTTCGTATTAACCCATTAAGGACGCTTGGTAAGAAAAGTTGCCAAGGGACATTTCATTTTTTACTGACTCTATTAGAGGACATTAAAAGTTTAAATGCATGATAACAGCTTCTGAAGAATGTAATTATTCAGATAAAAATAGAAATTTATACCTTCCATGCCGTTTTGGTGGTAAAATCGCTGTTAGAATGAAAGCGTTTCACTACATTTTGGAGATAGCTGGGAGATCATTTGGAAAACGCCAAAATAATCTAATGTTTTGGTTATTTTTGTGACTTGTTCCCATTGCAGCATATTCACATGATCCAATTCTAAATATTATTACCAATTACAGTTGGAATGAGGGTATTTAAATTGCCAATAGCAAGAGTTTTCTTCTACTGGCAACTTTTGTTGCCAATCGTTCGATGTGTGGTCTAAACTTTTACGAGTTACTCATAAGAAGCTTTTGCAAATTAATTATTTTTAATGCTTTTTTTAGTTCTTATCATAAATGTAGATCTTATTGATACTTTAGCATGATGAAATGTTTCCCTTAGATCATAATTTTAGTGGGTTTTTTTAAAGACTTTAGATTTTTACCGATTCCTAACACATTTATTGGTTCAATCTCACACTAAATCATTTCTGGATACATTTATTTTCCTTGGAAGGGTTTTATGGAAACTTACAGTAGTCAAAAAATAAAATAAAATATCACTGGAGTTATTTAGCCTATTTTGAATGGGCCAATACCTAGTTTTTATCGAGTTGATGAGTAATCTTCAACATTTTCTGTGGGGAATATGCGAAATCTGGAGCCATAAAGATGAATATTGTAATTATGATGACTTTTTGATAGAGAATGACTAACAAGAACAAAAAATTCCAATAAGAGAAAAAGCTTCAGAAGGCAAAAAAATTAACCAAAGGTATAAAAAAAACGAAAGTTGAGAAAATATAAGACTGGCAGGTAAAAAAGTCCCTATGTCCCAGACTGGGAGATATAAATAAAACTATTTTAACCTGAAAGTTAGCTAAAGTGCTGAAATCAAAGGGTTCCAACCGTTCCGACTTAAAAAGTACTAGTTCGGCTATTTTTAAAGCCTGAAATTAGGTGAATATCAATATTTCGGACTGAACAGGCCCTATTCATTAGGAGTAATATACCCTTTCTTGAACCCCCTATCAGCAGTATAGTCCCCATTCAATTATTGTATTATTTCTTTAAATTATGTATAAAAACATATTATTATCAAAATCGTAAACATTCTAATTAGTTTTTTTCGACTTTTCATTTGTCAGAGTTTGGACCCCACTAAGGACGGTTGGCAAGAAAAGTTGCCAGTTAAAAAATCATAAAAATTATTTTTTGAAAAATCTGAAAATGGGCATTTCTTACTATATTCTGTCCAAATGAACAAAATATGAAAGAAAAAGTTACTTATTTTCATTATTTTAAAGTCGTCCTTAATGGGTTAAATATAGGAAATATTAAACTGGGTACTATCACCGTACAATAATACACGGTGACACGCGGAACTTCCACCCCGTGGATGACACCTAGGTTAGTTCACTTAGGAGGTCAATGCCAAAGGTAAAGCCTGGGAGATCCTACTCTCCAACCCTATTCCAATGAATCGCAGGTTTTCTCCGCAAATTTTCGTATCATCAGCGGGCATGACTTTCTCCAAGGACACCTTCACCGAATTGTTGTAAAAAACAATCCTGGATGCCCTCTGTGTTCCTCTGAAGACGTAATGAATTTTAAGCACCTGACAAGTCTGGCCAACATAATTTTTAAATTTTTACCTCTTGACAACTATACTTCAAAGGCTAGTTTTTATTGGGCTGCACAAATGGATATGGTCAATGCGACCCATTCCTCGACGTACCGTAATTTCGAGCATATAGTCCGCACCATCGTATAGTCCGCAGACACGATTTTATGTAAAAATTTTTTCAAAAATAGTCAGATAGTCCGCACCACCGGATAGTCCGCGGGCTATACGTCCGAAATTACGTTATTTTATAATACGGCAATATTAATGTATTTAAGAAACAAAGAACTAAGTATAAATAGAAAAAGTACTTATACTTACAAATGTACCTTCAGAAATAAAACGCTTAATACAAATAAAAAACAGTGCTTACTAATTAATCATATTTTAATGAATTACAAATTCTACTACATTAACAAAAACCATTACATTAACATTATATTTGATCCATCGGCAGTTCAGGACAGCGTGTTTTTTAAATTTCAACGATTTTAACCGTGAAAAACCAGCGTATTATCCGCACTGGTGGATAGTCCGCAGCTTCAAAAATTTGACTTTTAAACACAGATAGTCCGCGGACTATATGCTCGAAATTACGGTAATTAAAAAAAACACCTAGGTTAGTTACGCCAGTGGTTTGCGGTTTAGCTTGCTGACAAGGGGGGTCAAAATGACTAAAATCATGCAATATTAGAAAAAGTCCCATTGTACTCACCCTGAGCGCAACGGTGGTGTACTCTGTGAGTACCGAGACGTCAACCGTCAGCTTCCTCAGGAGACGAACCAGCATGCTCGGCTGCATCTCGCTATATATAGAACACCACTCATCAATATTAGATCAATACCACCAAGGTTATATACTCTATTCACTTAGAATAGGCAATTGAAAAATAGTGCTTTCCCCCTTTCTAGAAGCGTCGTAACCATAGTTACTCTTCGTCTCTGACGATGGAAGTGGTGCCATGGTTACTGATTCGGTAGTGGAGGAAAGAAATATTTTCTGTGGCCTATTCATAATGAATGATGGACTCTAATAATAACTCTTGGTAATGGTAGCATAAAAGGATCATCAGACTTTTCTACATGTAAACTGGCGATTTGAATAGGAGTGAATCACTCTGAGGGTTGAAACAGTGTGAATGATCCTTAAGTGAAACAGAGGGGCACTGTCTGCTGGGCACACAAGATCCGAGATTTATGAACAAGCACACCAATCTTTAGAATCTGCAGCACATTGAAAAGAGCTTCGCTTGTTTTACCCTTCTTGGGGGCTCCGTGCCACCCCCCTGGATCCGACATTGGCTGATGTTACACTACTGGGGAAACTAACAGCCATATTCACCACTAACCTAACCTAAGGTTAACCTGTAATCAAGCTTTTTCGATGTATCTGATTGGCTTAAAACTAGTTTTCTTTTTTCAAATACCAATCAGAGGATTAATTCCAAGTTAATCTTAGGTTAAGTTAGTGGTGAATACAGCCGTAAGTGACTTCGCTCTCTTACCGGGGTCTTGCTTTTGTTGGAAGGGTTGTTTCTTCTATGTCCGATTCTGAGAAGGCAACTGGCGATTTCCCTTTAGCTGACGTTAGTAACAGATCCAGGAGGGTGGCACGGGGTTACTTGCCCCCGTTTATTGGATAAAATGGCATCTGAAGACATGGGCGTAGCCAGGGTTCAACTTAGGGGGGAAAGGAGGGTCGACTTTTTTTATGTTTGTGGAGAACGAATTTAAAGCCCCGTGAGAGAGGGCCGTCAAGTTTCAAAGAGGGGTCTGGGGGTCCTCCCCCAGAAAATTTCGGAAATTTTCCCCTAAGAACAGGGTTGTAAACTGCTTTTTGGTAAGCGTAAACCCAAATTTGGACTTAATTTTTAGGTAGAATAAAACTTTTTAAAATTGGAACCTAAATTACTGGGTTTTAACAAACTAAAAGTAAAGTAAAAATTAATTATTCGAGACTTGGGGGGGGCAGCTGCCCCTCCCTGCCCCCCCTTGGCTACGTCCATGTCTGAAGAAAAATTTTTAAAGTCGTAATTTTGAAGCTTTTTAAACGCTTTAATGTGTAGCTTTATGGCTACAAATATCCCCTCAACTCCTGCAGGCTATCTCCCAGATATCTTTGTGTGGTTAGGTGAGATCAATTAGCGAACAAAAGTGTGGGGTAGATATCCACTGCCCGATAAGATCCGCCTGATCCTGCGCTCAGGGTGACTGTAGGGTCATCCAAGGCTTCATGATCAGGCGTGTTGGCAAAGGAGTCAAGACAACCTTCGACCCATCCAACATCCTGAGTACTCCAATCCAACAACAGAAGCAGCTGCCCTCTTAATAAATCTGACCCTTTGACTGTGATGAACTTTTTGATTTACCTATTGGAGCTCGTCTGACTTCTGTCAGACTATTTATAGATGATTATACTAGACAGCAACTTAAGTTGAACCTACTACGTCACTAAGTAGTTCCATCGCGGTGTCTGAATTTCGAGTGAACGTCAATTTTAAAATAGGACTATTACGTTAAACTCACGAATAAATAGCTTCTTTTCATCACAATTCGCGAATCGAAATTCCTCCCATCAACCCAACAACTCATTTTCTCCTTCCGCGTAGTGGCCATGGAAGTAGGAAGATAGGGAACTGCCGTGGTCTACTATCTCACTGATGGATTTCACAGGCGCCAAAGATAACACAGTTAGAGGGAGCCACGTGTGCATAAATTTGTTAAATTTCTGGATTGAGTTGCCACGTTGTGTTCGTTGTTTTTATGTTCTTGATTGAAAAAGCTGAAAATGTAGCAATGTAAATCATGTAGGATAAACTAAAAAGGAGAAATAAACCACGTGTAGGTACTTAAAATTTTACCCAAATCGAATTTTCTACCCGGTTTATTCACTATTTCAGCTGTTTTATTTCTGAGAGTTGGGAATCGGGACTACGAAGCGGCACTAGTGAGCAAGCACATGTCTCTATTATGCCACGAACTGGGCGCCCCCTAATTGTTCAATCATTGGCGCCCGGCAAAGCTTATTATCTTCCAACTTCCATGGTAGTTGCGTACTGGGTTCAGGAAACGTTGCTGTGAAGTATAGAAACAACAACATGGCCAAAAATACATTATTCAATGGAGAACTGCAGCAACTCTTAACCCTACAGTGCATACTGATGCCATTTGGCAACACGACATTTTTCCCCATTTCCTACTCGATCTTCCATTTCCAAACGGCAACACCATGCAATAAGTACAATAGATATAACATTTCATCGTATTAGCACTTTAGACTGCCAGTAGATTGCAGCAGGGGTACTATTTTGAGACATTTGTTACTAGCTAGTGAGACGAAAGTCAAGAGACAGAAAACGCCAAATTAAAAGGACCTTATAAATTCAAATAAAAAAATTTTTCAGCTTGAAACAAAATTGTTTTGAAAAGATAAGTTGTTTTTTTATATTTTTAGATCATTTGGTTTTATTTCACTTCACAATTAATTTCACAAGAGACACAAATTAATTTCTCAAGGACAAAGTTTTTTGCCAATAAAAAGTAGAAAAAAAATTAAATTAATTTTTTTTAGTATTTTTTTACTAATTTACACCATAATAGAAGTCACATAAATGATTTTCAAGTGAATTTAAAAAATCATGCATTGTAGGGTTAAAATTTTCAATTTTAATTTATTAAAAATTCTCTCCTGATTCCAAAAATACGTTTGTCTTTCCCCACAAAATTTTTTTAAGGTAATTATGACATATTTTAATACAGAAAGCTCCTAACAATATGACGTCGATTGTGCTAATGGAAATGTGGGAAACAGCGTTTTCATCGATACACTAGTCTGTAAAAAAAAAAACTAGTGCTCATTGTTTCAAAGCGGGATGATAGCAGCAAGCGGGAACAAAGCACATTTCACGTCACAAGCTGTTTCAGCTCAGACACAAAAGAGGCTGTTTTTAATTGAAAATAACTTAAAATTTAGGGCTTTGAAAAGCAAATGAAAACATTTTTTGGAGGTTTTAGGCTATTCTAAACACATTAAGATTTAAAAAAAAATGGACTGCAGTTATCCATTTTTCAGGTTGACCTAATGTCCTAATGACATTGAAACGGACAACTTGGATAAAGCGAGATCTACATCATCCCCACATATTCACTCAATTCCGATGAGAAGATTTCCACTCACTGCGTGAGGGCTACGAGAAAGTCCGAGACAGCCTCTCGCTGTCCCTTGGTGAGCACCTTGACCTTGGAGAGTCTGTAGATGGTGTGCAAAGTGGCGTCGAGGAGAGAGGCGTAGTTCTCGGCCTCCTCCCCGAAGTAGCGACAGTACTTGATCAGGATGGGAAGCACGCTGTTGCCGATGTAGCGGTTCAGGGCCAGAGCCATCTCGCTCTCAGATCCGTCGAACTGATGGAGAAAAGAGAGACAATTAGTAAATGCCATAGAGTTAGTACTAATATAGAGACAGCTTAAACATCTGCTCCGCTGTTCTAAGCGTGACCGGTCTCCCGGTTTCGCTCTGCCATTTTTAACCAACTTGGCCACTAAATCCCTCTTTTGACGTTTTCGGTTTTTCGCGTGGCTTCACTCGTAAAGAAACTATGGCAAAAACGCCCGCCAAGCGCCAAGCTTTGCCAACTTCCAGTTCCTACCTCGACAACTAAATCAGCAATTTTCTCCCTTAAATACTTGTGGAAATAACTCGTATCGAATCAGGAGGGTTCATATTATATAGTGTGCAGTTTTTTTTAAAGAAATTCCCCCCGCAACATTATAAAAATACAGTTTAAAACTGTTTTTTTTTCCGAATCCGCGGAATTTAAAAAAATTACAGGTAAAAAACTAATTGAGATAGAGAAATTTTTTCTTCACTGAACTATTCGTCATTGCTTTTTCTCGAGTTTCAAATTGTCGGCATCTTTTTTTCATCATTTTTCTGGGAAGAAGAGTAGTTTTTATACCTCAAAATCCACCCGCATACGGGACCTCCCATGTTAAAAATTTACTTCCGCTACTCACACAGGTCCGACTCTTTTCGACATGCAGGGTTGCCTTACCAAGAAGAGAAGAAGAGTAAGCTGTCTCTATATTTGTATACTAACTCTATGGTAAATGCTCTTCATTAGGGTGTATCGAAAAAACTTTATTCGATTTTGATGATCCGATAGTGCGGAAAAGTTGTCTTAGGTGGCAGAGAGTACCTGTGTTTTTTTTTTCAGAATTTTCGGATAATATCTTAAACCTCCGCCTCACCCCTGAAGTTCCCCATGTTAATCGTATGGAGAACGCAAGCCAAAAAGGCCGAAAATTCGTTTTTCGCCCCCCATTTCTGCCCTAATCACACGAGGAATGTCTTCCCTCGAGTTATGGACCCTATATGATCTATAGGCTATCCGACAAAACTTGAATAATAGCCTAAATATCTATATTGCGTTTTTTTTGTATGCTCAAATTTCGTCTAAAATCGCGTATTTCCTCGTTCAAATCAGAGCCCACAATCAACATAATATAGAGATTTAGGCTGTTATTCAAGTTTTGTCGGATAGCCTAGATCATATAGGGTCCATAACTCGAGGGAAGACATTCCTCGTGTGATT
Source organism: Tetragnatha versicolor (assembly GCA_024610705.1). Lineage (NCBI taxonomy): Eukaryota > Metazoa > Arthropoda > Arachnida > Araneae > Tetragnathidae > Tetragnatha > Tetragnatha versicolor. The sequence goes on from JANDEH010000046.1 coordinate 170,159, forward strand.
AGGGCAGAAATGAGGGGCGAAAAACGAATTTTCGGCCTTTTTGGCTGCGCGCCCCATAGGATTAACATGGGGAACTTCAGGGGTGAGGCCGAAATCGTGTATTACCCGAAAATTCTGAAAAAATCACAGGTACTCTCTGCCACCTTAGACGACTTTTCCGCGTTATCGGATCATCAAAATCGAAAAAAAGTTTTTTTCGATACACCCTACTGTTCATTCATTATTCCTTTCTAATTTAAAAAATTCTCAAATGCATTTTTATCAATTGATGACTGGACTTCAAAAAGGAGCTAAGTGCCAAAAGTAAAAAATATGAGTTGAACCCAAAAAACCAATCTAAGTACTATCGCTAACAACCTATAAAGTCGGCTTAGCGCCACAACAATTATTACTGGTTTAAAATTAGCCCGAAAGATGACTTTTTATGTGTATTCCTATGGAGAATCAAATTTAAAATGATCAATTACAGAAAATTTACTTTTTGGCACTTACTTAGATGAAAGAAGCCCAGCCCTCAATTTTGTAAACAATAAAATTGAGGAAGTTGCATGTGTTAGATTTTCTTGACCATTCAAGTGTTCCGCATGGTTCAATATCTAATCAATTTTTCAAAAAAATGCACAAGTATAATTAATTATTTTAATTTAAAAGTCGAGAAAATAACACGTGACTGAAAACGCTTAATGAAAACACAGTACGATGACGTCAACAATCATACCATCTTCTTAAAATTTGGATCCTTCCCGAAATAAATTTCGATATCGCTACTTAACTCCAAATTTTCCCAAAATTCGAATACCCTAATCTGAAGTCGCAGGTATTCTTATAATTTACTCCAACCACTGACACGAAGCCGTGCTGTCATCTAGGAATGAAGAATGAAGTTGAAACTGCTACACTTAAATTACAATATGTAGTACTATTGCATAAAATGAAAGTAAATTTACAAAAATAAAGTTTTCAGAAAAGAACCCTGCTCTAATTACAATCAACGTCTTACTACGTGCGTTTGACTACCCTCAGACACCGCATTTTCATCTAATAAAGCAGGAAAAGAATAAAAAAGGCAAAATAATTCATTAGAATTCATCATTGTGTGATTCAATGCGGGAGTACAGCCTCTTCTTTTTATTCATTCGCCAAACGTCGTCATCGATCGTCATTCGTCAAACTTTCCAACAATCCAGTTCAGCGAAATGTGGCTCCGCCCTTTTTTTGGGGCGTGTTCTTAGTGACTGGCAACCCCAATTGGCGAATCAGAGAACGCCATTTCCGTTGATCTTGAATCGTCTCGGTTCGTGAGGAATCGACTTTAAACTGGATTTTGGTACTGTTATCCATGAAAGTTTTGGAAAAATCGCTGCGCATCATTTAGTGTGAACCCTTCTCATTCGATTTGAGTCGTTTCCGAATAATTTCGACCAGTATTTAGGCGAGAAATGGTCGTTTTAGTGACCGATGTCGAGAAAAAAAGATTGGCGGTTTTAGCTTGGCGAACGGTCGCTCTGCTGATTTCCCAAAAGGCTGTGGATGTTCGAAGCGAGCGGGGAAGACGCAAAGCGCCAGAAAGGCGATTGGTTGCCAAACCTGGCGCTCGTTTCGGTTTCTCTTTTCGCTCGCTCGTTTTGCTGCAGTGGGAGAGCAGATGTTCACGCGCTCTCTTTGCACTGGGTAAATATTTCTGAAAGAATCGATTCCGGAATCGAATCGGAAAGGAATACCTTGGAATCGATACCAAAGAATCGAACCTTTTAAGGTATCGATTCCAGCAGGAATCGATTCTTTGGAATCTTACTTAATTTTCTAATTAATACTGATAGTTATTAACAATTTTGTTCACTAATTAATAAGTATTTTGATAATTAATTAGTATTTTGCAGCAGGAATGGAATCTTAGGAATCGTACTTAATTTTCTAATACAGATAATAAACAATTTTGCTCACTAATTAATTAGTATGTCGATAATTAATTAATATTTTACTGATTAGTAATTCAATTAATAATAATTACTAATTATCTTTTATTTGTAATTAAAATAGATAAGTTCGATTCTACTTCCTAAGGAGTCGATTCCAGGTTGGAATCGAACCTCAGGAATCGAATCCAAGAATCGAAAGAATCGAACCTCCAGAATCGATTCCGGAATCGAATCAATCGATTTTTTAGATCCCTAATCGTTGGTTTAACAAGAAGTAGTTAGAAGACTACTCACCCTCTCTAGCATGGTGGCTGCTCGTAGGTCTGGTAGGAAGGCGTCTTCGAGCAACCGGAAGAAGGTCTCGTGGCTCTCGATGCCGTACACCCGCTCCAGGAACATCACCACGGACTGCTTGTGGTTGGGCTGCATTCCCACCGGCATGTCGCTCCCGCCCTCTAAACCATCAACACAAACTCTATTATTATAGGCTGTTCATTTACTGAAATAGGATCAATATAACACTCATCATGCAACCTCAGTGACCAATTCTTTTACAGTATTTCAACTACTTCTGTTAAGGCTGTCTTCTCATTGCACAAGAAAAATATTTCCATGATAATTACAGTAGACAATCCGTTAATTCTAGTGATGGGCAGGTATCGATACCAAATACTTAAGTACTCGATACCTATAGGTATCGAGTGTATTCGATACCCACAAAAGTATCGATACTTTATTGACATATTTCGTTTTAAATTTTTCAATGAAGTAATCTCCTACTGTAGATCAAACGCAGCCTGTTTCCGTTTTCATTTTGCAACGCTCAAACACAAGTAGTTATCATCCGCGAGAGAAATTTGACGCGGCTAGGTTTTTCCCCCGCCAAATCCTTCGCCTCTCCAGGCCCGTAGCTACGGGGCTTCAGTTTTTTGAATATTAGTCTGATTATGGATAGGCCCTAAAAAAATTGTCCCTTCAGGTTCATTTCCCGACATTGAAAAAAAGTACTCGATACCTAAAAGTACTCGATACCTATAAGTATTCGATACCAAAGTATTCGATATATATAAGTATTCGATACCAAAGTATTCGATACCTAAAATTATCGATTTTGCCCATCACTAGTTAATTCCGAGAGTGACGTCAGAGCGAATACCTACACAGTCACGTTGGTTGGAGCATTCGTCACAAAGAAAGAAGATGTTATGAGTTTTAAAGTTACTGAATCCCCGCTATAGCAGTGGTAGTGTGCTTGCTGCATAGCATGCAGATGTTCTTGGGTTCTATCCACAGTTAATATTATTTTATTAACAAGGCAAACAAAATTATATTCCAAAGTTATTTTTGGTAGCGGGCAATAATAGAGGGTTCAACATCAATATTTAAAAATTAAGTTTTTGAATTGAATAAATTTAAATTCAAAAAAGACTTACCTACGGTGGGCGTCTGCAGGTTGTACCTGAGGGAGAGCACCCCTTCGAGATCCTTCATGTGCACGAGGGAGCGCAAGATGGATCTAGCGCGCATGGAGTCGTTCTTTCCTTGCGCTATGGCGGCCGCTTCAGGAGCGCAACGACCCAAAAGGTCCACCAGCACGCAGTAGAAGTTGAGCATGGCGCACCTGAGAATGAGGTATTTGCATGAGTGAGGGATTTGCTTGATTTCATACTTTTTCCATGCATTATGGTTCAAAACTCCCAAATTTCGGATTTTTAAGTTCAAAAATGTGTTATAAACAATTTAAAATTCAATTTTGGGCCGTATTCAGAAACTTTAACACGAGATGGAAACGAGATGAGAAAGAGATGGAAACGAGAACTTTATGGAAACGATGAATTTGAAACGATATTTTCCCGAAACACTAACGGGAGTTTCCGATCCTTTCCCTCATTGGATAAAATCTCCTACGTCACTAAGCAGACCAAGACGAGATTTTTTTTTCAGCCAATCAGAGTCAGCTAAATTTCTCGCTTTAGAAGAGACGGGTGCTCTTGAACGACCATTTCCAATTTATCGTTTCGTGAGATTTTACAACGTTTCCATCTCGTTCTCATCTCGTTTCCATCTCGTGTTAAAGTTTCTGAATACGGCCCTTTATTTTTGCCAAAACGTCAGAAAAGTCACGTGATCAGAAAACGGGCTTCTATTCGATGTGACGTCAAAGCGCATGAAAACCATTGTGTTTTCTGTTTTCACGTGATCAGAAAACGGGCTTCTATTGGATGTCACCTCACAGCGCATGATTTGTGATTCAAAAGTGTTTTCGAGCCCAAACAAAAAACGAAATTTCAAAAATTTATACCTCAGAAGCTAGGCTACGGAAATACTTGATGAAAACGTCATTTTTCGTGGGTTTTTTATCTACTATTTTAATAAAATTTAATATCAAAACGTGAGAATACCTCATTAAAAGGAAGTTGCATGTGTCAGATTTTCATAAACATTCAAGTGTTCCGTATGGTTTTTTGTATGGTAAAATCAAATATCTAGTCAATTTTTCAATGTACAAGTAATTAAATATTTTAATTTAAAAGTCGAGAGCATATGACTGAAAACGCTTATTGTTTAAAACGTACGATGACCTCAACAATCATACCATCAATCCGCTGCTTTCCAACGATGGTCACCGTATGATGATGTCACATCCCAAACTCTTCGAATTCTGCCGTTTACTAGAAGAGATTTCCTTTGGATTTCTCCCAAATAGTTTGGAAAAGAGATAAAACACTTAAGCTTAAAAGCTTAAAGAGGCAATTTTCAAAAATTTTAATGGGGGAGGACCCCCAACCCCTTTTTTTTCTTAGAACCTCGCGTTGTTAAATTTTAATATTATTTGATATATCATTCAATTAATGTGCAAGTTAGAGGGTACATTAAAAATGACAATAATTCAACCCCCCCCCAAAAAAAAACTGGTTATCACATTGCTATAGTCGCGCAGCCCCACTCCCCACAAAAAAAAACTGAAATGACGCCCTTGAGCCGTCAAGTTTCGTTCGTCCAGTCAACTTACCCCATGTCGATGCGGTCTTCGTCCTCCTCCCCTTCCGTAGTGGGTGCTGCCTCCTCGGACATTCGAATGGCTTCCTTGATGGCCGCCAGCAGCCCAGGGCCCTCGCCCCTCAAGGCAGGGCCCAGGCACTCCGGCCCGGCGGATTAGCAGTCGGATCACGAGATTCGAGTTTTCTTCCACGCTCTCGCCTGAAACGGTAAACGTATGAGGATTTACACTCTTAAAACGAGTCTCAAAACTGAGAAAAAAGTAAATGAAATTAGAATTCACCATTTATCGCTGGTTAAGCGGACAATAAGTGTAAACTCACAACTCTCAAGCGTCGCCTCCAACCGTGGACCGGTTTCGTCCTTGTTAGGACTCATCAGCACGGTATAGGAAGGCAACGCAAGAGAGAAAGGAGGGCAAGTACTAGTCTAGTCGACTATAACTGAAAAGTGGTGACCATTGATTAGTCCTCCAACTCATCTTCTGGAATGACAATGACATTCCTAGGACAGATTTAATTCCAGAAAGGCAAGGTAAATGAACAAGGTATGAAACACCCTGTGTATTTAATAGCCTTCCTCTTGAACATTTCTGAGCCCTTACCGTTGACCCATACGCAGAAGCGCAGGAAGTCGAGGTATCTCTCTCCCTCCACGGGGTCCCATCCGACGTCCGGGTAACCCCTGTCCAACAGATCCTGGTTGGACTGTAGGCCGCAGCGAGACAGGTAGGCCGCTATCTTTTCCAGATAGTGCTCCCTCATAGCTAAAGCGAGCTCGCTGTTCTCCATCAGTGACGAGTAGGCCACGTCCAGTGGAGTAGAACCCCTCAGCGAAGGACGGGCTGAGAAAAAGGGATAGAGATTCAATACGAATAGAAACACACTGGGGTGGTAAAATAGAAGAGACACATTATATATAAAGACATACAAAATCTAAAGCAACCCCCACCTCATATTCAGTAAATTTTACCATCCCCCCCTTAGCAAGACTTGAGATTCGTGCACGTGGGGTTTCGTCACAAATAGTAATAAATTATATGGGTGTGTTAGTGGTTCTATTAACTTTTCAGAAATATAAAAGGTAATATTAGTACCTCACCCAGCAAAAAAAATCAGCATGTTTCCTTCAAAAAAAGTACCCCTTTTGAAGGTTTCATGAAGTTACCTGCAGTTTTTTTGAAGGCCGTCAGATCCATGCAGATTTTATAAAGGTAATGTGCAGTGTTTTTGAAGGCGTTGTGAAGGTTTTCTGCAGCGCAATTTTCCCTTCATAAAAACTGCAGTTTTTATGCAGAAAAATAAATGAAGATTTTGAACTTAGTGTTTCTTTCAAGAAAACTGCAGGTTTTATTAAAACATATTACAGGTTTTATGCAGTGCTATTTTCCCTTCACAAAAACTGCAGTTATTCTACAGAGCAAAAAATGAAGTTTCAAAACTTTACTTTTCCTTCATAAAAACTGCAGTTTTTATGAAGTAAAATTGCCGATAATTTAACCCTTAATTTTTCCTTCATGAAACCTGCAGGTTTTGAGAAAACAAAATGATAAAAGTTCAATTCGTATAATAAAATATCTTATCCTAAATTACTTTTTAAAGCAAAAATATTTCTTGTTATTTTTTTATCAAATTATAAAAAAAATATTTTTTGATAATTATGTTACCATAAATACCTGAGCATCACTTTACATTAAAAAATGGGTTGTGGAAAGTTGTGTGATTTTAAATTATATTTTAAAAGTATAGTCCTCCAAAAGCTAGAATTTTTATGAAAAATATTTCAACTCAGATTTATTTGCTCTTTCATTTGCACATTTTATATTAATTGTGCTTTACTGGTACTCCTGAACTTTCCTTAGATTCCTTCCTACTTTCTCAACACTGAAAGATTTTATATTATTTTAGGGCCTAATATTAAATGCAAATTAATCTAATTTTGCATGGTTCTTAAACACGTTTTAAAACGATTTATTTATTAATTTCCGTGCATATTGTTTACCCAAAACTGATCTAATTAAAGCATGCACTCATATCTATGAAAACCTAAGCCTCGTTCAGACCTGTTCATTACGATCGCCTAGCTAGGCCTAGAACTTTATCAAGCTTTTCTTTTTTGAACTTTTTTTACATGCAAGAATGCATTCATTCTTTTTCTGAAATTTATATTTAATGGAATTATCAAGATTTAAGTTTCCTTTATTACATGAAAAATTCATTGATTTGATCAAGAGCATGAAAAAACGTGTAAACCGGTAATCCATGCTGTTTCAAACTTCTTGATGCCAACCCAAAAACGAAATTTACTTTTACCAAATAACCCATCACATAAATTTTAACACAAGAAGCTCCATCTTATCTACATAGTGATTGGCTAACATCTAACACGTGATAACCTTCAACCAACCAAAAGCACATATGCGAATGGAGTCTCTTAAATAAAGAATTTTCCTCCTACCTACACACGCTTTCGACTCGTATTGAAAGAAGCAAAGAGGGAACTCAACTCAACTCAGATATTGTAAACAAGCGTGCTCAGCGTTATCAATTCGACCACGCCGTTTAATTTAAATTAATTAATTTTATAATCTTTTTACGATAATCGGTATAATGTGTTTAATGTTATTTATTAGTGATCGATCTTTTGAATGTAAATGATTTAACTTATATCGCGGTCTTTTTAGTATAGTGTTCACGCGCGTTGTTTGAGAACATGGTTAGGACAAGAATAAAAGTATTCATAAACTCGTCTATTTTTATCAAATGTGTTTTTAATAAAAAAAATTATATTTTTAAGTTAGTTATTACTGGGTAAGTACTTAGGAACACAGTTGGTTTTTTATAATTGTCATTGCATATTTTATTCCTGATGTCTCTATTTTCAGTCTATACTCTTGATATCTCAAACTGCAATGGTTCCAAACTTAAACTATTAACTGGAAATGGCTGAATTTCCTCTTATTGTGATGAATTTTTTCAAAATAAATTTTTAATTGTTCTTTTATTGATTTAATAATATTTTAAGATATCAAGAGTACAGCTTTTTTTGTGGGTAAAGTAGTAAATTCTAATTGACTAAGGTACAGTAAAGCATTGTCTATAATGCAGATTTATGTAGATACAATAAATTTGATGTTAGGGACTTTTACGAAAACAACATATAGTAAATTGAAAAGTTGTATGAACAAGAAACATATACACAGTGCTTTATATTACTATACTAGATATTATAACAATAATAAACTCATACACAAAAAACTACTTATTGTTACAGTATGCTCTCAATATTATTAACTTCCCAAGAAAAGAATTCTCCCCCTACTTAGGGATTCCCAAGTTAATATGTAATTAAGAAGTATTAGTACAAAAGACGTAAAGCGAAGACGAAGCGCAAACTTTTGTCAGCAAATATCTCAACTCAATTAACTTCGTCCTTCTTAAAATTAAGTATTTAAAAATATCCCCCCTCTCGAAATAGTATTCACTTCTTAGTTTTTCTGACTGCGATGTAATTTTCATAATATTGAGATTTACTGTTTTTTATTTAAGCAACGATGATAATTTCAATACATATAACACTTTAACTATTTTTGTCTATTTTTTAAACTACCATTAGTTTAATAAAATTTCAGAGTTTTAAACTTATAGGAAAATTGTATATGAGCTAGTCTCCGGTGAAGCATTAAGGAATTCGGTAAAGCAATGTTTATACCTACTTTTCAATTTATGTGAACCAAATGTCTTTTTGAAAAAAATTGTATTTAGCTATAGAATGATTATTTAAGCATTCAGTTAACTGACATTGAATAAAAAAAGTTAACCCCACTTCTGAAGCTTTTTTAGTTCATTATTTTACGTAGGTTAAAATATTAACAATATAAGGTAGATTAGAAAACCAACATAGTAAATGTGTTTTGTGATAATAATGTACAAATGGAAACACTACACTACATCATCCCCCTCAAAATCCATCTAGGAAATCTGCAATTTCTGTTGAATTTTTAAACTGCAGTTTGTTCAAATTACATGCATAAAATCTGTGTTTTCTTGTGATGTTTCGGTGCTATTTTTTTGTCAGCATAAAAACTGTTGTTAAATTTGTTCAACAGAATTTCAGACAAATTTAAGTGCAGTTTTCTTGCAGTCGAAAAATCAGCAAAAAAACTTCACAAAAAAGCATGCAGGTTTTCTGAAGGTATTTCGGACAAGCTTCACTGCAGTTTTTCTGCAGACAAAAAATTCAGCATAAAAACTTCATAAAAGCATGCAGGTTTACTGAAGGTATTTTGGACAAGCTTCACTGCAGTTTTTCTGCAGACAAAAAAATCAGCATAAAAACTGCAGGTTTTCTACAGGTATTTCGGACAAATTTTACTGCAGATTTTCTGCAGATAAAATTTATGAAGTTTTCGTGCTGAAAATTTTGTCCGAAATACCTGCAGAAAACCTGCAGTTTTTTTATGAAGTTTTTATGCTGATTTTTTTTGCTGGGCAGTGTATCCAATTGTGTAATTGTGGGAACAACAATGGGTTCCACAATAAAATGGGGGTCTGTGGGTCCTCCCCCAGAGAGATTTTCGAAATATTACTCTTAAAAAACTCTTAGTTAAAGTGTGATTTTATGAGTAATCTATAAATTTTCAGTGTCTGTGTTTGTATTGTTTTTTTTATTGTTTTTTATAGATTTGGTGTTTGTGTTTTGTATCTCTGTGTGTTTCCTTTCCTTCCATGTAAATGGACTCAGTCTGTATGGTGGAAATAAATAAATAAATAAATAAATAAAAACAAGGTTTTAACTCGATTTTTAGCAATTTGGGATAAATTGCAGTCACACAAATTCCTAAGAAAGTTCTTAAAATTTGTATTGCTTACCCTGATCAATTTTGCACTATCACCACATTAAAGTGTGACACACTTGTCTATCGTGGTCTTAGCGATCGACACCAAGTAAGGTGTTTTTTTCTTCTTTTTAATCTTCTTACTACGTACTATGTAAAAATTGGATAAATTTAAAAGTGAACAACACGTTCGTAAAAATTATATAAAAAAGATTCTTCATTTTCAAAATCTTGTCGCGACCCACCAATAACTGAATGGCGATTCACCAGTGGGTCGGGACCCATATTTTGAGAACCTCTGCCTTAGAACGTATTACTGATTGGCGTTACTGATTTTATTACGTGATTGGCCCGAGAAGAAGAATATGTAATGTACTCACAGAGCAGGATGTTGGAGTTCTCCAAGAGGAAGCCGAGGTGTTCGAACATGGCCTTCTGGTTCTGGCGTCCTGTTCGACAAAAGAAACACAGGAAGCGGCAGCACGCAACCACCATCTCGTGAGACGTGTTCTATATTCAAGAGAATCATCGATTAGCATCCAACCATTGTTACGTTCATACTTGGAATGGAATAGACGGAGCATCTCAACTCGAACAGCACGATCCCTGTTGTCGTTACATCTAACTATCGCTTAAGAATTCGCACCCTTGCTACAAAAGTGCCACAACTCAAAAATTGTAATTTTTGAGTTATGACTGCCATTAGGCAGTTCTCACATCTCTACCAATCTTCAAAAGAGCCAGAAGTTGCATTGAAAAATCAGCCGCCAGATGGCAGTTATAGCGTTTTGTTGTTATCAAGATGGCTATGATTTCTTCCACTGAAATGCCACATCTTGAGTTGTCGTCCAGCCAGGGAAAACCAGAACAATGGCTAACGATCATAGTTTGAGATGTATCGTTCTTCGTATTGACAAATACAAAAATGTGCCTAGTCAGCCAGGGAACAGTTTTTTGCAATTCCTGGAAAACATAGTTTTTTGAGTTGTGGCACTTTTGTAGCAAGGGTGCGAATTGTTCTCCAAATCACAGCGATTTTCTTGTGTAAATAAATGTAGCATTTACAACAGAATTTGGCACAGCTTCGATAAGACTCTACCATCCGCCATGTTTACCCACAACTCAAATGATGACACACAACCATATAGATCTAACTATTAATATAATTATTATTGGATCTTAATGATATTTAGTACATTATTATTTTAGGATCTAATAATGATGATATAATTAGTTAAATTTCTATGGCTGTCGGTCATCATTTGTACTATGTTCATTAGAATTGGCGCCTGAGGCGTAATGTATTATACTCTATTCATTTAGAATTGGCGCTTGAGAAATAGTGCTTTCCCCCACGTAGAGGCATAACCATAGTTACGCTATTCGAGCAGCCAATACTAAGCCTTCATCGTCACTTTGACATGGATAGTTGCTATGGTTACCGATCGGTGGTGAGGGAAGGAAATATTTTCAAGCGCCAGTTTAAAATGAACAGAGTATATAGAAGCAGTTACTATTGTAATTATCGTCTAAAAAATTTTCTTCTGCAATGACAAGGCAGCCTAAACAGAAGTATTTAAAATACTATAAAAAAATCGGTCAATGAAGTTGTGTGATGAGCCTTACTAAGCATTATTGAGTATTTTTGATCCTGTTTCAGGCGCCTATTCTAAATGAATAGACTATATAAATTGTGGGTAAACATGGCGGCTGCTGGCAGACTCTTATCAAAGCTGTGCCCAGAATTTTTCTTGGACGACATTTCAAATATTAGATTCTTAGATAGACTTCGATTTTTGCATCCTAATAAATCTTCCAATCGAACGATCAAAAGTTTTTTCAGATTCAATTTGACTGCTTAGGGTCATGGTGCTTATCATTTATCATTATCATTTATCATGGTGCTTAGGGTCATTTGGAACTTAGGGTCATGGTGCAAAATTTCTTCGTCGATCGTTTGGTGTGTAAGAAAAACAAACGACTGATCTAGGGATGTTAGGATATACATGCCACTCATGTTGGTGGCAACGCCCTATGCTCCGCCTATCACTATTCCAAGGTCGATGTTATACTCTGGTCAATTATAATGGGCGCCTGAAAAATAATGCTTTCCCCCCACCCCTTGATGGTAAAAGCGTACCCATAGTTGCGCACTTAGAGCGAAACTCAATAGTAAACCTTCACTTTCACATATAGTTGGGTGGTGGGGGATATTTTTAGGCACCTATTCCAAAAATGAATCGATACTCACTGGTCCCGCGTCGCTCTGTGCTCGCTTTGCGAGGGTGTTGATCATCACCTTCATGACATTCTCGTGCACCCTCAGGATCCTTATGAGGTCGGGGTGCTGGAAGAAGACGCGGTTCGACACCATCGCCCTATATATGGGAAGACACATTCAACCATTGGAAGCAACTTCTTTGGGGTTAACATGTTATAGTTAGGGATCTTAAGTATCATTTGATTCGATTCCGGAATCGATTCTTTAGAGCCAGTATCGAAAAAGTAGAATCGAACTTATCTTTTTCAACCACAAATCAAAGATAATTTGTAATTAATATTAATTTCATTAGTAACCAGCAAAATATTAAGTAATAATCAAAATACTAATAAATTAGTGAACAAAATTGTTAATAATTATCTGTATTAATCGGAAAACAAAGTACGATTCCTGAGATTCGATTTCTGCTGTATAATACCAATTAATTATCAAAATACTAATTACTAATTAGTGAACAAAATTGTTTATAATTATCTGTACTACTTGGAAACTTAAGTACGATTTCCATGATTCGATTTCTGCTGGAATCGATTCCTTCAAGGGTTCGATTCCATGGTATCGTTTAATAGGCATTCGATTCCAATTCGATTCCGGAATCGATTCTTTCAGAAATATTTAGAACCCTAGTTATAGTCTGTGTAAATAAAATAGGCGGCTCGTCACCATGGCAACGCAATAGAAATGCAATGGGAAATGACTAGTAGTGAGCGGTCAATTTAATTTACACAGACTAGAACATGTTAACAACACTTTAACATGTGGATCAACTTTTTTCAAAGACTAATTTAAAAACTGATGTTTAGATTTGAACAATTTTTGCTGAGATATTCCTGAGGTCCAGCCAGTTAACCTTTTTTTGAAAAAGTGATTCTTAGTTCAGAGTTTTCAAAAACAAATCATAAATATAGGAAAATTGTTGATAAGCTGTGTTCATAAATGATGACGCGATTGGGGGGGTCCATCAATCTGAGACACTTTGTGACAAGAGGGGTTTTAATTCTTTTGATATCACACGTTGAAAATCAATTAAAAAAGCTTGATGTTTTCTGAAAAATATAGTTGTTGTTGTTATCGTGTGCCACTTGAAATACCCAAGGTACCCAAAATGTAGTTTAAATTATGTTATAAAATTCATACTAACAAGATTGATCTCAGATTCTTACCAACTTTTTTCTTAACTTATACACAGCAGAACGTGACGTGTGACAAAGAGGGTGTAAAGACGTAGAATAAACCAGACTATAAACAGTCAAATCTCTTTTATTAAACCTCATCCAACCCAACAACAAAACAGAGCAGCCTTTATAGTATGCAAAAGAAAAACAGTTAAGATTAAAGTTAAAATTTAAGGTTTGGAAATCAAATAAAATTAAAATACTATATACAGACTAAACGAAATAAAATTTAAAAGCTGAAATGAGGTGCTTCGCTACAAGGAGTATGGTGACGTGACACTTTGTGACATGGGGAAGGGGTCAAAAATTTTGAAAAGAAAAAGTGTGACATCATTTAGGAATGACCCCTTTTTGCTGGTGCTAGAGTTTTACAACGCCCAGTTTCATGGCCCCGCTTTCTTTGTGGGGGGGTCAATTAGGGAACAAACGAAAATCTCTCTTCTGGAAACGGATATAAAACTGAGGGTTTGAAAAGTTCATTCTTTTAAGAATTGTGGTATAATAGCTCACCAGAGGCTGTTGCGCATGATCTCTTCTTCTTCTGGTCCCATTTGCACTGGGAGGAGGGAGCGCACGCGCTGCAAGTATCCCAGCAACACCACAACGTCCTCCCGGCTCGTGGCACTGATGGTATAGGTGTTCTCCATCGCGCCCATGATCTGAAATCATTCTCTTTCTATTCACTCTATACTATATAGGGTGGTTATAAAATAACATACCTACTTTAAAATTCTCTACATATGAAACTACTGGTCGAAAAAATCTGAAATTTTAAAGGAGGCATTTTGAAAGGATGAGAATTCTTTTCAAATAAAAAGAAATAGCAAATTAATTAATTTTATTTTCTAAATTTTTGTCTTAGCTTTCGGACCGTAACCAGAAGTCTAAAAGGTAAATGTTTTAATGTTTATTCAAACTGTAAAATCAGACACTTAAGGGAAGCAAATATATTTATTCCTAAAAAAACCACGCAATTTTGTTGAGCAAAGGGGATAGTTATAATTTCTTTTTTCCTTAAGTGTCTGATAGGCTAGTTTTAATAAACATTTACCTTCTAGACTTCTGGCGACGGTCCGAAATCCAAGGTAAAAACTTAATTAAATTAATTTACTAATTTTTTTGTTTAAAAAATTCCCATTCCTTCAACATACTCCTTTTAAAATTTCAGATTTTTTCGACCAGTAGTTTCGTCTGTAGAGAATTTTAAAGTAGGTATGTTATTTTATAACCACACTGTATATAGGGTGTTTCAGACAAGTGTTTCATAACTTCACGCAAAAAAAAAAGAGTTTTTTTTGCAGCAACCATAAGTTAGGTTACCGGAAACAAACCGTCTGTTTGCTATAGTACTGATCAAACTTATTGTTTGCTGTAAACAGACTGGTTTGTTTGAGAGAGGTTTTTGATTGCCAGACTTTTGGGTTGAACACAATCCAACTTTCGTTCATCCGGTTCGTTTACTAATAGAACTAGAATGTTTATTTACGATTTTCGAAACATTTGCTGAGCCGCTTTGTCTTCTTTTTCTCTAATTCTATATTGATACTTTTGCACAGACGTTCAAAAGACGTTCAAAATTCGTCCAATTTTTGTCATGTACGGTCGAATTTCGTTTACTTCTAAGAGTTGCAGCTACGTAAACTTGACATATTAGTGTGAGCTGTTCTACTAGGGATAATAGAGTCGTATAGAGTTTAAATATAGCTTTAGAATTTAGATAACATAAGAAACAAACGATTAAATAATTTGATAGCTGCCAAAAACTGCAGCTGCAGGATTAATAATTGGATTCTGACTTTATGTTAAATGGATCTGAGAGTGATTTACAGATGGCAAATGCGCATGCGCTTGAGACTTGATCTAGTTAAGTCAACCACACGCATCTAGAGGCAACAACCAGACTGTATGGTTATGGGAAACAGCAAGAATGGTTACGACAAACAAACTGTAATTTTTTGCGTGTTCTAGGAGGGGTAGGACACACTTGTAGGACTAGGAATAGGGGGTTGGAAATGTACCCCTAACGATCTAGAGGGGCAAATGTACCCATAGTTACCTTCAAGAAGTTCTAAAACACCCTGTAGATAACACAGTAATAGTCCTTAGTTTGACAGTATCGTTACATAAAGTTTCAATCACTATTGCGTGATTATAATGATAATAGTATGTTTGATTGGAGTTGAATGTCTAATTGAACATACCTCTCCTATTCCGTTGAACGCTCTGAGCAACAAGTAGAACATCTGGCGCACGAGCTCCCGGTTCTCAATCTCAGCCTCCTCCGACCACTTGACGCAGGTGGTCAAGATCTTCCTCTGCAGTCTTTCTGAGGGAAGAGAAACACCCTTTCAACTAAAAAGCTCTTTGCTTCTATTTTTTTAAAAGTTGTTTTATAACGGAGATTATAAAGTTAAAAAAGGGAGAAAAGGGAGTATATTTCGCCACTACCACCGGTTAGAGGAGAATATGCGAGAACTCCAGCTCTCAAGCGTCACCCCCAGCCATGGACCAGTTTCGTCCTTGTTACGACTCCTCAACACATCATAGGAAGGCAACGCAAGAGAGCAGGAGGATTTATAAGGGAGATTATAAGTTTTATAAGGGAGATTTCTCTCTATGCTCGTGTAAAAAGTGGAAGTTTGGTCCAGCCAACCCCCCAAAAAAATTCTCCAAAATGGAAAGGGAGGAAAAGCTGCCTTTCAGACATCCTAGTTTCTGTAGCAACTAGTCTGTGTACATAAAAGGGTCTCTAGCTCTAGCTGACTGACAGATCATGTCTTTCTTCGCTAGGCGGTTGGAAAAATTAAAGTTTCAGTAGTGGGGGGGCGGGAAATCCGGTAGCAGGTTCCCATGTTAATCCTATGGAGCAAGCAGCCAAAAAGGTCAAAAATTAGTTTTATGCCCCTCATTTCTACCCTAATCATACAACAAATGTCTTCCCTCAAGTTATGGACTATAGGATGTATGCTACTCGAAAAAACTTTAATTATAGCCTAACCCTAAAGCGTTAAATTACGTTTTTTTGTGGGCTCAAATTTCGTCGAAAATCGCGTATTTTCTTGTTCAAAATAGAGCTCACAATCATCATAATATAGATATTTAGGCTGTTCTTCAAGTTTTGTCGGGTAGCATACACCATAGAGCAGAGGTTCTCAAACTGTGTGCCGCGGCACCCTGGGGTGCCGCGAGGGTATACCAGGGGTGCCACGACAACAACCAAGAAAAGTTGCAAAAACTTACGAAATTTTAAATATGGAACAAATCTTCTTAACTGTTAATGGGGGATGAAAACAGGGAATATTATCCAACTTTTTACTCTTTTATTTTTCCTTTTATTCTTGCGTTCGTAGAATGCCAAATATCTTTTCTATAACTTACACAAAATAAACTATCAAAAACACTGCTTTTCGCAGAAAAAGGGACAGAAGTAACAAAATAATTTGTTGGAAATTAAAAAGAGTACAGAAAGGCGTATATGGGGGCCAAGAGTGCCCTGTCCCAACGAAACTCGGACTTTGTCTACCAAAACAAGTTAGAAGCCTGATTTTTAGCATCAATTACTGGGGGAGAAAAATTTTATTATTCAAAACTTTTTATAAGCTTATCAAAATCAAAATCCTACCAAAAAATATACCATATACCCGAAATTCGGAGAAGGAGTAGGTGTATACCAAAACCAAGTTAAGCCCTGTTTTTAGGATTAAATTTCCAAAAATTTTGGAGGGATGACTTTCACATCCCCTTTTTTACTTGGAACTTTATTTTATTCACAACTTTTTTTATAATGTTAAGTTCATCAAAATGCAAATCCTGCCAAAAATGTAAACCCAAAAACCTGTCTTTTACAGTCAACTTTCCAAAAAATTTCTGGGTTCGAACTTTATTACAACCTTTCTTTTTTTAAATTATTTTATAACACAAATTTCTACCTTAAAAAAACAGAAAGAAACTACATTGAACCTATTTAATTTACATGGAAGGTTTGAGGGCTAATTTCGGGCCCCTCCTGATGGGGGGTGCCCCGAATTTTTTTTAGCTTGCCAGGGGTGCCGCGGCTGAAAAAGTTTGAGAACCCCTGCCATAGAGGACCCATAACTCGAGGGAAGACATTTGTCGTGTGATTAGAATAGGAGCGAGGGGCAAAAACCCAATTTTCGGCCTTTTTGGCTGCGCGCTCCATAGGATTAACATGGGAACCTTCCGGACCAATGTGGAACCTTAAGATATTATCCGAAAATTCTGAAAAAACTCACATTTACTCTCTGCCACCTTAGACAACTTTTCGCACTATTGCATCAAAACCGAAAAAAGTTTTTTTCCTTACACCCTATTAAGCATCTTCTCAGAAGAAGAGGAAAGGGAGATGAGGTGCTCATTGGCGAGAAATAACTGGTTTGGCCCTCTCTATATTCCTCCCCAACCGCAAGGGTTGGGCTCGTTTGCGGTTAGACAACAGGTTAGGTTAGGTTTCCGCTTAGCGAGAAAACAATATTAGACCAATTCTTGGTGTACATGTGACTAAGGGGGGAGGATAATATAGGGAAGCATGACAAAGGGGGAGATGGGGTGTGAAAGATGATGACCATCAGTGATTATCTCACCCTCTGGCCTTGGTCCTTCCTTCTCTGGTTTCTCTTCCTCCTGATCTGCGGCCTTCACCATCTTGACTAGGTTCAGAAGTCGCTGGGTGAGGGGCTTGGAGGGTTGCCCTTGACCCCCAGTCTCTTCCTCTGTTCCTTCTTCCTCCCCTGATGAGCAGACAGTCTTGACTCTCGAAACCAGCTCCTCGTGGTAGGAGGAGAGCGTCTCACGGAGATCTTCACCGCAAGAGCAAAGGTCCGCCTGGTCCTCCTCGAGGTTCTTGAAGCACAGGATGGAACGCATCTGAAACGGTCAACAGTCGGTTCTGCATTCCAAATGTATTTGGAGTGTCGCGAATCGAAATCTCACGTCGGTACCATCCAACAGGGTCTGATTTACCGTTAGGCCTACTATGCCCGGGCCTATAGGGGCCCCACAATTTGGGGCCCCCCTAATTTTGAAAATTAAATTAAAATTTACGGTAGAAATTACTTTTTTTACTTCCTAGAAGGTTTTTTTCATTACTTGTTAACCAAATAAAACCTAATGTAATGCAAACATGTTATTATATTAATAATACATTTTTTTAATGCACGGGATCTTTTATATTTTTACTTGTATTATTATAATCCAAATTACTCAACTCCGTTCGAGGAAAAAGGTAAAGAAAATCAAGGGCGCTTATGGATTTTTTAAGAAAGATAGACAGATTTAAAAAAAAAGAAAAGAAAAAGAAAGAAACTAAAGGAAATCTGGTATAAGTGGAAGCTCAGTGAGTAAAAGCATAAACCAGAAGCACCGACCAACCAACTACTCAACTCCGTCCACGTGGTTGTGATAAACCATAGGTAGCGCCGTAACGTGGGGCCCCCTTCCTGAATGTTGGGCCTAGTGTTAACAAATTTTCTAAATCGGGCCCTGCCCCCGAAGTCTTGCTTTAACTACTAGGCTACCCATGGCCTTATAATTTTAAGTAAAAAATTCGATATGTAATTACCTGTTCTTTCGGTGAGCATCTGAACTCTCTCGTTTTTCTCGCAGCCACAGCAGAAGGCATGTCCGATTGCTTGATATCAATGTAGCGCCTGAGCTGATCCTGTAATCATCAATACAACATTTTGAACCAATAAACAGTGATAGCATATTGTAAGGAAAAGAGTGGGCCAACTTTCTTCAAAGAATTGTTAATTTTTGCTCTTAACGATCAGGATAACCCACTTTCTCTAAAAGTAACATTTAAATTTTTAAAACCAACTTGTTTGGAGGATTATTTTTATATTCATTATTTTTATTTTGTGTTTTGCATATAATTTTAAGCTGGCAATAGTTTAATAACAATCGTATCTTATCACTTAAAATGAATACAAATAAATAAACATACGATACGCTAAGGGGAAGATTAATGAGATTAAGAATATATCAACTTTTGTCGGAGATGTTTATGAAGTCTCATCGTACGTTTGGCCCCAGATTCTTTCCAACTTTATTCTACACTAAATAATGGCAACAGAGCGTGGCATGTTGAAAAAGGGCGGGGTTATAGTGAAGTGACTGTGGGGACTGAATTTAATAAATTATAACACAAGAAGGTATTGCTGCAATAACTTAAACTAAACTTTTGTTAGCATATATTTGCTACGATGGGCATAAGTACACTGTAAAAATAATCCTGCAAAAAAACAGAAAATTTCTGGCAGCAAAAGTTGCCAGAAAAAATCTGTAGATTGAAAAATCCTGTAAACAGAAAAAAGCTGTTACCTACAGGTAAATGCTGTAAAAAGAAACTTTCTGTCAAGTGAGCCAAAGATTTTTCTGTTGCCTATCAGTAATTTTCTGCTTGTGCGCATGCACTTATTTTAGTAGAATTGTTTTAATTTTAATTAATTGATATCCGGGGATTGAACCCGCAACCTACCGCATGCTAAGCACGCACGCTACCACTGAACCAAAGAAGATTCAGTACAACGTTGCCAATAGCTGTATTGGTTTTCGATGCAGTAAGTTTCTGTTTAAGTACAGATAAGCTAAACAACTAGGTAAAAGCTGTTATTTTACATAAAATAAATAGAAGTGCGGTGGGAATGTTACATGACAGAATATCTCTGTAAACATAAAGTCACTGTTATTGAAAATTTCTGTTTTTCTACAGTTTTTTTTTACAGTGTAGAGGGTTGAAGACAGGCGCGGATTCAGGGGGTGGCACTCTGCACAGTACCCTCCTTGGCCCCAAAAAGGTTCTCAAAATGAGGTAAAACCCTACTTTTACACGTAAAATTTCAAAACATTTTCTTGGGGAGGACACCCACACTGTAAAAAATAATCGTACAAAAACAGAAAATCTCTGGCAGCAAAAGTTGCCAGAGCTTTCCTTTTCACGGAATTTCTCTGTTGACTGAACTTTTTCCGTGTCCTATACGACCGTTTCGAAACTTTTGGGAACTATTCCAACGGGAAATATTCAATTTTTTAAAATACATATTTTGGTCTCTCTTCAGACTGGTCTCTTTTTTAGTGGGTTATTTTCCTAAATATCATCGCAGGAAAAGTCGTTGTTTACAGAACAAGTTCAGTCAACAGAGAAATTCTGTGGAAAGGAAAGCTCTGGCAACTTTTGCTGCCAGAGCTTTTCTGTTTTTCTACGATTATTTTTTGCAGTGCATACTCCCCAATGGTACCACAAGGAGATCTTGACTGGAAAGGTGCCCCCCCCTTGGATCCGTGCTGGATCAGTACCCTCTATAGCTTAGAAAGCCTGAACACTGATTGCTGACGTCAGCAAGCGAAGGCTGAAAATCGCCCCGCCTCTCCAATCAGAGGTAGGCTGAGAGGCTCAGTAGCTATCAGTGGCATTATCCTCTGTAGTTAAGAGGCTCAGCTACAGAAGGTAAGATCCCTGATTGGAGAGGCGGGGCGAACTTCAGCCTTCTCTTACTGACGTCAGCAATCAGTGTTCGGGCTTTCTATAGAGGCTATGGCTGGATAATCTATAGAGGGTACTGGCTGGATCCGCGCCTTGTTGAAGAGAGGTTCTATACTCACGGCCTGTATCTCCGAGACGTAGTCATCACAGTAGGCCACCAGGGCCTCGACACGATGCCGTAGCTGCAGGTCGAACAGGTGATGCAACAGGTAGCACATCTGCAGCTTCACCCCCTCTGCAATGGGCATGGCCAGCAATCCCTTCACCTCGCTCTCTGTGAAACAAAAAACAGCATCATTATGATGTTTTTATGATGTCCTTCCAAAGACAGCCTCAACTTCAAGATGTAACAGTGCGAGTTCTTCTAGGGGGCCGTTCAAATATGACGTCAGCATTTTTTTGGTCATTTTTAACCCCCCCTCACCCCTTGTCAGCAAAGATAAGCAAACCTCAACCCCCCCACCATAATTACGTAAGACACTGCCGGACCCCCCCTCCCGAAATTTTGACATCCGTTGTAGTAAGTACTGTTTTTTCCTTGAAAGTGTTCAAAAATGAGTCGAAATACTACTTTTCGGGGTTACAATTTCAAAATGTTAGGGTGGTCCATCTCCAGAAAAAAGTGCTTACGTCAGATTTCCTAATTCAATTTTTTGTTACATTTATTTTTGGTTCAATTTTGAAATGAGGAAGTTTCATAATTTTTTTTTATTTTTTAAATCTATCCAACCTTACGAGAAAACCCTGAAACCGAGATATTTTTTAATTCTGATCATTATTTATTTTTTTATCGCGGCTTAAAGTTTGCGCTCTGGAAAAGGCGGGAAAAACAGCGATTTCAGATTCGTGATGTCACTCGGCATGTCAAAACGACTACAGCTCGCATCTCCTCCTAAACTACGCAGCCGGCGTAGACAAAACTCGGTATATAGACGTATCTAGAGGCGAGGACGATCACTACCAAGTTTTCTAAGTTCGAAAATCAAATATTAACAAGCAATTAACGATTTTATGGCTAAAAACGCTTATTTCTCCATTTCTCTACTGATGTGGATCTGCTTGACTCGCTATTTTAAATATGAAAACCTCAGGATTAAATATTTTTAATAAGAAAATCCCTATAATTGCCAATTTAAAAGTTAAATCAGCTATGAAAACACCAAAATAAAATCAAATAATTAATTTTAAAACATTACATTCTTATATTTTAAGATGAATTATTTATTAAGATTTTATTTTAAGAATTAAATATTTTTTTTAAGTGGGACTAATCTTCTTCTGGTCAAGTGAAACTAAGCCAGATCCATGAGGTCATAAAGACCTTTTATTTTAATAATGAATAAACATCAGCAATGCCTTTTGTTTGGTGTCGAGTGACGTCAAATTTGATTTTTGAGCGTTTGCGATTGCATCATTTGTTTACGACTTTTTTCAACTTTTATTTCTTCTGTATCTCAGTAAATAAATTTTTGAGGAAAATTTGGATTGCAGATTTGGATTTTTCACATCTTATATTGTATAATTATACCCCAAAATCGAAAATTTAAAAAATATGAAACTTCCTCATTATTTATGCAAGAAACAAAGATATTTTCGAAAATGCACCATCTTACGTAAGCATCACTCATATCCCCCCTTCCCCCTTGTCAGCAAAAATAAGCAAAAAGCAAACCCCCTCCCCCCTTAAGTGCTTACGTAATATTTGACCGGCCCCTAGGCTCCCTAACTACCACCTCCTTTCATGAAGAAAGTTTAATATATTGAACTTTAAATCCAAATCCTAATCTTCATCCTAATTGAAACTCTAATTTTTTTCTCTGTGTAGACGATCGCCAAGAGTAACTCGTACCGAAACCACTTTGAAGTTTGGTCAGTCTTCTTCGCAGGGAGTTTCAAAAGTCCGTTTCGCTGCTTTTATTTCGAATCAACGGGTCCTAAGGTCACAGAAGTAAGGTCTACCCCTAAGTAAGTGACCCTAGAGAATTCATTGAGATGACTTACAGCACCCCTAGCGTCGAAATAAAAAGGTTAAAAAAATAATTTAAAAACTAATGGAGATAGAACAAAAACCTCATGAAGAGTGCTGTTGTCAACGTTATGAAGGACCCACTGAAAAAAATTTCGTGAAAATATCGTGAATATTGGCAGAGATATTAGCATGTGAAAATAGCACCTTTTCAACCCTAAAAAAAGAAAAACTTTGCAAATTTGTAAGTTTTTTTTGATTTTTTGATTATTCAACTAAACTTTCACTCAACTAAAAAAATACAAAACTTCACAATACCACTGAAAAATTTGCAAATTTGCGAAGTTTTTCTTTTTTGAGGCCTGAAAAAGTGCTATTTTCACATGCTAATATCACTGCCAATATTCACGATATTTTCATGAATTTTATTTTCAGTGGGTTCTTCATAACGTTGGCAACAATACTCTTACTGAGGTTTTTGCTCTATCTCCTTTAGTTTTTAAATTAATTTTATTAACTTTTTTATTTCGCCTCTAGGGGGCGCTGAAAGTCAACTCACTGGATTCTCCAAGGTCCCTTACCTAGGGGTAGACCTTACTTGCATGAACGTAGGACACGTTGGTTCCAAATAAAAGCCGCGAAACGGACTTTTGAAACACCCTGTATATCGTGTTCCCATTTAGGACAAGATCGGTCACTTTTAACTAGTGATGGGCAAAATCGATAATTTTAGGTATCGAATACTTTGGTATCGAATACTTATAGGTATCGAATACTTTGGTATCGAATACTTATAGGTATCGAGTAATTTTAGGTATCGAGTACTTTTTTTCAATGTCGGGAAATGAACCTGAAGGGACAATTTTTTAGGGCCTATCCATAATCAGACTAATATTCAAAAAACTGAAAGCGATCCATCAAAAAGCCCCGTAGCTACGGGCCTGGAGGTGGATAGAGGCGAAGGATTTGGCAGGGGAAAAACCTAGCCGCGTCAAATTTCTCTCGCGGATGATAACGACTTGGGTTTGAGCGTTGCAAAATGAAAACGGAAACAGGCTGCGTTTGATCTACAGTAGGTATTATAAAGATTACTTCATTGAAAAATTTAAAACGAAATATGTCAATCAAGTATCGATACTTTTGTGGGTATCGAATACACTCGATACCTATAGGTATCGAGTACTTAAGTATTTGGTATCGATACCTGCCCATCACTACTTTTAACAGTCTTAAAATCTAACAACTTATTAAAGGACTTCAAAGTCTAGCAGTTTCAGTCATTGACGTCGTCAGCTACTGAAAATTTTATTCAGATATTATCAACTCATAGCAATGCCGTTTATAGGCATAGTGGATGGGCTCTCCTACCAGGATTGTAGTCCGGATCGAAGTTCTCTGGATCGATGAGTTGAAGCATTTTCTGCAGTTCTTCGTCGTTCAGAACTCCGATCAGCAGAAGCTTGTCGGCCAGCTTGATGATTGGCCTAAAAAGAAGAGAAGAAATACTTCAAGAATACATCGAATAAGCTCTCCATTTTTATGGCAATTTTGAGAAAGCTAACCAATAATAATTATCAATAAACACTTCGTCCTTTTTCCTCCAAGGACTGCATAAAAAAAGATCCCTGCGGCCGCTTACTTTTTCGCTTAACTGCGAGGTTTTTTTTGTGATACTGAATCCGAGGTTTTTTGTGAACAAAATTTTAATATTGTATACAGGGTGGTCCCGAATTCGTGGTACAAACTGGGTAGGATAGGTAGAGTGCATTAAGGCGAACAAGAATTGGTACAGGTTAGAGGGTCGCAAGTGGGGTTCAAGGGGTGAAAATCAAGGATGCAAATTAGCAAAAAACTTCGCATATCTGGCCAATAAGAGCAACAATTGTTTGATTCCGGCATTTATTACATTCGACCAATTAAAATTTTTCGTGTAAAAATGAGATTTAAGTGTTTATTCTAATCAAAAATAGACAAACAAATGAATCAGGGCATTAGATAGACTGCAATAGAAAGTGTCACAACGAAAACATCGTAATACTATGTTGGTTGGTTGGTTGCTTGGAGTTCACTCAGTCTGGCCAAGTAAAGTCTGGCCAAGGGACAATTGTAACTTAAATCTACCTTCAACGCATGTCTGATTAATTTATTTGTCTGTTTTATCTTATTTTTACATGACAAATTTGAATTGGTTGAATGTAATTAATGCCGGAATCGAACAATTGCTGCACTTATTGGCCAGATAAGCGAGGTTCTTTGCTAATTTTCACCCCTTTAAATCTACTTGCGACCCCCTAATTATACAAATTCTTGTTCGTCTTCATGTACTCTACCTATCCTACCCAGTTTGTACCACGAATTCGGGACCCCCTGTGTATGACAGGAACATTAAGAAAAATTCGCAAAAATTCTCCCCTTTTTTTTTTCGTTTTCTGCCCTTAGACCAACCAAAACATTTGCGCTTCTGAGCAAAACAGTCAATAAAAAAAATAAAGGACATCATAAAAAAAGCTACAAAAACAACTTTTCTCTCAGACGAATAGTGATGGATAGAGCATGTTTGAAAAAGAACTTTGAAAGGCCAATAACGAAGTTGCATGTGTCAGATTTTCAAAAACAAACAAGTGTTCCGTATGGTTTTTTGTATGGTAAAATGAAATATCTCGTCAGTTTCTCAAAAAAATGTACAGGTAATTAAATATTTTAATTTAAAAGTCGAGAAAAAAAACGTGACTGAAAACGTTTATTGTTTAAACTGTAGGATGACGTCAACAAACACTAATACCATCAACTCTTTTGCTTTTCAACAATGCCTATTGTAAGATGACGTTACATCCAAACTCTTGGTGTTTTCGCGCGCTTTTAAAAAGGGGATTTTTGTTCATTTTTTTGGCAATCAAAAAATTTCTCAAACGGCCTCAAATTTTGGGTAGTTGCTTATTTTTGCAAGAATCAATTTAAAAAATTTAAAAAAATCATGCAACTTCCTCATTATTGATGATTATTTCTGAATCACCCTGTAGGGATGTAGGAGGAAAGGGGGGTTGGTATACTCACACGAAGAGGTTCTCGTTGCTTCCCCCGATGGGGTCCCTGTTAGGTCTGTTCCCTTTTCGAACAGCGTCGTCCAACGCCTCCATCACAAACGATTTCAGACGCTCCATAGGGAAGTAGGGCGTGCTCAGCTCAGCAAGGGAAGTGATCTTCTCACTACAACACACACACAACTCTTTTATTAACAAAATACAGGGTGGAACAGAGTATAGAGAAGTCATGCAACACTTATTTGAAATATAATACAGTAAACTCCAGTAAGTACGCCGTTCAAGGGGATTTGTGAAAACGTCGTAATAAGCGGTACGACGCTATATGCGGAATTCCATAAAACACCGTTTCGGCGATATACCTAAAACCCGTAAAACCTAATCTTACCTAGAAACCCTTTTAAAGCGGGATTTTATCTCGAAAATAGAAACGAGACTAAAATAGAAGAGACAGGCAACCCCTGTTCATTTGCGAATTGCTGCTTATTCATAACACCTTTCTTCTCGTCATAAAGCTTGATTATCTTCAATTTATCATCGAAACTCAAAGCTTTCCTTTTACTTCCAGAAGAACTTGCCATTTTAAACTTATGCCGAGAAAGAATGGATACTGAATACGGCATCTGAACTTACACGAGACACTGATCTATGGAATGCGGAATTCGAATTGGAGGAGAGGGGGAGAATTTCCAAGAAATTCAGGGAGTGTTCTGATTTGTCACAGGACAACCCCACGTGTCCTGAAAGACACTGGGGTCATCCTTGAGGGCGCAACTGGGGGAATATTCGGGGGAAAAGGAGAGCGGTTGGGAAAAACCAGTTATACCATATTGTTCTACTCGCGTTTTCAACGGTTCTGTAGCTCATACATTATTTGAAAGGAACTCGACGACGCAATAACCGGGATTTTTCTTCGGGGGACTGTACAAAAGCGTCGAAATATGCGGGAAGTCGTAAAAAGCGGGGGCGCTATTAAGCGGATAGTTTTTAATGATAAAAGGCCTATCGGTACCAGGGACCGCAGAAAAACGTCGTAATCAGGGGTTGATCCAGGCGAAAATTGGGGCCGTTTTGCGACCCCTTCACAAAGATTAGCTCCGATAAAACGGCCCCATCACAAAAATAAACTTCGGAAGAACGGCCCCTTCACAAAAATAAACTTCGTAAAATCGGCCCTTTCACAAAATTTCTAGTGACAAAAAATTACCACTTTCAAATTTCAAACGAAGCCCTTCAAATATTCTCCAAAATGAACGCGATT
The DNA here is from genome assembly GCA_024610705.1 of Tetragnatha versicolor. Lineage (NCBI taxonomy): Eukaryota > Metazoa > Arthropoda > Arachnida > Araneae > Tetragnathidae > Tetragnatha > Tetragnatha versicolor. The sequence goes on from JANDEH010000046.1 coordinate 197,140, forward strand.
CTTCGGTTAAGAAAGTACCATACAATCCATAGATCGACGAAAACAGCAGTTTGCGTTTTCAATCCGGCAACCCTATGCTCTGCAATGAATTACGGAAAAATATATTTTTCACAAAAACCCACAAATTTCACAAAAAAAATTTCAATTTCACAAAAATTATGAAAAACAGGCCCCAAAAATTAAAACCTGGATCGACCCCTGGTAATATGCGGGACGTCGCACTAAGCGGGGGCGTACTAACGAGAGTTTACTGTAATTGTATTTATACTCACGCGATGGGGCTCATGGTCATGTGGGGTCGAATGGAAGCGTGCTGCATGGTGGAAAGAGAATGCGCGGCGGGGGGGTCGGCGTAGGTGGCCCTCAGATCTCCCCCTAAGGGCAGGATGAACTCGGTCTGGGTGAGCGCTCGAGCGTTGGCGTGGAACTCGAGGTGGAGAGCGATGAGGAGGTCGGCGAAGGCGGTTCTCAAAGGACCCGAGAGGTACTCCGATTCGACGGCGCACAACAGCTGCTTCTCGTCCACGTGGGCGCAGATCGTGTGCGCCGCGCGGTGGTTGCCTTGGAAACACAGCGCGCCGTACAGCGCCAGAGTGTGCGCGTGGAAGCTGCAACAGAGAGAAGAACACGTCAGTAATCGAACAATAAGGAAGCATGTGTCAGATTTTCCTAAACATTCAAGTGTTCCGTATGGTAAAATGAAATATCTAGTAAATTTTTCAAAAAAATATACAAGTGATTAAATATTTTAATTTAAAAGTCGAGAAAAAAAACATGTGACTGAAAACGTTTAGTGAAAAATCGTACGATGACGTCAACAATCATACCATCATCTCCAATGCTTTACAACAATGGTCATCGTACGATGACGTCACATCCCAAACTCTTAGCGTTATTGTGGGCTTTGAAAAAGGGGATTTTTGTTAAATTTTTTTTGCAATCAAAAAATTTCTCGATCGGCCTCAAATTTTGGGTAGTTGCTAATTTTTGCATGAAGAATCGTTTAAAAAATATAAAAAAAAATCATGCAACTTCCTCATTGCGTCGGCACACAAGAGGCTAGTGCCAAAGGTGGACTTTTAGCAGTCTTGGTAGCTTAAAAAGCATATTTTTATAATACTAGGGAGCTACCGCCCCCTGCTCGCTATCGCTCGCCAACCCCCGTTAACTGCTGACGCTGATACTTAAGGATCTCTTTGCCATCCTCACAAAACACAGCTCACAGCACTTACTCATTTTATAAAACATTCTTAAAACAGGGGAACAACTTCTCTGGGGTATTCTTTCAAAAAAGGGGAATATTCATTCAGCGGCGAAATTTTAACAGTTCCTTTATGGCAATATGAATTGGCGGATCGCCATTTAATTCCAAGAAAATTAGTAACAAAGCAGTGTAAACTTTCTTTTACCATTTCCCCAAGGTTATGTTTTTCTCACACAGATCCATTCAGAAGCACTGAAACATCTCAGGAATAAATTTTACTTACTTAAAATTTGTAATGATTTTCATTGATTGTCTGTGAAAAATGTAGTAATTATCGTAAACATCACGAAAATTTAGAATTTTGCTTCATGAGAACAAATAAACATCGAAATTGTGTCAGTTTCATAGCAATGACACGAATGTTCTGACTTTCGATTTTTATCTTTATTTCTAAAACATTCCCCCGCCATATCTAGTTTTGCGTTTTGGCATTATAAAAAAAAAGATACCTTTTACTACCTTAAATAATATAACTTGCAAAAGGATATAAAAATAATTATTATTGTAATAAATAAATACAAAAGTTCAAAATTTCTGAAAGCGAGTTTATATTTTATTGTAAATATAGTAATGATTAGGTTGCCACAACGACAAAGATAAATATATAAATATGAATTAATTATTTAAAAATAAAAGATAAATTAATTATACATTCGTTTTAAATATAATTAAAATCGTTTGAACAGCAAAAATATAAATATTGTTAAAAAGAATCCAATATATATTTTTTAAATTAGTGTGATAAATAGAAAGATGATTATTTAATGTATTTGAATGTTAAAAAACCAGTGAAATATGTTTTCAATTGTTTTAAAATTCATAGTTTCTTGCTTTGTAACTGCGACCTTATCCGAAATCTAAAAAAATGGAAATATTTTAAAATTAAGAATTTTTTTGAAAAATCGAAGGGCTTACTCGGAAATCCGGAAAGAATTCGGACATTTTGATACCATATATGTGTCATTTGGTTCAGTAATTAAAAAGCCTTTCTCTGGAAACCGTTCACCAAAAACTTTTTTTTAGAATAGAGAGAAAATGATAACCGGGGATAGAACCCAGGAAGCAGTCATCCTACCACTGCTCCAGTGGAGGTTTCTTTAAAAACTTATTATATATAACATCTCCCTTATTGGATAAACTTTTGATGCAGTGTTGTGGATTGCAAAAACTTCCTCGATTCAGAAATTTCGAGTCGGTCCCATCATTGGGGATAAAGATAAAACAAAAGTCCCTGCTGCTAACATAGACACAAGGAAAGGTACCTTAGTAGCTTCTCTCGTTCTATGAGCTCGAGGACGTCGATGCATCTGTCCTCCTCTGGGATGTGCACAGCCAGCATGGAGACGGGGTCTTCGCACAGCATGCTCCACCCCCGGACGTCGCTCAGCTTCAGAGCGTGAGGCTTCAGGTTGACGTTTGGCGCGCGGGCCCACTGGTACGGCTGAAGGCACTGGACCTAAACACAATTTGAAATGTTAGCCTTACCAAACTTATGCTGTAACAACAAAATACAATACTATTAATTAATAATTATATACAATATAAATGCAGTTAATACAAACAAATAAATGGATATATAAGAAAAAAACATTTTTTGAGAAGTACACTTAAATAATTGATTATTCGAAAAATTAATTACTTGACAAGCTAATAATTAAATAGGTGCAATAAACAACATTCAGATTAATAAATGATATACAGTAAATTTCAATAAAATCAGTAAACCCCAGAAATCGCATCTCCCTGACAAACCCTCCAACAAGAATTGGATTGTGACCATATTGTGAGTATTCCCTTGTGAATTCTCCAAAGAATGGGCCAATACTCAGTAAATCAAGTTGAAAGTTTAGACCACAGAGAAAAATCCAAACAGATGGTCCAAAACGGTATTTTTAAAAGTTGGGAGGACGCCACGAGGAACTATAAATGATTGACAGAGAGATCGACAGTACAGTACATTTTAGTGACCAAACCTGTGATTGCCTGTCACTCAATCTGCTATTTTCGAAGGAGAAGGAAAAAGGTTTTTTCGCCCAATCAGGCTTTTTCCTCCCGCCTCTCGTGACGTAGATGCGATCCCAGCGCCAAAAAATCCCCACATCCATCCAACTTTTCGATTTCCTTTAGCGCCTATAGCCACGGACTCTTTGTTCTAGTACTCTGTGGGGCCGTTCAAATATTACGTAAGCACCTAAAGGGGGAGGGGGGTTTGCTCTTTGCTTATTTTTGCTGACAAGGGGGGATATGAGTGATGCTTACGTAAGATGGTGCATTTTCGAAAATCTCTTTGTTTCTTGCATAAATAATTTAAAAATTCAACCAAAAATAAATGTAACAAAAAATTGAATTAGGAAATCTGACGTAAGCACTTTTTTCTGGAGATGGACCACCCTAACATTTTGAAATTGTAACCCCGAAAAGTAGTATTTCGACTCATTTTTGAACACTTAGGGTTACACCCAATAAGTACAGCTCCTTGTACGAGTCACCTAATTTTCAAGGAAAAAACAGTACTTACTACAAGGGATGTCAAAATTTCGGTGGGGGTCAAAATTTCGGTCTTACGTAATTATGGTGGGGGGTTTGAGGTTTGCTTATCTTTGCTGACATGGGGGAGGGGGGGTTAAAAATGACCAAAAAAGTGCTTACGTAATATTTGAACGGCCCCTGTGGTTTAGACTTTAGATTGATAAGATATGAATTGAAATAGAATACCTTGAGCCTTGGTGGGCACTGGGGTGTGAGGTGTCGCTCGGTGGATCGGAGGACAGCGGCTGAGAGGGGGAGTGTGGTGGCGGTGCGGCCCAGTTCGAACTGAAGCACCTCTCGGCAACTGGCCTCGAAGAACACGGCAGGGAACAGCTTCGTACCCGGCTCAACCTGTTAAGATACACATTTGTAGCAAATTTATGGGGTATTTCAGAGCCAATAAATAGAAAATGGAAAAAAGACAAACAACTGCATGAGGAAAAAATCCCCATTTTGAAAACTTTCATTGTCAGCCACAGCGAAATGATTAATGATACATAATTTCAATTTTTTTCCTTAACTATTTCTTCAAATACACTCAGGTCCAAAAATTAAAGACGATTTTATTTTTGGGAATAGTAATGATACCGATCGTAGTTCCTTTTTAGTAAAATGTGGTCCGAAATATGAATAAAGGATTCTATGTGGTCAAATTATCTTAGGAATATTTTACGGGAATACAAAGGCAGGAGGAGTAACCAATTAGAAGCGTACATGTGAGAGTTAATCGTCCAATACCTTTATACCTTTACGCCAAGGTGGAATACCTTTATGAGTTTTTAGGCGAGGGACACATCTGCTGAATATTCATTACCAATGGATGAGGTACTCCCCTTAAACAATTATTGTTAGAGTAATTTCCGAATTAGATATTCTTACTCTTAAATGATTATTAGGACACGAATTTTATTGACAAGATTTGAGTGATTATTTCAAATCAAAATCACTTTTGGACCTTGACGCAATCGCATTATTATTAAGCAAGCAAGAAAAGATAGCTTACCTTGAAGCTGTGCCTGGTGGGCTGTCCGTCTGCGGTGAATGTGAGCAAACCCATGGAGACGTCCACGTGACACCCCACCACCATCCCTTGGTTGGAGGATCCTCCCCCTCCGCCTCCCCTGCCTTCCCCTGCCTCCGTCTGCAGTCTTCCAGCGCACACCATGTAGCAGTCCTGACGATCCATCCTACACACACAGAGCAAACACCCATTGCCATTTAATATTTAGTATAATTTAAACATTTGTGACTGTTATATTTTAATATAGATCAAATTAAAGAAATTGTTTCATGATTTTGTTATTAAAAATCTAGTATTTTCAGATTTTTTAGCAAAAATAATTAGCATATGATAATCAAACATACAAAATATTAAATGGCACTGAAATACCTATTTGAAACACCAAGAAAAATTTAGTTGTAATAAAATTTATGACGCCTGGAACATTTTAAAATTTTTAAAAAAATTTTACATTTTTTGAAAAAAAATTTAAAATTTATCAATGGATTTTTCTGAAAATTTTTTATGTTGTTTGGGATATCAATCAAGAATACTGTAAAAATTTCAGAGCAATAGCTTCAAAATTAAAGAAAAATATTTAAAGGGATTTTAAACGTCCATTGTACCTTTACGTAATATTTGAACGGCCCCTAAGTTAATCTTGTCATGTATGAACGTAGTATAAGACATGGTACAAAGCTAAAAAAGTGTGTAATGCTCACTGTTGGTGTGGCGGATCTCCCTCGAACACCACCCTCCTGACCATGTCTGTGGAGAAGTGTTGCGCATCGAACTGTTTGTAGGTGGTGACCACCCAGCCACAGAACACGTTGTTGGGCTCTTGGCCAGGGAAGATGCGGATGCTGTACGAGAACTCGTCCACTAAGTTCAGAGAGCTGGCGTCGAGGTAGTCTCCGCCGTCGCTAGGGGGCGCCACCTCCGCCGACCCACGCACAGAAGGGTGGCGCTGGGGGGAGGTCACGCGTCCTTCGGGAGGGGCCGGACGGTCGGGCACGGCAGGAGGAACCTGGAAAGAAAATAGATCACCTTACCCACTGTTGAAACCAAAAGAAGAAACGCTCAGGTTTTCCTAAAACAAATCTCTTTATTACAACATAAAATCTCCCTTACATATGAGGCCCCAAGTTTCAAAACCGGACATATGCATTTTGACACAGCTGTGATAAAAGAATCGACCATTTGATGACCGCGAATCGGTCGCCATAGGATGACTAGTTGCCGCTATATCACGGCCGGTCTCCTTTCCGGCCGCCATGTTTTACCACGACTCAAATAAAGATTAACCCAAGTAAAAGGATGTTATAACAAGTTTTTACGATTTCAGTATATCCCGCTGGATCTGCGGTATGGTGCACGCTCTGCATGCGGGAGATACATATTTCAATCCCCGGTAACTGTTTAATTTAAAAACAAGAACAAAATTATATTTCGTAACGCACTTAAGTGTTATCATTTGAGTCGGTGTAAAACATGGCGACCGGAACGGGCGACCAGCCGTGATATAGCAGGATACCGTAATATTCCATTTGGCGACCGCGTCGACTCTTACCGAAGCTGTGTCAAAATGCATATGTCCGGTTTTGAAACAAGGAGCCTCATATATGTTACAGTTAATGTCCGAAATTCGGTAATGTTCAGATAGTCCTCTCCAAATCCTTACCCCGATACTTTTCCTGACTCAAATGATATTGAATGGTGGCATTCAAAAGAAAGGGACTGGAGGTCACACCAAACACAACACGGCGGTGTCTGTATGTTCTAATTACCTCGCATCTATCATCCTCCCACCACAGAAACCTCAAAACATCTCCCTCACGAACCCCCACCTGCAGAAAGGCCTTTCTAATATCAGCTGTCACTCCGATAGCACCACATCTAAAACCCGTTATAAGTCGCTGTATCTGTCTGCTGACATAAATTGGGACCGACACTGAGCAGGCGCGGATCCAGCACGGCTCCAAGAGGGGGGGGCACTTTTCCAGACAAGATCTCCTTGTTGTACCATTGGGGGTATGGGGGGTCCTCCCCCAGAAAAAAATTGAAATTTCACTGTTAAAGTAGGGTTTTAACTCATTTTTAGGAACGTTTTGAGTCTAAAGGGGGCACTTTTCAACACTATTACCTTTACTTTTTGACCCAAAGTGTTAAAATTTTGGGGATTTCCTAAAATTAAACACTGAGAACCCCATTTTGATACTAATGGGGAGTATGGGGGTCCTCCCCCAGAAAAAATTATGAAATTAGAACTGAAAAAATTGGGTTTTTACTCATTTTGAGAACCTTTTTGGGTCTCCAGGGGGGCACTTTCCAGAGTGCCACCCCCTGGATCCGCGCCTGACACTGAGACAGTCATTTAAGGACGAAGATCCAGGACGTCTAACAGAAGCATCAAAAACTGGACGTATTTTTGTATTACACTACTGGAATGTTTCAAAACTGACCTGTGTGGCAAGTAGTGCAGTATACTTCCCGTGGCCTGGGGGCATCTTGAGGGATTGCCTCAATTATTCCCTCACTCTCCCACTGATTAAAGACAACATACTATCTGAAGATACCATCTCTTTTAAGACGTTTTGTAACAGAGTGCAATAGATATTCAGCTATGTCAAAGTGGCTATCGAGGGGGGGGGTGTCCAGCCAACCATGGAAGGGAAACTTCGTACCTTTGATTCGAATCCCAGTCTAATGTTTTCCCGAAAGTGTCTCAACAACTCCTCATCGATCATCAAACCCGATTTTTTCTCTACAGGATCCCTGATACCTATTGCCTCTAATTCCCACAATTTTAGAGCCTCATTTCTCTGAAAACTCAGATACACCATATTATTTGCATATTTCTTGTTCTGAGCCCCCAAAACACTCCAATCGAAACTAGTTTCAATTGCAGAAACTCCTGATCTCAAGACCTCGATCCTACAAGTTAGCATCCTGCCAAGAGAGTCCGCTCCCAATAACCCCCTAACCTGTACCAATTCTTCTTCGTCTTGATGTATCCTACCTCCCCTAGAAGTCATGAAACACTTATCTGAAACACCCTGTAAGTTTGTTTATTGGGTGCGGAAGCAGTTTTTTAGAGCTGTTTCCAGAACAGCTGTTTGCGCAATCAAAAAACAAATTTTAACAGGATCTCAAGCGTTTAATATTGATTGTATTTACGTGAAACTTTGGACCTAAGTGTTTTCAACTATGATCTTTCATATTATCAAATCAAAAGAAAGGATTTCGAAATACAAAAAAGGTTTTGGCAGAGTTATCACATTTTTTTGTGTTTTTTAACTTTTTTCTTAATAAAAAAAATTTTAAAGTGAAGACTTTTGAGGTAATTTTGAAGATCATATTAAACCACAGTTTTTGAGACCATAATTAAGTTTTTACCAATAGTAGTTCTTCTACAAATTGAATTTTTCAATGATTTTTTGAGGTGTCGCTCCATTTTTAACTCCCTGGGATTTGGTCTGGGACCCCCCTTTCTATACCGATTCTTATTCGTCTTGATGAGTACTATCATCCCTGAAAGTTTGTTGCACCATTTCAGATACACCCTGTATAAATCACATTGCCATTATTATTTGTTTCAACTACAAACCGAACCAAAAGGAAAGTTTTAACGGAACGTTCCTAGAGGGCGCAACCCTCGATGTGATCTTTCTTCCAGGGTTTCGGTTTCTGCGTTGTTTGCCGTTTCGTTTGAACCTGTCATTCGGAAGCTTTGAAACCGGAACAAATCGATTTGATCTATTGAGGTAAGGCTTAAAAAACACATCCTACTGTGAGTGAAATATGATGACTTTGAAAACATGATTTTCCCCTATAAAAATAGAATTTTCTCAAAAAGTTGGGGGTGCGTTGCACCCCATGCACCCCTTAAATCCGCCCATGCCTATGACCCCCCATTAATCCGCCCGTGTCTGTACTGCTTAACCAACGATAGTAAAAGGGTCACGTGATTTTTTTATTTTAGTATTTTTTATTTTATTAAAATATACTGATTTTTTATGTACTATATAGAGGGGGTCTTTAAGGATTTAGCAAAGCAAATGTCTCTTCCTCTTTCAATCAACTGCCCCTCAGCTTCCTCTTTTCTCCCCTCCGAGTCTGTCAAAATCACAGAGTATAGAAGAGCTTACAGAGATTCCAAACGGCAGTTTTCCTCTTTAGGTACTTAATTTAATACATTTTCCCAGATTATAATTAATTTCACTAGCAGCCAATCAGAGAAGGCGAAAGTGTTTCCAAATTCGTCCAATTTTCGTCATGTAAAGCCAAATTTAGTTTACTTACAGTTGCAGTTACGTAAACTTGACATATTTTGAATGAGGAAAATAATTTGGTAAATAAAGTGTTAAATTTCATCGGTGTTGTTTTTTTTCCCTCCACTTCCGATTTGGATTTGAGTGACAGCCTCAGTGGGCGAATGACAGAGAGTTAGCAGGAATGACGTGGTATTAAAGAGGAGGCGGTTCCTTTGGACCTAAAGTTTTTCAATGAAAAAGTTGCCATTAGCGTCTGTGGTGGAGATGAACACTCTGTTAAGTTCTATACTCTGTGGTCAAAATCACCTGACCCTTTTACTATCGTTGGTTAAGGCTCAAAACAAACTGCGCGTCTTATAGACGCTACTGCAATCAATCTCCATAAAAAAAGGATGGAGAAAGCCATAGAGTTAGTACTAATATAGAGACAGCTTAAACATCTGCTCCGCTGTTCTAAGCGTGACCGGTCTCCCAATTTCGCTCTGCCACTCACACTTAACTTTTTGAACCAACTTGGCCACTAAATCCCTCTTTTGACGTTTTCGGTTTTTCGCGTGGCTTCACTCGTAAAGAAACCACGGCAAAAACGACCGCCAAGCTCATACCGCCAAGCGCCAAGCTTTGCCAACTTCCAGTTCCTCCTTCCTTCCCTCAAATTCCACCCGCCTACGGGAGCTCCCATGTTAAAAATTTACTTCCGCCACTCACACAGGTCTTTTCGACATACAGGGTTGCCTTACCGAGAAGAGTAAGCTGTCTCTATATTTGTACTAACTCTATGGAGAAAGCTTAGTCCCCTATCTTGACAGGAATGAAGATTCCTGTCAAGATAGGGGGAGTCCCAGGCTGAACTCCATGCTTTTTCTCCTCTTTGATTAATTGCAGTAGCGTCTTATGGTTGCTAGGTCTGACTTGCCACTAAGCAGTACGTGGCGTATGAAGATGAAAAGAAGGACTCACCACTAGCTGTGTGGCCGATGAGGTGGGCTGCTCCCCCTTCTCGTCCCTCTTCTTGAAGAAGCGGAAGGGTGATCGTCCCCTCCGCTTGGGGCGGTCTGGCTCCAGGTCGCTCTCTGCCCCACCGCTCTCAGCCCCCCTCCTGTACAAGTCCTCTGTGGAGGGGGCTCTGTCAGTGGTGGGGACGGCAAGGTCCATGGAGTGACGCTTGATGGGCAGAGCAGCAGCGGCCCTTTGCTGCTGATCCTCGGCGGCGTCTTCCGAGTAGCCGCGCTGAAGGTCTACAGAGATAATTTCAATTATTGATAAGAACTCTGATGATCGCTCCTTTGACAAAGAGGGTGAGGATAGACTTTTAGTGCCTGTCAACACTGGGGCGACTGGAGTCGCTTGTAGACGTTAGGATCAAACAGTGGGGAGAAAGAAGGACACTTGAGGGGCAATGCACTAGACCAGGGGTTCTCAAACTTTTTAACATCGCGACCCACTTTTGATAAACAAAATATAACGCGACCCACCGACTTCAGTTATTTATAATTAACTGAACTGAGATTATTATCTCATGCCCCCTCCCCACAGAATTTTAACTTCTCTGACTGGGGGGTGTTCACCAACTATTTAGTTACAAGGGTATGAAATAGCTTCATTGTGGTCTAACAATGATCCCTACAATAAAAAGGGGGGTCTGGGGGTACTCCCCCAGAGAAAATTTTAAAATTTGACCCTTAAAAACATGGTTTTAACTTGTTTTTTTTAGCAATATGGGATAAATTACATCAGTTGCATCATTTCCCAAGAAAATTCTTAAAATTTACATTGACCCCCCCAGTGTGGATGGGGAGAAACACTAAATATTTTTTCAAATCTTATTTCAATAACCGACTAGATTTGCATTATCGGCACATTAAAGTGACACACACATAGTACGTATTTACATTAATTGCCTTTTCCGTTCCACTCCAAGTAGTGTAGTTTTTCCTCAAATTTTTATTCTTTTTACTATAGTATGGGTAATTTCATAATTTCAAAAGTTCAACTAATAGTTTGATAGTTCAAAAGTCAATAACACCTTTTATGAAAAATTAAAATCTTCTCGCGACTCACCAAAAACTGACTGGCGACCCACCAGTGGGTCGCGACCCACAGTTTGAGAAACTCTGCACAAGACTATAGGGTGAAACGACCAGTAATTGACCAGTTAGTGGAAATTCCTCCAAGTTTTATTTTTCTTTCAAAGAAAAAAATTTTTCTAAAAAAATGGATAGTGGTTTAATATCAATGAAGGTATGAGGAATAATAACTGATAATCATTTTCCCTTTCACTTTTATAGAATTTTATTTATTTATTTTAAAAGCAATTAATTGAGATTTTGCCAGTAGTTGACCACTTACATCCAGTATTTGACCACCATTATTCCAGTAATTGACCATTGCCATATTCACCATTTCCAGAATAAAAATCAAAATATACAGCTCAAGCACGAATCAACCAACTGATCCACAACGCAACCTATCATTTCCAAAAGAGCTATTTGTTTGAGTCCCACTGAAATTTCCCCCATTTCTTTAAAACAGGGTGTTCTTCCTTAAGTTGGCTGAAAAAAAATACGCAACGGTGACGTTTGAAGAAAACGTTTCAGAAACCCTTACACAAGCTTTCATTCAATCTGATAATTTTAAAATTCTCTCACAAAAATTAAGAATTGGCAAATTTTATCAAATTTTTAAGTTTATTGTTTTTTTAACAATTTTAAGCGAAAATTCAGTTGTTTTATTGAATGGTTTTAAAATTTTGAACTTATCTAATATTCCATTCTTTTAAACACCCGTGCCTTTTGGCATTTAACCATTTATATTTAGTTTAACCATTTATATTTTTTATTACTGGGAAAATCTCCCTTTGCAGCTTTTATAATCAATAAATTAAACTCTGGAAGAGAACACGGAAAAATGTTCCTACTTATTAATTCTCATACTTTATTAATATTAAATCACTGTCAATTTAAAAAATAGTTTGTTAGAAAAAATATAAAACTACTTGATTAGTAATTATAATGATTTTTAAGATGTATTAGCAAACTCATATATATTTTAAGCAAGAAGTAGAACATGTGCTTTTATTGTTATTGTTTAACCTTTTAAAACCAGACTGTAAACCAGCACGATTCGCCACCTAAGCTACCTAGCGAGCGCTTGCACCGCGAGTCGTTAGATTCCAGCGTTTATACTACAGAAGGCTATCTAAAAAACTAAAATGCGTATATGTCTGACAACCAACCAACCAACTACCCGTAGGTACGTATTTTAGGGCTTAGTGAGAGGAGTGACATATTTTCAAAGCGCAGGTGTTGAAAATGTGAAGAACCAATGAAAGAGTTATATTGAATAAAGAGTCCCCATTAACAATAATGGTTAATTACTGGAAATGTAACTTTTTTTACAGTAAATCTAAGCAAAAATTGTACTGCAGGTAAAAATCTTTATGATCGCTCTTGTTTTGAAAAGAAATCTTAAAAGCAAATAAAATCCAGTAGTTGACCACTTTGGTCAAATACTAGCACTTTTTCTATTTTAGACAGCCAGTGGTTGACCACCCCTCAAATATCAAATTAAATGGTTAATATACAAATAATGATGGTTTTATTTAATTAAACTAAACATATAGAACCTAAATACATCAATCAATAAAATATTGGAATAAAAACTAGCTGGATGATTTGAGATTGAACTAAATACTCCATACCATTATAGCTAGTAGTGAAAGCGCATGCTTCGAAGCTTTGTTGATAACTTTGTTTTCAACTATTTATTGTGTCTTTTAAGAACAATACTGGAACTTAAGACTGTGCATGAACTTTTAATAAAATGTTAGCTATGTTTTCAACGCATCAGATTCGAAATAAACACACAACAGTTCTTGTTTTTTGCAAAATTATTCTCGAATGGTCAACTACTGGTAGGTGGTCAACTACTGGTCGGTTCACCCTACTCTGTTCATTTTGAACTGGCGCCCGAAAATACCTCCTTCCCCACCACCAAATCAGTAACCATGGCAACTATCAACTTCACAGCGACGTAGAAGGCTTACTATTGGCCGCGCAAAGAGCGTAGCCATGGTTACAAGTCTAGCGAGGAGGAAAGCACTATTCTTCAGGCGCCAGTTCAAAATTAATAGAGTATCGAAGTGTATATTTGGACGGCCAAAACGGCCAGTGGCGCATGCGCTGTAGGTCTCGTGATTACGTAGCAGTCTCGGCGCTTAGTGATGGAACCAATGGAACGCCGAGCCGTGGAAATTAGAGTAGAGTTTAGTTGAAAAATGGCCGTCCAAATATACAGTGCCATAGAGTATAGACTACTCATATAGCGGAGGAAATTATCCTTTCAACTTACAAGTCCCCCTTCTTACTGCCCTTAGTAAAGATCCGAATGCCTTGCGCGACACAAGTTACCCAGTCCACAATAAACCCTATAATTGTGAACAAAATGTCCTACCTTTTACATCAGATAGGCTGAATCCACTCTTCAGCATGTGTTTCTCCAAGTTGGCTGTGGGGTGTAAAGCAAGACCATTAGAGAACAATAAGTGGGGTTTTTTTTTCTGTACTTCACATTACATTCTTAACAGCTTTTTAAGATTTCTTGTAATATATACAAGCTGGTGATATATCAGCTATTGTTTCAATAAACTAAGTTAACTTTTTATGATGTCCATCTTCTGCTTTATTCCCACTGCATTCCCTAACCCAACAGTTTTTATTTACATTTCTGTAAAAAAAAATTTAGGGGTTTCTTTCGGGAAAAATCCACCGAGACAGAAAAGAATAACCTATTGTGACTCACCTGGGTGTCTAGAGCCGAATCGTCCACCAGACTGTCTCTGCCTCCTTCGGATCTCCTCCCAGTTCTGCGCCTTGCCCAACTCACTGAAACAACGAATTAAATTAGGGAATAATATAGAAACAAAACGGCTTGATGCAGAGAGATAATAGCACAAACAAGTTATACTCTGTTCATTTTGAAAAGGTGCCTAAAAATAGGGCTTTCCCCATCGGTTAAAGCGTAACCATGGTTACGCTCTTTGCGCAGCCAATAGTAAGCCTTCTTCGCCACTTTGACGTTGATATTTGCCATGGTTACCCATACAGTGGTGGGGGAAGGAAATGTACTTAGGGGACATCCATAAATTACGTGAGGTGTTTTTTTCCAAAATCTGGACAACGACAAAGCTGACTTGGCTGCAAAAACAGCCACTCTACAAAACAACTCTTTTATCCCATTCTGTGATATTTTAACACATATTAGAAACTCAATAAAGACGAACTGGCAATACTCGTGGGATATAGAGTTTAGAAATAAACTGTATGAAATTAAACCCTATGTAACTGGTTTCCCTGAAACAAAACTTAATAGATTTTTAGATGTAAAATTGACAAGGCTCCGAATTGGACACACTTATTTTACACACAAGCATCTTTTTCATGGAGAATCTCCGCCTACATGCCAGGCTTGTGATGTTATTCTATCTGTTAAACATATATTATCCGAGTGTCCCAGATTTCGACTGGTCAGGCGACTGAGACTAGGCGTAGAATATCCAACGCTAGCTGATATTATAGGTGACGAGTACCACAAAAATATCTTTCATTTTCTACGTGATATAAACTTCATAAATCGTGTATAATTTTAAAGACTAGTATATAAATGTCTTGTGTTTGGCGCGGAATGGCCAAATTTGGCTCTTGCGCCATAAAACCCCACCAACCAACCAAAATCTGGACCCCCCCTCCCCCCTTGGTGAGATTTAGTGGGATTTTGCTGGAGCCCCCTCCCCCCACGTGAGATTTACCTACAAACTTTAAAAATAATTTTCTATCCTATTCGTTTGCATTTTGTGCTTCACAGCACCTAAAACTTTTCCATTATTAATGATGTGGGGGAAAAGGACATTATTCAGCCTAAAAATCACCACAGTATCTTATGTGTGGGTATTATTCCTTTCCTTAAAAAGGAAAATCGTATAATTTCGAACTTAAAAAGTTGACGTGAGATTTTAATCGACCCCCCTCCCCCTTGATGAGATTTGAAGAGATTTTTCCAAACCCCTCCCCCCCTTTTTGACCTCATGTAATTTATGAATGTCCCCTTAGGCGCCAATTCAAAATGAATAGAGTATAGTTGGTGGCTTATATACAGTTTACAAATGTTGCCACATCAAAAAGTAACACTGTGATTGGTTTATTGGTTACTAAGGTCTAAATATAGTTCGAGGTTTCGAGTCCACTACTGCTCCTATTGTAAAAATTTAATTTTTTAAAAAAATCATGGTTTTTTTAGCATACTTGTGTCTAGGGTAAAAAAAACACTTTGAAAACAAAAACACATGTTTTTCCAACAACCTTGTTGTTGTATGGGGAGAATTTGAGTTTAAACAAAAACATTCCCGAGCCACCCAGCCTGAAATCCGATTTTAGCTTCTCCTATGTTAGGTGTCATAGGTAAATTGGCGCCATCCTTTATTATTTAAAGGTTGGAAAAACTCATTCAGAAAATTTTCGGTCTTTCCTCAAAAGTTAAAAGTAAAGTTTTTCTAAACAAAGTTCCTAATTATTGGGGGGACGCTTCCCCCCAGTGGCTATAAGCAGTTTGGTTCCAATCACTCGATAAATATATTTTTAATTCTCATTTTTCTTAGCTCAACATGTTGACAAGCCCAAACAAATGTGACGCGGGGTGGAAAATGGAGATGGTAGAAAATTCGTCCCATACTTGGGGATTTAAAAAACCGTTCGATTGGATTCCGGAATCGATTCTTGAGGTTCGATTCTTGGATTCGATTCCCAAGGTTCGATTCCAACTTGCAATCGATTCCTTAGAGTCAGAATAGAACTTATCTATTTCAATCACAAACCAAGGATAATTAGTAATTATTATTAATTTAATTAATTACAAGCAAAAATATTGTCTGTATACAGGGTGTTTCAAAATTGCGTTGCACGGCTTTTATTCGGAACCAACGCCTCCTAGGGTCATGGAAGTAAGGTCTACCCCTAGGTAAATGACCATGGAGAATCCATTGAGATGACTTACAGCGCCCCTAGCGGCAAAATTAAAAAGTTAAAAAAATTCATTTAAAAACTAAAGGAGATAGAGCAAAAACCTTAGTAAGAGTGTTATTGCCAACGTCAAGAAGAACTCACTGAAAAAAATTTGATCAAAATATCTTGAATATTCGCGGAGATATTAGCATGTGAAAATAGCACTTTTTCAGGGGTCAAAAAGTAAAAAGTTCGCATATTTGCAATTTTTTGATTTTTTGATTAAATTTTGTGTTCTTTCAACTATGAAATCACAAAACTACACAATAACACTGAAAAATTTGGAAATATGCGAACTTTTTACTTTTTGACCCCTGAAAAAGTGCTATTTTCACATGCTAATATCTCCGCGAATATTCAAGATATTTTGATCAAATTTGTTTCAGTGAGTTCTTCTTGACGTTGGCAACAATACTCTCACTGAGGTTTTTGCTCTATCTCCTTTAGTTTTTAAATTAATTTTTTCAACTTTTTAATTTCGCCGCTAGGGGCGCTGGAAGTCATCTCAATAGATTCTCCATGGTCACTTTCCTAGGGGTAGGCCTTACTTCCATGACCCTAGGAGGCGCTGGTTCCGAATAAAAGCCGTGCAACGCAATTTTGAAACACCCTGTATGTGTGTATAATAATTCGAAAATTAAGTACGATTCCTAAGATTCGATTCCTGCTGGAATGGATTCTTTTAAGGGTTGGATTCTTTGGTATCGAATCCAAAGCATTCGATTCCCCTTCAGAAATATATTTAGAACCCTACTACTCACTCTATATACTCGTCGTTGCAGGTGACCGGGAGGCTGAGTCGCAGAAACTCGTAGTTGACCTTGTCCACCGTCTCGTAGAAGCGGTGGGCCACTTTGAGGGCAGGAGGGGAGTCGGTCCCTGGAGGAACTCTGACCACTTCCACCTGAGGGCTCTCCCCCTCCTCCACGTTCAAGAAAGCCGGTTCGTCCCGGTTGTACCTGGAAAACAAACCGTTTGGTCACTATGCTCTCAATAGAGCATTTTCAATCACATGACTCCGACCTAGCAACGGCCTTAGCAACGGCCTTAGCAACAGACTGTTTGACCTACAGCAAGGAAAATAAGACTGGTAGAAACCATGGCAACGCACAGGGGAAAAGTGTGGAGACTGTGGTAATCACGAGACTTTTCAACCGCCGATTCAAATTACAAGAATACGATGAATAAAGTATAGATACGAGTTCTTAAATTGTTGCAACAATCGTTCCTATGTACAAAGTGGGTGTATTGAGTGCATACCAGAATGTCATGGTTCTGTTCATGTTGACGCAGAAGGGCTCGTACCCCTCCTGCAGGCCACAGGTGGTGAAGAAGCGCAACAGGTTCACGTCCTGCCCGAACACCAGTCGCGCCTTCTGACCCATGCCCAGTGTCAGGGCAGGCACGAAACCTGCAAAGAACAATTTTTTTCATTAAAACAAATCGATCGAAAACACACTCATGGTCAGTATTACCCCGTTCGCACTGGCAGAAAAAATACCCTTTATTTTCGTTAGCACTTTGTTGCCATGGAAACAGGCAAAATCGCCCCATCTTTTGAAAACGGCGTTTGCCTTGACAAGGGGCAAAAATAAGCACTTTACTGTGTGTAAACCATAACAGCATGATTTGTAAAATAATTAAAAATCAATACAACTTAAAACTAATGAATAAAATCACCAAAAATACAAGTAAAAATACATAAAAGATTATTAATTGACTAGTGAATTGATTAGTGTGTTTGCATGACAACAAAGTGCTAACGAAAATAGAAGCAAAAATAAAGGCCAGTGCGAACGGTGTATTACGGCCGTATCGACTGTTGCGATCTATCTGTATCTGCAATGTAGAGTATCTGCGAAGAAGAAGATCTGCAGATACATCAAGCAAGCAAACAATATTAGCGCCTGTTGCGCATGCTTCTCTTGCCTGTATATATGTTCCACAAGCTGCATTTGTTGTTGCCTGTTTTTCCCTATTAACCTGTTTACTTGTTACAATAAAATAAGATGCATCTTCCGGATCTGTCTTCTTGACTCCACCCAACATGCCAGCAGTAATCACAGCACTGGCGACTAAAGATGGGATCGTATCTACTGCGAGTTTATGCTGCGAGCTGAGTTTCGGCCCAGGTGTTTTAGGACTACTGGCACTTTGATATGCAACGTTGCTGCCGCGTGTTTGGGTGTAGTGGAGATGTAAGTACGGTGCAAAATGTTTTGACAAAATGGCTGTCTCTCCGGCCGTGATTTCAAAAATGGCTAGCGTAGGTAGTATGTCTGAATTTGATGTTACAGATCCTGGTAGTTTCGAATTGTATAGTGAACAGTTGAAGTTCTTTCTGGAAGCTAATGATATTAGCGATGCAGGCAAAAAACGTGCTACTTTGATCGCGGTATGTGGTACGAAAACCTTGGGTATTATTCGCTCTTTGATTTCTCCAAGCAGTATTACAGATAAGTCTTACGATGAGATTATCGAACTGCTAAAAGGGCACTTCACTCCTAAAACCTCTGTTATTTACTCAAGATTTTTATTCCATAAACGTATGCAGCGTTCAGGTGAAAGCATTAATGATTATGTCACTGAATTAAAACGTTTAGCTGAGAGTTGCAATTTCACAACAACTCTATCAGAACGTTTACGTGATCAGTTGGTTTGCGGTATTTCAAATGAGGGATTGCAGAGGAGGTTACTAGCGGAGTCAGATTTAACTATGGAAAATGCTGTTAAAAAAGCTCTGGCTGAGGAAACTGCAACATCTCAGGCTCGATCAATGCATCGCGTTTTGGGTAATGTTTCTGTTGATTCACTTAAAAGTAATAAAAATAAAATTTTAGAGGGTCAATCTAAGCCTAAAAATTTTAAGCAAGGGAATACTGGTGTGTGTCATGGGTGTGGTGCAAACCACGATAGATCGTTGTGCAAATTCAAAGACGCAAATTGTAATTTGTGTGGAATAAAAGGGCACATTGCTAGGGTTTGCCGTTCAAAAAAAACAAAGAATTCGGGTCACAAATTACATGATGTTAAAACTTCTAATGTAAATCATGATTATTCCCTGAATCGGGTACGAGCTTGCAATTCATTAAAGCAAAATGTAACTGTAAGTGTTGAGGGTCGCGATCTTGAGATGGAAGTCGATTCTGGTTCTCATTTTTCTATTGTGTCTTTGGATACTCTTAAGAATATTTTTGGGTCACTAAAGCCAAAACTCGCGCCAACTTCAGTTTCAGTATCTGACTTTCAGGGGAATAAAATCCATCTTGTGGGTACATGTAACGTTAATGTGATCTATAAAGACTTTAGCCATAAATTAGATCTATTGGTGACTAAATCTAGATGTACAAGCATTTTGGGTTACTCGTGGTTCAAACCTTTAGGATTTTATATAGGGGGTATTAACTCGGTTTCTGATCCTGTGCAGAACGTGCTGGAAGAGTTTGCTGAGGTTTTCAGTGAGGGATTGGGAACTTATACGGGACCTACTGTAAGTTTGCCAATAGATCCTTCGGTGCCGCCAATTCGAATGAAAGCACGTAACGTTCCTTTGGCCTTAAAACCTAAAATAGAGGATGCACTAAAAGAACTCTTGTCCGAAGGAATAATTGAACCTATAGATGATCCAAAATGGGGTACACCCGTGGTACCTGTTTTGAAACCAAACGGTAAGGTGAGATTATGTGGGGATTATAAAATTACACTAAACAAGGCTATGCAGGCTCATCCCCATCCCATACCTGCCGTAAACAACCTTTTGACTAGTTTAAAGGGGGGTGGTTTTTATTCAAAAATCGACCTCGCCCAAGCGTATTTGCAGCTACCGGTTGATGAGAAATCTGCGGAAGCGCAAACAATTCTCACGCACAGAGGTGCATATAAAGTAAAGCGACTTCAATTCGGAATAAACGTAGCACCAGGTATTTTTCAAAATACAATAGAAGACTTATTTTCGGGTCTAGAGGGCGTTGTTCCCTACTTTGATGATGTCCTTATTAGAGCAGAGTCTAGGGAAGAGCTGGCCCTAAGACTAAAGGAGGTTCTGAAGAGGTTGAAAAATGCTGGGTTACGTGCTAAAAAAGAGAAATGCCTATTCGGAGTAAAAGAAGTAGAATTCTTAGGGTTTCGTGTAGACAAAGAAGGAATTCACCCTTCAAGGTCTAAGGTAGAAGCGATACAAGGAGCTCCTATCCCTGCTGACAAGCAACAGCTTCAGGCTTTTTTAGGGCTAATAAATTTTTATCATAGTTTTCTTAAAGGTAAGGCTTCGATTGCTGAGCCACTGCATAGGCTGTTGGACGGAAATTCTAAGTGGGAATGGTCAGAGATTCATAGTGAGGCTTTTACTAAGCTTAAAGGTCTGATTTCATCAGATAGCCTGCTCGTGCCTTTTGATGAGACTTTGCCTATTTTGTTGACATGCGACGCTTCTCCTTACGGAGTTGGCGCAGTGTTAAGCCATCAACTTCCTGATGGGCGGGAGGCACCGATTGCATTTTCCTCTCGCACTCTAACGTCAACGGAACGTAACTATGCTCAAATAGACAGAGAAGCACTGAGCATAATTTCAGGTATTAAAAAATTTCATAATTTTTTGTATGGACACTCCTTTACTGTGATCACCGATCACCAGCCTTTGCTAGGTTTATTTAGTCGGTCCAAGGCTACGCCAGAAATTATTTCTCCCCGTATGTTACGTTGGGCATTAATGCTAAATGCTTACAATTTTACTCTAATTCATCGCCCAGGTAAAAAAATTTCTAATGCAGATGCTTTAAGCAGACTTCCGAAACAAATCCCAGATTCCAATATTCCTCCTCCTTTAGAGGTTTTGTTTGTTGAAGATTTAGAGAATCCTCCGGTTAGTGCTAGGGAAATCTCAAAGTTTACGCAGCGTGATCCTGTACTCTCTCGCGTACTGAGTTATGTGCAGAAAGGCTGGCCGGAGGGAGACTCAACCCCAGAGTTTCGTACGTTTTTACAAAAAAGAAATGAACTATCAGTTCATAAGGGTTGTCTGTTATGGGGAAATAGGGTTGTAGTTCCTGGGCCGAAACAACTCAGAGTGCTAGAAGAACTGCATCTAGCTCATCCAGGAGTGGAACGGATGAAGAGTCTCGCACGTTGTTATGTGTGGTGGCCAGGCATGGATTTAGCTATTCAGAACCATGTTGCTGGGTGCACTCTTTGCCAGACAACGAGACATTCACCTCCACGTGCTCCTGTCCATCCCTGGGAGGAGACGAGAACTCCCTGGTCCAGGATCCATGTGGACTTCGCGGGGCCGTTCCAAGGTCAGAAGTTCATGGTCCTGGTTGACTCTCATTCTAAATGGCTTGAGGTGAAGGAGATGACGACGACTACTGCAAGTGCTACCATAGATGTGCTCCGAGATCTCTTTGCAACTCATGGCATTCCGGATGTCGTGGTGACGGATAACGGTCCTCCGTTTCAGTCTAAAGACTATCAATCCTTCTTGCAGGCTAATGGAGTACGACCTGTGCTTGTCGCGCCACATCGAGCAGCCGGAAATGGTCAAGCTGAGAGAGTGGTACAGTTCGCAAAAGACTCTCTAAGGAGAATTGTCAAGGGGTCCTGGAGGAAACGACTGTCTCAAATGCTCCTGTTTCAGCATATCACTCCTTCTTCAGTGACTGGTGTGAGCCCTGCTGAACTTCTGATGGGAAGAAGGTTGAGGTCATGCCTTGATCGAGTTCATCCAGATTTCTCTCAAGGTTCCTCTGAAACACCTCCAGAAAGAAGCGTAAGAACTTTCCAACCTGATGATCCAGTTTACGTCCGGAATTACTCCACGGGTCCGGCTTGGATTCCTGCGACAGTAGAAAAAGAAACGGGTCCAGTTTCTTACCGAGCTACCATCGGATCTGGAGAGGTCGTGAGGAGACACGTTGATCAGATGATCAAAAGATCCCCTATTGAACCATCGGAACATCGAGTTCATGAAGCTGAGAGACCTGTCATCGAAGTACCATCAATGGAGGTTGTTCAACCATCACAGGAGACTGCTTCTCAGGTACCTCCGCAGCTACCGCCACCTTCTACTCTGACATCGACACCGACGACGAGTCCTGCTCATCTTAGGATGTTGCGCCCAAGGGACACCCTCCGCCGTCCAGATTTTTACAAGGCCTCTGGCTAGGGGGAAGGGGAGTTGCGATCTATCTGTATCTGCAATGTAGAGTATCTGCGAAGAAGAAGATCTGCAGATACATCAAGCAAGCAAACAATATTAGCGCCTGTTGCGCATGCTTCTCTTGCCTGTATATATGTTCCACAAGCTGCATTTGTTGTTGCCTGTTTTTCCCTATTAACCTGTTTACTTGTTACAATAAAATAAGATGCATCTTCCGGATCTGTCTTCTTGACTCCACCCAACATGCCAGCAGTAATCACAGCATCGACCAACACGAGTTAAACCGGAATTAGGAGTAGAACTTCGCATTCTCGAGTTAACGTTATCGACCAGTCCAAAATACCTTTACTCTCGAGTGAAAAACAGTACTTCCGTTGACTCCCGAGTTACTCTCGAGTTAACAAAACAAAATGGCCGTCGGCGATTGTCGGGGTTCCCTCATCAATAAAGCAGCCACGAGTTTAAAATCATCTTACATTTTATTAAATCACTTAAAAACGCCTAAAATCTCCAATTTCAATAAAACAATCTAAAAGCATGCATGATAAAATCGAAAAAAGTCCTCGACACAATCCCCTCTCCGCTATATATACATAAAGTTCTGGCTAAAATATGCAAAAACAATATAGTCTTCTTCTTGAAGAAACTGCCGCGATTCCACTGAGTCCGGTCACAGAGTCACAGATCCAATAAGGCCACAAAGGGAGCATCTCAGCTACCCCGTGGCCTGACATGCCGCCGCCAAGAGGAAAACTAGCCTCCGACAGAGGCCTGTTTGACGAAAAAGCCACTGCAAAAGCCCCGCACCCGAGTCCTGCAGGAGCATCAGCTGTCGTATGTCCGCCTGGTGGGCAATGCAGTTGTGCCATCGCTGAAGTGTCAAAGCCCATCGTACCAACCTTGGGCTCCTGGGTGTGGTCTGGGTCAGGTGCTGGGAAAGCCGGTACTCCGGGACTATCTCCGCCAGCACACATAGGAGCCACCGGTCTATCTCCTGCAATCCAAAAATTACAACACAGACCTCCTTTCCAACAGCCAGTAGTCCAATTTTCTTGTGCAGCGCCGAGCTTCTGGCTAAAAAAACAATTAGTTTAAAGTTACTATTCACATCTTTCCAAATCAGACAACCACCCACATCCAAATCAGAGGCATCCGCGTGCATTTTGGATGGCCCTAAAAGACATCGGGTGCTTAAGACCGTTGTCGCACCTAGATCACCTTTTAACCTGACAGATGCCTCCTCCTCTTGCCTTTTCCAAAGAACCTCACTTGACCCACAACGTTTTTTCAATTCAGTCAGTGGCGCGGCCAATTTCGCATAGTTGGGAATACAATCTCTAAAAAATCCCAACAGTCCCAACACCTTCGTCTGATCCTCCAAAAGTCCAAAACCCATTATCCGCCACCGAAACAACCCGATATGGGAGAATGTCGCAAGATTCTTACTTTTTTCTTCTACTCTGATCTGATCAAATCCCCCTTTGGCCATGCAAACCACTGGATGGGCAATATCTGCCACCGAGCGCTCCATGAGTCCCAAATCCAAAAGCTCCTGCACCTGACGGTCAATCTCCCTTATATATGCTATTGGCATAGGGTAAGTATGGGGCCTTTTTCGAATACTATCCGGGACAAGCTCGATCGAATGCTCACCCACTCTCACCGGTTGCACAGACTTTGTGAAAAGGGAGACAAAATCATTAAGCAGACAAAGAGGCTCCTCTCTCTTTGTTCTTTCTATATGGAAACTTTCATCCAACTCGGCACACTCCTCTTGATCCAACCGGAATTGCTCGCAGGCGGACAACTGAGTGGTCGGCCTTTTACCCATCACATGCACCACCTTCAACACACCCTCAATTCCTCGACCTTGACTTTCCTGCTCATTTTTTACTCCTGCAGCCTCCTCCCCCGATTCCGGCCTGTAGCCCTGCTCTCCACCCAATAACGCCCGTATGTCTGGGGGCAAGAGTACGTCTTCATCTAAGTTGGGAGCGATGGCACACAGGACCTCGTGGTGCACGATATCTCCCGGACCCCCAAGGACCAGACCCATAGGAACCCTGACTAACGGGCACTTTACTGCCGGACCGAAAATGCCCTTGACGAATATTGATGGTGTACCCGTCAAACTCAGGTTGGTCAAAATATTTCTCCTGACGACCGTTATCTCGGTTCCCGAATCCACTAAAGCACAAGCAACCTTTCCATTTACACTAATTGGGATCCTTTCCAGCCCGCAAAGCCTCTGACCGGAAACCCCTGATCCGAAAGCAGACACCCTAGCCACAACCGCCGCAGAGTCCGTTCCCGTCTCTTCGTTGTCGTCAACCATCAGGTTGTTTACATTGACTCTTCTCATCGCGTCCTGCCCACCATCCGATCTGTTGAAATCTGGGCAAGATCTCCTTACGTGCCCTTCCCTACCACACTGGTAGCATGTAATTCTAAACCATCCCCTCTGGTCTGACCGACCGTTCGGTACTGCACCAGCCCCATCAGCAACACCCCGACGAAAACTCCTTTCCCCGGCATCCCCAGACACAGGGACCCTTGGGCTGTGCTCGGAACCGAAGCTGCGTCTCACGCTTTCAAAATCGTCCATTTTCCCAGCCAGAACCGTTGGATCCACTATTTTCCCCCACTCATCGACAAAGTGATCCCTTATCTCTCGAGGCGCTCCCCTTTTCAACTGATCCGTAACTATCAATTTTTTCAATTTTGAAAAATCGTTTATCTCCAAACCATCGATCCACCCCTGAAAATAATTGTTGAGCTCGTATAAAAAATCCGCCCATGTGGAATCCCGTCTTCTCTGGTGATTCACAAATAGCTGTCGAAACCGCTCCGGACACAGCTGATATCTCTTCAGCAAAATCATCTTTACATGATCGTAGTCTCTCATATTCTCTGCGCTCTCTCTTGCAATTAGCTGATGGATCTCTGGTGGGAATAACCCAAGAAGGTGGATCACCCAATCTTTTTTGGATATGCGCGCCCATTCAGCCTGTCGCTCGAATATGACCAAAAAGAGACTTATGTCTTGAAATCCATCGTCAAATTTTCTGAAAATGCCTCGCATATCCAGTCCGGGACCTTGGGATCCTGCCTCCGTCTTCACGTTCTGAGCTGTTAGTTTGAGCTTTTCCAGCTGAAATATTCTTTCTCTTTCCTTATAATCCTCTTCGGCCTCTCTTTCCTCCCTCTTTCTTTTCTCTTCCTCACTCTTTCTTTTCTCTTCGGCTTCTCTTTCCTCCCCCCTTCGTTTCTCTTCGGCTTCATTAGCTTCCCTCTTCTCGCGCTCTTTTCTCTCGGAGGCGATCCTGCACAGCGCCTCTTTAGCATATTCCTCCTCATAATCTGCATTTCCTGTTAGGGTCTTTCTCAAAGCCTTGGCGGTCATTTCAATGTTGGCCTCAATCTCCAATTCCAAACAAAGCTGCACGATGTCCTCCTTCCTATATTTTCCCAAAAACGCCATCATGCAATCAAATGTGCCCGGCTTCCTCCAACCAAACAGAAGGCAGAACTCCGAAGCAGAATCCTCAAGGTAAACTCAACATCAATCCATCAATCGCTATAATCATCGCTGCATCCCACCGCTGCCACCATAAATGTCGGGGTTCCCTCATCAATAAAGCAGCCACGAGTTTAAAATCATCTTACATTTTATTAAATCACTTAAAAACGCCTAAAATCTCCAATTTCAATAAAACAATCTAAAAGCATGCATGATAAAATCGAAAAAAGTCCTCGACACAATCCCCTCTCCGCTATATATACATAAAGTTCTGGCTAAAATATGCAAAAACAATATAGTCTTCTTCTTGAAGAAACTGCCGCGATTCCACTGAGTCCGGTCACAGAGTCACAGATCCAATAAGGCCACAAAGGGAGCATCTCAGCTACCCCGTGGCCTGACAGCGATATATTAGCATCACTGGTTAGCAGAAAGGATTAAGGATAATGTGCAAAAGTGCTGCAGAAACGTACAAAATATACTATTAAAGGCTATAATTTCACACATTTTGCTTAAAATTTGTAAATTTTAGTTTATTTGGCCCTAAACTAACATGAAGAGGAAGAAATGAATTATTTCTGGTAGAGGGCTTTAGTGAAATGTATTAAGAGAAATGAAAAAACTTTCTTAAAAAAAGGAATAAGAAGTGCAAGTCTTACCCTCTTCAATCGGAATGTCACTGAATGCAGCTTCACTGCCCATGGCGTCCAACAAGAGCTCGCCATTCAAAGTGTAGCCTGCGAAGAGAAGGAAACGGGGATTTGAGATAGTGGCATTTATAACTAGTAGTATAAGCATTAACATCACTATTTTCCTTAGAAGAAATTTCAAATATTGTATTTTAAGAAAGACTCCGATTTGGCACCCAAATCCTCCACACAGGCAATCTATAGAAACGATCGAAATGTTTTTAAGGGATCGACTTCAATCGTAAGAATAAGTCGACAACTTTTCTGAAAGCCATGAACTCATAAATTTGGGTCTTAATTCTTAGGCGATCATCATGTAACTGAAAATAACGATCAGCTGACGATAAGGGACTTACTGATGGTTCTGTCGTGTAGGTCGAGCAGGCATCCCACGACGTCTCCCACCTGCCATTGCTTGCCGTAGCTCTCGCTCCCACCGCCGTGCTTCTTGCAACCCTATAGACACAACGACACACACTTCTTAAGACACACAAAAGTAAAACACACTTCTTAAGCATAAAACACGCATAAGCAAAGCATTTTTGAATGGCTGTATTTATACTCTTAGGCTAAGCGCGCACTAGAGACTTCTGTCGCGGTGATTATAAACACTAGGTCACTCGAGAGCAATGCATTTCTATGGTAGATTTTTGGCAATCGGCCAAGAGTTTCGTCGCCTAATGCTCGCGCTCTAGCTTCTTGCAATAGCCAGGGTGATTATTTTGTCTCTGTCGCCGTGACAAAAGTCTCGATACTCTGTTCATTTCGAACTGGCGCTTGAAAATATTTCCTTCCCCCACCACCGCTCGGTAACCATAGCAACTATCCTCGTCAAAGTGACGAAGAAGGCTTACTATTGGCTGCTCGAAGAGCGTAACAATGGTTACGCTTCTAGCGTGGGGGAAAGCACTTTTTCTCAAGCGCCAATTCTAAATGAATAGAGTATAGTGCGCGCTTAGCCTTATTCGTTTTGAATAGGCGCCTGAAAATATTTCCTTCCCCTAACACCGAATCAAGCAACCATGGAAACTATCTACTTTAAAATGGCAAAGAAGGTTTACTGTTAAATGAAAGGAGAATCTCACCATTATCGCTGGTTAAGCGGACAGTAAGTGTAAACCTACAACTCTCAAGCGTCGCCTCCAACCGTGGACCGGTCTCGTCCTTGTTAGGACTCTTCAGCACGGTACAGGAAGGCAACGCAAGAGAGCGGAGGGCAAGTGCTATATACTCTAGCCGATTAGTACTGAAAAAGTGGTGACCATTGATCAGTCCTCCACTCATCTGCTGGAATGACAATGGGCATTCCTACGACATATTTAATTCCAGAAAGAATCCCAAAACCACTTTATGGAATTAAATCTGACCTAGGAGCCTAGTCATTCCAGCCGATTAAATCATCAGACTAAAAATTATAATTCTCTGGAAACCGTTCACCAAACACTTTTTTTTCAGAAAAGAGAGATACTAAGCAAACACAGATTTGAAGATATACACAAATTTGTAACGATCTAACAAATGCTCTGGACAGAAGAGTTGGGGGGGGTACTCACCATGTGTCCGTCGTACGCCCAGGAATGTTCGTCTCCGCCGAGTTCCACGGAGGGAATGAAAGAAAGGGTGGCGTACCCCACTTTGATGGCCCCGGGGGTCATGATCTCGATCTCGTAGTACCTATATAAACAGAAAGTAGATCTAAACCGAACTATATGCTGAGTTATGCCTTATTGAAAAAACTTCCAATGAGAGAGTTTGGGAAAACTGTCGACAATTTCAACATAGAAAAACCTTAGGCTTAGCGCGCACTAGAGACTTCTGTCGGGGCGACTATAAACACTAGGTCACTCGAGAGCAATGCATTTCTATGGTAGATTTTTGGCAATCGGCCAAGAGTCTCGTCGCCTAATGCGCTCGCTCTAGCTTCTTGCAATAGCCAGGGTGATAATTTTGTCTCTGTTGCCGTGACAAAAGTCTCTAGTGCGCGCTTAGCCTTACAGTAATTTAATGCATTATTAAGCTAATAAAACCAACATACCATTTCCCAGTAGTCACAGCATAGGTTGATTCCGCTCTGTAAGTTCTTTGGTCATATTTTACAACGTCCTTCTTACCCACAGCACCTGAAGGAAAGAATTTACATTGCTGTTTAATCAAACTTTCTCTTTTGCACCAGCCCAAGAGTTTTGTATTTTGGGAATGCCCAAAATGCCCTGTTCTATTCTGTATTGGGCACAGAGTAAAGATTATTCAGAGAGTCCATTTCCATAGACGCTAATGGCAACTTTTTTAACATGGGTTTTCCCATAGACGGTGGCGTTTCTATGTGATAACGGTGGAACTAACCAGAGAAGATTACGTAACGTTGTTGACTCTCTACAATCGAGCTACAGCCGCATACACTCTCTCAATTAACCCCGCCCACTTTCAAATCGCTTAAGAGGGAAAAAAATATATATATTCCCGGTTATTAAAACAGTTGCGTGTATCTTTCTTTCGAGCATGCGCTGGGGATAATTTCTTAGACATTACAAGTCTCTCTGATTTCACGATCTCCAGGGACTCACCCAATGTTCTGGCCCAGCTGAGATCTCTCGCTGGCTTATATATATACTTGATCTGCCCGTGACGTCACTATCTCGCATCTTCTTTAAAGTGGCGATGGATCGGGAGCTACTCTGGAATCGAACTCACAACTCCAAGTCCACATTTAATACAATTTAAACAGATAACTTCACATTTAATGATAATTTCTGCGACCCCAATCACTATAACGAGATATTAAACGACAGAACAAACGATATCAAGGTTTATAATAGGGAAAGTTTAGTTACTGTCAGGGAAAGTTTGCAACCATAAGGGAAAAGTTTCATTGATCAGGGGAAAATAGCAGAGATTGAGAAATTCAAATACAGCCTCCATACAAAGTTCTAAGTCCAATGAGAATCACTCGTTTCCTTTAGTCCCCGCCCACACCAATGATTGACAGCTGGAGGGTCGAAACGCCACTATGCGATAACTGTAGAACTATTTTAGTAAAATCGCGTTTTGGACTCTCTGAATAATCTTTACTCTGTGGTATTGGGTGCAAAAGAACAGACAATTATTCTAGGCAAGAGATAGTTCGGAGAGGTTTCATGGATCAGGTTTGATGTTTCGGTCAAAACAGATCAAACAATAAAATGAGTCGTCTAGTTTCAAATCCGGATAGATCCATTTTGGCACAGTTTCGGTAAGAGTCGACGCGGGCGCCAAAAATGGAAGACTAGTTGGCGCTATATCACGGCCGGTCGCCATGTTTTACCACGACTCAAATGATAACACTTAAGTGCGTTACGAAATAGAATTTTGTTCTTATTATATGTATCTCTCGCAAGCAGAGCGTGCACCATACCGCAGAGCCAGAGGAATATACTGAAATCGTAATAACTTGTTATAACATCCTTTTTCATGGGTTAATCTTCATTTGAGTGGTGGTAAAACATGGCGACCGACCGTGATATAGCGCCAAATGGTCGACTCTTTTATCAAAGCTCTGTCAAAATGGATCTATCTGGTTTAAAACTAGACGACTCAAATGATAAAGTTTGGTACTGCTCCCCTATCAGTGGCGGATCCAGGGGGTGGCACTCTGGAAAGTGCCCCCCCTTGGAGACCCAAAAAGGTTCTCAAAATGAGTAAAACACCAACTTTTACAGGTCTAATTTCAAAATTTTTTCTGGGGGAGGACCCCCATACCCCTATTAGTATCAAATGGGGTATTCAGTGGTTATTTTAAGGAAATCCCCAAAATTTTGACATTTTGGGTCAAAAAGTAAAGGTAATAGGGTTAAAAAGTGCCCCCCTTAGACTCAAAACGTTTCTAAAAATGAGTTAAAACCCTACTTTTACAAGTTAAATTTCAATTCTTTTCTGGGGGAGGACCCCCATACCCCCAATAGCACCACAAGGGGATCTTGTCTGGAAAAGTGCCCCCCCTTGGAGCCGTGCTGGATCCGCGCCTGTCCCCTATGCTCCCTTTAGTAGTACTCTCTGCAGGATATCGCATTGTATGGTTCTCAATTGCCGAGTTAAAATAAAGAGATAGTGTCTCACCCTCGAGTGCCTCGGAGGGTGGGGGATCGAGCACGTAGCCGTAAGTGAGGAGCGTGCGCACGGTCTCGCTGGCCGTGTCCCTATTCGCCTTCTTGATGGCGTCGTCCACGCAGCGGTACGGAACAAGGTGGGGGCTGCGCCTCAAACCACTGTCCTGAAACACAACAAAACGTTCATCTGATTTAATACACACCAACAGGGCCGTATAAAAGGGGGGGTTGGGGGTTCAACCCCCCCCCTCCCGAAATTTTAAAGTCAATTTTTCACTTACTGTTTATCCTTAAAAATTCGTCTTAACCCTTTATTTACCGACGGTACTTGTGAGTACCACTGGCTCAAGTTTAGAACTGCTGATGGTTGGCGAGTTTTGGCTATTTGGCGCCATATTTGGAAGACACATAATTCACTTAACATTAGTTGGGGTAACTATATAGTGATTTTTATCGCTAAAAACGTGGCGCATCAGCAGTTCTAAACTTGGGGCGAAAATAATTTGGTAAATAAAGGGTTAAAATGCATAAAACCCACTACTTTCAAGGTTCAAAATTCTTCTTGGGGAGAACCCCTAATCCCCCTTGAAATTTTGAAATCTATTATTACTGTCGTTCCTGGAAAAAACTTTGGGACTTACAAGGAGTGGTCCTCTTCGGGTTGCTTTAACCTTTCTGGAATAATAAGCACTTACAGTGAGAAAGAGGGGAAGTGGGAACTCGGGGGTGGAAATAAAAAAGGGAAAAGCGACTCTAAAACGAGTTAAAATCCTTTTTTTAGAGTCAATTTTCCAATAATTTTCTGGAGGAGGACCCCCAGACACCCTTTCGAAACTCTATAAATTACAACTTTTTATGTAAAAAGTTTGTCAAAATGACAAAATCCAAACAAAAGGGAAATTAAATTCTTGAAAATGCATGTCCGAAATCCGTATTAGGTGTACCAAAACGAGTTGAAAATCTGCGTTTTAGACTTAAATTTCCAAAAATATTACTAATTAATATTAAATAATTAATATTTTTAACAAAATTCTATTAAATTTTTACAGGATTCCTAAAACATGACCCTGTTAGAAAAAATTGAATGAACTCCCGATAACACTGTAAAAAACACCATATAAAATACCTCGCTTAGGCCGTATGTCCAGCCCTGCTGGATGCGTTCCTTGGCCCAGACGTTGTGGGTGTTCTCGGCTAACAACTCCACCAGCTCCTCCATTTTGGGGGTGAGGGTGACCGCGTGCAGGTCCAGGGGGGAGGGCTTGTACCCGTTACTCTGCAGGAATGGACTGAAATAAAGAGAATCAATATTAAAGAAGCTTTATATGTAACTAGCTGATATGCCCGGCCTTGCACGGGTGAAGAGTATAAATTTATTATTTATGGTGTTTGCTATCAAAACCAGCTCATTCCATATTTTTTGAAATCCCTTTTTTGCATGTTTTGAAAATTTAGAGGGTCCTTCATAACCTAGCGAAGGGATATATCTCAAATCCAGCTCATTCCAACCCAAAAATTAGATTAAAGGGTGAAAACTATGATCTCGACTGTGAAATTTGAAATCATTTGAAAAAGTTAAGTGAATGTCATTTATTTAAACTCGTAAAGACACAAATTAACTGGTTTACTGAAAAAAAAACAATTTCACACAATTTTATTGAACAAAAAACTGAAAAAAGCATGATAAATCGTGTTTTTGCATCAAAACAGCTTATTCCAACCTAATTAGTGTAATTACGCCCAAGGTAATGCAACTGGAATGAAAATGAAAAACTAATCAAGTTCTAGGTGGTTGTACCTACAATTAAAAATTTAAAAAACAAATTTAGCTTTAGAACTGTGGACGTGAGAAGTTATTTTGTCTCTCCTGTAAAATTTCCAAAAATGGAGTAAGCTGGTTTTGATAGCAAGCGCCTCATTTTTAAGTTTTCCCAAATACATTTCTAATTTTTATACATTTCTAATTTTTATACATTTCTAATACTAATACATTTCTAATAACAGCATTTACCAATCATCCCAGTATCCCAGGCGTCTTTTTCATATTCCGGTGTTCCCGGTAACTTTTCCTATCCCGGTGTTCCTAGTAATTTTTCTTATCCCGGTGTTCCCGGATGGACTAAAATTCCGTCAGTACTCAAGCGCAATACAGTAGAACCCCGATTATCCGCGAGTGCCAGGAAAAAAGTTTTTAATTATGAGAGCAAATTTTAGATGAGATTAGAGACATTTTAGATGTAGAGCAAAGGTTTCTGCTGTACTGCACCTATTTTAAAAGTTTTACATATCATGTTTAAGTACAATAAAACATAGTTTTTATGCTGAAATATTTTTTTCGTGTTTTCACATCATTTTTAGTCTTTTTTCGGGTTATCCGCGATTTTCGTTATCCGCAGTACCCTCGCCACCCAATTGCGCGGATAATCGGGGCTCTACTGTATAACTTTTGAATGATTTCCTCATTTACAACATGGAAAAAATATTCAAAAAAATTATTTAAAATTTCTCAGATTCCTTAATTAATAATTTCTTTAAGAATAAACGTTTTCGGTGAAATTATTCAATAATTAAAGCTTATTCCGTTTTGAAATTTAAGAAAAAAATCAATATTTTCTAGTTGAAGGGAGTTTTAATGGTTTTTGGTTTGTTAACCAACTTTCTTAAAAGTTAAAATATTATCACTTTTTGATTTTACATCCTCGTTTCCATGGACACTATTTAACAACAATGATATTCCATAAAGCTTTTAAAATATAAAAATTAGATAAACTGTCAAATAAAATAATGTTTAACTATACATAACTTTAAAATTTCATTGAAATAGATTTTTAAAATATTAATATAATTTTTAAATAGATTTGTACCTAGTGTTTCTATTAAAAAATTGTTGTTTAGCATTAAATTTTCTTTGTAACAATGGATTAAGCAGATCTCTTCTTGAGGGGAAATGAAGCTATTTCAGCAAAATGACCATAAAAAGGGTCAAAAGAGGGTCAAGGGGTCAATTAAAGTTTTCGAAACATAGCCTATGTTTTTTTCTGAGTTTTTTTACGTAGGTATACCAAGTTTGGTGCAGTTAGGAAGTAAACTGTGGATTTGTATAAAAGACAAACATATATATATACACACATTCAATTTTATTATATTAGACTAGCTGATATGCCCGGCCTTGCACGGGTGAAGAGTATAAATTTATTATTTGAGGCGTTTGCTTTCAAAACCAGCTCATTCCATATTTTTCTGAAATCCCCTTTTTTGCATATTTTGAAAGTTTAGAGGGTCCTTCATAACCTGGCGAAGGGATATAGCTCAAACCCAGCTCATTCCAACCCAAAATTAGATTAAAAGTGAAAACTGTGATCTCAACTGTGAAATTTCAGATCATTTGAAAAAGTTAAGTGAACGTCATTTATTTGAAACTTGTAAAGACACAAATATTAACTGGTAAACTGGAAAAAACCAATTCACAACTTAATTGAACAAAAAACTGAAAAAAGCATGAAAAATCGTGTTTTTGCATCAAAATCAGCTCATTCCAACCTAATTAGTGTAATTACGCCCAAGGTAATGCAACTGAAATTAAAATGAAAAAATATTCGAATTCTAGATTAAAATTAATTCTACAATTAAAAATTTAAAAAACAAATTTAGCTTAAGAACTGTGGACGTGAGAAGTTTTTTGTCTCCTGTAAAATTTCCAAAAATGGAATAAGCTGGTTTTGATAGCAAACGCCTCATTTTTAAGTTTTCCCAAATACATTTCTAATTTTGTATAATCAGCATTTACCAATCATACCGGTATCCCATGCGTCTTTTGTCTTTTTCATATTCCGGTGTTCCCGGTAACTTTTCCTATCCCGGTGTTCCTATAGTAATTTTTCTTATCCCGGTGTTCCCGGGTTGATTAAAATTCCTTCAGTTCTCAAGCAATATAATTTTTGAATGATTTCCACATTTACATGGAAAAATTAATCTAAAAAGTATTTAAAATTGCTTAGATCCCTTGATTAATCATATCTTCAAGAACTAACGTTTTCGGTGAAATTAGTCAATAATTAAAGCTTATTCCATTATGCAATTTAAGAAAAAAATCAATCTTTTCTAGTTGAAGGGGAGTTTTAATAGTTTTTTGTTTGTTAACCAACTTTCTTAAAAGCTAAAATATTATCACCTTTTGATTTTACATCCTCGTTTCCATGGACACTATTTTAACAACAATGACATTCCATAAAGTTTTTTAAAATATAAAAATTAGATAAACTCTCAAATTAAAATATGTTAAACAATACTTAAAACTTTTAAATTTCACTGAAATAGATTTATAAATTGTTAATAAAATTTTTAAATAGACTTGTACCTAGTGTTTCTATTAAAAACTTGTTGTTAAGCATTAAGTTTTCTTTGTAACAATGGAGTAAGCATAGATCTCTTCTTGTGGAGAAATTTTGCTATCAAAACCAGCTAATTCCATATTTTTCTGAAATCCACTGTTTTGCATATTTTGAAAGTTTAGAGGGTCCTTCATAACCTGGCGAAGGGATATAGCTCAAACCCAGCTCAATCTAACCCAAAATTAGATTAAAAGTGAAAACTGTGATCTCAACTGTGAAATTTCAGATCATTTGAAAAATTAAGTGAACGTCATTTACTTAAAACTCGTAAAGACATAAATATTAACTGGTGAACTGGAAAAAAACAATTCACAACTTAATTGAACAAAAAAACTGAAAAAAGCATGAAAAATCGTGTTTTTGCATCAAAATCAGCTCATTCCAACCTAATTAGTGTAATTACGCCCAAGGTAATGCAACTGGAATGAAAATAAAAAACTTATCAAATTCTAAGTGGTTGTACCTACAATTAAAAACTTAAAAAACAAATTTAGCTTTAGAACTGTGGACGTGCGAAGTTTTTTGTCTCTCCTGTAAAATTTCCAAAAATGGAATAAGCTGGTTTTGATAGCAAAGGCCTCATTTTTAAGTTTTCCCAAATACATTTCTAATTTTATATAATCAACATTTACCAATCATCCCGGTATCCCAGGCGTCTTTTTCATATTCCGGTGTTCCCGGTAACTTTTCCTATCCCGGTGTTCCTAGTAATTTTTCTTATCCGGATGGACTAAAATTCCTTCAGTACTCAAGCGCAATATATATCTTTTGAATGATTTCCACATTTACAACATGGAAAAAATATTCTAAAAATAATTTAAAATTTCTCAGATTCCTTAATTAATCTTTTCTTTAAGAATAAACGTTTTCGGTGAAATTATTCAATAATTAAAGCTTATTCCGTTTTGAAATTTAAGAAAAAAAATCAATATTTTCTAGTTGAAAGGGAGTTATAATGGTTTTTGGTTTGTTAACCAACTTTCTTAAAAGTTAAAATATTATCACTTTTTGATTTTACATCCTCGTTTCCATGGACACTATTTTAACAACAATGATATTCTATAAAGCTTTTAAAATATAAAAATTAGATAATCTGTCAAATAAAAATATGTTTAACTATACATAACTTTTAAATTTCATTGAAATAGATTTTTAAAATATTAATATAATTTTTAAATAGATTTTTACCTAGTGTTTCCATTAAAAATTGTTGTTTAACATTAAATTTTCTTTGTAACAATGGAGTAAGCAGATCTCTTCTTGAGGGGAAATGAAGCTATTTCAGCAAAATGACCATAAAAAGGGTCTAAAAAGGGTCAAGGGGTCATTAAAAGATTTCGAAACATAGCCTATGTTTTTTTCCGAGTTTTTTTTACGTAGGTATACCAAGTTTGGTGCAGATCGGAAGTAAACTGTGGATTTGTATAAAAGACAAACATATATATATATACACTAGGGTGGTCACAAAAAATCAACTTTTGAAATCCTTAGGTCTCACCCCCCTAAAATGTGCCAATAGGCTAAAAAATGAGATTGGCCAAGTTTCAGCTCAATCCGATAATATTAACCCGTGCCTCATCGAGGTCAAAGTTCAGAAAAACAAAGATTTTTAACAAAAAATCGTAGTTTTCGCCCCATAAAACTGGAACCGTTTGTCCCAGAAATCTGGTTAGGGTGTCATTTGTTAGGAAATTTCATACACTTTAACTCTGAAGTTACGGAATTTTATTTGCTAAAACGGATGGGGCGCTATTTAGCATTTTCATAGTAAAGGTCCTTGAAAAAGCGACTTCATTGCTAGAAACCTAGAACATTGCAATGTCACAAAAAACTTCATCCTCCGGGCTTTTTCTATTACTTTTGGTCCCAATAGATAGTAAATAAGTTTTTAAACCCCCTAAGGGAATTCTAGGGTATGATTTCAAACCCCCTAGTGTTTGAAAAAAAGGAAAATATATATAATTTTTTTTTAATTTTTAAACACGCAATTTGGGACTGATAATGTGATAAAGTTTGTCCAAATACATTATTAAGAGCTTAATTAGATAGAATACCAATGGTATAGGGCCTTAAGCTTTCCCTATAACCCCTATAATCTAAGCGAGAGAAGCGCGACTGCGAGGTTTTGCTAAACAAAGGATTTAATGCCCATTTAAGTTATAAACAGAGCTAAATTACAAAATTTCAATAAAAAAACCTCCCGAGATTTGTAATTTGGTGTCAGAAATGACGTTTGAGATTATATATGTGGGTAAAATTATAATAAAAGCGTCCTTCCGACTCTAAATGTTAAAAAAATCCTATTTCTACCAAAGTTACATGTTTTCAGCTAAAAGTGATCTTAGATAATGTATAAATTTATTTATTTTAATATACCACAAAATTCCTTTGCTTATTATTCAAGGAAAATAACTTTTTTGAAAGGTATGCAATAGTAAATGATTTCAAAAATTTTGTTTCTGTGTACTACACATGGTGAGAAGAAACAAAATTTTACCAAGTAATTTTTAAAAAATATTTAAAAAAGTTTTTGGATAATTATAATGATTTTCTATAAATTGAGTTTATCCAACTTTAGGTTTAGGACAGTAACTTGGTTGCCCTTAAAAAAATCCAGTGAAAACTACAGAGATTATACTGTTGGAGTGTCTAAGTATTTTTCCGAGAAATCTTGTTTATGGTTTTTTACAAAAATTAATTATGAAAAGCATAGAAACATTTACTGTGAAATCAAAAATATTTCTTAATATTTCATTTTCTTACATGATATTTTATCTCCTTTCACACAGGTGTAAAAACAATTGACGAATAAAGAACAAAACATTAAGTAATTAGATTATAGATCAAACATATAATGAAACATTATAATACTTTTTAAGAAAATTGTTTTCCTTGAACGATAGGCAAATGAATTTCAAGGTGCATTAAAATAAATACATTTATACATTTTTCTAAGATCACTTTTAGCTGAAAGCATGTAACTTTGGTAGAAATAGGATTTTTTTAACATTTTGAGTCGGAAGGACGCTTTTATTATAATTTTACCTACATATATAATCTCAAACGTCATTTCTGACACCAAATTACATATCTCTGGAGGGTTTTTTTTTGTAATTTAGCTCTGTTTATAACTTAAATGGGCATAAAATCCTTTGTTTAGCAAAACCTCGCAGTCGCGCTTCTTTCGCTTAGATTATAGGGGTTACTATAGGGAAAGGTTAAGGCCCCTATACCATTGGTATTCTATCTAATTAAGCTCTTATTAATGTATATTTGAACAAACTTTATAACATTATCAGTCCCAAAATGCGTGTTTAAAAATTTAAAAAAATTATATATATTTTCCTTTTTTTCAAACACTAGGGGGTTTGAAATTATACCCTAGAATTCCCTTAGGGGGTTTAAAAACTTATTTACTATCTATTGGGACCAAAAGTAATAGAAAAAGCCCGGAGGATGAAGTTTTTTGTGACATTGCAATGTTCTAGGTTTCTAGCAATGAAGTCGCTTTTTCAAGGACCTTTACTATGAAAATGCTAAATAGCGCCCCATCCGTTTTAGCAAATAAAATTCCGTAACTTCAGAGTTAAAGTGTATGAAATTTCCTATCAAATGACACCCTAACCAGATTTCTGGGACAAACGGTTTTAGTTTTATAGGGCGAAAACTACCAATTTTTGTTAAAAATCGCTGTTTTTCTGAACTTTGACCTCGATGAGGCACGGGTTAATATTATCGGATTGAGCTGAAACTTGGCCAATCTCATTTTTTAGCCGATTGGCATATTTTAGGGGGGTGAGACCTGAAGAAAGTCGAAAAAAAAATTTCCCCATGTTACTTGTGCAATTTTATTATATTAGATGTTGTTGTCTTATGCCACTTGGAATATCCCACAGAGTACTAGAACAGAGAGTCCATCGCCATAGGCGCTAATGGAAATCGAAAAGTTGGATGGATATGGGGCTATTTTGGCGCTGCGATCGCCTCTACGTCATGAGAGGCGGGGTAAAAAGCCTGATTGGTTGAGAAAAACTGTTTCCTTCTCCTTCGAAAATAGAAGATCGAGTGACAGCCAATCACGGGTTTGGTCACCAAAATGAACTGCCGATCTCTCTGTCAATCATTTATAGTTCCTCGTGGCGCCCTCATATCCATCCAACTTTTGAATACATCGTTTTGGACCCTCTGTTAGGATTTTTCTCTGTGGAATATCCAAGATCCACCGCAAAGCGTACAGGATTTAAGGCAAAGGGCTCCTGAGAAAGTGAGGCACATGAAACGCAGGCGTGCGACTTAAGTCTCGGATGATAGATGCCGCCTCCATCTATCGCCACCTCCACAATTTTGTCATGTCTCTGAAGGGGAGGGAAATAGTCTCCAGAAGACCTGGACCTATAATAAAGTGCTGCGACCGACAACAGGACTTTCGAACCCACAAGATTTAACGAGCACGTACTCAGCATATACTCGGTGGGTCTTTAGCGGTGTGGGGAATCGAACCCGGGACCCTCCGAACCCAAAGCCGATGCTTTAACCACTAGGCTCCCCACGTCCCTCATATGTAATGAAATTATAGTAAAAAAATATTCCATGATTCAGTTAATTTTTAAATAAAAAGTTCCATGGAATAACATTGTTTTTGAATTAGTCTCCACGGAAACGAGAATTTATAATCAATAGATGATGAATGAAGAAAATTTAATAGGACGCAATTGTAATAGAAACTTGTGTCCAAAATTTAAGGGTAACTTGAGTTTTTCTGGGAAAAAATTGTACAAATCTTAGCAATGTAATTTTTAGGGTCCAAAGATATAAATTGAACAAACTCATTCAGGGGGGAACAATTTTCAGGGTCATCGGACATAAGTCAAATTTAATATCAGATCTTCGAAAAATATGGCTAACACCCGCCTATAAAAGAGGCAAGAGCCCCAAATTTAGAATGCGAAGGTCACTTACTATTGCTTAAAAATCATATTAAAATGGTAAAGCAAGGGGACACAGAGGGACTAGATTTCAATACGGGTAATAAAACAAGGGGTCACAATTTCAAATGGAATAAAGTAAAATTTAAGACGGATTGTAGAAAGCATTATTTTTTAATAGGGTAGTGGATAGATGGTTGCCTGAAACAATTGTAAATTCAAGTGGGGTAAACGAGTTCAAGAGGAAAATTGACAGATACTGGGATTCTGGTAGTGTTTGGGTTAAAAAGAATGGACCAACCTTGCTGGGCTTATGCCTGAAGTTGGTTGACTTAATTTGTATTTGTATTTGTATTAAAAGGCATTCCACGCACTACGAAGGCTTCTACGGCGCGAGTTATATTTGAAGATGGAGTCTTCCGGGCTTGTAGGCCGTAGTCTAGAAGTAGAAAATCCAAACGTTTCGACCCCTTCTACGGGAGTCATCATCAGTGGATAAAAGTTAAAAAATTTTATGAATAAAACGTAGATGTTGACTACAGTGGCTAGAAGGGGATAGTGTGTCGTTCGCCAATACCAGCAATGCTAAAATTTTTCTCCTCGTTTCACTCCTCCGCTTGGTGTCGCTGCTGTTAGACGTGCATATAGGCGCCTGCGCATTGCGACTTTCAGCACCAAGCAGGCCAAAGCCATGGTATGTTGATGTTTACGTTTTGCGAAATCACTGTACACGGCGTAAATAATAACATAGCCACTGAGAATGAGAGTCGCAATGCGCAGGCGCCTATATGCACTTCTAACAACAGCGACACCAAGCGGAGGAGTAATTTTTTTTTTCAGTTTTCATCTTCGAACGACACACTATCCCCTTCTAGCAAGACCCTCTATATAAAGGCCTCCCAACTCGTCCGTGCAACGTCATCAATTTCACTCACCTTTGACGTCACTATCATCACGACGCCATGTTTTAAACTTTCTGAATTGTTAACAGTGAACAAGGAATATCCGTGTTTTTGTTATTTAACATTAATTTAACAATGTTAAAATTAACGCTGTAATAATTTTTAATGGCTATCGCTATTAAAATCAAAGTCTAATAAGTAGAAATTTGAAATAAACATAAAAAAACAAAAATATCTTATAATTCAAAAAAATTGATGGAACAACAAACAAAATCGTGATGCCATCTGCATAAAATGCAATAATGCATACCAAACTAATTAAATAAAACTTAGTTCATTGTTCATTAGTTCATTTTCCTTACTATAAATAGAAGGTTTAATTATCGTCAGTTTCAATTCTTATTATTAATTAAAGAATCTAATGGGTCAAATAAATTATTTACTGTTGCTACAGTTCAAAATTCGATGATTTTTTGTTTTAAAAATATTTTCACATTTTTATTTTACTAGTGATTTTTTTATTTTTTAAATAAAATTAATAGTATTGTGAGAAAAAAACCTACATTACATTCATTATTTGTAAACTAAACAAACATCCATGTTAGTCTTAAGCCAAAAAAACTTAATGAAAATACAAGAAATCTGTACAAAAGGGACAAAATTTTGAATCTAAACAAAAGATTTTTGAGTTTCAAGAACAGTGATATCAGCCTTGAAGAGATACATAGCGGGAGAAGTCAAGAAAGTAAGTTTTTATGCCCCATAGACTTAACATGGTAAATTCGCAGATTTTCACCCACGTCTGACGTCATCACCCGGAGTTGGATGGCCATGTATATAGAGGGTCTTGCTTCTAGCCACTGTAGTAAACTCGTACTGATGGTAAAGATGGTGATGCCAACCGATGTGCAAGAAATAATAATGGTGAACTAGGCAAAGAAACGATGGCAATGCAGCGACGATGGTACGAATCCCAAATAAGCGTAGCTCAGTCCTTGGCTCTGTAATTCTTGACTTTTTTAAGGCCGGGTGCCAGATACGTGGGAATTACGCACTTAAAATCATGTATGGAGGTCAGGAATAGCTTATTATTTACAAATTAGATATTTTTTTTTGCTAAACGGCTTTCACGCTTAGAAAGCTCAAAAATCTTTCAATTGAAAGGTCTCTCCTTCAACTTCACTACCGTGTCTACTGAACGAGTTATTTTGTGAACGATGAAAACAAAACAAAAACAAAAAAACTACTCACTCGTTTGGCAGCTTGATGCTCCTGATCCTTGCCGGTGGCTTGTCCATCGTAATGTGGTACCCAAGCGACATGATGGTTCTGAAATCAAAACGAGTTAGGACATAGTTTTGAAAGGAATTAGACATACAATTAGGGCAACAATTGGAAAGGAAAAAATTTAAGAGACTAGATTCCATGACTTATGATCTTATCAGAGTAATTTTTTTTATCCTGCACCCAGTTCCCCCCAAAACTCTTACTAAATGTACCAAAACCTGTTTTTAGAGTCAAATTTCCAAATGTGTCTCTTCCCTTTTATTGCACTTTAGTCTTTATTGCATTTTGTTCCAGGAATTAATTAATAGGAAATCAGTGACAATAAGGAAGTTGCATGTGTAAGATTTTCAAAAACATACAAGTGTTCCGTATGGTTTTTTGTATGGTAAAATGAAATATCTAGTCAATTTTTCAATGTACAGGTAATTAAATATTTTAATTTAAAAGTCGAGAAAAACCACGTGACTGAAAACGATGTCAAAGATGTTTAAAGATGTCAACAATCATACCATCAACTCCATTGCTTTCCAACAATGTTTATCGTAGGATGACGTCAACATACGATGATCCCAAACTCTTGGCGTTTTCGCGCGCTTTTAAAAAGTGGATCAAAAAATTTCAAATTTTGGCTCAAATTTTGGGTAGTTGCTTATTTTTGCAAGAAGAATCTCTCTATTCTAAAAAAAAGGTTTTTGTAAATGGTTTCCAGAGAAAGGCTTTTTAATTACTGATCCGTATAACATGTTTTTGGTATCAAACTGTTCGGATTCTTTTGAGGATGTGCAAAGTGCCTTTAGAATTTCTAAAAAAATTCTCAATTCTAAGATATTTCCATTTTTCTGGATTACGGATAAGGTTGCAGTTAACAGCAAGAAACTGTCGTAAAATTTATTATACCTCCAATCACAATGACCAACCGACGCTATTCATTAATGATGAAAATAATTCCTTTCACGCTTTAAAAATGCGCTTCAAAATATGTACAGTACTGCAAACAAAAAACGACTCAGTCTCCGTATCTCCGGAACGGCTCGTGATACAAAGACAAATAAGGTATCATTTTTCATGATTTTAAGTATTCTTTTACCAAAAAAAATTTCAAGTTCTTGGGGGGTCATCTTCATATTAAACGAAGCACCAACTTTCGTTTTTCCTATAGGAGACATCAAATATTATAATTTATTCTGAAAGAGAACCCCCCATAACCCCTAAATACGAAGTTTCATATGTCTGCGTCCACAAGTAGACCCCCCAGAAATTTTTAAAATTTGAAGCATCCAATGTTAAATTTCCTATTTCAAACTTTCATCGAGCCTTCTCTACGAGTACTAGGCCAGGATATTTCTGTGCGCTCTGTAGGAAAGCGCAATACCTAAAAATGGTCGCCAACCATCGAGCCAAACTCATATCACTAGTGAAAGTTATCCCAGAAAGAAATATCAAGACATATAAAATACATTTGTTCCCTAGTGAATGGCAAGAACTTCGAATGTCAATAATTCCAAAACTAATCGGAATTAAAAAAAAACGAAATGTCAATCTTTTTATAAAAAATAATCGTATGTTTGTTTAAAATATCATAGTTCTACCATGATTAGTTTTTCATTTATAAAGAAAAAGTTTTTCCGACGATTTCATTTTGGCTGAAATTTATCATATACTGGCATTTTTTAGAATTTATACATAACTAAATAAATTATTTTTCTTTACAGTTTGACATCTGATTTATAAAAACAAATGCTTAGTTCTCTATTTTTTAAGCTGTAAGAAACGGTGTTAAATATTCTTATATTTTTCTAACATCATATTTTAAAAAAGGTTGTGATTGTAAGAAATAGTAATTCTTGCCATTGTGTAATACTTTATTATTCTAATATTCCCTAATATTCTATTTTATCCTTCTACCCTCCATGAAATACTTTTTAATATGGGTCTCGCATTCATGTCTTATGAATTTTCTCATTTT
The DNA here is from genome assembly GCA_024610705.1 of Tetragnatha versicolor. Taxonomy (NCBI): domain Eukaryota; kingdom Metazoa; phylum Arthropoda; class Arachnida; order Araneae; family Tetragnathidae; genus Tetragnatha; species Tetragnatha versicolor. The sequence continues at coordinate 241,178 of JANDEH010000046.1, forward strand.
GTGGATATTTAATCTTAATTAGACTATTATACGAATAAATTAAATGTATCAAAATTTTTCTGCGTCGACCACCTACCCTTATCTCGGTCCCCAAATTCCATTGTCGGGTGACCCGTTCTAGAAAATTGGAGAGAGAAATTGACTTGTTTGATATAACTCTTTCAAGAAATTTCACGCTATCTGTCAAAAAATAGAATTTGTATTCTATTTCATCCTTTCAACCCCCCAAAGCTGAGTTATTCTTTTCAAGATAGGCCACCCTGAGTGTCCCCAATCAAATTTTTCAGTCCTGAAAACCTTATAAACTGTATAGTTACTCTTTTTCTCAGTAAAATATAATTTAAACTTTTTCTGCCCCAATCAATATCCCCGCTCGGTTGAGAATGAAAGTTCCTTATTATCGCATTACCAGTTCAACAGTCTTATAGATTTCTACGTTATTACACTAAAATGGACCCTATTTTCTCATGAAACATTATAAATAACTCCTAATATTCCATTTAACGCTTCCATCCTACCTTACAATGTGAGGAAAGCTTTTCTAAAGGGGTGTTCTACAAGTCAAGCATCAGTCTTCTTTATTTGCACCACTTATGACTCTACTAAAAGTAGAAATTTTTGAATTTTACTCCCACGAAGAGTATCAAAACTGGAATATTTTTTTCTGCCCTTCTCCCCCTACCTAATCGCAGGTCCCAATTATCTACCATGGTATTTCGTATTGTTTAAGTATCTAAAGGGAAAAACTAGCCTGAAATGTTTGCTTCTTCATGGTGAAAAATAAGTTTTTGAACGATTCAAACTTTAAGAATTTCGTGTTCTTTTTGCCTTCGACTTTCAGCCCCTATTTTATGTAGGCACACCGTTCGAAAACCGATTTTTTGCCATTTTCCCCCATTTAAGTATCCTTTTACAAAACATTTAACCTTTTTTGGTGCCGAATTTTTTTTTATATTTTCGTGGTTTTTTTTCTGTCCTTCTCCCTATCCCTAGAGAGCTTTGACAGATTTCTATTACCGCAATTCTTCTTCGCCTGAGAGTAGAATGGCACCTTTCATTACGTTAATTTACGGTTATAAACACGAACCTCGGAGAAAACGGGCATAAAAATTTTTACATTCGGCTGTCCACCATTGCGATTCGAAAACTACAGATTCTAAGGAACAAAATGGTTATTTTCACAAAGCATCTTCCCGAAAAAGCACACAAAATGTAGTTAGGAAACCCGCTATTACCAGAACCAGTCCTGACTTAAAAGGACAAGTATTTGAAAAAAAAATGCGCCAAATTATAGATAAGTCGCCAAATATATTTAAGCCGATTTCTGTTTTGAGCTCTGATCGATCCCAATTTTTGCTATCAGGAGATAACTTATCGGAATTTTCTAATTTTTAAAAATTTCTGGGGGGTCTACTTGTAGACGCAGACCTATGAAACTTCGTATTTAGGGGTTATGGGGGGTTCTCTTTCAGAATAAATTATAATATTTGATGTCTCTCATAGGAAAAACGAAAGTTAGTGCTTCGTTTAATATGAAGATGACCCCCCAAGAACTTGAAATTTTTTTTTGGTAAAAGAATACTTAAAATCATGAAAAATGATACCTTATTTGTCTTTGTATCACGAGCCGTTCCGGAGATACGGAGACTGAGTCGTTTTTTGTTTGCAGTACTGTACTTTCTAAATAAAATATTTTTAAAAGACTGATAAGAGTTTTCCAGAAACTCACAGATCTACTATTCAAGTATAGAATTTCACACACCAAAATTAATTGTTTGTAAACATTGAGTGCAATGTAGATTTTGACTCTTAATATTTTTAATAGCTTAAATCGTATTGTTTAAAAAGTCTGTTTCAAAACTAAAACTTGAATGATAAAACACTAGATATTTTGACGAGTTACTAGGTACTATATTAAATTTAACAGATTCATTGCTGAACGTTTTTGTAAATATTGAATAACAATAGCACGAGCAGACTTGATGGATATTTTCAAGGAAACGTGTTGATTAAATTATTGATAATTTAACCAATAAATATTCTAACTTTTAAGAGAGTGTGCTTCTGGAAAGTTGGTTGACGTTTTTTCTTTTTCGGCGCAAGTTTAGAACTGCTGATGCGCCAAGTTTTTAGCGATAAAAATCAATATATAGTAACCCCAACTAATGTTAAATGAATTAAGTGGCTTCTAAATATGGCGCCAAATAGCCAAAACTCGCCAACCATCAGCAGTTCTAAACTTGCGCCGTTTTTTCTACTAATTGTTATAACGAATGTTTTATAAATAAATAATTTTAGTGAGCAGGGTTTTGTGGGGATTGCGAAGCGATCCGAAAGGCCCTGCGTCAGCAGTTAACGGGGGTTGGCGAGCGATAGCGAGCAGGGGGCGGTAGCTCCCTAGTCGATTAAACAAATAAAAAAATCATGCAACTTCCTCATTGATGTTCAGGAGACAAGCCAGTATTTTACTACTACAACACATAATTCTTACCCAAAAAATTCAATCCCAAGATACTTTTTTTTTGCGGACTAATCTAGTTCAATGGATTGAGCTATCCCACGCTGTACCGACAGACATTCAAGATTCGTCCAATTTATGTCATGTATAATTGCCAAATTAAGTTTACTTCTAGTTCCTGTTACGTAAACTTGACATTTTTGGTATCAGTTGTGCTACTAATAAGCAGTCAATGAAAAGGAGTATCCTCTTAGCTGGTTCCGTATTGCACAAAAGGTGAATTTCCATTCAAATTTAATTAAATTTTTTCATTTACCAACGCCCTTAACACGCGGCTCTCTTTTTGTTCTTTCCATAATTCGGCGCTTCGATATTTTTTTTGCTCCTGAGTCATCTTTACTTGAACTGCATCGTTCGATTTCGACTGCGGAAACAGCTGATAATATTTCAATGGGAGTCTGTTTTCGCTGTATAGAGATGTTTTGTGCTCATTCATCCGCCAGATGTTTTTTCTCCAAAGGCGCTCGATCGTGTGTTTATGAACTTGCCTTTTTTTCTGGTTTAGGTTTCGGAATAGAGTTCGGATTCACGGTAGGGATTTAGGTGATCAAACGACTTTTTTTTGCCTCTCTGCCCGTGCCCCACTTACCAAATTTCCAGCTTTTCTGACTAAGTTTCATCACAGTATCATAGAAAACTGTTAAGAAAACATTTCTATATATCGAGGTTCTACTGTACGAATTCTTTTTTTTAACCAATGGGTTAAAGGACTACTGCTTAACCAACGATAGTAAAAGGGTCACGTGATTTTTACAGACGTTGCAGGGCCGATAGTACTCGACTAGCATGAAATAAAATCTCCATATTGATATTAAACGGTTCCGCTCCATGGTTAATATCAATATGGAGATTTTATTTCATATAGTAAGTCGAGTACTATAGACCGTGCAACGTCCGTAAAAATCACGTGACCCTTTTACTATCGTTGGCTAAGCAGTATCATCCTTGACCTAGGAATCGCCCCCTATTCAGCGTTACCCAGCGGTCACCTGAAGACCGGACGGAGGTGAGGTACTGCTACCCGCGCCACACACACCCGTTCGCTCGCACAATCCCTTTTTGCGTTCATCCATAACACAGTCATGAGAGCTGTACTCACTTGAGTGTCTGGAGGGCGAGGGTGGTGTCGTAGCGCTTTTCGGCCGCCGGCAGCCGGTCGAAGGAGGTGAGGCAGGGGTGCTTCTTGCGGATGTCGTCACGAACCTAGGAACAAGAAATGTCATATAGAAACAACCATCTTCAACAAATGGGGAATACTAAAGGGAGTACATAGGGGCCGTTCAAATATTAAGTAAGCACCTAAGGGGGGAAGTTGTTTTGCTTTTGGCTTATTTTTCCTGACAAGGGGGGATATGAGTGATGCTTACGTAAGATACTGCATTTTCGAAAATCTCTTGTTTCTTGCATAAATAATTTCATAACTCAACCAAAAATAAATTTACCAAAAAATTGAATTAGGAAATCTGACGTGAGCACTTTTTCCTTGGGATGAACCCCCCAAACATTTAGAAATTTTAACCCCGAAAAGTAGTGTGTCGACTCATTTTTGAACCCTTAGCGTTACAATAAGTGTAAACTCACAACTCTCAAGCGTCACCTCCAACCGTGGACCGGTTTCGTCCTTGTTAGGACTCATCAGCACGGTATAGGAAGGTAATACCTTCCTATACGGTATAGGAAGACGCTTGAGAGTTGTGAGTTTACACTTATTGTCCGCTTAACCAGCAATAATTGGTGAAATACTCCTTTCATTTACCTTAGCGTTACTCCCAAAAAGGACAGCTCCTTGTATAAGCCACCTAATTTTGAAAGAGGAAAAAACAGTACTTACTAAAAGGGTAGTCAAATTTCGGGGGGGGTCTGACAGTTTCTTACGTAATTATGGTGGGGGGGGGTTGAGGTTTGCTTATCTTTGCTGACAAGGGGAGAGGGGGTTAAAAATGACCAAAAAAGTGCTTACGTAATATTTGAACAGCCCCTTGACAAGAATCAATATCTTGACAGTAATCAACCCCCCTAACCACACAAAAAGATCGGAGCTATAAAACTGAGTACAATAAAAGTTTAGCACGTCACATTTCACTATATCTCCACCCTAAATTTAGAATAAAAGTTGGTAAGAATCTGAGACCTATTTTTTTTTCAAGTTTAGTGCACCCCCTTCCTTAAAAGTTCAAAGTGAACTCTTATTATGTTTTTAGTAGGAATTTTATAATAATGTTGTTAAACTTCACTTTTCAGAAAACATTGTTGTTCATTTTTCTCCTGTCAATTCTTGTGAGTGATATCACAATTCTTGTGAGTTGTGACCGGCTTGTCACCTAGTGTCACAGATTGATGTACCCCTCCCTATACCCTCCAAGAGTGACATCCTTTATAAACGGTCCCTTCGCAAAGCTGTTGCAGAAAGTCAGCTTGATGATAAAATTCGGTTCTTATGTATTATGCCGTCGACCGTTCCGCTGAATCCGAAAACGTTATCAAATCCTATTGACTATCCTATAGCTGAACCGCTGAATTTAACAGCTGCTGAACGATCGACGGTATAATACGTAAGTACTTAAACTTACAGACCTCATCGGCCCCTGCTGGCAATGTTGTATTCCTCGTTGACTCCCAGGCTGCCATTTCTGCTTTGAGCAATAATAGACCTACAGACTGTCACCGTGCTGTTGATTGTCGAGCAGGGCTGGCGGAACTGATCGAGATGGGCTGAAGTGTTCACCTCCAATGGATTCCAAGCCACGTAGACATCCCGGGCAACAAAAAAGCAGACAATCTGGCGAAGCGGGGAGCAGCTTCAGAACAACCAGTAACTCCAACCACACTTAGAGCGGCTCAAAACCAAATAACGGTTGCCATTAACAAAATGACCAAGACCATCCTGAAAAACCAAAGCAGCGGCAAACCGTGGGAGAGTCTGGCCACTATAGGGCCGATCCCATCGCACCTTGATAGACCCTCAGCGGTTGCCCGGTTTCGAACAACCATGGGTTTACCTGCAGGTTCATCTCCACCGCCTCGGGTTGGCCGCTGACGACATATGCCCTCTCTGCCATTCGTCCAGAATGGACGGTAACCACTTGTCCACCTGCCATGGCCTTCTTCACCTTCCTAATGAATTGTCTTTGCGCTACTGGGAAGCTCGACGTCGAATGGCCTTTAGGCCAAGGACAGGCATTGGATAAAAAAAAGTACCTAAAATTCTCCAATTCTTGAGAAACTGATAAAGAATAAGAAAAGGGAGAGCTCACCTCTCCGTAGGACCATCCTGCTCCTATTTTGTTCATGGACCACACCTCGTGGATGTTGGCGGCCAACTTGTCGCGCACGTTCTCCACGTACGACGGGAGCGTCACCTGTAGGAGCAAATAGGAATCTCAAAAAACACTGAGATCACTGATCAATATATGATCAGAGAAACAAAACGAGCAAAACATTTTTGATACGAATTTACTAGCTGTAATACTAAGTTCACTGATGAAAAGGTAATCTAGAGTTGAAACCAAAGAAGAAACGCTCAGGTTTTCCCAAAACAAATCTCTTTATTACAATATAAAATCTCCCTTATATACAGGGCCGTATTTAGGCACGTGCAACATGTGCTATAGCACAGGGCGGCAAAATTTTGGGGGGCGGCAGATTACAACAAGTACATCAAGGCAGTGTCTTATATAACGGGGGGGCTGAGGAGGTCCTGCCCTCCTCTCGAAACCGGACTTCGTGTTCCAAATCAAGCTAAAAACCTGTTTTCTAGAGCCAAATTTCAAAAAATTTCAGACCCCCTTTTGCTACTTGGAACTAAGTTATGGGGGATTTACATCACCGCTGCAAGAGCTGCAAGTCATGCAAAAAGCGGCATATTTTAGTACCCGCTACTCACAAAAGATGGCGCTCGTCAATTGGTTTATTGGAATAACAAATTCCCGTTTCTTACCGCAAACCGAAAATGTCGCGTTTACAGTAGTGCTGTAAATCCCCCATTACACACCACAACTTTTTTATATTAAGTTCTTTTAGATGTAAATTCAAACAAAACATTCTTAGAAAGCTAGATTGGACGCGATAAATTTGCTTTGGAGGTGTAAAATAATTTATATACACGGCACAGTATCAAGGACAAACGAATAGAGAAACAAGGATATTTTCTTTTAAAAAATTATCCTACAATTTGCATTTAAATAAATGATGTTTTGAAACCCCCAATTTGTTATCTGTAGAAAACCCTATTAATGTTAAATAGGGTTAAATGCTAATTTCACCCTACCATTAAGCAGTATAGACTTTTAAAAGAAACAAAGAGGGCGGATTTTCTTGAAAATGAAAAAGGGGGGGCGGCAATAAATCGATATGCACAGGGCGGCAAAAACCCTAAATACGGGCCTGCTTATATACATTCTTAGAGGTTCACAACGCTGCCAATAGATATACAAGAAACTGATGTAATTATTGAAATATACAGAAACAAGAGGCCGTGATTCAGTTGTCAACCCCGTGAGGTTGTTATGAGCTCGATTCCCAACATCTAGTTTAACTTAAGAGAGAAGTTAAGATAGCTTAACTTAATCTGTCTTTTTTAAGTGTCTCAAACCATATGGTGCTACGAGTAAAAAATGGCGGCCGTTCAAGAGCTCGCCTTTAAACTTAAAACACTCCACTCCAGTCCTCCACTGTTCTCCAGCTTGTTTATCGAAATATATTTAATTTAATAGCGATTGTGCCAATGTTATATCGAATAAATAAGGTTGGTAGTTTGTAGTAGTTTTTTTTCTTTTTAGTAGATGGCACCACGGTAACTTAAACTAGTTTAAAGACTTAAGAGATTGGGGAAACTAGATTAAAGTTAAACTAGTTTCTTTTCGCTAAACTAGATTAAATCTAAGACAGTTCTTTCAGACAGTTCTTTCGACTTAAGCTAGATTAGCACTTAAACTAGATTAACTTTTCATGTGTGAATGTAGTATATAAGGAATAATAAAATTGAACAACGTTGAAGGTTCTACTCACCCCTTGTGTGTCCACGGGGCCAGGGACGAAGGCGCAGTCGTCCAGCTCTAGCATGGGTCCGAAGAGCACCCCTTTGGGCAGCTCCCCGAACTGGAAGCAGGGGTCGACCGAGAGCACCTGCCGGGGCTGCAGGCTCTCCACTAAGGGGGAGTGACCCTCTGGGGGGCCGTAGCGCAGTCTCCCCTGGTCGCCACCCAAGATGAAGCGGCAGCTGAGAAGAAAAAGGGACAGGTTAGAATATGACACCATCCCGGAAAACTAGCAAGCACCTTAGCCAAGGAATACAAGAGGCGAGTGCCAAGTGCGAACGTTTAGCAGATTGGGCTCTGATTCGTTGCTTAAAATTTGGGGCCGTTCAAATATTACGTAAGCACCCAAGGGGGGGGAGGGGGTTTGCCTTTTGCTTATTTTTCCTGACAAGGGGGAGGGGGGGATATGAGTGATGCTTACGTAAGATACTGTATTTTCGAAAATATCTTGTTCTTGCTTAATAATTTCTAAACTCAACCAAAAATAAATTTAACAAAAAAATTGAATTTGGAAATCTGACGTAAGCACTTTTTCTGGGGATAGACCCCCCATACATTTTGAAATTTTAACCCCAAAAAGTAGCGTTTCGACTCATTTTTGAACCCTTAGGGTTACACCCAAAAAGGACAGCTCCTTGTATAGGTCACCTAATTTCCAAGGAGAAAAAAAAACAGTACTTACTATAAGGGATGCAATATTTCGGGGGGGGTCCGGCAGTTTCTTACGTAATTATGGTGGGGGGTTGAGGTTTGCTTATCTTTGCTGACAAGGGGGGAGGGGGGTTAAAAATGACCAAAAAAGTGCTTACGTTATATTTGAACGGCCCCTTTCTCCATGAAAATTCAAGGTTTTTTTTTAAATAAAAACTAATGACCCGGGATCAGGAACTGCTGATAAGCAAGCATCCTACCTCTGCTCCAGGGGAGATTCAGTAACCTTATTTTACCAAAACATGTCTCTCATTAACTTTTGACGCAGGAGCAGTGATGTGGATTGTTAAAAGTTACCCCTTGGCAGTAGCCTCTTGTCTAAGGGAAGAGTGCATTATCTAGGCATTCTCTTTCTCCCCTCTTACCATATATAACATTCTGTTTGTTAGTAAGAGCATGTTCGGAGCAGGCACGGATCGAGGAGGTGGCACTCTAGACAATGCCCCCCCTTGGGAACCCAAAAATGTTTTCAAAATGAGTAAAACCCCTACTTTTACAGGTGTAATTTCAAATTTTTTTCTAAGGGAGGAGCCCCATATCTCTCATTAGTACCACACGGGGATCTTCAGTGATAATTTTTAAGAAATTCCCAATACTTGGACATTTTGGGTCAAAAAGTAAAGGCAATAGTGTTGAAAAGTGTCCCCTTAGACTCACGTTTCTAAAAATGAGTTAAAATCCTACTTTTACACGTCAAATTTAAATTTTTTTCTGGGGGGAGACTCCCATACCCCCAATGGTACCGCTATGGGATCTTGTCTGGAAAAGTGCCCCCCTTGGAGCCGTGCTGGATCCGCGCCTGGGGCCCTACTACGAGTACACGACGGGTTCCAACCCGTTCCGATCCAACCCGTCGGCTAAAAACCCACATCTACTCGTCAAAGACGAAAAGGACTACTTCGAGTCCACCACTTTCCGTTAACGAGTGAGGGTGGAATCGAGGGGGTGGATCTATGAGTTCGAGGCTATTTTACCCGACATGACGGGTTCTCATCGACCAATCACAACGATTGTTTTGATTCTTTGCGTTGTGGTGATGTAAACAAAGACGTTCTTAAATACTGGGAATCAAAATATATTATATAATTATTAGTTTTTCTTTGCTCGTAAATGAAGAAAGGGTTAGCAAAAACCTTTTTATGTTAGGCTGCAAGATAGTCTAGTAAATTAATATGGATAAACAATTGTTTTGTTCCTCAGTAAGTCAATAGTGATTTCAATAACTTAAAGAGTGCTGTAATGTCATTCTCAATATAAAATGCCCTTCTTTAATAATTTATTCATTACATTTGGTACATAACTTTCCTTGAGAAATTTTAAGGTAAAAGCCTGACGCCAATTAAATCCTTAAAATCTATGCTATACTAATGCAATTTTAGTTAAATTGAAGCTCAGAAAAGAAGATTCTTGTATTATAAAGCTAAAGCACCTATATTTTAAATCAACCCTTAAATGCAATTATTTAACTATATCTTACCTTTGAGTTATAGAGAAATGAATGAAAAAAATTTAAATGCAATTTTCTGCTTTCATGTGATATAAAGCAAAGACAAAATTCCTTGTGATTGAAGTCTTATCAAACACATTGCAGCACCCTTTAACTTATTCGAAACACTTTTGTGTATATTGAGGAACAGGGTTAACCATGAATATTTGAGGGGACTCATCTTTTTCTACTTTATTAGAAATAAAATCACCATATTTCGAGGGGACACTCCATATTATTCAGGGAACGGTCACAATATTTTACAGCAAAGTGTTACAGTATACTCTTGATTGAGAAATGTTATCTTGAATACCTCAAATTTTACATTGACGTTAGGCATTCCTCCAATTTACTTGTCTTGCGTATAATATCTGCCGCAAAACACCAATCCTCTAACTTAGCTAGTTATGCCAAAAACCTTACACCTCGAAATTTTTTACCCGTCCTTTCAACTACATCAACTGAGAATATGTAATATCAGATATTGTAAGTATTTAAAAAAGCAAGATAGTGTGCTCTAGGCTTAACATTACACATTGCATCAAATACTCACTAAATTCGCTCCTATGTCTATCTATGAGAGATCATCCTACTACTATTATAATTGTGAATGTTTGTCTGGATGTTTGTTACTCTTTCACGCAAAAACTGCTGAATGGATTTTAATGAAATTTTACTATAATGTAGCTTATACATCAGAATAGGACATAGGCTATAATTTATAAAGAGAAAATAAGTCTTTCATTCTTTTTTTCCCATTTTTCCTGCTTTTTTTTCACTTATTTTTCCGTGTTTGAAAACCTATTTTACCAGTCATACCATACAACAAGTTAAAAATAAAACATTGTTTCAAATGAGACAGATCACTAGACTTTTTCATTTACTATATCTTTTATTTTAGTTTTAAACACTGGTTTTAAATTTGTTAATTTGTTCACTAGACTTACTAATTTACTAGACTTTTTATTATGGTTTCAAATTTGTTATTTTATAAAGGCACCAAGATATTAAACATTATCAGGAACATCGGGATTGTAAAAAGTGACGAGAACACCGGGATTGGAAAATTAGCGAGAACATCGGGATGGAAAAAATTACCGGGTTATGAAAATTACCGAAAACTCTGGGATAGTAAATTTACCATAAAGACACCGGGAATACCGGAATATAAAAATTACCGTAAACACTGAGATAGGAAAATTACCGGGACCGCCGGGATTAGAAAAATTACCGTGACCACCGGGAGATGATTACCAGGAACACTGGGATAGGAAAGAGGTGCCGGGGATACCGGGATGATTTGTAATATTGCTAATTTACAAAATTATAAATGTATTTTAAGAAATATTTTAAAAAATAAATTTATACACCCCACCCGTGCAAGGCCGGGTATAACAGCTAGTAATTCTTATAATTATTTAGACGTATAAGGATTTGTTACGTATTCCAGAAAAATAAGTCGTGAAAATTGTGGGGGTGCGCTTCTTTTGTAGGGCAGTCTCGACAACAGTAAAAAAAAGTATTGGGTAATGTCCATTGCATGAGGTCAAAAAGGGGGGGGAGGATGTCCACCAAAATCTCAGCCTAGGGAGTCAAAATCTCACACAATATCTTTTAGTTCAAATCATATAATTTTTCTTAAATTTTTTTGCATAAAAACTTGTGCTAAAAAGTAACTAATTAGTCAAACTTATTTTGATAAATTGAACATATTAGTCAAAAATGTTATGGTTATGTAAATCTCACCAAGGGGGTGGGAGAGTTCCAAAAATTTAGAAAATAAATTATGCAATGTATGGGCACCCCCTTACCAACAAGCACAATACAACCATCGAGTTTTACTGTAAATTGAATTCTAAGTACCACGGGTACTTTTGCAGTCTAATTTAGAAAGAAAATTAAGAATTTATTCCAATAAGTATACATTGAACTTTTAAACATTATAAAAAAATTTAGTTACATATTGCATCATTTTAAGTGAAAAAAATATTTATTGGGAAGGAATGTTTAAGCTTAAAAAAATGTATATAGCAATTATTAGTATTTTCATTATCACTTTAAATAACTTCATTTCTATTGATCAACTCTTTTAACTACTAAAACTAATTATTGTTAAAATTTATACTTCCTGCACAATTATTCCTATATATCTTTTTTTTAAACTCAAGATGTTTACAGTGAAATTTCTTGTAAAATCTCGCATCACCATTCTTGCAATATTGTATTTAAACATTAATTAAATAAAAATCTAAGGCCAATAGTGGTCAATTATGTTTAGAAAAAACAAAGTGTATTATCAAATGAAGTATTAGGAATGTATCATACAATCATTCCCATTAATACACAAATGTAATTATAACTATCGAAGAATCAAAAACTTGATAATTAGAGAAGCAATATTTATTAAACCAATCTTAATCTACTACAGCTTTATTGGCAAAGTAATATACACATATTATACAAACATTTTTAATAAGTTAAAATATTTTTTATAAAATCTTTCCCATCCAGGGTATTAAATAGTTACAATGCAGTTGTGTATATGTTACGGGCAAAGTAATAATGCCCAGAGTGGAAGCGGGCAAAGTGATAAATTTCATTCATAAATTTCGTTGAATTTATCACATTGCCCGGGCATTATTAATAATGCCCAATTAATCACTTTGTCCGTAACATATATAAAAAAAGCATGTTGCTTGTAATATGTTTTACAAATCATACAGCAGAAAAGGCAGGATTCATATGTAGTATTTAATAATTCATGAGATTTTTGTGATAAAATTTATTCTTGGGACCTAGATGATGAAACAATTGTTATAGGGCCCAGCTGGCAGTGCTAGAAAAGCCGATGTTGCCTGTGAAATAGAATAAGGTATTATATAAGGTTTTTAACAGTTGAACAAAAAAAAGCATCTTTTATAACTATTTTTAAGTACTTACCACCTTTGTTGAGAAAGACTAAAAGTACAGGGAATCAGGAAAAACCAGCAGTTCCCACATCTTGGAGCATGAGAACCTAAAATGTTTACAATGTACATTAATTTTTAAATTTGACTAACCCGCTAGTGAAGTTCCTCTACGGTGGCAACCCGACGAGGTTGCCAGAAGCGAAAAAGAAGAGAACGTTTTGATGTTTGTTTTCTATGCGTTGAGTTAGAGCTGGCGGTCGCGTGCGCCAAGAGATCTTGACTGAGAATGTAAATTTTAACGTGAATATAATTAAATAGTTTAAACTCTGACTGCTTGTTTACTGGAAGGAAGAATGAACCCAACAAGAGTTTGTTCTTCCTTCCAGTAAACAAGCAGTCATAAAATATTAAATTATATTCACGTTAAAATTTACATTCTCAGTCAAGATCTTGTCGCGACTGCCTAAAACTCAACGCATAAAAAACTCAAACCGGTCTCTTCTTTTTGGCTTATGGCAATCTTGCCGGGTTGCCACCATGGAGAAACTTCACACCGCTTATACTGAACACTATAAACAAAATACAGTTGACTCAATGGCGAAGCCTGAGTAACAACAGGGGAAGCGCAAAATATACAAACAATTAAAATTTCAAGCTATCGAGATTTAACATCATGTTGTAAAAATGTTTAAACAAAACTAAAAATTATTTTACATGCATGAGGTCTTGAAGTACTGTGCCTCTAAACACACATTTTGTTCAAAGTAGGTGAAAAGAAATTTTGCACCGCCAGTGAGCAGTTTGTTTACATTTTGTAGTGTTCCATTTAATAGTTTCTTTAGCCCATTTTAGGCAGCTAGATGACAATCAAAGCTAGATTTATCAAAGCTGAATGCTCTCAAATTTAAATTTATATTAATTTCAATTTTACCAAATAATTTTACTTTGCTTTCATATCTGATAGTTAAGGGGTTTGTTTATGATTTAGACAACTATTCATTCAAGTGGCTCAAAAGTAGCGAGAAGCTCAAGTCTAGAAAGGGGTTCAGTTGCCAAGCAAAGTAGTAGCGCCAATGTGTGCTTGAGTATCAAAGTGAAGTTGGCAACAAAAAATTCGCCAAGAGGCGCCAACCCAACCCATTTCTAGGATTTTACTGTAGCCAGATATATTCTCGCCAAAAAAAAAACACGCCATTGTGGAAACAGTTAAATTTCTAAGAAAACTAGTTTTTGTGAACTTTTGCTTAGGTTCGATTCCGCTAAGCTCTGGACACCAAAAATTAGAGATATTGCTAAATAATTTCAAACTCAAGGTAAAATGTTCAATTATGTCAATAACTGTTCAGTTTATCAATAAGAACCATAAAAATATGTTGCTATTTGAATTTATGACATTTAAAACAGCTTGGCGAAGTTAAGCACGACCGTAAACTGAATTGAACTGGATGGCAGTATTAGCAATTCCTGTTTTTACTTTGAAAATGTCCCCGAGCCAATGACATGAAGATAATATGCTGCATTGGCTCGGCATATTATCTGTAAAATATAATTTTGATATTTGCTTTAAACTTTTTACATAACAATTTCAGGAGTTGTATTGTCTTTCTTTTCTAGGCAGTAGGGAACTGGGGAAATCCAAATTTGAGAAGGGGTGCAGGAAATCAGCGTGCTTAAGATACTTAATCACCTTCGAATGAGACGGAAGGGATGTGGGGTAGCTATTGGCAAGTATTAACTGGTTTGGGGGCTGGCTTGTTTAGGGTTACACTTACTGCCCTAGCGAGGATAGACAAACGATACGTATGGATAAGCACACAAATGTTGTAATGGTACTTTACCTTCATTATAGGATGACCAATTGAGAAAATTTCCATCAGAGGAATCATTTGACAGGGCACATCAATCTTCGTCATTGAAACATCTATCTTCGTCATTGAAACATCCATCTTCGTCATTCACATCTTTGTAAAGGGCTAAAATACAATATGTACACATTAATTTTTTTAGTTTCAACTCAAAATCTAAACATGAGGAAGAAACTTATACTTTTTCAAATAAAATCAACACCCTCTTGGGTTCTTACATATTATCCAGTTGACTAATCTGCTTAATCAGAAAACAATATCAAAGATGATTTCCTATTCTATAATTAAGCTGCTTAAGAGTCGACAGTATAATGTGGATTATTTACACTTTCTTTTAAAATCAAAAGTATAATTTTTCCCAGCTTAATAGACATTTAAAAATCAAGTAGCGATTCAGTTGTTATAAAACCAACATGCAACACATGTTTACAAATTATCAACCAAGCATCACACATCTTGTCCTATGGGAATCATATTTTTCCTGTCCCATTAACTTAAGAATATCGAAAATGTTCTCGGTAAGAAATGTAATGGCACGTTAAGAATGAACAAAAAGTAATATTTAAAAGCATTAAAAAGGAATTTTTAAAAGATAGTCCAATTTTTAAATGTTTATAAAAATACAGCTCTTTCACTGTTTACATTCGATCATTGTTTACAATTTGTCCTGTTCTACACGTACCTTGTAGGTTATAAACACAAAAATTTAATAAACTATTTTCAAATTATTTTAGTAATACACAAAAAGTAATAGCTTTCAAAAGGAATAAACTAATTTTAAGTTTGAAACCAACGATTAAGTAAACGAGAAGTTGGAAATTCCATAGACTGTTTTAATCTTCTAGGGTTGTAATAATAGCACATTTCATAGTTACTATCAAATATCTATATAGATTTTGTTCAATAAAGGTAATTTCATATAGTTATATAGGATGGAAAATATCTTACCTTAATGTTTAGTTCGAACTGTCCGCGATAGTTTGGGTCCGCCATGTTAATCCGCTGGTGGGATTGCATTTCACCAAGGAATGAGGTGTTGGGCTGAAACCCGTCGGCCAACCCGATTGCGCGGAAACTTTCCACACTTTGTGGTAATCAAAGTAGTCCAAAGGGAAAATCGGGTTGCCAACCCACGTGAGACGGAAAAGAACCCGATTCCACACGATCCCACATGGATGGTAGTAGGGCCCCTGGTTTGGAGTGGTGGACATCAAAGAGTTCCCAATGAGATACCGGTGTTCCTTAGCCGACACTATTACCCTCGTAGTGGTGGTGTTATAGATTCGTACCTGAGCTTTGCGGAGAAGCTGATGACTGGGTAGAACATGCCGTCGGTGTTGAAGTTTCGGAAGGCCCCTTTCACCCTCATTCCGTTGACGGTGAAGGTCATGAGGGGCACAGAGAGGACCAGTATGCACGTCCCCCTTCTATTCGTCCCCCTATTCCTTAGCCGACACTATTACCCTCGTAGTGGTGGTGTTATAGATTCGTACCTGAGCTTTGCGGAGAAGCTGATGACTGGGTAGAACATGCCGTCGGTGTTGAAGTTTCGGAAGGCCCCTTTCACCCTCATCCCGTTGACGGTGAAGGTCATGAGGGGCACAGAGAGGTCCAGTATGCACCCCACCACGTCCCCCTTCTGGATGAAAGGGGTACACTCCACTTGCCTCACCACGTTGCTCCTCCCGCCTGAAAAAATATCAACCTTTCACCAAAACGTTGCTGAAATTAAAGCCCTGGATACTCTACCTTAAGTAGCGACATCACGCTCAACCGGCCGCCATTATGGGGAAAACTCAACCTAGTCCTGTATAGTCTAGCTTGTAGTCGCTAGTAGTGAGTTCTCCCCATAATGGCGGCCGGTTGAGCGTGTAGTCGCTACTTAAGGTAGAAAATCCAGGGCTTTAGTTCAAACTAGCGGATATGCCCGGCCTTGCACGGGTGGAGTGTATAATTTTTTTTAATTAATTTAATTTAATTTCAGACGCCTTTTTCCTATCCCGGTGTTCCCGGTAATTTTTCATATCCCGATGTTCCCCGTAATTTTCCTATCCCGATGTTCCCGATAATTTTCCTATCCCGATGTTCGAGGTAATTTTTATGTCCCGGTAATCCCGGTATTTTTTCCTACGATGTTCCCATTGATTTTTCTTTTCCCGGTGTTCTCGGCAATGTTTCCTAGTAAATTAATGAGTCTAGTAAACAAAAATAACAAATTTGAAAAAATTATAAAAGGTCTAGTAAATTGAAAAGTCTAGTGAACCGCTTCATTTGAATTTATTTTAAACTCGTTTTCCTTGAAAAAATAATTTACAATTTTCCATAAATATTTTTATTTTAAAGGGAAAAAATCTTAAAATAAAGGAAAATAACGTTTGAAAATAAATTATTTGAATTTATTTTGAATTATTGAATTTTCGTTATCCCGGTGTTCCCGATATTTTTCCACTTTCCCGGTGTTCCCGGTAATTTTCCTCTTTCCCGGTGTCCCGTTAATTGTCCTCTATCCCGGTGTTCCCGGTAAATTTTCTCTATCCCGGTGATCCCGGTAATTTTTTCTCTTCCCCGGTGTTCCCGGTAATTTTCCTCTATCCCGGAGATCCCAGTAATTTCTCAGTCTAGTGAAGCGTGTTTAAAGTAAAGAAAGATTATTTTTGAAAATTAATTACTTGAATTTATTTTGGTGTTTTCAGAACTGTTGAAACTTTTAAATGGACAATTATTGATTTTTTTTAATTAAAATATTTAATTTTGAGATTTTCATCTCATTTACAATACTGAGTCAAGCAGATCTACTCTAGTAGAGAAATTGAAAAGATAATAAAAAATCTAGTAAATTTTTTTTGGTCTAGTGAGTCGTGTCTTATGAGCTATTCCATTAATATTTAAATTTTAAAGGAAAAAATCTTGAAATAGGGGAAACTAACGTTTCAAAATTAATTATTTGAATTTATTTTGGTGTTTTTGCAACTGATATAGTTTTTAAATGGACAATTATCGAGTTTTTCCTGTTAAAATATTAAATGTTTGAAGGTTTTCATCTAGTTAACAATAGTGAGTCGAGCAGATCTACTCTAGTAGAGAAATGGAGAAATAAGCGTTTTCGGCTGTAAATTGGTTAATTACTCTTAATTATTCGATTTTCGAGCTTGGAAAAGTTGACAGTGACAATCGACACCTCGAGATACGTCTATGTACCGAGTTTTGACCACGCCTTCGGCGTGGTGTAGGAGGAGATGCGTCACATACCCAGTCACACAGCCACAAACGTTTTTAGTTATATATAAGATTAGTTGCAACCGAAATGTCCCGAAAAGCTGAACCACATTTTTGGTGTTTTCAAACACCATAAACTTGTTTTTGGTGCTTTTTACCAAGTTTTCAGTGCTTTCATGCACCGAAACATGGTTCAAATTTCCGCTACATTTCGGTTGCAACTTATTTGAACAACGTTTGTGGTGAAACTGCCCAACCTTTCACCACTAAACTGGTGAAAGATTGAACTCTTTTTTTTAACAGTGTAGTACAGTGGTTCCCAACCTTTTGTGGCCCATCGCCCCCTTTCTAGAGGTTGACTAACACCTATCGCCCCCTTTTCATTCTCATTGTATGTCTAATTTAATTTGAAGTAAAGTGTTAATAATAAAGCAATTTTATGTCCGGGGGTCCTCCCCCAGAAAATGTTTGGAAGAAAGACTCCAAAAAACAGGTTTTTAACTAGTTATGGTACACCCATATATTTTTAGGTAGGATTTTGATTTTGATGAACTAATTATAAAAAATATTTGAAAAAATACATTCCAAGTACAAAAGGGGGGTTAGGGGATCCTTCCCCAGAAAATTTTTGGAAATTCGACCCTAATACTACATTGACACATGAAAAGTTAATCTAGTTTAAGTGCTTATCTAGCTTAAATATTCCATTGCGACAATGCTGCTATATTTAAGCTAGATTAGCACTTAAACTAGATTAACATTTCATGTGTGAATGTAGTATAAGAAAAAGGGTTTTAACTTGTTTTGGTACATTAAGTCTGAATACAGTCTGTCAGTACAGTGCTATTTTATTTTCCCCCCTTGAATACTCATCGCCCCCCAATCGCCCCTCACTTATTTAGGCTGCAGCTAGAGATCGTTTTCCTGTTGATTGTCAAAACGAAAGATTTATGAGCAGGGGAACATCTTTGGTCCGCTAATTGACCTAAGCTAACCACACAAAAGGACCAGGCTCCTTCGGGCATTTGAGGGGAGATCAGGAGCATTGATAATATCCCTTTCCTTTTGTGTGGTTAGCTGAGGTCAATTAGCGGACCGAAGATGTTCCCCTGCACATAAATCTTTCGTTTTGACAATCAACGGGGAGACGATCTCTAGCTGCAGCCTTATCGCCCCCTTGGTAACACAACTCGCCCACCTGGGGGCAATCGCCCCAGGTTGGGAACCACTGGTGTAGTATAATCCGTCCTTCGTGCAACATTCCAGAGAAATGTTTTCTCACATACCAGCCCACATGGCGGCGCCGTCGAATCCGTACGAGTAGATGTCGTCTCCCACTCCGTTTCCTCCCCACTTCCCAGCTAGCAAGCAACCTTACGGTTAACCTTTTTTTTTTATTGTCATTGGGTTGCCAGAAAAAAGGTTAGCAAAAAGCCTTTTTTTAACATTAGAAAACGGCGGTTTTTTAAAACCTCTTTCGACTCAATATCAACACAACCCATCTTCACCCTTTTCCGGAAATAAGAGAATGCGCACGTTACTTGCGCATGCGCGGCGTCATTGTTTTTGGACTCTGCAACTGCATGCTGGAGCTGGAGCTAGCTGACCTGACTCCCGATCGCTCACACATTTAATTAAAAAGGTAAGTAAATTTTTTAATGTTTTTTATTTTTGTACTGCGATTTCTTGAATTATTCTGATTTTTACGTTAAAATCGATTACATAGAGTTTCCGTAGTAGTGGTAAGCTAGCTGGCTTCGGTAAGTAGGCTTAATTCATTGTTACCATAAGTTCCGATTTAGGCGTATAATCCCACCTAATCTTTCTCTTTTATTTTAAAGTTTCTTTTTTTCAGCTCTAGAAGACATGATACTGATTTGATAAGTTTAGTATGATGATCAGATGTTCTTTCTTTGGATTTCGATTATTCCGATTCATGTTTACGTTTTACTATGTGTTTAGGGTTAGATGTATTGCTTGGTTTACGCTATGTCCTCGGTTGTAAAAATTCCTTTTCAGCAAGTGTTTCAACCGATACTTTGTCGCAAAATTCGTTTATTTTATTGATCTAAGGTTTCTTTCTCTTTCAGCTTCAGTTCTGAAAGTGGCTGTTATCCCTATGGTGAAAATGTAAGTTAATTGTAAGGTATGTTTAATGCTATTCGTACTTTTAAATAACATTAGGTTCACCGTGTATTCTACAGTTATGTTATTGTCCTATATGTTTATCTGATTTTTATAGATGTTACATGTATGCTGTGTTATATCCTTCAATAATTTTAAGCTTTGATTTAATTTTTTGTTGCCTGGTTGGTTGTTTAGCGACAGAATTTTCTTCAGAGTCACAGGGCAGGATTGGGAGGGAATTAATACTGGGGCTTGTATTTGATCATTCATTTTGGACATCGTACCTTACGGTAAAAATCTTGAAGTGGGTTTGGGTTGGCGCCTCTTGGTGCATTTTTAATCGCTAACTTCACTTTGATACTTTGTCGCTACTTCTTGGCTTGGCGTTTGAACCCACTTCTAGATTTAAGCCGTACCTTACATACCTTGGTCACGGAAATTAGCAGGGATCTGTCTAGGATTTTTTGCCAACTACCTATTAAGTAAAAATATAACAGTAATTTCTGAAAAATATTTTTAACTAGCTGTTATACCCGGCCTTGCACGGGTGGGTTGTATAAATTTATTTTTTTAAATATTTCTTAAAATGCATTTATAATTTTGTAAATTAGCAATATTACAAATCATCCCGGTATCCCAGGCGCCTCTTTCCTATCCCAGTGTTCCCGGTAATTTTATCGCGGTGGTCACGGTAATTTTTCTAATCCCGACGTTCCCAGTAATTTTCCTATCTCAGTGTTTACGGTAATTTTTATATTCCGGTATTCTGGGTGTCTTTATGGTAAATTTCCTATCCCAGTGTTCTCGGTAATTTTTATTATCCGGTAATTTTTCCATCCCGATGTTCTCGCTAATTTTCCAATCCCGGTGTTCTTGTCACTTTTTACAATCCCGATGTTCCTGATAATGTTTAATATCTTGGTGCCTTTATAAAATAACAAATTTGAAACCATAGTAAAAAGTCTAGTAAATTAGTAAGTCTAGTGAACAAATTAACAAATTTAAGACCAGTGTTTAAAACTAAAATAAAAGATCTAGTAAATGAAAAAGTCTAGTGATCTGTCTCATTTGAAACAATGTTTTATTATTAACTCGTTGTATGACTGGTAAAACAGGTTTCCAAACACGGAAAAATAAGTGAAAAAAAGCATGAAAAATGGGAAAAAAAGAATGAAGGACTGATTTTCTCTTTATAAATTATAGCCCATGTCCTATTCTGATGTATAAGCTACATTATGGTAAAGTTTCATTAAAATCCATTCAGTAGTTTTTGCGTGAAAGAGTAACAAACATCCAGACAAACATTCACAATTATAATAGTAGTAGGATTTGTGAAAATAAAATACGCGTATTAAAACTAATTGACAAATGTAAAAATCACTTTACATTTACATTTTAAGGGGAGTTAAAGTTTTCAAATATTATTAGTTAAGTAATAATTTGTCAAAATTCAGCTATAAATTGTGAAAATTTAGCAATAAATTATGAAAATTAGAAATTTTGAATTTGTGAAGCTACCGTTTTAACGATCAGCGAATTTTTGAAGCTACCGAAAAACAGTAGTAAATTTGTCCTGGACACAGATCCCCGATGAGTGAGTTTTGTTGGCCTTGCTCTTCATGGACTAGTGTTCTAATGACATGTTTAATCGTTTCTCAATTCAGTCTTGAATAAGTATTAGCATCCCTTCGACTGAAGTTTAATCAGTGGTTCAATTCGGTTAATGCTCCCGCTGAATATTGACATGCTCTTTTGGACACCAAAAAGTAAAAATATTACTAAATAATTTCAAACTCATGGATAAAAATGTTTAGTCAGATCACACACAATAGCTGCTCAGTTTATCAATTAAAATCAAGAAAATTTGTCGATATTTGAATGTATGGCGTATAAAACTTGGCAATATTGAGCGGGAAACATTAACGGAATTGGACCTAATCAGTCAACAAATATCATTTAGCCTTTTCTTGCCATGGGTTAGTGTAATCCGAAACAAGTCAAGGCCATTCTCTTCCTAAGGTTGTAGAGGTAGAGATGGAGGGTAAAATCGGTTACTTTTCACCACTAACCCCTTTCCCTCTTCAAAAAAGATTGCGCTTCAGTAGCCTAGCTCGCTACCTTGATTTCCCGCATCCCTACTCGAACTATGATTTCCCTGTTTCTAACTGCCTAGCAAAAAAAAAAGAATAGCGAGTCATTTCACTTGCCATTTACTGTTTACTTATTTTGTAAATCGTACTAAGAAAGTTTGTGTTGGAATGGATTTGAAACAGGTCTACGTGATGACTGCTGTACATCTTTTGGCCATCTCCCTATTAACAGCGAAATCTATTCCAGTTTGTCACTCAAATGATATAATTATTAGAGTTTTCAACAACTTACATAGCACAAAGTTTGTTTAATATTTTAGTTCAATTCTGTTAATGTTCCCGCTAAATAATGCCAAGCTCTTTTGAACACCATGTGTATTAAAATGACAAATTTTTCTGATTTTTATTAATAAACTGAACAGTTATTGATCTTTTAATTTATGAGTTTGAAATTATTTTGAAATATTTCCACTGTTCGGTGTTCCTGAGATCATGGCAGTATTTAGTAGGAACGTTAATGGAATTGAACCAATATTTTAAAGCAATTTGTGCATTTCAATTCAGTTAATGTTCCCATTAAATATCGCCATGCTGTTATGGACACCAATAAGTAGAAATATTTCTTAAATACTTCAAACTCACTATTTAAATGTTTATTTAGATTAGATCAATAAATGTTCAGTTTATCATTAAAAATATAAAAAAATTGTTGTTGATATTAGAATGTATGGCATACAAAACAGATTTGCGGTATTTAGTATGAATGTTAAAGGAATTGAACCCAATATTTAGATGCTCTAATTAAATATTTTTGTTGCTGATTTATGAAGAAAAAGGGTGTCTGGGAACAGATAAGCATCGTGCTTTAACTCATCTTTTTTTTTCAGCAGCAAGAGCTGCCGCAGTTCCAGAAATGTCAGTAATCATCAATGCTGAGACCACCTCTGAATCTGCTCGCCCTTCCATCCAATTCCGTTGTAAGTTTCTGTTTTTAGGATTTTAACCTCTTTTGGTACTGCAGTCCCGAATTTCGGGGGGCAGGGCCGCTCATCCCCCCTTTTTTCCACCACTTATTTGGCATATATTTATCTCTTCTGTGAAAGGTATTTTTCTTTCCATACTTAAAAATTTTACCTAACCACACATAGAGATGGGGGAGACTATCAATGTCACTAATCACCACAGAAAGCCGAAGGATCATCATCGTTGGTATAAAACTACACATGCACGCTTAGAATCTGCACGACAGCCCTCCTTCGGGCGGTTTGGGGGGATAAGATCTCACTTTTATCTCCCCCGTCTCTTTGTGTGGTTAGGGAGTTTCCCCTAGCAGCCCCTTCAGAGGGGGGAATTCTTTTGTTCACTAATTGAAACCCCAAGTAAGCGGGATCATAAAACTGGCTATCATAAAATTCTAGGTGCACCCTCTTGTGTCATCAGATCATATTTAGAACTGTGAATGTTAATTAGTTTTAATTCTTGGCAAAAGCAATCCATTCTTCACCATAAAATTGAGTTTGCAAAATTTGCATTGTTTCTTCCTCCTTAGTTTTTATTTAGAATAATTTATGAAAATAATAAATTTTAGGTCTTCTCACCAAATAAGGAAATAAAGTCTGTATCGAAGAAAACTGTAGATGAGCATGAATCTAAGGATAACGCCATAAAGAAGATTCCTTGGTTCCGTTTGGCTGGTTCTCAAACCCCTGCAAAAGTCCAGCTAAAGCCCCTTTCGAAAAAGAAGCGGAAATTTTTAATAATTTGGAAACCTTTGGCGCGTTCAAGAAAAAGAACAGCAATCCAGAGTCCCAGTGAGTAGTTTAATTTTTAATTTAATACTCAATGAAGTTTTGAAGATTCATATTCAAAAGCCTATTGTGCAAACCTATTGTGTCATCAGATCATATTTAGAACTGTGAATGGTAATACTGTTCTGTAGAAAAGTGTTTTTCGTTCCATACTTAAAAATTTCGCTATGTTTTACAATTTTTCTTGATTATTGGCGTGGCACCCCAGGGTGCCGTGGTACACAATCTGTGGAATCCCAAATATTTGGGTCCCCCCATTTTCAGTAGCCGGCAACGCCAATGCATGCCAGTATATATAATGCATTGTGATTACTGTTTTGTGATATTTTGTTAGGGGACATCTATAAATTACATGAGGTCAAAATGGGGGGAAGGGTTTGGAAAAATCTACCCAAGGGAGAGGGGGGGGGGTCGATTAAAATCTCGCGTCAACTTTTTGTGTTAGAAATTATGATTTTCTTATTTTTTAAGTATGAGAAAGGAATACACACAGATAAGATACTGTGGTGATTTTTAGGTGGAATTCTTTCTTTCTCAGTTTGAGCGAACTGTTGGCTTTTTCCATCTCTTTTTACATGTCATAAATTTTCTCAATCAAAATTATGCTGTTTTGCGCGGCCGTTTGTCTGTTCCTCTTTTCAACGCTCCCAGCCTTTCTTGAACTATTCGATTCCTCCTCTCTGTCGCCTGACTAGTCGTAACTTTTCTGTCCAACATAATCTTTTAATCATCAATATTTTAAATTAATTGTGGAGATAAGAATACCTTGTTGTAACCCATTTAAAATTTAGTAGATAATTTCTTTACTTCATTGGCAGTTTTTCTGGTGTAAATGAATGTCTGTGGGTTATTGTAAAATTTTAAATAGTTTTGTGTGATTTTTATAATAAAGAAAACCTGATGATAACATAATGTCCTTTTCCCCCACATCGTTAATAATGTAAAAGTTTTAGGTGCTATGAAGCACAAAATGCAAACGAATAGGATAGAAAATTATTTTTAAAGGTTGTAGGTAAATCTCACGGGGGGTCCAGCAAAATCTTGCCAAGGGAAGAAGACTTTGGAAAAAACACCTCATGTAATTTATGGATGTCCCATAGGATATTACAATAGCTGAATAATTTGATTTTACTATATTTTTTTCTTAATAATGTGGTAAATTTGCTTATTTAAGCTATTGGGTGCTTCCTATATCTTTTTGGGAATTTATAATAACAAATTTAAAAAACATCTCTTAATGTCCAAAGGTGCCTCAGTAGTGTCCCACCTTTGGACTCTTTCAGTAATACTACAAAAATATTAGTTTATTTTGAAAAATACAAAAGTAACATAAATAATGATAAAGCTATGTTAAGTAAATTAGACATCCAACATATTTTAAAATCAAAATTATTCAAGGATATCCTCATTTTTGTCTTGACATAAATCAGTTTTTCTGTTTACTTCAAGTGATTTTTTGCATCAAATTACAAATATCTACTTTCTTAAATTCTTTATAAAAACATTTTTTGCTCACATGAGTTAGGTGTCTTTTAACATTATATCCCACGGTGCCCCACACCTGACTGTCCCTTGGTGCCCCACTTTGAATGTTAAGCTTAATTACTCTTTTATATTTAACAACAGGGTGGCTACAGAACTTGGAAATCAGGGATTTCAAGGAAAAGTCAGGGAATTTTATTAATCTGGAAAAATCAGGGATAAGTCAGGGAAATTCTTAAAAATAAGTTAAAATCAGGGAAATTTCCGGATGAGATTTTTCTTGCTTTGATACCTTGTGATGATTATTTTTTGCTTTCATTAGCTCATTGAGAAAAATATTCTGCATCTTATACTTGCATGGACTCAAGCATAACTCAAATTCCAAATTAAGTTTTAATACTTTATGTGTAATTTTTTTCATTTTAAGTAAAAAGTAGTGATTTTTTAATTATCTTGTATGCATGTAATGGTTCTAAGTACAGAGAAAGCCAGAAAATTAATAGAATTAGTTCCTGTAAATCAGGGAAAAGCTGTAAGTTTATTCCTGGAAATCAGGGAATTTGTTTTCTAAGTTTCTGTAGCCACCCTGAACAAAAACTTTCTCTTTATTTTCTAAAATATTAGTGAATACACATATTTTAATTTCATTTTAATTGTAATAACATAAATACACTTCATATATTTAAAAAAATGTTTTAAAAACTAAATGTGATTGTTACTTTGTATTGCACAAAACCAGATAACGTGAAATAATTATCTAGACACACTAAATAAACCAAAACACGTTGATGAATAGATTTTAGCACAAGTTCATAATTATAAAATTGAGTCTGAAAAGTGGTGTGTCCCAAGGTGCCCCACTCTACCCTACTGTTAATTTAAACATTTGTTGTTGGCACTTTCAAGTATTTTCTTATCTCTTGAGATGTTTTACTATGAAGTGGCACGTTTAACAGGTTATTGCATAATTACTTTTTTAAATAGTTAAATAAATTGTTTGTATTTTTTGCAGGAGCTGTCAAGTCTGGTTACGATGTCCCTTGTAAAATTGTTCTTTGAAGCACTTTTTGTAGACTAATTTTCCATAAATCCTACTACTATTATAATTGTGAATGTTTGTCTGGATGTTTGTTACTCTTTCACGCAAAAACTACTGAATGGATTTTAATGAAATTCTACCATAATGTAGCTGATACATCAGAATAGGACATGGGCTATAATTTATAAAGAGAAAATCAGTCCTTCATTCTTTTTTTCCCGTTTTTCCTGCTTTTTTTCACTTATTTTTCCGTGTTTGAAAACCTGTTTTACCAGTCATACAACGAGTTAAAAATAAAACATTGTTTCAAATGAGACAGATCATCCTACTACTATTATAATTGTGAATGTTTGTCTGGATGTTTGTTACTCTTTCACGCAAAAACTACTGAATGGATTTTAATGAAATTCTACCATAATGTAGCTGATACATCAGAATAGGACATGGGCTATAATTTATAAAGAGAAAATCAGTCCTTCATTCTTTTTTTCCCGTTTTTCCTGCTTTTTTTCACTTATTTTTCCGTGTTTGAAAACCTGTTTTACCAGTCATACAACGAGTTAAAAATAAAACATTGTTTCAAATGAGACAGATCACTAGACTTTTTCATTTACTAGATCTTTTAGTTTAGTTTTAAACACTGGTTTTAAATTTGTTAATTTGTTCACTAGACTTACTAATTTACGAGACTTTTTACTATGGTTACAAATTGGTTATTTTATAAAGGCACCAAGATATTAAACATTATCAGGAACATCGGGATTGTAAAAAGTGACAAGAACACCGGGATTGGAAAATTAGCGAGAACATCGGGATGGAAAAATTACCGGGTTAAAAAAATTACCGAGAACACTGGGATAGGAAATTTACCATAAAGACACCCAGAATACCGGAATATAAAAATTACCGTAAACACTGAGATAGGAAAATTACCGGGAACTCCGGGATTAGAAAAATTACCGTGACCACCGGGATAAGATTACCGGGAACACACTGGGATAGGAAAGAGGCGCCTGGGATACCGGGATGATTTGTAATATTGTTAATTTACAAAATTATAAATGTATTTTAAGAAATATTTAAAAAATTAATTTATTCACCCCACCCGTGCAAGGCCGGGTATAACAGCTAGTATATATATAATGTTTAGGTATCATATTTGTAATTTTAATAAGTTTCATAGTATATTTCCCTTCATTTTTGATGAATTTAGGGAATTGATTAAATTTATATTTTATCTATATTTTTTTTGTATGACTCACTTTTACCTTGAGTCCTGTAGTGCTTGAAGGCTGTTTGTAAAATTATCCTTGTTTGTAAATAAATCAGTACAATAAACTGAAGGATTTTTCTTGCATTCAATGTCTTGGAATAATTTTTTGGAATGAAAATTTGCCTGTTCCTCCTTTCTAGATTTAAGAATTAAAAAGGTAAGTTTTTTTATCAGTGCTTTAGGAGCCTAAATTAAGCCAAGTTATTGTAGAATTTGAAAAAAAAAATGTTTCAATGAACTAAAGGATTTTTCTTGCATTCAAAGTATTGAAATAATTTTTTGGAATGAAAATTTGCCTGTTCCTCTGCCTTCTAGATCAAAAATTTAAAAGGTAAGTTTTTTTTATCAGAGCTTCAAGAGCCTAAATTAAAGTTATTGTAGAAATTTTAAAAAAAATATTTTAAACAATTTAAATTTATTTAAATTAAAATTTTAATACTGTATAAATCTTAATTTTATATAGACACTGTTCTGTAATTAAACTGTGAATAAATTCTAGTTAATTTTTGTAAAAGATTGGGTTTAATGACCTAACTATAAAAACTTGGAATAAATTAGTTTTATTTTTGTCAGAGTAGTTAAGCATAGCACTTTTTATTTTTCTTAGTTTCTTTGTTGAATTATATGATGTAAAAATATTCCTGAAAATATGTACTAAGTGTAGCGCATAATTTCAGGAATAATTTTTCGACGTCGTATAGTTCAACTAAGAACTTTCGAAAAAAATATATAAAACGATTCTAAACCTAGAACTTGGAAAAAAATTTTGTAAACCCAACAAAAACCTAAAAAAACCCATTGCTTTACGGTTTATTAGCAACCTAAAATCAACCTCCATGTAAGCAACGTTACAAAAATCTTTCCCTCTAATATTGTAAAAAGGTTTATAAGAAACCTCAAAACAACCTCAATGTGACCAACGTCACGAAAACCTATGCCTGTAACCTTAATTTGAGGTTTTTCCGCAAGGTTACGCAAAAGGTTGCAAGCGTCAACTAGCCCACCTCCGCCAAAGGTTTTGTTGAGATAATCCTTGGGTTGCAAGGTTTTCTAGTAAAACCTTAAAAACATCTTTTTTGGGTTGACTTTCAGGGTTGAAAAAACCTTAAAAAAACCTTACATTGCTGACTGGGTTGAGGCCTCCTCCGGGGTAAGGGACGTATCCGCGTGTGTTGGCCCATCCCACTCGGAAGTGGGGGGCGAGGTGCGACTTGGTCTCGCAGTGGTCCACCATCGCCTCGAAGTACCACTTGCGGTACATCGCAGACCCTTCCACCTTCCCCACGAAGATGTTGGGGTGCATGCTGAAACGGAACACACACCGTTTACATCAGGGTTGTTACGTTTAAAACACTTTGTTTTAAACATGTTTAAAACAAACCAAAGAAAACATTGTTTAAAACACATGTAGTTTTTAGCAAGTTGCTCCCTTTATTTAGGTAACAAACTCACTATTTTCATGTATGGATCATGATTATCACGCTTGGGTACAAACCACCAAATCGCCATGACATAGGCAGTACATTACTTGATAAAGAGCACGATGCTGTGAAGAAAACTTACAAAAATCATTTAAAAAAAACGAACTGTTTGTTGTGTATTTAAAAGTATAGCTTTATTATTCTAATTTCGATTTGAAAAGTCAAATTTAAATTTTTTAAAATCATGGATTTTTTTATCATTTCTATGTCGAGGGTAAAAAACAAATAAAACGTTTTGAACAAAAAAAACATGTTTAAAACAAATAAAACATATTTTTTGTTTTTTATTTAAAAAAAAACGTGTTTTTTTCCAACCCTGGTTTACATGCATACTTCTGGCAATTAATTTTTCTTGTGAAGCAACAATCTATTACAGGATGTTTCAGATAAGTGTTTCACAATTTCTAGGAGGGCACACCTATTGATTTGCTAAATTTTGCTTAGATTTGCTAAATTAGTCAATTACAAAGTTGTAGAGCAGCATCGATTTAGTACGAAAAGACACCTTGTGCAGAAAAATGTCTTGAATAAAATCTCTAATATGCACATTCAATTAGGTAGAATTTACG
Organism: Tetragnatha versicolor; assembly: GCA_024610705.1. NCBI lineage: Eukaryota > Metazoa > Arthropoda > Arachnida > Araneae > Tetragnathidae > Tetragnatha > Tetragnatha versicolor. The sequence continues at coordinate 270,788 of JANDEH010000046.1, forward strand.
TCCAATCTTTTATTTAAGTAGGAAATTTTCATTTTTTATAACCTAAGAATACTTTTAGTCATTTACCTAACGCCCGTATTCACCACTAACTTAAACTAAGGTTAACCTAGAATCAAGCACTCTGATTGGCTTAAAACTTGTTTCCTTTTTTAAACTACCAATCAGAGTGCTTGATTCAAGGTTAACCTTAGGTTAAGTTAGTGGTGAGTACGGCAGTAAATGTCCCAAATCATAAAAATGAAAATATCCCATTTTAATCAGAGATAGGACGTAAAAGCTAATGCGCAAAGTTGTCGCAGCGGATAGGGCAGTCTCTTTACTGTATACTTATAGGCCACGGTTACCGTGAGTGCAGAATCAGGGGTATCAACAGGCGGATCTTATCGGGTAGTGGATATCAAATAACCATACAGTGAAAGTAACCTCAAATAACCACACAAATAGATCGGGGGGATACGCCTGACCCTGCGCTCAGGGTGACTGTACCCATAGACACCACTTTTATGACTATGTATTGTATGTAGGGATTCAAGAATGGGAGTAGCCAGGGTTCAACTTAATGGGGGGCAAGCAGGGTCAGCTTTTTTTTATGTTTGTGGAGAACAATTTTAAGGCCCACTACGCAGGCTTTCCACTACGCAGCAAGGCGTGCAGAGCGCGGGAAAGGCAGGGTACAATCAAATACACGTGGTTCAATGACGTACAGTAGAGCCCCGATTATCCGCGGAATTGGGTGGCAAGGGGTACCGCGGATAGTGAAAATCGCGGATAACCCGAAAAAAGACTAAAAATGAGGTGGAAACACAAAAAAAATATTTCAGCATAAAAACTATGTTCTATTGTACAAAAAACATGATATGTAAAACTTTTAATATATGTACAGCACATCAGAAACCTTTGCTCTCCATCTAAAATCTCTCTTATCTCATCTAAAATTTGCTCTCATCATTAAAAAAAATTTTCCTGGCGCTCGCGGATAATCGGGGTTCTACTGTAGTTCTTGACGTTCTTGAAAACCAATCAGCGGCATGCTGGAAAAATAACTCAGGACAACGATAGTTGAGTTGTTTGGAAGAACGATTCGACCGGTCTCAAAATCGTCGCAAAACGTAGTTGCATCCGGCCCTATATCTGTAGGGGGTTCAAAAGTTAAAGGGGGGAAGAACACTTATCTTGGAACACCCTGTATACAACAAAAGCTTGGGAGCTAATATAATTAAAGCTCTGGATGAATGATGTGACGATGAACTGACCTTGCGACGTGGTCTACGAGTCTCGTCTGCAGCAGGAGGGAGCGCGAGGGAAGCAGGTTGTCGCAGATGTTGTTCTGGGAGCTCCTCACCGCCACCCCGTTACCAACGCACAGAGAGCACAAAACATCCAGAACCTGCAGCAACACAAAACAATATAAAGGGTGATTCAGAAATAATCATCAATAATTTGGGGGGAGGTAGAGGGGCCCTAGAAAAGCATATTTCGAATAGGGACAGTCCATTACTGAAAAAAGTCAGTGACTAAGTTTTTGAGCAGCATCGATTCTGTAGGAAAAGACACCTTAAAGAGAAAAATATCTTGAATAAAACCCCTAGAACACACGCTCAATTGGGTTGAATTTACGTAGATTTTACTTCTTAAAACGCTCCTCACGAGGCGAAAATGAGAATTTTTCAATTTCATGAACTAAGAATCCTTTTAGTCATTTACTTAAGTATAAAAATGAAAATTTCTCATTTTCGCCTTGTTAGAAGCGTTTTAAGAGGTAAAAACTACGTAAATTCAACCTAATTGAGCGTGCGTTTTAGGGGTTTTATTCAAGATATTTTTTTTCATTAAGGTGTCTTTTCCTACTGAATCAATGCTGCTCTACAACTTAGTCATTGACTTTTTTCACACACCTCAAATAGTTTTTAAAATAAAAATTATAACTCCTAAGTTTTCCGCTAGAGGGCGTTAGAAGTTGTCTCATTGGATAGGGCATGGTCATTTTACTATACCTAGACCCCACTTTCATGACTATATCTGTAGGGGTTCAAAAGTTAAAGGGGTTGGGCCACTTCTCGTGGGATACCCTGTATATCAGAATCCCATACAGGTGCGTTTATTTAAGACCACACCAAACATCCAGTTCATTATGCACATCAGTTTTTGTACTATAGTGAGAAAAGAGCTGTATAGTACCTTTGGATCTCTTCCGTGCTTCTCCAAGAGCGAGATGATGACCTTTATGTGGTCCTCTTTCATCATGTTCAGAGCCTCAGGGCTGTCAATCAGCACACAGTGCAATACATCCAGCATGCCTGCAAACACACAGCAGAAAAACGATATTTAATATCAAAATACCGTATATTTCGTTTTTCAAAATAGAATGAAATGGCGTGAAGCGTAGAAAACTTATGGTGCCAAGCCAACCATTAGCGCACGAAATGATTAAGAAAAAAAAGTTGAAACCAAAACTAATAAAGATTTCTCTCTCTTTTTGCTTTTGTTTTGTTTCGTGTTTTGACAACTGGAAGATGTGGATTCAACAGTTTTATTTTTTATCTTAACTTACTTAATACTACTCCAATAAAAAAGTACATATGAGTCTTCATTTTTTTTAAATTAAAGCTTCGATAATATACAGAGATCGTCAGCATTTTAAAGTTTTCTGGGGTTACTATTCAATTTTATTTTGTTGGGGTTTAATTGGAATTTGTTTACATTAACTTTGAAAATCTAACGTAAGAATGGGTTTGACAAGTAAGGGTATGTGTATAGAGATTTTTCCAAACCCCCTCCCCCTCGGGACCCTTACGTAATTAATGAATGGCCCCTAACGGTGTGAGCTAAAACTACGCAACATGTAAAAAAATGAAAGTAATTAAATGTGTGATCAGAGAGGTGATTGATCTGTGGAGGCCCCCTTATGATGACACGGATCCACTTATTTTATATTTTAACTTTATTTTCAAATCAGTTTTAAATTGTTTCAAATTCCTGTTTTTAAGAGAAATACAACAAAAGTTTAGAAATTTTTCAGTCCCAAACATCACTTATCCTTCCAGAGACATAGCTAAAATAGAAGATTCTATGAAATATCCCCCAAATCTAGAAATTTTCCTTTTGACCAGACAATAAAGTTACTACTTCTTTTCCCTGAAATTCCGATATTCTCATCAGAAATTTTTTTTCGGGTACACCGTACACCACTGATCCCCCCTAACCTTTCTACTCAGGAGGAAGAAGAATACACAAATAAAAATCAACCTCTATGCTTAAGTAGAACTTAAACGACCACTGAGTTTGATTCAAATATTGGTTGAGTTAATTTCAAACAGCAGCTTGGTCAGGATTTTTTCTTAATGAAACCCTGGACATTTTTATGCACTCGGACAGCCCTGAAAAAATTGTTCCAGACGTATGGTAAGCCTGACACTAGCTGTTAATGAGCAGAATAAGGGAAGAACCCAATAACCACAAAAACTGTTCATAATAGGCGGCCTATATGCGGGAGTACAGCCTCTTCCTTTTATTCATTCGTCGAACGTCGTCATAGATCGTCATTCGTCAAACTTTCCGACAATCAAGTTCAGCGAAACGTGGCTCCGCCCTTTTTTTGGGGCGTGTTCTTAGTGACTGGCAACCCCAATTGGCGAATCGGAGAGCTCGGATTCCGGAGGAAAGCGGCCCATTTTGAATCGGCTCTTTTTCGGAAGGAACGACTTTAAACTGTAATTTCGTACAGTTATCTGAGAAATTTTCTAAAAAAAACACTTGCATTATGTAGTATGAACCCTTCTTATTCGATTCAAGCCCTTTCCGATTCCTTTCGACCAATATTTGAGCGAGAAATTGCGGTTTTAGCGACCAATGTCGGGAAAAAAGTGTTGGCGATTTAAGCTTGGCGAACGGTCGCTCCGCGGATTTCCTCAAAGCGTGTGGATGTGCTAGGCGAGAGCGGATGGCGCAAAGCGATTTGTTGCCAAATCTGGCGCTCGTTTCGGTTTCTCTCTTGGGGCTTCGCTCGCTCGTTTTGCTGATGCGGTGGCAGAGAACAGATGTTCCACGGCGGCAGCTGTTGAAAACGGAGCTTGTAGTTCGGGTTTTGGATTTGATTCAGGATGGTTGTTTACGCAACATATTTAAAAGACAAGCGTGCGCGTATATTTTTCGTTTTTTTTTATATTCTAAATATATTAAAATAATAAGGAAGTTGCATGTGTCAGATTTTCAAAAGCAAACAAGTGTTCCGTATGGTTTTTTGTATGCTAAAATGAAATATCTAGTCAGTTTTTCAAAAAAATGTACAGGTATAATTAAATATTTTAATTTAAAAGGCGAGAAAAAAACACGTGACTGAAAACGTTTATTGTTTGTTTAAACTATAAGATGACGTCAACAATAATACCATCAACTCCATTGCTTTACAACAATGTTTAATATAAGATGACGTCACATCCAAACTCTTGGCGTTTTCGCGCGCTTTTAAGAAGGGGATTTTTGTTAATTTTTTTGGCAATCAAAAAATTTCTCGATCGGCCTCAAATTTTGGGTAGTTGCTTATTTTTGCAAGAGGAATCGACTAAAAAAATCATGCAACTTCTTCATTGACTGGTTATTATTATTGGCGCAAGACGGGGATGTTCATATCAAGGTCGTTAAAATTAACAGTTTTAGAAAATTTAAATTAAGTTCAATATTTAATAAGTATAGCGTGACTATAGGTTAGAAAGTTCGAACAAACTTCGTTAGAACTAGAAATGTCGCTTTTATTTTAGAGACATATCCATCATTTCAAAAACTTTGGAATAATATTTAGTTGATTTTAGTCAGTAAAATATTTTGTTTCCATGAAACACAACCTGAATAAAATTGAATGTAATTGAATTGAATGTATTAGTTTGCCAGCTGCTTGATAGATGGCAGCGTGAAAATTGCTTTTATGAATAAAATATCCTGTATGCTAGCGTCATCTATCAGCGATAAGAGAAAACAGTTCTTGGACTTGAATTTCAATTTATCGTGTTTCTACGAATTTTTCCATATTAAAAATATTGTTGTGGAATTAATTTTTAAGTATAAAAAAAAGAATAAATTTAAATAATATTTGATGCGTGATTTTATATTGATACAGATGTCAGATAGTTTAATGTTTTAAATGAAAAATATAGCTATTTTCTTTTTGTATCTAATATTGGAGAAAAAAAAGCTTTTATATTTCAAAACAATCTATCATTAAAAAAGTAATACCCGTCATCTTAATGTTCTCTATCATTGAAACATCAAAATAAATCAAGACTGAGCGGTGGCGTCATCTATTGGTCTTTGTTGAGAATACCCTCTAATTAACTGTTCTTTTTATGAGATAAATTTTCTAAATTTCTAATTCCAAAGCATTAAGTTGTGTGGTGTAGCCAGAAAAGAAATCTGATGGCGGAATTTTTTAAAGGGTATTTTTAGGCGTTTTCTTTGAACATTTAATATTTAGTATGTTTGATTATCATATGCTAATTATTTTTGCTAAAAAATCTAAAATACTAGATTTTTAATAGCAAAATCATGAAAAAATTTCTTTAATTTGATCTATATTAAAATCTAACAGTCACAAATGTTAAAATTATACTAACTATTAAATGGCACTAAAATACCTATTTGAAACACCAAAAAAAATTTGGTTATAGTAAAATTTATGACGCCTGGAACATTTTAAAATTTTTTAAAATATTTTAAATTTTTTTGAAAAAAATTAAAAATTTATCAATGGATTTTTCTAAAAAAAATTTTACGTTGTTTAGGATATCAAGCACGAATATGTAAAAATTTCAGAGCGATAGCTTCAAAATTAAAGAAAAATATTTAAAGTGATTTTAAACGTCCATTGTACCCTTAATAAATAAGTGATATAGTATGATATAAGGAGACATCCATAAATTACGTTAGGTCAAAAAGGGGGGAGGGGTTTGGAAAAATCTCACCAAATCTCACAAAGGGGGGGAGGGGGGGCGATTAAAATCTCACGTCAACTTTTTAAGCTAGAAATTAAACGATTTTTGTAAGTATGAGAAAGGAATAATACCTAAAGAGTGGTGATTTTTAGGCGGTATAATGTCCTTTTCCCCAACATCATTAATAATGGAAAAGTTTTAGATGCTGTGATGCATAAAATGCAAACGAATAGGATAGAAAATTATATTTAAAGGTTGTAGGTAAATCTCACTTGGGGGGAGGGGGGTCCAGATTTTGGAAAAAACACCTCACGTAATTTATGGATGTCCCCTACCAATGCTGTTTACTCTTAACTCTTCTTTACACTTCAATAAAAGAATCAATAGAGAAAGAAGTTCTCTTCAATAAAATAATTATTTTGAAAATAACTGTCAACCGAAAACATTAAAATCATGTTAGTAAATCAATTGTTTTTTTTAACATCTAATGCCCAGAAATAACTATGTATAAAATTGTATATTTTTTGCCTTATTCATGTAGGCCACATATAATAAAAATGACAAAATAAATTTTTTTGACATATTTTTAAATTTAAAAAAAATGTTTTGAAATTGGAATCATAGCGCCTGAAGAGGTACAATAACTAAAAAACATGGGCATTAAACCACTTGTTAAATGACACCAACCTGTTCCTTCGGCTGCCTGTTGGCTTCCCAGTCGGCTGAATAGCCAGTCCAGGCGGTTGGACTGGGCGAACTGGGCGCAGTTGGTGTGGTTGCCTTTGATCACAGCAGCTGAAAACAAAAAGTCACAACTGTAAAACATGTAATTAGTACATGCAATATACAGGGTATGTTTCAAAAGTCCGTTTCGCGGCTTTTATTTGAAACCAACGTGTCCTAGGGTCACGGAGGAAGTAAGGTCTACCCCTAGGTGAGTACCCCTTGTGAAATTAATTGTGAAGTGAAATAAAACCAAATGCTCTAAAAATATTATTTAACAACTTATCTTTTCAAAACAATTTTTTTTTGAAGCTGAAATTTTTTATATATTAATTTATATGGTCCTTTTATTTTGGCATTTTCTGTGTCTTGACTTTCTTCTCACTAGCTACTAACAAATGTCTCAAAATAGTACCCCTGCTGCGATCTACTGGCAGTCTAAAGTGCTAATACGATGAAATGTTATACCTATTGTACTTATTGCATGGTGTTGCCGTTTGGAAATGGAAGTTCGAGTAGGAAATGGGGGAAAATGTCGTGTTGCCAAATGGCAACAGTATGCACTGTAGGGTTTATTTCAAATTTATGAATAGTTTATTTATCAAATAAGACCCATTTTACTCGCTCTTAAGTTTTGCTCGCTTTCAATCTAAATGAAGAGAAAACTCTTTATAATCATATAAAGCAGAGTTTCTCAAACTGTGGGTCGCGACCCACTGGTGGGTCGCCAGTCAGTTTTTGGTGGGTCGCGAGAAGATTTTTAATTTTCCTGAATATGAAGTATCTTTTTATAATTTTTACAAAAGTGGTTATTGACTTTTGGATTATCAAACAATTTTTTTGAACTTTTGAAATTTATCACATTACCATATATAGTAAAATGAATAAAAATTTGAGGGAAAACTACACTACTTGGTATCGAACGGAATAGGTAAACGAACGGAACAGTTAATGTAAATACGTACTATGTGTGCCACTTTAATGTGCCGATAATGCAAATCTAGTCGGTTATTTAAATAAGATTTGTAAAAAATATTCAGTGTTTCTCCCCATCCGCACAGGGGGGAGCAATGTAAATTTTAAGAATTTTCTTAGGAAATGATGCAACTGCAATTTATCCCATATTGCTAAAAAACAAGTTAAAACCATGTTTTTAAGGGTCAAATTTTAAAATTTTCTCTGGGGGAGGACCCCCAGACCCCCCTTTTTATTTTGAGGATCATTGTTAACGCACAATTAAACTATTTCATACGCTAAAATTCAAATATTTACTTTTAATTTTCTAAAAAGTTAATTTCTCTTCTAATAAGTGCATGTGATAATTTATTGTTGTAACTAAATAGTTGGATAGTTGGTGAACACCCCACAGTCAGATAATTTAAAATTCTGTGGGGGGGGGCATGAGATAATTATCTCAGTTCAGTTAATTATAACTAACTGAAGGCGGTGGGTCGCGTTAGATTTTGTTTCTCAAAAGTGGGTCGCGATGTTAAAAAGTTTGAGAACCCCTGATATAAAGTATTGGATTGAGTCGGTTCGACCCAACCCAAATGTGTGTTGTTATAATACCTAAGAGCTGGTAAAGGTATCCTGAGATGGCGTCCCACAACTGCGTAGAGTCGTCAGCGGTGAAGGCAGCCAGGTACCCTGCGCTCGAGATCATGTTGATCTTGTCGATAGTCTCCAGGATCAGATTCAATATACCCTATATACAGGAAACAGGTGTTAAAAGGTCTATAGCAGTGGTTCCCAACCTGGGGGCGATCATCCCCAGGTGGGCGATTTGTGATATCAAGGGGGCGATAAATAAGTAGGGGGCGATGAGTATTCAAAGGGGGAAAATAAAATAGTACTGTACTGACTGACTGTATTCAGACTTAATGCACCAAAACAAGTTAAAACCCTGTTTTTGGAGTCTTATTTCCAAAAATTTTCTGGGGGAGGACCCCCAAACCCCTCCTTTTGTACTTGGAACTTAATTTTTCAAAACTTTTTCATATTTAGTTCATCAAAATAAAAATCCTACCTAAAAATTTGTGTCGCCGAAATTCGGAAGAGGTGTAGTACCATAACTAGTTGAAAACCTGTTTTTTGGAGTCTTATTTCCAAAAATTTTGTGGGGGACGCCCCCCTAGACATAAAATTTCTTTATTACTTACACTTTACTTCAAATTAAAATTAGACATACAATGAGAATGAAAAGGGGGCAACAGGTGTTAGTCAACCCCTAAAAAGGGGGCGATGGGCCACAAAAGGTTGGGAACCACTGGTCTATAGTGAAATCCTACATTGTACACTCTTAAAATGACAGTCTCAATCAAAAATGAGTAAAAATTACTCAAATCTGAGTACATCACGCACTCAAACAGGCTCCGATCCAAATTAACTCAAATTTGAAAACATGCATATACTCATTTTTGAAAATGAGCAGATTACTCAAAAATAAAACATCATACACTCATTTTTAATTCTTCCATAACATTTTTATAAAGAGGGTTCAATTTGTTACTGTTATTATGACCATATAGCAATGTTACTATGACGCGGGAAGTAGACCAGTTAGTTGAGTGTGATGTCACAACGTTGTGTAACACGGTTATCCCACCAACTTAATGCTGCTCTTTTGAAATATTCCAAATATTTCAATTTTCAAATATAAACTAAAAAAAAGCATAATTTGAGTGGAGTTTATTAAATTGTTTGAATTTGAGTATGTCTGGTGTTTGAAAATTGAAAGCATTGGGTGGTCATGTTTTAGACGAAAAGTTTCATACCAAAATGAGTACATCGATTTACTCAAATTTGAAACTGTCATTTCTCTTAGTGTATACTACAGTGAAATCCACTGTGGTGTTCATCCTACCACTGTAGAAAAAAAATCCTGGCACTTTCCTTGGATGAACTGGACTGCTAACGGCCGTATTCACCGGTAACCTGACCGGCGGTCTGGTCAGGAAACCATGGTGAATACGGCAGTAAGTTGCCCATTTTTTTCCAAGTAATGGAAAATAACAAGAACATTACGGTAAAATTTTATTATCCTGCTTATAATTAATAAGTTCTGCAAAAAATAGAGGTGCCAAGATTCATTACAGGTATTTCTAAGGAGTAAGTAATCTACGGTATTGTATCCTAAAAAACTGAGTTTAGTAACTATAATCCAATTAAATTTAATAAATTCAGGAAGTATAGTGAGGGAAAATTTACACAGATTTTTCAATTATATAATTTATCACTTTTTTATAACATTTATTAAAACTTACCCTCTTATGTCTCTCTTTAAGGCTTATAAAAAAATTTCTTGATTTTTATATTGGTGCATAAGGGGACATCCATAAATTACGTAAGGTCAAAAGGGGGGGGTTTGGAAAAATCTCACCAAGGGGGGAGGGGGGTTGATTAAAATCTCACGTCAACTTTTTAAGTTAGAAATTAAACGATTTTTTTAAGTAAGAGAAAGGAATAATACCCTCAGATAAGATACTGTGGTGATTTTTAGGTCGAATAATGTCCTTTTCCCCCACATCATTAATAATGGAAAAGTTTTAGGTGCTGTGAAGCACAAAATGCAAACGAATAGGATAGAAAATTATTTTTAAAGGTTGTAGGTAAATCTCACGTGGGGGGGAGGGGGGATCCAGCAAAATCTCAATAAATCTCACCAAGGGAGAGGGGGGGTCCAGATTTTGGAAAAAACACCTCACGTAATTTGTGGATGTCCCCTAATAAAAATTCTTCTCTTTTTATATTACCTAGTGCAAATTTCATTTCTGTGTGTGTTAATCACCTCACGAGCCGCAACTGACCCTTTTATAGAGTAAGTATTTTGCTGCGTATAGGTTTTATAAGAAGACAGAAAATGATGTGAATACCTCCTCTTGGAAAAGGTCCTGTCTGTTCCTGAGAGCTTTCAGCTTATTCTGCTTTTCTTCGTGTTCTGAGGAGGAAAAAGTTTTCATTATTATTATTATGCAAGCGTTATACAACAGGTGGCACAGAATAACAATAAACTTGTCCTGGATGGAAGGAGCACTCAGTATCCAGGGCTCCCCAGATGACCCTAAGATCTTCAGGGATATGCCCCGTTCTGTGGCATCGTTCGCAGCATCACGGGCAAGGATGGGCCACATAGTTACCAACAAATACTTAGTAATAAGATTCTGTTTGTCGGCTATCCCAAACATAATCGTTTTTTTTTCAGACCTCGTTTAACAATCTTAAGGGGGTTTTGAATCGACTAATTAACTTCTTTCCCAATTTTTTTATAAACCGCTTGTAACTTTTCACTAGAAAGGGGGGTCTGGGGGTCCTCCCCCATAACAATTTTAGAAATTTGACCTTTTAAATGCAGGTTTTAACTTATTTTAAGTGTCATAAAATTACGGTTTAAATATCACATTTTTTATGCTTTAACCCAGTGTTTCCCAACATTTTTCGGTCCATGCCCCACCGAAGCCTTTCTAAATTTTCCATGCCCCCAGGTCTTTTTTTAAATCCTTCTTGAAAATTAAATAAAACCTGGTGGTCCATGCCCCACCTTAGGGCAGGCGCGGATCCAGCACGGCTCCAAGGGGGGGGGGCACTTTTCCAGAAAATATCCCCTCGTGGTACCATTGGGGGTATGGGGGTCCTCCCCAAGAAAAAAAATTGAAATTTGAGGTATGAAAGTAGGGTTTTAATTAATTTTTAGAAACGCTTTTAGTCTAAGGGGGGCACAATTCAACACTATTACCTTTACTTTTTGACCCAAAATGACAAAATTTTGGGGATTTCCTAAAAATAAACACTGAATACCCCATTTTGATACTAATGGGGGGTATGGGGCAGGGTTGGCAAAAACCCGGGTATTTTTGAAAAAACCCAAGTGGTTTTGTGTGGGTTTTTTCAAAATTAAGTGGTTTTCTCCTATAAAGTCAGTGGGTTTTTTCAAATTTTTGTGATTTCTTTCTAGGTTAAATGTGTTCTGTCAAAATAATGTCAGTTTTTCCACAGTTAAGTGGGTTTTTTCAAAGTTTTATACTTTGAAAAAACCCACTGAAATTGTAAAAACACATCTTATTTACTGAAACCTGGTTTAAATTTTGAAAAAAAAAAACACTAAAATTTAAAAAATATCCTAAACTTTGAAAAACCCCACTGATATTTAAAAAATCCTTAATTTCTTATACCTAGTTTGAACTTTAAACGTCCTAAATTTTGAAAAACCCCATTCAATAATGAAATAACCCACAGAATAATGAAAGAACCTATTTAACTTTCTAAAAAACTCTCTGAAATTTGAAAAACGCCATTTTATTTTTGAAACCTAGTTTAAATTTTGCAAAAAAACCACTAAAATTTAAAAAATATCCTAAACATTGAAAAAACCCAAAAAGGGGTCCAAAATGTGGGTTTTTTCGAAAAAACCCATTGGGTCCAACCCAATTGGGTCCAATCCAGCCAACCCTGGTATGGGGTTCCTCCCCCGGAAAAATTTTGAAATTAGACCTGTAAAAGTTGGGTTTTTACTCATTTTGAGAACCTTTTTGGGTCTCCAAGGGGGGGGCATTTTACAGAGTGCCACCCCCATGGATCCGCCGTTGCCTGGGAGCAATTTGGTTGACAATTTTCAAATTGACCCCCTAGAAAATCATATTGCCCCCCGTTGGGGGCGTGCGCCCCACGTTGGGATACACTGCTTTAACCAGTGCTGTAGCTGGATTTCTTTTGAGAGAGTATCATTAAATTATTATTATTTTTTTTAGCTAGAAACAGAATTTTTTGGGTGTGTCAGCACCTACCGATGTCGTCCTCTGGCTGCTCGAAGTAGGCGATGAGATCCTCGAGACAGTGGATCACCTCCTCGAGGTCGGCCCCCGTGAACTGACGAACCACCCCCGCTGCCACCGCCTCGTTGTTCTGCAAAGAATCCAGGCCCCTGCACGAGAGAAGAGTATTATGGTATATGATAAAGATGTATATGTTACAGGCAAAGTGATAAATTTCATTGATAAATGCCATTGAATATATCACATTGAATATGCCCGATTCATCACATTGCCCGAAACATATTTACTACATTAACAGTTGGGGGAAAAAACGACTCAGTTGCGATTTCTGTCGAACCACTTAGGTTTGGAAGACAAAGGAGGTGTCATATTCATTAATTAAAGCATTCTGTTACCAAAAACATTTTCGAGTCTTCATATTAAACGAAATACTAACTTTTTTTTCAATGGGGACCCCCAATTATTATGAGGTTTTCTGAAAGGCCATCCCCCCAAACCCTTAAATACCTAGTTTCATCCAGATTGATTCACAATTTTTTTTAGTAAAATTGTTTGTTTTTTAAATTTTAAAATCGTGTAATATTTTTACGGTAATCGATTCTAGTAGTAATTTATGTAGAAAGCCAAAATTTCAATCGATTTTATTTAACAGTTTTTGATAAAAACGAACGAGAAAGAACATTCGCGGTATGCATTCGGCAACGGTTTACCGCCCCTTAAGAATGAAGTTCGTTTTTATCAAAAACTATTTGATAAAATCGATAGAAATTTTGGCTTTCTCCATAAAATTACTACCAGAATCGATTACCGTAAAAATATTACACGATTTTTAAAAGAAAAAAATTTTATTGAAAAAAAAATTTTGTGAATCAGTCTGGAAGAAACTAAGTATTAAGGGTTTGGAGGGATGGCCTTTCAGAATACCTCATAATAATTGGGGGTCCCCATTGAAAAAAAGTTAACGCTTCGTTTAATATGAAGACGACCCCCTAAGGACTCGAAAAATTTTTTTTGTAACTGAATACTTTATTTAATGAATAGCAGAGAATAAGGAATGAAGACTCACGTGATGAACTTGTTGAATAAGGAGGAGCACTTTCGGATGACGCGAGCTGTGCGGGACTCCTCTTCTTGCGATCGGCTGAACTCCAGACCGTCGTCCATCTTGCCTTCCTCAGACATGATTGCCTAACAAGAGAAAGCCTTCTTTTTAATATCCATATTTCATTTTGCCTATAGTTGGAATACGCAATTTCTGTTAAATACTGATGGACCCCCGTCTGTAATAAAAGTGGCAGCAAGAGAAGAATCAACGTCTTCTGCTTAGGTTATTTTGAGTTGGCAATAAAGAAGTTGCATGTGTGAGATTTTCATAAACATTCAAGTGCTCCGTATGGTTTTTTATATGGTAAAATGAAATATCTAGTCAGTTTTTCAATGTACAGTTGGGGAAATAAAAAACGACTCAGTTGCGATTTCTGTCGAACCACTTGGGTTAGGAAGACGAATGAGGTGTCATTTTTCATTGTTTAAAGTATTCTTTAACCAAAAAATTTTTTGAATCCTTAGGGGGTCGTCTTCATATTAAACGAAACACTAACTTTTTTTTCCAATGGGGACCCCCAATTATTATTAGTTTTTCTGAAAGGCCATCTCCCCAAACCCATAAATACCAAGTTTCATCCAGATTGATTAAAAAAAAATTTATTTTTCAAAAATAAACTTTAAAAAAAATTTTTTAAATCGTGAAATTTTTTTATGGTAATCGATTCTTTTAGTAATTTTATGAGGAAACCAAAATTTCAATCGATTTTATCCAATAGTTTTTTATAAAACGAACTATAGAAAGAGCATTTGCGGTATGCATTCGGCAACGGTATACGGCCCCTTAAGATATTAGGTCGTTTTTATCAAAAACTATTGGATAAAATCGATTGAAATTTTGGTTTCCTACATAAAATTACTTAAAGAATCGATTACCATAAAAAAATTTCACGATTAAAAAAATTTTTTTTTAAGTTTATTTTTGAAAAATAAATTTTTTTTTATCAATCTGGATGAAACTTGGTATTTAAGGGTTTGGGGGGATGGCCTTTCAGAAAAACTAATAATAACTGGGAGTCCCCATTGGAAAAAAAAGTTAGTGTTTCGTTTAATATGAAGACGACCCCCTAAGGACCCGAAAATTTTTTTGGTTAAAGAATACTTTAAACAATGAAAAATGACACCTCATTCGTCTTCCTAACCCAAGTGGTTCGCCAGAAATCGCAACTGAGTCGTTTTTTATTTCCCCAACTGTACAGGTAATTAAATATTTTAATTTAAAAGTAGAGAAAAAAACACGTGACAGGAAACGCTTATTGTTTAAAACGTACGATGACGTCAACAATCCTACCATCAAATCCATTGCTTTACAACAATGGTCAATGGTCACCGTATGATGACGTCACATCCCAAACTCTTAGTGTTTTCGCACGCTTTGAAAAAGGGGATTTTTGTTAATTTTTTTGGCAATCAAAAATTTTCTCGATCGGCATCAAATTTTGGGTAGTTGCTTATTTTGGCATGAAGAATCGATTAAAAAAATATAAAAAATCATGCAACTTCCTAATTATATTTTGTAATAGTATATAAATGTTATTGTAACAAAATTTAGAATGATTCATTAGTGTTATGGTCAGAGCTGAGACCTTTTATTTTTCTTTCATCGAGCTTATGGGGTCATCCATAAATTACGTGAGGTCAAAAAGGGGGGGGGAGGGGTTTGGAAAAATCTCACCAAATCTCACCAAGGGGGGAGGGGGGGTCGATTAAAATCTCACGTTAACTTTTTAAGTTAGAAATTATACGATTTTCTTTTTTTAAGTATGAGAAACAGATAAGATACTGCAAATTACTTTTAAAATGTTGTAGGTAAATCTCACTTGGGGGGGAGGGGGGGTCCAGCAAAATCTCACTAAATCTCACCAAGGGGGGAGGGGGGGTCCAGATTTTGGAAAAAACGCCTCACGTAATTTATGGATGACCCCTTATTTTAGCTTCTTCGATGAACGTATAGGTTTTTTAGCTTTTGAACCTCTTGTTTTGTCATTCTTGGATCAATATAATTCTAGTGGATTCCGCTAGGAAACCCAACAAGTTGGCAAAATAAAGCTTTGAATTAGAATTTAAAGAAAGATTAATCTGGAAGAGAATTCCTCCTTTTTAAAAAAAAACCCGATTATCATGGCTGAAATGCAAAACCTGAATGCAACAAGCAACAACTTTTAATCTACTTTGCATATAGAGAATCACGAAACCATATGGTGCGGTTTTCACAAAATACATGATAAACTCAATTGGGGGTACTTGTATTCCCGCTTGTATACATGGGTTGCTTGATTTATTGCTGTTTTTGAATAGAATAAACAGCATCATAAGATTTTTACACCATTCGAATTGTTTTTATGTAAATAAATGCCCCACATTTTCTAACCTAGTCCAATTCCTGTTCGTCTTGATGTACTATAGGGTGTATCGAAAAAAACTTTCTTCGATTTTGATGACGTAATAGTGCGGAAAATTTGTCTAAGGTGCCAGAGAGTACCTGTGAATTTTTTCAGAATTTTTGGATAATTTCTTAAGGTGCCACATTGGCCCTGAAGTTCCCCATGTTAATCCAATGGGGCGCGCCGCCAAAAGGCCGAAAATCGGTTTTTCGCTACTCATTTCTACCCTAATCCCACGATGAATGTCTCGTCTCGAGTTATGGACTCTATATGATGTATGCTACCCGAAAAAACTTGAATAATAACTTAAATCTCTATATTATGTTGATTGTGGGCTCTGATTTGAACGAGGAAATACGCGATTTTCGACGAAATTTGAGCATACAAAAAAACGTAATATAGATATTTAGGCTATTATTCAAGTTTTGTCGGATAGCCTAGATCATATAGAGTCCATAACTCGAGACGAGACATTCGTCGTGTGATTAGGGTAGCAATGAGTAGCGAAAAACCGATTTTCGGCCTTTTTGGAGGCGCGCCCCATTGGATTAACATGGGGAACTTCAGGGCCAATGTGGCACCTTAAGAAATTATGCAAAAATTCTGAAAAAATTCACAGGTACTCTCTGGCACCTTAGACAACTTTTCCGCACTATTACGTCATCAAAATCGAATAAAAGTTTTTTTCGATACACCCTAATGTACTACCTCCCCAGAAGACCTGAAACACTTATCCCTGCATAACAAATATATTATGACATGAAATGAAACGTAGAATATAAAACAGTATGTTACCTGTTTCTCTTCGACCTTTCCAACGCCCCTCTTCTTGGTCTCGTATGTCCTGTAGGAGAGCCAGAGCCCCGTCTCCTGGTGCTGCAGGAAGACGGTCGTGTCGCCGTACTTGACCAGCGGGGACCCCAGCACTTCCTCTTCCTTCTCGTCCAGAACGATCTTCTTGTCGTCCTAAACAACAACAACAGAAAGGTCAAGTCTTCTTTTCACTTTCCCCCTCTCAATTATAAAGTTAAGAAAAGGTAGAACAATGGATAATTGCAGTCAAATTTTTTTTAATCTTAATGTGTTCACAGAAAGGCTTAAAACCTCCAAAAAACATTTTAATTTACCTTTCAAAGCCTTAAATTATTATTTTCAATTTAAAATAGCTTCTTTTCAGTCTGAGCTGAAACAGCTCGTCACGGATGCAGAATATGTCCGATCCGGCGATCTAGGATCGGGGGAAATTTTAGCCATATGGGGAAATTTTGTGGAAAAGTATAATATGGAACTCTCAATTTCAGTACATTCATCAAAATTTATGTGGTGATTTTCACCTTCCTCAGAGATCTAAGGTTCGCTTTCATTTTGCGTTTCCAATCGTTACTTGTAAACATGAATCTGACTTTTTGTAGATATTAATCACTTTTAAAAATTTTGGGGAAATTTTTGTACCGATTGGGGGAAATCTTGGAAGTAAAAACATTTTCTGCATCCCTGCAGCTCGTGACGTTAAATGTGCCTTGCTCCCGCTTGTTGTTATCATCCCGCTTTGAAAGACTGAGCTCTAGTTTTTTTTTAACAGCCTAGTGTTTCGATGAAAACGGTGTATCCCACAATTCCAAGAGACACATGTGAAGTCACATTGTTAGGAGCTTTCTGTATTAAAATGTGTCATATTAATTACATTAAAAAAAGTTTGTGGGAAAAGACAAGCGTATTTTTGGATTTAGGAGAGAATTTTTAATAAATTAAAATTGAATATTTAGAATTTTAAGAGATGCTGCAATTCTCTATTCTACAATACATATAGTTTTTCTCACTCCTAACCCAAGAAGCACAAACGTTTTAGATTCGTCCAATTTTTGTCATGTATGGCCAAATTTAGTTTACTATACTGCAACGTTACTTGGCCAGGAGCAAACAGGGAAAGTTCCCAGTGCGGCAATTTTGAGTGAATTTTAATTTAGAAACAGAATTGGTTTGTTAAACCCGTCTTTTTTATCACGATTTGCTTCCTAGCTAGCTTCCCTAGCAAGAGCTAGAGTTGCTCTTTGTTGCTTGCTTGGTTCCCTAAATAATGTTGTCTTACCTTGGTCTGCCTGAGACCGAAAGCGGTGGCGGCCACCGATGCCTCGTTCTTGTTGACCAGGTAGACCTCCCGGTTCTCGTTGTAGGCCAGGTAGCGGCCTGTCGTGATGTGGCGCACGCGTAGCGGATACCCCCAGTTCACGAAGCCGCCGGCCCACCTGCCAAATGGAGAGAAAAGGTTAATGAAAATTCAAAGTATTCTTGCAGTATGCTATCACCAGTTTAGTTAATTTTAATTTAGGGTACACCACAACTGATTTTTTAATCCAAATGTTGTTGTTGTCGTTTGCCGCTTGGATTACCCAAGCCCCATAAGGATTCAAGGCAAATGGGCTCCTGAGAAAGTGAGGGCCATAAATGGCAGGAGTTCCGACTTCTGCCTCATGACAGATGCTGCCACTATCTATCGCCACCTCCACAATTTTGCCATGTCTCTGAAGGGGAGGGAAATAGTCTCCAGACACCTGGACCCATGGTAAACTGGGCCATGACCAACCACAGGACTTTCGGACCCACAGATTTAACGAGCATCTAGTCCGCATATACTCTTTAGCGGTGTCGGGAATCGAACCCGGGACCCTCCGATCCCGAAGCCGATGCCTTAACCACTAGGCTTCCCACGGCCTTAATCCAAATGTTCTTAATTATAAAGGGTAAGAGAACGCGTGGATTCAAAAACATCAGCTGCGGCTTCGTCATCTAACCTAAATCCAGCTAACTGGTAGTTATTTGCACACTGCAAGAATACCAAATTAAAATTTACTAACAAAAAGAAAAAAAAACATCACAAAATAGAGACGTATGAAGGCATCACACGAAAGAACATAACAGAAACAAAAAAGAAATTGGAATTTTAGGAACTGTGGAAGGCCTGATATCATTAGGAAAACATGGGTACCTAAAAAGAAAAAACAGGGAGCTAGGCTGGCAATGATATCTTTTTGAAATTTACTATTATCTGGCTGAACTCCGACTACTGCCTCATGAGATATGAGAGATGCTGCCACTATCTATCGCCACCTCCACAATTTTGCCATGTCTCTGAAGGGGAGGTTAATAGACTCTAGACACCTGAACCCATGGTAAACTGCACCATGACCGACTACAGGACTTTCAGACCCACAGAATTAACGAGTACGTACCCCGCATATAAACTCGATGAGTCTTTAGCGGTGTCGGGAATCGAACCCGGGACCCTCCGATCCCAAAGCCGATGCCTTAACCACTAATAGGCTTCCCACGGCTCTACACAGAACTGTTAAAAATCAAAAAAATTAAGTGTCTCACTTTGTCCTGATGAGCTCCAGCCTGAAGAGAGATCTGGCCTGGTTGAGCACGGCCCCGCCTTCGTACACGACGATGCTGAAAAACGACAACGACAACAATCAGTCACAAAGGGAAAGAAATCTTTTAGTGGCAAGTCAGACCTAGCGACCGTAAGACGCTACTGCAATTAATCAAAGAGGGGAAAAGCATGGAGTTCAGCCTGAGACTCCTCCTATCTTGACAGGAATCTTCATTCCTGTCAAGATAGGGGCTTTCTCCATGCTTTTTTTTATGGAGATTGATTGCAGTAGCGACTATAAGCCGCGCAGTGTGTTTTGAGCCTAAGAGCCAAGTCACACCTAGCGACGATAAGACGCTACTGCAATTAATCAAAGAGGGGAAAAAGCATGGAGTTCAGCCTGAGACTCCTCCTATCTTGACAGGAATCTTCATTCCTGTCAAGATAGGGGCTTTCTCCATGCTTTTTTTTATGGAGATTGATTGCAGTAGCGACTATAAGCCGCGCAGTGTGTTTTGAGCCTAAGAGCCAAGTCACACCTAGCGACGATAAGACGCTACTGCAATTAATCAAAGAGGGGAAAAAGCATGGAGTTCAGCCTGAGACTCCTCCTATCTTGACAGGAATCTTCATTCCTGTCAAGATAGGGGCTTTCTCCATGCTTTTTTTTATGGAGATTGATTGCAGTAGCGACTATAAGCCGCGCAGTGTGTTTTGAGCCTAAGAGCCAAGTCACACCTAGCGACGATAAGACGCTACTGCAATTAATCAAAGAGGGGAAAAAGCATGGAGTTCAGCCTGAGACTCCTCCTATCTTGACAGGAATCTTCATTCCTGTCAAGATAGGGGCTTTCTCCATGCTTTTTTTTATGGAGATTGATTGCAGTAGCGACTATAAGCCGCGCAGTGTGTTTTGAGCCTAAGAGCCAAGTCACACCTAGCGACGATAAGACGCTACTGCAATTAATCAAAGAGGGGAAAAAGCATGGAGTTCAGCCTGAGACTCCTCCTATCTTGACAGGAATCTTCATTCCTGTCAAGATAGGGGCTTTCTCCATGCTTTTTTTTATGGAGATTGATTGCAGTAGCCACTATAAGCCGCGCAGTGTGTTTTGCACCTTAGGGAGACGTCACCGTGAGCGCAAGAACGGCCGTATCTGGTCGGTCAGATCTTATCGGTAGGGGATATCTATCCCACTCAATTAGCGAACAAAAGAGTCCCCGCTATAGGGTAGATATCCGCTGCTGATTAGATTTGCCCGACCGGATACGCCGTGTCTTGCGCCCACGTTGACGTTGGCCTAACACCAATCAGGGCCAGAGGGAGGATATGGGGATATAACCCCTCCAGAACTAAGGAAAGTTTCTGTTGGATCGAAGAAAACCACTAAAAATACCCCATATCCCCTCCCGAAATATTAACATCCCCCTGCGAAATTTTTTCTGGCTAAGCCACTGTTCATTCACAGTAATTTGTAGGGTGGGTTGGGGTAAAATGGGTCAATTTAAAGGTACCTTCACATTCTAAGTTTTATTTCTTCAAAACTATTACTTTTTAAGGATTTCTTTCAATTGGATCTTGACACTACAATCCTTCAGAACATTTTCATCTAATTTTATCAAATATTATTTTGTTATAAGTTGGTTAAACATAGCATCAAAAGTAATGACCTATTTTACCCCAATGTGGGGTAAAATGGGTCTCATTGCAAAAAGATGTCAAAAATATATTTATTACTAAATATACATGAAAATAAGAAAAAAGGCAATCGACTAAGCCGTTTTTATCTGAAAAAATTTGTTGTAAGTTGTACTTTAAGGAAATTGTAAACATTTGAAGTTAATGACCTTTGTTCCAAATGTAGCAATTAAAATACTTCTTTTGGAGAAAAAATAAACTTGTTTGACAGTTCAATGTATATTTGAAGGAAATAAATTGAAAACATTGTTTTTACTTTATATAGAAGGCCTCTTAACTATGACCCATTTTACCCCAAGTACAAAATATCGTTATAAAAGATACAATATTTTATATTTTTCTAAGCTGATTGGCTTGAAATGTCTCTCAAACTTTCTTTTACGAAAAACTATCACAAAAGTTTGTTCTAATTTATTACAATATATAGTTATTTCGAAGTTGGTAAACCCTGTTTTTTCGATGGCATCATTTACGGTTCAAATTAAATATTTTTTCAGTCCTCAAATTCATAAATCTTAATTTTTGATAGTCGAAAAAGGTTGCCAACAGATTAAAGAATATGATTAAAAAAATTAGTGAAAAAAAATTCAATTTAAATTTGATTTATATCGAGTTAATTAAAACTGACCCATTTTACCCCAAGACCCACTTTACCCCAACCCACCCTATCGAAAAAACCTTTTTTTTTATTTTGATGATCCGATAGTGCGGAAAAGTTGTCTAAGGTGGCAGAGAGTACCTGTGAATTTTTTCAGAATTTTCGGATAATATCTTGAGGTGCCGCCAAGGCCCTGAAGGTCCCCCATGTTAATCCTATGGAGCGCGCAAGCCAAGAAGGCCGAAAATTGGTTTTTCGCCCCTCATTTCTACCCTAATCATACGACGAATGTCTTCACTCGAGTTATGGACCCTATATGATCTAGATTCTAGGCTATCCGACAAAACTTGAATAATAGCCTAAGTCTCTATATTATGTTGATTGTGGCTCTGATTTGAACGAGGAAATACGGAATTTTCGACGAAATTGGAGCATACAAAAAAACGTAATATAGAGATTTAGGCTATTGTTCAAGTTTTGTCGGATAGCCTAGATCATAGGGTCCATAACTCGAGTGAAGACATTCGTCGTATGATTAGGGTAGAAATGAGGGGTGAAAAACCAATTTTCGGCCTTCTTGGCTTGCGCGCTCCATAGGATTAACATGGGGGACCTTCAGGGCCTTGGCGGCACCTCAAGATATTATCCGAAAATTCTGAAAAAAATCACAGGTACTCTCTGCCACCTTAGACAACTTTTCCGCACTATCAGATCATCAAAATAAAAAACAGTTTTTTTTCGATACACCCTAATTCACAGGTAGGGATACTCACTTCTGTCCCGGTGCGTCCGACCAGGTGGGTGGGACGGTGAGACACTCGTCCCCTCCGTGGAAGAAGCGAAGCACCTCTCCTCTGAACACGTACCCTGAAACACAAAACGATATCAGACCATTTCTAACACAGAAACTGGTAGTATTTTAAAATTGGACCTATATACAATTTCGCCCAACTCTTGGACTAATAAGCCTTAAGTTCAGGCAGGGGCGTCATTTCAGTTTTTAGTTGGGGGGCAAGGATTGTTTTATGTGGACCTGCCCCCCCCGGCTTGACTATACTTTTTTGGGGGGGTTGCCGCAACTTCATTTTTAAGGTATCCCCTAACGAGCAAATTTATATACGAGCACTAAAAAGTAGTATTTGAATGATATTATTTATAATGTCAAAATTTGACAACGTGAAAAAAAGGGGGAAGTTTGGGTCTGGGGTTCACGACCACGAAAATTTTGAAAATTTGCGTCTGAAAGTAGTATTTTAACTCATTTTTTGAGACCCTTTGAGCTATCATTCAAAGAAAACAGTTTCTTGTAAACCACATAATTTTCTTGTGAAAAAAGCTGTTAAAAAACGTCAAAATTTCAAGAGGGGCTAAGGGTTCTCCCCCAAATTTTTTTTGAAAATTTGTCTTTAAAACTAGTGGGTTTTTTTTCAAACTTTTTGGGACCTCCTAAAGGGAAAACCTTCTTGTAAGTGGCACTGTTTAACCGACAATAAAATGTTTTGGGGGGAGCTGGGGATCCTTCCCCATGAAATTTTTTGAAATTACCTCTTTTATCTCATTTTCAAACTCTTTGGAAGCACTAAAAATTAAAAACTTCTTGGAAGGAGCAAAATTTTCAAGTGGGAAAACACTGAATTCATAAAAATCATTCTCAGACATAAAAATTTTAGAGGGGGGCTGGGGGTCCTCCTCCAGAAAAGTTTTGGAAATATGACCCTAAAAGGTATAACTCATTTTGAGAGTTAACCTTTTAACACATTTTAAGAGTTTTTGAGCTCCTTGTGGAAGTTACAGAATTTTCAAGGGACTTGCAGCTATTTTTCACATAGCAGTGAAAACCTTCGGGGGGGCGGTTGCCCCCCCTAAATGACGCCCCTGCTTAAGTTAAAGGTTTTAACCTTTTTAAACTCGTCAAGAAACCAAGTTGACTGGTTTTGAGAAGAATTTTTCTCTCCAACCTTATGCTAACTCTACTATGTATTTCGGAAAAGGGGTCTTCTATAAATGTTTTCACTTTTTTTGCCCATTTTTGACCCCCTCCCCCCTTTTTAATGACCCCAAACTCCCTCGTCCCCTCCCTTTGTCTCATTCCACGCTCTTAGTCTATAGTCTATTCATTTAGAATTGGCGCCTGAAACAGGATCAAAAACGCTCAATAACGCCTAATAACGCTCATCATTAAACTTCAGTGACCGATTCTTTTACAGTATTTTAACTACTTCTGTTTAGGCTGCCTTAGGGAACGTACCCATACTACGTGACCCATTTTTTACCATTTTTGACCCCCCTCCCCCCTTTTTAATGACCCCAAACTCCCTCGTCCCCTCCCTTTGTCTCATTCCACGCTCTTAGTCTATAGTCTATTCATTTAGAATTGGCGCCTGAAACAGGATCAAAAACGCTCAATAACGCCTAATAACGCTCATCATTAAACTTCAGTGACCGATTCTTTTACAGTATTTTAACTACTTCTGTTTAGGCTGCCTTAGGGAACGTACCCATACTACGTGACCCATTTTTTACCATTTTTGACCCCCTCCCCCCTTTTTAATGACCCCAAACTCCCTCGTCCCCTCCCTTTGTCTCATTCCACGCTCTTAGTCTATAGTCTATTCATTTAGAATTGGCGCCTGAAACAGGATCAAAAACGCTCAATAACGCCTAATAACGCTCATCATTAAACTTCAGTGACCGATTCTTTTACAGTATTTTAACTACTTCTGTTTAGGCTGCCTTAGGGAACGTACCCATACTACGTGACCCATTTTTTACCATTTTTGACCCCCTCCCCCCTTTTTAATGACCCCAAACTCCCTCGTCCCCTCCCTTTGTCTCATTCCACGCTCTTAGTCTATAGTCTATTCATTTAGAATTGGCGCCTGAAACAGGATCAAAAACGCTCAATAACGCCTAATAACGCTCATCATTAAACTTCAGTGGCCGATTCTTTTACAGTATTTTAACTACTTCTGTTTAGGCTGCCTTAGGGAACGTACCCATACTACGTGACCCATTTTTTACCATTTTTGACCCCCTCCCCCCTTTTTAATGACCCCAAACTCCCTCGTCCCCTCCCTTTGTCTCATTCCACGCTCTTAGTCTATAGTCTATTCATTTAGAATTGGCGCCTGAAACAGGATCAAAAACGCTCAATAACGCCTAATAACGCTCATCATTAAACTTCAGTGGCCGATTCTTTTACAGTATTTTAACTACTTCTGTTTAGGCTGCCTTAGGGAACGTACCCATACTACGTGACCCATTTTTTACCATTTTTGACCCCCTCCCCCCTTTTTAATGACCCCAAACTCCCTCGTCCCCTCCCTTTGTCTCATTCCACGCTCTTAGTCTATAGTCTATTCATTTAGAATTGGCGCCTGAAACAGGATCAAAAACGCTCAATAACGCCTAATAACGCTCATCATTAAACTTCAGTGACCGATTCTTTTACAGTATTTTAACTACTTCTGTTTAGGCTGCCTTAGGGAACGTACCCATACTACGTGACCCATTTTTTACCATTTTTGACCCCCTCCCCCCTTTTTAATGACCCCAAACTCCCTCGTCCCCTCCCTTTGTCTCATTCCACGCTCTTAGTCTATAGTCTATTCATTTAGAATTGGCGCCTGAAACAGGATCAAAAACGCTCAATAACGCCTAATAACGCTCATCATTAAACTTCAGTGACCGATTCTTTTACAGTATTTTAACTACTTCTGTTTAGGCTGCCTTAGGGAACGTACCCATACTACGTGACCCATTTTTTACCATTTTTGACCCCCTCCCCCCTTTTTAATGACCCCAAACTCCCTCGTCCCCTCCCTTTGTCTCATTCCACGCTCTTAGTCTATAGTCTATTCATTTAGAATTGGCGCCTGAAACAGGATCAAAAACGCTCAATAACGCCTAATAACGCTCATCATTAAACTTCAGTGGCCGATTCTTTTACAGTATTTTAACTACTTCTGTTTAGGCTGCCTTAGGGAACGTACCCATACTACGTGACCCATTTTTTACCATTTTTGACCCCCTCCCCCCTTTTTAATGACCCCAAACTCCCTCGTCCCCTCCCTTTGTCTCATTCCACGCTCTTAGTCTATAGTCTATTCATTTAGAATTGGCGCCTGAAACAGGATCAAAAACGCTCAATAACGCCTAATAACGCTCATCATTAAACTTCAGTGACCGATTCTTTTACAGTATTTTAACTACTTCTGTTTAGGCTGCCTTAGGGAACGTACCCATACTACGTGACCCATTTTTGACCCCCCTCCCCCCTTGGTGACCATCCGTAGTATATGCCAAGACCCCCCTCCCCCTCTAGTTTTGACATAGTAATTCATAAATACGGTTTGCCATCATTTTTTGCAAACAGAAAGTTTTAAAAAATTTATTTTGCTTAATTTAACTAATTTTAACAATTAATTTGGCTTAATTAGTCTTAATTTGGCAAATTTCAATAATTGATTGGGCTTAATTTTGTCGTATTGATTAGAAGAAGTTGACTACGTGACGAAACCTTAAGCCCCCCTCCCCCCTGTGACCGAGCGTGGTATTTTGAAGACCCCCTCCCTCCCCTGAATGGGTCACGTAGTATGGGTACGTTCCCTTATCATTGCACAAGAAAAAATTTTCGATTATGATTACAATAGTAACTGCTTCTAATACATTTTGTCTCAGGCGTCGGGAACCAATTTTCTTTTAATCGGAGCTTAGTTATGAAGATAAGTATAAACTTATAAGATGCCTTTTAAGGGCAAATGCGGTCATTTTAACAAATTAGGGGGTTTTGTTGAAGAATTTCAGCTGCAGGATGTGATGTCACAACTTTTGAAACCTCTCTCCCTTGTCACAAACTGATTAATCCCCTCCCCCCTCAGAGCTTGGCGTCATTTATGGACAGCCCCAAACCTTGTTTTGGGAAACCCATATAAGGGGACATCCATAAATTACGTGAGGTCAAAAAGGGGGGGGAGGGGTTTGGAAAAATCTCACCAAGGGGGGAGAGGGGGGGTCGATTAAAATCTCACGTCAACTTTTTAAGTTAGAAATTATACGATTTTCTTTTTTTTAAGTATGAGAAAGGAATATATGAAAATTAAGGAGAATAATTATTTTTAAAGGTTGTAGATAAATCTCACGTGGGGGGGTCCAGCAAAATCTCACTAAATCTCACCAAGGGGGGAGGGGGGGTCCACATTTGGGAAAAAACACCTCACGTAATTTATGGATGTCCCCTAATGACAACAAAAATAGAAGGTTTAAGTTACATGCTTCCGCATGCTACCTCAGAACCCCTTTTTCAGAGGGACAGGAAAGGAAGGGACTCACCGACTGACTTGACCCTGGAGACTCCTGTTCCGAAAGGCGCCACCGACCAATGGGTGAGGTGGAAGCTGGCGTTCACGATCGTCTCGGTGCCTTCGCGGGCGGTGTGCTACACACAGAAGAGACAAAAATCACTACGACTCTCACTTATAAGGTATAGTGTCAAGTAAGTCTTTAAGGCAAGTAAGGCTCAAAACACACTGCGCGTCTTATAGTCGCTACTGCAATCAATATCTCCATAAAGAAAGCATGGAGAAAGCCCCTATCTTGACAGGAATGAAGATTCCTGTCTATAATCTGTTCATTTTGAACTGGCGCTTGAAAATATTTCCTTCCCCCACCACCGATCGGTAACCATAGCAACTATCCACGTCAAAGTGACGAAGAAAGCTTACTATTGGCTGCTCGAAGAGCGTAACTATGGTTAAGCTTCTAGTGTGGGGGAAAGCACTATTTCTCAAGCGCCAATTCTAAATGAATAGAGTATAGATAGGGGGAGTCTCAGGCTGAACTCCATGCTTTTTCCCCTCTTTGATTAATTGCAGTAGCGTCTTATGGTCGCTAGGTCTGACTTGGGCCTAATAGATAGTTTTGCATCGGCGGCCGGAGAAAGCATGATGCTTCAGGGGTCGATTAGTGAACAACAGGAAACCTCAAACGGAGGACCTCTTGTGTTCTCCCTGATGCTTTCCCCAGCCGTTGTAAAACTATATCCACAGTTGTGAGGATATAGTTTTAAAACAGTCAGAGCAGTAGCGGGAGGAGACCATCCTGATCTCCCTTCGAGCTGGGAGTTTTGTAATTGACCACAAGTGGAGGGTTTTCTCTTCCCTAAAAAGCACCATAAGGGTGCATCTTAAGTCTTATTACCCCGGCGACCGTCAATCAGCGAAAAATTTATGATACCTCAGAGAAGGGGAACCTCTTTTGTGTTCGCTAATTGACCTCAGCTAACCACACAAAAGGAAGGGGGAACTTATTAATGCCCCTAATCTCCCCCGAATGCCCGAAGGAGCCTCGTCGTTGGTATCATAAATTGTTTGCTGTTTGATGGTCGTCGGTGTAATAAAACTTTAGATGAACCCTTATGGTGCATCTAAAGTTTTATTAGACCGACGACCGTCAATCAGCGAACAAAAGAGTTCCAGCGATCGCCATCTCACCCGAATGCTCACACAAAGAGATGGGGAACTATATTTTGCTCGCTGATTGACGGTCGTCGGGGTAATAAAACTTTAGATGCACCCTAAAACTGAGGGTTGTATGGGTCAGCGCAAACTTTTATGGTACCAACGACGAGGATCATTCAGGGGAGATGGCAATCGCTGTCTAGGAGGGGAACTCTTTTGTTCGCTAATTGACTTCTCCTAACCACACAAAGAGATCGGGGAGATTATCTCCAGGTCCTAAGAGATTATTATCTCCCCTCCTAGCCCCGACGGAGCGTTGTCGAACCGGTCATAAAAGTTTGCGCTGACCCTACGGTCACCCTTAGAGCCAAGTCACACCTAGCGACCATAAGACGTGACAGCGATCAATCAAAGAGGGGAAAAAGCATGGAGTTCAGCCTGAGACTCCCCCTATCCTGTCAAGATAGGGGATTAGGCCTTCTCCATTCTTTTTTTTTTATGGAGATTGATTGCAGTAGCGACTATAAGACGCGCAGTGTGTTTTGCACCTTAGCACGAGATTAGGCGTATCTCCCGGATCCCTTTGTTCGCTAATTGACCTCACCTAACCACACAAAGAGATCAGGGAGATACGCTTGAGCCTGTGTTCAGCCAACGTCACCGTGGGCGCAAGACCGGGCGTATCTGGTCGGGCAAATTTAATCAGCAGCGGATATCTACCCTATAGCGGGGACTCTTTTGTTCGCTAATTGAGTGGGGTAGATATCCCCTCCCGATAAGATCTGACCGACCAGATACGCCTGGTCTTGTGCCCACGGTGACGTTGGCCTGTGACCGTGGCCTATGGCCAACGTCCCGTGAGCTCAAGACCGGGCGTATCTTATTGGGACGTGGATATCTACCCCACCTCTTTGTGTGGTCAGGTGCGGTCAATTAGCGAACAAAAGAGTGGGGTAGATATCCACTGTCCGATAAGATACGCCTGGTGATACGCCCGGTCTTGAGCTCACGGTGACCGCTCCCTATCTCTCGCTACTCCTTGAGGGGTGATTTCTCCGGCCGTTGTATCCCACCCAAAAGGGTGTTGTATACTCACGAGGTATCGCTCTGTGGCGACGCTGACGAGGATGAGGTCGTCACCCACTCGCACCTTCTCTCCTTCCGAACGCTGCTTCGATGCGGGGTGGATGGTCCACCAGCATGCCTCACCTACACACAAACGATAAACATCATCATAACCTCTCTTTATATGCATTTTCAATATATCATTGTAACGATTTATAACAAGTTATTGACTTTGCACAGGCAGATTTCTCGATACAAAAAAATGCCCGGAGAACAAATTTCTGTAGGCCGAAAAATGCTGTAAACAGAAAAAAGCTGTTACCTACAGGTAAATGCTGTAAAAAGAAACTTTCTGTCAAGTGAGCTACAGATTTTTCTGTTGCCTCTCAATAATGGATAACTGCAACAATTTTCAATTTTGCTTTTAATGTGTTCCGAATGTCTTAAAACTTCTAGAAAACATTTTATTTCTTAGATTTACGCGCCCAATAATTAATTATTTGCAATTAAAAATCACCTAGTTTCGGAATCACTTTGAAAAGGCAGTCATGTGATTTGAATGCCTGTGACGTAACACGTGCTGATTACTCGTTTGTTTTATTTAGATATCCATAGCGTGTAGTGTGTTTTATTATTTAGAACTATTTCTTCCTGTTTTTCTCACCCAGAATTGGCGCGAATTTTTTCTCAAAAACTCTTCAAAGAAGCCTAATTAATTTTTTTGTGTTGTTCTGATCGGAATACTGCTGTCGGCAATTTATTTTAAGAATTAGGTGAGCCTATTCTAAACAATGAGAAAAAGCAAGTATCAAGCTGTGATAAAATTCTTTTAAAAAGAAGCGATGTCACCAAATTAAAGTAATTCTAAGTTCTTAAATGTGTAAAGGGACTCTTAAACTTTGTTTTGCCGGTGCAAAAATTTGCGTCGAAGATTTAACTTGGGTGTGAGAGCGTTCATTAAGAACCATGAGGAAAAAGTTTAAAAAGAGCGACCACACACACACACACATGCCGGAAATCATCGAAAAGTCCCCCCTATGATTTTAGAAGATTGATGAAGGAAGGTGGGGAACATTTCTAATTGTCTAATCTAGGGGTATCAAAGGAACACGCAAATTATTTTTTGCATGAGGAATTGCACTTGAAAACACTGCTCAAGATGGGTGCCGCCAATCCTAACTGCGGCACAAAAACGCATTGACATGACGACTTAAATGCGATTTTTAACGCGATTTTCATAAAATAAAAGCTATTTTATGCGTCTACAGGCAAACATGGACATAACTTTGAACTTTAAAGAAAAACAATAATCAGTTCAATGGATAATAGTTAGCTTTTCAGCATAAAAAAAAGTCCTATCGGCTGGCAAAGTCATGGCGTAATAACTCTATGATTTCAGGAAAATTCTGTCAATGAATTATAGGGGGAAGGCTATGAATATAATTGGAGAATACTTAACTAAACGGTTGCTAAGATTTTCCGAGAAAAAATACCTATTTAGCAATTTTGGGATTAAAAATTTTAAAAACAACCATCCTGTCACCCAGATTTGGAATCTTCTCCCACAAAATAACAATTTTTCTAAAAGGAAGCAGTGTTGAAAAATAAACAGTTTTTTAAACCATAAGTTATCATTTTCATGGTCAGTCCGAAAACCTTTTTATCTACCCTCGTATTAATATCATTAGATATGGTTGTAAGGCATGAGAGCTGTGGATTAATATGGCGATCTGGACGAATGCAAGTTTCATGTAATATTTTAATTAATAACACAGTTAAAATTACATTTGAACTAAAAATTTTATATCATCCACAAGAATCTGGATAAAATTAGAAAATACTTATAGCTAGAACAAACATTCTTAGCCCCAAAAAAGGTTAAAACACTAAACACCATATACTGTACATTAGGGTGGGTCATTTTCCTATGGTGAAAAAAAAATTTTACAAATTCTATCGGGCACAGCAAGAAAAGGGTGCCAAATGGTCTCAAACTAACATGTGTAAAATATTATTCCATTATAATAACTCTTTTTGCCTCCGGATTGGCCTCAAATAGAACAAAAATATGTAATTTTTCATAATTTTTAAAAATTATATAAATTAAATTTTTTTTGTCTAAAAGTTTTTAAAGCTCACAAATAAGGGTCTTTAAAAGCAATTTTAATCACATTAGTCACCTTTATGCATTATCAATTCAAAAACAACTGGCAAAGTGGCAATGTAATATGCTATCCTATTAACAATAGCCGTAGAATAGGAGGCTCTTTTTTGCCAACAAACAGTGGATTGCCAGTGGTGCATATTTTAAATATTGGTAGTTCAGATACATTTTCCCTCAAGTTTGGTCAGTACAAAACACTATATTTAATTTTAAAAGTAGAAATAGTTATATTTTTCATAAATATGCCGCGCTTTCAAAATTCAGCGAACAGTTATTTCACTGGCTGGTCTTGGGATCCAATATGATTGCAAAATTTGTTGAAACTATTTTCGAATGGATAGTTCGTTCATTTGGCAATACCTATATCAGTTATGATTCGCCTCAGTCATGATTTACCTATTTTTTTTTGCTACAATAGACTGAAACCCAGGCCCATGAAATTATACTTCTTTGGAGGGAGGATTGACTCAAAATAGCTCCTTAGCATTCCCTTATGCGTTCATCAAAGTTAAAATATAGCAAATTTAACTGTTTAAGATAATAACAAGGAAGTTTTGAAAAGTAATGTAGCTTATTTAAAAACTTAAGAGATAATACTGAGCTTTATGCTGAAAACGGGGATCTAACGCTCTTCTCAAGAAAATGTTTCAAAATTTGACTCTTAAAATCTGGTTTTAATTTATTTTTGGACATTAGGGACTCATATGAGGACATTTGGGATGGACTAATCCTAATTTGCCAATGAAATTTCTAGGAAAACCCCCAACTTTTATACTATTATCCAAATGTTTTCCTGGGGTTAAACCTATAACCCAAAAAAGGTACCCACCTTCTGACATATCCATTTTTATTAAAAATTTAATCTTTTTAACATCCTACTCAACCAGCATTAGAGTTTCGCACATTTTTAAGATTCCAGCAAGAAATTTTTGATTGCCAGTTCTAACCATTGAGATATTTCAAAATATGTTGTATTAAAACTCAAGTATTTCAACTCTAGTTTCATTTATAATTATTTTAAAGTCTTCAATGATGATTTTTATACCATTGTGCACATTTACATTCATGACGGATTCGTGAAATCGAGGTAAAAGCTTGATTTTGGTTTGTCCATTTTTTACATGAAATTATTATATTAATCGGAACTTTGAGGCCAATCCGGAGGCAAAAAGAGTTATTATAATCGAATAATATTTTACACATGTTAGTTTGAGACCATTTGGCACCCTTTTGTCGCTGTGCCCCTGGGAAAATGTGAAAAAAAATTTTTTGACCCACCCTACTGTACATTACATTTAAAAAAATTTATGAGTATACTTATATAATTTGCTTATAAGGGAATTTTTCAAGGATAACACCTCTTTTTATATTTAAGTAGAATAAGGAATCAATGCATGACTTTTTAAGCTCAACAATATTAAGCAGTATAATAATTTAAGTTTTGTTAAATACGACTTAAAACACACAAGTTCTATAAAGTTGTTTAAAAATATATGAAATATGCCACTATAGTATGTTTATCCACATTTCTTGCTAAATGCTATTAGATATAAATAAAATTTTCTGGAACTATCTTTGTTCCTTCATCTAGAATTCATTTGCAAGAAGTTTAGAAAATTCTAAAACAAATATTAAGAATACTTTATTTTGGGATAAAAATATTTTACCTTTGATTTCCCCAGAAAATAGTCTGGATTAGCAGTGAAGAACTGCGGACATAATTTCGGAAATTTGTGGCAAATGATCCGTTTTAATTTTTTGAAATAAATCTTTCACCTCTTGTTAGAATTAAGAATACCTTTTAAATAAAAATAAAAAGCAAAGCAGAAAGTCTCACACTTACTATATAAACAAAGCCATGTGTCTGAGCGAGTCGGCACACGGCACGTCACGATGGCAACAACCAATCATGGTGCGTTTCTGATTGCATCACTTTTCGCTCATTTTTAATTGTTAATAATAAAAGAACTAATTATTTTTGAGATTTAATAATTTGATATTCGGATTCAGAAGACTAAATTTAACTAAGAACGAACTAAATAAAGAAAATTTAAGAGATGCTGCAGTTATCCATTTTCTGCTTGTGCGCATGCACTTATTTTAGTAGAGTTTTTTCTAATTTTAATTAATTAATATCCGGGGATAGAACCCACGACCTACCGCATGCTAAGCACGCACGCTACCACTGAACCAACGAAGATTCAGTATAATGTTGCCAATAGCTGTATTCGTTTTCGATGCAGTAAGTTTCTGTTTAAGTACAGATAAGCTAAAAAACTAGATAAAAGCTGTTATTTTACATAAAATAAGTAGAAGTGCGGTGGGAATGTTACATGACAGAATATCTCTGTAAACATAAAGTCATTGTTTTTGAAAATTTCTGTTTTTCTACAGTTTTTTTTTTACAGTGTACACTCTTAAAACGACAGTCTCAAAACTGAATAAAAAAAGTATACTCAAACCGATCCAAATGTACTCAAATTTGAAAACATGAATACAGGGTGGTCCTAAATTCGTGGTACAAACTGGGTAGGGTAGGTAGAGGACACCTAGACAAGCATATTTCGAATAGGAATGGGGGGGCACAGTTACACCGTTAAAGAGCTAGGACCTAATGTAATGCGAGAGTGTTACAAAAGGACGTTTTGCCAAGGCCCGTTTAACGAAAAAAAAACATAATGAAATGAAAAAATTTATTGCATCAGGTACAGCAGTATCCGTACTACTTACATCATAAATTTGATAGAAATTGGACCACTTGCTAAGCCGTGGGGTGAGTTTTAAAACATGCAATATTAATCTTTTAGCCAAAGAATGGATGGCCTGCGATGTTACATTTTCAACATAAGTTTGTTTCGTAGAGGTACAGTCGTAGAAAAAAAAAGTGAGACAGTTCGCATTGTAAGCGAATTACTGGGGTTAGAAAGATACTCTAAACGCCAATTTTCATTATTTAACGGCTACTCTAAAAAAAGCTATAGTTAATGTCCTTAGGGGTCCGTCTACATATTAAACGAAGCACACACTTTCGTTTTTCCTATGGGCGACATCAGATTATTCCCGATTTTGAAAGAGCACCCTCTAAAACCCCCCCAAAACCAATTTTAATGTCATTTGGTCCCCAAATAAAGCCAGGAGTTGGGGTTGAAGTTCGTCGAATTTACGTTGAAATCTTGTTTTTTATGTTGAATTCTCGTGCGGGGTTGATGGTTATTAAAAGGATCAAAATCGAGAATTCAACGTAAAGAACGAGATTTCAACGTAAATTCGACGAACTTAAACCCCCACTCCTGGCTTTATTTGGGGACCAAAGGACATAAAAATTGGTTTTGGGGGGTTTTAGAGAGTGCTGTTTCAGAATCGGGAATAATCTTTGATGTCGCCCATAGGAAAAACGAAAGTTTGTGCTTCGTTTAATATGTAGACGGCCCTCTAAGGACATTAACTATAGCTTTTTTTAAAGTAGACGTTAAATAATGAAGATTGGCGTTTACAGTATCTTTCTAACCCCAGTAGTTCGCTTACAATGCGAACTGTCTCACTTTTTTTTTCTACGACTCTACATGATTCGAAGCAAGGATTCTATATAGCAGTGGTTCTCAGGCGCCTATTCTAAATGAACAAAGTACTATAGTTTAAGAAAACCGCTGTAGTAAAGTATCTAAGTAGAAGTATCTTTACCTTCGCAGTGCTCCTGAAGGCCAACGTCGAAGGAGAGCTTGTCCTTAGACGAGGAGGTGGAGAGGCAGGCCAAGTACATGTTGGAGTTCTGATGTCGGAGCAGAACAGCGTGGCCGTACAGCAGCGTCCGGTGGCCAGACTGGGTGCTCTTGTTGCCGCCCTATAACATCATAGCATTATTATTTCAACAAAATTGAGTGTAAACTCACAATTCTCTAACGTCGCGTCCAGCCATGGACCGGTTTCGTCTTTGTTAGGACTCATCAGCACGGCATAGGAAGGCAATAACGCAAGAGAGCGGAGGGCAAGTCTGTTCCACCCTAAGTTGACACTGTTGGGAAAGGCAGAGGTTGTACCAATCCGCCCGAAAAAATAGTACTAGCTTGTATTGCAATTTAAAATAAAGAATATATGCAGATACGTTTGTAAAACTGTGTCATACATTATAGTTTATTGGGATTTTTATCATATAACTTATTTTAATCATGCGTTAAAAGTCTTTAAATCCAAGCGAATGAATATAGTCCGTAGGATAGAGCCGGGTAGAACGGCGTTGGATGGGCAGCCTAATCCGGCTTATTGGCTGGGAACCGGTTTCCTGGCTGTAATTTGGTCGCCGTAGCCTTTTCTTCAGTGTCAACTAGGGGTGGAACAGAGTATAGCCGACTATTGCCCTCCGCTCTCTTGCGTTGCCTTCCTAATATGCCGTGCTGATGAGTCCTAACAAGGACGAAACCGGTTCATGGCTGGAAGCGTCGTTTGAGAGTTCTGAGTTTACACTTATTGTCCGCTAACCAGCGAAAATGGTGAAATACTCCTTTCAAAAGTAACATTGCTTTTGGTAGGGGAACTTTTAAAACCTTTTTTAACTTTTTTTAGCCCTTGCTTTGAAAGTGGATATGCCTATAGTACTCTGTTCATTTAGAATTGGCGCTTGAGAAATAGTGATTTCCCCCACGCTAGTAGCGTAACCATAGTTACGCTCTTCACGCAGCTAAGAGTAAGGGGACATCCATAAATTACGTGAGGTCAAAAAGGGGGGGAGGGGTTTGGAAAAATCTCACCAAGGGGGAAGGGGGGGGTCGATTAAAATCTGACGTCAACTTTTTAAGTTAGAAATTATACGATTTTCATTTTTTTTTAAGTATGAGAAAGGAATATATGAGAAGGAAGGAGAATAATTATTTTTAAAGGTTGTAGTTAAATCTCACGTGAAGGGAGGGGGGTCCATCAAAATCTCACCAAGGGGGGAGGGGGGGGTCCGGATTTTGGAAAAAACACCTCGCGTAATTTATGGATGTCCCCTAAGCCTTCTTCGGCACTTTGACGAGGATAGTTGCTAGGGTTACCGATCGGTGGTGGGGGAAGGAAATATTATCAAGTGCCAATTCTAAATGAACAGACTCTAGTTTACTACTATACAGACAGAATATACAGACAGACTTACAGACTATAGTTTACTAGTTTACTACTATAGTTTACTAACCCAGCGACCCCAATGAAGCTGAACTGTACTCACCCCCTCAGCGGCCATGGCAGTGACCATCTCTTGCAAGGCCCTCACGTACAGGGCCTGCTCCAGCACGAACACTGCAGACGACATCTCAGGGGGAGTGTTCTATAAGAAAAGGACAGACGACACTTTAGTACAAAGTAGGAGAAGAACAATATAATAAAGAGTGTGGTGGCTAAGTGGGTTGAGTATACCTTGTCGGCGATGTTCTCGAGGAAGCAGTGTCGGTTGCCGAACCCTTCGGCCGCCAGGCACACGCGCTCGCCGGTGGCCGTGCACTGAAGGCACACCATGTCGTCCTGTGCAAACGATAATGAAGAGATGTTAGCAGTCATCATACACGGTGTTTATCAATTAGAGTTCCCAGAGGCTATTTTTTTCCATAGACACATACAACACACAATACAACATTCAGCATATATTTCCATTGACATATACTTCCAATTGCAAATTTTCATTAAAATAAGTGACAAATTTAATTGTACTATACACTATACAGGGAGCAAAAAAGGTTAATTTTCAATTTCTACTGGTTATTATACAGCCTCCCATGTCTGCTTACAAAAACCCTGCTGTAGTTAGGTGTGCATTTATGACCCCTCCCCCTTTTCCTATGTGATTCTGAGTCACCTAAGGGAACGTACCCATACTACGTTACCCATTTTTTACCATTTTTGACCCCCCTCCCCCCTTGGTGACCATCCGTAGTATATGCCAAGACCCCCCTCCCCCTCTAGTTTTCACGTAGTAATTCACACATACGGTTTTCAATCATTTTTTGCAAACAGAAAGCTTAAAAAAATTAATTTTGCTTAATTTTTCTAATTTTAATAATTAATTTGGCTTAATTTTGTCGTATTGACTAGAAGAAATTGACTACGTGACGAAACCCTAAGCCCCCCCTCCCCCCTGTGACCGAGCGTGGTATTTTGAAGACTCCCCTCCCTCCCCTGAATGGGTCACGTAGTATGGGTACGTTCCCTTAATACTGTGATGCACCTTGTATATTTCCCCTGGACGCATAGTTCCTAATTCCAAGTTTCGCGTTGCTCTGACCATTCTAACAATGTTATTCAATTCCTCTGGTAGAGTTTTTTTTTTATATTTCAAATGTAAATCACACAGGGACGAAAACTCCTGAATATACTACGCAAAGCTTAAGTTAAACCAAAGCGAGTTAAACACTGGAACAGACTGAACGTTTAAGAAAAACATCTGCTTCTGATTTTACACGATCATCGACCTACACGATCGTAGGGGGAAGCTGCAAAAGAAAAGATTAACAGCTGCTTGCATTTCCATTCAACAGATCTGTTGGATCCTCTATGGTTGGATCTGTTGGGTTTGTGAAACTCTTCCAATAACTAAAAAAAACCTGACGAAAATACGCACATCAACTAAAAGTTAAATTCGTGCTGTTAAATGAAGTTCATAACAGCTGCACGCTTTCCATTCAGCTCAACTTTTTTTTATTGCTTATAAGCATAGTGGTTGCTCGCGCTAAGGAACCCTGAAACCCCAGAGAGGTTTTTAGAGGGTAGACTGAACTATTTTATGTGTTAGGGTCACATTTATGTAAAACCAAAGATAGAGATTGCAAAATACACTCGGTGAAAAAAAATCACAGAAGATATCTGAAATAAATGGAAATTGACTTGCACACATCATGGCTGTTTTTTCCCTACCAAATCAAGGGTACTTCTCTAGAAAGCCGGCGCAAATCTCGCCAAGCAATCTAGCAAATCTCGCCGCATTAAAATAGCTTCATTTCTGCTCAAAAAGAGATCTGCTTACCCAATTGTTACAAAAAAAACATAATGTAAATAAAAAGTTATTAAAAAAACTATATATAAGTCAATTTAAAAATCATATTAATAATCGTAAAATATATTTCAACGAAATTTAAAATTTTAAAACTGGTAAGTATAGTTTAAAATATTTTTATTTGAATGTTTAATTTTTAAATGAAAAGTTTCATGGAATGGCATTGTTGTTATTTTTTACAAGTAAAGGGTTACAAGCGGTGATTTTCCGTTTGGCGCTGGTTACATCATTATTGGCGAATTTATCACTTGCGCCGGGATTCTGGAGTAGTACCAAATCAAGATATTTACTTACAGTGTACTTACATTTATTTATAGTTAGGTTTTAGATCCATTACAACTTTTAGTTACAACTTTAGTTTTGAGAAAGTTTAAAAATTCACATTAGATTACACATCATTACTTGAATGGGGGAAAGTTCAATAGCCTTGCTTTATTTTGATCTCAATGTAACCTAATTTCTATTTTCATGAGATAATTACTTCATTTACATACAAAAGGGGCCGTTCAAATATTACGTAACCATGTTTTTAATAATTTTGAATTTTCTTTGACCCCTCGTTAGCCAAGGTAAGCAGACCGCAAACCCCCTTTCGTAATTACGTAAGAAATCTGCCTCTCTCCATATATAAAGTCAAAATGCTTAAAATTTTATTCCTATACTAGACAGCAACGTTAGTTGACCTTACGACGTCACTATATAAGATACTTAGTTCCCATCGCGGTGTCTGAATTTCGAGCGAAACAAAAAACGTCAATTTTAAAATACGATTATTTCGTTAAACCCATGTATATATTAGTGTCTTTTTTTATCACGATTTGCGCACCGAATCACCTCCTATCAACCTATCAGGCTTTGTGTTTAACCACTTTCTCCTTCCGCGTAGTGACGTACTGATGGGTTCAGGAAACGTTGCTGTCGAGTACAGTTCAATTTTTTTAATAAAATTTACAATCGGTTGAACTTTGAAACTTTTTATGCAAGAATCAATAGATTTTCGAAAATGCACAGCGTTTGTAAAATCTTACGTAAGCGTCGTCATACACCCCCTCCCCTCTTGTCGGATAAAATAAGCAAATAAGCAAACCCCCTTTAGGTGCTTACGCAATATTGGAACGGTCCCTAAGATGTAGCTACAGGGGTTTCCAAAAGTACTCGCGGGCCGCAATCAAAATGACAAGTCAAGTGGCGGGCCGCAAAGTAATCTGGCTCCTTTTTAACTATGATAATTTTTTTGGGGTGAGTCTTCAATTTGAAACTTTTCCAGCAAAAGAGGGACGATTCCAGAGGATATATGAATTTTTTACTCTTATACAACTCGTAGGAATACTGAATATATTTAATATTCTGAATATTACTTAAATGAAAAGGTCTTCCTTATAAGAAAATGTTTGTTAATTTTCCTTAGAGGATTGTTTTACCTAATTTTTGGATACTCCGTTTTGTCCCTCTTCATGATAATGGTTATAAAAGCCTTCATACTCCCTTGCTAACGCTCAGGGGGAATTTCAGGTTTTACAAACGACCTCTCGAAACTTCAAAATTTCAATTCTTGCACCATAGAAAACGATCGAAGATAGTCCATAATATGAGAGGTATATTAGGTGCTTACGTAATATTGGAACGGTCCCTAAGATGTATATTGGTAAGAAAAATATTTATATTCAAACTACCTACTTGTCAACTGGGGTAAAAAAATAAATAAAAAGAAAAAACATAAGTATTCTATGTTATTGAAAAATTAATTATTGTCTTGATGTTGCACGAGAATTTATTTTAACCATTCTCGCTGATGTCTCAAAAGGGAGGAAGTCAATCGATGGCGTTTGGGTGGAAGCCAGGTGGGGATGAAAGGGAGCAACAAACCTCAAACACATTTATTCAAGCCCAAACATTTAATTAATGGGATAGTATCATGGCCAGGGTTAAGGTTTTCTACTTTGACCCTAAAAATGGTATTGTTATGACACATTTTTGGACATAAGGGGTGATAATCGGGGTGCATCGCTCCGCCTTAGAAGTGGGAAGGTAAAAACAGTAAACATTGTAAGAGTTCTTAGGAGGGGTTCCAACTCCCAAACTCTTGAATATACGGTACTGAGGGAATTTTAAACCGTTTAAGTGTTTTTAATTTTGATTCCTCTTTGATGTAGATCAATACAAAAGTGGTCCTAGTTTTCAAAATCATCATTTTTAAAATTAATTAGTACTTGTTAAAAGGAAAAAACTACGAATAATTTAGGAGGGGGCAGATGCCTCCCCTGGCTCGTAGGCACGGACCTACCACCCCCAAGGAAGATTCCTATTTACCAGTTATGCGTTTAAAAAAATTAAAACATCCCCCCCGAAAAAATTAATCAAATTGAACCAAATTAAATTACTCTGTTTTAGAAATAATTTCCAAATTAATAATAATAATTTTTTTATTTATCTTTTTGAAAATACAATCTACAAAAAAATAAGAATTGGTCACCTAGAAGCAACAGAGACAGTACTGGTGCCTACTTGCATGACATATAAACGTGAAGAACAGATAATATTGTAGATAACAATGGAGAATTGCAGCATCTCTTAAAATTCTGAATATTCAATTTTAAATTATTAAAAATTCTCTCCTGATTCCAAAAATATGCTTGTCTTTACCCACAAATTTTTTAGTTAATTTAATTGAAAATAAATTAATTTGAAAGGAAAATAAATTTGAAAGGGAAATTAAAATATTTTTTGGAGGTTTTAAGCTATTCTGAATACATTAAGATTAAAAAAAATTGACAGCAATGAGGAAGTTGCATGATTTTTTTTATTATTTTTTAATGGATTCTTCATGCAAAAATAAGCAACTACCCAAAATTTGAGGCCGATCGAGAAATTGTTTGATTGCAAAAAAATTAACAAAAATCCCCTTTTTAAAAGCGCGCGAAAACGCCAAGAGTTTGGATGGGACGTCATCTTATATTAAACATTGTTGTAAAGCAATGGAGTTGATGGTATTATTGCTGACGTCATCTTATAGTTTAAACAATAAACGTTTTCAGTCACGTGTTTTTTTCTCGACTTTTAAATTAAAATATTTAATTACCTGTACATTGAAAAATTGACTAGATATTTCATTTTACCATACAAAAAACCATACGGAACACTTGTTTGTTTTTGAAAATCTGACACATGCAACTTCCTTATTACTTAGTGAAACTTATTACACGAAAATGAATGAGAATCAAAAGCGAATTAAATGTTATGAAGATCCGTCGTTGATCCCGACATATAACAAAAAAACAACCCTTGAATATCTCTGGAACCGCCAGAGAGAGGATGAGAGGGAGGGGGGGGGGAAAGCGCCAGACGTTGTTCTATTAATAGAGTCGTTCGTTCACTCCGTTCGCTCTCTCCGCCATCGGAAATCGGCTACAACAGGTGGATTACTGCACTTTCTTTCGCACAGAGAATCAAAAGGCTCGACGGGGTGGAAAAGGTAACTAAATGCACAATGGAGTGAACACTAGAGATATGATTCTGAGACTTTTTGAAGATTGAAATTATAAATAGCTCACAAGCAAATCCTGAAAGTAACAATTTTTAAACTAGTTTGCCTATTTTTTTTCAAGGATTCAACAAGGATTTATTTCAACAAAATATGATTAAAAATTACACGAAAGAAAATAAACAATGGAATAATACACAGACAACATTGAAAGAGGCAACAAAAAAAAAGAAGACGAACACACACACATACAAAAAGAAAATAGTAGTTTTGAAGTACCAAAAGAGCTTGTAGCTCGTCCATGGTACCCAGTACCAAAAACCCTCCCTAGGCAACAAAGCTGGAGCTGACTCTATTTAGTGAGCTTAAATAATATTTCTATGTCTTTGTGTCCTGCTATGAAATTATGTAGTCCAGATTTATTATTAGTGGTTTGTATTGTTTTAGGTGGGACAAAATTTAAGGACACACCAGAGCCCTTAAATTTATCGAAGGGGAAAAGGTTTTCCCAACCTGCACCATCTGTAACATGACCAGTGGCGGATCCAGGGGGTGGCACTCTGGAAAGTGCCCCCCCTTGGAGACCCAAAAAGGTTCTCAAAATGAGTAAAAACCTAAATTTTAGAGGTCTAATTTCAAAATTTTTTCTGGGGGAGGACCCCCATACCCCCCATTACTATCAAAATGGGGTATCCAGTGTTTATTTTTAGGAATTCCCCAAAATTTTGACATTTTGGGTCAAAAAGTAAAGGTAATAATGTTGAAAAGTGCCCCCCTTAGACTCAAAACGTTTCTAAAAATGAGCTCAAACCCTACTTTTACAAGTCAAATTTAAATTTTTTCTTGGGGAGGACCCCCATACCCCCAATAGTACCACAAGGGGATCTTGTCTGGAAAAGTGCCCCCCTTGGATCAGGGCTGGATCCGCGCCTGGTCAAATAAGGAACTTTTCTCTGCAAACCCTTCCCAAATGTTATTGGACTTCATTGATGTTTATGACTTGTTTTCTATAATTTAATTTTAATTTGTTGTACTTCCGCTTTTTTT
This sequence comes from Tetragnatha versicolor, assembly GCA_024610705.1. Taxonomy (NCBI): domain Eukaryota; kingdom Metazoa; phylum Arthropoda; class Arachnida; order Araneae; family Tetragnathidae; genus Tetragnatha; species Tetragnatha versicolor. Next base: position 313,594 of record JANDEH010000046.1, read on the forward strand.
TTTGTGTCCATGTATTTGTGCTTATGCACTAGGGATAATTAAAAAAAATTGTTTTAGGTGTTTGCCTCAATTGAGAATTTATTACAAATACAAACACAATTATTGTGTTCCAACTTGTCCTTCCCAATGTAATCCGATCATGTGTTCGTGTTTATACGCTATAGGACAGACATGCAGCAGGAGAAAATGAACCCTTTCGGCTGATCGTATAGGGCAGCGGTTCTCAAACTGTGCTCCGCGGAGCCCTTGGGGCTCCGCCAAGCATTTCCAGGGGCTCCGCGAATAAATTTGAAATAAATACATTTTTTCATAATTTCTAATTTTCTTTTCTCTGAAATGTTATAAATAACTTTCTGTAAGGTGTTGGTAAGGTCTGCTGGTTTTTGCCTTTTTCAGGTCTTTTTTGGTTTACCAAAACAAGTTAAAACCCTGTTTTCAGGGTCAAATTTCCAAAACTTTTCTGGGGGAGGAACCCCCAGGATGGGGCGGTTTGGCGCTGGCCGTTTGGGCGCCGTTCCCGTTTCGGTACCAAATTTTTCTTCTTTTAATTTTTAGAAGAATTATGAGAGTTCTATTTACTTTCATTTTATTTCTGCCGCTGAAACGGCCGCGCCGAAAAGTAGCACACCAAGGAACCCCATTCCCCCACCTCTCAAATTGATTACTCAGCACCTTTTTTTATAAAGTTCACCAAAACCAAGGGAAAACCTGTTTTTAGTAGAATCAAATTTCCAACACCCCCTTTATAGCATTTGGAACTTAATTACACAAAACGTTTCTTATATTAAATTCTTTAAGATGCAAATTCTGCCAAAAATGAAAAAATCTAACATTGATCCTATGGCATGGGAGGGGATAAGGAATGATTTTGGGCCCATGTGTAAATAAATTTCGATATATACCTCTGACGTATGGTCTAACAACCCCCCAAAACAGCTCAAAAGAAGTAACTTTTAGGAAAACAAAATTTACAGATGTATAGATTTCCGTATGAATCATTTGTTCATGCATCTCCGGCATAATGATTAAAAAGTGATAGCTTTAATATTCAGAAATTTAAAATAAAGATTTACACACACATTGTATCCAATGATAAAATATAATTGGTAAACAAAATATTCCATATATCCCAGGGTGTATATCAAAGGGGCGAGGGGGCCCTGCCTCTCCCCCGGAAAATCGGACTACGTATTACAAAACAAGTTAAAACCATGTTATTTAGGGTCAAATTTCCGAAATTCTTTTGGGGGAGGACCCCCAAAACCCACTATTGTAGTTGAAACTTTATTATTGTCAATTTTTATAGTAAGTTCGTTAAAATTAAAATCCTACCTAAAAATGAATGTCCAAAATTTGGACAATGATGTACCTAAAACGAGTTAAAAACTGTTTTTCAGGATCACATTTCACAAAATCTTCTGGGGAGGAAGGACCCCCAGACCCTTCTATTGTACTTAGATCTTAATTCGTCACAATTTTTCTTACAAATAAATTATCTTAGATGCAAATTATACCTAAAAATGTTTTTAAAGCTACGTTAAACTGTTAAATATGCATGGGAGGGGCTGAGGAATTATTTTGGACCCCTCCCGAAATAAATTTCTATTATGCTTATATTTCTAGAAGCAATGGGTTTTATGTAATTTGCTTTTATACCTTGAAAAATTATTTCGGAAAAGGGCTCCGCGAATAATTTGTCTGTTGAAAAGGGCTCCGCGACATAAAAAGTTTGAGAACCCCTGGTATAGGGAAAGAGCGCGTGCCAAACGACACCCCACCACCCCACACGGAAGCTATTTCCGTCGCTCTCCTCTTATTTGCGGAACAAAGGGCCTCTCCGCTCCTATCCACAAATTTCTACACGATTCAAACGATCATGTGAACTACTAGAGTTTCAATAATTTCAGAGGATGCATGAATTTTTGGCCTAACAGCTTTTAATACCATAATAATTAAGGGGCCGTTCAAATATTACGTTAACACTTTTTTGGTCATTTTTAACCCCCCCCTTACCCCATGTCAGCAAAGAAAAGCAAACCTTAACCGCCCCACCATAATTACGTAAGAAACTGCTGGACACCCCCCCCCTAATTTCTCCCTTTTTTTCCTTGAAAATTAGGCGAGTTATACAAGAGGAGATGTCCTTTTTGGGTGTAACCCTATAAGGGTTCAAAAATGAGTCGAAACACTATACTTTTCGGGGTTAAAATTTCAAAATATATGGGGCATCATGCATTTAACATACCTCTATGTATGATAAATTTTCCAAACAATAAATTCCAGTGTTAGTTGATATGCAGTATGTGATGTCCCGTTTTTTGTAACCCCCTCCCTCCATTTTTCTCCCCTTAAAAAATATCCCGGGGGGAAAACCCCCAATTTTACTCTAGAGACTCACATTGTTTACACATCAATTTCTAAATTGAATGGACCAAAATCAAAATACTCTTTATCTTTAACGCAGTGGTTCCCAAACTATATTTTGGTCGTGGAACCCCCAAATTTGTTACCAATGATCGCGGAACCCTGAATAGTTTTTAATCAACGACTTTTCAAAATTTAATATCTGATATTAAATGGAACCAGGCCCGGATCCAGCTTGGGTCCAGGGGGCGGGGCGCACTTTTCCAGACAATCACCTTTACTTTTGGCACAATTGTCAAATTCTTGGGGATTTTCTGAAAGTATCACGCAAGATCCCCTTCTGTTACCGCTGGGGGGTATGGGGGTCCTCCCCCAGAAAAAAATTTTGAAATTTGACTTGTAAAAGTAGAGTTTTAACTCATTTTAAGAAGCTTTTTGGGGCCAAGAGGAACATTTTTCAGACCATAACCTTTATCTTTTGACAAAAAATGTCAAAATGTTGGGGATTTTCCAAAAAGTATCGTGCAAGATCCCCTTGTTATACCGTGGGGGGTCCCCCCCCCAGAAAAATTTTTGAAATTCGACTGGTAAAAGTAAGGTTATAACCCATTTTGAAACATTTTTGGATCCAAGGGGGGGGCGGCGCTGTCCATTCTTATTTTTTTACACCATTGTATTTTTTTAATGACTAGGGGGCTCTGCCCCCTGCTCGCTATCGCTCACCAACCCCCGGAACTGCTTCGCAGTTCTTTGAAGATCGCTTCGCGATCTTAGCGAGCAGAGCTCGCTTGTTTCATCTTAACTATCCGGTAAAACCTGGAACTTGGCTGCTTAGTTAATCATCATTTAATATAAAAACTTTTTATCTGTCTAACTTATCAATAACTTAATTCGGACCATTACTACAAAAATATTAAAAAAAAAAAACTGCAACTGAAATATCCTTGTCAATAATCCTTGTTTAACTCGTCAATAATTTAATCGAAATGTTTTAAAAAAATATCCAGCAAGTCTATTAATTATCATCAACCATCTTAGAGAAAAAAGCATGCCATTAAAATCTTTTAAATTGATAAAGTGCACGTGTGTATCTAGTGAATCGTCGGAAGTAAAAGAAATCAAGAAATCAGACTCATAAAAATCGGCTGTTTCTCTAGTGAACGACCAGAAGGAGATGAAAAAATTAAAACTTTGAATCTTAATAATTCTAAAAATAATTCGATTTTTTTTAAAAACAAAACGCCAATCTTTTTATAAAAAATAATTGTATGTGCGTTTAAAATATCATAGTTTTACTGTGATTAGTTTTTCTGTTATAACGAAAAAACAGAAAAAGGGTAAAAAATTTCGAAACTTTAGAATTTAATTACTCCAAAAATAATTCGAAATTCGAAAAAAGGGCGACGAGGTGCAAAACTTCATACCTAAGAGTATGTGTCTGCAAAAAATCATGTTTCTGCTGTAAATAGATTTTGCTGGGGGCGAACTCGCAGCCGAAAAAAATAATTTTCGACTTTGTCATTAAATAACTCCAGAACTAATTATCTAATTAATTAGGTTTGGAAACTGAAATGACCCTCATACATTTGTCTACCAATGGTCAAAATTTCATAATATTCCTTCAAATAGTTTTTGCGTAGTGATAGTTCAAAGTGTTCAAAAATAAAATTTTCAAAATCAGCGGCGGTGACGGCGTCGGCGGCGGTCACTGTTACTTTTTTTAATATAGAGAGAAATAAAGTTTGTCCCATGGAACCCCTAAATTTTTTCGCGGAACCCACTTTGGAAACCACTGCCTTAACGCACAAAAAAGATGATTCGAAACCACCCCCGAAACAAGAGTCTGGTTGTTCTCGCCAAATGATCGTCTGGTCCCACCAGAGAGAAAGAGAGGAGGGGTGCAGCACGTGGATCGATGCTTTGGCCCGCGTCCAACGCCCGCTCCACCCTCACAGATGATGATGAGGCATCTTCGCATTATTATTAATGCAATATTCAAAGCGGATATAACAAAACTGTTTAGGGGTGGTAAGTAAAGTGTTACTAAAAACCAGGCTTGTTTCAGAGGGGGCTTGGGGGTAGCAAGCTGAGGGGGGGCTAGCAGGGTTCCCCTTTATACTGTTTGTGGAAACCAATTTTAAATCATCGTGAGAGGGCTGAAGCTACAGTAATCTTTCGAGCGGGGTTTTGGACCTTTCAATAAAATTAATACAAAAGTTTTGGGAATACACTTTTAACCTTCTTTGGGTTTAACACCTTTAGTGCCTTTTGAAAATTGAAAAAATTTAAAATTAAAAAATACTAAATAAAAAATAATAAATTAAAAAATACCCAAATCAAAGAGAGTTCTGGGGGTCCTACCCCGAAAAAGTGTTTGTATTAAAAGTAGTTTTGACTAATATTTGGACATTAGGGACCATTTAAGTGACACTCGAGATGGATCACTGATTGTATAATTTTCTGAATTTTCAAAGCAAACAACAGCATATAAATCAGTGTTTCCCAACGTGGGGCACACGCCCCTCCGGGGGGCAATATGATTTTCTAGGGGGGTAATTTGAAAATTTACAACTAAATTGCCCCCCTGGTGGGGCATGGACTATCAGGTTTTATTTACTTCCCAAGAAGGATTTTCGAAAAAAAAAGACCTGGCAGGGGCGTATTATAAGGGTCAATTTTTTAAAAATTTTCTGGACCTCCAAACCCCTCTTTAGTACTTGGAACTTTAATATTCAAAACTTTTTTTAAAAAAAGTTCATCCAAATCTTACCTGAGAATGTATGTGTGTTATTCGGACAAGTGAAAAAAAAACCAAGTTGAAACCCTGTTTTTAGAGTCAAATTTACTAAACTTTTCTGGGGGATGACCCCAGATCCCCTTTTAGAACGCTTATGTTTCCAATTTTTTTACATGAAGTTCATCAAAATGCAAATCTTACCTAAAAATTTATAACAAAAATTCTAACTAAGGGTACCAAACTAGTTAAAAACCAAGTGAAAAAAAAACAAGTTGAAACCCTGTTTTCTAGAGTCAAATTTCCAAAAATTTGCTGGAGGAGGACCCCCAGACCCCCCTTCCACCCAAAATATATTTTTATATATGCCACTGAGACCTAGGGGGGCATGGAAAATTTAGAAAGGCTTTGGTGGGGCATGGACTGAAAAAGGTTGGGAAACACTGATATAAATACACTGCTGGCCATCCAAAATGGTACACCAAGAAGGAAAAAAGATATCGAACCCAAATTTATTTCTATGATTGCACATAGTATTAATGTGAATTGATTAAAAATTCAGCCTTCCTGGATGTTAAGGGGCCGAGAAAATCAGTGAGGAGTGTTATCTCCATAGGTGTCCATTACCGCCGCCCTACGCCATGGTATTGAGTAAAGGAGGCTCTAAATGGGCTTTGAGGGATTGGAGGATCATGTTGCGTCCACAGGTAGTCAAAGTTCGTGTGGTGCACCAGCGGACGTTGCATAACGGGCTAGGGGATTTCTCCTCTTTCATCGGACATGTTTTGTGGCGTAGGCTCTTAAGAACGGGTAGGTCAGGGTAAAAATGCAACATAGGGGGATAAGAAGAAAGCTTGGACATAGCGTTCATCATGTGGTTGTGCATTTTTCTCTTGAGATTTTCCCGCAGGCGAGGATTGAAGGTAAGGGTAGAAAACAGGTTGTCAAACCTGAATGCTGCAGCTCTGGTTTGTCATTGTGCCGTTAAATCATACTGAGGAGGTGTGGGAGTGAAATCCAATGCTTCAATACCTCGTTAATCTGCGTAAAGAAGAAATCTGACGATTACAAAATCAACAGCCAAGTGCTCTCTTTTCTCGCTGTGGTAAAGTCATCTCCAATGATCGTGGTGCTCCAGACCGCATTGGGATACTCTCATAAACTCTGTGCTATCACATTCAGACGTCCATTTCATTATTTAGTGCACTGATGCCAACACCAAATTATTTGTTGAAGATTTGAATTTTTCTGAAGCTATGCTTGCCAAACCGGCTGTCTCCTTCACTGCAAAAGACATGCATTCCCGTCCCACACCTCCTCAGTACGATTTACCGGCACATCGACCAGCCAGAGCTGCAGCATTGCGGTTTGACAACCAGTTGTCTACCCTTACCTTCAACTCTCGCCTGCGGATAAGTCTCAAGAGAAAAATGCACAACCACGTGATGAACGCAATGTCCAAGCTTTCTTCTTATCCCCCTATGTTGCATTTTTACCCTGACCTACCCGTTCTTAAGAGCCTACGCCACAAAACATGTCCGATGAAAGAGGAGAAATCCCCTAGTCCGGTATGCAACGTCCGCTGGTGCACCACACGAACTTTGACTACCTGTGGACGCAACATGATCCTCCAATCCCTCAAAGCCCATTTAGAGCCTCCTTTACTCAATACCATGGCGTAGGGCGGCGGTAATGGACACCTATGGAGATAACACTCCTCACTGATTTTCTCGGCCCCCTAACATCCAGGAAGGCTAAATTTTTAATCAATTCACATTAATACTATGTGCAATCATAGAAATAAATTTGGGTTCGATATCTTTTTTCCTTCTTGGTGTACCATTTTGGATGGCCAGCAGTGTAGATATATAATAATTCCATAAAGGGTGTCAACTCCCTAACCATTTCTTGGATACGGCCCTGGGTGGAAGCTCTTATTTTTAATTTTTAGTCCTCTTTGACTAAGGTCAACACATATTAGATTTTAAAATTTTCCTTTTTGAAAATTAATTAGAAAAAGTAATTTACTCGTGATATGGGGGACAGCTCCCCCTCCTGGCCACCATGGCCCATGGCCCCATGGCCAGGGGCGATCATATAGGAGGCAGGCGTGGATCCAAAGGGGAGGGCAGTTTTTGAAATCCCCTCTACAGACCGACGCGAACCGACAAAACTTTACTTTTTTTTATCTAATAGAACTTTCCAGATCCTTCCCACATTGGCGTAGCCAGAGGGGAGGATTTGGGGATATATACCCGGGCCATTCCATGAATAGTGAAACCAAAGTACCAATTTTTAAAAGTTAATAAAACCTATGATGTAATACATCATTTTAAAGCTTAAGAGTTGAATTTTTCTAAAACATCCTTTAAATATCCAAAATTAAGTCATAATAAGAGTTTTAGCCCAAAATAGTGGAACATTACAAGAATATGAAAATATTCCGCATAAAGTTAGTAAAGTTTGACTAGGCTTCCTGATATTAAAAATAACCTGTAGAAATTTAATTGGGGCTAGTTTTTATCTCTGACTATTCTACTTATAGGTGAGATAATAAAATTTTAAGATATATTAATGTAATAATTAAAAATTTTCAATTCATTATGTTATGTCCCTATGTTACGTCCGTAACATGAAAACAGATAATAGTTGTTTCTACAAACACACTGGTAATCTCAATGAAATTTTAACCATATTTTCTCTTTATAAATCATATAAACATGCTTTTAAAACTATTACATGAATTTTTAAAATATATTAAAAAATTTTATGACTGTTACACACGTAACATCCGATTCTGAATTTTTCTATTAGGATATCAAAAATCCCCTATATTCCATATTTCTCTTAGCCAACATGTATATTTTTATATTTTAAGGGTTAGGGATGATTTTGGACATTTTTGTTCAATTATGGGTATTTTAAACTTTTATCTAGCACTTTTTCCCCAAATTAAGCCACAAATGAGTAAGAAAAGGAAAACATTATTAAAAAAAAAGATAACATTTAATAAAAGGCATAAGCTTTAATGTCAAAGCAGTACAAAAGATAAGCCTTATTTCTATTTGTCAATTATGTGAAAAAAATGCTGTCTGTCAGCAGTTAAGAGTAGTAAAACGTTTGAAAAAATTTCATTATAAATCAGTTTAGGCCATGAAAAAGCTATTTCACCAAAAAAATTGATAAATACATTGAAATTATGTTTATATATAAGACTAGAAGCAAAAAAATCATTTTTGTTTTAAAAAATGTAAAAATAAGTAAAATAATGCAAATTACTAATGCATTCTGCTACGTAACCTAAGGTTATTTTAACGTTTTCTTAAAATCTTATTATGTGGTCTATAAAAACAGTTCTTGACAAAAATATTTTTCCATTGCCTTGATAATAGTATTTTGTGAGATAAATAATTTTATATTGAATAATTAAATGACTTAATTTCATTAATAATGGGTTTTAAATCAGACATGTTACGTCCGTAACAAGCGAGTGTTACGTCCGTAACAAATTAATTATGCCATAGATTAAAAATAAATTAAATTTTTGCTTCTACAATCACTTTTTTAAATTTTATAAACCTTCATAATGAACAACTGAAGAAAAAATTTTAAAATTCAACCTTAAATTCACAGGTATTTGTCAATAACTTTGAGTATGTGAAGTATGGACAGTTCTGTGAGTTACGTCCGTAACACATAGTTTTAAATTTTTTAAAAATTATAGAACCATTTTTAAATTTTTATAATTGAATAATTTATTAATCTACCTCTGATATCTTAAGAAAAAAAATACCATAGTTTACAATTAATTTTTACATTATTTACAAAGCCTCAAAGGTTTCTATTTGTTACGTCCGTAACCATGGAATGGCCCACCCCCGAAACTCAGAAATTTTCCTTTTTTGACCATAGGAAAACAACTAAAAATACCCCATATCCCCCCCGAAATATGAATACTCCCCTCCGAAATTTTTTTATGGCTACCCCACTGCCTTCCTATGAAATTTATTTTTGCACTCCCCTCCCAAAGTTGATACAGAGTAAAAGCGAAACTATGTTTCTGATTTCTGAACCTATGATCGCGATTTGAACATCGGAATTAATTTGTCTTTTGAGAGTACCTACATTTTTTTTCAGACAGTACTAATAGAAGAGTCTGAGGATTTTTCTTCATTAAATTGTTGGGATTTTGACCATAACTTATTTTTGATCAGGACAAACTCTTGATGAGCCTTAAAGAGGTGCTAAGGGAAACTGCCGGACCCCCCTCGAAATTTTGACATTACTTTTACAAATACAAATACAAATTAAGTCGACCAACTACAGGCGTAAGCCCAGCAAGGTTGGTCCAGTCTTTTTAACCCACACTACCGGAATCCCAGTATCTGTCAATTTTCCTCTTGAACTCGTTTACCCCACTTGAATTTACAATTGTTTCAGGACATGCATTCCATCTATCCACTACCCTATTAAAAAAAATAATGCTTCCTACAATCCGTCTTAAATCTTCCTTTATTCAATTTGAATTTGTGACCCCTTGTTCTATTACCCGTATTGAAATCTAGTCCCTCTGTGTCCCCTTGCTTTACCATTTTAAAAAGTTGAATCAAATCCCCTCTAATCCTTCTTTTCTCTAGAGTGAACATATTTAGCTTCTTTAATCTTCCCTCATAACTTAAACTGGATATACCCTTGACCATTTTAGTAGCCCTATGCTGAACCCTTTCAATTGAATCAATATCTTTTTTTAAGTATGGAGACCAAAACTGAACAGCATACTCTAGATGAGGTCTCACCAAGCCTCTGTATAGTGGTAAAATAATATCCTCGGACCTTGAAGAAACAGTTTTTTTAATGTATCCCAATATCCTATTAGCCGTTTTACTAATAGCAGATGAACACTGATGAACCCATTTAAAGTCTTCATTTACTATCACCCCTAAATCCTTGATCATATTACCTTCTTTAACTTTGTTCCCTTGCAGATAAAATTCTGCCTACCATTCCCCCGACCTATATGAAGTACCTGGCATTTACTTATGTTAAAGGACATACCCCATTTTTCAGCCCATTGTGATATCATATCTAGATCCCTTTGTAAATTTTGTATCTGCTCCTGAGTATCTACCCTCCCCCAAATTTTTAAGTCATCAGCAATTTTTTTCTCCTTCAATATTAGGTGACTTAAACTAGGAGCTGTCCTTTTTGGGTGTAACCCTAAGGGTTTAAAAATGAGTCGAAACAGTACTTTTCTGGGTATAAAATTTCAAAATGTTTGGGGGGTCCATCCCCAGAAATAAGTGCTTACGTCATCTTTCCTAATTCAAATTTTTGTTAAATTTATTTTTGGTTGAGTTTTGAAATTATTTATGCAAGAAAAAAGGTATTTTCGAAAATGCAGTATTTACGTAAGCATCACTCATATCCCCCCTTCTCCCTTGTCAGGAAAATAAGCAAAGAGCAAACCCCCTCCCCTCCCCTTAGGTGCTTAGGGGCTATTCATTAATTACGTAAGGATGATTTTGGCAATTTTTGACCCCCCCTACTCCTATGTAAAGATACGTAAGATTTTTCAAACCCCACCCCATACCTATTCTTACGTAAGATTCCATTTCGTTTTTCAAAATAATAAAATGTTAGAAAAGGAAAAGCATGGAAAATCTTTGGTGCCAAGGCAAATCAGGGCACGAAATGATTAACAAAAAAAAGTTGAAACCAAAACTAATAAGGATTTCTATTTCTTTTTCCTTTTGTTTTGTTTCGACTTTTCACAACTGGAAGATGGATTCAACAGTTTTATTTTTTATCTTAACTTAATGCTACTCCTATAAAAAAGATAGATATGATATACCTTCATTTTTTTAAAAGTTAAAGCTTCGATAATATACCGCGATGGTCAGCATTTTTAAGTTTTTCTGGGGTTATTCAATAATTATTTGATTAGTAAAATTGGAATTTGTTTACATTAACTTGGAAAATCTATAACGTAATAATGGGTTTGGCCCCCTCACCCCCAAGTAAGGGTATGTAGAGATTTTTCCAATCCCCCTCCCCCTCGGAACCCTTACGTAATTAATAAATGGCCCCTTACGTGATATTTGAACGGCCCCTAAGAAAGGAAAAAAGGAAGATGAAAAAAAAAGAAGGATAGGTACCTTTAAAAAACTGATTTTTTTTTAGAATTTACTTTCTTTTTCTCTGCAAACTTTTCTTCCTTCTTTCCCTTTCCTTTATAGTTCAACATGGGGGGGCACCATCCCCAGGGGGAGTTCCAAAGGGGGTCTGGGGGTCCTCCCCCAGAAAATTTATGGAAATTTGATCCTAAAAACAGGATTTTAACTTGTTTTTGGAGTCACTCTCCCCTTTTTTCCCACCCCGAGTTCCCTCTTTCTAACTGTTAGTGCTTATTCCTATTTGCTATTTGGGGGTAAAGCAACCGGAAGAGGACCACCCCATAAGTACCAAAATTCCAAGGGGGTTGGGGGTTCTTCCCAAGAACAATTTAGAACCTTAAAAGTAGGGGTTTTATGCATTTTAAGATGAATTTTTAAGGAAAAAAGAAGTAAAAAATTGATGTCGAAATTTCGGTGGGAGTTTGGACCTCCGAAACCACCCTAGGATACGGGGCCCCAAGATAAATTAAAAGCAATTAAACTACAAATAAAGTTTCCGTATCTGTTATGCCATTTCTAAAAATTATCAAATAATTTATCTTTTAAATAGAAATAAATAATCAAACACACTCCAACAATAAACTGAATGCTTAAGGAGATTTAAGTTTGAGTTCTTTCATAGGTGATGGATTAACATATTACCTATAATTATAACTCGTAAAAGTGGTACAGATTACATATTTATATATTTGTGTCATAATAGACTCATAAAAATTATAATATCAGACACAGACAGAAGTTAACATTTCTTTTAAAAAACGAAAAATGAAGAGGGAGTAAAGAGAAAATAAGAAATTGAAAAAGCAGAAGAATGAAGCATAGGGTATGGCACAAACAGTATACAAAACTACCTTCAAAGAGTATAAACAAAAAACTTTTTCATTTATAGAAATAATAAAAATTCAACAATTTTTTATTTTTAAATTAAATTGCGTCTTTTCCTTCAATAAAATTCACCATTAATTTACACAAAACCAAAAGTACATTACTTTAAGTTATTGTATTGGTATTTGGTAACTAAAATACCACTTACCAACTCTGCAGAGGCATTAATGTCCAATCCATGGTGTCTTTTTGGATCAGGTGGTCCTTCACTTAAGCTTATGTCACTATCAGAATTGTTTTTAGCAAAATATTTGTTGATTTTTCGTTTGCGATTCATTTTAAAAGGAATGCAACTTATGTTTCAAGTCTATCGGACACTCGAGAAGACGGAAAAATGCGACTACTAAGTTTAAATTGAACCCATCTGCTGACCAGCTGACCCCTTCCAAAAAAGCAACCCCCCTGGGTTTCTAAACCAATTAGCACCACACTGTCCCTCAACATTCCTCCCCAAAGAGGGAAAGAGGACATCTGGTATTGCAAGGCTCGCGGATCTAACCCCCGCCCCGTCTCTACGGTATACGAATTCTTATTTACAACTTCTTTTTATTTTAAGTTCGTTAAAATCCAAAAATCCTACCAAAATATGTATTAAATTCTTGAAAATGTATGTCCGAAATTCGGATTTGGAGTAGCTAAACGAGTGGAAAACTTGCTTTTCAGGCTCAAATTTCCAACAATTTTATGGGGTGGGGGGACCCCAGACCCCCATTATGTAGTTAGAACACCATTATTCATGACCTTTTACTATTACGTTCGTTGAGACGATCAAATGTATTTTAAAAATTCTTAGCCCCCCCCCGAAAAAACCCCAATCCGGGATCCGCCTCTGTTCAATTAGAGGATTCAATTTACCGAGCTATTAATGAGATTCTAACTTACACCACTTTATAACACTTTTGAAGAGGAAAATAGGGTTTATCCACAAAACATGATGTCAAAATTTCCGTCGTGGGGGGTAAGGGGCCTTTCATTAATAACGTAAAGGTCCCGAGGGGGAGGGGGGTTGGAAAAACCTCTACATACCCTTACTTGGGGGAGGGGGGTCAAACCCATTCTTACATAAGATTTTCCCAGTTAATATAAACAAATTCCAATTATTCTAATCAAATTACTATTGTATAACCCCAGAAAAACTTAAAAATGCTGACGATCTCGGTATGTTATCGAAGCTGTAATTTTTTTAAGAAAACGAAGGTATATCAGATGTATCTTTTTCATTGGAGTAGCATTAAGTTAAGATAAAAAATAAAACTGCTGAATCCATCTTCCAGTTGTCAAAAGTCGAAACAAAACAAAAGCAAAAAGCGAGAGAAATCTTTATTAGTTTTGGTTTCAACTTTTTTTTGTCAAACTGATCCTTTTCTTAGCATTTTATTATTTTGAAAAACGAAATGGAATCTAGCGTAAGAATAGGGGGGGGGTTGAAAAATCTTACGTACCCTTAAGAGTAGCCCCACCAAAGGGGGGCTACTAAGGGGGGGTCAAAATTGCCAAAATCATCCTTACGTAATTAATGAATGGCCCCTAACCCCTGACCCCCCACCCTATCGATGCCGCCCAGCTAGACAGTTTTTTTTGTCGCAAATTCGCCCCCCCTGCAATCAGATGAAAGCGCGGTGCATCTTATTCTATTGTTATTTGCGCATTCTTGGCGTCCGCACAACACTTGACACAGCAGCAGGCAGAAAATAGAATAAGAGAACATTCTGGAAGCACATTCGAATTAGCGGTGAATTTATAAGGATTTTTCTCGGGGGCCTCGCTTGTGGACAAACGGGCAGAGCAGAGCGTATATTAGGGGGGGGGCATAGGGGGCCCTGAAAACTGGGAATTTACTCAGTTTGGTCCTTCCAGGTGTACAATTTAATTTTAAAAAAAATTCAAAATGGCATCCCTCTAGGGGTATTCAATGTAAAAATCTATGAGTCCCAGGCCCCTGCCCTGGATATTGCCCCGCTGGTAATTTATAAATACCCAAAATAATATCCCCCTTTAAGTATTTATATAAAAATAATATCTCTGAAAGAATAAATCTAAAATAATACAAACTAAAAGTATAAAAATAGAAACAAAATTATCTGTTAAAAATCTAAGCCCCTGGACATGGGCGTAGCCAGGGTCGACTTTTTTATGTTTGTGTAGAACAATTTCAAAGCTTCGTGAGAGAGTTCCGAAGCCACAGAGAGGGGTTTTTGACCCTTAATGAAATTAATGTAAAAATTTTGTGGGAAGCTCTTATTTTTATTGTTGAATCAGTGCTGGTGAATTTGGAAATTTATTCCCGGAGGCGCCTAAATTATTTTTCAGCCCCTTCCATCCATATTAATGGGTTTAATGTAGCTCTTCAACACTTTTTTTTGGAAGAATTTGCATCCCTTAAAAATTTATACTTATAAGAAAAGTGTTTAGTAATAAAGACTGAAGTTTCAAAAGGGGTCTGGGGGTCCTCCCCCAGAAAATTTTTGGAAATTTGACCCTAATAACAGGGTTTTAAACTGTTTTTAGTACATATAAACACAAATTTGGACATACATTTTTAGGTAGAATTTTGATTTTTTACGAACTTATTATAAAAAAGTGTGAATAATGGAGGTTTAAAACTAAAGGGAGGCCTAGGGGCAAGGAAAATTATTTATGCAAGAAACAAGAGATTTTCGAAAATGCAGTATCTTACGTAAGCATCACTCATATCCCCCCTTGGCAGAAAAAAATAGCAAAGAGCAAACCCTCTCCCCCCATACGTGTTTGCGTAATATTTGAACGGCTCTAATTGAAAATGTAATGTTCATAGGGAAGTTTTTTATTGCCATAAAAATAGTTTTAAGCCCTTTCAATCCTAAGTCGCCTTAGATTGAATTGATTACAAATTGAATCCTTATGGAAAATTTAAGGCGGCTAAAAGTGAGAGGTTTACCATCTATAATGCCCACTACCAGAAATAAATATGGTAAAAATCATTATTGTTTGCCTTATACATGTAGTTCGGGGCCAAATAAAGTAAAAATGCCAAAACAAACTTAATTTTAAAAAAAATTTTTATTTAAATTTTTTTTAAATTTGAAACTGGGGACTGAAACTGAACTTAATAAATTATATTACTCCAAGGTCCCCTTACTGTCTTTAAGTAATTTTCTGCAAGAAATTAATAAATGCATGTTTTTAAGTTATTGCAACAATAATTGCAACTTCAGGTTCTATATAATTTATAAAGTCCATTTCCCAGTTTTAAATTTCAAAAAATTGAATTGAAAATTTAAAAAAATTTTATTTGTCCCCAAACTACACGAATTTTCGAAATTTTGAGAAGTTAACTTTCAAAAATTTAAACTTTATTTATTTCTTCGTTATTATTTTTAGTTTTTTTATTTTATGTGTATTGTAGTATTTTTCTTGTAAAATTTTAATTACTTACTCCTGTAAGCCCGGTGCTATACATTGTGGTGCACGGGGAGCTTTGTTTGTTTAAATAAAAAAAACTACACGAATAAGGCAAAAAAAATAATGTGGGCATTTTCAAATTGAATAAAGTAAAATTTAAGACGGATTGTAGAAAGGGCATTATTTTTTTAATAGGGTGTAGTGGATAGATGGTTGCCTGAAACAATTGTAAATTCAAGTGGGGAGTTCAAGAGGAAAATTGACAGATACTGGGATTCCGGTAGTTTGGGTTAAAAAGACTGGACCAACCTTGCTGGGCTTACGCCTGTAGTTGGTCGACTTAATTTATATATAGAAGGGTTACACAAAAATATCAACCACAAAAAAAATATTTTTTCTAAATAGTAAAACCCAAATATGAGAAATAAGAAGAAAAAAAGCTCACCGTTCTGAGGAAAGATACATCGTCCTGTTCGGATCCCCCCTCTGCTTCGGCCATTTCGGGAAATCCGGGAGAAGCTCTTCGCTCTCCTTCTCCGTTCTCCCGAATATCAACTTCTTTTCCTCCGATCCTTCCTCTCTCTCCGATCGCAGCGCCCCCTGCTCCTCTTGCGCAACGGAGAGAAACTCATTCCTCCGGCCTGCTATATGCACCTGAAAAAAAATAGCGCTTACAGTATGGGTGAAATACAAAACGTGACGAAATAATAGGGAATACAACACTTGTGGAAATTCAAGATTTAGCCCAGTGTTTCCCAACGTGGGGCACACGCCCCACCGGGGGGCAATATGATTTTCTAGGGGGGCAATTTGAAAATTTTCAACCAAATTGCCCCCCAGGTGGGGCATGGACTACCAGGTTTTATTTAGTTTCAAAGAAGAATTTTCGAGAAAAAAAGATCTGGCAGGGACGTATATTAGAGGGTTCTGAAGGGGCCCTACCCCCACTCAAAATTAGGACTTGGTGTGCCAAAACAAGGTACAACCTGCTTTTTAGGGTCAAATATCTGAAAATTTTCTGGGTCAGGACAAGACCTTCAAACCCCTCTTTATTTCATCGAAATTTATATGTCTGAAATTTGAGAAAGTGTATCAAAACTTAGTTGTAACCCGGTTTTTAGAGTAAAATTTCCAAACCTTTGCTGGGGGATGACGCCAGATGCCCTTTTGTTTTTAGAACGCTCATGTTTGCAACTTTTTTACATTCATTAGGTTCATAAAAATGCAAATCTTAACTAAAAATTTATATCCAAAATTCCAACTAGGGGTACCAAACTAGTTAAAAACCTGTTTCCTAGAGTCAAATTCCCAAAAAATTGCTGGGGGGGACCCCAGACCCTCTTTGGTTAGTTAGAAATTAATTACTTATAACTTTATTCATTGGACTTTTTAAATATATATGGGAGGGAGGGCTGAGAAATAATTTTGGCCCCCATCCAAAATACGTATATTTCTATATATGCCACTGAGACTGGGGGCATGGAAAATTTTGAAAGGCTTTGGTGGGGCATGGACCGAAAAAGGTTGGGAAACACTGATTTAGACTATTGGAAATCATTGATGGGGTCAGGGACGAATCTATGGGAGGGCGATGGGGGCGATCGCCTCGTCCCCTTAGGTTTGACATGATTTTTTTTGTGAGTGTGGTTACGAAAATCAGAGCATGAAGAAAGTCCCGTTAAACAAACAATGAAACTATAACAATAAGTTAAAAACATGTTATTTTTTAGGGTCAAATTTTAAAAAATTTTCTGGGGTAGGACCCCCAGACCCCCCTTTTAGTACTTTGAGCATGATGAATCACAACCTGTTGCATATTATGATGATCAAGAAGATTCAAATGGATTTTCAAGATTCCCAGCCCCCCCCCCCAAAAAAAAAAAAACTAAATCCTGGATCCGTCACTGATCAGTTGAAATGAAAGAGTTTGCTTGTATACTCCTGTTCATATAACTTGTATACTCCTGTTCATATAGCGGGTACAGCTCCCGCAAAAAAAGCGTTACAGTGGGGTTTGCGGGCGAACCACTTGGGTTAGGAAGACAAAAGAGGGGTCGTTTTTCATTAATTAAAGTATTCTTTGACCAAAAACATTTTCGAGTCCTTAGGGTGTCGTCTTCATATTAAACGAAACACTAACTTTCTTTTTCCCAATGGGGACCCCCAATTATTATTAGTTTTTCTGAAAGGCCATCCCCCCAATCCCTTAAATACCCAGTTTCATCCAGATTGATTAAAAAAAATTTATTTTTCAAAAATAAACTTAAAAAAAAAATTTTAAATCGTGAATTTTTTTTTGTGGTAATCGATTCTGGTAATTTTATGAAGGAAACCGAAATTTCAATCGATTTTATCTATTATTTTTTGATAAAACGAACGAGAAAGAGCATTTGCGGTATGCATTCGGCAACGGCATACGGCCCCTTAAGATATTAATTCGTTTTTATCAAAAACTATTGGATAAAATCGATTGAAATTTTGGTTTCCTACATAAAATTACTACAAGAATCGATTACCATAAAAAATTCACGATTTAAAAAAAAAATTTTTTAAGTTTATTTTTGAAAAATAAAATTTTTTTTATTCAATCTGGATGAAACTGGGTATATAAGGGTTTGGGGGGATGGCCTTTCAGAAAAACTAATAATAATTGGGGGTCCCCATTGAAAAAGAGAAAGTTAGTGCTTCGTTTAATATGAAGACGACCCCCTAAGGACTCGAAAATTTTTTAGTCAAAGAATACTTTAATTAATGAAAACGACCCCTCTTTTGTCTTCCTCACCCAAGTGGTTCGCCCGCAAACCCCACTGTAACGTTTTTTTTGCGGGAGCTGTACACCAAGAAGGAATTGTCCGATCAACTTAAAATTGTCAGGGTATGTTCATTATGGTTTGCTTATCAAATGATATCAAATTCAGAGCTACAGCGCATGCGCGAGCTGAGCAGTGTCTTCTCAACCACTTATTTAGTCGTAAATATGGGGGGCTGTAACGGGACGTTGTAAGAAGATTGTCATCCGTTGATTATCTTGTCATTAGATGTGATTATACCCCTTAGACCTTATAGGATGTCATATGAAAATTTAACCGAGTTAAAAAGAGGATTAATGTTAGGCCTCCAGGAAGGGCGTTTTTCAAAGTGTTTTACCGCTGCTCAGATGAAGGAAAACAGGATAATAGTGATATGGATTGGAAAGCAGAGGTCCAAAGATGGTAAGGCAAGTTGAAAATTGGGGTCTGGACCCCTCATAGTCATTTCAGCACAGGATGAAAGAGACTTCATTCGCATGGCAGTGCCGGATCACTGAGCGACTTTTCGACATGTTTCAAATTGTTGGAATACTGCTACAGGTCTATCATTGCCTGCTCCATCAAGTTAATCGGTCGACATTGTACCAAAATTCACCAATTATCGTTTTCTTAACAGCGCTCCATTGATGGAATTCCATCGGTACATAAAGCTACCATGGAATCCAGAAAAAAAGAGTGTCGCATGATTACTGATAACGATAACAAATGATCGTTTTAAACAAATACCCCTTCAATTTTGGTTAACATGACACCTAAATTGGGTTTGGACACTATGCCAAAAATCACCATTTTTGGAGTTTTTTTATCGTGAGTCTGTGGTGAAGAAATGAAGTGATTTGACCTGGAGCACTATGGGGTATTGGGCAACCTCATTAGATAAAAAATGAGGGCAATCTCATCTCTTAAAATTTTTTCTAAAAAAAGTTTTCTAAAAGTTTTTAACGCCAAAAGTTATACACTACTTTTGAAGCAATCCTGAAACGGTAATTCATCAGAACAAATCCCGTACACATGTTTTTTGGAATGTTCCAAACTTCCATTACATCTAATACGGTTTCTTTTTCGGCATACTTCTTCATCCAAAGTTTCACCTATGGAAGCTTGACTAAAATTTCGTTGGTTTGTCCTCATACTCAAAATGCTTGTTGTGTTGCCAATATTGGCAAACTTTGGGTTTGGGATGAATCTTTGATGAAAATCACCTCCTCAGTCAAAATTTCAATCTGTTTGATTCGATGACCAGTCGTATAGAGCAGTGGTGCCCAACCTACGGCCCGCGGGCCAAATGTGGCCCGCGAGGCTGATTCATGTGGCCCGCGGACTCGTTAAATCTTAAAAACAAACAGAAATCTTCCAAGAAAATCACGACATCGTGCGAGACATTATGGACCTTATATCTAAAAAAAGATGATAAAAAAGGAATTCTTCAACATCCGGTAGTAATTTTTTTAAACTTCTCTGTTTTAGTTTTTTCTATATACGGTGAATTTGCCATTGGATAAATATTTTTCAGTATCAGTTAGCCATTTGAATTCAGTTTATAAGGATCTTTTTAGAACCTAACTTCGAAAAGATGTCTGATCGTAAAACGGTGAAGATTCAATCGAAATGCCGAAACTTTCAAGAAAAGTGGACAAATTCATATTTCTTCATTCAGTGAGAAAGTAAACCGTATGTAATTAGACTTATATATGAGGAGACTGTGGAAGTGTTTAAAGAAATCAATATCAAGAGACATTACGAAACGAAACAGATAATCATCTTAATTCAGTTTTAAATAAGTGTTTCAAATTTAGAGCCGAATTTACAAGAACTAGTATATCCTCCAAACAGATGCGAACTTCTCGTTGAAAACGGGTATGTAATTTTTCTTCATGTTTAGAAAAATCCTTAAAAGTGTTTTTTTATGTGGCCCGCGAGATAAATCTTCAAAAGCAAATTGGCCCTCGTGAAAAAAAAGGTTGGGCACCACTGGTATAGAGGCTCTCATTGAAGCGCGTATGGAAGACATTAAACAAAGGATATTGAAAATTAGTTACCTGAAAGAGTTATCATTAGTATTTATGATAACTAGGAGGAATGTGCTTGTTGTAACTTGCGAAACAGGCATGTTCCCATTTGGGAACATTGGTCTGTCGCCACTATACGGCTATCTCTATACACAGGAATCCGAGTTTCTTATTTGCATTGAAACGATAGAACTGGGGTATTTCTTTTCAGTAAAGAATAAAAAGGTTATAAATAATTACTTAAAAGGGGAATCCCCTTGTGGAAAGGAAGTAGTTTTTGGATAGTTTGTTTTTGATTGAGTGTTATTTTTTTATTTGAATCTACGATTTCGGTTCGAGAAATGATGAATGAGTATAAAAGTTTAGTACAATAACTTAGGCAGTTAAAGTCAGTCAAAAGTCAGTTTATAACTTATCACAGGGCTTTATTTCTGCTCAAACAATAAAAATTTAGTAGATTCATGCATCTCACAATGTATTATATATCACACAAGAAATAAATTTAGAAAACATTGAATCTGTAATGCTTTTCTATACATCTGGGAATAAAAGTACAAAATGTTTCAGATTTTTTTTAAGTAATAGGAATTAAGTTTTCATTTTAATTTTATAAATGTTACATTCATTATTTCATTCATTACTAATTTCATTCAGATTTTTAATCATTATTTTTATACTAATTATTATACTCTATTCTTAAATCATGTTCATAAATGTATGACAACTTCATTTTTTTTCTTGTGTGTAGTAAAATAACTTTTTTTAATTATAAAAAATTAAAATTAATTAATTACCCATACTTTAGTTGTTTTTTGACATCTTCAATTCCCAATTTGTATTTTTCAGGCTAGTGTATAAAATTTACAAGTATAATGATATAAGATTTTGGTATTTTGCTGATGTATAACGTAAAATTGTCATTAAAAATTTTCAAATTTCTGGAGAATCTCTCTATTCTAAAAAAAAGTTTTTGGTGAACGGTTTCCAGAGAAAGGCTTTTTAATTACTGAACCAAATAACACATATATGGTATCAAAATGTCCGGATTCTTTCCGGATTTCCGAGTAGGCCCTTCGATTTTTCAAAAAAATTCTCAATTTTAAAATATTTCCATTTTTTTAGATTTCGGATAAGGTCGCAGTTAAAAAGCAAGAAACTATGAATTTTAAAACAATTGAAAATATATTTCACTGGTTTTTTAACATTCAAATACGTTAAATAATCATCTATCTTTTTATCACACTAATTTAAAAAATATATATTGCATTCTTTTTAACAATATTTATATTTTTGCTGTTCAAACGATTTTAATTATATTTAAAACTAATGTATAATTAATTTATCCTTTATTTTTAAATAATTAATTCATATTTTTATATTTATCTTTGTCGTTGTGGCAACCTAATCATTACTATATTTACAATAAAATATAAACTCGCTTTCAGAAATTTTGAACTTTTGCATTTATTTATTACAATAATAATAATTTTTTTATCCTTTTGCAAGTTATGTTATTTAAGGTAGTAAAATGTAACTTTTTTTTATAATTCCAAAACGCAAAACTAGATATAGCGGGTGAATGTTTTAGAAATAAAGATAAAAATCGAAAATATTTGAAGTCGGAACATTCGTGTCATTGCTATGAAACTGACACAATTTCGATGTTTATTTGTTCTCATGAAGACCAAATTCTAAATTTTCGTGATGCTTACGATAATTACTACATTTTCACTGACAAACGATGAAAATCATTACAAATTTTAAGAAAGTGAAATTTATTCTGGCAGATGTTTCAGTGCTTCTGAAAGGATCTGTGTGAGAAAAACATTACCTTGGGTAAATGGTAAAAGAAAGTTTACACTGCTCTGTTGCTAATTTTCTTGGAATTAAATGGTGATCCGTGATCCGCCAATTCATATTGCCATAAAGAAACTGTTATAATTTCGCCGCTGAATGAATATTCGCCATTTTTGAAAGAATACCCCAGATAAGTAGTTCCCCTGTTTTAAGAATGTTTTATAAAGTAAGTGCTGTGAGCTGTGTTTTGTAAGGATGGCAAAGCGATCCAAAAGTTTCTGCGTCAGCAGTTAACGGGGGTTGGCGAGCGATAGCGAGCAGGGGGCGATAGCTCCCTATAGTTTAAAAAAAATACTTTTTAAACCAAAAGGTAAACCAAAGGAACTCAGCCTTAGACCAGTGCCATATTAGAAAAAGGTATAATGGAAAGAATTAATAAATAATATAGGTAAAAGTAAGGTTAAGGATTGCCCAGCATGTTTTCAAAGGAACTCAGCCTTAGACCAGAGTGCCATATTAGAAAAAAGTATAGTGGTAGTGGAAAGAATTAATAAATAATACTAGCTGATATGCCCGGCCTTGCAGGGTGGAGAGTGTAAATTTATTATTTTTAAGTTTTCCCAAATACATTTCTAATTTTGTATCACAGAGTAAAGATACTTCAGAGAGTCCATTTCCATAGACGCTAATGGCAACTTTTTTAACATGGGTTTTCCCATAGACGGTGGCGTTTCTATGTGATAACGGTGGAACTAACCAGAGAATATGACGTAACGTTGTTGACTCTCTACAATCGAGCTACATCCGCATACACTCTCTCAAGTAACCTCGCCCACTTTCAAATCGCTAAAGAGGGGAAATTTTTTTTATATATTTTCCCGGTTATTAAAGCAGTTGCGTGTATCTTTCTTTCGAGCATGCGCGGGGATAATTTCTTAGACATTACAAGTCTCTCTGATGTCATGATCTCCAGGGACTCACCCAATGTTCTGGCCAGCGGAGATTTCTCGCTGGCTTATATACAGGGGCGTCATTTCAGTTTTTTGTTGGGGGGGGCAAGGAATTTTTTAAAAATGGGTCTGGACCTTACTGTAACTAGTTTTTTTTTGGCGGGGGTTGCCTCAACTTAATTTTTAAGGTAATTAATATCATGTCAAAATTTGACAACGTGAACTCCAGGGAAAAAAGGGGGGTCTGGGGGAAAATTTTGAAAATTTGGTTCTTAAAGTAGTGTTTTAGCTCGTTTTGGGACCCTTTGGGCTGCATTCAAAGAGAACAGTTTCTTGTAAACCACATAATTTTTCTAGGG
Organism: Tetragnatha versicolor; assembly: GCA_024610705.1. NCBI lineage: Eukaryota > Metazoa > Arthropoda > Arachnida > Araneae > Tetragnathidae > Tetragnatha > Tetragnatha versicolor. Next base: position 337,056 of record JANDEH010000046.1, read on the forward strand.
AAAAGAGTCGTAAATAAACGTAAAAGTCTTAAGGGGGGCTAGGGGTCCTCTCCCAGGAATTTTAATTCCCCTTTTAACTAGTGTTTATCTCTTTTTAAACTCTTTGGGGAGCTTCTAAAGAGAAAAGCTTCTTGTAAGAGGAATAGTTTTTAAGGGGGAAAACACTAAATAAGAGACATGGAAATTTCAGAGGGGGGCTGGGGGTCCTCCCCCAGAAATTTTTTGAAATTGAACCCTCAAAAGTAATGTTTTAACTCCTTTTGAGACATTTTGAGTTGCACTCAAAGTTCCTTGTGGAAGTTACAAAATTTTCAAGGGACTTGCAGCTATTTTTCACAATACAGTGGAAACCTTGGGGGGGGCGGTTGCCCCCCCTGCCCCCCCTAAATGACGCCCCTGCTTATATATATTAGGTCATCCCGAAAGTTTTGTCGCTCTTGGGAGCATCTGTATACAATGTATTTTTTGGTACTTTTCCATTACGGTAAACCAGTAAAGTACAGTCGAGTCCGCTTAATGTGATCACGGTTAATGTTATCAATCGGATAATGTTATCGAAATCAACAGGTCCCGATCATTCCTATTTAATTTAATGTAAAATACATCGTTTATTGTGATCAACTATGGATCAACACGCCGCTTAATATTATCGAAATTTGTCCATATCCCCTAAAAAACGCCCGCTTTCGAGTTTCATTTTGAAGGTCAATTTCTTTTTTAGTTGCACTGTTATGTTTCTTTGCTTTGATAGTAAAAAAAATAAAACATTCTATGCTCTCCGACCTCAAACATTGAAAGAAAACGGTTAAAGGGGTATGCTTTTCATTCGATATCACCATCGCCGACTTGCAGATGTTTCTGATAAGAGATTTTTGATTTTTTTTTTGTTTAGTGGAATTTAGATGAATTTCAGTGGTTATTTTATGTTTCTGGGCCTTTTTTATGTAAAATTTTGAAAAATACGGATGATACCTTGACTGGAAGTCCAAAGAAAACAAATTTATGAGCGGAATCGCATAGGCGTAGTTGTAGTACTAAAATAACTGAAAATGCAGAGTAAGCGATTTTTTTATTTTTATTAATTGGACAACTCTTATATTTTACCCAAAAAATTTTAAGTTGCCAAGTACTACATAGTGTAAAATTATTTTGAAAACATTAATTATGGTTACATAAGTTTATATTAAAGCAAACACTCTAGTTACACTGTGTTTGCTACTTTTTTTTTATAGGAAATCGCTTATTGTTATCAATCGGATAATGTTATCAGTTTAATATCGGACAAATGCGATCACATTAAGCGGATTCGACTGTACTTCTACTTCTATCTAAAGCCAATTTGGCCAATTTTGGCTCTTTTTTTTGTTGGCTCACTTTTCCAGCTTTCCTAGTTTCTACGATTAATAAGATTTTGTTTACTTCAAGTTGCCATTAATTGAAAACTTTCAAAATTAAAATTCAGAGGAATTTAACTTTAATTTTAAGTCATATTAAGATTGCAATAAATTGAAACTTATTTTATACTACTTTTGTAGAGCGGCGGTAGAATTTCCAGCGATCTAGATTCCTGTAAATGATCATCCGGATCTTTCCTAATAGAGGGTTAGGAGTAGCAATCCAGCAATTTAATATGGATGATTGTGATCAAACTCTCCGGATGCCTCAGAAAAAATTTAAATCCAAGTTAAATTTTCCACACTTGTTAAAAATACTTAAAACTTTAATTGTTTTAGGGAAGTAGCCAGGTAATTTTAATTTAAAAATATTAACTTTAGGAAAAATGCAAAATTTGGAGCAGAAAAGAAATGAAGTAACATGTTATCGTAGATTTAAGGAAAGCCCAGTTGTCAATCAGTCCCCGAAATCAAGCCAAGATGCCAAGTTGACGGTAGATAAAGTTACAGTTCATATTGGTATCACATAATGGAAAAGTGTCAAAAATATATTATATACAGATGCTCCCAAGAGCGACAAAACTTTCGGGATGACCTAATACTTGATCTGCCCGTGACGTCACTATCTCGCATCTTCTTTAAAGTGGCGATGGATCGGGAGCTACTCTGGAATCGAACTCACAACTCCAAGTCCACATTTAATACAATTTAAACAAATAACTTCACATTTAATGATAATTTCTGCGACCAAAATCACTATAACGAGATATTACCCATTACTGCCTGACGTCCCTTTTTAGGGACGTTTTTTTAAAATCCTCCTATTTCTACAAAAATTGTTCCTTTGAATCAAAATTTGCACTGATGTATCTCTGATCTTCGTAGAACATAAAGAACACAAGAAGAAAGCATAATTTTAAAAAATTTTCACTTTTTTTAAAGTTGGAAGATAGAATTTTTCAGAAAAGTGCTTTTTTAAAAATTTTAAAAGAAAAAGCTTAAAAATCCTAGTTGTTATTTTTAAAAAATTTCAATTCCGATATATATTACTGTTTATACATTAAATCAGTTGGGGTGTTTTTTTATTTTTCCAAAATATTTTATCTTGACCTTATTTTGGACCCTCGAAAAGCGTCCCTAAAAAGGGACGTCAGGCACGAATGCCCCCGTGGTTTTCCCCATAGTGAAATGCTAGTGTTTCCTTTATTTTTTCATAAAAACGCGTTTGATTCTTATGAAATGAATCAAATAACTGATATTTATAAAAGGGTCATTCCACGCCAAATCATCCAGGGTGGTACACCCACCTACCGCAGATTTTTATGAAATTTTGTATGCTTAATGTATGAATAAAGATTAGAAAAAATTTCAATTTTTATCCAATTCTGTCAAGTAGTTTCGGAGTTTCGGCCGTTTTAAGTTAAGCCCATCTTGATTTTGAGCGGGCGATTCGGGCTTGTGTTATTTTGCGTTTAACGCTACCAAATTTTTATTTATTTAGGTAAAAGCTTCAAATTTCATTTATTTACAGCCAGTAGTCTACAAAACAAAATGGTTGGGTAAAATTTAAAATTGAATAAGTTTATAGTGGTTAAAAAGTCGTCTAAACACGAAAAAAGTGTTTTTCATAGTGTCTTACAAAAACGCATGAAGCACAAATCTCTATGAATACGTTCTTATAAACTATGCATTAATAGAAAGAAGAGGAAATTTGCTTTCAAACAGTGAAAAAAAATTAATGGGGTTTGGGGTTTAAAGGGTCTTTTTGGATAGTTGAAAATTAGAAAGTGGTTCTGATAAAAAACCACCTTAACTTAAGTGCCAATAAAGAAAAAACTGCTGGTCCAAATATCACTTAACTTGATAATAGTTTGAAGAAGGATTGGGATTTCACGTTTTTTGAAAAAAAAATTAGTTTGAAAACACACAACTAAGAGGTGAGGGGACTTAGTCATGTGTAAGTCTGTTACAGATAAGTAGGGCTAGGATTTATATGTAATTACATATTTGTTCAGGAATCTGATATTAAAGTGTGCTCTTGAATTCTATACGTTTTAAAAGATTTTGAATCGATTAAGACCATGTTTATTTTACATATTTTCACATATTTCGGTTTATTTACATATTTTTACATATCCAACCTATAACTACATATTTTTATCACATATTTATCTATTTTTCAAGTTTTTCAAAAATAATCATACGTTTGACCAATTTTCAAATTAAAGTAACTCATAAAATGAAATATGCATTCAAATTGTAGTTAAAATTAGTGCACTCAATGCTGAATTTAACTTTTAAAAGGTTGTGAAGTCGGAATTGTCAGATGAAATGTGTCAGGCGCGCCGAGAAGGGAAGTAGACACATGGTTTTCGTTTTTTCCTCACGACAAGACAGCATAAAAAACATGATCTGTCGGCAAATAGCGAAAACCACCCTTCCCTACTATGTACTTGCGTAATATTTGAGCCCCTTAAAAAAAAATTACAAAAATTTTCTTTTTATTATTACATATTTGGCATTTTTTAATACATATTTTGCTAAAATAAACACATATTATATGTACATATTTTGGATTTTTAATTACATATAAATCACAGCCCTACAGATAAGCATACTTACGCGAGCTTTTCGTCTTCCTCAATAGATGACACCACGATGTGATATCAAATTTCCCACAGACTAGTACTGGATCTTATTAGATAAACAAATTAGATTGACTTCTACAGAAATGACCATAAAACAAAAAATTCTCTACCAAACATTATCAAACTTGACAGAAGAAGTATTGATAAGGTAATTTTGTTATTCCTATAAAATAGAACGTCTATATCCAGTAGTTTTTTCTTTATTGGCCAGTGGCGAATCCAGGATTTTTGTCTGGGGGGGGCTGAGTTTCACAAATAACTTAATTGCTATTATGGGCTGTTCAAATACTAATGTAAGCAACTGAAAGGGGGAGGGGGATTGCCAGTGCCAGTTGCCAGATTTTTGTTTAGGGGGTACTCAATATATTTTCCGAGGTCTTATCTTAAAAATACTAAGTTTTAGGTGAGATGACTTCGAAAGGTTTTAATTTTGGTGCACTAAATTTTAAAATTTTGAAAAAATGTCAACTCCAAGTAAAAGGGGGGGGGTCTGGGGGTCCTCCCCCAGAAAAATTTTGAAAATTTGCCCTTTAAAATAGTGTTTTAGCTCATTTTGAAGCCTTTTAAATTCCACCCAAAGAGCACCACTCATATTAACGGCAGAATTTTCAAGGAAAAAAGTTTATGGTATTATGAATTGGAAAATTTCTAGGGGGTTTAAGCATGGGCGTAGCCAGGGTTCAACTTGGGGGGGGGCAAGGAGGGTCGACTTTTTTATGTTTGTGGAGAACGAATTTAAAGCCCCGTGAGAGAGGGCCGTCAAGTTTCAACGAGGGGTCTGGGGGTCCTCCCCCAGAAAATTTCAGAAATTTGCCCCTAAGAACAGGGTTGTAAACTGCGTTTTTATACGCGTAAACCCAAATTTGGACCTACATTTTTAGGTCAAATATTGATTTTAATGAAGTTATCTAAAAAAAAAGTTGAATGATAAAGGTTTAAATACTACAGGGGGTCTGGGGGTCCTCCCCCAGAAAATTTTTTAAAATTTGACCCTAAAATACTGGGTTTTAACTACCTAAAAGTAAAGTTAAAGTTAATTATTCGAGACTTGGGTGGGGGCAGCTGCCCCTCCCTACCCCCCCTTGGCTACGCCCATGAGTTTAAGGGTTCCTATTCCAGAAAAAATTTTTGAATTTTGCCCCTAAAAGTGGCATTTTAACTCATGTTGAGACACTTTAGGTTACATCAAAGAGGATCACTCCTTGTAAATCCCTAAAGTTTCAAGGAAAAACCGCCGTAATCATTAGATTCCAAAATTTCGAGGGGGTTTGGGGGTCTTCCCCCAGAAAAATTTTGGAATTTTTACCCTTAAAAGTAGGGTTCCGATTCATTTTGGGACCCTTTGGGTAACACCACCGAATGTCCGCAACGTGTGGAAATTTCTTTTTTGGCTTTATTGCTACTACTAAAACTTGAATGTCTTATTCCTGGGGGGGGCTGCAGCCCCACAGCCCCCCCCTCTGGATTCGCCACTGTTATTGGCACAACCTCAGGTGGTTTTAAATCAGAACCACTTTCTAATTTTCAACGATCCAAAAATACCCTTTAAACCCCAAACCCCACTATTTTTTTTCACTGTTTGAAAGCAAATTTCCTCTTCTTTCTATTAATGCATAGTTTATAAGAAAGTATTCATAGAGATTTGTGTTTCATGCGTTTTTGTAAGACACTATGAAAAACACTTTTTTCGTGTTTAGACGACTTTTTAACCACTATAAAGTTATTCAATTTTAAATTTTACCTCGCCATTTTATTTTGTAGACTATTGGCTGTAAATAAATGACATTTGAAGCTTTTACCTACATAAATAAAAATTTGGTAGCGTTAAACGCAAAATAACACGAGCCCGAATTGCCCGCTTGAAATCGAGATGGGCTTAACTTTAAACAGCCGAAACTCCGAAACTACTTGACAGAATTGGATAAAAATTGATATTTTTTCTAATCTTTATTCATACATTAAGCATGCAAAATTTCATGAAAGTCTGAGAACCAAGGGTATCAAAATGGGTTTTTGCTGGATGATTTGGCATGGTATGACCCAAAACTACTTTAATTTTAGCTAATAATTTATTATTTTTGTTTATTTTTATTGGAAAATACTGTTTTTTCTGCCAAATTAATGGAATAAAATGTCTTAAATTATAAGGAATTAATTAATTTATATTAATTAAAAGGAATAAATAAATTATTTTATTATATTTATTACTTATGCAAATATATTCCGGTTATATTTTAATTAAAAGTTTAATAATTATTAGTTATAATGACTTTTTGTCATTAAAATTGCCAAAAAAGTCGCTTTTGTGATAAATTTTCGGCTTTTTTTCTAATTAGATGTCGCTAATCATTGTGTTCTATACTGCAGATCAATCTATATCATCTGGCTTGCTAATGCACATCCCACTTATGCTTGATTTTTGGGGAGAAATTCGTGTTCCGCACAATTAAATTAAGTAAAATGAAAAAAGTATGGGCATTTGAAAGACTTAAACTTCACAAATTGAGATATTCTGATGGATTTGAGGTGTTTAAAAGTAATTAATACTTAATATTAGGTAACACATAAACAAAGAATGCCTTTTTCAATTAAAAACCTTAATTAATTTGCAATTAACATAGATTTGGGAGGAAAAAACGTGTTTTAGAGCATAAAAAATGCTCAAATTAAGTTAATTAGGGTTAATTTTACAGTTAATTGGATAAGTAATTAATATTTTTTGTTCATATTCATGTTACAGTATGGTTCCGATCACTTTTGCTGCACTTAAAAAGGTAGAAGATGTTTTTGAGGCTTTAAAAAGTTTTCTACCATGCGTTTACTATAGGGAAAAACAACGGGGGCATTCGTGCCTGACGTCCCTTTTTAGGGACGTTTTTTGATTTTTGTGTAGAAATTAAAATTTTAACCTGGAATTTTTTTCACTATTTTTCCAGTTGTTTTTGGACTATTTACTATGTTTTTACCAAATATTTAAGAAAAATAAAAAGTTGGGCATTAATGGGTTAAAAGACAGAACAAACAATATCAATGTTTATAGTAGGGAAAGTTTAGTTACTGTCAAGGAAAGTTTGCAACCAGAAGGGAAAAGTTTCATTGATCAGGGGAAAAATAGCAGAGATTGAGAAATTCAAATGCAGCCTCCATACAAAGTTCTAAGTCCAATGAGAATCACTCGTTTCCTTTAGTCCCCGCCCACACTAATGATTGACAGCTGGAGGGTCGCAACGCCACTATGCGATTACTGTAGAACTATTTTAGTAAAATCGCGTTTTGGACTCTCTGAATTATCTTTACTCTGTGTTTTGTATAATCAGCATTACATATACAGAGTGGTCATAAAATAACGACCCTAATACTTTAAAATTTTCCACAGATGGAAACTATTGCTGAAAAAAAAAATTCTAAAATTTCAAGTGAACATTTTGAAAGGGTGGAAATTGTTTTAAAACAAAAAAAATAGTTAATTAATTTACCAAAATTTATGCTTTGGATTGCGGACTGACCCCAGAAATCTAGAAGATAAATGTTTTTTCAAACAATCAAATCCGACATTTAAGATAACATAGATTATAACTATTCCCTTGCTCAACAAAACTGCGTTGCGTACTTTATTAGGGATAGTTATAAGCCTAGCCTAGTATAGCACAGCTCATACCAAATATGTCAAGTTTACGTAAGTGCTACTAGAAGTAAACGAAATTTGGCAATCATACATGATTAAACTGAGACGAATCTTGAACGTTGGTGCTGCTTGTGAATTTATTTTTTCTTAAGTGTCTGATTTGATAGTTTGAACAAACATTCACCTTTTAGACTCCGATATCCAAGGGAAAAATTTTGGTATATTAAAAAATTCATTAATTTATTTTGCAAAAATTATCCCATCCCTTCAAAAAGTTCCCTTTAAGAATTTCAAATTTCTTTGACAAATAATTTTTTCTGTGGAGAATTTTAAAATAGGCTCACTATTTATGGCTATACCCTATTCTATTCATATAGACACGGGCGTCGATCCCAGGGAGGGACCCCCGACACCCCCCCCAATAATTAGGAACATGGTTTAAAAATACTTTATTTTTAACTTTTGAGGGAGATCGAGAATTTGCTGAATGGCTTTTTCTCAACCTTTAATCATAAAGGGATAAAAGATGGTGCCAATTAAACAATAGCAAATAACATAAGATAAGAGGTGTATGTAAAATAAAAAGGGGACGGGCCCCCTTATGATTTAGAACAAGATTTCATTTAGAATAGGTTGAAGCCAGTGCTGAGATTGAGGGGGAAATTATCCCAACAAAAAATTTTAAAAGGTGCTAGGTCCCACCAAAAAAAAATTCCATCTACAGTAATAGTTGGTTAAAGCATAGAAAATTTAATTCCGAAATTGTCTAATCATAAAACCCTAAAAATGAGTTAATACCTGTTTTTAAAAGGGAAATTTAAAAAAAAATTCTGAGGGAGGACCCCGGCCCCTCTTTTTTGTGAAAACTTACAAACAATTCACAAAAACTTGGAATTATAGTTAAGGCACTGTGTCTACCTCCTCGAAAGTAACAACTCAACTCTAACTAATTTAGCTAATAAATACTTTAGCATGGGTCAACTTTCGTGGATATAGACACTTCGTATAGATAGTTAATAAATTGATTCAAAGCCACCCTAAAATCATTGAACGAAATACACACATTTGGGGAGGGAGAGTTAATCCTTTTGGGGAGGAAGCTCAAATCATTAGGTCACCCCCTCCCCAATTTTCCGGTGGCGAAGACGCCAATGCCTATACTCAGCTCTGTGGGTTAAAATAAGTTAACAAAGTTAAATTGAGAAGGTTGCGTCTCAAATGACATGACCAGATATCTAAAAGACGATAACCAGATCTAATAACCGACATTAGATATTAGAAAATTTCCTCTTATAAACAAATATAAATATTTCTTTCAATGGGTTATAGCAGTGGTTCCCAACTCAAATATGTCCGCGGACCACTTCACGTAAATTAGAACCTACGCGGACCATCTCTATCCCTACCTTTATCTTCAAAATTTTAACCTTTTTTTCTATGTATTCAAAAGTTGTCAAAAGTTTTGTCTTTTTTATTAAGAGAAACCGAGTTTTAAGTATGTTTCTAAATTGGAACTGAAAATCAAATAATCTATGAAACTTCAAAGGAAAATTAACATTAATTTTATATCAAATTTTATAAGTATACTTTTTATAAAAAAAACATTTAACTATTCTTATCAAGATCTGACGAAATTCAACAAATAAAATAAAATCCATTATTAATTACGATTGTTTTTTATACAGTAAACTATATTAGGAAATTTTATAAGAAAATTCTTTTTTTTTCAGCAGTATATAAATTTCCAAAGCACTATTAAAGCAATTTACAAATAAAAATTTCAATTGATCTCATATGAGAGGCTTAACCATGTAACTTTATCTTGGTAACTTATCTTTTATGTAATTGTTCAGGTGAGTTGAAATGATGATGGTTTTAATCCATCCCAGTGTCCGCTCATGGATCTATTAACCCTGGAAGGGTTCACACCTACACCCAAGATACAAGTTTAAAAAACATCATTATAAAAGTTATTATTTTTTCTTTTTCATAACCAACAACAAAAGTAATATTACGAATATTATTAATAGATTTAAATTTGAAAGAAAGTACTTAGCTTGAAATTAAACTGCAGGACAGATGAGATGACTAGGAATTCTGTTGATCACAAAAAAAAGTAAACTTGACGTGCACTGAGTGCAAGAAATTCTACAAGCGATGCTAACTGATGTTCTCCCGAAAGAAACCGCGTCGAAAGTAAGTAATTATTTCAAAGGAGCGATTAAAAAAGAAGATAATTTATGTGCTCAAAAACTTTCGCATTTCCGGCAATAAATTTTTCTTATTTCTTCGAACAAACTGATTTCACTTGTATCAGAAATTCCCTCTTTGATACACTTCCACGCATACTTCGTATCAAACCATGTAAAAATTTCGAACATTCGATTCTTTATTTGCCCCACCCTGGCGCCTTTCAGTTTTAATTCATCTGATGTGCATGTGCACTTCACCATATCAATCACATTTCGTATCTACTATGTAATAAACTACTTTTGAATAAAGTAAGTGAAACGAACAAATATGATTCATAGGATAAAAGAGAAGTTTTTTTTACTTATGACACCGTATGATTTTTTATTTGTTTTTTGCATCCATGGTTTTTTACTACTTCCTGAAAAGTGTTGTAATGAGGAAAACTATTTTTTTAATTTCCACACATTTTTGTTGGATAAGTTTAAAAATCTTCTCACGGACCACCTCAAAGGCCTCACGGACCACCAGTGGTCCGCGGACCACCTGTTGGGAACCACTGGGTTATAGACATGAAAAAAGAAAATTAAAAAGATAAATGATTAAACACATTAGTAACATTAGTGATTAGTAAACATTTAGGTGAACGTAAAAATTTCCCCGGAAAAAAATTAAATGAATTTTTAAAAAAAGGATGAAAAATTCCCATAAGGTTAGTTTTTAAAAATTAAATATTTTACTGCACAATTACAAAATAGCCTGCATGGTTAGTTATTTAACTTTTACAAACAGTTTAAATTTAACTTACGACTTTTTTCCATGTCAGTCAATTAAAAATTAAAACAGAAATCTTGCTTTATCTAGTCTAGATCGTCCCAAGAATAGTTTAAAAAATAAGTTTAATAAAATGTCAAGAATAAAATTAGGTATTAATGCTAACTGAAAAAAGAATAAAAAAAGTTTCGTAATTTTATCAAAACAAATGAATCATGTAATATAAACAATATTTAGAATTTAGAATAACCAATAAAAATCCTTTCCGCTCAGTTCTTTTTAAGAATATCACGATCTGAAAAATAAATTAGATTAATTAAAATCAATTTTAATTAAACTAATGTCACAGATTCAGCAGTGTGTATAAAGTAATTTATCGGAAGAATACCTAACTTTTAATTTTTTTTCTGGACATCAATAATGTTTTTTTTAACAGTATTCGAACCGACTAAAAATTACTAGCCGACCCCTCCTGCCGTTCTTTGCTACATGCGACCCCCGAGATATCGAACGATAATTTGTGGCCAATCCCCTTTCGCGAGAAAAAGTTTCTCCGTCGCCAGGTGTCGCGGCCGCCGAGAGAAGAAAAGTTTGTTGTGTTTTGTTTCAAACAAAATGGCGGCAGGCATGGCGAGTGTTCTGCGGCTGTTGGAACGGCACAAAAAAGACTTGAGTGAACTGGACGTTAAACCATTCGCCGACCAACTGGAAAATGCCGGACTCTTGGCCCCGAGCGAGCGGACTCAGCTGGAAACCGAAAGTCCTGCCGCGAAAAGGACAGAAAAGCTCATCTCGATGGTTTCCCAGAAGGGCCTTCCCGCCTTCAGACTATTGTGCGTGTCTCTGGAAGAAATGTGTCCTCAATTGCTGACCAAGTTCACCCTGGACATCGCGGGTAAGTTCTTTAAGAACAGAAATATCCGTTTTCGAACGCTGTTTTTTGAACGACGTGGCCCCTTCCTTTTTTTTCGAGCACGTGCTCAGAGTTGTTTACCTTGGTTACCGACTATTGACCTCATATGTCACTTCCAACGATCGTGTTCTCAAATCGTGTTTTTGTCCGTTTTTTATTATTCGTGCAACAACCCCCATCGAACCTGATCGGTTTTGTTCCAAGAACGTCAACGAAACATAATTCTGGAAAAACAATGTCAGATTGCTTGAAGACGCCGATCCCCAATTGCCCTACTTAAGTTTCGACGTTGGAACTCCATATGCTTCGATCCGCCAATTATTCAGTTTCGATTTAGTTGTCAGATTATTTTTGAGGGTTGACATTCCTCCAGAGGCGGTCCCTCAATGGATCCCCTGTCAATGGATGACGTCATATCTCCCCCGTGCGTTGGAATGCTGTTTTTTATGACCTGGTGGCGGCTCGTAGCAAAAACTATCCCGAAAAATGTGTGGCCCGAATTTGTTTGAGAAAGGAAACAAAACTAACATCTATGCAAACACCAAAAACAGTCAGGGAATTTTAAATTTACCTTAAAAAAGAAAAAGTCAGGGAGTAGTCGGGGAAATGTTTTTAATTTTGTTTTAAACATGAAAAATCATATAAAATACCTGAAAGATTAGTACCTTTCAATTTTTTAATGTTTGTTTCGTTTATGACTCTATAAAGTAAAATAGACCTCCAAAAATATATGCTCAAAAATTGAGTGGCAATATAATGCAGTGAATTGCTAGTTTTTAGACTAAAAAATCTTCAAAATCGACCTAGAAAAGTCGGAATTTTATTTCTGAAATTGAGTGAGAACCCTGGCACTATCATAAAAAATTAAAATAATTCTTGCAAACTTCTACTGTATTGTTTACAGTTTAAAATTGATTACAGTAGAACCCTGATTTTCCGCAAGCAGATGATCCCCCAGTGCCACGAAAAAATGTTTTAATGATAAGAGCAAATTTTAGATGAGATTAGAGGGATTTTAGATGTAGAGCAAAGGTTGCTGCTGCACTGTGACACATTTTAAAAGTTTTACATATCATGTTTTTTTACAATAAAACATAGTTTTTAGAAGAGATGGTTAGAAGGGAAACATCTAAACTCATTTGTACTGGCTGGTCTCTTTTCTTTCAGTGGCTGCCTAGCCACTGTGACATCCCTGGCCACGAGAGAGTGGACATGTTGGCTAAACATGGCTGTAGTCTTCCTCAGCCTCCTTATGATTCTCCTTACTGTCATGCATTTTCCACCATTGCGAGGCATACAAAAAGGCTTACACGCAGGAGGTCAATGCCAAAGGTAAAGCCTGGGAGATCCTGCTCTCCAACCCTATTCCAATGAATCTCGCTAGGCAAGTTTTCTCCGCAAATTTTCGTATCATAAGCGGACATGACTATCTCCAAGGACACCTGCACCGAATTGGTATAAAAAACAATCCTGGATGCCCTCTGTGTTCCTCTGGAGAAGTAATGAATTTTAAGCACCTGACAAGTTGCGCTTTTCTGGCCAACATAAGATTTTTACCTTTTGACAACTACACTTCCAAGGCTAGTTTATATTGGGCTGCACGGAGGGAAATGGTCTAAGCGACCCATTCCTCGACGTAATTAAAAAAAAAAAGTTTTTATCCTGAAATATTTTTTCCTGTTTTTACCTCATTTTTAGTCTTCTTGTCGGTTTATCCGCGATTTTTGCTATCCGTGGTACCCTTGCCACCCAATTCTGCAGATTAACGGGGCTCTTCTGTATATACAGTGCTACTTCAATAATTAAAAGGTTTAGTGTAGGGGTGCCCAACCTTTTTGGGGGGGAGGGCCACTCAAGGTATTTGATGAGGTATGGAGGGCCAGAAATGAAATAACAGTAGAAAAGCAAAAGCGCTAACTCAGTGGTTCCCAAACTATTTTGGTCGTAGAACCCCCAAATTTGTTGCCGATGCTCGCGGAACCCTGAATATTTTTTATGACTTCAAAATTTAATATCTGATATTAAATGAAACAAGTATTATTTTGGTATTTCTGATTTTATTGAGCGAATAAACAAAACTAAGAAGAAAAAAAACAATTCAACATATAAAAAATTAATGATATTCGAAGAGTTTTCAGTAATAAAGGTTTAAGTTTCAAAGGGGAGTCTGGGGGTCCTCCCCCATAAAATTTTTGGAAACAGGGTTTTTAGCTGTTTTTGGTACACGTAAACCCAAATTTGGACAGATTTTTAGGTAGAATTTTGATTTTAATTAACTTGTTATAAAAAAGAGTGAATAATAAATGTTGAAATACTAAAGAGGAGGCAGGGGGGCCATCCCCAGAAAATTTTTGAAAATTTGACCCTAAAAAGCTGGTTTTTACCTTAACTAAAAGTAAATTACTCGGGACCTAACCCATCACGGATTTTCATATTTAAATCATCTCTAGATTCTTCAAGAAAGTAACTTGCTGAGGAAAATGTGAATATATTAAACACCATTCTTATTTTTTTAATGAAATAAAATTTGCCACGCGGAACCCCTAAATTTTTTCGTGGAACCCACTTTGGGAACCACTGCGCTAACTGATGCTTAATAACTACATTTTATAACTTTTCGTTTACAGTATTTTTGCAACTTGGCATTTTTAAATGAAAAATAATTGCATAAAATAAGTTCAAAGAATAGGAGAATAGGTTTGAAGGCAGGTCCGGAAAAATGTTGTAATACTTTGTGAGTGTGGTAAATTTTTTTACCGAATTTTTTTCAGCAAAAAAAAAAACAACAGGAAAATAAAGTAATAAAAGGTGTTCTAATTTCGTTCGCGGGCCGGATTCAGAGGGCTCGGGGGCCGGATCTGGCCCGCGGGCCGGAGGTTGGGCAGCCCTAGTTTAGTGTATCCGAAATTTCATACTTGAGTAGTTTCAGTTTGTAATTCCAAGTTAGTTGGATAAAGTTCATCCCGAGAATCTGGGACAGTGCCAAAAAATGACAATAAATAGTGGATTCTGGCAACCCAGTTCTATAGAAGTTTTGAATTGATTACTCAACTCACCAATAATCGTCATTGGTAACACCACACCAGATTTCGCCAAAAATGTCGCCCAAGTCCAGTTTCTTTCGATTTATCTATTATACTCTATTCATTAAGAATTGGCGCTTGAGAAATATTGCTTTCCCCCACGCTAGAAGCGTAACCATAGTTACGCGCTCTTCGAACAGCCAATAGTAAGCCTTCTTCATCACTTTGACGAGGATAGTTGCTATGGTTACCGATCGGTGGTGGGGGAAGGAAATATTTTCAAGCGCCAGTTCAAAATGAACAGAGTATAATGTTAAATTGCTTTTTATGGAATTTATGATTTGATTGGCTACATTGATCCAAAAGTGTTTTGATACTATTTTTATGAAGAAATATATAGACTAAATTAAAAGAACTTAATACATAACCAAATATATGTGATATAAATAATAAATAACCTAAAAGAAATACATGTTTTTAATGTGTACCTTTTTTTGTTATGATGTGAATTTTTAGTGTCCATCAACTATAATTTAAATACCATATACTAACCCTTTAATTAATATAATTAATACATCATTACAGGGTCTGAAGGTGTGTCTAGCAACAGCCAATCAGTAGCTGGGCACTCTAAAATATGCGGCAGATTTTACAAATAGTGCAAGTTCTTGTTTGGATGAATAAGAAGAGAACTTGCACTGCAATAAATGATCTAAATTGAGTGTCTATATTTAAGACATGTTTTAAATGTAAAATCATTTTGCTCAAGTGTCTCTTGCTATTAAGGATCTGAGGGTAAATGAACCTTAAAGTGGGGTTTGAAGGTGTTTTAATATTGAATCTAAAAGTGTACTTTCCAATATAAATTAACTTTCAAAGAATGGTAAAAATGCCTTTAAAGTTAGAAAATGTAATTGTATTTTACATATTTTGTTCTAGAATTTGTCGGTTTTTATCCTGGTAATTGAAATTGTTTGTCAACACTGACGGACCATATTCTGTGCTACTTGATCAGCAGTTAACCACCAATCATCAAAAAAGAAATCCTACTATTATTTCTATCAATAAAAGGGACATATATGTTCCATACGAGAGCGCCCCCTAGCGGGCCCAACGATCTTCTCTCAGGCGGAGAGTGAGAGTTACGTCATTCAGTCCCTAGAGCTGAACCATGGAGGTGCGAGCAGTGACGCTCCGGCTTTAGTTGTTTTTATAAGCTCCAAATAAAGGTGTTTTTTCCAACTATGGCTTCGTCACTATGTTCCCCCTCTAACATATATTAAAGTATTCAGTACTTACGTATTATACCGTCGACTGTTAGGCAGCTGTTGAATTTGGTGGTACAGGTACAGCTATAGAACAGTCAATGAGATTTTTAAACGTTTTCAGATTCAGCAACACGGTATAATACATAAGAACCAAATATTCTTGAAAAGTCGGTAAAAGTATTTTATATAGTACACAGTTTGAATTGCACTCAAGGAGGAATTTTTCGAAATGTCCTTAAAAAGTACTTAATTTTACTCCTCAAACTTCTGTACAAAGCCTGTTTTACTAACAAGGGGAGGATCCCAACGTGTCATCACCGATTCGGTTCATTTTTGGTGTGCAAGTAGTGCATGACTAGGACATCAATTTGTGAAAATATTAAGAAGCAACTCTCAAAAGTTTGGGAGAAAATCGTGATTAAAAATTTTGAAATTGAATTGAATTTGAATTGAGAAATTGAGGCCCATAAATGGCAGGAGTCCGACTTCTGCCTCATGATAGATGCTGCCACTATCTATCGCCACCTCCACAATTTTGCCATGTATCTGAAGGGGAGGGAAATAGTCTCCAGACACTTGGACCCGTGGTAAACTGCGCCATGACGGACCACAGGACTTTCGAACCCACAGATTTAACAAGCACGTACTCCGCATATACTCGGTGGGTCTTTAGCGGTGTGAAAAGTCGGTAAAAGTATTTTATATAGTACTACACAGTTTGAATTGCACTCAAGGAGGAATTTTTCGAAATATCCTTAAAAAGTATTTAATTTTACTCCTCAAACTTCTGTACAAAGCCTACTAAGTTACTAAGATGCTGGTTGTAAGATGTTTTAATTTTACTTCAGAGTGTTTTAAATGTCTTCATGTCTGTTAACATAGTTCAAAAACTTCTCGTTGCATTTCCCTCTTCTTATTTGGTAGAGAGAGGTTTCAGGGCAGTTTTCAATTTGTTATCTAAAAAAGGAACCGATTGGAGATAACTGAAAGGAGGGATACTTAAGGCTATTCTTAACGAAGCTTACTCCAGATATTGTCAGGCTAATAAATACCCACCAAGTTCATCCATCTCATTAAAATTGTATATGTATAATACTGCGGTAAAATTTTTTATTATGGGATTTATATCTGTGGCGGATCCAGGGGGTGGCACTCTGGAAAGTGCCCCCCCTTGGAGACCCAAAAAGGTTCTAACTCAAAATGAGTAAAAACCCAACTTTTACAGGTCTAAGTTCAAAATTTTTTCTGGGAGAGGAACCCCATACCCCCCATTAGTATCAAAATGGGGTATTCAGTGTTTATTCATAGGAAATCACCAAAATTTTGACATTTTGGGTAAAAAAGTAAAGGTACTTTTCCCCATACTCATACTCCCAATGGTACAACAAGGGGATCTTGTCTGGAAAAATGCCCCCCTTGGAGCCGTGCTGGATCCGCGCCTGACACAGTTTGAATTGCATTCAAGGAGGTTCTTAAAATTTTTCAAAATGTCCTTAAAAAGTACTTAATTTTACTCTTCAAACTTAATTCTGTACGAAGCCTGTTTTATTAGATAAGATGTTTTAATTTTACTTGAGAGTGTTTTGAATGTCTTTATTTTGTTGTTGTTGTAGGGAGCGAGGGCAATTCCAGCAACAGCCTGCAGTTGGCGGCCTAAATTTAACGCAGTACGCCTAAATTTTGACATTTTGGGTCAAAAAGTAAAGGTAATAGTGTTGAAAAGTGCCCCCCTTAGACTCAAAACGTTTCTAAAAATGAGTTAAACCCTACTTTTACACGTCAAATTTAAATTTTTTCTGTGGGAGGACCCCCATACCCCCAATTGCCTGACAGGGGGATCTTGTCTGGAAAAGTGCCCCCCCCCTGGAGCTGTGCTGGATCCACGCCTGATTTATATACACTTTGTGGTTAAATCATTTTAAAAATATAAAATGTAACTCAAGTTACTTAAAGAATATAAAATAGGCTTTTAATATTAAAAATGCAATTAATTTTATTCATAAATATTTTATGTCAATGGCACATTTTGTTGTAATTTTGCTTAAGTGTTTTCAATGTAGTAAACCTCTTGATTTTGTGTTGTAGGGAGCGAGGGCAATTCCAGCAACAGCCTGCAGTTGGCGCTTAAAGAGCGAGACTGCGTACTGCGGGAGAACGCTGCAGCGGTACAGCAGTGCGAAACGGCGCTCAGGCAGTGCTCAGAGATGAAGAGCAGACTGCTCTCTCTACAACCCCCACACAACAACAGGTATTCTCTCTCTCATTCACACACTGTTATATGACTATAGTCTGTTCATTTAGAGTAGGCGGTCGAGACACGCAGATTGTAATTATCATCGAAACAAATACAAATTAAGTCGACCAACTACAGACGTAAGCCCAGCAAGGTTGGTCCAGTCTTTTTAACCCAAACTACCAGAATCCCAGTACCTGTCAATTTTCCTCTTCAACTCGTTTACCCCACAGTGTATATAAATCACTGTGTGAAACATTTGTCTTGTACCCCGTTTGCACTGGCCTTTATTTTCGTTAGCACTTTGTTGTCATGGAAACAAAGGCAAAATCGCCCCATCTTTTGAAAACAGCGTTTGTTTATTGTTTTATAAATAAATAAAATAAATAAATAAATTTTATTGGAAGTAAAGGCCAGGCCTATGCACCAATACTACATACAGGGTGTCCCAAAAAAGACTGACACATTAAATTTTAAAAATCAATAACTCAAAAACTAAAAAAGATAAAAATAAGCGGTTTTTTGAATTCTACTTTAAAGACCAAATAATTTTATGACACATATTTTCGTAAATCGTAGTTCAAAAATCCCCCGACAGGTGGTAGCACTATTTTCCATTATCTTCTATGGGGAGATTGATACTTTTATGCTCTGTCGGGGATTTGGGAACAATGATTTACGGAAATTTGTGTCATAAAATTCTTAGGTCTTATGAGTAGGATGCAATAAACCGCGTATTTTTATCTTTTTTAGTTTTTTAATTAAAATTTTTTTAAATGTGTCAGTCTTTTTTGGGACACCCTGTACATTCATACAGCTACAATACATATATAGTTGGGTGGCTTATTACATAAAAATGCCCGAAAACTGCAAAATGTGATACTTTCATGAAACTTTCATGGATGTTAGATAATCATATAAGAACTAAAAAATCGATGGGAGCCCAAAATTTTAGGGCGTGGTTTGACCGTTATGACGTCATAACAAGATGGCGACCAAGGGCCTATATTCGGTTCTTTTAATGACAGTAAGACATTTTTGGGGTCAAATATTATGTTTTAAGGGTCAAAAAACATGATTCTGATGACAAAACGTGCAATTTGTTTTAAAAAGTAACTAAAATTCAATAAAAGCTCAAAATAATAATACAGTCTATTGACAGTTGCGTCAAAAAAAATTTGTAGAAAAGTTATTTTTTTCGACGGTTTTATATGTTTTTTGGGGTGCTGATTCCGAATATCTAGTTCATTTTCACGTGGAAGGTCGACTTCATATCAAAAACCGCAAGAAATGTGAAAAAATCACCAAATTTTTACTGCATCTTCGGGTTTTCGCTTTATTTCAAAAAATATTAGTTTCTCGAAAATTATTTAAATTACAAAGTTGGTAGTAAATTTTTGTTTTCCGAAGAATAGTTTTGCCGTTATAACCCACTGAAAAACAAAGAAACAAACATCCTCTGTTTAAATAATGCTGTGTAAAATTATCTGTTTTTCAATGCGCTATAACATGAAAACTATTGTTCGGAAAAAAAAATTGAGTAGTGCATTTTGTACGAAATTTTTTTTACTCGAACTTTGTATTTAAAATTATTTTCTAGAAACTAATATTTTTTGAAATATAAACGAAAACCCGAAGATGCAGTAAAAATTTGGCGATTTTTTCACATTTTTTGCGGTTTTTGATATGAAGTCGACCTTCTACGTAGAAATGAACTAGATATTCGGAATCAGCACCCCTAAAAACATATAAAACCGTCGAAAAACAAAACTTTTCTACAAATTTTTTTTGGACGCATTTGGCAATAGACTGTATTATTATTTTGAGCTTTTATTGAATTTTAGTTAATTTTTAAAACAAATTGCATATTTTGTCATCAGAATCATGTTTTTTGACCCTTAAACATAATATTTGACCCCAAAAATGTATTTCTGTCATTAAAAGAACCGAATATAGGCCCTTGGTCGCCATCTTGTTATGACGTCATAACGGTCAAACCACGCCCTAAAATTTTGGGATCCCATCGATTTTTTAGTTCTTATATGATTATCTAATATTCCTGAAAGTTTCATGAAAGTATCACATTTTGCAGTTTTTTTGTAATAAGCCACCCAACTATATATATTATCCATCAATAGAATTATAATATTAGATTCAAATAATTTAGAAGACAAATTTTCTAATAATTGTTACACAACAAGAGAAGCTATTAAAAACTAAGCTAGAAAATAAGCACTTTACTGTGTGTAAACAATAACAGCATGATTTGTGAAATAATTAAAAATTTAATTTCTCAATATACAACTTGAAACTAATGAATAAAATCACCAAAAATACAAGTAAAAATACATAAAAGATTATTAATTGACTAGTGAATTGATTGGTGTGTTTCCATGACAGCAAAGTGCTAACGAAAATAAAGGCCAGTGCAAACAGGGTATTGTGCAATGAAAAGGCAGCCAAAACAGAAGTAGTTAAAATACTGTAGTAAAAGAATGAGGTTGCATGATTGATGAGCGTAATTCAGCGTTTTTGATTCTTTTTCACCTTCCTATTCTAAATGAACAGACTATAGTACATCACACACACACTGCAATAATAACACTATGAAAAAAACATCTACTTATTGCACACTGTTATAACTAAACAAGGCATGTACTACACTGTACTAGACTGCAACATTATTTCACTCTGGGTTCGTACGCCTTCTGAAATTTTATTTTTCGAATTCACAATTACCTCCTGAATTTTTAGTAATTTACTCCTTAAAATCTCCTGAATTTCTGAAGATCGCGAAACTTTCTACCTTTATGTACTCAAATATTCTTTTTTAAATTTCTTCATTTTTTGTTGACCAAGTCCCTTTCTCCTTACGAAATAAGAACAATTCTTCTTAAACAGGTGAAAATAAAACAATACTAGTTCTCGATAAAATTAATTCTGTCTGAGTCATGTTCTGAAACATTTCCCCAGCATGATTCCCTTCAAACAGAGGATCAAATGCTGATTTAAATTTAAGCAAGGGTCTGGATTCTATTAACAAGAACTACAAATTTGGAAAGGATTAGATCTGAAGATAGAGCGGGTTTTTAAGACACAAAACTAGGTGTAGAAAAACTTATAACCTGTTATGAAGAAATTTTAAGAAAGAAACAGTTTATAATTTATCAGAGACTTCTATGTTCAATTTTTTTAAACCTCCTGCTTCATCAAAATAACTTGATAATGATAATTAAAGATAATAACACATTGATACTGTATCTTTTGTAGTTTATGCGATTAATAATTAAATAATCATCTTCAAAATTATTTAATCTTATGTCTCTGGTCCCTATTGAACAGTGGTTCCCAACCTTTTGTGGCCCATCGCCCCCTTTCTAGAGGTTGACTAACACCTATCGCCCCCTTTTCATTCTCATTGTATGTCTAATTTTAATTTGAAGTATAATAAAGCAATTTTATGTCTGGGGTTTGACCCCAAAAAACAGGTTTTTAACTAGTTATGGTACACCTATTCTGAATTTTGGACATTTATTTTTTATTGTTAGGAAGATTTGGATTTTGGTGAACTAATTATAAAAAAGTTTTGGAAAATTAAGTTCCAAGTACAAAAGGGGGGTTTGGGGGTCCTCCACCAGAAAGTTTTTGGAAATTTTACCCTAAGAAACAGGGTTTTAGCTTGTTTTGATACATTAAGTGTGAAAACAGTCTGTACAGTACTATTTTATTTTCCCCCTTTGAATAATCATTGCCCCCAGTTTATTTATCGCCCCCTTGATAACACAAATCGCCCACCTGGGGGCGATCGCCCCCAGGTTGGGAACCACTGCTACAAAACATAACTTGCATGTATTTCTATGGGGAAATGTACCCCGACTTACACGAATTTGACTTACGTGGTTATCGTTCGGTCCCACCTATTGCTTAAGTGGAGGTTATTACTGTACTTTATTCAGCCAGGGTCAAGTAACATTGCAGTCTAGTAAGTGCACAAAACATAAACAGTCATATTCTTGCTCTTATCACAACAAACTGCACACTAAACAATGACATTGACAGTCATATTCTTTGCAAACAAGTTTATCAGGTTGTAATTATTCCTCCATGATTTCATTAGGGTGCTGCTTTTCCTGGGTAGCCCCAGAAATCCGTTTTTAAAAGCATATAAATCCCCGAATTCTACGTTAAAGATAAACCACATGATATTGGTTTTTTATGCAGGCATGAGATTCTTCCTATTTTTGTCGGAATTTTCAGACTTTTCCAAAAGTCCCCCACCCTAAAAAAATTCAGACAAGATGCTCCAAAATAAGCTAAAACCTTGATTTTTAGGATCAAATTTCCAAAAGTTTTCTGAGGAAAACCCCCAGATATGAACCTATGGAACTAATAGTTGAGTTTTTTCTTCACAAAATCTTGTTCACACAATTTTTGACTTTTTTTTCTTTTTTAACAATCTTATCCCTGTTTATGGGAATAGCATACCTGCCAACCGTTCCGATTAAATCGTTTTTGTTCCGATTTTTCACTGTTGTTCCGAAAATACGATTTCAGTACCAAATGTTCCGTTTTTACGTCCCCCTGTCCCGCCATTTTCGACCTACTCGAATTGTGCAATTATAAGGCGTTTAGTCTTAGTGAAAGGGTGTTAAGTCTAGTTCGTAAGAACAAGTCTGACTCTCAGAGTTCCATGGACTCTGATACTCTACAGGCATTGCTAGCTGCAAAAATAGTAATTCTGATCCATGCCTTTAATAAATATTTCAGTGCTGACCTATTATTAAGGGCAAAATCAGCTACTTTTGTAGCACTTAATAAAGATTAATTTTTATATTTTCCAAACAATGTTTGCTTATTTCACTGTTTCATTTTATTAGTACTTACTGAGTATTTTTAAATCTTTCTGAGTTATTATGTATGAAATTCCCAGTGTTTAACATCTTGAGTCATTTTTGTTATTCTATATTTTCAGAAATTTAAACCCAGATAAAAGGAAAAAAATTAACTTTATTATATCCTAGTATAAATGTAGATAATTATTAGTCAGAATATAAAGGTATATAAAACACTTAGTCCTCTTAATAACCATAAGATACCTTAGATAAGATAAAAGTTATGAATTACAAGCTCTTTTTTAATAATACCCCTTTAACCCATTCAAAATGTGTCGTGCGTGTTGTTCCTATTTCTGTTTCTGAAATATTGGCAGGTATGCCTTAGGCTTAATTTTTATCCCTGTTTATGGGAATAGAGAATGAGAAAAAGTGTCCAAAGACCAACAACTTGGTTACTGATAAAAATGTTTGCAGAGAACACGGTGTGATACAAAAGTGTTTCTATGACATTATTACTAACACTATCCTGAATGCATGCAAATCAGCACACACTCATACTTTGTTGTGTTTTAGAACAATACTAGTTACAGAATGATACTTGTAATAATTCTGATTACAAGACAGTCGAAACATTTACATTACAAATAGGATGTTTCAACAATTGAAACATCCTATTAGGAAATAGTAACTAAAGCCGCTGGTCAGGCTATCCCTAGAGGTAATCACAAGCGTTTCACTCCCTTTTTCATGCATAGATCTCCTATACTTCAACCCTTGTTGAGGGAAAGGGACCAGATACATCGCGAAATGAAAACTTCGAATGATCCTACCCTCAGAATGAACCTAAACAAAATAAATGCACAAATAAAAAGAATGTTTGTTATACTCAAAAGAGAGAAATGGGCTGATCTGTGCAAATCTTTAGATGCCCACACCCCAAATACCAAACTTTGGAAACTTATGAAATCCTTGAGCACTGTGCAGCCCCAACAGGAGGATTGCAATGTCATCTTGGATGAAAATGGACAAGTCCTCGCAGATGACAAAGCTGCTGCCAATCTCCTGGGTTCTTACTATCAAAAGATAAGTAAACTAAACTTTACTCTGCTAGATAAAGATAAAGAAACGTGTGCAAGGAAAATAGTTCATGGATGCCGCAGCTCTGAGCGAGGTAACCCTATTTTTAGAGATGGTTTTACAATGGAAGAACTTAATCTTGCTTTGGGCACAATGGATCCAACTAAATCTCCTGGGCCTGATAACATACATGGCCTAATGCAGGGATGCAGAATATGTCCGATCCGGCGATCTAGGATCGGGGGAAATTTTAGCCGTCTGGGGAAATTTTGTGGAAAAGAAATTATTGAATTGAATTTCAGTTCAGTAATAAAAATTTACGTTTCGATTCTTGTCATTGTACTTTTTAACAGAATTTTGATACCGACGATAATTCAGAATTTTTGAAGGTCTTTATCATTTTTTAAAATTTTGGGGAAAAGATTGGGGGAAATCTTGAAGGTAAAAACATTTTCTGCATCCCTGGCCTAATGATTTCCAGACTTAGCGATAGGGGTAGGCAGAGCCTGCTGGAAATTTTCAACCTTTCTTGGAAACTTGGAAGACTGCCCCGTGATTGGAAGAGGGCCCTGGTTGTTCCCATCAGGAAACCTAACAAAAAAGCCTGTTCTTCTGAAAGTTACAGGCCCATCGCCCTAACGGGGTTTACTTGCAAACTTATGGAGAAACTTGTTTTGGAAAGGCTTACCTTTTATCTTGATACTAACAACTTATTCCCAACTGAACAATATGGTTTCAGAAGGGGCCACTCCACTGTGGATCAAATTCTATACTTCGGACAGAGAGTCCGTGACGCCCAGAATCTTAAACCATCTCATCATACAATTGCTGTTTTTCTCGACTTGACAAAGGCCTTTGACAGAGTTTGGAGAAATAAGTTAATCATAAAGCTTTTCAACACCTTTGGTATAAAAGACAGGGCCCTCTCTTGGATTTATGACTTCATGAAAGATCGAGAGATCCGTGTGAGATATAGAGATTCTCTATCTAAAACGTTCAAGTTGAGTCAGGGTGTCCCGCAGGGCTCAGTATTGAGCCCTCTCCTTTTTTCCTTGTTCATCGCGGGCATTGAAAAGGTTATCTCTAAAAGATGCGAGGTTGGTCTTTTTGCCGATGATATTGTCCTCTGGAAATCAGGCTCCGATGTCGGCCAAATAGAAGCTGATATCAATACTACCCTCGCCGAGGTTCAGATTTTTGCTGAGAATCATAAACTGAGTTTCAACGTAGCAAAATCATATACTAGCTTCTTCACGACTAACCGGCGTCTATACAACTATCAGCCCAATATCACAATGGATGGCAATACACTGCCCTATGAAAAACACGCAAAATATCTGGGATACACCTTGGATCCCGAAATCCTGAGTAACAGACATATAGAATCTCTGGTTAATAGATCCAGGAAGAGACTAGATCTTTTGAAATATATAGCGGGAAGAGACTGGGGTGCAGATGTCAATACCCTTAGATTGACATATACCTCTTTGATAAGACCTATTTTGGAATACGGTTCCCAGGTTTATTTCTGTGCATCAGCCACTAACTTGGAAAAGTTGGAGAGAGTGCAATCAAATGCTGCTCGCATCATTACTGGCATAAGACATAGCTGTCCCACAGATTTGGTTTTATTTGAATGTGATATCCAGCCTTTAAAGCTGAGAAGAAATATATTACTGGCTAAATATTTTGATAAGCTCTACAGTTTTGGTGTTTATAACCGAACAGCAAATTATCTCAGTAATTGGTCAAATAGACAGAGATTAAAGAGAGACAGCCCTTTTTCTCGTATTCACTCGATGGAATTATTGAATAGGGACGTTGAGAGACACTCCTTGAGAACAATCTTTAACCCTTTGGAGGGCTTTCCTGGGGTGCATTTCCAGCCTGATCTTGGAATCCATACCAACAAAAAGCAAGACTTGCCTGATTATCTGCACCAACTTGCTCTGGAGATCATTAACCAAATCCCAAAAATAGATATTCAAATTTATACGGATGGAAGCAAAGACGATAACGACTCTTGTGGTAGCGGAATCTTCATTAAGGCCCCTGACTTTTCATGTAGTCTTAAGATCAGGAATCCAGATTTCTGCTCTGTTTTTAGATCGGAGCTAATTGCCATTGATGAGGCACTCAGCGCTGTTGGGTCTCTAACATCATTCGATAACATCTGGATCTTGTCTGATAGCCGTAGTGCCATCCAGCACTTAAGTAACTGGAATAAGGTTGGCGATAAAACATCTGTGTCTATTCTAAATAAAATTAAACAACTATCAAATCGTCATAAAATCTTTATCCAATGGGTGCCCTCTCACATTAACCTCTTCGGCAATGAAAAGGCTGACCTTTTGGCCAAGAAAGGAGCTTCTGATGGGGCAATTTCAAATCAGTCTTTGACTTTCTCTGAGATTTGCTCCAAAATCAGAGCCTCAAACCTGCGACAATGGAGTGTCCCCCCGACCCACCCTTGGTATGATAGACTGGCTCCTGGTGGTGCCCTTGCCATGAAAGCTGATAGAGCCACGCAGACCAGCATAAGCAGGCTCATAAGCGGACACATCAGGTGTCTCTCTTTTAGGCACGGGCAGAAGACCTATCTCACGTGTACCAGGTGTAACTCTGAACAGGCTTCTCCCGATCACATTTTGCATTGTGTTGGTCTGGAGAAAGTTGACCTTTTATCTGATCCCCTTCTGGTGTATGATTTTTTGGGGACGTTTGGGCTCATGGACTTGGTCTAGCCTGCGGCTAGACCATGAGGAATAAGTCAACAACAACAACAACAACAACAATTGAAACAAAGCATACTATACATCACTTACATTTAGAAGACGATTCAGAACGATTTAACTTTGATTGCAGTTGTAGATCCAGGTTTTATATTTTGGGGCCCGTTTCATTATTTTTTGTGAAAAATTGAAGCAGTGATAGTTAACAGATCCGTGCTTAAAAGTAAAATAGACTCACAAGCCAAGGAAATCATGAACAATTCAAATATTTTGTAAATGTTTTGCAAATTATCACTAAAGCTAATTTGAACTTCATGAAAGGGGCATTTTTATGAATTTATTTTTGTGAAGGGGCAGCAAAAGGGCCCCAATTTTTGTCTGGATCAACCCCTGGATTACATACATGCATTAGAAGGGAGTAAACAGTAACATTTACAGGCATACACTCAGGGTTGGCAAAAAACCGGGTTTTTTTAAAAAAAACAAAAAAACCGGGTTTATTTGGTTTTTTTGGTTTAAACCAAGTTTTTTTAGAATTTTTTTTATCAGAATAAGTTATTTTAGCATTGATGTTTGAAATTGAGTTGTAAATGAGACATTTAATTTCAGGGGGTGTTTATAATTGATAAAGGGATTTGTATATTTCAATTAATTAATTAAAATTAAATTAATTTGTTTTAAAAATAATTTTTTTTCTAAAATATTCCAATTTGAATATCTAATATTATTGTAGTGAATAAAAATCAGTGTTAATTTATCTTGGATAAATGGTTGAAATAATCAAATTATTTTCATCCCTTCAGTGGGTCGATAAAATGAGGACCAAGCGTGCTTGGGAACTAAACACTGGGGGTCTCGCGTTAGAACAGTGGTTCCCAACAGGTGGTCCGCGGACCACTGGTGGTCCGTGAGGCCTTCCGAGGTGGTCCGTGAGAAGATTTTTAAATAACTTATCAAAAAAAGTGTGAAAAATTTAAAAAAATATTTTTCCTAATCACACATTCTAGGAAATAGTAAAAACACTACAGATACAAAAACATAAGTAAAAAATCATTCGTCTCATAAATAAAAAATGTTGTATTCCCTTTCTCTCCTATGAATCATTTGTTGATTTCTATTATTTTGCACAGATTCAACAGTAGTTTATTACAGAGTAGAAGCTTATAGTACTTGGTTTGATACCAAGCGAAGCGTGGAAGTGTTGAAAGATACTTCCAACTGGGATGCTATGGTCAGACACAGGGAAATCGTGGTATGAAAAGAGGAAATTTCTGAGATACACGTGAAATAGGTTTGTTCGAAGATTTGAGAAAAATGTATCGCTGAAAATGCGAAAGTTTTTGAACGCATAAATTGTTTTCTATTTTAATCGCTCCTTTGAAATAATTATTGACTTTTGACGCGGTTTCTTTCGGGAGAACATTATCCTCTCCCCCCTCGCCAATAGAATTTCCTCTGCCACAACTCACAGTCAGTGCATGTCCAGTTTGCTTTTTTGTGATCAACAGAATTCCTGGTTTTCTCATTTGCCCTGCAGTTTAATTTAAAGCTAAGTACTTTCTTTCAAATTTAAATCTACTAATTATATATTACCTTATTTGTTAGCTATGAGAAAGAAGAAAAATAACTATTTTATACTGTTGTTTTTTAAACCTGTAACTTTTGTGTAGGTGTGAAGATAAAAGGTTTGATAAAAATGGTTAAATTCTTTTATAAAAGGTATATTTTTAAATAATAAGGTATAAAATTAATGTAATGTTAATTTTTCTTTTAAGTTTAATATATTATTTGATTTTCTAAGTTCTATTTAGAAACATTGTAAGACTCGGTTTCCCTTACTTCAGAAAAAAAAAGTCAAAATTTTAGACCCTCCATGAATGAATGCACTGAAAAAAAGTTAAAATTTTGAAGATACAGTTAGGGATAGAGTTGGTCCGTGGAGGTACAAGTTTAAGCGAAGTGGTCCGCAGACATATTTGAGTTGGGAACCACTGCGTTAGAATGACCACCTAACCGGGACACATGCCTAACACCTTGCACCCCAGGGCCCCACGGTCACGAAAACGAATATGGGCATCGTAGGCCTTGGCCCACTAGGGCTGTTGCGCCAATGAGTTTAGTTTAGTTTAATCAAATTATTTATCTTAATTATATATGGATTAATTTATGAACTTAAGAAATTTCTTTAGAAAGAGAAAATTTTATTTTTTAAATGAGAAGTAAAAGTGAAATGTAAACATCTAATGTTAAATGAAATTGGATAATTGATAAAGATAATTAATTTGATTAATTATTAAATGGTAAAATAATAAAATTAATTATATGGATTATTTATGAACTTAAGAAATTTTTTTAGAAAGAGAAAATTTAACTTTTTTAATAAATAAAAGGGAAATGTAAGCAACTAATGTTAATTGAAATTGGATAAATGATTGAAATAATTAATCCGATTAAGGAAATTAACGGTTTTTATTAATTTAGTAAAAAAACCAACTGGTTTTTATCTGTTTATAAACAAACCAACTGGTTTTTAGTTTTTATCATTAAAGAAATCAACGGTTTTTATTAATTTACTAAAAAAAACCAACTGGTTTTTATGACTGACAAATAAGACAAATTGGTTTTATTAATTAATTAAAATCCAAGCCATATTTTATCAGTGAAAAACAGATAACTTTTGTGTATGTTTAGTTACTCTTTGAAATAATGCTTCATTTTAAAGGAAATTAATAAATGAACTATCTCTTGCAAAATATAATAAGTTTAACTTAAGCTTTTAAGGTTAAGTTTAGAGATAATTCAATAATTAAAACCATTAAATTAAAAGATTTCTGATTTTTAATCACCTTAAAATGTCAATTTTTTTATAAATCTGACCTTTTAATTTTGTGCCAAAGATTATACTTAATAACACTTTCTTTAAAAAATCCTGAAAATATTTTATAATTTCTAAAAAAACCAAAAAAACCAAGTGGTTTTTTTGGTAAAAAAACCATGGTAAAAAAACCATGGTTTAAACCAATGGTTTAAACCAAATGGTTTAAACCGGCCAACCCTGCATACACTACATTGTAGACAATATATTCTTGAACTGACATTTGGGGGAAGAAAAATATACTCTAAAACCTGTGGCCTTTTATATAACAAATGCTTTACAGAACTTAATTACTATGTTTTACCTTCACTTCAAACTACACTATTGGACATCTGTACAAATTTTTTTTTCTTTTCTGGCATTCTCATAAACATTGCAGATACGGCTCCTTGTACAGTGTCTCCCAAAAGTATTTGTACACCCATCAAATTTGTACTAATTTACCTATTACGGCTATACTGCACGTGCAAAATTAAAACAAAAACTATCCCAACATCGTTTGTTATCCTTCCAAAAAAAAAGCCTCAGAACTGTATGAAAAAAATTATTTTCCAAAATGAGAAGGGATATTTGAAAACCAAACAAGTATTCGTACACTCATAGACAAACATGGGAAATGGAGGAAAACCACCGACATAGACTTAACATTAGGGGAAAGATACTTTCGTTCCAAATCCTAATTTAACAGTATGTGAATGTAATTATTTTTCTTGAGGTTCATGATAACATCAAAAAGAAGTAGATTCCAATAGAAAAGTGGCACTCGAGTGTGCCCACACAGTTTTTTTCTTCACTTTTCTGCATTGAATTTTCTACATTTCGATCTTACCTTTGAATTCAATGGTGGGATTGAACCAAAGAAGTTAATTTGAATTTTGCCCATGCAGTTTAGCTGTAATAGTTAAACTAGTGCAAATTTGATGGGTGTACGAATACTTTTGGGAGACACTGTATGATGCTCCAATGCTTCGGGGGAGCTAACACCTCAGCCGCTTTTAGTAAAAATAATTTCTGCATATATTCATTAAATTTGGGTCCTTGGGGAAGGGTTAGGACCCTTTAATGACGAATTGCATAAAAAAGAAGAGAAAAAAATAGCCAAAAATAATCTCTGTAATTTTTAACTATTTTTTTGAATTTTTAGGGGGGTAATAACCTCTTAAACTTATCCATTTGCTACAAATTTATATATTTTAGAAGCTTTAACCTTTCTTGTTCCCTCGGGTGTAATTTAAAGGCTAAAGTAATAGTTTTTGCCCCTGAAAATCGAATTCAAAGTCATTTAGTCATCTAAAAATGCAAAAAGGGGGAGGGGCTGTTCCCCGAAAATCTGAGCCTGATGGAGAAAAACGGGGGTCGGATTCAGGGGGTCACTGTACATAAGAATCTGCTTGAATTGTGTCGGAAGCATTTTGACCCTATTTTTTTGCCGAGTAGTGTTGTTATTGATCTTGCACATTATAAAATTATTCAGCAAATGCTCCAACATCTATAGCAGTGGTTTCCAAATTGTGCTCCTCATAACATCTCCAAGAAAAAAAAATTAGAAATTTGGGGTTTTCTCTTTGTCCTTTTTTTTCTAAGTATAAGAATTTCCTCATTTTTGTAAATTTGGGTAAAACGCAAGACATTGTTGATATTAACAATGAATTTAGGATTACTAGCTATTGTTGTCATTAAGAATTAAGAGAACAATTTCATTATTAGCATTTGAAATTTGGTTTTCTTTTTGTAAATTTTTCTCTTCCCCTGTTTTGTATATTTTGGTGAAATGCAAGACATTGTTATTATGATTATTGTTTTCTTTAACAATGCATTTAGGATTAATAGCTATTTTTATTGTTAAGAATTATGAGAACAGTTTCATAATTAAAAATTGATTACAGTAGTATTTCAACAATGAAAATGTTGACTTTTTCCTATAATCCAGTTTCCTAATGTTTGGACGCGAGCAATACTCAAGTTTTAAATTAAATTTTTATACTTCAAGTAAATTTTTTTCATTTTGAATAACAAGTAGGTTTTTTAAATGTATCTTGTAATCAGATAATAATTCTAAGTACAAAGAAAGCTAAAAAAATTAATAAACTTAATTTGTATTTGTATTTGTATTTATTGTTAATCATGGAAATATTGTAAGCTTAGTCGGGAAACTCTTTAGACATTCTGTTATAAATGCCCCCATAAATTAAGACAACTCGTTGTTGTCACTGGACTAACTAACAAGACCATGATTATAGACCATATATAGATTATCTTTATTGACAAATAATAAGAAGAAACACATAAAATAAATACAAATAAAAAACATATGATATGCCCAGGGGAAACAAACGATCCCATACGGGCGTAATAGAAATTAATACATTAAAAATACAATGTAAAATAACAAAAAAGAGAAGAAAAAAGAAAGACAATGCAAAAACACAAATCTATTGCTATCACATGTTAATCAAGCATGATAAGCAAAGTAATCCTAGCTCAGGGGTCTGTTTAGAAGAAATTTAGGTCCATTTTTGGTTCCTTTGCAAAGTATTTTATTATTTAAACGTACAATTTACACAAAAAAGTTTTGCATCTTCCATTCCCACTGAGCATGTCCTTTCTCTGCGATTTTATCGCAGTACGGTACAGTCGAGTCCGCTTAATGTGATCGCAATTGTCCGAGACTAAACTGATAACATTATCCGAACGATAACAATAAGCGATCTCATATCAAAAGCAGCAAACAGTGTAACTTTAGATTGTTTGCATTAAAATCAAAATAATGTAATCGTAATATGTATTCAAAACACTATTTTCAAACTAGGTAAAATTTTAATGGAAAATATAAGAGTAGTTCAATTAATAAAAGTAAAATAATCGCTTACTTGGTATATTTTATTTGTATAGAAAGGTCTCTCTTTTTCCCACTCCATTATATCCTTCCACTCCAATAAACCACTTATTTATTAAACACAAGGTAAAATTCAAATCTCTTATCAGACATCTGCAAAGCGTTGATCTTGGTGGTTTCTTTAACCAATCAAAAGCATGGATTCGGACCCCCCCATAACCGTTTTCTTTCAATACTATATGCAGAATGTTTTCTTTATCTTACTCATACTGAGTTTTAGAAAAAAGAAGCACCAGATGGGGGGCTCTCATGGGGCAGATGTTTACTTGTAAAAATTGACCTTCAAAATGAAACTCGAACTCAAAAGTGGTCGTTTTAAAGGGAATATGGACAAATTTTGATAATATTAAGCGGAGTCATGATTCATAGTTGATCACATTAAACGATGTATTTTACATTAAATTAAATAGGAATGATCGGGACCTGTTGATTTCGATAACATTATCCGATTGATAACATTAACCGTGATCACATTAAGCGGATTCGACTGTACTACAAATGTTTTGACACCCTATTTCCTAAATTCACATAAGCAGGCTGAAAAAAAACAGTCGATGCTAAACTTAAAATCCACAAAATGGAGTAGATTTTCACAATTTTAAAAAAAGGAGCCTTTACAAAAAATCCAGACATACCCATGTAAATACTCTATTTAGTCATAAGGCATTTGCTCGTTCTTTGTGAAACCTCTTTTTGAAATTTCTTATAATACTCTGCATATTGGTCTTTATGACAAAAGAACGGTTTTCGTGTTAAGTTCCTATCACACTTTCACAGTAATCTTCAGACTAAGAAGATCTTCAACAATATATTTTATTCAAAGAAACGCAGAATTTTAGATACTTGTAATAATCTTGATGACAAAAAAGCTGCTTTTTTGCATTTAAAAAATTTTTTAGAAGATAATTGTTTCCCCTCTGGGTTTGTTAGATAATTAATAACTCAAAACTAAAAAAGATAAAAATACATGGTTTATTACATACTACTACTCCTGGAAGTCTTGGGATAGGATGCAACAAACCGCGTATTTTTATCTTTTTCAGTTTGAGAGTTATTAGTTATTGTGATTTTTAAAATGTGTCAGACTTTTTTGGGACTGTACTACTTCAATCTCCACTCTGTTTATTGTTTATATACAAGTTTGTTTCAAGTTTATTCATTCTGTATTTTTCTGTTCAAATGCAATAAGGAAGTTGCATGTGTCAGATTTTCAAAAACAAACAAGTGTTCCGTATGGTTTTTTGTATAGTAAAATGAAATATCTAGTCAGTTTTTCAAAAAAATGTACAGGTAATTAAATATTTTAATTTAAAAGTCGAGAAAAAAAAACACGTGACTGAAAACGTTTATTGTTTAAACTATAAGATGACGTCAACAATCATACCATCAACTCCATTGCTTTTCAACAATGCCTACTGTAAGATGACGTCACATCCAAACTCTTGGCGTTTTCGCGCGCTTTTAAAAAGGGGATTTTTGTTAATTTTTTTGACAATCAAAAAATGTCTCGATCGGCCTCAAATTTTGGGTAGTTGCTTATTTTTGCAAGAGGAATTGATTAAAAAAATAAAAAAAAATCATGCAACTTCCTCATTCAGGGGACAGATGTGGTTTTGAACTCTTAGTTCTTCACATTCCTCCTCTGCTCCCTGTCCTCTTGACAAAGAGGCCTGAGCAGAGTGTTGTATTTCTTTGATTCTATGTTTTGCTTCTTACATCTATTAGCGTATTTTCTATCAGTTTGCAACTTTTGAAAATTTGTTCTGTTTTTAACAGTTGTTGTTTAAAAAAAGATATTGATTCAATTGAAAGGGTTCAGCATAGGGCTACTAAAATGATCAAAGGTATATCCAGTTTAAGTTATGAGGGAAGATTAAAGAAGCTCACTCTATAGAGGAAAGAAGGATTTGAGGGGATTTGATTCAACTTTTTAAAGTGCAAGGGGACACAGAGGGACTAGATTTCAATACAGGAACAAGGGGTCACAATTTCAAATTGAATAAAGTCAAATTTAAGACGGATTGTAGAAAGCATTATCTTTTTAATAGGGTAGTGGATAGATGGAATGCGTTGCCTGGAAACAATTCAAGTGGGGTAAACGAGTTGAAGAAGAAAATAGACAGATATTGGGATTCCGGTAGTTTGGGTTACTGGACCAACCTTGCTGGGCTTACGCCTGTAGTTGGTCGACTTAATTTGTATTTGTAAATTTAATAATAATTTTTATTTCAAATTATAAATTCATATGGACCACAAAGGGACACACAAGTGCCCTTCCAAGTGATACACAGGTCATGTAAATAGACATTTAATTACAAGACAAAAACAAATTATAAATTTTATTCTCTTTTGATAAGAATGAGTCTTTGGGTGTAACCCTATGGGTTTGAGAATGAACCACCCCCAAAATAAACGACCCGGGTTGAAATCCATTCTTGTAGTTTTCTCTACTCCCGCTGGAGGGCACTGCATGCTTCAGGCACCCGTTGCAAAATGGTTAAATTAAAAGGTACAGAAATTTACTGATGAAAAAATATATATAAAGTTCAAATATATCTTGCAAGAAAATCGCTAAAAAATTGCTTGCTTGACATTTTTATGGAAAAAAATAGTGGAAAATTTTCCAACCCACAACACTAGTTTGAACGGTGCTTAAAAACCTTAAAAAGTGCTTACTTTTTGTATTCCTTTGTATAAAGTTTTAAAAGGTACTTAATTTTTTGTTGTGGTTCTTAGGTTTTTTTTCCAAAATTAAATTTAAAAAATGCTTATTTGTTAGCCAGCCAAATTTTCTTGTGCTTCCATCAAAAGTATGATAAAGTTTTTCTGCAATGATTTCAACTGGTCACCTTTTACCATTTTGAAAACTTTTTTGCAGTCTTTAATTATGCAGTGTTAGTTAATATGTAATATGTAAGCTCATTAATGTTACTCCTAGAGAGACAAAAATATGTACTAAAATATTCTTGGAAACTCATTGAAAACATTTTATTGAGTTTGAAATTTGTACAAGTAGGTCCTTAAAATTTATCTCAAAAATCCTTAAAAGGTGCTTAGTTTTACTCTCCGAATTTCTGCACGAAACATGTAAAAAACACTCAAAATTCTCTCAGTGCACTCTTATGGTATATCACTCTTTAAATAAATTTATACAAATAAATTAACAAAAAATGTTAATAAAAATTATTATGTAACAAAAGTTACTTTCATTGATTGAAATCCAATAATTTTTTAGCTAATTTTGTGTAAGAGTGTATGTGTACGAATAACTTTACAAATACAAATTAAGTCGACCAACTACAGGCATAAGCCCAGCAAGGTTGGTCCAGTCTTTTTAACCCAAACTACCGGAATCCCAGTATCTGTCAATTTTCCTCTTGAACTCGTTTACCCCACTTGAATTTACAATTGTTTCAGGCAACCATCTATCCACTACCCTATTAAAAAATAATGCTTTCTACAATCCGTCTTAAATTTCACTTTATTCAATTTGAAATTGTGACCCCTTGTTCTATTACCCGTATTGAAATCTAGTCCCTCTGTGTCTCCTTGCTTTACCATTTTAATGTCTTGATAGGACACATATTGTTAAATAACAAAATATTTTTACTAACAAAAGCTTAAGCTTGTCTATTAATTTAATCAGCATTATACTATCAATCACAAATAATTTGAAAAATATGAAAGTTTATCTAATTTATCTTTCAATTTTAAAAGTAATTGAATAATCTTTTTAGAACTGATTTGTGATGTAATAAGATTTTATAAATAGACTTGACAATATTATTATTAGCCTAAATTTGTAATAACAACAGGTTAAAATTTTTTATTACTTAATTTGCATGTCAACAAAGTGCCTAAAAATTAATTTTAAGATGTTTTAACTTGAAAAATGTCGATTTTATTATTGACTCATTAATATCATGAAACAGGCCAAACCATTTTTTCTGAATAAACAAACTAAATTTAAAAATTCACAGGCTATCCAGAAATTATGGAACACGTTCATTGGGGCATTTTAAATGACATTACATAAAAAATTACTAATGGCTCAAATACAGGTGTTTCATTTAATAAACTAAATTTCATAACTATTTTGAAGGTAAAATTGTGAAAAATTCATCTCATTTGATTCCCAGAAAAATTCAGAGATGGCAGCACTGCTGAATTTCATATTTTAAGTGCTAAAATGTTAGAAATTAATACCAAGTACTGTTATTTACTTGGCCCTCTATTGTTTATCATAGAAAAACACAGTTCCAACACCTCTAATTATAAAAAAATAATGATTCATAGTTAAAAACACATTTTTAGAATTACTGATTTCACACTGTTCCCCACAGAAAAATTACAGATCTGACACATATCCTTTTCTAGAAATTGAGCATTTGTTATTAAACTGGTCTAGAGTTGTGGAATAATAATCTTCTAAAATCATCTAAAAGAGGGGGAAAATCTAAAATTCAAGCAATGTCTTCGTCATTTTTTCTTCAGAAATTGACTTCACAATGAGGAAGTTGCATGATTTTTTTAATCAATTTTTCATGCAAAAATAAGCAACTACCCAAAATTTGAGGCCGATCGAGACATTTTTTGATTGCAAAAAAATTAACAAAAATCCACTCTTTCAAAGCTTGCCAAAACGCTAAGAGTTTAGGATGTGACGTCATCGTACGATGACCATTGTTGGAAAGCAATGGAGTTGATGGTATGATTGTTGATGTCGTTGTTACTTTCTAAACAATAAATAAACGTTTTCAGTCACGTGTTTTTTTCTCGACTTTAAATTAAAATATTTAATTACCTGTACATTTTTTGAAAAATTGACAAGATATTTCATTTTACCATACAAAAAACCATACGGAACACTTAAATGTTTATATTGTGTGGACTATATACTACTATTATAATTGTGAATGTTTGTCTGGATGTTTGTTACTCTTTCACGCAAAAACTACTGAATGGATTTTAATGAAATTCTACCATAATGTAGCTTATACATCAGAATAGGACATGGGCTATATTTTATAAAGAGAAAATCAGTCCTTCATTCTTTTTTTCCCGTTTTTCCTGCTTTTTTTCACTTATTTTTCCGTGTTTGAAAACCTGTTTTACCAGTCATACAACGAGTTAAAAATAAAACATTGTTTCAAATGAGACAGATCACTAGACTTTTTCATTTACTAGATCTTTTATTTTAGTTTTAAACACTGGTTTTAAATTCGTTAATTTGTTCACTAGACTTACTAATTTACTAGACTTTTTACTATGGTTTCAAATTTGTTATTTTATAAAGGCACCAAGATATTAAACATTATCAGGAACATCGGGATTGTAAAAAGTCACAAGAACACCGGGATTAGAAAATTAGCGAGAACATCGGGATGGAAAAATTACCGGGTTATAAAAATTACCGAGAACACTGGGATAGGAAATTTACCATAAAAGACACCCAGAATACCGGAATATAAAAAATTACCGGGACCGCCGGGATTAGAAAAATTACCGTGACCACCGGGATAAGATTACCGGGAACACTGGGATAGGAAAGAGGCGCCTGGGATACCGGGATGATTTGTAACATTGCTAATTTACAAAATTATAAATGTATTTTAAGAAATATTTAAAAAAAATAAATTTATACACCCCACCCGTGCAAGGCCGGGTATAACAGCTAGTATTTAAATAAAAATTTTCTCTCTTTCAGAAGAGGAGAGGGACCGGCCGAAGGATGCTTCTCGGAAGGATTTGTGGACCCTGTGGACGAAACGGTGAGTACCCCTCTTCCTTGTTTTATACCGCAAAAGGTTTGAAAGGATGTTAAAATATAGGCAGCTAAAGGCTAAAATCAAAGCTTGAATAAAATTGTTCAAAAAGAATAGATAGTTCAATGTTCAAATTAGTTAGGTGAAACCATGGGCGTCATTTAGGGGGGGGGCAAGGGGGCAACCGAGCCCCCCAAGGTTTCCACTGTTATGAGAAAAATAGCTGCAAGTCCCTTGAAAATTCTGTAACTTCCAAAAGTTCCAATGTGTAACCCTAAAAGTATCAAAAGGAGTTAGAACACTACTTTTGAGGGTTGAATTTCAAAAAGTTTTCTGGCCATGGACCCCCAGCCCCCTTATTAAATTCTCACTTATGTTATTATTCAGTGTTTTCCCCCTTGAAAATTAATCCCCTTAAAAAAATCCAGCTGCAGCACTGGTTGAAGCATAACAAAATTTAATTTCGAAGCACTATAATCTTGTAACACTATCTCTTCTCTTAAAATGATTTTAAACCTGTATTTAAAAGGTCAAATTTCTAAAATTATCTGGGGGGAGTACCCCCAGACCTCGCTTTTTAGTGCAAAGTTACAAACGGTTTATAAAAAAAATTTGAACAGAAGTTAATTAGTTGATTCAAAACCACCTTAAAATTCTTGAACGAAAGCGAAAAAGAAAAACGATTATTTTGTGGTAGTTAACCAATAGTTTGTAAAACAAAGAAACATTTGGGGAGGATCCCGAATCCTTGCTGAGGCGTCCCCTCCAATGTTCAGGAGTCGCCGACGCCAATGTTTGGGACTGTATTTTAAAAATATCTAAACTTTTGTTGTATTTCGCACATTAATTCCCTTAAAAACAGGAATGGACAATTCCCGCATTTTTTTATTATTTTTTATTCGAAAGAGATCGATGAAAAAGGAATTAGCGCAAAAATTTTTTAATTCCCATGTTTAGTTATTTTTTAATTTAAGGTACGTGCCTACGTTGAAAACGTCAATTTCGACCAAAACTAGTAATATTTGTTTTTGATCCTATAATTTAGTACAGGTTTTTAGCTTTCTAAAACTACCTTACTTTTGATTCTATAGCCACTAGAAAAAAAGTT
Source organism: Tetragnatha versicolor (assembly GCA_024610705.1). Lineage (NCBI taxonomy): Eukaryota > Metazoa > Arthropoda > Arachnida > Araneae > Tetragnathidae > Tetragnatha > Tetragnatha versicolor. Next base: position 376,412 of record JANDEH010000046.1, read on the forward strand.
ATAGCTAGTTAAAGAAAGAATGTCACATGCCGGTGATATGTAAAATGTCATTTCAAATGCGTTTTTCTCAGAACAGTTTTTTTAATAAATTTAGTTACGGTAAAAATGATTTCTCAAAATCTATTGCTTGTATTGTTATGAAATTTGGCATGAATGTTTTTGATAGTATTATCTAGGGAATGACCTATGGGAATCTTGTTAAGTTGATTTTAAGTGAGTGTAGGAGCTTGTTTATATAGGAAAGAAAGGAAAAAAAACTGAAAATTTAATGTATTCCTAATTAAAAGGCTGTAACTTCTATAAATTTTTTTATATCTAGAACTTCTTAGGTCATTCCCTAGATAATTGTCCTAAAATTATGTTACAGGTTAAAAAATCACTTTAAGTTAGCTAGATTTTTAATAATGATGTTTATCGTAAACTTAAAAAATGATCAAATTTAAGCTATTTTTATTAAATTTTATGAATTATATTAATATTTTTTTAACTTTTATATTTAAATAACTGTTTTCTAATATAAATGCATCTAAAAAACTAGAAATATCAGTATATTTTACATTTTTAAAGAAAAAGTTCTCCAACGTAGGCACGTACCTTAATTTCAAAGTTTGTCTTTTTAAAAAGGAACGAAAACGGTGACTTCGTCACAAACAGTTGTGTGACGTCAGTGGGCATGAATAACAGTACGATCATCCAATCAGGTATATCCTTTCGGCAATTCTTGATGTTAGTTAGTGCCCAGTTACGTCACGCCTGTTTCGACGGCAACTCAAATTTTGCTATTTTTATTTTCAAATATCTAATTAAAGAAATTTTTTTGAAACTTTTAAAGCTGATTTTTGAAAGTAAAACCATTTGTTTAACTGGAAATATTGCTTTTTATCCAATTTTAAAAAATACGGGAATTGTTCATTTGAAACAATTTAAAACTGATTTGAAAATAAAGTTAAAATATAAAATAATATATAATATGATAAAATAATATAGGATCCGACGACGCCAACGGTTGATAGTGCATGAAATAAAGCCAGAGTTGAACATTCCTCACAATTGCAGCTGCATTGGTCATTGTTTTAAGGAGTGTAATTCCATCCGGTTGTTTCCCGTTTGAGCGATGAGAGGCCACGAATGGCGCAGAGTGGCACCGCGGGGGCGACTCTCGCAAGGTGGTTGTAGACTCTTTCGAATCGCTGAAAGCTCGATTTTAACCGAGAGCGGACCGTTTCCTTAAGTGCCTTACGTGTTTGTGTGCGGATTTTAAGTCAAGTGTGCGGTTGTTATAATTGTGAACTGTACTTTTCCCCTCTCCTTTTTCGGAGGTGTACCGTGAAACTAGTGTTTCGATACCGAGGAACTAAGAAGAAAACTAGACTATAGTCTATCTGCTGTACCTCTCTGTCTATATAGTCTATCTATATACCTCTAGTGATAGTCTATCTAGTGTACCTCTAGTGATCGTTGGTGTCCGTTAAGATCTATCTATCGATGTGTACTTGGCTGTGGTTTTTTCCCTTGTGATATTTTGGAGAAGTGCATTCATTGCGTAGAAAGAATCATAGTGTAGTCATTCGAACAACTTCGATGATAGTCGTTCCAAGCACGCTACATTGAACGCGTGTTGTGCGAGTGGAAATAGTTTGGTATACTTTGAGCTTAAAAAAGAAGATGCCTACCAAGACGGAGAAGGGTCGCTCCAAGGAGGGAAAGAGAAGGCACCCCCGAAAGGTCCGCTCTTCCAGGGTGAGTCAAATCAGGGTTTAGAATTATATCTGCAAAAGGCTTAAATAACGAATTGCTCCGATAACGTACGCCTACTGAAAAACTGAAATTTGCTTTACTTTTCTAAAGGCCAACTCCTGAAAATTATGTTTTTCTCCTGAATTTACCCTCTGACTTCTGAACAACATCTGTCTAAATGTGAAATTCTAACCTGTTTTTACCAATTATTTGGGGCCGTTCAAATATTACGTAAGCACTTTTTTGGTCATTTTTAACCCCCCCTCTCCCCTTGTCAGCTAAGATAAGTAACCTCAAACCCCCCCCACCATAATTAAGAAATTGCCAGACTCCCCCTGAAATTTTGACATCCCTTTTAGTAAGTACTGTTTTTTTTTCTCCTTGAAAATTATGAGATATACAAGGAGCTGTCTTTTTTGGGTGTAACCGTAAGGGTTCAAAAATGAGTCGAAACACTGCTTTTCGGGGTTAAATTTCAAAATGTTTGGGGGGTCCATCCCCAGCAAAAGTGCTTATACGTCAGATTTCCTAATTCAATTTTTTGTTAAATTTATATTTTTGGTTGAGTTTTGAAATTAATGCAAGAAACAATATATTTTCGAAAATGCAGTATCTTATACATAAGCATCTCTCATATCCCCTTCCCCCTTGTCAGGAAAAATAAGCAAAGAGCAAACCCCTCCCCCCTTAGGTGATTACGTAATATTTGAACGGCCCCTTTGCTCCATTCTAAACTCATTCTACTCATGGCATTCAAAGTAGAGGTTAATAATAATTCACGGTTACTCCCGATTTTTTAGTAATTAACTCGACTACTGAATTTTTCACTATGTTTGGTAGGAGTATGAGAACCCTGTCAGATGTAAAATTTAGAAAAGAATAAAATATAGCTGCTTGTAAAAAATTTTATGAATATATTAATTACGAAATGAAAATGCAACTGAAACATAAACAATGAAACAAGTTCTCAAAAGAAAATCTCATAACTGAATGAATTGTAAAACTTTTGGACATAAGTAAAGGATTTCTGTCTAGGCCTTTTCAATTTTGTGGGATTACCTAGTTTTTCGGCTTGAGAATATTTTCCCAGATAACAGGGGATTTTAATGAAAAAAAATATTGTGTTTCAACCAGGCGCGGATCCAGCACGGCTCCAAGGGGGAGGGCACTTTTCCAGACAAGATCCCCTTGTGGTACCATTGGGGGTATGGGGGGGTCCTCCTTCAGAAAAAAAAATTAAATTTGACGTATAAAAGTAGGGTTTTAACTCATTTTTAGAAACGTTTTGAGTCTAAGGGGGGCACTTTTCAACACTATCACCTCTACTTTTTGACCCAAAATGTTAAAATTTAGGGGATTTCCTATAAAAATAAACACTGAATACCCCATTTTGATATTAATGGGGGGTATGGGGGTCCAGAAAAAATTTTGAAATTAGACCTGTAAAAGTTGGGTTTGTACTCATTTTGAGTACCTTTTTGGGTCTCCAATGGGGGGCACTTTCCAGAGTGCCACCCCCTGGATCCGCCACTGGTTTCAACTCCACCCCCTGATTTCAGAAAGGTCGAGGAAGTTTTGTAAATTACGGGAGCTCCCTTGAAGATTCCTTTTCCGTCGAACGAGATTTTTTCTGTAAAGTTCGTTTCCCTGCCTGACGGGTCTTACCGTTGGAAAGCAACTTCTATGGGTGTCAGATGCTCTGCAGCAAAAGCCTCTATCTTGAAAGCGTGTTTTGAGCTCGCGTCTCGAAATCTGTTTTTTTCTGAAAGAGAAGGTTGGTTTGACGTTTGCTTATTTTTGCTGACTATAGACTTAACCACCTGAGCTATAAAACAAACTGGAGTGACAACCTCCCATAGCATAACATGTGACGCGGAGGGTTACAGGATTTTCGCGAACAGGGCAAAGCCACTCATTTCTCCACAGCCTAACATTGTGTGAGTTGACCTTTTATACGTTAGAATGGCCTGATCTGGCCCTTGTCCCATAAAACCCAACAAACCAACCAACCAACCTACTAAATCGATGTTTCTCTACAACTTAGTTATTGATTTTCACGGAATCGTTCCAATACTTTTTAACGGACCCCTCAACGTGTTCCTGAATATCTTTATGACATTAGAGTCGGTAAAAGGAATAACTAGACCAGTCTTGCAATTTTTGAAAGTGGCAGCCGGCCATGATAGTTACTGGCCTATTTATAGAATGTGCCGACTGCCCCCCCCTTTTCACTTTAATTCCATTCCAAACCACTTAAACGAAACATTTTCGAACACTGAGGCGGGGTGATTTCTCGACAAGATTGGGAACACATTCTTCTCCGCTCGATATATAGCATTTACATTTAAATACCTAATCACTCTGCCTGATAGGGATCTCTCCCTCCCCCTCGTAATCTCCCCTCTTTTCGAACAACGAAATAATCTCGAACCAGAAGGCCCCGGGGTAATTTCTGCGAACGCTCGGTTTTTGGAATCTGTTTATTTCTACTTTTTGTCGGAGGATCAAAAATGCATTTTCCGTTCACGAAATCTGTGCTTTCCCCCATTTTGAGGGAATTTTTTTTTCAATTTCTCTAAAAGGTTTTTTTAGAGCTTATCCGCCAATATCTTTTTTTTTTCGTTTTAGGGTCTTTATAAACTTGAAACAACGGGATTCAATGGAAGTACTTAGTGGATAACTTCGCTAAATCAGTTTTATCTGGTTTAAACCAGCCATCCTTGTCCGATTAACTCTCTTCTTCCTGCTGATTACACTGAGCTATAAAACAAACTGGAGTGACTAGTTAGCGTGCCAAAACCGCATCACACCACGGAAAGGATTTCCATCTTCCTTTAAATTTCTCCATCTGTTAGCACAGTTGTATGCACAGAATGAAACGACCATTCTTAATTTTGCTCATAATATTTTAAAAAACAGGCATGGGCAGATTAAAAGGGGGAAATGCTCTTCCAACTTTGCTTCCAGCTTGCCCCGATTGCTTGAGCAATCGGGGCAATTTAACCTTCCGCGCTGGCACGATCCGTCGCTTGTTATAGTATCGGAGGTTGTCACTCCAGTTTGTTTCATAGCTCAGTGGCTGATTATTATTTTTATTTACTAGTGTTTACATAAATTTGTTTAGATGTGAGTGGATACATTAAGAATATAGTTCTGTTTTAATTTTAAATATTTGAGTGATGGCTTTTTGAGCTTCTTTTAATATTTTGAGTTTTAGGATTTACGCCTCCAATAACAACGAGTAATGTTAAACTGGAGTTTGAGAACTGGATCCAGGGGGTGGCACTCTGGAAAGTGCCCCCCTTGGAAACCCAAAAAGGTTCTCAAAATGAGTTAAAACCCTACTTTTACGCGTGAAATTTAATTTTTTTCTGGGGGAGGACCCTCATATACCCCCAATGGTACACGAGGGGATCTTGTCAGGAAGAGTGCCTCCTTGGGGCCGTGCTGTATCCGCGCCTGAGTTGTATATAGTTGTAAATTTATAAATTCTATTATTATTAGGAACAATATGATATAAATGAATATGGGTGAAAAAGAGCACCTCATAATGCAAAGAACGGTTTATTTAAAGTAAACAATTTAAATTAACTCTAGTAAAATTTAAAACAGCTTTCTTAAAAAGTTAAAACAGGAACTAAAGTTGAAGATGTATCCATCGTGAAGCTGCTGCGTGTGTCATATTCTGTTGCTTTTATTCCCTCGTTGCCCTTGCCCGATTCACGGGCTAAAATGAATTGTTGCCACCAATTCACGGGAATGCAAAGGAGAGTAGCGGTGAGGCACAGACGAGGAGTTGATGTTAAGAACTTGTGGGTAGTATGATTATAAATGAATATACCGGACCTATGCAAGTTCCTCATTACCCAACTTATTTCAATAAAATGTGTAAGAACGTAAAAAGAAGTTTTTTTAAAGTGCAATGGAAATACTCTACTTTTACATTTTGTGTGTAGCATGTTACTTTTCTTACGAACTACTTGAGCATCCTTTGAACGAGTTCGTAAGAGATTGTGGTTTCATCAATCTTTCTGACTCTTACAACAATACCCCTGATGCATCGGAGAAATCTACTCCTCGAATACTTTCGTATGGGGGTGGCATGGAACTATGTTAGGAAGTGAAGAAGGGAGAGAGATGGGACCATTAGCCCCTTCCATAAATCCCCCACTTGGCGTGCCGTTAGCCCCTTGATTGGGCATAAATCTCTTTCGGACTCTCTCCCCCTAAAGCCAGATTGTTTGAGTTATTTCGAAAATTTACTTAGTAATATTCAATATTAGCGTTGAATCGTGTTTACTACGTGCCATTTAGTGAAATTTGTTAGCAATAACTGGGTACTCTACTTATAACACAAATATTTTGGGTGAAAAATATTTGTAAGCTTTTTATCCCTTTCAATTCGTCCAAAAAATATTAATAGCGTTTTTCATTACCGAGAACAATTATTTCTCCTGCAAGTGACGATGAAGAGGACTTGTCCTGAGATTCCTGTAATAACAATTAGGCGGTATATGTTCTTGTAAGGACCTAGTGCCATTAAAACCTAAACCAACCAACCAACCTGTAATAACAAAAAATCCATAAAATGTGTGAGGATTTTTCAAATTTACATTATTTGGAGACTCTACTAGAGGGAAGAAACGGGTGTGAGATAACTTTCAATGGATACTCCGTGACAATTTATTGAAATCTCCAGACTAGTTTTTGTTCTGCTCCTTACATTCTTTGCTTTTAATATAGAAGGGGAAATGAGAAAATGTGCTGAGGCTTTTAACTCTAAACTCAGCAAAATTTTAGCATAAAGTGCGACCATACCATTCCATACTGGAATGACAATGGTGTTCCTAGCACAGATTTAATTCCAGATGCCTTTTTGCCTAATTTGCCTTTCTGGAATTAAATCTGTCCTAGGAATGACATTGTCATTCTAGCAGATGAGTGAAGGACTAATCAATGGTCACCACTTTTTCAGTTATAGTCGGCTAGACTAGTACTTGCCCTCTGCTCTCTTGCGTTACCTTCCTATACCGTGCTGATGAGACCTAACAAGGACGAAACCGGTCCACGTTGGAGGTGACGCTTGAGAGTTGTGAGATTACACCTATTGTCCGCTTAACCAGCAATAAAAGATGAAATTCTCCTTTCATGAAGTGCGACTGTTACAAAATTGGGCCACTTATCGGTGGACGTATGATATATATTAATGCAACAGCAACCAAGAAGGGTTAAATTGAAACTTGTCCTTTTTTTTAAATTTTTTTGACCGGTCATTTTGTATGTGGACCAATAAGATTGCAAAAGCACACTGGGCCGCAGAACCAGTTGGTTTTTCCCCCAATACCTAACGCTGGTCGACTGTGACTTGTTCCACTTGTGACTTAATTCAAAGGTACCATTTCGTGCGCGGTACATTTCATCCCACCCGCAATTAATCCCTATTAACCCTCCAAAAAAAACCCGCCGCTCGTCAGCATGCAAATGCACCACCTGTCATTACCTCCAGAGCAAAGTGCTCCATTACAGTTTTTTCTTTCGTATTATTTTGAGCGGGAGAGTGGCATCACTCAAAAAACCGTTTGCGGAATGCGTAGAGACACATTGAGACTAGAGAGAGCGGAAGATGGTGCACATTGTGACATGTATTTCACATGTATTTACATGTGAAATACATAACATATTACATTTACCTTAAAGTATTGGAAGAAGTCGTATTAACTTCCTAGCTCTCAAACACTTCCTTGGGTCCGAAAATGAAGGATAGTTTGATTTTGGGAGAATAATGACACACAGGATTTGTACGCCTCCCGAAGTATTTTTTTTCTAAAGGCCCTTAAAACTCATTCAAATTGTGGGATTATTTTTCCTGATTTTAGTTAATTGGAAGGAGTATTTCACCATTTTCGCTGGTTAGCGGACAATAAGTGTAAACTCACCACTCTCAAGCGTCGCCTCCAACCGTGGACCGGTTTCGTCCTTGTTAGGACTCATCAGCACGGTGAAGTAAGGCAACGCAAGAGAGCGGAGGGCAAATACTGGTCTAGCCTTGTAAAACTTTTTTACCTTGCCTTTCTGGAATTAAATATGTTCTAGGAATGCCATTGTTATTCCAGCAGATGAGTGGAGGACTAATCAATGGTCACCACTTTTTCCGTTATAGTCGGCTAGACTAAAAGCTCTCCCTCCGCTCTCTTCCGTTGCCTTCCTATACCGTGCTGACGAGTCATAACAAGTACGAAACCGGTCCACGGTTGGAGGCGACTCTTAAGAGTTGTGAGTTTACACTTACACTGTAATTGTTGGCTAAACCCCAGTCTTCGGTTCTGTCAAGGCCCTCTATATAAAGGCCTCCCAACTCAGCCGTGCAACGTCATAACTTTCACTCATCATTGACTGACGTCACTCCATAGACTTAACAAAGCAATTTTCACTCACGTTTGACGTCATCTTCCGGAGTTGGGTGGCCATGTATATAGAGGGTCTTGGTTCTGTCCTATACGTATGCGCTCTCTGGCTTGTTTCGTCTCTGCGGCTGCCAAGAAATACCTAAAGAGGCGGGGGGGACTTTTTTTCGCCCTGACACGCGACCATCGTCCCCCCTCTTTCGACTGGGTGGAGCTTCTTCACAGAAAGAACAGGGGAAGGGTCTGGGGAGGGATGATAGGAAACTAACTGTGTGTGTAGATATTTTTATCTGTGAAATCGAATGGACTTCTGTCCAGTAGGGCGGTCCTTGTTTCTTTGTTAAGGTTTTTTTTAATAATTAATTCAATTATACTCTGTTTCACCTTAACTTGTCAGCACTGGGAAAGGCAGAGAATGTACCAATCCGCTTGAAAAAATAGTTCAAGGTTGTATTGCAATTTAAAATAATGAATATATGCAGATACGTTTGTAAAGCTGTGTCATACATTATAGTTTATTGGGATTTTTATCATATAACTTAATTTAATCATGCGTTAAAAGTCTTTAAATCCAAGCGAATGAATATAGTCCGTAGGGTAGAGCCGGGCAGAACGGTGCGGGACGGGTAGGCTACTCCGGCTGATTGGGCTGGGAATCGGTTTCCTGGCTGTAATTCGGTCGCCGTAGCCTTTTCTCCACTGACAAGTTAAGGTGAGACAGAGTATAGGGACCCCTCCTAATTTTTCTAAAATCGAAAGATTTTTTAGATTCATAGGCAGAAAGAACCCTTAGTAAAGTTTCCCCTTAATGTGGGAAAAAAAGTTCTGCCTGTGTTATCTTCCTCCCTTGGGCGGGTTTTGTTTCCACTGTGGGTAATGGAGGCATGGCGTGCGGCACGAGTTGAGCAGAGTTGCTGCTGCTCGAATTTTCTCCTTTTGCGCTGGTTAAGATGGAGAAATAATCGCCACCCTGTGTTGTAGTTACGTTGATCAATCATGGCGTAAAAAGTTCTCCTTTTCTTAGTATCTTCTCTCTTTCTCTTTTGGTAAAGCGGAATATTTGAAGCCCTTTTCTCTCTTTTTTTCGACTGCATATAAACATTCCTGGCTTTGTTAGAGCACCTCGAAACCAGCGGACTTTTTTTTGGATAGATTATACAGGGTGGTCCTTAATTCATGGTACAAACTTCAAGGGGTGTTAGAGTACACCTAGACGAACAAGAATTGGTATAGGAAGGGGGGCCGCAGTTACACCGTTAAAGAGCTAGGTCCTAATGTAGTGCGAGAGCGTTACAAAAGGACGTTTTGCCAAGGCCCGTTTAACGAAAAAAAAACATAATGAAATGAATAAATTTATTGCATGAGGTACAGCAGTATCCGTATTACTTACATCATAAATTTGATAGAAATTGAACCACTTTCTAAACCGCGGAGTTAGTTTCAAAAGTGCAATATTAATCTTTTAGTCAAAGAATCACATTCCTCAATGGTATTTAGAAAAATGATGATCGGGGAAGGAATTTTCAATGATCGTAACATGGATCATTGAAACTGTTTGATCATTGAAAATTCCTTCCCCGATCATCATTTTTCTAAATACCATTAATGGAACTTCTTTGTTTGACTAAGAGCACGTTTTAAAACTCACCCCACGGTTTAGAAAGTGGTTCAATTTCTATCAAATTTATGATGTAAGTAGTACGGATACTGCTGTACCTCATGCAATAAATTTTTTCATTTCATTATGTTTTTTTTCGTTAAACGGGCCTTGGCAAAACGTCCTTTTGTAACGCTCTCGCACTACATTAGGACCTAGCTCTTTAACGGTGTAACTGCGACCCCCCTTCCTATACCAATTCTTGTTCGTCTAGGTCAGCGGTTCCCAAAGTGGTCCATATGGACCCCCAGTGGTCCACAGCAACTTTCAGGGGGTCCACGGGCATGAAAATGAAAATTGGGGGTCCACAGAATCTTCTAGGGGGTCCACAGCGACTTTCAGAGTTTCACGGGAAAAATTTCTTTAAAATGGGAAACTTTGATAAGTTTAAAAATGTTGTCTTTTCTATAATCAAATTTTAGTATAATATGAAAAGTTGGTTATCACCGAGTCATCGCAACGCTAGCAGGGGCGATGGAATCATTTCTCTCTTAACACAGTGAAGAGCCCCCGACCAACCACGCATAATTCAATTTCAGAAATTAAAACTCAATTTCCGTAATACATAATTTGACAATATATTAATTGTGATTATTTCTGAAATTTTATGATTGGGAGAATGAATAACTCACTCATATATCATTAACAGTGACAGTCATAACAGTTTATTGTTAAACCTAAAATTTTTTGTGCCTTGAAATGTAATGGTATTAAATGTTTAGATTTGTTTTTAGTTTTAAACTTTTTAAATGTTTGATTTTATAATTTCATTAAAAATGTTGTGAAAATAAAAAAACTCAATTAAATATTGTTTGTTAACATGCTATTTATAAATTGTAGTTATTTCTGAACTTTTATGATTTGGCAAATGAATAACTCAATCATAAGCCATTAACTTTGACGAAACTTGTGACCAAAACTTATTTTTAAAATTAAAAGTTTTTGTGTTTGGAAATGTAGGGTTATTAAAAGTTCATATTTGTTGTTATTTCAAACGTTTTAATAGTTTGATTGTTATAATTTCCTTAAAAATATCTTGTGAAGGCAAAAATAAAAAAAGGATTTTTTAAGTATGTTGTAAAAGTGTGAAATCAAATGCTTATCAATGCTCGAAAAAACACTTGAAAAAAATTAGAAAATTTATGCGTGGTTTAGAAATTTATATCAAAAACATAATATATTTAGCTACTTTTTGAACGGTCCCTTAGACAGGGGGTCCACGGGTTACGAAAAATGTCGTCAGGGGGTCCACGGGCCAAAAAAGTTTGGGAACCCCTGGTCTAGGTGTACTCTAACACCCCTAGAAGTTTGTACCATGAATTAAGGACCACCCTGTATACTTAAAACAGGGTTTTATTTTCCCCAAAACGGGATTTTTTTTCTCACAAATTAGGATCTCCAATTTGAGTTAAAAAAATTCTTAGTAAATTTTTAACATTTTACGAAAAATCTAAACTTCAAAACCTTTCACTTAAAATTCAGACTATCTCCTGGTAAAATATTCTTGGCGCATGCAAATGAATTGAACGCTGGCGTTCGATGGGGTTGTGATGTTTGCTTTCCTGCCTTAAGTGTCTTATCGTTGGAAAGCAACTTCTACAGGTTGAATGTGCTGCGCAGTGAAAGCAAGACAATAAGGAAGTTGCATCTGTCAGATTTTCATAAACATTTCTGTGTTCCGTCGTATGATTTTTTGTATGGTAGAATGAAATATCCAGTCAATTTTTCAAAAAAAATGTATTAAATATTTTAATCTAAAAGTCGAGAAAAACACGTGACTGAAAACGCTTTTTGTTTAAAACGTACGATGACGTCAACAATCATACCATGAACTAAGCTGCTTTCCAACAATGGTCACCGTACGATGACGTCACATCCCAAACTCTTAGTGTTTTCGCGCGCTTTTGAAAAGGGTATTTTTGTTAATTTTTTTGGCAATCAAAAAGTATCTCGATCGGCCTCCAATTTAGGGTAGTTGCTTATTTTTGCACAAACAATCTATAAAAAAAATCATGCAATTTCCCCATTGTCCATGTTTAAAACTCGATGGTTATATCTGTTTTGCCTTTCCGTGACACGTTTGGACGACTCAGTTGCCTTTTTCCTCTATTGTCATGGCAACGCTCCATCATTCCCACACTTCCGCCGTTTCATTCCTCCATGCATGCCTTATTACTTCCGGCCTTCTGGCGGAAGTTATCTCGCTCCCTCCAGTTTTGAATATTTCGAACTCAGTGGAAAGGGGGGGGCAGGGTATTAGAACACAAGCTTTAATGTTGTTACACCCTTGATGGAATTCTATGGTGTAGTACTGAATTTTGAGTAGTGATGGGCAGGTATCGATACCAAATACTTAAGTACTCGATACCTATAGGTATCGAGTGTATTCGATACCCACAAAAGTATCGATACTTTATTGACATATTTCGTTTTAAATTTTTCAATGAAGTAATCTTTATAATACCTACTGTAGATCAAACGCAGCCTGTTTCCGTTTTCATTTTGCAACGCTCAAACCCAAGTCGTTATCATCCGCGAGAGAAATTTGACGCGGCTAGGTTTTTCACCCGCCAAATCCTTCGCCTCTATCCACCTCCAGGCCCGTAGCTACGGGGCTTTTTGATGGATCGCTTTCAGTTTTTTGAATATTAGTCTGATTATGGATAGGCCCTAAAAAAATTGTCCCTTCAGGTTCATTTCCCGACATTGAAAAAAAGTACTCGATACTTAAAAGTACTCGATACCTATAAGTATTCGATACCTATAAGTATTCGATACCAAAGTATTCGATACCTAAAATTATCGATTTTGCCCATCACTAATTTTGAGTCTCTCAAAACTGAGTGTAGTAGTACTGAGTCTGACCTCTCCCCGAAACCTATAACTTTTTTTCTTTTATAATACTAATACTTTTTCTTATATAATACTAATACTAATTTGAGGCCTTTCGAATACACTCTTAATAAAACGACAAAATGAGTAAAAATTACTCAAATCTGAGTATGGCAGTACTCAAACAGGCTCCTATCCAAATTTACTCAAATTTGAATACATGCATGTACTCATTTTTGAAAATGTGCAGATACTCAAAAATAAGCATCATGTACTCATTTTTCAATTTATGCCCTCCTTAAATCCGCCCTCGAGAAATTTTTGAATTTATAGACTGCTTAAACCTTGTTCCAAACCTACTCTTGGAGGGTTTTCAGGGGGCTTTCCAGGCCTCCAGAGGGAATTCCTACTGCCTACTGCTTAAATTTTACCTTAAAAGTCAGGGAATAGTCAGAGAAAATTGCTAATTTTGGCCCAAAACCTGGAAAATCATGAAAAATATCTGGGAAATGAAAATTCTTAATGTTTGCTTGTCAATTTTGGCTCTAAGTAAATGAAAAAATAGTCAATATATTAAAAATTATGTGTTCAAAAATGCAGGACACTCTTAAAATGATTGTATCAAAATTGAGTAAGAAGTACTCAAAAAGATCCAATAATTACTCTAATTTGAATACTGAATATACTCATTCTGAAATGTGCATACTCAAAAATGAAACATCGTGAGCTCATTTTTGAGTTCAAGCTCAAGATGTTTCATTCTTGAGTATTTTCAGAATGAGTATATTCATGTATTCAAATTTGAGTACTATTTATTGGATCTTTTTTTGAGTACTTTTTACTCAATTTTGATACAATCGTTTTAAGAGTGAAGTATCCGAAAAATGCAGTGAATTGCTAGGGTTTTTTTTACCGAAAAATCTTAAAAATTGACCTGGAAAAGTCTTGGAATTTTCTTTCTTCAAATGAGTGGGAACCCTGGTCAATACAAACTGAGGAACATGGCCGATGCTTCCTCTGTTCCTTGTTCACTCCACCACGCTGCAAAAATGTACTCTCCCTTAAAGAAAAAAAAAGAGGTCCGTTTTGAATTGATTGATGCATTATGTAAATGGCGCAGGAGTACTTTGAGGTGTTCTTTTCTTTTTTGGGGTCGATTTCTCGGGATGTCTGAGAGGGAATGGAGATTTATGGCCGCTCTGTTTTCACCGGACTTGATAATAATCGATGCGAGGGCAACTTTGTTGTAAAGAAACCGCTCCCTCCCCCCGAAGTGTAACACGCAGGTTTGGATTTGTGGGTTGTAGAAATTTTATAGAGCAACTAGGGAGACTAGAAATTTTTGTGTTTGTGTCAGGGCCGTATCCAAGGGATGGGGTGGGATTTAGGGGTTAAAGTATCTGCCAAATTTTATACGGTCGTACCAACGATAGTAAAAGAGTCACGTGATTTTGACGGACTCGGAGGGGAGAAAGGAAGAAGCTGAGGGGCAGTTGATCGAAAGATACTTTTACTCCCTCTAACCTTAGTTATACCCTCTATATACATAAAAAATCAGTATATTTTAAATAAAATAAAAAATACTGAGAAGCAAAAAATCACGTGACCCTTTTACTATCGTTGGTTCAACAGTAGTAGTAGCACTGTAAAAAATACGGCACTTAACACTGAAAGTGGTGGGGGTAGAAATTGTCTTCATGCATGGAGATGTTACACCGCGTAAGGAGGGACCCCACCTATAACTGGACTGGTTGACTGGAAAAACTACCCAGGGGCCATTCAAATATTACGTAGGGGGGAGGGGGTTTGCTCTTTGCTTATTTTCCCGACAAGGGGGGAGGGGTTGATATGAGTGATGCGAACAAGATATATTGTATTGCGTTTTCGAAAATATCTTGTTTCTTGCATAAATAATTTCAAATTAAATAATGCATAGTATTTTTTTAAATAAGTTTTACAAAAAATTGAATTAGGAAATGGGACGTAAACACTTTTGATGCACTTAATGTTTTGGACCCCCAAAAAGTTTTGGAATTTTAACCCCGAAAAGAAGTGTTTTAACTCATTTTATAACCCTTATACTACATGCACACATGTAGTCCAGTCAATCCGTGGTTTTTTCAAAACATTTGTATAGAAGTTTTTTTTTCGACGGTTTTATATGTTTTCGAGGTCGCTGATTACGAATATGAAGTTTGCTGCCATGTGAGAGGTCGGCTTCATATCGAAAACCGCAAAAAATCGTAAAATTTTCTAGTTTTTTTCAGATTTTTGCTTATATTTCAAAAATTATAGGTTTCACGAAGAAAACCTCAGTTACAAAATTAAAGTTGATAAAATTTCCTATAAAAAGCACTAATCAACTTTGATTTTGCGATGAGTGGTTCTACCGCTAGAGCACGCTGAAAAACAGCTATTTTTTGGGCGTTCTACAAAAAATTTAAAAACGCTCGCTTCAAGCTTCTATAAAACAAAAAGTACGAATTTTATAGGAAAAAAAATTACACTGTTCTACAAATTTGACCTTCAAAATTTTTTCCTTGATGAAAATAGTCAATTCTTATAGATTTTGAGTCGCTGAATACGAAAATCACCATTAAAATTCTCAATTGACTCAGGATTTTCGGGGAACAGCCCCTCCCCCTTTTTACGTTTTTCGACGACCTTATAACTTTAAACTCGATTTTCAGGGTCAAAAAGCATTATTTTAGTCTTCAAATTGCTCCCCAGTTAACAAGAAATGTTCAAATTAATAAAATATGATAAATTTATAACAAATGGATAGGGTTAAGGGGTAATTACCCCCCTAAAAACACAAAAAAATAGCTAAAAATTATAGAGGTTTCTATACGCTATTTTTTCCTCTTATTTTTTACGCAAATCCCGTTTGAAGGGTCCTAACCCTTCCCCAAGGACCCAAATTTGATGAAAATATGCAGCAATAATTTTTACTAAAAGCGGTTGAGGTGTTAGCCTCCCAGAAGTCCCCGCGGAAGAGTTCGGAAGACTTCCAGAATCGCGAAGGCGCTCTCGAGTTCAGGGATTAATATCGATGATTTTAAAAAGATTACAAATGATGTTTTTCTTATATTTTGGGTGTATCCTAAGTAGAAACTCTTCAGTTCTTTAAAAACTGACCGGTTTTCGGGAGTGAGGATTCCATGTTTCAAGATGTTAACAGATGCACGGCTGTGGATAACAATTAGGGGGCATCCCCTTAAAAACTGAGGGTGATGGAGGAAAATGGGTGTCATATTTGAATTCAGCAGATCATTTTACACAAGAATCAGCTGAAATTGAGTAAGTGGCTTCAAATTTTTTTTAGTACAGCACAGTTAAACTCTAAGTGCGGCATTGAACCCTTCCGTGGGTGCTCTGGGGGCGCTCTCACCTCAACCGCTTTTAGCAAAAATCATTGCTGCATATTGCCATCAAATTTGAGTCCTTGGGGAAGGGTTAGGACCCTTCAAACGGGAATTGCGTAAAAAATAGGAGGAAAAAATAGCGTATAAAAACCTCTATAATTTTTAGCTAATTTTTTGCATTCTTAGGGGGTTAACTACCCCTTAAACCTATCCATTTGTTAAAAATTTATCATATTTTATTAATTTGAACATTTCTTGTCCCCTGGGGGGCAATTTGAAGATTAAAGCAATGCTTTTTGACCCTGAAAATCGAGTTTAAAGTTATAAAGTCGTTAAAAAACGTGAAAAGGGGGAGGGGCTGTTCCCCGAAAATCCTGAGTCAATTGAAAATTTTAATGGCGATTTTCGTATTCAGCGACCCAAAATCTATAAGAAATGACTATTTTCATCAAGGAAATTTTTTCAGTGTAGAACAGTGTTATACCTCGTAAAAAATAATTTTATTTTGTACAGAAAACGTATATAACTTTCAAATTTTGTCGTGATGGAAAAGGGCAGGAAACGAAAACGGGGAGTAATGCCGTGTGCGAAATTGAACCATCTTACAAGTCTAACTCCGATCTAACTTTATCTTTGGTATATTACCAATGAAAAATGAATTTTATAATATTTTATAATGAATTGATGATTAAGAATGATAAATAAAGTAAAAAAAAATATTATTTTACAATTTTATTGGTACATTTCATGGAAAATCAAGCAAAATATGAAATTCGTGTATTTAATTGTAAAAAATTTTAATGATCGTTTTTATGTGTATTTTGAAGTGCTGAATCCGAATTTCAAGTTTTCATTTCCGTAAAAGATCATCTCCCCATCAAAAACTGCAAAAAACCTGAAATTTGTATACTTTCTGCTGTTATTTTAACTGTATCTAAAAAAAATTAATTTTTCGAAAAGTGCACACTACACCAAATTAAAGTACCAGGGCTCACACGCCTGCGCCATTTGCGCCAAACTGCGCCAAAACCAAATTTTGATACATACTGATACAAATTGCCTATTTTACCAGCTCCTGCGCCAAAACTGCGCCATTTTCAGAGACTACTACTACGGATTCTCCGTAGCTTCTACGGATGCCGTCGTTTAACTACGGATAACATCGAAAAAGCTACGGAAAATCTGAAATCTATCATAAAAAGCATTTAGAAACGCAAGTTTTTTTTCCCAATTATGCTCTATTGTTAGGATATTTTTTCTTGGACGGCCGGCGGGAGCCAAGTTGAAGTTGGCTTCTTGCGTTGTTAGTGTGATGTGGAAAAAACAACTTAAAAGTGGTAGAAGCCGTCGCGTCGCGTCGTTCGGTGTTTAGGATCGCATTCTGCGGAAAAGTCGAAAAATAGCGATTTTTCGAGCAAGTACCGTTTTTTCAGCACGTAGTTGAAGATGGCTTCTTTTCACATAGCTGCCAAGTTTTACGGATTGTCTGTAAAATTTACGGATTTGCACCAATATTTACGGTTTTACGGATCGACCCGAAATTTTTACGGAATTTTACGTTTTTTTGCATTTTTCCTCCGGAAAAACGTAAACTAATCTTGTTGCACCAAATTAAAGTCTTGTCTGCCTTTTCTAGGCGTTTGGAAACGGGTAAATCGCGGAAAAATTGTTCCGTTCCTCCCGCGACTATTTTCGACGGCCGCGGACGCCAAGTCGGCTTCGGTTGAAGTCGGCTTCATCTTGTGTCAGTATTAGAATGCAGGAAACACTACTTTAACGTGGTCAAAGCCAACAAGTCCGATGGTTAGAATCACGATCTTGAAAAGCCGAAAAATAGCGATTTTTCCTGAAAGTTCCGTTTTATCCGCTATTGCTTCCTACCGGCGCCTAATTGAAGTTGGCTTCCTTTCACTATTGTATTTTCATTGTAGAAAAAACAACTTTACTATGGTCAGAACTAATTACTTAGGAGGTGAATTATCACTAGACCTAATAACCTCAAGTAAATAAAAATTGGAGAAGAGCTGATAAATTAATAGAGGTTTAAGTTAAGTATTCATTAAATCTATACGCACATTATTTGTCGTAATCAAAATCATGGTTTTTATGTCGTACGAAAAGTTTTACTGATGCAAGTTTAAAATGTAATGAAGGGGAAGCTTTTGTAATTTTAAATTACAAAAGCTTTCCTGCAATCAAATTGCTACAAAAGACATTTTTTATGCTACAAAACTTGGTTTTACCCATAGAGGAAGGTTTTACCCATATTCTATTCTTCCTCTATGGTTTTACCTGCTACAAAAGGCATTTTTGGTGCTACAAAACTTGGTTTTACCTGATACGAAAGACATTTTTCGTGATACAAAACTTGGTTTTACCTGATACAAAAGACATTTTTTGTGATACAAAACTTGGTTTTATCTGATACAAAAATTGATACAAATATTTTAAAGTGAGTGTGAGCCCTGAAGTACATAAAATTTCCTATAAGATGCATTGTCTCATTTTGTTTTTCGGACGAGAGGTTCTGCTGCTAGAGCGCTCTGAAAACCAGCAATTATTCTTACTTGCTGCGGAAAACCGGAAAACGTGCTCTTCCACCTCAAATAAAACTTAACAGACGCTTGTAACTTACTAAAGGTTTATATCACCTAAAAGTTCATTAAATTTTCTACAAAATTCACTAGTTGACTTTGGTTTTCTGACAAAAACAAAATTCGTTAGAGCGCGTTAAAAAAAAGTGAAACTTTGTCATTCTGCAAAAAAGTAAAAAGTGCCCACGCTTACCTCTTAAAAAACACAAGGAATAACCATTTTATCAAAAAAAAATTTATACCACATGAAAGAGCGTTAAATTTCCTACCAAAGCTGGTTCTTTACATATTTTTGTTTTCGTAAGAAGGGGGGATGCGAAGCGAAAATGTCGAGAAATCCCCCTTTTCGTTCTACTCTCCAGACGTCGCTCGCTGAATCGATCCATAAGCTGAATCGATCTCTGTTTTTGAGCTGCCCGGGACACTGAACTAACCGGTAAGGTGGGTTCCTTGGAGTACGGAGGAGAGAGATCGATTCAGCGGGCCAGTAGGCATTCTTAAATTTTTCGCCTCGCTCTCTCCCCCCTTTTAAGGAAACTAAATATTAAGAATTGTTTTAAGTAGAGAATTAAATACTCTTTCATGTTATGCAATTATTTTAAGTTAACATGCTTATTTTTCCATTTTATAAAGGGCTGAAGTGGACACTTCTCACATTTTTCCAGAATGGCAAAAATCGCTTTTTTTCAGCGCGCTCTAGAGTAAACAGTTTTTGACAGAAAATCAAAAATTTTCAGTGCATTTTATGCAAACTTAAATTATCTTTCACTTGATATAAGCTTTTTTCCAATAAAATGCATACTTTTTATTTTACAGACGTTTGAAGCGCGCGTTTTTCACTTTTTTGCATAAAAGCGAAAAAATATATGTTTTTCAGCGCGCTCTAGCTGTAGAACCACTCATCACAAAATCAAAGTTGAATAGTGTTTTTTATAGGAAATTTTATCACCTTTAAATTTGTAATTGAGGTTTTCTTCGTGAAACTTATAGTTTTAGAAATATAGGCAAAAATCTAAAAAAAACTTTTTACGATTTTTTGCGATTTTCGATATGAAGCCGACCTCTCACGTGGCAGCAAACTTCATATTCGTAATCAGCGCCCTCGAAAACATATAAAACCGTCGAAAAAAAAACTTCTATACAAATGTTTTGAAAACGTCACTTTTGAGCACGGATTGACTGGACTAATGAGAAAGTTAAACTAGGTGAACTTAAGCGAGAACTTCAGATATTTTAACGTAAACTTTCTTATTTTTATGCGTTCACACTGCGGCTTCTTTTAAACTGTCTTAAATAGTTTTATCGATGGTGAAAGAGTCCTCCAGCTAGCTGCCATGTTTACCCACAGCTCAAATGATGACTGTCAACCATAGAGATATAATAACTAATATTATTATAATTAGATCATAAAGTAATAGTTATCAGTAGATAATTATTTTAGGATCTAATAATAATAAAATTAATGATTATATCGCTATGGTTGTCAGTCATCATATAAGCTGTGGGTAAACATGGCGACTGGATTTTGATTGTACAGTATTCCCTCGTTATTCGCGGTAATTACGTTCCAAAACACACCGCGAAATCCGCGAATAACGAACCCTGTTTTAAAACGAGCATATATGATAATATAACATATATAATGGTTCGATTCCTTCATTTATTACATAAAACTAATAAAACTGGTTAAAAGTAGTATTAACTGTAAATTACTGTAAATATTTTTTTAATAACTGTAAATAACTTGTAGTAAATACCAAAAGGGTTACTAGTTAGAAAATTTGCTTAGTAGAAGTCACATTTTTCAAAATGGTTTTACATAATAAATCGGAAACGAACAATTATGTCTTTATCGCCAAATATGTTAATTTCATTGATAAAAAACTTTGAGATCGAAATCCGCAAATATGCGGGGGTAACATTGCTCAACCGCGAACATTGAACATTGCTGAACAGCGAATATGCGAGGGCCCACTGTATTGATATTTCGGGAGGGGATATGGGCGAATTTTAGCGTTTTTCTATGGTCAAAAAAAGATATTTACATGGTTTCCCCCCTCTGGCTACTCCCCTGCATGACGTCATACGTCCAATTTGAAGACGTCATTTCGACGTGAATTGGACGTCATATGTGACGTGATTTTATGACGTTTTTTATACGAGGTTAAACGACGTGATTTTCATGACGTGAATTATTAGCGATTGACTAAATGTGACGTTTTTTAGAAGCGTTTCACGATCGTAACGAGCCTGCTAAATGCGCATGCTCGGGTTAAAGGCGTGGTTTTAAAGTATTTAGGATTGTGGTAAGCGTGGCCCAGATGGGGTGGAGGTAGAGTGCCTGCCTGGCGTGCGGAAGGTCGTAGGTTCGAGCCCGGTTATTATTTTTCAGTAAATTTAATTTTAATTTTTATTATTCCATTAAAAATTGCAAGAATTAATTGCTCTTGTTTAACAGTAATTCCTTGTTTAATTAAATTCATTGTGGTTTTTTAAATGTTTTACTTTGTCTAATTTTTTTTTTTAAATTTTAAATTATTAATTTATTGAAATTAAAATTATTTCGCTAAAATATTTTATAGAAACAGCAAGAATCAAGTCCACATGGATGCGCATTGCTAATAAAGTATAAAAATCTTGCAGGGATTGTGAAATACAGTACACATAAAGTCCAAACGCATGCGCATTTAGCACGGCTCGTTACGCTCCTGAAACGTACGTGTCATTTTTTAAGTACTGGATGTTTATAAATAATGCGTAAAATTGCCAACTTTATTCAAATGATCAATTTTATAGATATATATTAGGGTGGTCCTTATTTTTTAAGTTTGGAAATCTTAACGCGACGCCCCCCCAAATTGTTCCATCATACAAATAAATAGTTTTTGCAAAATATCAGCTCATTCGAATAATAAACACCCGTGCGCAGTTTTCTTGAAGTTTCAAAAAAATACTGATTTTTTCACAAAACATCCCAAAAACCATAGATTAAACCCTCCCA
This sequence comes from Tetragnatha versicolor, assembly GCA_024610705.1. Classification (NCBI taxonomy): domain Eukaryota; kingdom Metazoa; phylum Arthropoda; class Arachnida; order Araneae; family Tetragnathidae; genus Tetragnatha; species Tetragnatha versicolor. Next base: position 398,002 of record JANDEH010000046.1, read on the forward strand.
ACTTCTTCTTGATTTTTTAATGAGAATCTAATATAGTTATAGTTATAATGTTCCAGATTCCATTCTTCTATCACCCCTCTTTCGGTAGTAAAAATGTTTTAAAGTTAAAATAACTCTCGTAAAGTTGTTTTTCTTGCATATTAAAAAAGCTAATAACTCCAGAACCATACAACTTAAAAACCTGAAATTTGTGCCATTTTGTTTGTAATTTTATAACCTTTCATTTGATGTGCAACATAACTGCCTTTTTAAAAAACAATTTCTTCTAAATAAAAAAAATGGAGAAAAAATTAAATAAAAAAAATTTTTGAAAAAAAATTTTATTAAATAAATTTTAAATTTTTCCACTCCCAAAATGAACATTTCTGCTAAATTTCAAGTTGAAATTTAAATTTGATCATGTAGAAAAAAATAAAAGTTTGCGAAATTTTGGCAAGTCCCTAAACATTCCATGTAATTTAACAAAAAAAGGTGTTTTACTCATGGGGATTCCAAAAACTCCCTTGAGGGTGTTCATACGATTTGTACCATGCAAAAAAATTTACTTAAATATCAGAAAATACAGCTATTAGCCGATTCGGTACAAAATCCTACAGAGCTAGTTTCCAACCTAATTCAATGTGCCTATATTTTACCTGAATTTCCCTTAGAATTAAATTTTTACGTTATTTTTTCACTTCCAACATGTCAAATCAAATGAAATTAAAAGTGTTTAAAGATAAAAGAATAAAATAAAATCATACCCCGAAGACTACGCACAACGCAGTCTACCATTTGGTACCCGACAGGGCTCTGTAAGATTTTGTACCGAATCGGCTAGTAGTTGTATTTTCTGATATTTAAGTGAATTTTTTTGCGTGGTAAAAATCGTATAAACACCCTCAAGGGAGTTTTTGGAATCCCCATGAGTGAAACACCTTTTTTTGTTAAATTACATGAAACGTTTAGGGACCTGCCAAAATTTCGGAAATTTTTATTTTTTTCTACATGATCAAATTTTAATTTCAACTTGAAATTTGGCAGATATGTTCATTTTGGGAGTGGAAAAACTTAAAATTTATTTAATTAAAATTTTTTTCAAAAAATTTTTTTATTTAATTTTTTCTCCATTTTTTTTATTTTGAAGAAAATTTTTTAAAGAAAGGCAGTTATGTTGCACATCAAATGAAAGGTAATAAACTTACAAACAAAATGGCACAAATTTCAGGTTTTTAAGTTGTATGGTTCTGGAGTTATTAGCTTTTTTAAAATGCAGAAAAAACAACTTTACAGGAGTTATTTTAACTTAAAAAAATTTTTACTACCGAAATAGGGGTGATAGAAGAATGGAATCTGGAACATTATAACAATAATTGTATTAGATTCTCATTAAAAAATCAAGAAGAAGATGGGAGGGTTTAATCTATGGTTTTTGGGATGTTTTGTGAAAAAATCAGTATTTTTTTGAAACTTCAAGGCAACTGCGCACGGGTGTTTATTATTCGAATGAGCTGATATTTTGCATACATTATTATTTTATATAGTGACACAAAACTAGGGGGCGTCACCACCGGAATTCCCGAAAAAAATTTTTACCATACAAATAAGGACCACCCTAATATATATTGTCTAATCATTGGATCAAGTTAGCATATTTAAACATTATTTTTTATAACCAGTACCTAGAATATAACACATTATATTCAATCACGAATAAATACTGTTTCTTAAATCTATAATGAATTTCTTATGTATATATAACAGATTTTTTTTATTTCTGTGAACCATTTCTTCTTCTCTAAAGACATACAACACCATAAATAGAGCAATTCTATATTCAAAATGATTTTTGTTTTTCTACAAAAATAAAGAACCACCTATAAACCATCTTTAACACTAAATACTTATTCAAAAATATAAATTATTCGAAAAAGGAAAAAGATTGTTTTTTTTCTTAGGTGAAAAGATTGGAAGAAGCATTAGAAAGATTTTCGGTACTTACGTATTACAAAAACACAAATACTAAAACAAGAACAGTTTATTGACCAGATATTTACACAAATTTTACAAATAGGGTTTCTAGTATCCCAGAAATCAGTTGAAGCGATGTATACTGAAATATAACACAAATCAAAAATACAACTGAGGTACAACAATAAAATGATACAACTGAGGTACAATTTTTAGAGATTTCTGGCGTGTAACATATTAGAAACTACGGCATTACCTTATTCTTAAAAAGTAATCAAATAACGAGAAGGAAATTACTTGTATTCCTTGATTTCAGATTGTGATCGGGTAATAAATCCCTACTGTTTAGTTTAGACTTGATGCAAAGTTTGAATGGCCGTCGGGATTTGTTGTTTGTTGATACATGTTCCAGAGAGACCGCTAGGTGGCATTGCGATAGAAATAAATTTAAGTCAGTTTGGGAAACTCGTTTTGGGTTAGCATGGTATTATTGCGCTCAACTAATTTTAATCTAAGACAGTCTGTTCACACATGCTCGACTTAAGTTAAAGAGCACTTAACCTAGCTCAACTTTTCCTGTGTGAACGTTGCCGTTTAAGGTTAAGGTAGTTTTATTTTGGTAAATCTGTTTAAATCTAATAGAGTCCGTTCACACTTTCTCGACTTAAGCAAGGTTAGCACTTAAACTAAATTAATTTTTCATGTGTGCATGTAGTATTAGGGTTACACCCAAAAAGGACTCATTATATAAGTCACCTAATTTTTAAGGAGAAAAAAAGCGGTACTTACTAAAAGGGATGTCAAAATTTCGGGGGGGGGTCCGGCAGTTTCTTTCGTAAGAGGGGGGTTGAATATGACCAAAAAAATGCTTACATAATATTTTAATGGCCCCCCACCACCTGTTGTTTAAAGTGCTGTAATTTTTTACAGTGAGTAAGTAGTAGAAATGTAATAAAAGTCGGTTTCGAAAGAGTTTTACTGGTTTTAATTCAATCTTATCTTTGTGCCTTAGTATTATAAAAAAGTGTTTTTTCCAAGTTTATAAGAAAGATAACCTTTGATTCTAACGTTCCGTTTTCTTTTCTAGGTAAGTGAAGTTCACGAAATCTTTCTTCTTTTTTGAAGTTATCCTTCCGTATATGGTATGTTTTAAATTACTCGTCGTGTTTTTAATTACATTTCCTCCCCTGTGGGTGACCCACTATTCTATGGCGATAAATAAAGTGTCGTGAAATCGCAAGGGCACCCTCTCATTTTACAGAATTGTCGAGCAAACATAGATATTTGAGCTCTCTACCTTAATTAGAAAGCGATGACCAAATGACCTTAAGTTTTGTAAAGAAGCGAAATTATAAAGATACTAAAGGTTTAACTTAGAATATTAAAATTCCAACAACCATTGGATTGGAGGCAACTTCATGTAAAGAAAATGTTAAAGAAAGTAATACTCGTTCACACATGAAAAGCTAATCTAGTTTAACTTAAGAGGGAAGGTAAGATCGCTTAACTTAATCAGTCTTATTTTTAAGTGTTCACACTACAACTATCTCAAACCACATGGTGCTACGAGTAAAAAATGGCGGCCGTTCAAGAGCTCGTCTCTAAGCCTAAAACACTTCACTCCAAACTTTTTTTCTTTGGACTTATTCTTGCAGAATACATATATTTCTTCTTGTGTTGTCCAGTTTGTTTATCGAGATATATTTAATTTCGAAAATATATTTAATTTAATTACGAGTGTGCCAATGTAATATCAAATAAAAAAAGTTAGGTAGTTTGTAGTAGTTTTTTTATTCTAAGTAGATGGCACCAAGGTGACTTCTACTAGTTTTAAGACTTAAGAGAGTTCGGGAAACTAGCTTAAAATAAACTAGTTTCTTTTCGCTAAACTAGATTAAATCTAAGACAGTTCGTTCAGGAGACATGTTCGACTTAAGATAGATAAGCACTTAAACTAGATTAACTTTTCATGTGTGAACGTAGTATAAGGGTGCGGCAAGAATCTCAAATATGGGCTTGGTTATCAATAACCTACTAAAATAACAGTTTTTCCGCCCCTAACCTTTGATATCTTCGTATTCAGTAAAAACTGCGTCTTTGGGTGGCCATAGCAACTCCTGGAACTGTCTTTGAAAAAAGGCATTTGTATGATGGAAGGTTGGACCGCTGCCACATGCACGTTTGCTTTACCGGTGCCGTCGATTGGTGAATAACGCCCACACATTTAACCTTCTAGCGGGCGCGCGTATGTGAGAGATACTCAGGTTGGATTTGATCATCTAATACACTAGCGGAAATAAAAATCCCAACACCAAGAAGGAAAGGAGATATCAAAGTCAAATTTATTTCTATGATTGCACATAGTACCAATGTGAATTGCTTAAAAAATCAGCCTTCCTGGATATTAGGGGGCCGAGAAAACCAGGGAGGAGTGTTGTCTCCATAGGTGTCCATTACCTCCGTCACACGTCATGGTTTTGAGTGACAGGGGATCTAAATGACTTTTGAGGGATTGGAGGACCATGTTGCCTCCTCAGGTAGTCCAAATTCATATGGTGCACCAGCGGACGTTGCATACCGGGCTAGGTGGTTTCTCCTCTTTCTCCGGACATGTTTTGTGAGCGTTGGTTCTTACGAACGGATAGGCCAGGGTAAAAATGCAACATAGGGGGTTAAGAAGAAAGCTTGGACATTGCATAAAACATGTGTTTGTGCATTTTTCTCTTGAAATTTGTCCCCAGGACAGGTCTGAAGGTAAGGACGGACAACCGGCTAAAAAACCTCAATGAAGCAGCTCTGGTTGGCCAAAGTACCGGTAGATCATACTGAGGACAAGCGGCAGTGGGATGAATGTCGTTTGCAGTACTTCGGATTGTCCGTTCGGTCCGCATAGCTTCTTTCATCTTTGTCTTTAAACAAGGGTCTGAAAATGGGCATTTCTGTTTCCAATAGTGCACGAAATTAGGAAATGAAAATTCCAATTTCATGACATTGTGTTTATGAGAGAATCTTGATTCGGTTTGAAGCACCACGACGGTTGAGTATGAGTTTGAAGACACAATGGAGAGAGCGCACTCAGCTGATGATTTTCTAATCGTTCCACGGGGTGGTGATGCAGGGTAACGGAGTGGGGATGCATTGGATTCAATTTCTGCAACTCCTGAGTATGATTCACAAGTACTTTTTTCCAACCAGAGCTTTATCATTGAGATTTTGCAGCCGGTAGACCGTCCTTACCTTCAGACCTGTCCTGGAGACAAATTTCAAGAGAAACATGCACGACCTCATGTTGTATGCAATGTCCAAGCTTTCTTCTTAACCCCCTAGGTTGCATTTTTACCCCGTCTTTCCTGTTCTCTAGAACCAATACCCACAAAACAAGTCCGGTCAATGAGGAGAAATCACCTAGCCCGGTATGCAATGTCCGCTGGTGCACCATATGAATTCGGACTACCTGAGGAGGCAACATGATCCTCCAATCCCTCAAAAGTCATTTAGATCCCTTGTCACTCATTACGATGACGTGTGACGGCGGTAATGGACACCTATGGAGACAACACTCCTCACCGATTTTCTCGGCCCCCTTACATCCAGGAAGGCTGATTTTTTAATCAATTCACATTAATACTATGTGCAATCATAGAAACAAATTTGACTTTGATATCTCCTTTCCTTCTTGGTGTTGGGATTTTTATTTCCGCTAGTGTATTTCGAAAATATTTAAATGAAACGTAATCAAATGAAAGGAGAATTTCACCATTTATTGCTGGTTAAGCGGACAATAGGTGTAAACTCACAACTTTGCCTTTCTGGAGTTGAATCTGACCTAGGAATGCCATTGTCATTCCAGCAAATGAGTGGAGGACTAATCAATGGTCACCACTTTTTCAGTTATAGTCGGCTAGACTAGTACTTGCCTTCCGCTCTCTTGCGTTGCCTTCCTATATACCGTGCTGATGAATCCTAACAAGGACGAAACCGGTCCACGGTTGGAGGTGACGCTTGAGAGTTGTGAGATTACACCGAAACGTAATAATTTTAACCATAAACGAATCACAGCCGTTTCAAAACTTCTTATAGTTGAAAATATACATTTCCGATTGTGTATATAGATGATAGAAGCGTCTTTTTCCTTCTCTATAAAAAGCGCGCCTACTGGAAGGTTAAATTGGGTATATTAAAAAAGAAGCCGGGGCCAAGTTTAGAAAAAAAGTATCTACCTATGAGTGTAATGATGTTTAGGCTGACATCTCTCAATCTTTTTTGTTTTGCTATAAAAGAGTGACTCTTCAGCGAGTTGAAAAAGCCGGTGTCTGGTTTCCCGAGCGATCGCCGTTTCTCCTCTGCCCCGAATTAAACCACCTGCGGCTGAAAGTGAATGTTTTTTCTTTCCCCTCGAAGGATCGAGCTTGAGACATAGAGGTATAAGAATAATAGAGACGGCATGGACGGCAACCCTGTGTTCCAAAGATCAATGCTAGGCAAAAAGAATTCTTTAACATTGGAGCTCCCATAGACGCGTCGATTTCGAAGGTGAAAAATCGTAATAACTCATAGAAAAATGATCGGAAAAAGAAAAAAACACTTGTTTATGATGTAGAAGGAAAAGACTAATTATTCTGAGCTTAAAAATTTATAATATCTCCGAAACATTTTTATGAATGGGATTTTAAAAAACTTCGCGCCGAGTTCGTTCGACTTTCACGAGCTATATTCGATTAAATTTGACATAATTTCAGTTAAATTACTTCTAGTATTATAAAATGAAGTTTTGTGATTAGATTGGATGTGTTTTTGAGTCATTCAAATCAATATTTCTGGTTGAAAATTGTTTTTTACGAAGTTAAGTCATGAAATGAGCTTTGGCGGCGGTTGGCGATCGAGCTTGGCGCTTGTTTTGTGTTGGTGCGGGTTTAATTTTAGCTCGTTATTATTTTTTATTTTGCCTCTTTCTCAAGAATTCAAGAAGATAATTTCCAATAATTATTAAGGAATAATATAAATGCATATTCCAATTATTGAGATGCAGTTTCTAAATAATTGTGATTTTTTAAAGTTTCTGTGGAATTTTTTTTTGCCATATTGTAAAGACTATTTTTAGATTGCTGCTACATTAATGCTAAATGTATCAAAATAAAATAAGTTACCAATATTTACATTTATGTAATTTTTGTAACAATATTGTTAATAATATTATTTTGGATATTTGTACAAGATTTGGGTACTTCTTTTAGAATTTTAATACCTCAATAAAATAATGTAATAATAAATTAATGTCTCCATCACTGGGGCTGTTTAAAAAAATTTCGCTTTGATATCCTTGAAATTTCATAACACAAAACCTAATCAGTAGAATGTAATCTTATTAATTTAATTTACTAGTTCAAAAGCCATCAAATGTTTAATTCAAAAATATTTTTTCAGTTGCGAGTTTGCCATTAAAAAAACTGTAATCAGCAGATTGGTTGGTTGGGGTTTTATGGCATAAGACCCGCCCCCTATTTTCAGAAAAATATTATTTTGAAGCCACATACTCTTATGAATGAAGATTACCGTCACTCTTTTTCCTATTAGTTTTTGGGTATTTAAATTTTGAAGTTTCAAGCTTTTCGGTGCCTTTTCGGTTTTTGCAACATTGTTTGCTAAGATCGAGAAGTGATAAGTAGAGGGGGTTAACGAGCTTTAATGAGAAAGGGGATGAGTCTCCAAGTTAAATAAGGTAAAAAGTAGACCATCAAATTTCAAAGTAATAATTCACTTCACATATCCATAAACTTCTTCCCTGTATGTTTTCGGATGTAATTCGCTATTCAAATTACACAATTTATGCACTTCTATATAAAAGCAAAATTAATTAACTATTTTTTTTAATCTTTCTAACCACTTAAAGTAACAGTTTACTTTTGTATTCATCAATTTAAAATTGCTTTCCTTTAAATATTGCGTGTGCTTTATCGTTGTGAATTAGAATAGGATATAGAGTAGTGTTAATTTCATTTATGTTTCAGATAACAGATACTGGAATTAAAATTACTTAAATAAAATGTAACCTTTAAAAACAGAAGCTATCACTAATTTATTTTAACTGTAAAAAATACGATAGCATTGATACAAAAATACGAAACTTATAAGGCAACAAAAAAATATATATTCTGAGCGTCTCGCCGTGCCAAACAGCGCGATAACCTCGCCAAATAGCATGAAATCTCGTAACTCATAACTTTGACATGCTAGGCAGTCATGGGATCGCTCGCTTCCGTTGAAATCGGACCCGATTCCTCCTCTATTCTTCTTTCCTAACTCTATGGCTTGAGACCGTTGAAAATAACTTAATCGATTTGATTCTTTGTTCCATTCATTCGTATCAGAAGTCGGTCGAGCCACGGACGATTCGGGATTCTGTAAATAAACAAAGCTAACTAAAGAGTAAGATAAACGGTTTTCCAAAAATTTAACATTCAGTCCAATTGTTATGTTTCCAATAAGGAAGTTGCATGTGTCAGATTTTCATAAACATTCAAGTGTTCCGTAAGGTTTTTTGTATGGTAAAATGAAGTATCTAGTCAATTTTTCAATGTATAGGTAATTAAATATCTTAATTTAAAAGTCGAGAAAAAAACACATGACTGAAAACGTTTATTGTTTAAAGAGTAGCGATGACGTCAACAATCATACCATCAACTCCATTGCTTTACAACAATGGTCATCGTACGATGACGTCACATTCCAAACTCTTAGTGCTTTGAAAAAGGGGATTTTTGTTAATTTTTTTTGCAATCAAAAAATTTCTCGACCGGCCTCAAATTTTAGGTAGTGGCTTATTTTTGCATGAAGAATCGATTAAAAAAATAAGAAAAAATCATGCAACTTCCTCATTGTTATGGAAAATAAAGTAACTATACAGGGTGTCCCATAAATAGTGGGCCACACTTCTAGGGGGGATAGTAGACACCTAGACGAGTCAGAATCACATAGGAATCGGGGGTCCCAGACCAAATCCCAGGGAGTTAAAAATGGAGCGACACCCCAAAAAAATTATTGAAAAATTCAATTTGTAGAAGAACTGCTATTGGTAAAAATTTAATTATGGTCTCAAATATTGTGATTTAATATGATCTTTAAAATTATCTCAAAAGTCTTCCCCTTAAAATTTTTTTTATTATTAAAAAAGTTAAAAAACCACAAAAAAATGTGAAAATTCTGCCCAAACCTCATTTTGTATTTTGAAATCATCTCTTTTGATTTTATAATCCGAAAGATCATACTTGTAAACCCTTAAGTCCAAAGTTTCACGTAAAAATCATTAATATTCAATGCTTGAGATCCTGTAAAAGCACGGTATAAGTCCGTTTTTTTCCTCCGCAGACTGTCGTTTTGGAAACGGCTATAGGAAACCAGTTTTCGCACGCAAAAAACGAACTTAAACAGGATCTCAAGCGTTTAATATTGATGATTTTTACGTGAAACTTTGGACTTAAGGGTTTACAACTATGATCTTTCGGATTATAAAATCAAAAGAGATGATTTCGAATTACAAAATGAGGTTTGGGCAGAATTTTCAAATTTTTTTGTGGTTTTTTTAACTTTTTTAATAATAAAAATTTTTTTAAGGGGAAGACTTTTGAGATAATTTTAAAGATCATATTAAACCACAATTCTTGAGACCATAATTAAATTTCTACCAATAGCAGTTCTTCTACAAATTGAATTTTTCAATAATTTTTTTGGGGTGTCGCTCCATTTTTAACTCCCTGGGATTTGGTCTGGGACCCCCGAATCCTATGTGATTCTGACTCGTCTAGGTGTCTTCTATCCCCCCTAGAAGTGTGACCCATTATTTATGGGACACCCTGTATATTTCAAATTTTGACGCAAAAAATTCCTAGCCTTAACTAGAATAATCGTTCGTGTTATGTGTTAATCTATTTTTGTTCATAAGATATTGAATGTTAAATTTAGGGAACTCTTTGTGGAACACCCTGTAAATTTTAACGCCTAAAGGTGCAATAATATTGCGTCGCTTAAGGCGTAAAATGACATAACTGACATTTTGGCCATTTTGAGTTATGCATCAATCTGTATGCAAATCAAGGCCCCGGATCACCTGGCACCAACGATTTTGCGAAAAAATGACTCAAATCGCTGCAATCGTCAATTTTGTCATTTTAGCATAACTGCATTCGTAAGGCAAAATGACATAATTGCACGCCTTTCATTGCTTTTGTTAGGACCACAGAGAAGCGTTTCATCTCAATCCCCGGTCAAAAAGGCCTAAAATGAAGGTTTAAAACTATAATAATATTATTTTCTTTAATTAATAGCCAAACTGTTTTTTCATCTCCTGCAAAATAGGAAAAATGCAGTTATGTCATTTTGCGCCTTAAGCGACGATTGTTGCTATAACTTTAAAAAATTGCTGCTTTATGTTGTTGAAAATTAAAGCTAAACTTGTGATGGCATATTTGCTGCTATGGACAGTTTAGTAGAGGAAAAATATATTTTCTATTCTCATCAGCAAAATATCTCATTTCTTAAAGAACTCCAGGATTATTTTCCCATCTTCTTCTAAATCCTTATCAGGTAGAAAATTCCAGCGCAGATTTATCTTAATTCTACAACCGAAGAAAATTGTCTCACTCTAATTCACTTTTTGTCGATAATTTTTTTTTCTAAACGGGGATCGCGTCCATTTTTTGTATCATTTTTGTCGTCTTCGAAAACTAGCTTCAATCCGATTTCCCCGGATGTTCTCACTTAAGTGGGTTAAAAAGATTCCTATATGTGCCTTGAAATTCATTTTTCGAAGAAGTAGAAACTATAAATAATGATTCCGCGCGAGTTTTTGGCGAGGGATAATCTTGTCGTTGTTTTGGGCGATTCTCATATTGGAGAGTGGCTATTAACTAGAGCGCTCATGAGTGTTAACCCTGGATGACTTTCGTGGCAAGTAGAAATGGCAATGATTTTAATCTAGAGCAGTGTTTCCCAACGTGGGGCGTACGCCCCACCGGGGGGCAATTTGAAAATTTCTACCAAATTGCCTCCCAGGTGGGGCCCATCCAGGGGGAAAATTAAAAAAAAACTTTTTTAAAAGAAGTTTATCAAAATCTGATCCTATTATATCCTATCTGAGAATATATGTCTGAAATCTGGACCAGTATGTATCAAAACCAAGTTGAAGCCCTGTTTTTAGAGTCTAATTTCCAAACCTTTTCTGGGGGATTACCCAAGAATCGATTATCATAAAAAAATTTCACGATTTAAAAAATTTTTTATTTTTGAAAAATAAATTTTTTTTAATCAATCTGGATGAAACTTGGTATTTAAGGGTTTGGGGGGGGTGGCCTTTCAGAAAAACTAATAATAATTGGGGGTCCCCATTGGAAAAAAAAAGTTAGTGTTTCGTTTAATATGAAGACGACCCCCTAAGGACCCGAAAATTTTTTTGGTTAAAGAATACTTTAAACAATGAAAAATGACACCTCATTCGTCTTCCTAACCCAATTGGTTCGCCAGAAATCGCAACTGAGTCGTTTTTTATTTCCCCAACTGTACAGTTTCTTAATAAACATATTTCTTTTGACTTTTGATGGCGTGAAATAATTCTTAATTTTAAAAATATGATAAGAAGCTCAAAGCCTACACGCTATTCTCTCAAAACAAAAAAAAACATGTAACAAACTATATGTAAACAAAGATAATAATCAGAGAGTTAATTTGACAGTATAGATGCACCCTCTCTCATTTTCTTTCTAAGAAGAAAAATTCAGAGGGAGATACAAATTAGCGAAAATTATAGTAGGCTCGCTTAAACGTGAAAAGGGGGTTCGGTGCTCGCCCTATTCTCTATGTTGTCTCTATCATTTGGAAACGAGAATGTTGTGTGCGATTTTATCATCAAGATAAATGAAGGGAAAAGGAGCAACGAAAAATCCCTTTGTTTCAAACAACCCCGGGGTTTCTTAAGACGTTCTTTGTTGGCTCATTTTGTGAAATAAATCATTCCGATCTCTTAATTTAAGACATGCGATTCCTCCACCAGATTGCTTGGTAAAATCAAAATCCCCTTTATAATATCTTTATACAGGGTGTCCCACGAGAAGTGGCCCAACCCCTTCAACTTTTGAACCCCTTAAGATATAGTCATGAAAGTGGGGTCTAGGTATAGTAAAGTGACCATGCTTTATCTGAAAAGATAACTTTCAACGCCCTCTAGCGAATAATATCGAATAATATAATATCAAAACTGAAATGTTCTTTCCTCCTGTATCCAATCGCTTTTCACTGAAAGCTCTAGCCGCGAGTGTTAATATTAGCGTTGCCAAGTAAAATCGACAGCAGATCACGAAGTAATATGAAAGGGTTGATATTTAAACTAAAAAACCGGACTATAACCTTTTTTTTGTGATCTCGGGAAGGATATAAGCCAGCGGTTTATAAACTGTGGTCAGCGGACCCCCGGGGGTCTGCAGCGAGGGATTGATTGTGCCCCAAAGAGATAAAACAGTTTCAGTTGGCAAATTACAGACAATTTTCTGGGGTAGGACCCCCCTCTAAATTTTTTTTTTGAAAATTCTTTGGCTTACAAGGAGGTGTTCTCTTTGGATGTAACCAAAAATGTCTCAAAATGAGCTAAAACACTACTTTTTGAGGTAAATTTTAATTTATTTTTATGGGGGAGACCCCCAGACCCCCCTTATTACTTGGAGTAATTGTAAAATTTTAACATAATGAGGAAGTTGCATGATTTTTTTATATTTTTTAAACGATTCCTCTTGCAAAAATAAGCAACTACCCAAAATTTGAGGCCGATCGAGAAATTTTTTGATTGGCCAAAAAATTAACAAAAATCCCCTTTTTAAAAGCGCGCGAAAACGCCAAGAGTTTGGGATGTGACGTCATCTTATACTAAACATTGTAAAGCAATGGAGTTGATGGTATTATTGTTGACATCTTTAAACAATAAACGTTTTCAGTCACGTGTTTTTTTCTCGACTTTTAAATTAAAATATTTAATTACCTGTACATTTTTTTTGAAAAATTGACTAGATATTTGATTTTAGCATACAAAAAACCATACGGAACACTTGTTTGTTTTTGAAAATCTGACACATGCAACTTCCTTATTTTAATGCTACTTTTAAGTAACTTAATACTCAACTCATAAGTGAGGGGGGACCTTTGGAATAACGTTGAGTCAACCTCCGCCCCAAACTAAAGTCTGGGAGTGGGTCTGGTTGTTCAAAATATTGGGGCGCCGCGATATTTGGAAAGTGAAAAAATATTCCATATCAGCCGTAGTCAGAGTAATCACTATGATTTCCCCCGAACCATGTTCGGACATATTCTGCACCCCCTGGAACCCCCTGAACATATTTGAATTGGCGAACGGTCCCTTGTTGTCTGGACCACAAGACAAAAGGGAGGGTGAAGGAAAAGAAGTAAGGAAACACAGATAAGAGCACCCTTTTGTCCCCGCAGGATCTGAGATTCGGCACGTTCCGGAAAACCCCTTTGCTTCCTTTTGGCAAGTTGGTCTATTTGAAAGTGACCATCGATTAATATCCAGGGCAGTGTTTCCCAACCTTTTTCGGTCCATGCCCCACCGAACCCTTTCTAAATTTTTCATGCCCACATGTCTATTTTTTTTTCGAAATTCCTTCATGGAAATTAAAATAAACCTTGAGGTCCTTGCCTCTCCTGGGGACAATTTGGTTGACAATTTTCAAATTGCCCCTCGTTGGGAAACACTGATCTAGGGTGTTTCTACAAATACGGCTTTCTGTATGTTTAACAAAATTCGAGAAAAATGTAAAAACTCAAAGTATAATAATTTTTCTTTATAATATTTACAATATTATGTTTGAAATGTACAGATTTCAATACGGGTAATAGAACAAGGGGTCACAATTGTATAGAAAGCATTATTTTTTAATAGGGTAGTGGACAGATGGAATGCCTTGCCTGAAACAATTGTAAATTCAAGTAGGGTAAACGAGTTGAAGAGGAAAATTGACAGTTACTGGGATTCCGGTAGTGTGGGTTACAAAGACTGGACCAACCTTGCTGGGCTTACGCCTGTAGTTGGTCGACTTAATTTGTATTTAGGTGTTATAACAAATCCGCCCAAACAACTTTGCACAGCCAGAAGCGTTAACAGTGGCCCAGAAAATGTTTTAGGGCCCAATATTTAACCAAGAGCACATTTTCTATCTCTAAACACGGTTAAATTTGTCAGTAAGAACATCAAAAACGCATGAACTTGATTTTTAGTGAAAACCACCGCCCCTGATACGTTGTTTTCCTGCATAGCATATTGATCAAACGTTGAGAAAAGCTAACTTTAAGCTAGTTAACTAAAAGCTAGTTTTGTCCGTAATCTGTCATTTAAACGCGCTAATTTCAGTCTTTCCCCTTACTCAGTATTTAATTTATCATCCCAATTATCAATTAATTAATTGACTGATATTGCTAATAGAATAAAAATCCTATTAACTTCGAATCATCATCGGAGATCAAAAAGAGTTTTTCTTTCTTCATTATCTCAAATCTCATTTTATTCCCAGTGAGGGACTAATCAATTCTCTCGACTTGTATAAGCTTTTCCCCCTGTTTTACGTTGTTTTGTTCATTCATCCATTTATTTGCTGATATTCTTTTTTTTAAAAAAGAGTATTTTTTCGTTTATGTTTTTCATTTTGAATAATCTTTTCGTTATTGCTGGGATTTTTTATTTGACCAGAATTCTTTTACAAATACAAATACAAATTAAGTCGACCAACTACAGGCGTAAGCCCCAGCAAGGTTGGTCCGGTCTTTTTAACCCAAACTACCGGAATCCCAGTAACTGTCAATTTTCCTCTTGAACTCGTTTACCCCACTTGAATTTACAATTGTTTCAGGCTATCATCTATCCACTACCCTATTAAAAAAATAATGCTTGCTACAATCCGTCTTAAGTTTTACTTTATTCAATTTGAAATTGTGACCCCTTGTTCTATTACCCGTATTGAAATCTAGTCCCTCTGTGTCCCCTTGCTTTTTAAAAAGTTGAATCAAATCCCCTCTAATCCTTCTCTTCTCTAGAGTGAACATATTTAGCTTCTTTAATCTTCCCTCAAAACTTAAACTGGATATACCCTTGACCATTTTAGTAGCCCTATGCTGAACCCTTTGAATTGAATCAAAATCTTTTTTTAAGTATGGAGACCAAAAAAGAGTATTTTTTCGTTTATGTTTTTCATTTTGAATAATCTTTTCGCAATTGGGATTTTTTATTTGACCTGAATTCTTTTCCCGTTCGTCTTCACGCACAAGGTTCGCCTGAAATTCCTGAACAACTCCTCCTAAAATTTGCTTTATTTTTCCAAGGGCCCTCCTTGATAATCCCGAAAAAAAATACGCTTATTCTCCTGAATTTTCCTCCAACTCCTGAAATAGAAAAAATACAATTCCGTACACTTCTACTTTGATTTTTTGCATAAATGAGGCATCGTTGTAAAGGTCATGAAATCTAGAATCTGAAACATTCAAAATCTCAAAATCAAGTTTTTGAAGATATCAAAGGTATACTGACTCCCCTTAAAAGCGTATTTCCGATTTTGAATGCGTGAAATACGCTCTCAGAGGCGTTAAAAATATCTCTGCTCATACTCCCGAGTTCCGACCTCCCCTCTTTCTTCCTGTTAGTTTCCTTTGGGGAGGATCCGCCAGTAGTGTCATGCGAGTTTTCATTCGTAAAGCTGTTGCGGTGGGAAAACAACATTCACACGCATTTATCTCTAACAGTTAAAGGGCCTTAATTATTTCCCTGCTGCTGATGGAGTGCCCGGAAGCACGCACCTAATTAAATCCCCTTTATTCGAACGGAATGCTAATGTTGGTGGTTTAAGATTTTTTCCCTATGCATTTTGGGGGATGGGTGAATCTTGCGGACAGGTGTTTATGTGATAGTGTCCAACCTTTTTTTGTTGAAATATAATCATTGTAATAGCGGGATAATATTAAAAATTATATTATATATCAAATATTAAAATATTAAAAGTCAGGGAAAGTTGCTCATTTTGGCCAAAATCCTGGAAAATCATAAAAAATATACATGGAAAATGAAAATTTTTAATGTTTGCGTGTCAATTTCGGCTCTAGTAAGTGAAAAAATAGTCAATTTATGGAAAATTATATGTTGAGAAGTATCCGAAAAATTCCGTGAATTACTTGTTTTTTTACCGAAAAATCTTAAAAATTGACCTGTAAAAAAAGTGATGGAATTTTATTTCTGAAATTGAGTGGGGGAACCCTGCCCCGAGCGAACAAATATTATGCAACGTTCGATAACTCCTCCTGAGGCAAAAAAAGGAGCGAATGTTTTTGTAACGAGCATTGCATTTTCATCGCCTCATATATCCTCCAGAATTAGCATAAGGTGGGGAGAGAATGTTCTATGGAATATGGAGAAGGATTTTTTTTACTTCTTTTTGAGGAGATAGGGAAAGATGGGTATTTTTTTTCTTCAAGTGGACATCTTCTGATGTGGGTGACATTGTCAAGAGTGTCGATAGGTAGTCGAGGGTTAGGGCAGGGGTTCTGTATTTTGAACGCTGTGATAGCACTACGTGCCATTCATTTTCACAAAATTCCATGTACTTTTCACAATTTTTTGCAATTTTTACGAAATTCCTGAAACATACTTTTGACACTAGTTAAACTACTGCTAAACCAACGATAGTTAAAGGGTTTGACAACACTGGTGTGACATATAGGCTAGTGTATGTAATAGGATCTAGTGAACTGATTTATTTTTATATTACTATTGTGAATAGTTTTGGCAACTTTGTTAGATTTGATGTATTTTTTAGATAATTTGAATTAAGTCAAGGTATATAAACTAACAAGGTAGGCTCATAAGTGACGTCACCCAGGATATAAAATAACGGACCAATCAATGACGAGCATATCAGCCAATACAACGCCATTGCAATGCAACAGATCGTAGATACATCAGGATTAACTGGGTCGATATTATTGAAATTCATTATTTAGTTTGTTTTAAAACGTATGAATAAAATCACCCACTTATTTAAAAAAATTAGTATAAAAATATTAAAAAAGATAATTAAAGTGACAGACGATTTTAAGAATACTATTTCTGAATCTCAAATAAAAATAAACAAGCTGACTGGACTGTAAAAGGATCATTAAAGGTAAATGCACTAAAATTTTGAATAAATCCATTATTAAATTAAATTAATTAGTTCTTAGATTTTAGCTCACTGTTTTCCATATTTTCAAGTACTTGATTTATTTAGATACTGAATATTTTTTGTTTTAAAAATCTAAACTGCTTCGATACAATGGATATTCAAGTTTGACATAGCAAAACAGCGATATTAATTTTATCATAACAAGAATGTTCTGAAAAGTTTTCATGATTGAATATTTGCTTAATATTTTGTTTTCTTTGTATCAGCAGCTGTTTTAATTTCATTTATACAAGTTAGTAATTAAAATCAATAAGCAGAGAGATTGAAGCACATCGTTGTAGAGCTCAAGGTTCATATTTTTGATCGGCTATTATTGAGTTAAAATTATTGTTCTAATTCAAAACACTTGATAACCTATAAACATGTTCGTAATTGTGTCCAGTGTAAACTGTTATAAAAGTTTCTTTGGTCCTTATTTTAAGAAAAATCGCCAAAAATAAGCATTTTCCGATGCTGTGAATAGGGAATATATCCTGGGTGACGTCATTTTCAAAAGCCATGCCTTTTTCGCCGGAAGAGCATACCTTGTTAGTTTATATACCTTGGAATTAAGTTATGTTTTAGGTTTTGACAATAGATAGGAATAGAGTATTTGATTGGAATTGGTAGTTTAACGTATGTGATGTGCGAGAGTTTTATTGAGTTGTTAACTTTTACCTAAATCTCTCTATTCTAAAAAAAAGTTTTTGGTGAACGGTTTCCAGAGAAAGGCTTTTTAATTACTGAACCGAATGACACATATATGGTATCAAAATGTCCGGATTCTTTCCGGATTTCCGAGTAAGCCCTTCGATTTTTCAAAATAATTCTCAATTTTAAAATATTTCCATTTTTTTAGATAACGGATAAGGTCGCAGTTATAAAGCAAGTACTGTCAATCAAATTATTATGCATCCAATCACAACGTCCGATTGATGCTTTATTTTAAGATGAAACATGTTTTTTCACCTTTCAAAAAAAGTACTTTCTTGATGAAATATCACTCAAAGACTGATAAAAACATATTCTAAAAACTTACATGAACGCCATTTTATACTAAAATTTCACACTTTTTGTCCAATATTTATAATTTTTATTCTGATTTTATCGAAATTGTAAACATAGTGATGTTTTGTCTCTTATTGTTTTCAATTGCTTAAACGGTATTGTTTAACAAGTCTGGGTTTAAAAAAAATATGAATGATAAACACTAGGCATATTATACTATCGAGTTACTTTAAAATAATATTTTTTGTTTGGTCCGAATATTGATAAACAATTAGAATTAGTTATTTTTATAATCATAGATTAAAAATAATTAAGATGAATATTTTTAAAAACATTTCGTTTAAATTTTTGATAAGTTCGAGTTAATATACAGGGTGATTCAGAAATAATCATCAATAATTGGGGGGTAGGTAGAGGGGCCCTAGACAAGCATATTTTGAATAGGGATGGTGGGGCGCAGCCTTGCCGTTAAAGAGCTAGGACCTAATGTAGTGCGAGCGCGTTTCAAAAGACCATTTTTACGAGGCCCTTGTGACGAAACAAAACATAATGAAATAAAAAAAATTATTGCATGAGATACAGGAGTATCCGTACTACTTAAATCCTCAATGTGATAGAAATTGGACTACTTGCTAAACCATGGGGTGAGTTTCAAAAGTGCAATATTAATCTTTTAGTCAAAGAATGGAGTTCCCTTAATGGTATTTAGAAAAATGATGATCGGGGAAGGAATTTTCAATGATCAATGTAACGATCTTTGAAAATTCCTTCCCGGATCATCATTTTTCTAAATACCATTAAGGGAACTCCATTCTTTGACTAAAAGATTAATATTGCACTTTTGAAACTCACTCCACGGTTTAGAAAGTGGTTCAAATTCTATCGAATTCATGGTGTAAGTAGTAGGGATACTTTCTTACCTCATGCAATAGATTTTTTCATTTTATTATGTCTTGTTTCGTCACACGGGCCTTCTAAAAACGGCCTTTTGAAACGCGTTTGCACTACATTAGGTCCTAGCTCTTTAACGGTAAGGCTGCGCCCCACCATCCCTTTTCGAAATATTCTGGTCTAAAGCCCCTCTAACTTCTCCGCAATTATTGATGATTATTTCTGAATCACCCTGTATACTCAAACTTTTAAGGGAGATTTTTTCATGGAGGGGATTTGAAGTATTTTTAATAAGTTGGTTGAGGTTTTTTCTGTAAATTGTTTAATTGTTTGTGTTAAGTTCAAAGAGTTGGAATTTGTGGGAATTGCGAAGCAATTCCAAAAGGTCCTGCGTGAGCAGTTTACGGGGGTTGGCGAGCGATAGCGAGCAGGGGGCGGTAGCTCCCTAGTTTATTAAACAATAGTATTTTTATAAAGCCTGAATTTCTTTTAAAAGTCATCTACACCTGAGAGAGTTTCCACCTGGATTACACAAAGAAAAATGTTTCGCTATGAAACAACTACAGGGAAAGCGACAGCTGTAACTATATTTCAGAGGGGAGGAAGTTGAGGGGTAGTTGATCGAAAGAGGAAGAGACATTTGCTTGTTTAAGGAAGCAAGACCCCAACTATCACCGGTTACCCAAATATCGGCCATGCAAAGTCTGTAAAAAAGCAGTATCTTAACAGGGGTTCATCTAGAAAGAAATTGGGTCCGTTTAGTGACCCTTCACAAAATTCTAATCACTAAAAAGGACTTTAGAAAAGTCCAAACATTTAAAGTGGTTTGAAAATTGTTTTCAAATGTGTTTCAATCATTTTAGATAGAATGGAATTTGCCAGATTTTGGGTAAATTTTATAAGTTAAGAATGCTGCGGTTGTACCTTCATTTTTTAAACAAAATTCCTAAAAAAAAGTCCTTTGCAGAAAAACCATGATGAACCCTCACGGATCTTTCTAAACTACGAAAAACGAAATTATTCTCAAGCACCTATTGATGGGAAATATTTTACGACGACGTAATAACTAACAAACTCACTTAGGACGCAGAACAAAAAAACCCTCATTCCAAGACAATCATCACCATTCGAACAACGACGCCTCCAGCAAACGATATAACCCATTCGAATGGGGGAGGGGGTCGTTCGAATGAGACGCAAAAACAGATCGCGGGACCCATTAGGCCTAATTGGAGGCGAGAAGACGACGTTCGAAATCGAATATCCCAAGAGGGAATGTTCGAGAACATTAAGGACGGAGGTGTTTTTCCAGATTCCGTTTATTAGGGGGGGTTCGTTCGATTTCTGTACGCAAACGAAAATGGATGCGACGCATTTAGGGAAATAAGGTGATTCGGGGAACGTTATGATGACGTTTTTGCAAGATGTGGAAGAATTTGTCGAGATGTGTTGTTAAAGGGGGGAAGGGTTGAGGGGGAGAGGACAAGAAAGGTTTTGAGGGAGGAAATACTCAATACAGAAAATTTTTTCTTAGTTATTAACAGAAGAACAGTTAGTCAGGGACCAATCCAGGATTTGAAACATAGCCCCCATTTTAGTGAAAAAATTACACAGCATTTTATTTTTTTGTGAAAAATTGTAACATCTTTTTAAATTTGTGTGAAATTTTTATTACTACTTTAATAGAAACTGTTAAAATTAATGAAATCAGCATGAAATTACAGATTTATTCAGTTTTATAGCAATTTGAATACTTAACTATAAGCAACTCCCATATCATTAAAAATAATTTTTGTGAAGGAGCCGTTTTTGTTTGTGCATTTTTTGTGAAGGTGCCGATAAACGGTACCAAAACTGGCCTGTATTAGTCCCTCTTAGTGTTCTGTTTATATTAGAAGAAATAAAAGTACGTTATTACTCCCGCTAAAAAACCTGTCAAGCGGATTTGGGCACCATGTAACGAGGAATCTTGCCTATATTTATTGTTATTATCAATATAATAAAAAAATGTTAAGTTAGTTTGAAGGACATGATAGTAAAAGTAGGTTGGAAAGGATAGCAAAAGGGTCACTTGCTTTGGATGAGGGAGAAACGATTGATTGGACGTTTGCTTGCTCATAAAAAGACCCTTCTTTGTCTCATTTTTTTTCATTTGGAAGCCGAGATAAGTTCCCTCCCCACACAGAATTTTTGATTGACCCCTGAAATTCTCCCTGGACTCTATAAAAATGCCCGAAATTTCTCCCAAATGCATAGTTTTCAAGTTTCTTATCTTGGTTTTAAAAGATTTTTCTATATATGAGTGATAGGCCCTTAGAAAAGGAAAAAAATCATTCCCCACTTTGCTATATGCGTGGATTGTATCCAGGGTTTTCACGGTCAAGTGAGCATGCCTTTTCGCTCGATTTGCCCCTGATCAGTTATAACTTTTTTTCTCTACTACTCCGGAATTGGATTGGAATCCAGAATTGCAATCCAGTTTGTTTGAGGCATAGCGAAAAAGTTTCTGTTTTACCTGGTTTCCCTGGTTGTTGTCGACTGAATATACTACAGGGTGTCCCAAAAAAAGACTTGACGCATTTTAAAAATCAATAACTAAAAACTCGAAAAAACTAAAAAAGATAAAATACGCGGCTTTTGTTGCGTTCTTAGACGTGAGACTCCCAGGAGTAGCAAACCGCGTATTTTTCTCTTTTTTAGACTTAAGACACTCTGTATGTAAGGGTTGGCTGGATTGGACCCAATGGTGAAAAAAAAAGTGAAAACAAAACATTTTGGAGGACCCATTTTTTATGGGGGGGTTTTCAAGAAATATCAAGATTTTGGCAGTTTTTATACAGAAGAAAAACATTTAACGAAATAACATACCAAGAACTGCAGTTGAGTGGTTTTTTTCAAAAATTTTTAACCAGGTTGCAATGAAGTTTTTTTTCATTATTTTTCCATACTTAAAAAAAGATATTGATTCAATTGAAAGGGTTCAGCATAGGGCTACTAAAATGGTCAAGGGTATATCCAGTTTAAGTTATGAGGGAAGATTAAAGAAGCTAAATATGTTCACTCTAGAGAGAAGAAGGATTAGAGGGGATTTGATTCAACTTTTTAAAATGCAAGGGGGCACAGAGGGACTAGATTTCAATACGGGTAATAGAACAAGGGGTCACAATTTCAAATTGAATAAAGTAAAATTTAAGACGGAGTGTAGAAAGCATTATTTTTTTAATAGGAAGTAGTGGATAAATGGAATGCGTTGCCTGAAACAATTGTAAATTCAAGAGGGGTAAACGAGTTCAAGAGGAAAATTGACAGATACTGGGATTCCTGTAGTTTGAGTTAACAAGACTGGACCAACCTTGCTGGGCTTACGCCTGTAGTTGGTCGACTTAATTTGTATTTGTATTACTTTCATTTTGGCAGAACACGTTAAACATAAAAAGAACTCACTAAAATTTGAAAAAAAACACTTACTATAAAGGAGAAAACCACTTAATTTAAAAAAAACCACACATTTTCCGAAAAAACTCTGTTTTATATGGGTTTTTTTTCAGGATTTTATTGAAGGTTCCAAATTTAAACTTAGTGGTCCGCAGACTTCTCTGAGTTGGGAACCACTGGTTTAAGAAGTACCGACAAATCCGCACTATTTCAGTCCCTCTCGACTTATTTGATTGAGAGTAGAAAATTTTGTCATCCCGTATCGAATATTCATCGTTTCGGAAACACCCCCTGGGTTCGACCGAATGTCCATCGGAGCGTTCGAATTCTCCCGAATTAGTTTGCGCGCGCGATATATTTATGTACCGCTGCCTCCTTGTAAGTAAAGGGAAATAAAGCAAAAGTCGACGTTTCGAGTAGGTTTTTTTTAAAGTTAAAAAAAAATAATTCTCAAAGCTGGAGTGGTGTAGTTCGGTCTCATTCCAGCTTCAAAAAGATGAAGAATTTTATACTTTTACGGGGTGCGCACAGTCCTCAAAAACTCCTTAGATACTTAAGATAGTACTTTGCTAGATAACCTCAGGTGATTAGTCACAGCTTTTGCAGTAGAACTGCAAAAGCTGTAATCAATTAAGGAATTAAAAGCTGTGACTAATCTAATTAAATTTGAAATGAGAAATTTTCTACTCAATGAACTAAGAATACTTTTAGTCATTCACTTAAGTCAGTGGTGCCCAACCTACGGCCCACGGGCCAAATGTGGCCCGCGAGGCTGATCCATGTGGCCCGCGGACTCGTTAAATCTTAAAAACAAAAACCCCCTTCAGAAATCTTCCAAGAAAACCACAAAATCATGCGAGACATTATGGCACTTACATCTAAAAAAAGATTATATAAAAAAGGAATTCTTTAACATCCAGTAAAAATGTTTTTCTTTACTTCTCTGTTTTGGTTTTTTTCTAGATACGGGAAATTTGCCATTGGATAAATATTTTTCATTATCAGTTAGCCATTTGAATTCAGTTTATAAGGATCTTTTTGGAACCAAACTTCCAAAAGATGTCCGATCGTAAAAAGTTGAAGATTAACTCGGAATGCCGAAACTTTCAAAAAGAGGTGGACAAATTCATATTTCTTCATTCAGCGAGAAAATAAACCATTGTGTCTTTTATGTAAGGAGACTTTGAACAAACTGTGTTTGGGAACAAACATTATCTGTTCTGAAAAGAACAAAAACTAGTGCTCGATCTCGACTTACAGAAAATGATCTTAATTCAGTTTTAAGGATAAGTGTTACGAATTTGGAGCCGAATTTACAAGAACCAGTATCCTCCAAACAGATGCAAACTTATTGAAAACGGTTAATTTTTCTTTATGTTTAGAAAAATCCTTAAAAGTGTTTTTTATGTGGCCCGCGAGATAAATTTTCATAAGCAAATTGGCCCTCGTGAAAAAAAAGGTTGGGAACCACTGGGATAGGGCATGGTCACTTTACTGTACCGTTACCTTGATTGCATAGCCTTAGCTTGTTCCGTTAGCAATTTATTTCAGGGTAAAGGGACTTTCCTATGCACTCTGTCTATTTTGACATGAAATTTAAAAAAAGTCCTAAAATTTGATCCTCAAAATTACTTGGGCCACCGCTTTCGAAAAATCCCTTATTTGGTGACTTGGACCGCTGAGTATCTGAGGTGGCGTTTCGGCCGTTTGCATTCGATTTGGCTGCTCCGGGGCTGTGGGGTGAGTCGGGCTGGAAACGCACTTGGGTTGAGTTGTTCCGAGGGCGGCCGCAGGCTGAGAAATCGGTGGTTTCCTACTAAACTATTATGGGTTAGGAACTGATAGTTTAGTTTCCGAGGAAGGACGGTCATATAGTGCTGTACAATAAAGACCGTTAATTTTTTATATAAACATCTTTAATGAAACTTATATCATACATAACTCCTGTTCCAATTTTTTAACCACAGAGTATAGAGCTTAACAGAGTGTTCATCTCCATAGACGCTAATGGCAACTTTTTTCCCATAGACAAACGTCAGGCCAAACGGACCCACCTCCTTTAATACCACGTCATTCCTGCTAATTCTCTGTCATTCTCCCACTGAAGCTGTCACTCAAATCCAAATCGGAAAAACAACACCGATGAAATTTAAATGCCTCTTGCCTTATCCAATCAGGAATCACTTTATTATTTTCACGCATTTATTTTTTTCTGATTGGCTGCTAGTGAACTGATTTATAATATGCGAGCTGAATTAAATTAATTACCTAAGGAGGAAAAAGGCCGTTTGGTATCTCTGTTAAGCTCTATACTATGTGTTTTTAACTACCAAAAAAAGCGTGCTTAAAAATAACATCTCTCTTAAATTAAATAAAATAACTAGTCACAAATGTTGTGAACACTAGTTCATTACATTCTACTAGTTCCTACTAGAACACTAGTTCTAGTAACACCATAACAGGGTTTGTTTTGCAATTGTTAACCACCCCAATGGAAAATAAACCTTTACAGGGTGTTAAAAACAAGGCTCGTAGCTTTATTTTTATGAGAGTCCTTTATCTACTGACGGTACTTACAAGTCCCGCCATCTTTAAAACTACGCAGAACAACAATTCTTACTGACGAGAGTTTTCAGACACACTCTTTCAGCTTTCCTCTTCCAGGATAAAAAGCAGCAAAGGTTCTATGGCGAGTATTTTAGCGTTAAATGAGAATAGATTTAACTAAAGTTGTGCTTTCTTCGGTCACTTTGATCGGATTCCCATCATTGTCATTTTTATTCCCTGAAAATCAAAAGTAAAGTTTAAAAGGCAGGACCCCTCGCATCCATCCCATCCGGTTAAAGACGCCCACGAATCCGATCCGGATAATGGATAATCCATCCGGAACCCTGTGATTCGTACCTTGTTTTTGCACCCACGGCCTCAATCAGGCGCGGATCCAGCACGGCTCCAAGGGGGGGCACTTTTCCAGAAAAGATCCCCTTGTGGTACCATTGGGGGTATGGGGGTCCTCCACCAGAAAAAAAATTTTAAATTTGACGTGTAAAAGTAGGGTTTTAAGTTTTAACTCATTTTTAGAAACGTTTTGAGTCTAAGGGGGGGCACTTTTCAACACTATTACCTTTACTTTTTGACCCAAAATGTCAAAATTTTGGAGATTTCCTAACAGTAATAACTAAATACCCCATTTTTATACTAATGGGGGGTATGGGGGTTCTTCCCCCAGAAAAAATTTTAAATTAGTTCTTTTAAAAATAATTAGTTTTTACTCATTTTGGGAACCTTTTTGGGGCTCCAAGGGGAGGCACTTTCCAGAGGGCCAACCCCCTGGATCCGCTACTGGCCTCATTTCGAAAGTGACGTTGTCTTGTTGTCTGGTTAACCCTTCATCTTCTACTGTATGACATTAATAAGAAAGAGAGATAACTTCTTCCTTGGGGTGAGAACGGTGTCTGATCGAAATGTTTTCCACTGCAGAGCATCTGTCACCTGTAGAAGTTGCTTTCCAGCAAGAAGTCTCGGCAGGCAGGGAAACGCAACAACGAGCGAGCTCTAAAATATGTTCCGCCCGTTCGTTACTCCTGAAATTTGCTTTCTTCTTCTTTAGGCCCTTAAAACTCCTGAATGTTGTGTTGTCTCCTTATTTTCTTCCTGAAAAAACATCTATTCAAGAGCAAGTTTTACAGTGAAATCCCGATACAACCAAAAATCTAGTTATTACGAAAGTCCCCAACCATTTTTATTAGTTGAATTATACAACCGTTACTGTTACAGCAACGAAGATATTTTGCTGTCCCTCCCCTGAAGTTCGTTGTAACGGTATTTTACTGGTGGAATTAATTGTTTTTTTTTAAATCGTTCCGTTGAAATGGGGGAAATTCTATCATATTTTGCAGTTATTTTGTTCAATAATTCATTCTGATACTGGTAACATGTGAAGTACTATAAATTTAATAATTATTCGCGTTACCTCCTGATTTTTTTTGTAATTCACTCGGTAAAAAAGACTCCTGAAATTTACTACAGTCGAATCCGCTTAATGTGATCGCAACTGTCCGAGATTAAACTGATAACATTATCCGATTGATAACAATATGCGATTTGATATAAAAAAGTAGCAGACAATGTAACTATATTGTTTGCTTTAAAATCAAAATATTGTACTCGTAATTAATGTATTTAAAACCATTTTTACACTATGTATTTGACAACTTAAAATTTTTAGGGGAAAATATAAGAGAAGTTCAAATAAAAAAAAATAAAATAATCGCTTACTTTATAATTTTATTTATATAGAAAGGTCTCTCTTTTTGTGTGCACTCCATTGGATCCTTCTAATCTAATAAACCACTTATTTTATAATCTGAATTCCAATAAATAAGGGAAAATTAAAATATCTTATCAGAAACATCTGCAAAGCGCGGATGGTTTCTCACAAGCATGGTTTCGGACCTCCCCCCTGTAACCGTTTACTATCAATATACGGAATGTTTTCTTGTTTTTACTAATGAGTTTCAGAAAAAAAGAAACGCCAGATGTTCTAGGGTGGGGCAGAGATGTTTACTTGAAGAAATTGGGCTTCAAAACGAAACCCGATACCGAATAGCGGACGTTTTTCAGGAGATATGGACAAAATTTGATAACATTAAGCGGCGTGTTGATCCATAGTTGATCACATTAAACGATACATTTTACATTAAATTAAATAGGAATGATCGGGACCTGTCGATTTCGATAACATTATCCGATTGATAACATTAACCGTGATCACATTAAGCGGATTCAACTGTACCTTGAACCAGGGTTGGCAAAAACCAAGTGGGTTGGGGTTTTCGGGTTTTTTTAATAAAACCATGAAAAAACTCATATAAAACTAGGTTTTTCGGAAAAAGTGTAGGTTTTTCAAATTTAAGTGGTTTTCTCCTATATAGTAAGAGGATTTTTTTCTAATTTGAGTGAGTTCTTACTATGTTAAATGTGTTCTGTCACAATAATGTCATTTTTTCCATAATTAAGTGGTTTTTTCAAAGTTGAAACTTTTTATACGTTGAAAAAACCCACTGAAATTTTAAAAACATCCCTTTGAAACCCGGTTAAAATTTTGAAAAAAAAACCACTCAACTGCAGTTCTTGGTATGTTATTACGTTAAATGTTTTTCTTCAATATTAAAACTGCCAAAATCTTGATTTTTCGTGGGAAAAAACCCAAAAAAGGACCCTAAATATGAGTTTTTTCACTTTGTTTTCTTTTAGAAAAAACTCATTGAG
This sequence comes from Tetragnatha versicolor, assembly GCA_024610705.1. NCBI lineage: Eukaryota > Metazoa > Arthropoda > Arachnida > Araneae > Tetragnathidae > Tetragnatha > Tetragnatha versicolor. The sequence continues at coordinate 425,796 of JANDEH010000046.1, forward strand.
TCCAATCCAGCCAACCCTATCTTGATCCCTGTTTACATATAAGCCGGTCTACAGAATTTACTTTATAATCGAAGTTGGTCTCCCCATTTTGGAATCCGCTTAAACTCCTTTTTGAATAATAAGGTAAAAGCAGTAACAGAACTCTGCTCGCCTGTGATGGAGGGGGTGGGGGGGTCGAAATGGCAGGGCGCACGCGCCGAGTGTCTTGGCCTTTTCTCTCTCCCAGTCCGTCCTCGGCCGCCAGAGAAGAGTGCCATGAAACTCCCGCAGGTGGTGAGTGTCTCTCTTTCCCTTTATCTGTTGAGGGCATAAGGGGACGCCCATAAATTACGTGATGTGTTTTTTCAAAATTTTGGACCCCTTCCTCCCCTTTGGTGAGATTTTGCCGAACCCATCCCTCCCCCCTCAAATTCTCACGTGATATTTTTACTATAACTTTTTAGCAAATAAATTAGTGTAGATATCTGCTCTAGATATGTTCTATACTTAGACAGCAACTTAAGTTGAACCTACTACGTCCCTAACAAAGTACTGTTCGACCAACGATAGTAAAAGGGTCACGTGATTTTTACAGACTTTGCACGGCCGATAGTTGGGGTCTTGCTTCTATGCAAATGTCTCTTTCGATCAACTGCCCCTCAACTTCCACCTGTCTCCCCTCCGAAATACTAGTTCCAGCGTTGTCAAAATCACGTGACTCTTTTACTATCGTTGGTTTAGCAGTAGTTCCCATCGCGGTGTCTGAATTTCGAGTGAACGTCAATTTTAAATTATTATTATTTCGTTAAACCATGTATATAAATATTATCTTTTTATCACGCGTATCGAAACTCCTCCTATCAACCCAACATGCTCTGTGTTGTTTACTCACTTTCTCCTTCCGCGTAGTGACGTAGAACCGGGTTCAGGAAACGTTGCTGTAAAGTAATATATCAGCTTTACTTATAGTATTTTAGTATTATATCACTTTACATACACATTACTAAAGCTTTGATACAAATCCTTGTTGCAATCCAAAACATGGTCTACTAAACAAACCTATTATTATCTTTTGACTAACTGGCAAATGATTCGCTGTTTTGATAAATAAAAAGATAGGAGAAAAAAACCCTCACATTTTCTAAACTAAAAGTTGACGTGATATTTTAATTGACTCCCCCCCCATGGTGAGATTTTGCTGAACCCCCCTCTTTGACCTCACGTAATTTATGGATGTCCCCTAAACAATAAAGAATAGAATAAAGTGGGTCTGGGGGTGTAGCGAAAAAACGTTCAAAAAACAAAAAAACTCATAACTTTGCACATATAATAAATTTGTTTTTTATTGAACGGTTTTAGTATTAGCGGTTTTTTCGTATATCCGCAATTTGTTTTTATTTAAGTGCACCCCACCTTATAATTTCAAAGTCTAACGTCCTTGGTAGGAATTCTATTGTAACGTCGTTTAAACTAGTTTTCAGAAACCATAGTTTTTGGTTAGTTTGTTTGAATTAAATTGTTTTTGATAATTCCAAAGTTTAACATCGTTGGTAGGAATTTTATTGTTATGTAAAGTCGCGTCGTTTAAACTAGTTTTCAGAGAACACGTTATTTTGATGATTATTGTGTGTGATGTCACAATGAATTGTTGCTCCTCTTGTCACAAAGTGTCACTTGTCAGATTGCTAACCCCCCTACCCTCCTAGTGTGACATCATTTATCCCTTGAAACATATTTTCGCCACACCTCAACACAAAAAGATTTTTACGAAGTTTACTCATGTATGTCGTCGCTTAAGGCGCAAAATGACATAACTGCATTTTCCCTATTTTGCAGGAGATGAAAAAAACAGTTTGGCTATTAATTAAAGAAAATAATATTATTATAGTTTTAAAATTTCATTTTAGGCCTTTTTGACCGGGGATTGAGATCAAACGCTTCTCTGTGGCCCTAACAATATCAATGAAAGGCGTGCAATTATGTCATTTTGCCTTACGAATGCAGTTATGCTAAAATGACAAAATCGACGATTGCAGCGATTTGAGTCATTTTTTCGCAAAATCGTTGGTGCCAGGTGATCCGGGGCCGGGATTTGCATAAAGATTGATGCATAACTCAAAATGGCCAAAATGTCAGTTATGTCATTTTGCGCCTTAAGCGACGATGTGTATCGCGCATATCGTCATAATTTTCTTTTACTTCTGGACTGAGATTTATCGACTCGGGTAATTTTCCACCTTTAATTTCAATACATAATAATAAATGTTTTGCATTAGATCATCCGAAACTTTTGAAGTTCCAACCTTTTCCAAGGACGCACTTTTACATTATTTTTTTTGATCGTGCGTTACAGAATTTCCAATGGCTGCGAGTTTATTAATTGAGTTAGCGAATAGAATAGCCTTTTGTTTGTTATTTTGATTTTTGCGTTTAAGGGTTGACTCATAACCATTTTTTTGAAGTCACTTGAGACTTTGTGTCTCAAAGAACTTTTATCGTGTATTTCAGAGTTTTAAAAGGGAGGCAATTATATGACCTAATAGCATTAGTTGTGTTCAGAGATAATTTTAACCCCTTTAAGAGCGTATTTCACGCATTGAAAATCGGAAATACGCTTTAGAAAACTTGGCAGGACTATTTTCACGCTTTGAATTTACAACAAAGGTTTAGCTTAAAAAATGCATAAAGCCCTACCGAAAACAACGAATATTTTTTGTCTACTCAAAACACCAACTTTTATATTTTTACTAATTGTTTGTTTGGATTGTTTTAATTTGTTTACAAATACTTAACATATTTTTAATTGTTAAAAACTAAATAGCATACACATTTTTTTCTATTTCATTTTTTGTCCAGTAAAAAAGTAAGTATTTTTATAGAAAATATGTATTTGTAGTTTATGTTATTTCCGTGTTTCTTCACTCCTCCTAAAAAAAGACAAGGAGTATTCCTCCAAAACAATCCTAGGATTAACACTGGTTGTATTAATTAACCAACTGATATTGCGCTTATATACGCTGCACTTTACAACAATCAATTACCTACTCCCAAACAGAGGTAATAATTTTTCCGAAACAACAAATCCGATTCCCTTTTCTCCGCTAATCCGATCTGGCAACAGGCCTCTCAGGGGCGATTCGAAAGGTGCTCTGGGTTGCTTCGTCCGGAGGAGCCTGCAGTCTAGATTGCGAAAATCAACTCCTAGCAGTTGAACAATCTTCAACCTAAAAATAAGCAATAAAATATTAACCTATGTGTGAATTCACCATGACAGTCAACATTTAAAAAAGAAAAGTAAAACTCATGATTTTTAATTATAATACAAGGTGGCCACCAATATGGAAAATATGGAACTGTCAGAGAATTTGAAACTTCTGGAAAAGTCAGGGAATTTTGAAGAAAATCGGGGAAATCTTAAGTATTTTCCTGTCATCTTCCAAAATTAGTTACCAATCCGTTGGATGAATCGCATAGAATTTTTTTACTTCTAAAGGGCGATGAATAAATAAATCTGAAATCCGATAGAACTATTTTTAAACTGGACTATGTCTGGGTTTCAAGGCTAATAGTGTACAATAAGGGAAAATTTAGTTAAAACCTGGAATTATCGGGGAAAAATCAGGGAAAATTACTAAGCTCAGTTGGTGGCCACCCTGTAATAGTTTATTTCTTTAAACATAATTCTTACACAAATAATATCTCAATAGTTCACCTTAAATTTAGCTTAACTGAAAAACCAAACCGACGATACAGACATGTGATGTATTTATAGGTATTTTTGAGAGCTAAACCCAATACTGTATTTTGTTTGGAAATAAAATGAAAATATCAATTTTTGAAGATTAATTTGAATAATAAATTAGCTATGTTAAAAAAATTTACAATTTAAAAAAAAAATTCGTTCTTTTTCTCTAATATTCTGGGGGCTTTTAAAAGGAGGTCGAGGTTGATATTTTGTTCTTTGAACCATTGATTTTAATAGTTTTTTTATTGTTATTTCCTGATACACTAGTCATATTTACTTAACCATTCACTAGTCTAGCTTCTACAGATATAACAGTTTCATAGCTGTTTTCATTTGTCTCTAGAAGCGAGTTTTTAGAGGTACCGTTTCAACGCTATTTGTGCTTTTAGACACCAGGGATCACATAGCGCGAATAAAAAAGGGGGGGTTACATTGGGAATTTTCAAAAAAAATTTCACTTTAACCGTAACTGATAAAGTTTAACTGCCCCACCCCATACCATTCTCCTCCCCATCCCTCAAAACGTCTTCCACCAAAATTTCATTCAATTCTGATGAATGGTTTGGCTTCTAGAGGCCCTTAAATCGGGTTACTTATTTTATGGACACCCTGTATTTGTAAACCTTAAACTAAACTTTTACCGCGTTATTTTTTAAAAGAAAGCAACTTAATTAATCCAGTTGGAATTCCTTTCACCGCTGATTACAAAACAATTAGCTCGACCGCTCCTCCTATTTGATGATGTCCCGATGATCAAACATTAATTAGATTACCGCAATTAAAGTTTCCATCCTTGCGGTTCCCAGAGACCGCTGTGACAAATTCATTAGGTTCTCTGTATTCGTTCTGTTAATTTGATTATTATTCGTTTTTAATCAAAATTCATTGGGTGAGGGAAAAAATGTATCGCGTTTTTATGTATCTTTTTTTCAATGATTATTCATTGAAAAAAGATATAAAAACGCGATACATTTTTTTTCAATGAATAATCATTTAAACGAAGTCGTGCTTTTTTTTGTTACAAATAAGTGAACTGTTTATATTGAAAGTGGGTCGAGTCAAGAATTTTTTCAATAATTAAGGAATATAATAATATCACGTATTTTTTTAGTACTGTGTGATTGTAATTAAAGATTGTAAAGACTGTAAAAAAAGTTTCTTGAGCAGTTCAACAACCCAACATGATACTTTATCAAAACTAGCTCCTCCAGTGTAATCTGAGGAGTACAATTGTTAGTTTTTGGAGGCGAACTATTATAGTAGTAGCTTTATTATATTATTGTTATTAGCATTCAGGGATAGATCCAGACTTCATATTTAAGGGTCCATTTCATTATTTTTTGTGAAAAAGAAATTATTATTTGTGAAAAATTGGAGCAATGATAGCAGATGAGTGCGTAAAAGTAAAATTGGCTCACAAAACCAAGAAAATCAGGAAAAATTAAAACATTTTGTGAATGTTTTCTTGCAAATTATAATAAAGCTAAGTTGAATTTCATGATAGGGGCATTTTTATGAATTTATTTTTGTGAAGGGCCAGATTTAAAGAGGGAGAATTTTTGTGCAGGGACAGCAAAAGGGCCCCTGGCATTATTTTAGAAACCAATAATAAAATTTTTTTATTAATATAGACTAAAATAAGTCAATAAGTTCAAATTTAACAATTTCAAAAATTTTTATTGAGTTTCAGAAATGTTGTGTTCCAAAAAGGGGTTCCGGTTACCCTATCCAACCCTACCGTTTACAGAAAAAGGGTTTTTATTTCTTTAAAATGCAATCAAAATGCACATAATGATCAGTGATCTTTGTTTGAGAGTATGGGGAAACAATTAAAATCGCTCTTTTCCATTGTAATCCGAGCAGTGTTTGGAGCAGAACCACCTGAAGGCCTCCTGAAGAGAAGCAGATGTCGCCAGAACCATAAGTAGAGAGAGCGAAGGACACAGGTGGAACACTTATCTTTTCCGAAGATTTCCCTGTCGTTTGTTCATTTAGAATTGGTGTCTGAAAGAGGAACAAAAACGCTCAATAATGCGTAACATCAAGTTTTAGTGACAGATTCTTTTACAGTATTTTAACTACCACTGTTTAGGCTGCCTTGTTATTGCACAAGAAAAATATTTTGATGATAATTACAATAGTAACTGCTTCTAATACATTACGTCTCAGGCGCCAATTCTAATCGAACAGACTGTAAACAACTCTATATTCTTTACCAGTGTTTGCAGTGATTTTTTTCGCTTGATTTTTGTTGACAACAATGAAAAACAAATTGAAATGGAATTTAAATTGTTTTACTTCTGAACAATTGATTTTTGTTTCAATTGGGTGGTTCAACAAAGAAGACGATCTGAAATATTTAGGCGTTTTAACAAAGGCACTATCTAGCTCCTCGAAAGTTGTAACAACTCAACTCTAACGGATTTCGCTAATACTCGGTCAACTTTCGTGGATATAGACACTTCGTTTAACAAATCAGTTTCCAGTTACACGTTTCAAAAACTCTTCAATTGAAAATATTGGGCAGTTAATTAATTGAATTTCCCAACTATTGTTGATCGACAAACTGATAAGTTTAAAGTCATTTTAAAAATGAAGTTCTAAGTTGCTGAAAAGCTGAAGTATCCTAAATTTGAAATCAACAAGCTATTCGACACAAAATTGTGGATTAATTTTTGATGCTAAAAATATATATGCACATATTTATTCAATAATTTTTTAATATTCTTCCCAATCGAATATTTCACAAATTCCTTCCAAATTTTCCCGAAATAGGCAGTTTTTGAAAAAATTCTAGCCCTGACATTCTCGGGGTTCGGCCAATGTGCGTTCTAGTCGCCCTCTCTTTTTTCCTTCTTTTAATTGAATTTTCCGCACCGCGGGACTTGCCTCGCTTAATTTTCTTTGAAGGGAATTATTCCAGAAGTCCCTTTGGCTTATTCGCGAATGTTTCTGAGGGAAGTCGACAATCGGAATTCGAATTGAATTTGTTATGGGATTAATAAAGAAACGTTATACTTGGTTTGATTTGCGAAATAATACATACAGTGAGAAGTTGGTTTTTTTTTTTGAATAATACGGGTTGGCACAATCTATTAAATGTGTGTTAGTTTTTGAATCATGCTTGTGTTGAAAATTTGCTTACTTTTCAAATCATACGGGTCTGTTTCGCTGTTTTTATTTGGAACCAACGTCTTTTAGTAAAGCCTCTAAGGTCTAAGGCCCTAGTAATGGAAGTAGCTGTATCCTAGTAGTATCCATGGAAGTAGCTATACAGGGTGGTTCTAAAGTCCGTTTCGCGGCTTTTATTTGGAACCAACGTGTCCTACGGCCACGGAAGTAAGGTCTACCCCTAGGTAAGTGACCCTGGAGATTCCATTGAGATGACTTACAGTGCCCCTAGCGGGGAAATAAAAAATTTAAAAAAAAATTAAAAACTAAAGGAGATATAGCAACACCCTCAGTGTAAGAAGTGTAAGAGTATTGTTGCCAACGTTATGAAGAACGCACTAAACAAAATTTCATGAAAATATCGTGAATATTCGCGGAGATATTAGCATGCGAAAATAGCACTTTTTCAGGGTTCAAAAAAGAAAAAGCTCGCAAATTTGCAAGTTTTTTTGGTTAAATTTTGTATTCATTCAACTAAAAAAACACAAAACTGCACAATAACATTGAAAAATATGCAAATTTGCAAACTTTTTCTTTTTTGTGGCCTTAAAAAGTGCTATTTTCACATCTCAGCTCTCAGTGCTTTCATTTCAGTGCTATCTCCGCGAATATTCACGATATTTTCATGCAATTTTTACAGTGAGTTCTTCATTGGCAACAATACTCTCAATGGGGGTTTTGCTCTATCTCCCTTATATTTTAAATTAATTTTTAAACTTTTTTATTTCGCCGCTAGGGGCACTGTTAGTCATCTCAATAGATTCTCCAGAGTCACTTACCTAGGAGTAGACCTTACTTTCTTGACCCTACGACACGTTGGTTCCAAATAAAAGCTGCGAAACGGACTTAAGAAACACCCTGTAAAGCTCTGCAGAGCTGTGATGTTTGCTTTCCTGCCTTGTGTGTCTTATCGTTGGAAAGCAACTTCTACAGGTTGAATGTGCTATGCAGGGAAAGCAAACCAAATTTAGTGTTATTTTGTTATCCCCCCAGAAATTCCGGTTTTGTAATGTTATCTCCCCAGAGATCTCAGCGATTTCAAACTTTGGTAGAATATTTTGAAAATATTTTTTTTCTTTTGTAATATTTTGCTACACGTTTTTATTTAATAAATATAAATTATTCTGGGATATTCTTTTGGGATTAGTTTAGAATGCTCTCATTCCTTATACTCTGTTCATTTTGAACTGGTGCTTGAAAATATTTCCTTCCCCCACCACCGATCGGTAACCATAGCAACTATCCACGTCAAAGTGACGAAGAAAGCTTACTATTGGCTGCTCGAAGAGCGTAACTATGGTTACGCTTCTAGCGTGGGGGAAAGCACTATTTCTCAAGCGCCAATTCTAAATGAATAGAGTATAATACTATGCGATTACGAAAGCACGCCATTTTCGCACGTTTTAAAAGGTTATATACATATAGAAATACTACACTGGGGTTTCAAAATCATTCGGAGAATTTTGATATTTAAAATTATTGCACATCACCAAAATCTTAGCATTTGATAAAATAAATTTGGAATATCATCAAAATACTCCAAAAATTTTTTTGACAACGAGGAAGTTGCATGATTTTTTTAATAGATTCTTCATGCTAAAATTAGCAACTACCCAAAATTTCAGCCCGATCGAGAAATTTTTTGATTGCAAAAAAAATTAACAAAAATCCCCTTTTTCAAAGCGCGAAAACACTAAGAGTTTGTGATGTGACGTCATCGTACGGTGACCGTTGTTGGAAAGCAGTGGAGTTGATGGTATGATTGTTGACGTCATCGTACGTTTTAAACAAAAAGCGTTTTCAGTCACGTGTTTTTTTCTCGACTTTTAAATTAAAATATTTAATTATTTGTAAATTTTTTTGAAAAATTGACTAGATATTTCATTTTACCATTCGGAACACTTGAATGTCTATGAAAATCTGACACATGCAACTTTCATCTTATTTTCCCCGAAAACTCCTAGAGACAATAATCTCCGATGTTAATCACATCTTTCGAAGAAGAAAGATATATTCTGATCAAACGAAGTCGTTATTTCCGGAGCTCCCGATTGTTGTTTTTTGATATATAAACAAAAATAAGTTATCCAGAAATAAACGGGAGAAGGGATTCCGAGCAATTTCCGTCCCGTAATTGAAAAAGTGCCGCAAGGAGGGGAGGGAATGGAATCGAAGCGATATTTCGCGGACACTAATCTAATTTTCGGAATTTTTTTTTCTTCCGGTGGCATCTCTCACTGGAAGATGGAGAGGATGCTCCGTTGACTTATGCGGGCCACCGAGTTATTTATAAACCTGGAGTGCAAACTTCCTTTAATTTTGACATTATGAAAATCGTGCCGTTTTTTGTGCGTGATTATTTTTTGTAAACGGTACCAAAATTGACCTGGTTTAGTACCTGGCAGACCTGTGTGTGTTATCAAAGCATCTATTAGGGTAAAGTGTAAAAATTGTACAACAATCACTGTGATTGCTGTGATGCAAAAAAATTTATCTGGAAAATAATCTTGAAAAGATGATACAAAATTAAAATATCCGTTTTTGACTTTGCTATGGGCTATTAAGTTTTGAATTAGAATTTAGGTATCTTTTTTAAAGATATTGGGTCTCTTTTTTCTCTAAAGACTAAGTAAGAATCTGCTAAGAGCCCTGTAATTGTAAGTGTAAGTTGTATACGTAAGTTGTAATACGTTGTATGTAATTATCACGGTTCACTACTGACCGCCTAATGATTCGCTATTTTTGTTAATTTCTTTAAAACTAGTATTAGAAAAAGAAAAAAAGTTTATTATGATATTTTCAATAAGGAAGTTGCATGTGTCAGATTTTCAAAAACAAACAAGTGTTCCGTATGGTTTTTTGTATGGTAAAATGAAATATCTAGTCAGTTTTTCAAAAAAATGTACAGGTAATTAAATATTTTAATTCAAAAGTCGAGAAAAAAAACACGTGACTGAAAACGTTTATTGATTAAACTATAAGATGACGTCAACAATCATACCATCAACTCCATTGCTTTACAACAATGTTTAGTATAAGATGACGTCACATCCAAACTCTTGGCGTTTTCGCGCGCTTTTAAAAAGGGGATTTTTGTTAATTTTTTTGGCAATCAAAAAATTTCTCGATCGGCCTCAAATTTTGGGTAGTTGCTTATTTTTGCAAGAGGAATTGATTAAAAAAATAAAAAAAAATCATGCAACTTCCTCATTGATCCCTCCCTGTTGAGATTTTACTTGACCCCTTTTTAACCGTTTGTTATCTAAGGACATTCCCTAACAGCTCTTTGCATGTATCTCTATCCTCCATCTCAGAAAGCACTCGCTTCCAGACAGACCCGAAGAAATAAACGACCGGGGACAAGCACAAATAAAACAGAACGATCCCCTAATTGCCCTCATTCCTCACTGCCCAACCCCTCATCGCTTATTCAGGGGGAGAAACTCCCGGAGTTTTTTTTCTTCACCTGATAGATCTCCTTGACTTGCGAGATTTGTGGTCTTGCTTTTTTTACTTAGGGTTCCCACAGAACATACCTTATAAAGACACAGAATAGCCTTATAAAGACCCTTATTGAGAAATTACACTGTTCAACAAATTTTACTATTAAAATATTTCCCTTTTATAGGCATTTCTTTTAATAGGTTTTGCGAATCATTTTAACCGCTTTTAGTAAAAATCATTGCTGCATATTACCATCAAATTTGGGTCCTTGGGGAAGGGTTAGGACCCTTCAAACGTGAATTGCGTAAAAAATAGCGTATAAAATCATCTATAATTTTTAGCTATTTTTTGCATTGTTAGGGGGGGGGTAATAACCCCTTAAACCTATCCATTTGCTACCAAATTTCATATTTTAGAAATTTCAACTTTCCTTGTCCCTTTGGTAGTAATTTAAAGACTTAAGTAGTTCTTTTTGACCCTGAAAATCGAATTCAAAGACATTAAGTCATCAAAAAACGTAAAAAGGGGGGAGGGGCTGTTCCCCGAAAATCCTGAGTCAATTGAGAATTTCGATGGTGATTTTCGCGTTCAGCGACCCTACCTAAAGCTATAAGAAATGACTATTTTCATCAAAGAAATTTTTTCATTGTTGAACAGTGTTATTATTGTCCTCTCTCAAATTAAATAGAAAAATCCGTTCCTATTCACGATTTTCCTAAGAAAACAAAACCAAGCCCAATCAACTTCCGGAATGTCTAATCCCATAATAATGGGAATAATGGAATGTTCCCATTAATAGCGTGGATTAGTGACCTTGAACACATTAATTATGATTTTGGAGATTATTAAGAAATGCTCTGTAACGACGAGGGAAAAAGTATATGCGTCCCGGGTTGCGTGTCTGGAGACTATTTCCCTCCCCTTCAGAGACATGTCAAAATTGTGGAGGTATTGATAGATGGTGGTGGCATCTATCATCCGAAGTCGTACTCCTGCCATTCATTGGGCCTCACTTTCTCAGGAGCCCTTTGCCTTAAATCCTGTACGCTCTGCGGATGGAGCTTGGATATTCCAAGTGGCATAAAAAACTACAACAGCAACACACATAAAGATATTCTTATATATTATATTGAGAAATTATTATTGTCCCCCCTCAAATTAAATAGAAAAATCCGTTCCTATTCACGATTTTCCTTTAAAAAAACAAGCCCAATCAACTTCCGGAATGTCTGCTTCTCCCATTCATTTCTCCATCTTAAAATGAAGTCTTGCCTCACTCATAAATTTTATTTCAAAACACCTTAAATTTACAACGAAATTGAAGACAAAAAACACTATAAATTAATATTTATTTAATAATAATAAAATTTATCAGAAAATTCAAATTAGTACAAATACAAATCAAGTCGACCAACTACAGGCGTAAGCCCAGCAAGGTTGGTCCAGTCTTTTTAACCCACACTACCGGAATCCCAGTATCTGTCAATTTTCCTCTTGAACTCCCCACTTGAATTTACAATGGTTTCAGGCAACCATCTATCCACTACCCTATTAAAAAAATAATGCCCTTTCTACAATCCGCCTTAAATATTCAATTTGAAATTGTGACCCCTTGTTCCCGTATTGAAATCTAGTCCCTCTGTGTCCCCTTGCATTTTAAAAAGTTGAATCAAATCCCCTCTAATCCTCTCTAGAGTGAACATATTTAGCTTCTTTAATCTTCCCTCATAACTTAAACTGGATAGTATACCCTTGACCATTTTAGTAGCCCTATGCTGAACCCTTTCAATTGCATCAATGCTGTGTCAACTAGTAATCGGAGAGCAGAAATTCCGGAAGTTTATTAAACCGGGTGTTTGTTTGTTTATTTAGGAAAAGAGTGGTGAGTAACGCTAACAACCATATTATAAGACGTCAGAGGTTTTTCTCCTGGCGGTGGTATTACATTACTACATATTTTTCACTACATATTTTACACTATACAATTATTACTACATATATTTATTAGTCCAAGAAAGATAAGGTTTGAAGTGGAACAAATTGTAAAAGAAAGTTTGAAGGGTGATTCTTATAGGAAATTTTCCGTAGAAAACGATGGTGAAACGAATACCAAAATTAACCGTGTCCTTTAGCCAATATGGCGGATTTTCTAAAATGGGAAAAAAAATTTCCAAAATGAAAAAATTACGAATTAATCATCAGAATTTTACTTATTATAAACATTAGTGGACGCCATTTTGGAAAATCCGCCGTATTGGATAAATGACTTATCGTAAGAGAAAAAAACAGTTCCCCATTGTTTTTGCGACTAAATTTTAATCATTTACTGCAAAATTTATAATTTTATAAAAAATTTTTAGGAAGTAATAAGTTAAAAACGATTGACCGCCATTTTGGAAAATCCGCCATATTGGCTAAAGGACACGGTTAATTTTGGTATACGTTTCACCATCGTTTTCTACGGAAAATTTCCTATAAGAATCAACCATCAAACTTTCTTTTACAATTTGTTCCACTTGAACCCCTTTTTTGAGCTAACTTTCTTGGACTATAAATGTGTGAAAACTTGAAAGTTTTTTGGTGTGATTAAGTCTGTGAACTACATGTGTAAATTTACTCTTTTTATGTATAGTCAAGTTTTTGCAGTTTTACTCATTGTTATATATTTTTCTTTTAGGTAAGTTCCTTTTTTTTTCGCATGATTTATGAAAATTGCCTCCAAAAACCTGCTTTGCCCAACTGATTTCAGGTATGAAGTTATCTACATTATCCCTATAATTATGCGTGAAAGTTATATTTAAGTTTTTAACCTAACTCCTGTGGGGTTTCAGATTTAGAAAAAGGCGCAGTTTAAAAAAAACCCTAAAATTGAAGGGAAACTGAGTTGTTCTCCTTTAAAAACTGAAAAAATATATTTTATGCGACATGAGTTTGTTTTTAGTTAAGTACTGGGTGGTTTACTTTGTAACCGCATGTTCAACACCTCATCATTTGAATTCCCGTTTCCATGGAAACTGGGCAAAAGCCGGTAATTTGCCCTGGGCAAATCCTTCCTTCCTCTTAAAAGGTGAGACCATGCCTCGAGCTTCTTTTTCATTTTTGACGAAAGAGTTTTGGCGAGATTTTCCATATAAATCCATCGCTGGCTTTTTTAAAGGGTCTGGAGAATGGTTTCTATATGAGCAGCTATTATTCGTGGGGGTGCGTATTTTGCACTCACTTGTTCGAGCTTCGTTCATTATTTATGCCGCTGCTCCCGCAAGGCATAACTCGGAGTTTTTCGACGATGGATTAAATTTTACCATTTCGTATTTATTCTTATGTAAATATTGCAACACATGTTTCAAAAGTCTCTTTCGCAGTTTTTATTTGGAACCTCTTAGGGTCATGGAAGTAAGTTCTTTCCCTGGGTAAGGGACCTTGGAGAATCCATTGAGATGACTTACAGCGCCCCTAGCGGCGAAACAAAGAAGTTTAAAAAAACTAAAGGAGATAAAACGAAAACCTAGATGAGAGTATTGTTGTCGCTGCTATGAAAATCGCCAAACCTGAATTTTAATCTTAAATTCGAGTGTTAATTTGAAAAGTGTTCTTAAATGCGTTTATTTTTTTGTTGTACTGTTCACATAACAAGATAACGAGGGTGCTGTGTGGGGAAGGACATTTCATCAAGTGGGGGTGGCTCGGACATCTTGATGGAGAAAGATCCCGGGGTCCCTTCTCTGGGTCATCGCCAGGTCGAGGAGGGTCCCTCCAGCGTCCACAGATTCACCCAGCGTCCAGCAGGCGGCGTCAGGAAACACCTGCTCATTCATAAAGGTCAAATACATAAAGTATTTCTCTAACAAACAACCATTTGCTCAAAGCTATAAAAGAGTAAATAATTAAAAACATATTTTTAAAAAGTTTAAAAAACTAGTTTCCCTTAAAGATTTTAAAGTGTTTTGAGAAAGCGTTCTTTCACAATAGTCAAGTAAATTTGAAATTCAAAATAGGCGAATTCAAAAAGTAAAAGAACTTTAGAACAAACTAAATTAGCTGTCTATGAAAGGGAAATGTGTATAAAAGTATTCTTGAAAAGTCGTTGAAAGCGTTTTATTTACAGTTGAGTTTAAATTTCAATCCAGAAGGTCAATCAAATATACAAAGTATTTAAGTGTAAACTCACAACTCTCAAGCGTCACCACCAACCGTGGACCGGTTTCGTCCTTGTTAGGACTCATCAGCACGGTATAGGAAGGCAACGCAAGAGAGCGGAGGGCAAGTACTAGTCTAGCCGACTATAACTGAAAAAGTGGTGACCATTGATTAGTCCTCCACTCATCTGCTGGAATGACAATGGCATTCCTAGGACAGATTTAATTCCAGAAAGGCAATGTACATGAAAGGAGAATTTCACCAATTATCGCTGGTTAAGCGGACAATAAGTGTCTCACAACTCTCAAGCGTCACCACCAACCTAGACTAGTACTTGCCCTCAGCTCTCTTGCGTTACCTTCCTATACCGTGCTGATGAGTCTTAACAAGGACGAAACCGGTCCACGGTTGGTGGTGACGCTTGAGAGTTGTGAGTTCACACTTATTGTCCGCTTAACCAGCGATAATTGGTGAAATTCTCCTTTCATATACGAAGTATTTCTCAAATTATCACACTTGCTCACAAAGCTATAGGAAAAAGTGTAGAAAAATTAAATTTTAAAAACCTTCCTTTATAAAAAGTTTTCAAAACTAGTTTACATTAAATATTCAGCAGCACTTAAATCAAACACACAACCATCATAGGGATTAAAATCCCTCTTTCTTTGGGGAAAAAAGGGGGAAATCTCGTTTAAGAACTCAAAAGAGATTATTCGATTTCGAAAGGGAAATTAGCGCGGCTTTTCACAAACGACATCTATGTGAAGAAGGAGGGAGACAACTCCGCTCGGATCCGATTAGGGATCTGCGAAAAAAGGGAGATTATTAAAAGGGGAAAATCCCTTTTCAAAGTTCTTATTGATGCTCGGTTCTAATTAGGATTCAAAAGACGGATTTATTCTTATTGATGCACGCTCTCGTATGTATTTTAGTAACAAAAACTGACTTATTATTTCCTGAAGAGAATATAGAGAAGCTCTACAGTACAGGATTCCCACTCTCAATTTCAGAAATGAAGTTCTCTTACTTTTCAAGGTCAATTTTTAAGATCTCTCTCTATATTGAAAAAAAGTAACAGTGACCGCCGCCGCTGCCGGCATTTTCGCCGTTCCCAACCGTTTCGTCCAATGAAGACTCAGGCGCATGCGTTCGGACTTAGATATTTCCACAATACTCCGTGGTCTTGAATGGGGTTGCCAAATTTTGGCATAATTCGCGTTTTTGGAGAGTTTTGAGAATATGTTTAGGAATACTTAAGAGTTCTGAATGTTCTGTTTTACAATTTTTACTTTCATGAATTATACCTAACGTAAGCATTTTTTTCACAGTTTAGCAAAGTTTAAGCAAAAGTTTTTTTAAACCTTTCTTTTAATCATCAATATATACATTTCTCTTACATGTTGCTCAAATTTGGCTGTATTTCTTATCCTTGGTTTGCAACAATCAGTTTATTTTTATTTAGATTTACAAAATATGTGGATTTTTTAATAAAAAATTATTTCTACAGAGGCCGTTCAAATATTATGTAAGCACCTAAGGGGAGGACGGGTTTGCTCTTTGCTTATTTTTCCAGACAACATGGGAAGTCAGTGACGCTTACATAAGATCTTACTAACACTGCATTTTTGAAAATCTCTCGTTTACTGCATAAATTCAAAATTCAACCAAAAATAAATTTTACTTTAAAATTTGTTAATAAAAAAAGGAGATCGGGCAGTTTTCTTACGTAATAATAAGGGAGGTTTGTGGTTTGCTTATCTTTGCTGCCAAGGGGGGTTTCAAATATTACCCAAAATATACTTGGATATATTAGCATGTGAAAATTAACAGGCCTCAAAAATGAAAAAGTTAGTAACTTCACAAATTTCCAGTGTCCTTATGTAGTTTTGTGTTTTTTTAGTTAAATAAAGACACAATTTAATCAAACATTAAAAAAAACTGAAAAGTGTTGTTTTTACATGCCACATATTTATCTCCACGAATAATCATGACATTTTTATGAATTTTTTCAGTGCGTTTTTAATTCCAATGACAAAAATACTCTCATTATGGTTTTGGGTCTATCTAATCCATTTTTAATTAATTTTTTTAACTTTTTTATTTTGCCTTTTAGAGGCACTGTACTGTAAGACTTCTCAGTGGATTTTTTAGGGTCACTTACACAGGGGTAGACCATATTTCCATGAGCCTAGGAGGCGTTGGTTCCAAATAAAAGCAGTGAAACTGACTTTTGAAACACCAGTATATATTTACTTAACCCTTATAAATTTTTGGTCTATATACTCTGATTTCGTTTCATAATAAAACTTACACACAAGTGGGGAGTAAGTCTGAATTCACAGAATTCATTTCTGTAAAAGTTAAATTTCTGTTCACAAAAAACCCTTCAGTTATAATTCTTTTAAACTTTGGATTAACATACTTTTCAAACATTATATTACATAAGCATAATTAAAACATAATTACATTATATTAGTAAAAATGCTTACATAACATAATATTTATTAATGAATCAATAATATTAGAAAATATCCTTATTTATAAATTTCACACATTTTCAAGTAAAAATGACTTTATTACTGTATATTTAATACAGTCTCATTAGAATAGATTTTTATTACATACCAAAGGTTAGATAAGTGGACCAGATCAAAAAATTTATTGTGTACATAACTGTCAATTACGAACAAAAGTAGATTAAAATTTTTAAATTATTATTTAAAACTTTTAAATGATATTTTACTTTTAACAAGTAAGATAAGTACTATGGCTTTACAAAAATTGACTGAGATCTAAAATATCCCACTCCCCAATTCCGTTAAAAAAGTATAAACTTGTAAACGAGAAAAAAACACAGAATATATCCAAGTAATTTTATTGCCAATCAGAACAAGCCCAATTTAACCGCCAAGCAAAATGTAACAACTAGAACATAGGTGTCTAAACTATGACCGTTTGAGGGCCACATTACAACGAAAAAAATTTGCTGGGCCGCACACAATATTTTTTCAACAAATTGAAATAAAAATTTACTCTATATAGTTTTATTAAAATAAATTAACTTCTTTTTATTAAAATTTTTAATTAGATATGTATAGTTTCATATATAATTTAAATTTGTAAAAGTTTCGTTTCATTTAGTTTGGATTCCATAAAGATAGAAATTCATTCAAATTAATGAGAGGGAGAATTTGCTTTTGTTTAGCAAGCAAATTTAAATAGGGTTTAATAGACTTGGTTGCAATTCTTAATGCATTTTAAAGATATCTGTTCACAAATATAGGTACTATACTGCCAAAAGCTGAAGACTTTAATAAAGCATTATGGTGAAAATTAGGATATTTATTGCGGGGTAGGTAATCTTTATAAAACTTCAGTAAAGAAACATTCACAAATTTTTCTTTCAGTTGAATGTCGCTTTGCAGTTCAATGCATTCTATTTGAAGGTAATTTATTTTCTAAAGAAAATGAGGTAAAAATATGTTGAAAGGGGGATTTTCCTTTTTTCGAAAATCTTGAAATCTACTTTCAAACTCTTGAATCAAATCACAAATTAATGCAGCATATATTTTGTGCAATTCACATGCTTATGTGCAACCAAAGTACTAATCTGTGTCAAATATTTTACTTTTATTTGATTGTGCCAAAATGTCAACTCTGGAACATAATTATCATTAATAAATTGATTTTTTCCCCTTGAAGTCTCAAATTTAAACCATTCAAATATTCTGTTAAGTCTACTAAAAAAGCTGAATCTAAAATCCAATCTTCGTCTTTAAATTCAATCACAAGGGGGTTCCCCTTTTGTTTCCATAAATATTTTTATTTCAGTTCGAATCGATTTATATGAAAAATATTGCAAACATTCATTTTTTTAAAAATAAAAATGTGCAAATTTAAATATTTTCATAATTTTCATTTGGGCCACATTTTAAAGGCTTTTGGGCCGCATGCGGCCCGTGGGCCGCACTTTAGACAAGCATGAACTAGAACAACCTCAGACTTCGCAGACTTCGACGCATGCGCCTGAATCTTCGTTGGACGAAACGGTTGGGATCGGCGAAAATGCCCGCTGCCGTCACCGTCACCGCTGATTTTGAAAATTTTATTTTTTAACACTTTGAACTATCACTACGCAAAAACTATTTGAAGGAATATTATGAAATTTTGACCGTTGGTAGACAAATGTATGAGGGTAATTTCAGTTTCCTGACCTAATTAATTAGATAATTCGTTCTGGAGTTATTTAATGTCAAAGTCGAAAATTATTTTTTTCGGCTGCGATTTCGCCCCCAGAAAAATCTGTTTACAGCAGAAACATGATTTTTTGCAGACACATACTCTTAGGTATGAAGTTTTGCACCTCGTCGCCCTTTTTTCGAATTTCGAATTATTTTTGGAGTAATTAAATTCTAAAGTTTCGAAATTTTTTACCCTTTTTCTGTTTTTTCGTTATAACAGAAAAACTAATCACAGTAAAACTATGATATTTTAAACGCACATACAATTATTTTTTATAAAAAGATTGGCGTTTTGTTTTTTAAAAAATTCGAATTATTTTTAGACTTATTAAGATTCAAAGTTTCAATTTTGTCATCTCTTTCTGGTCGTTCACTAGAGAAACAGCCGATTTTTATGAGTCTGATTTCTTGATTTCTTTTACTTCCGACGACTCACTAGATACACGTGCATTTTATAAATTTAAAAGATTTTAATGGCATGCTTTTTTCTCTAAGATGGTTGATGATAATTAGTAGACTTGCTGGATATTTTTTAAAAACATTTCGATTAAATTATTGACGAGTTAAACAAGGATTATTGACAAGGATATTTCAGTTGCAGTTTTATTTTGATATTTTTGTAGTAATGGTCCGAATTAAGTTATTGATAAGTTAGAGAGATAAAAAGTTTCGATATTAAATGATGATTAACTAAGCAGCCAAGTTCCAGGTTTTACCGGATAGTTAAGATGAAACAAGCGAGCTCTGCTCGCTAAGATCGCGAAGCGATCTTCAAAGAACTGCGAAGCAGTTCCGGGGGTTGGTGAGCGATAGCGAGCAGGGGGCAGAGCCCCCTAGTTTCAGTAAAAAAAAACTAGCAATTCAATGTATTTTTCGGATACATCTTGCATTTTTGAACACATAGTTTTTATTAATTGACTATTTTTTCACTTACTAGAGCCAAAATTGACACGCAAATTTTCATTATCCAGATATTTTTATATTTTTCCAGGTTTTTTTTTTAAATTAGCAATTTTTCCTGACTTTTTAGGTGAAATTTAAATTCCCTGACTTTTCCAGGTATTCCCTGTTTACATAGTTCCCATCGGGATAACTCTTGAGCAAATAAAAAGTGAAGAATTCAAGTTCATATTATTAATTAAAGGGTTTAGGTCTAGGAACTGGATGCATGTTTTCAAAATGGCCGAGTATATTCTTGATTCTTCGAGAACCACGTGGACACCCTACTTTTCTCAAAAGAAAGTTTAAGAAAAGTAAAATGTACTCGCATGATATCTAACCTGTTGCATTGCCTGATGAACAAAAAGGAAGTTGCATGTGTCAGATTTTTAAAAACAAACAAGTGTTCCGTATGGTAAAATGAAACATCTAGTCAATTTTTCAAAAAAAATGTACAGGTAATTAATTATTTTAATTTAAAAGTCGAGAAAAAAAACACATGACTGAAAACGTTTATTGTTTAAATCGTATGATGACGTCACATCCCAAACTCTTGGAGTGTTTGCGCGCTTTTAAAAAGGGGATTTTTGTTAATTTTTTTGGCAATAAAAAAATTTCTCGATCGGCCTCGAATTTTGGATAGTTTTGCTTATTTTTGCGAGAATAATCGATTAAAAAAATTAAAAAAAAATCAAGCAACTTCCTCATTAACAAACAAAAGGTTCTCTTCCTTTCGAATGTCGAGAAAAAGCTTTCCTACAAATAGTTCCACTTGTTTTAAGAATGCCGCATATCGGTTCCCGCGTGGTGTGGTCACGTGGTTTGGGAGCGCCTGCTGACGTCAGAGGCAACAAGTGCGCGAGGGGCCGTCTACAAATGAAATAGGGAAGGAGAGAAATCGAGATTTTTTTTGGTGGGGGCGTTGGTTCGACAATATTTTTGAGATACCCGCCCGCTCTTTTGATAAAATAGAAAATAAAAAAGATAGGATGTCTGAAAATCGTATAATGTTTGTGTTGGGGGGCCGTCCATAAAGTATGGCACGTTTATTTATCTGTGACACTTTGTGACGAAGAGGAGGTTTCAAGAATCGTGACACCACACATTGAAAATCAACAAAAAAATTTTTCTGAGAAATGTAGTTTTAAGGACATTCAATGTAAAATTCGCTCTAATAGAATAAGAATTCACTTGAATTGGGGGTCACCTAAACTTGAATAAAAACATTGGTCCCAGATTCTTAACAACTTTAATTGGATCATAACTTGTGACAAAGGGGGAGGGGTATAATGTGGAGACGTTAGAGCAGTGGTTCCCAACCTGGTAAAATAAACCAGGCCATTGGAGGTGGTCCGTGAGAAGGTTTTTAAACTTATCCAAAAAATGTATAAATTTAAAACAACTAGGGAGCTACCGCCCCCTGCTCGCTATCGCTCGCCAACCCCCGTAAACTGCTGACGCAGGACCTTTTGGAATTGCTTCGCAATTTCCACCAATTCCAACTCGCCGAACTTAATACACTTTACGAAATAATTAAACAATTTACAAAAAAAACGTCAACCAACTTTCCGAGTATACTTCACCAAATCCCCTCCGTGAATAAATCTCCCTTAAAAGTTTAAATATATATTAACTCGAACTTATCAAAAATTTAAACGAAATGTTTTTAAAAATATTCATCTTAATTATTTTTAATCTATGATTGTAAAAAAATAACTAATTCTAATTGTTTATCAATATTCGAACCAAACAAAAACCCGTTATTTTAAAATAACTCGTTAGTATAATATGCCTAGTGTTTATCATTCATATTTTTTTAAATCCAGACTTGTTAACCCAGACAATACCGTTTAAGCAATCGAAAATAAAAAGAGACAAAACATCACTCTATGTTTACAATTAATTTCGATAAAATCAGACTAAAAATTATAAATATTGGACAAAAACTGTGAAATTTTAGTATGAAATGGCGTTCATGTAAGTTTTTAGAATGTTTTTATCAGTCTTTGAGTGATATTTCATCAAGAAAGTACTTTTTTTAAAAGGTGAAAAACATGTTTCATCTTAATATAGCGTCAATCGGTCGTTGTGATTGGATGCATAATAATTTGATTGACAGCACTTGCTTTGTAACTGCGACCTTATCCATTATCTAAAAAAATGGAATTATTTTAAAATTGAGAATTTTTTTGAAAAATCGAAGGGCTTACTCGGAAATCCGGAAGGAATCCGGACATTTTGATACCATATATGTGTCATTCGGTTCAGTAATTAAAAAGCCTTTCTCTGGAAACCGTTCACCAAAAACTTTTTTTTAGAATAGAGAGATATTTATCGACAATAGTTTTGAGGTATCCGCCCGCTCTGTCATGTGTCACAAAGTTGAAATTAAACTAAGATAGGCTGTCTGGAATTTGTATAATGTTTGGGGGCCGTCCATAAATGATACCACGTTTAGAGGATGTTCATTTATGTGTGACGAAGAGGAGAATCCTGACGTCACACATTGAAAATCAACAAAAAAAATTTTGTTCTGGGAAATGAAGTTTTAATGACATTCATTATTAAATTTATTCTAATGTAATAGAATAAGAATTCACTTGAAGTTATAAAGTCCTAAACTTAAATAAAAACATTGTTCCCAGATTCTTACCAACTAACTTTAATTAGAGCATGACTTTTGTGACAAATGGGGAGGGTTATAGTAGTGTGGTGACGTTAGAGGGGCCAAAATGTTGAAAGAAAAAGTGATCATTTATGGATGGGTCCTTAATTGAAACTTGAAAAAATAATTTCATATTTGTTTTTGAAGAAAATAATTTTTCCCCTGGTTTCTCTTCCATTTAACTGCTCCGAAATAAAATTCTTTCGGAAGCTAAGAACCTGGGAGAAAGATCAAGTGGGAGCGGCCATTAATTTTCATCTAATCAATGCCACCGGATAAACAATGTTTCTGGGGGTAACTGCGACCGCCATCGATCGGCTCGTTTTTCTTCATTCCGGAACGTTTTTTCCTCTCCCGGATTCAGCGGTGTGTACAGAAATTTATTTCTTGGAGGGGGGCAATAACCTCTATATTATAGAGGCTCATATATTACAAAGCTAGATTTTTCCACCGGGGTAGAGGACCCCAAATTATTCCTTATTATAGGTCCCTCCAATGTAGCTTTTTAATACCTTTTTTGGTAGAATTTTGAAACTAATGCCTTACTATTGCTTTAAAAGTAACGCCTGGTCAACCCCTTAAAGCAGTGGTCCCCAACCTTTTTCTACCACGGACCGGTCAACGTTTGATAATTTTAACGCGGCCCGCTGGGGGATGTAGATTGTTTACATTCTAGATTATTTTGATTTATTAATTTTAATTTAATTGCATTTAAACAT
This sequence comes from Tetragnatha versicolor, assembly GCA_024610705.1. Taxonomy (NCBI): domain Eukaryota; kingdom Metazoa; phylum Arthropoda; class Arachnida; order Araneae; family Tetragnathidae; genus Tetragnatha; species Tetragnatha versicolor. Next base: position 448,836 of record JANDEH010000046.1, read on the forward strand.
ACTTTCTAAATAAAATACAGTTACACCAAAAAGTAAATATAAAATGATTTATAATTCCCTTCATTCATTAATTTGGAGTATAAGCCTAGGAATTTAAATTTCTTTTTAATGAAATGGTCGGCCCGCGGCCCAGTGTCATTTGATCCACGGACCGGCACCGGTCCGCGGACCGGGGGTTGGAGACCACTGCCTTTAAGAACTTAATAAAAGAAAGGATGTGAGTAATATTAAGTTTAAAGTATAGAAAGGGAAATTTCTCTGGAAATTTACTCTAAAAACAAGGTTTCAACTTTGTTTTGGTACGCCTAATCCTAATATTGTACTACATGCATTTTTAGGTAGGATTTAAATTTTGATTAACTTTTTATTCATTACGAAAGTTTTGAATAATTATCTCCAAATACAAAAGGGGGGTTTAAGAAATTTGATCCTTAAAAACATAGTTATAACTTGTGGTACATCCCCAGTTCGAATTTCAGGGGGTCAGGGCCTTTTAAACGCCCCTGCCATAAAGACAACCTGCGACATCTTGTATGTGCGGCCTGTAAAAGAGTGATGCCAAAACGGCTCACACAAATACCCGATCGATTCTCGCGAAGGTTTTGTGCCTCCGGAAAACAAGTGCCTTGAGACGGAGTCCTCTTTCCTCCTCAATAATTCATTGAGTCGTTCGGAGATCGATTAGTGAGAACATAGAAATAAGGAAAAACCCTTAAAAATACGTAAATGGTAAAAATCGAGGAAATTTTCTAACGTGAGTACTTTTTGAGTTTTTCCACCAGCCGTAGCCCTCGTGCACTTTTTACCTACCGCTTTACTTAAGGTAAAGTTTTTGTACTACCGCTGATAAGTAGACATAGAACTACACACAGAAAAGTTGCATCCCTGATTTAATGATATTTTATTTTTTATTTGTCATGAATTTGTTATTCTTATTTTATGGTGCACCCTGTATATAAATTTAACATTTGTTCGGATTTACATTTAAGTGCAATAATTACTTTAGAAAACGTGAAACCGGCCCTTCTTAATTCGGCGGACCACTCATTTCATCAGTAAGATTGGCAAAGTCCGCAGAATCAGTGGGGTATTTTTTTTCCATTTCTCTCTCTGCTCTACAGTATCTCAAGAGTTTGTTCATTGTAATTTTCATGTGGGTGATTTTTCCACCCTTGGTTACCTCACCTGGAGTCCTTCCAAAAAAAACCATTCCATCCGAACGCCAAAGGGGGTGGTCTGCCCCTCATCTCTAGCAGCTGTCGGAAAATGATCTTCTTAAAACAAATGAATTTCGCTCAGAAGGACTGTGGTGCAAGTCCAGAGTTGGGAAATTTGAGGCAGCTCTAAACAGGGTTGTTACGTTTAAAGCACTTTGTTTTAAACATGTATAAAACAAAGCATAAAAAACATTGTTTGAAACACATGTAGTATTTAGCAAGTTGCTCCCTTTATTTAGGCAACAAACTCACTATTTTCATGTATGGATCACCCCATAGCCTAAAAAGATGGTGCTAATTATAAGGCTTGGGTACAAACCACCAAATCGCCATGACATAGTTACATTGCTTGATAAAGAGCATGATGCTGTGAAGAAATCCTACAAAATCATTTAAAAAAACGAACTATTTGTGGTGTATTTAAAAGTATAGCTTTATTAATCTAATTTCGATTTGAAAAGTCAAATTTAAATTTTTTTAAATCATGGATTTTTTTTTATCATTTCTATGTCGAGGGTAAAAAAAACAAATAAAACGTTTTGAACAAAAAAACCCGTTTAAAACATGTTGTTTTTCTTTAAGAAAAACATGTTTTTTTCCAACCCTGGTTGACTTGCACTGTTATCCCTCTCAACCGCCCTCTTTGTGTTGATCTCTCGTATAATAGGGCATGAATTTTCCCTCATTTTTGAACTCATCTTCGAATCGCGTGCCAATTTCGTTTTCATGAATTGGAATGGAATTATTTTTCTTCCCCTCAGACGTAAATTGTTTTCCACACGATGATGGTTCTAAAAACTCCTTTGAAATGCCTTCAAGTTTATCGTTGAAGCTTCTTTTTAAAACGTTGTTATTACGCGCTAAATTTTTTTGCGGCTGAATCGTGCTTCCAGTCAAGGATATTGTGGGTCCGTTTTTAAAGACCTTTTGTAAAATATTTTTAAGCTATATTATCACAGAGACTCCAAGTACTACGGATTCTCCGTAGTTTCTACGGTTGTTGTTCTGTTACTACGGATTACGGAAATCTCGCAGGAAACTACGAAAAGTCTCCCAATGATCTGGTGGGGTTCATTTCAGAAAAAAAAATGCTGATATTGATGCAGCAACTGTGGTATTACGGTACAGACTGGATTGAAAATCTAATTGCATTGCATAAAAAAAGCTAGCACGTCATTGCTAATAGAAGGTCATGTGCAGGCTTTTAATCCTGCAAATGTTTTACTTTAACAAAAATAAGATCTTTCTCTCTCCCTATTATTAACTCCCATGTTCGAAATTCGGGGCGAAAATATCTATAAGACAATAAAGTTGTTTAAACAATCCAAAAATGTGCCAATTGGGTGAGGCATATTCTGGTTTTTAGAATTCCGGATAAAGGGTTCATTACTATGGAAAAAATTAGTTGGTGGTTGGAGTCTCTGTTATTACTAACATACTTGTATAAAATAAAAACCTTTCTGCGAACTTAAATTTTTTCCAAAAAATTTTCTGCAAGAATTTACATTTTTGAATCTCTCTCTCTAAAAATAAAACCATTATTACTGAAATACCCAAATTGCAGGGATGAGTTTATCTAAAGAGGAAAAAGCGTGTGAGCTTAGTTATGTATAATTATTTTTTAAGTTGCTTCTCAAAGTAGCCTTTCAAAAATTTTGCAACTTAGAAAAACCTCATAAGCCAGAAAAACGGAACTTTCGCGAAAAAGCGCTATTTTTTTTTACTTTCGGACTTGTTAGCTTCTAACTACAATAAAGTTGTTTTTTCTACATCGCAATAACAACGCGATACGAAGCCGACTTCACCTTATTGTCCGTGGCCGTCCAAGAAAGCATCGCGGATGAAACAAACTCCGCGAGCAATAACGGAACGGGAGTGTGGAGAAGTTGCGATTTCCCGACTTTTGCGTTTCTGATTCTTCCTAAAATCGCGATTCCGCGGATGGAAGCATTTGGCGAAAAATGCAAATTTATCGATCAAAAATAAATGCTGCAGAAAAATTTCTGAAAAAATTTTTTTTTAGTTTTTCTGCAGAGGGCAAAATTTTCTGCGAACGCCGTTCGCGCATAATATACAAGTATGATTACTAAAATACAGGGCCGTGGCCATACTTACGTTTTTTTACCTTAAACGTTTTTTTACGGTTTTTTACGTTTAAACGTGGTGTTCGATTCCGGAGCACTCGCACCTAGTTGACAGTTCCTGGTTGATGTGAGTGGCAACAGCGAGTGCCAACGCTAAAGTATAAAAAGGACTGAAACACGGTTTCTTCTCGCTCTGTTCTATTTTGCACCGGCCGGCCTGCGTGCCCCTTTTCTTAATATTTAATTTTTAACCTTTTTTGTTAGTTAATAAATTGAATCGTCAGTTTGAAGAAGGGAATAAGTCCAAAAACCAAGTTTTGAGGAAATCGAAAAAAACTGTATAAGTAATATAATTTTCATTGTATAACCGCCAAATTTTTACTGGAAGTTCACAACCCTATTTAGAAAACAGAGCAACCATCAAAACAAATATAAGTATATTCAAAAATATTTTACAGTCAAAATAAGTTGATGGACTTATTCCCTTCTTCAACCTTATGAAATTTTTCTGATGAAAAAAATCTTTAAAAAACCTTAAATTCACATTTAAATTATATTTCTTCTTAGTTTACACCACAAAAGGGTGAAATAAAAGGAATAAGACAAATAAAATTCAAAATTGTAGTGAAACTGAGTTATTAGAGCAGTATCAATGGAGTGAGTGAATATGAATGGAGTTAAACATTCCCTGCATAAAAAAAGTTAGAAAAAATTTTAAATTAAAAGAAAATTTCATTTTAACTTCGTTTACAGCTCAAAGAATGGGAAAATAAAGACAAATTAACTTTAACTCCAAATTAACTTGAAAAATACAATGAATGGACATCGATTTCACAACTTCAAGGGGTGATATCTCCCTATAGGGGTTAGTTATGTTCCCCCTCTTTTCACCCATGTGTAGAGCAAAGCTTGGAGAATTTTTTGAGCACAAAAAGTCAATTTGTTATTTTTTGGACTTATTCCCTTCTTCAAACTGACGATTCAATTTTTATTGATGTCTGTTATTTAAGAATGCATCATCATTTAGTCTTCATCACCTTCTGATTAGCTTAGCTAAAAAGTACTTTTAAGTATAGGCCATCCCTACAGACTCAACACGTTCAAAGATCCCCCTAACGTTAACGTCATTTACACGTTAACTTTAAGATAATTTAATGCTTCTTCTTTTAAGCAGTTGTGAATGACGAAGTTGCATGATTTTTTTTTTATGTTTTTAATCGATTCTTCTTGCAAAAATAAGCAACTGCCCAAAATTTGAGGCCTATCGAGACATTTTTTGATTGCCAAAAAAATTAACAAAAATTCCCTTTTTAAAAGCGCGCTAAAACGCCAAGAGTTTGGATGTGACGTCATCTTATACTAAACAATGTTGTAAAGCAATGGAGTTGATGGTATTATTGTTGACGTCATCCTACAGTTTAAACAATAAACGTTCAGTCACGTGTTTTTTTCTCGACTTTAAATTAAAATAGTTAATTACCTGTACATTTTTTTGAAAAACTGACTACATTTTACCATACAAAAAACCATACGGAACACTTGTTTGTTATTGAAAATCTGACACATGCAACTTCCTTATTATTGTAATTAGGTAATAATTTGAATTATTTAATTATACAGGGTTCCCACAGGTCAGGGAAAACCTGGAAGAGTCAGTGAATTCAAATTTGACCCATAAAGTCAGGGAAAATTGCTCATTTTGGCGAAAAACCTGGTAAATCATAAAAAAATACCTGGAAATGAAAATTTTTAATGTTTGTGTGTCAATTTCGGCTCTACTAAGTGATAAAACAGTCAATTTATTGAAAATTATGTGTTCAAAAATGCAAGAAGTATCCGAAAAATCTTAAAAATTGACCTGGAAAAGTCTGGGAATTTTATTCCTGAAATTGAGTGGGAACCCTGATAATAATTTGATTTGCTGCATAATAACGTCAAAATTATGAAAATTTTCATCCATCTAAAAATTTCTTTCAAAAAATAATCAGTTCCATTTTGTGACCCTTTGGGTTTCCTACCAAAGATAATTTAACTACCTTGAAAACTACCGATTTTTTAAGGAAAGAAAATTATTAATAGGCTCAAAAATTTCGTGGGTTCTAGGTAAAAATTGTTAAGATTTGCCACTTCGTTTCTCTTTCAAGGTACAGCAGTTAATTTACTCTCTTTGAAGATAGATAAAAAATGAATCTTCATCGCAAAGAATCGCGATTTTTTCTCCCCTCTCTTAACTTCGTCTTGCTCCATTACCGTGCACATCAACTTTTAATTAATGCCTTTTTAATTGGGACATACGAAAAAAAACTTGTTGAGTGAGGATCATCGCCGATAACTTTTGCCCCCCCCCTGATTACCGCAAGTAAAAAAGTGCTAATGGTGCTATTTAAACCAGAAAAACCCGCTTGTCCGTCGATAATTGTAAAAGAAGAATCTGTTGGGTAAAAAAATGTTACTTAGTGGTTAGATTTGTGGCTGGTTTCATTAAAGGGTTTAATGAGAAATCAATGATATGTTTTTCTGGCTGTGTTCAGCATTTAAATCTATTGTATATCACTATTATGGTCGTGTATGAATAGCGCATTAATTAGCGAATCGCTGGGCCGCATCCAAGGGGGGTTTTAGGGGGCTCAAGACCTCCGAAATTTTAAAAAAACAATTTTTATATTGTTTTTCCTTAAGAATTTTGTGACTTGCATTCTTCAAGAGAAAGTGGTCAAGAAAAATCTCAATATTGCTGCTACTGAAACTTTATTAGTTCGTCGCTAGGGGTGCTGTTGGTCATCTCAATGGATTCTCCGTGGTAGATAATGTGGGTTCTATAGAACCTTACTTCCTTCCAATGATCCTAGAAGACGGAAGGCAAGTACTAGTCTAGCTGACTACAACTGAAAAGTAGTGACCATTGATTAGTCCTCCACTTATCTGCTGAAATGACATGGCATTCCTAGAACAGTTTTCATACCAGAAAGGCAATGTAAATGAAAGGCGTTTTATTCCTTGCGTTGCCTTCCTATGCCGTGCTGATGAGTCCTAACAAGGACGAAACCGGTCCACGGCTGGGGGCGACGCTTGAGAGTTGTGAGATCAGCGTTGATACTCCTTTCTTTTATCCTAGAAGACGTTGGTTCCTAATAAAAGCCGTTAAAGGGACTTAAGAAACACCCTGTATTTTGATAGTTGGTTGATTATTTTAGGCAATGAGGAAGTTGCATGATTTTTTTTTATTTTTTTAATCGATTCTTCTTGCAAAAATAAGCAACTACCCAAAATTTGAGGCCGATCGAGACATTTTTTGATTGCCAAAAAAATTAACAAAAATCCGCTTTTTAAAAGCGCGCGAAAACGCCAAGAGTTTGGATATGACGTCATCTTACGATAAGCATTGTTGAAACGCAATATAGTTGATGGTATGATTGTTGACATCTTTAAACGATAAACCTTTTCAGTCACGTGTTTTTTTCTCGACTTTTAAATTAAAATATTTAATTACCTGTACTTTTTTTGAAAAACTGACTTGATATTTCATTATACCATACAAAAAACCATTCGGAACACTTGTTTGTTTTTGAAAATCTGACACATGCAACTTCCTTATTTAGGATAAAACGCCTGCCTATTGCTAAACCAACGATAGTTAAAGGGTCACGTGATTTTGACAACGCTGGAACTAGTACTTCGGAAGGGAGACAGGTGGAAGTTTAGATTGAAAGAGGAAAAGACATTTGCTTGTATATAGAAGCAAGACCCCAACTATCACCGGTTACCCAACTATCGGCCGTGCAAAGTCTGTAAAAATCACGTCACCCTTTTACTATCGTTGGCTGAGCAGTTGAAGTTCCTTTTTTTGTCATTCATAATTTCGCCATTAACGTGTGACGTAATATTATTTGAATGACTCCTGTTGAAAGGATCTGTTTAATATCAGGTTAATAAAAGCCGATATAACTTTTTATTCCGACGATACTCCCTCGAATAGCTCTTTAGGTCGTGTGAAGTTGTTCCTCCATCATAAGCGCTACGTTGTTTCACCGTTTTGTCTCAGGCTGTTGAGCCTCATTTAGATCGAGAACCCGATATCGGCCGACATCATCAACGGACGATCTGTTCCCGGTGATATGAGAGTAAACATGACCTCTGACACCAGGGGGCGTCCACAAGCGATTATCATCAAGCTCCTCGGGTTTTTAATCGATGGGTTTTTGCTTCGCTCAATGTCAGTGTCTATACAAATACATTGAATTCAAGTGATTTTTCAAGTGTTGTGCTAAGAAGAATATTTTAATTCAGGTTCATTGAGGGCAGTGGCGGATCCAGGGGGTGGCACTCTGGAAAGTGCCCCCTTAGACCCAAAAAGGTCTCAAAATGAGTAAAAACCCGACTTTCACTGGTCTAATCTCAAAAATTTTTCTGGGGGAGGACCCCCATACCCCCCATTAGTATCAAAATAGGATATTCAGTGTTTATTTTTAGGAAATCCCCAAAGTTTTGACATTTTGGGTCAAAAAGTAAAGGTAATAGAGTTGAAAAGTGGCCCCCCTTAGACTCAAAACGTTTCTAAAAATGATTTAAAACCCTACTTTTACTCGTCAAATTTCAATTTTTTTCTGGGGGAGGACCCCCATACCCCCAATGGTACAAGGGGATCTTGTCTGGAAAAGTGCCCCCCCCCCTTGGAGCCGTGCTGGATCCGCGCCTGATTGAGGGTCGTGTAAAACAATGAAACATGCGATTTATCAAATCAAGGAGGGGGGTGAGGGAGTACCTATGTCGATGGACCTTCAAACTCCAGTATAACTTTGTCTCACTGGGTGAGGCCATGAGCAGAGCTGTTACAGATGTGTGAATGAATGTTACTGTCAGCTGAGCGCGCTAGCTTGAGGCTAACACCTTCTTGATTTCCCCAAGTGACCTTGGTTGGTGCTCATTTTTCGACCCCGGAGAGATGAAAGGCTGACTCTGCCTCGCCCGGAGACGGGATTTGAACCTTTGGCGTGGGAGGCGCTACCTCAACGCCACTGGGCCTTAACATGCGATTTAATTTTTAGAAGATTGTTGTGCAGATGATAAACAATATTTATATGTATTAGTAAAGATTCTAAAAGTGAGTTAAAAAGCTTTCATCGACTGTTCTTTAGAAAATTTGGATTCTGTGTTTTATTGGTTTATTAGTCACAGTCAATGTTTCCATTTCGTTATTAGTCTCGTTAAACATTAATAGTGCTTTAAAGCGGTTTTAGACGCCGAATATTAGAAATGTCTCTAAAAATTGGAAACTAATTGATTAATCTGAATTATCCCAAAAGGCAGATAAGACAAAAGGGTGGTTTAGATCTTTGGGGTTTTCCCAAACACTCCCGTGCTAGGAGGGCCTTTCTTTAGTTCGCTAACTGACCGCTAGAAGGCGTCCCGTAAAATTCTGAACCAACTATTTAGGCTCATCTAGAGTATCCGCTTACTTGGTGGGGTCAATAAGCGAACAAAAGAGTTTCTCTTCTTTGAAGGGAGGATGGTAGAAACTCCCTTACCACACACAATGAGATCGGGAAGATAAAGTGAGATCTTTTTTCCCCATACTGCTCGAATGAGGGCTGTCGTGTCGGTTGGAAAGTTTTAGCTAGCCAGTGGTTCCCAAAGTAGGTAAATTTAGGGGTTCCATATGACAAACTTAACTTCATTAAAAAAATAAGAATGGACTGCCCTTGGACCCAAAAAGGTTCTCAAAATGAGTTAAAACCCTACTTTTACCAGTCGAATTAAAAACATTTTTTCTACGGGAGGGCCCCCAGACCCCCCCCTACGGTACCACAAGGGGATCTAGCGTGATACTTTTTGGAAAATCACCAACATTTTGACATTTTTGCCAAAAGGTAAAGGTGATTGTCTCTAGAAAAATGCCCCCTTTGTGCTGGATTCGCGCCTGTTTTCATTTAATATCAGAAATTAAATTTTGAAAAGTCGTTGATAAAAAAAATATTCAGGGTTCCGCGATCATTGGCAACAAATTTGGGGGTTCCATGACCAAAATAGTCTGGGAACCACTGAGCTATGCCCTTACTCTAACTCTAGACCAGTGGTTCCCAACCTTTTGTGGCCCATCGCCCCCTTTCTAGAGGTTGACTAACACCTATCGCCCCCTTTTTATTCTCATTGTATGTCTAATTTTAATTTGAACTAAAGGGTTAATAATAAAGCAATTTTAGGTCCGGGGGTCCTCCTCCAGAAAATTTGTGGAAATAAGACTCCAAAAAACAGGTTTTTAACTAGTTATGGTACACCTCTTCCGAATTTCGGCCATATATTTTTAGGTAGGATTTTGATTTTGATAAACTAAATTTAAAAAAGTTTTGAAAAATTAAGTTCCAAGTACAATAGGGGGGTTGAGGGTCCTCCCCTAGAAAATTTTTGGAAATTTGACCCTAAGAAACAGGGTTTTAACTTGTTTTGGTACATTAAGTGTGAATATAGGTCTGTCAGTACAGTATTTTTTTATTTTCCCCCTTTGAATGCTCATCGCCCCCAACTTTTTTATCCCCCCTTTGATAACACAAATCGCCCACCAGGGGGCGATCGCCCTCAGGTTGGGAACCACTGCTCTAGACGAGACTCGTTGAGTTCACCATCAATCGTGTGATTTGCGGGCGGCCCCTGTCTATGTGAGATGAAAGGCGATATGTCGGCTGCGGAAGCACTTTTCTCTCCGTTGGGTGGATGGTTGGATGGACGTTCTGTCGGACATCGAGGCGAGCTTCGACGCCATCCTCGCCACCTGCGAACGAGAGCTGCAGAAGACCAAGGAGGAGGATAAGTGCACGGCAAAAGTCACCATTCCCTTCGCAAAGGTAGGCCACGGTTTGCGAAAACTTCGCGGAATTTCGGAACATTCTTGTTACATTTAAAACACTTTGTTTTAAACTTCCAAATCCATGCACTGAGAGAAATGACAGTTTCAAATTCGTCATTCCGACGTAATGGCCTAGTGGTTAGAGCATCTGACTGCAAAGCCGTACGTCTGGGGTTCGAATCCCCGTTCGGCATGGATGATAGTGTTACTGTCCTTGTCTGCGTTGAATTTACCTATACGGGTCCATACCTTCAGGTGAATTTGTACAAATTAAAAAAAAATTAAATTAAAAAAAAATTTTGAGTAAATCGATGTTCTCATTTTGGTATGAAACTTTTTGTCTCAAATATGACGACCCAATGCTTTGAAACACCAGACATACTCAGTTTCAAACGATTTAATAGTCACCACTCAAATTATGCTTTTTATTTTAGTTTATATATTATGAAAATGGAATTATTTGGAATGTATCGAAAATAACATTAAGTTGGTGTGTTAACGTGTAACACAACGTTGTGACGTCGCCACTCAGCTTACTGGTCAACTCCCATGTCGTAGTAACGTGCCTGTATGGTCATCATAACTGTAACATATTTACATATTGCACCCTCTTCATAAGAATGTCATGGACGAATTAAAAAATGAGTACATGATGTGTTATTTTGAGTATCTGCACATTTTCAAAAATGAGTACATGCGTGTTTTCAAATTTGAGTAAATTTGGATCGGAGCCTGTTTGAGTGCGTGACATACTCAGATTTGAGTAATTTGTACTCATTTTTGAGTCTGTCGTTTTAAGAGTGTGCTTATTTCGAATATTGGACTTAAACTACTTTCCATCTAAGCGGTCTCCCCCTTGTGAGAGGCCCATCAATCGATGTCGCCCTTGAATAATTAATGCACAGAGTCACGTGACACCCCCTCTCAAGACGCGTGTTAATGAAATTTTTCAAGGAGGGGAGGGGGTGACTCTTGAAATTAAAATTCCGTTCTGCTGCGGACGATAAAATATTCAGGGCTTTTGTTCGAAAAGAGCGTTTTTGGGGGGTGAATCTTGACGTCTTCTTCCCGTGGAATGCAATGCAGGGAATCTTTGATCCAGTGTCCTTTCCTTTGCTAATGCAGGGTAAAAGTACGTTTTCATAAAATGGTTCGTTGGTTATTTTAAAACACTAGGGAGCTACCGCCCCCTGCTCGCTATCGCTCGCCAACCCCCATTAACTGCTGACGCTGATACTTAAGGATCTCTTTGCCATCCTCACAAAACACAGCTCACAGCACTTACTCATTTTATAAAACATTCTTAAAACTGGGGAACTACTTCTCTGGGGTATTCTTTCAAAAAAGGGGAATATTCATTCAGCGGCGAAATTTTAACAGTTCCTTTATGGCAATATGAATGACGGATCGCCATTTAATTCCAAGAAAATTAGTAACAAAGCAGTGTAAACTTTCTTTTACCATTTCCCCAAGGTAATGTTTTTCTCACACAGATCCATTCAGAAGCACTGAAACATCTCCGGAATAAATTTTACTTTCTTAAAACTTGTAATGATTTTCATTGATTGTCTGTGAAAAATGTATTAATTATCGTAAACATCACGAAAATTTAGAATTTTGCTTCATGAGAACAAATAAACATCGAAATTGTGTCAGTTTCTTAGCAATGACACAAATGTTCTGACTTTCGATTTTTATCTTTATTTATAAAACATTCCCCCGCCATATCTAGTTTTGCGTTTTGGCATTATAAAAAAAAGTTACCTTTTACTACCTTAAATAACATAACTTGCAAAAGGATATAAAAATAATTATTATTGTAATAAATAAATGCAAAAGTTCAAAATTTCTGAAAGCGAGTTTATATTTTTAATGATTAGGTTGCCACAACGAGTAAGATAAATATATAAATATGAATTAATTATTTAAAAATAAAAGATAAAATTATACATTAGTTTTAAATATAATTAAAATCGTTTGAACAGCAAAAATATAAATATTGTTAAAAAGAATCCAATATATATTTTTTAAATTAGTGTGATAAATAGAAAGATGATTATTTAATGTATTTGAATGTTAAAAAACCAGTGAAATATATTTTCAATTGTTTTAAAATTCATAGTTTCTTGCTTTGTAACTGCGACCTTATCCGAAATCTAAAAAAATGGAAATATTTTAAAATTAAGAATTTTTTTGAAAAATCTAAGGGCTTACTCGGAAATCCGGAAAGAATTCGGACATTTTGATACCATATATGTGTCATTTGGTTCAGTAATTAAAAAGCCTTTCTCTGGAAACCGTTCACCAAAAACTTTTTTTTAGAATAGAGAGATATTTCATTTTTCTATACAAAAACGAAACACTTGAATGTTTATGAAAATCTGACACATGCAAGTTCCTACATACATGGTTTGAATCTTCTTTGACAAATACAACACAGGTAGTTAAATTACAAGTTTAGCCCAGAAATTGGCATTTATGGAGGATTGCCACAGGGTTCAATCTTAGGGCCAATTTTAATTTTATATTTTTATTAATGATTTTTGTGACTTGGATCGTAAGATTGTAACCTTTGCCGATGATACCATTTTAATTTTTTCGGATTCTAACCTGTCACTCTATAATAAAATCGAGACTGAATTAAAAAAGCTTAATGAATGGTTACATCAAAATTCTCTTAAATTAAATGTTTCAAAGACTCATGATATTTAATCTTAACTTCAACTCAATATTTCTATTTGGAATTTTTTTAAATTACATGATTTTCACTGAGGTTTTCATTGCAATCGTTCCTGTGATTGTGGCGTTTTATTGAGAGAGTTGATATACAATTCATTACTTCTTAGGATTACAAACAGATAGTAATTTTTAATGGAAATCACATGTTAAAAATTACTTAACAAATTGATGTTTTATAAAATTGCATTTTTTTAAGTAAAAAAATAGTTGATCAAAAATTTTTAACAACCTTCTATTATTCTTGGGTAGTACAATCTATACCTCTACTACATATACAAAATAAATTATTTTCTCATTTCAATGATTTTCAGCAACCGATAACATTTCTAAATGTACGCCAGCTTTTTATTTATCGATTATTAATTTTTATTTTTAAGAACAAAAACCGTTACGAACTAAAACCAGTAAACTATTTATCAAGAGGTAACTTAACTTACTAAATTGTCATGTAAAATTGTTATTATAATTATTGTAATAAATTGATTTGATTTGAATTAATTACTTTACTGATATGGAAAAAGCACCGGGAACACCTAGTATATAAAAAGGCGCCTGGAAACCCAGGATGATATGATAATTGCTGATTTATAAAATAAGAAATATATTTTAAAAATAATTTGAAAAAAAAAATATATATATACTTGATCTGCCCGTGACGTCACTATCTCGCATCTTCTTTAAAGTGGCGATGGATCGGGAGCTACTCTGGAATCGAACTCACAACTCTTAAGTCTGCATTTAATACAATTTAAACATATAACTTTACATTTAATGATAATTTCTGCGACCACAATCACTATAACGAGATATTAAACGACAGAACAATCGATATCAATGTTTATAATAGGGAAAGTTTAGTTACTGTCAGGGAAAGTTTGCAACCATAAGGGAAAAGTTTCATTGATCAGGGGAAAAATGGCAGAGATTGAGAAATTCAAATGCAGCCTCCATACAAAGTTCTAAGTCCAATGAGAATCACTCGTATCCTTTAGTCCCCGCCCACACTAATGATTGACAGCTGGAGGGTCGCAACGCCACTATGCGATAACTGTAGAACTATTTTTGTAAAATCGCGTTTTGGACTCTCTGAATTATCTGTACTCTGCGTACAATACCATTGTGCATTTTAAAGAGATGCGGATGGCAACAAGACGTGACGTCAGATGGAGGAACACGCGAAGCAGTTGGTTGTTCTGGAAGGAGCCGTCTCAGCAATGTCGTGTGCGTCGTTATCCGAAGACTTGGTTTAAAGCAGGAAATTTAAAGATAACAAAGCTGTGAATCCAGCTCTTTTTGCGGTGGTCAAGTATTTTTGACGGCTTCTCGCGGTATGTTGCTGTCCTCACCCCTCCCTGGGCTGGAGAATGCCCTACAGCAGGTGGGGAAGGTGGATATAAGACGCTATTCAGTGAACCCTTCGGACTGTTCAAGGCGAGCTCAACAGCTGTCTAGAGGTTGAAGAAGGGAAAACTCTGCATCTACCCTAGGACTCTAAAGGCCAGAGATAGGCCACAGCTGCTGGTTCCTGTTTTGCACTGTTATGAAGCTATTCTGTTGGACAGCTCGACTCTGAGGCTCAAGTGTGGCGATCTGATGCTCAAGTGTGGCGATCTGATGCTCAAGTGTTGATGCTCAAGTGTGGCGATCTGATGCTCAAGTGTGGCGATCTGATGCTCAAGTGTTGATGCTCAAGTGTGGCGATCTCAGTAAAAATCCTATGGTCACCCTTGGGGCAGCTTACCATGGGTCCTGGTCGTCTGGAGACTATTTCCCTCCCCTTCAGAGACATGGAAAAATTGTGGAGGTGGCAATAGTGTGCCATCTATCATCCGAGTCTCGAGATTGAATGACTAAGAAATTCAAGGTAAGAAATTTTTCTGATAAGGCACACGAAATTTGTAAAAATTTTTGAGCTTAAAACAATGAAATTGTTTTCCTAACATGTACTATATAAAATGATTAGCTTTAATAATTTTAACTGAGATTTAATAAGCTAATGAAATATATGTCAAACTAATCTCACTGCTTTAAATGCTCTTAGAAAGATAACTTAAATTTTAAAAAAACATGCTCTACTGGAACAGCTTTAGAAAGAGTCCTCCAGCTTCCATATTTAACCACAGGAGCTCCCTTAACAACATGATTAAGTATTGTCAGCATAGATATTAAATAGTAGTTTTTCATCTCTTATAATTACTCACTAGAGAGCAGCGTTAGTTAACCCTACGACGTCACTAACGTTCCTATCGCGGTGTCTGAATTTCGATTGAAACGAAGATTTAAGATACGATTATTTGGTTATATACCCATGTATAAATGGTGTCTTTCTATCAAGATTTGGGTACCGAAACTCCCCTTCTATCAACCCAAGCTATTATAGCTATTGTTTTAGGATCTAATATAATATGAACAATTAGATCTGCAGTTGTCAGTCATCATTTGAACTGTTGTTAAAGATGGCGGCTGGAGGACTCTTTCTAAAGCTCTACTTCGTTTCTTTGGGGTATTTTAATTTTTGGGGATCTTTGGGGGGGGAGCCGAAGACTATTTCATCTGTGAGAGGGCATAATTTTTTGAATCGTCAAAATCTTGTTCTGATGAGTGATTTAATATTCATTAAGAACAACTTTCGCACTCTTAAAACGATTGTATCAAAATTGAGGTACTCAAAAAGGCTCCGATCCAATAATTACTCAAATTTGAATACATGAACATACTCATTTCTAAAAATACTCAAAAATGAAACATCGTGAGCTCATTTTTGAGTTCAAGCTCAAGATGTTTCATTTTTGAGTATTTTTAGAAATGAGTATGTTCATGTATTCAAATTTGAGTACTTATTGGATCGGAGCCTTTTTGAGTACTTTTTACTCAATTTTGATACAATCGTTTTAAGAGTGTGGGATACTGATCACAGAAGATCAGTTTTCAAACGTTCCTCAATTACTTGTCTGTTCTTATTGTCAGAAGAAGACACCATACAAAATGCCGTATTATGCCGTCAACCGTGCCGCTGAAAACGTTATCAAATTCTATAGCTGTACCGCTGAATTTAACGGCTGTTGAACGGTCGACGTTATAATACCCAAGTCTTACCGACATGAGATAAACTTTTAACGCAACATGGTTGCGATTGTTATGGGAACTGATTTTTCTACTTAATTTAAGGGGTGACTGCAATTCATAATTCAACGCTGAAAATACATTCTGTGCAGGAAAATCTACGTGGCTATTATTTGGCTTTGTACTTTTCAGAGTATAGCTTTGTTTTTTTGTTTTCTCCTAGGGGCAGTAACATTAGGTACTTACGTATTATACCGGCAACCGTTCAGCGGCCGTCTAATTCAGCGGCACAGCAATAGAAAAGTCAATTGGCTTTGATAACATTAAGCGGTACAGTCGACGGGATAATACGTAAGAACCTAACATTATAACCGCCTTTCAAAGTATTAGTTTTTAAACGTGTGTTTTATATTTCACAGACCTTTGAAAATATCCCCCCAAATGAGGAGTGGAATACTTGATTCTACAAGTTTCTCCATCGTGTCATTAAGTTGTCTGTTGGCGTCTCCAGAGAGGTAGGAAGTTTTTCCATACCAGGTGTTCGTATACACATTCAAATTTCTTACTTAACGTGTGCAAAATCTAAAAAGTTAAATTTTTTCTAAAAGTGTAAATAAAAGGTCAGAAAAACAATTTAAATGAGTTAATGAGCATAATAATTTAGCATATTTTAAAAGAGTCTATTTGCTTTTAAGAAAAATGATTTTAGTTAAAATACTCTTTTGTATTTGATTTTAAATTAAAATTGAGAATTTCTTGGAAAGTTCTATCCAAGACAGTTTCAAATGTAGTTACAGACACCTTTTTTGCTTGTCACCTGGCTTGCTCTTTGTCGTTAAGGTATTAATATTGATCACTATACTCTGTTCATTTTGAACTGGGGAGCTTGAAAATATTTCCTTCCCCCACCACCGATCGGTAACCATAGCAACTATCCTCGTCAAAGTGACGAAGAAGGCTTACTATTGGCTGCGAGAGAGCGTAACTATGGTTACGCTTCTAGCGTGGGGAAAAGCACTATTAAATATTATTATATTGCTATTAAAATTTTAGTATATTATTATAGCACAGGGATTTCCAACTGGCGGCCCGCGAAGCTCTCTGAAAACCCTCCAAAAAGTATCTTCAAAACACTTTTTAGCACACTAAAATTCAAAATTTTTTCGGGGGAGAACCCCCGATCCCCCCATATACCTCTTTGATTATGGATAGCTTCGATCGTTTTCTATGGTGCAAGAATTAAAAGTTTGAAGTTTCGAGGGATAGTTTGTAAAACCTGAAATTTATCCTGAGCGTAGCAAGGGCGTGTAAAGGCTTTTACATAAACCTTTATCATGAGGAGGGACAAAATGGAGAATCAAAAAATTAGGTAAAACAAACCTTTAAGGAAAATTTGAAAACATTTTCTTGAGGAAGACCTTTTCATTTAAGTATAATATTCAGACAGTATTCCTACGAGTTGTATAAGAGTAAAAAATTCATATATCCTCTAGAATTTTGGAAAATACAGTAGTGCACATGCACACATATATTTAAACAACCTTCGTCCCCCTTTTGCTAGAAAAATTTCATATTGATGACTCCCACCTCAAAAAATTATCATCGTTAAAAAGGAGCCAGATTACTTTGCGGCCCGCCACTTGACTTGTATTTTCGATTGCGGCCCGCGAGTACTTAGAAGTTGGAAACCCCTGTTATAGCACTATTAAAATATTAATATATATATAATACTTGTAAAAAAGTTTTTAATTCTAGCTAAAAATTCTGTTGCACCCTGTCATTCATTGTTAGCCATTTGGCTATGTAGGGACATTTGCCTACTCTTTCGAGTTGCTTCGTCCTCGTCTTCTTCATTTGTTTTCTGTTTTATTCAGAAAGAGATAAGTTTTTTATAAGTATTTTTTGAACTGAGATGATGATGAAGGATGACTATGTTTGAAATATGAATTTGATTTTAGGTTATCCTCTTTTTTTCAGTGGTTTCTCTGTTTTACGAAAAATTACGGTCCTTAACTATCTTGGGTTGACATTTTCATTTTCTGATTCAAAATCGTCAGCAATATATTTTTTTATGTTTCTCTCTATTCTAAAAAAAAGTTTTTGGTGAACGGTTTCCAGAGAAAGGCTTTTTTATTACTGAACCGAATGACACATATATGGTATCAAAATGTCCAGATTCTTTCCGGATTTCCGAGTATAGGTACTTCGATTTTTTAAAAAATTCTCAATTTTAAAATATTTCCATTTTTTAAAATAACGGATAAGGTCGCAGTTACAAAGCAAGTATTGTCAATCAAATTATTATGCATCCAATCACAACGACCGATTGACGCTATATTTTAAGATGAAACGTGCTTTTTCACCATTTAAAAAAGTACGTTTTTGATGAAATATCACTCAAAGACTGATAAAAACATATTCTAAAAACTTACGTGTACGCCACTTTATACTAAAATTTCACACTTTTTGTCCAATATTTATAATTTTTAGTCTGATTTTATCGAAATTAATTGTAAACATGTAAGCATAGAGTGATGTTTTGTCTCTTATTATTTTCAAATGTTTAAACGGTATTGTTTAAGAAGTCTGGGTTTAAACAAAAATATGAATGATAAACACTAGGCCTATTATACTAACGAGTTACTTTAAAATAATGGTTTTTGCTTGGTCCAAATATTGATAAACAATTAGAATTAGATATTTTTATAATCATAGATTAAAAATAATCAAGATGAATATTTTTAAAAACATTTCGTTTGAATTTTTATAAGTTCGAAATAATGTATATTCTAACTTTTAAGGGAGATATTCATGGAGGGGATTTGGTGATGTATTTTTGGAAAGTTGGTTGACGTTTTTTCTGTAAATTGTTTAATTGTTTTATAATGTGTATTAATTTTAGCGAGTTGGAATTTGTGGGAATAGCGAAGCAATTCCAAAAGGTCCTGCGTCAGCAGTTTACGGGGGTTGGTGAGCGATAGCGAACAGGGGGCGGTAGCTCCCTAGTGTTATAAATTTTTGGAGGTTGTCGCTGAATTCCTCCTGTAAAACTGCGGATATTCCGTTTTTTAATCCCTCTCCGAATATTCCGACTTCATTTCTTAAAATCTGAAGATCCTTTCTTCATTGATCCTATCATATGATTCTTGGTTTTTCTTTTCTTTTTGACCTCCTTCCTCTAGAAGTTTTCCTATGGATTGCACCAGATTTGGGGTCGAGTCTGTAATACGACTCAATGAGTCTTGGATCGTAGATTTGATTATTTGCGTTATTTGAGCTTCCGATTCTTCATAAATTCCTTTAGGGTTTCTGCTCTTCTCTGTTTCGTTTGCTGTCTGTTTGACCAGCTGTTCTGTTATGATCTTGCCTAGGTTTTCAACAGTCTTTTCTAATCGATCGATTTTACTGTGTATACTTCCTTGTTCTGTGACTTTTGTGGCTTCGGCGTATGAGATTTTTCCTTTTGGTGTGTTGCTGATTATTTCTCTTGCCGATTTCCTTTTCTCTTTCTTCAACAGTCCACTTTCTTTCTTGATGACTGGGCACTTCAGATCAAATGCCGTATGACCTGGATCGCCGCATCGGAAGCATACTTGTTTGTCCTCCTTGCACTCAATGGTTTCATGACTCTCTCCGCATCTTACACACTTTAAAACTTTTTCTTTGCAATTTGCCAAGAAATGACCAAATCCTAAACACTTATAACATATCTTTGGTTTTTCTATAAAGTCTCGTACTTCGTAAATTTGGAATCCGATTTTAATTTCCTTCCTTTTTCCTACTCTACCTAATTCTTTAATTAAGATAGTTGATGTCAATTCATCGCTTCCTTTCCTCTTGAATCTTATGACTTTGTGAACCTTTATTCCCTGATCTTAGAGGTTTCCTACTATTTCTTCCAATCCTATTGCTGGGTTGACCCCACTTGCTATATAAGCTGAGGTGAACGTATTTTCAAAGAAGGTTATTTCTACTTTCTGGTTTTTAATCTTGGGTGTCTGACTGACTTTACTAGCCGATTCCGCACTTTTAACCTTGATGATAATACTCTTGTTTCTGGTTAGGATCAGTTCATCCTCTGATTTGAGTATATTTTTAAATATGCTTCCTACTTCCACTTGCGTAATATTTAACTCTTAGGATTCTAAACCTCTTATTCCTATCTTGACCTCTTCTAGACCTTTGCTGAACGCTTCTTCGATTTGATCTGAAATTTCTTTCTCATTGACATATATTCTTCCTTCTCTGGTTTTCTTTTCTTTATTTTTTCCAGTGTTCTCTTCTTCCGTGTATTCTAGAGACCGTTTGGAGACCTTTTCGGCCTCCACCTGCATATCTTCATTCACTTTCTTTTTTCAAATGAAAATTGAGACAACCTGTCTTCGGAAATTCTAAATGAGTAACAAAAACTATTATCTCAGTCCGCTTGACCAAAAGCCCTAACTCAAACCCAGTTCGATACTTCCAACCTGACGAGACACGTTGCACCTTCCACCTCCCTGTTGCACCTTCCACCTCCCTGTTGCACCCTTTCTTTATTTTGTACAATTTTTTTATTTTTTTAAAGTTGGATAATATTGGGTTCTTGAAAGATAAATGTCACCGAAATTAACCAAAGGTTATTCAACTTTATTAGCAACTAGTCTTAATTTACGACACCTTTCTGAGAAATATCCTCTTTGAATTTGTTTAGTTTCTTAACTAAAGTTCAATTTTTTTATTAAATTGGTAATTTTATGATATATGTATCGATTGTATCGTACCTAGTGAATTGCATTTCCGATACACATTTTAGTAAAGCCAAATTTTAATAAAACAAGAATAACAACATTGGGTTCTTGAAAGATAAAGGTCACCGAAATTAACCAAAGGTTATTCAACTTTATTAGCGTCTTAATTTACGACACCTTTCTGAGAAATATCCTCTTTGAATTTGTTTAGTTTCTTAACTAAAGTTCAATTTTTTTATTAAATTGGTAATTTTATGATATATGTATCGATTGTATCGTACCTAGTGAATTGCATTTCCGATACACATTTTAGTAAAGCCAAATTTTAATAAAACAAGAATAACAACATTGGGTTCTTGAAAGATAAAGGTCACCGAAATTAACCAAAGGTTATTCAACTTTATTAGCGTCTTAATTTACGACACCTTTCTGAGAAATATCCTCTTTGAATTTGTTTAGTTTCGTAACTTAACCCTTTATTTACCGACGGTACTTACAAGTACCGCCAACTTTAAAATCACATAGAATAACCATCCTTGCGAATATATTGACAATAATTTGCAAGAACGCTCTTTCAGTTATCCTCTTCCAGGATAATAAAATAAGTAAAAAAAAGATTTTTTAAAAAACGCTTTTATTGAAGTGCTTGCTCTAAAAGGTCAAAAATAATTTATTCGGTTTGACAAATAATTTATTGGGAAATAGAAAATAACTTTTTGGTAAGTAAAAAATAACTGATTTTCTAATCACTAAAAATAAAAGCGTGGGCGCTAGTAATTTATATATATATTTTTTTAAATTAAAACTTTTTATTTATTTTTTAAAATTTGTACAAATTCACCTGACGGTATGGACCCGTATAGGTAAATTCAAGTACAGTAACACTAACATCTATGCCGAACGAGGATTCGAACCCCAGTCGTACGGCTTTGCAGTCAGATGCTCTAACCACTAGGCCATTACATCGGTATTTATGTGTAATTTTACATAAAAAATACCTAATAGAGAATTTAAAGTGAATCCATCCCACCCAAACCTCACAAATGAGAAATTTGTAAATTTTACCCCATGGAACATAGAATAAAGAAGTTGGAATAATTAGTGAATGAAGAATTATACTAGCGCTCACGCTTTTATTTTTAGTGATTAGAAAATCAGTTATTTTTTACTTACCAAAAAGTTATTTTCTATTTCCCAATAAATTATTTGTCAAACCGAATAAACTATTTTTGACCTTTTAGAGCAAGCACTTCAATAAAAGCGTTTTTTAAAAAATCTTTTTTTTACTTATTTTATTTTTTACTTTTTAGTCATGGTATTTTTTTAAACAAAAACTAAAAAAAATATTTATTTCAACCATATTTAATCTTATGTTCAATCTTATAATTTTAGTTTTCTACTATATGATGGCTTCGCGAACAACAGTTCAGCGCTGGCGATGGTCCCGCGACTCAATCCGAACCGATCCCCCAATTTTGTGGGAGGGGTGACACACGAGAAACAACAAAGTTAATTAAAATCTATTTAATATTGCAAGGGGTACCGTTATATTTACAGAGCGGAGCGATTAATCGCGCATCCACTCGCTCACCGATGAAATCCATCCATATCAAAAAGATTCACAAGAAAAAGAAAATGCATTCAATAAAATAAAAATAACCAATCGTAAGCCCAGACAAAAATAAAACTCAGAATTAGTGTATCAAGGAGCAAACAGTATTATCCACTCTTTTCAGTAGTCCATAAATTATAAAAGTAGTAATTTTTCTACTCTCTGGATGCCTTGGGATGGGGCACCAATTTTCGGCGATTTCTCGCTTCTCTGGCGATCGATTTATTTCTCGCAGTCATTATCTTAAATCGCTAATTATCTTAATTGAAAGGTAGGAAATCACGTTTTGAAGATTGAATATTGTGGTGATATACCTAATATATTATCTCACAGGTTTTGGGAGCCATTGGCTTCACGGAAGTGTCTCAAATTTGAATTAAAAGGATAACTAAAAACACTCGTTAATTACCTTAATTACGGAGGTTTTGACTAGTTGATTATTGAATATTGCATCTTCATCGGGTTAACACCATGGTGCAAAGTTTCAGAACTTTATATCGTTTGGAAGTGCCTGAAATTTTATGTACAAGACTTTGTAAAATAAAAAAGTGGTTAATCGTCTGTAATTATCGTAATTACTGGGCAATTCTCGTTTTGACTTTTGAATATGATGAAGTTATGCCTTATAAAGAATTGTGCACGGTTTAGGGAGAATAGCCCCTTGGGAAAGGTCTCAAATTCTGGTTTTTCTGTTAATTAAAAATACTCGTTAATTAACTTAATCCTTTGGTTGTTTGACTAGATAATGGTTGGATATTGGAGTGTCATGAGGGTTACACCGATATGTAAAGTTTCGGGGCCCTGACATATCGGGAAGTGCCCGAAAATCGAGTTTTAAAATTCCACCTGTAAAACGCCGCCAAAAGCAAGTAGAATAAAAGCGTTTAAAAAGCAGCGAAGGTTCTATGATGAGTATTTTAGCGGGAAATGCGAATAAGTGAATTGCATTTCCGATACACATTTTAGTATAGCCAAATTTTAATAAAACAAGAATAAAAACAATATTGAGTTCTTGAAAGATAAAGGTCACCGAAATTAACCAAAGGTTATTCAACTCTATTAGCGTCTTAATTTACGACACCTTTTAAAAGAGAAAAAGACGACGTTTTAAAGACACAAATACGAAAAAAGGATAAAAAGCCCTTACAGCTGTTTCGGAAGCCTAAGAAGGCTTCCCTCATCAGAGGAAAAACAAAAACACGGACGAAGTGAACAGAAACCGTTAATATAGGGCAACAAACTTGTGATGCCACAAGTCGAAATACTAAAACCAAGATTCTAACAGCGTAAAAAAGGCCAACAGCGCAAGCCAGCTACTCACAAAGGAAGAGAGCATTCCAAGCAGATGGTAAAGCTGGCACCACGGAAATGTCGTTGACTAGGTTATTTATATTTTTTCTGATGTAAAAAGTTTCAAGAAAGTCTAATTCATGAACAGATGTGCATCTCCGTATGATTCTAGCTGTATCAAAGTTAAATCTATGTCCACTAGCCCATGAGTGATCAGCAATGGATGAACCCCGGATTTCCTTTTTTTTCACACAGTTCTGATGTTCTTTTATTCGAAATTTGAAGGCCCTTCTTGCTTTTTCACACAGTTCTGATGTTCTTTTATTCGAAATTTGAAGGCCCTTCTTGCTTTTTCACACAGTTCTGATGTTCTTTTATTCGAAATTTGAAGGCCCTTCTGATGTAAAAAGTTTCAAGAAAGTCTAATTCATGAACAGATGTGCATCTCTGTATGATTCTAGCTGTATCAAAGTTAAATCTATGTCCACTAGCCCATGAGTGATCAGCAATGGATGAACCCCGGATTTCCTTTTTTTTCACACAGTTCTGATGTTCTTTTATTCGAAATTTGAAGGCCCTTCTTGCTTTTTCACACAGTTCTGATGTTCTTTTATTCGAAATTTGAAGGCCCTTCTTGCTTTTTCACACAGTTCTGATGTTCTTTTATTCGAAATTTGAAGGCCCTTCTGATGTAAAAAGTTTCAAGAAAGTCTAATTCATGAACAGATGTGCATCTCCGTATGATTCTAGCTCAGGGGTCGGCAACCTTTTGAAAGGGAAGAGCCAAAAGTACCAGTTTAAGAAATTTCCCAGTTTTTAAAGAGCCACTATTTTTTTTGCTTCAATGTAATAAATACACTGCTCACAACAATTAAAGGAAGTTTCGGTACATATTGGCAAGCAAATAAAATATTTGCAGTGGTTCAAGCATTTTTCATTAACTTTTCAAATCTGACTATGAGTTCATCCTGATAACTTCTGATTTTTGCCTGGAGGGTACAAGGAACACAAAATAACCCATTTTTTGTGCATGAGGAAGTCAGATTTGAAGATGTGGAGTGATGATATAGAGCACCATCTCTATCTATGGAATAAAGACCCCCCACAGCCAAAGGAACCATTTCTGGTGGTTTAGGTTAATAAGGTCAATAGCCTTACACATCTGGTTGCCCCTCATGCAGGAGAAATCGGAGATAATTTAACTTTCAGGGATGGTAATTGCAGAAAACATTGTTTAGTTTAAGATTACTTACTTAAACTACCCTAGTTTAAGATTTTCTTCAAGATGAAGAAATCAATAGAAAGGGATCGACCGTCGACCGGCACGTTCTCTCGACATGAATCCAATAGAACAAGTCTAGGACATGCTTGAGAAACGAATTGCAACCCTTCCAATACCTCCCAAATAGTTCAGGTGCTGAAAAATGCTCTAAAAGGGGAAAATGGAGAAAATACCTCAGCCCCTCATAAAAAAACCAAACAAACCTGGTGGCAAACAGACCCACAACGTTGTTTTATGTCAGGAGAAAGCATACCCCAAGCGAAATTGGTTTTCAATTAAGTATTGATTGACTTTTCACTTTTTTTGCTCAACTACACAAAATGTGCATTTTCCAATTCTGATAAAAAAAAGTAAAAATAAAATTTTTATTTCGATAACTGCATGGATTTAGCTTTTAAATGGCCCTTAGTTAATGAAAAATGCTTGAACCACTGCAAATATTTTATTTGCTTTCCAATATGTACCAAAACTACCAATATCCTTTAATTGTTGTGAGCAGTGTAGTATATGCTTAATATATATTTCAGTTTAGATTGGGAGGAGGATTTTAGTTGGGGAGCATTTTAACCCAACATTTTTTCTGTTGGGTAAAAAAATCACTATTTCTTCCAGTGGCAGAAATTTCAAGGAAAAAAGTACAGTTATAATAAACAGCAAACTTTCGAGGGGTGTGTGGATCCCACTTCAGAAAAATTTTGGAAATTTGCCCCTTAAAATAGTGTTTTCATTAGTTTTTAGAACTTCTATAACGACCAAATAAGGATCACTCCTTAAAAGTCACAGAATTTTCAAGGAATATCAGCACATATTCCAAAATTTTTAGGAGTGTTAAGGAGTTCTCCCCCAGAAATTATATGGAATTCTTATCCTTAAAAGTAGAGTTTTGATTTTGACTCATCTTGAGAAGTTAAAAATAAATTTTCTGATTTTTTAAAAGTTTTGATTAGTAAATTATTAATTTTTTCGCATGGAATTGGAGAGCCGCAACTTTACATCGAAAGAGCCGCATGCGGCTCGCGAGCCGCAGGTTGCCGACCCCTGTTCTAGCTGTATCAAAGTTAAATCTATGTCCACTAGCCCATGAGTGATCAGCAATGGATGAACCCCGGATTTCCTTTTTTTTCACACAGTTCTGATGTTCTTTTATTCGAAATTTGAAGGCCCTTCTTGTCTGGCCTATGTAAGCTAAACCACACTGACACTGTATTTCATATATACCCCAGTTATTTAAATCAGGAATCTTATCCTTAACCCTTGTAAATTTCAACTTGTTAAAAGGAATGAACACAGTTTTAAAGTTAAATTTATTAAGTATGTTAGCAATCTGTTGGCTTATTTTTGGAAAAAACGGGATTGTAACAGGGTTTTGGTCAGATTTGAACCCACACGATTATTAAAATTGACAGTATTTGATATTAAATGACGAATATCTGATCTGACGAATCAAATCTGACCAAAACGGAGAGATCAAGCTTAAAAGAAATCTATGATAATCCAGATCTAGTTGTTACCAAGGCTGACAAGGGAGGACAGATCGTAGTGTTAAACAAATCTCAATATGTTAAGAAGGTCCAGGATATCATTGACACTGGTCCTTATGCTCGTATCTCTAGGGATCCGTGTACCAGTGACCTAAACAAAATCAAGAATGCAATTAAATCATCTGTTATTATTCCTGATAAAACTAAAAAACATCTGTCTCCTTCTATTGCCAACACTGCAAGATTCTATGCTCTTCCCAAAGTGCATAAACAGGATATTCCGTTCCAATCTATTGTTTCCAACATAGGCACTGCATCGTACAACCTCTCTAAGTTTTTGGTTTCGAAACTATCTCCATTTCTGTCATCCAACACTCATACAGTTAAAAATTCTATTGAATTTGTTGACAGACTAACCAGAGTGAATTCCACTAATTTCTTGATGACATCTTTTGATGTAAAGTCTCTGTTCACCAATGTCCCGGTGGCGGGCTCCCTGAATTGTCTCCGTGACAGACTTTTGGAATTTCATCTGCCCCAAAAGGAAATAGATGAGCTCGTGTCCCTGACCCATGCTTGTCTAAAACAAAATACCTTTATTTATAATGATTGTTTCTACAAAATGACGGACGGTTTGGCCATGGGCAACCCTTTGAGTCCTTTGTTGAGTGACATTTACATGCACTATTTTGAGACCAAGCTGTTTGAATTATGTTCTTTCCCATTTTACGCCAGATATGTCGATGACTGCTTTATATTATTAAACCCCACCCATCAACCAGACAGTATTCTTTCAATAATGAATTCAATTGATCCTGCAATTCAATTTACTTATGAAATTGAAGATTGTTTACCTTTCCTTGATGTCTTGATTTCTCGAAATGGATCTCACTTTGATACTAGTGTTTATAGAAAACCTTTTGCGGTTTCCTTACCCCCCCCCTCATTTCAGATCCTCCACAACAAAAACGCTTTTAACACATATGTATATCGGGCCATTAAGGTTTCCTCTAATCGGGATTCGCTGAACTTGATTATTTAAGAGCTGTGGCAATTAACCGTGGTTTTCCCTCCATTATAATTGACCGTATATTCAAGAAATTTTCAAATCCAAAGAAACGCAAATCTAAATCTGAACATTCAACATACCCTGTTACAATCCCGTTTTTTCCAAAAATAAGCCAACAGATTGCTAACATACTTAATAAATTTAACTTTAAAACTGTGTTCATTCCTTTTAACAAGTTGAAATTTACAAGGGTTAAGGATAAGATTCCTGATTTAAATAACTGGGGTATATATGAAATACAGTGTCAGTGTGGTTTAGCTTACATAGGCCAGACAAGAAGGGCCTTCAAATTTCGACCTAACCTCGATACCTAAAGGTATCGAGTGTATTCGATACCCCAAAAAAGTTTCGATACTTTATTGACATATTTTGTTTTGAATTTTTCAATGAAATAATCTTTAAAATACCTACTGTAGATCAAACGCAGCCAGTTTCTGTTTTCATTTCGCAACGCTCAAACCCGAGTCGTTAATCTTCCGCGAGCAAAATTTGATGCGGCGCGGCCTTGGGTTTTTCACCCCGCGAAATCGCTTCGAAGATACCTCAATTACTTGCTGTTGACTTATGAGATTCGATTATACGATTACTTACTGAATATTTTCAAATGGATACTATATTTTTTATTTGCGCCAATTAATGGAAAATTATCCAGATTTCAGTAAATTATTTTAAAATTGCTAATTTTTTTTCGATTTGGTCTTCATCTCATTCTGTGATGGTTCGGGGGTATGATTTTGTTGGCTCGGGTCTTTCTCCTTCCTTTAGCTATTTGAAATTCGCGTGCGCTTGTGGCGGGGGCTCCAAACGGCGCGGTGGTTCGGGGTTAACGTTTATTAATTTACTAGCTGATAAACCCGGGCTTGCACGGGTGGAGTTATAGCTATCTTCTTTAAAATTTTTAAAACATTCTAAACCTAATTTTGTTGGGTGAAAGATCAGAAGAAAACTGTTGTTTTTAATTCCCCGTTCTTTAATTTTTAGTTTTTTATAGACTGCTTTTAGCTCAACGGGGGTTCATGTGCATCCTTTTGAATTGAAAATACTTATTTAATTATGGAATTTTTAAAACCATATTTGTAGTTAATTTCAATAGAGTATATAATAATAATTGGCATATAATAATAATTGACGAGATCTTTTCACTCGTAATTCATCATTAGTAGTTTCTAGTGCTCTTTTGGGAGGCAAAATCCTTTTGACTGCAACTGAGTCATCCACATTTTCAGTACAATCATCTGATATCGATATATCTCTGGTTGGGGATTCTCTACTCGTTGAAGGATGGCTTTGAGAATGTTCTTGATGAGGATGCTTATATTTTAAATGCTTTTTCAAATTTGACGTGCATCCGGAAAACTTGAATGTTCTCTTGCAGATAAGGCAAGCAACTGACTTCTTATCTTCATTTTTTTAAAAAAACTCCCATACCGTTGAACATTTACCTCCAGGTTTCATTCTTTACAATATAGAATAGGAAGCACTCACTTCGTATAAAAAGAACCGTCACAATAAAACTGTCTTTCTCCAAGCTAGAACGGATAGAGAAAGGGAGTGTATAAGGTATTTTTCTGCCAACAAATTGATTTCATGTTATAAGGTAAATGTGGGTATAGTGGACACTTTAAGGAAAATTTTTGCTTAAATTCTTAATAAATACCAACCTATTTGCTTGGAAACGGTTATCATCCTATTTTTAGGTTAATTGGATCTTCTTCTTTCGATTTTACCATTAAAAATTTTAATTAGATTGGGTAAAGTATTTTTAATTAATTTTTAAAAAGTACTCCAAATTGCATCTATAGTGGCCACCTTGATGTAGCTGTTGTATCTATGGTGGACACCTCTTGCATCAATAGTGGACACCTCTCTTTTTCGGCCTATATGAGGGGTTTATGCATGAAATTGAGGGTTTTTCTTGGTATTGTCGTTTAGTTCTAATTAAATCTCCCTTCCCAACGAAATGTATTTTAGATTAAATCAAATTAGCTTTATTTAAAAAAATACTTGATAGTTTCCAGCCCAAAGCCTACGCTGTAGCTGATTTGAGAGGAATTTAGCATGTAATTCAATGCTTTAGAAACCTTGGTTCCCAAAGCCAGAATGAAACCAAATTAATACAACACTCATCTTAAAGCGCAATCAACAGTTTATGAAGAGAAACTGATTCAAATTAATATTATTTATGTTTCTTTTAGAAGCCATTGCAGTGGCCACTATTGGAAAATCTAAGATTATGTGTTGGTAAAGTGGACATCCCCATAAATCCTCGTAAAGTCAAAATTTTCAAATAAATTTTATTCAGTATCATTTTATATACTCTTCTTTATCTAAATATAAATTTAAAAGTCAATCAAACGGTAATAAATACAAAAAAATCAGTTCCGATATACCCGTTTCCTTACGCAATTCAATAAGCAAAATCAAATTTCAGTCACTCGGCCGATGTTGTTATTTTCAAATATTTAAATATCCTTCCCATGCTGATCTGTGGTATCGGTGATAATTTACCAGCTTACCTGATTGTACAATCTACTATGCCTATGAATTTTGACGCTGTTTGATGCCTCTAACTCGTTTTATTTAAAATTAATCAGCTATGTGGCCACTATTGGTACAGTGTCCACTATACCCACATTTACCTTAGTGTATAATCACTTCTCTTAGTACATCAGCTGGAGGCCTTTTCCCCCACGTGGAGAGACGAAAAGTTTCAGTTCGCTTGCACTCTTGAAGTTCTGCCCGCCTCTCGATGTATGGGATGGGTTGATCGACTGTAAATCACGAGGTGGTTTCACTTCGCGTTTTGAAGTTATATAAATTGATGTGAATATCTTTGTTAGGGAGATTACTGAGATGATTTATTAAGAATGTGTTTAGGTCGTTCTGTGTTTAGTCAGTTTTCCTGTATTGCCCTGATGCCCTGAACATTTCACAGCTGAAAGAGAACGTGTTTGACCTTGTTTTTTATTCACTTCTTAAGCCAGCTGTCACTCCCATCCTCAAACGTGTTTTATTACTGTGTTCTCCAAGGATCGGGAGCCCTCTTTTTGATGGATCGCTTTCAGTTTTCTGAATTTCAATCTGAGTATGGATAGGCCCTAAGAAAAAATGGTCCCTTCGGGTTCATTTCCCAACATTGAAAAAAAGTACTCGATACCTAAAAGTACTCGATACCTTTAAGTATTCGATACCAACGTATTCGATACCTTTAAGTATTCGATACCAAAGTATTCGATACCTAAAATTATCGATTTTGCCCATCACTAATCTTAATGTATACAGAAAGGCTTAAAACTTCCGAAAATTATTTTAATTACCTTTCAAAGCCCTAAATTTTAAGTTATTTTCAATTAAAAATAGATTGTTTTCTGTCTGAGATCACAGAGTATAGAGTTTAACAGAGTGTTCATCATCTCCATAGACGCAACTTTTTTAACAGGGCTTTTCCCATTGAAAAATTTTAGGCCAAACGGACCCGCCTCCTTTAATACCACGTTATTCCTGCTAATTCTGTCATTCGCCCACTCAAATCCAAATCGCCTATAATCAGTGTTAAAATCAAATACATTTCGCGTTCTCTGATTGGCTGCTAGTGAACTGAATTATAATATGCGTGCTGAATTAAATTAATGACCTAAAGAGGAAAATGGCGGTTTGGCATCTCTGTTAAGCTCTCTACTCTGTGTCAGATGAAACAGCTTGTGACGTCATGCGTACCTTGTTTACTATCATTCCGCTTTGAAACAATGAGATCTAGTTTTTTACAGCCTAGTGTTACGATAAAAACGGTGTTTCCCCCACACTTTCCCTTGAAGACTTTTGAAAACCTTTTCAAGTAAGTTTTATAAGCCACAATTTGACAAGAGTAATTTTAAATAAAATATTGTAGAATCTAATCACTTGATAATAGTATAAGATTTAAAAAATATGTTTCGAATAAAATCTTAAATATGAAAAAGTTACAAAAATAAGTAATTCAAATTAAATTTTAAGTAAAATAAAGAACTATTTTAAGATCACTGAATTTTTCGCTTTAAAGGTATACATTAAATTAATATTAAAAATTAATAGGATTATTAAAATTTTTTAACACTTTCTTAAATTTATAAAAACTGCCTAAAATATTTACAGGATCTCTTAAAGGAATTATTTAAATTGTTTTCTAAATAATTAAATACATTTGGCTTGTATGATTTAGCCTCGATTAAAATTTCAACCATTAAACCATTTCCTATCCTTTAGTTAAAAGCTTCCTTATCTGTAATGAAACAGCTGGTTCACTCGCTTTTTACAAGATATATTTTTGAATGCTGAATAATTATGTTTATACTCAAACCTGTTTTTGTGGGATTTTTTTTGTGGTTGGTTATGAAGATTTCAATCAAAATTGTGTACGGAACAAAAATATTGTATATCTGGCTATCGAGGATTATACGAGCGTCTAGTGAAACAGCAGCCATGATAACAGAAAAAGGTCAATATAGAAACTGTTTATCAAATCACTATAGGGTTGGGAATTGTGCGTTATACCCCGTTCGCACTGGCCTTTATTTTTGCCTTTATTTTCGTTAGCACTTTGTTGTCATGGAAACAAAGGCAAAATCGCCCCATCTTTAGAAAAAGGCGTTTGCACTGACAAGGGGCGAAAATAAGCACTTTACTACTGTGTGTAAACAATAACAGCACGATTTGAAAAATAATTAAAAATTTAATTTCTCAATACAACTAATGAAATCACCAAAAATACAAGTAAAAATACATAAAAGATTATGAATTGACTAGTGAATTGATTAGTGTGTTTCCATGAAAACAAAGTGCTAACGAAAATAGAGTCAAAATAAAGGCCAGTGCGAACGGGGTATTCCGGTACGAATAATAAAGGGTTTCTCGATTCAGCTATACTACGCAGGGATATTCGCTACGGTTCGAGATTTTTTTATGCTGTCCCTACTTAGCGCTTAAAAAACTTTTTAATTATTGTGCTGCGAAAACTATTTTTTTGTAGCTACTCGCGAAGTTTTGTGCGATTTTGTATGAGTTTTTTTTTGCGGTACATGCACCGCACAAAAACAGGTTTGAGTTGTATTGTCCAATTTTTTTTCCAAATTCGAAAATTTACTATAGTCAAAATTCCGCAAGAGTCGTCGAAAATGACGCTAATAAAGTTCCTGCAAATGTCATTTTGGGATCCCATGGCATTTGCACGAAAAGGTTTTTTAAATAATCTTTTAAGTTGGGCTTGTTAATAAATTTCGGTCGCGAAACTATTGTTAATTTTTGTTGTGGCTGTATATTGTAGCAAAATCCATTTAAATGGAAGACCAGAGTGAACCAGTTGGGTTTTAAGGAAAAGTCAAAGATCTTAATTTTTTGAAACTTTCAGTTCAAAAAAATCAACATAATTTTCTTTTGATAAGCCAGATGTATTTAAAGTACTTGTTTGAAATAAAAAAAAAGTAAAAATTCGTAGTATAAACCATTCCAATCAAGTAAAATCACTTTAAAAATACCTTAATTCAAAAATTTTTCTTATATTTTAGCAGATAGCATATATTATAATATAGTCAACTTGGAAATTTTCATAAGAATATTTTAAGTACTTAAAGAAAAATGTGCGTTCATTTTTCAAAAATTTAAAAAAGCATTAAAATTTAAAATTGTCTAAAAGTGTTTTCATACCATAAAAAGAGACCAAATTTTTTAGTTATGTTGTACTACCTTCTTAGACCTCAAATATAAAAAAACCTAAATAAAAGATTTTTTAGATAAAAACGACGATTATAACCTTGTCTTAAGAATTTTGAAAGAAAAAACTAACTTGTTTAATCGTTTATGATTCGTAACACAATTAATTTCGATTAGTTCCTTAATTCAGTAGTTTAAATTTCCATTCCAACTTTTAATTTGAAAATTCCATTTTATGATTAACTTCTACAGATTTGATCACCAATATAAAATAGAGCAGATTAATTTTTCAAGCATTATGTTGTGTCCTCGTCTATTTTAATAGGAAAACGCTAGAGTGGAACAGATGTTTTTTAGATCTTAAGGGGAGGTCAAAACGTTAAAAATCGTTAAAAAATCAATCAAAACGTCAAACTTATGTTTTACAGGTTTGACTCCCAATTTTTTCTTCTTAAGCTCCCTCAACCAGAGTATTTTATCGACCGAAGTTTTATCGACTATGTGTTATGCTATATCTAGTTTTACGACAGGAAAAAGAAGTGGAAACCCTAGGAGGGATCGAACCTTTGGGGCCGTTCAAATATTACATAAGCACCTAGGGGGGAGGGGGGTTTGCTCTTTGCTTATTTTTCCTGACTAGGGGGGAGGGGGGATATGAAAGAGGCTTACGTAAAATACTGAATTTTCAAAAATCTCTTGTTTCTTGCATAAATAATTTCAAAACTCAACCAAAAATAAATTTAACAAAAAATTGAAGTAGGAAATCTGACGTATAAGCACTTTTTTCTGGGGACCCCCAAACATTCTGAAATGGTATCCCCGAAAAGTAATGTTTCGACTCATTTTTGAACCCTTAAAAAGGACAGCTCCTTGAATAAGTCACCTAATTTTCAAGGAGAAAAAAACAGTACTTACTAAAAGGGATGTCAAAATTTCGGGGGGGGGGGGGGTCCGGCAGTTTCTTACGAAATTATAGTGGGGGGTTGGAGGTTTGCTTATCATTGCTGACAAGGGGGGAGGGGGGTTAAAAATGACCAAAAAAGTGCTTACGTAATATTTCCCCTTAGGAGAATTGTTATTCTTTAATCTTCAGATTTTCAAGACAAAAGCCTGATTAAAAAGCTTTGATCTTGTTGCTTTTGGGTGGTACTAGAACTTCTGTTTAACGGGCCGTTTTTAATCGCCCCCTGTTCTAATTAATTATGGTGATTTATTTTCTCTTTTCTTTCTCCTTGGATTGATTCAAACTGTAATGAAAACCGAATTTCAAATTTCCGCTTTACGGGAAATATTTCCACAGTGTGACTGTTCCAATAGATTAGAATCACTGGATTGTTCCATGTTAAATCACAATTCAAGTAATTCATTAAAATTCAAGGGAAAGTATTCTATAATAACGTGAAGGATCTATAAGCACGAACGATTCGTCTAATTTTGTCGTGTTTGGCCAAGTTTAGTTTAGTTGCAGAAACATTTTTGGCGTTGCTGTGTAAGAAAAGCTAATACGCCGTAAAATTGATTAATTGATTTTCAATTAAGTCTCCTAAGTGTTAAACCTTGCTTGATACAAACAAATTAGGATCAGTTGATGCGTATAAAAATTCCTTAGGTACAATACTGGAAAAAAAATCGATTCGGACCCTATATCTCCGGAACGGCTTGTGATATAAAGACAAATAAGGTATCATTTTTCATGATTTGAAGTATTCTATATACAGAAAATTTTTCAATATTAACTGACCCAGACGTTACTGTTTGCAACTGAGGTTTGAGATTTTTGAGCAGTAACTTATGTTTATTTTTGCCCACGTCTGTCTCTAGTTGGGCTTATGACTCTAAAATTTAACTAAATTCCCAAATGGTTATCAATAAATTGTTTCAAACTCAATTAGCTTTGTATCTTTTGAAAGAACTTAAAAAAGATGTGAACTGGGAATCAATAGTTCTCAAATTTAATTATTTTGTTTATCATAGAAAGCATGTAAAAGTGCTCTTGGTCACTTGCAAATTTTCCTCTGGCACTGATTTTATGATCACTAAAATTCTAGATTTACCTAAAGGACAGTCACTTTGTCACTTGAAAACAATCCCTAGTATGACCTCGTATACAATTTGACAAATTTACGTAACTGCAACTAGAAGTAAACGAAATTCGTCTATAAGTGACAAAAATTAGACGAATTAGTAAATGTTCTGTTCTATAACGTATTTGTAGGGGTTTGACTGCATTAAAAATTGAAATATTCTACAGATATAGTTCCATGATTGAACTTTTCAGCTCCAAGATAAATTAATTTTAAAATAACTAGATTCAATATCTGTTAAAATAAAAAAATATATTCATGTGTTTTTAAAACTTGAATTACACAAAATTAAAGTTTTGCCCACTTCTGTCGGTTATTCTAATTTGTTTCAAAACAGTATCAATATATACGAAAATCTAATTATGGTAAATTAAGATTAGGAATTAATTTTAATATACAGAATAATTTCAAGGTAAAAATATTCAAATTCGTATTTTTTTTATAAAATTAATGTTATGATAAGTCTCACTTTTATGGTAGCTGAGTGACTTTAGCAAAAATTTTAAAACTATATACTACTTGGGTTTTTATCGATAAGTTTAAGATGAAAGTTTTTTCATGTGGAATCTCGTGACATGGCATTTACGTGGCAGAATTGTTACGTTTTTCAATCGGAAGTAAAAATTCCTATTTTAAAAATGATGCAATTTTTGTTTGTGCCGTTGAAAACCTCGAGATTCTGTTAATTTCTTTTGATGAGGTTTATTTTAAGGGGCTCTCCTTGAATGACGTCACTCTAAGAGGGGTTTTTCTCAATATTCGATACTTTGTGACAAGGACGGGAAAGGGTTACAAAATATAAAGACATTTTACTGACACAAATAAACAAGAGAAAA
The DNA here is from genome assembly GCA_024610705.1 of Tetragnatha versicolor. Lineage (NCBI taxonomy): Eukaryota > Metazoa > Arthropoda > Arachnida > Araneae > Tetragnathidae > Tetragnatha > Tetragnatha versicolor. The sequence goes on from JANDEH010000046.1 coordinate 484,849, forward strand.
TGAAACCATTTTAAAGGACAAATTTAGATTACTAAAATTACTAACCTACTAAAAAATGATTCTAACCTACATTGAAAGTTCGATTATAAGGTGGGCGTACACTTCAGCTCAGATTAAAAAGTCGTTTTTGAAACCTTGAGATATACCTTATGGTGGTAAGAGGGGTATAGTTAAGTGGCACACAATGTAACATTGAGGGGGCTTAAAATGTGACATGATTTAAGGATAGCCCCCTAGAGCAAAAAAACATTGTCACACAAGTCGACCCTTGTCATTTATGTGAAAGTTCGGCTTCCTCCTTCAAAAAGAAATTAAATTTGATGATGAATAATTAATTTGATAATTTATTTCGCCATTTAAAATAAAAATCTGAATTTAATTTAGAGAAATAAAGTGCATTAAGTAATTATTATAGAAATGATCTACCATAAAAGTAAAACTTTAATGAATTGATAGTTAGGTAAAAAACAGTTAAATTTAACGCTTTTTTAATATCTCGAATCGGTAACTAAAAATGTTAGTTTAATTTTAAATTAGTATTAAAATATATACTTAAGAAATGATAACTTTTATTGCATTTATAATATGGCTAAACAACGGCTATGAAAATAAAACGTATTAAACTTTTTTTGCTTTCAAAAAGATTTTGAATATTTCTGATGTTTTATTTAGAAGTTTTATTTCTGAAGGGTTTAGATCTGAATTGGATTAATTCTTCTGCTTAATTTCTTTCTTATTATTTCTTAAGTTTACCAATTTCACTTAATTTAATGTTTTTAAAGCAGACCAGATACAGGGTTAAACTTCAAATTGGAGAATATTTCGAATTTTTAATGCAGATATCTTTGAATAATTGCAGAGATCGCATGTGTATTCAATCTTGGATAAAATTAGAAATTGTTTAAAAAAATTTTAATGTGTTCTTTATTGGAAAATCCTTCGATAACACTTCTTGGAAAATTACTAGTCTGTTTTTTTACTTATTTTATTAATAACTTTTAAAAAATTAGATCAGTTTCACATGAAATTTTTTTGTATACTTAATTTAAACTCATATTTTGTTTAACTAATAGGCACTTGAAAAAAAAACAATGAAAAATTGTTTTTGAGTTAAAAATAGTATTTTTTGATTAGAATTTTTATTTCTTAAGCTATCGTTTATCAGCATCATTTGCTCTTAAGTTTGAAAAACAATTCAAAAACTAATATTTTCTGTTTTGTGGAAGTAGGCTACACACCGTTTTAAACTTTCCCTTGGAGAATATTTCGAATTTATAATGCAGAGATCTTGAATAATGTTGAGATCACATTGAATCCTATCCTGGATAAAATTAAACGTGTTCAAATTCACGTAAAGTCCCTTTAAACTATGGTCTTCATATTCCCAATGTTCCGTTTTTTTAAGTATAGCATAATCCTTCTTGGGAATTTTTATTTTTACCAATTTTACTCAAATAGCTTTTTAAAATAATGCATTTTGAACAGTAAATTATTCAAAACAAACAGCATGGGGCCTTTCAAATATTACGTAAGCACTTTTTGGATCATTTTTAACCCCCTCCCCCTTGTCAGCAAATATAAACAAACCTCAACCCCCACTATAATTACGTAAGAAACTGCCAGACCCCCAAACATTTGACATTACTTTTAGTAGGTACCTACTTTTTATTTTTCTCCTTTTAAATTAGGTGACTTATACTACATGGAGTTGTCTTTTTTGGGTGTAACCCTAAAGGTTCAAAAATGAGTCGAAACACTACTTTTCGGGTTGAAATTTCAAAATGTTTTGCCCCTCCCCCCCAGAAAAAAGTGACTAAATCCGATTTTCTAATTCAATTTTTTGTAAAATTTATTTTTGGTTTTGAGTTTTGAAATTATTTATGCAAGAAACAAGAGATTTACTGTAATTAATATCATGGCTAAAAACGGCTATTAAAATAAAACATATTTACCTTTTTCTATGAATAATTTAAATATTTCAAATGTTTTTATAAAGTAGAATTTTTATTTCTGAAGCAGATCTTAACTGTATTAACTATTTTAATTGTTTTTTTTCTTATGTTCACCAATATCACTTAATTTAAAGTTTGAAAAAAACTATTAGTTAACTATACTATTCTAAGGGCAGTAGGCTACGACTACATATTAAACTTCAGATTCGAGAATATTTAGAGTTTGTAATGCATAGATCTTATAGTACAATGTTGAGATCACAATCTTATCCTGGATAAAAAAATAAAAATTTTCAAAATTATGTTAAGCCCCTTTTAAACTATTACCCTCAAATACCTAGTGTTAAATCCCTTTTTAAATGTTACAAAATCCTTCTCGAGATAATTATCGAGATAATAGTATCTTTTAAAAATTTTGGTCAGTTCCTTGTTTTTTTATTTTATCAAAATTAACCTTTTTGTTTAACCCATAGGATTCGAACGAAATTATTAAAAACTGTAAATAAGGCATTTTGATGAAATCATTTATTCAAAATAACTAGCATAATTAACTTAGTATATAACTAAGTAAAATATAAAATTTTATGAGCTGAAATTTTAAATTTAAAATGTTTCTTGTGATATCTTTTAGAGATATTTTTGGCCATATGCTTTTTGAAAACTGAATGTTTTTTTTTACTTTTGATAAGATAGTACCAGTACACTCCAAAATATTTCGAAAAATGAATTTACTTGATACAGAGGGGAAAATACTATATCTAAAATAACACTTTTTTACAACACTTTGCGACATTATCTCCCCTAATTTTTTTATACTTTCGCTTGTCATAAAGTAAAAGATAGCTCGACCAGTTGTTAAAATCCATATCGGACCGCTGTCCTATTTATAGGACAGTTGAATTAAATGAGAATAAAAAAAAAGTTTCGATTGATACTCATATAAAAGTTGTTGAAAATGATTATAAAGAGACTAAATTTAATAAATATCTGATTAAATTTAGTCTCTTTATAAATTTAGTCTCTCTGATTTTTTAATAAAAGTGATTAAAAAAATTAGTTTAAATTCGCCCCTAAAAAATGTCATAATTTTAACTCGGTAAACAAGAATAAAAATCTGATTTTTGCTTAAGCAAACATATTAAATTTTTAAGTGGAGTTTTTGTTTAGTCCAAAACATTAAAAGTATCCTTGAAAAAAGTTAATAGGACAGGTATTTCACACGTGTTTTCTAACTGTCCTATAAATAGGACAACGGTCCGATACCTACTTTTTTTTTCAATTTAGTCTAAGATGGCATTTCGCTTGGGAAACACTCCTTTTTGTGGAAAACTCTCTACGCGTGGGAAAATTTTACAACTGTCAATTATATAGTCTCGATATCTGGTTTAGGGGTGTGATTTGGGGTTTCCTCTCCTACTCCCCACAGAGAAGGGGGGTTTCTTTCGTTCGCTAATTGGCCCTACAAAAAAACCGCCGGGACCATAAAACTATCAGTTGTAAATCTCTATTATCACCCTATATGGGGTAAGAGGGCAATAAAAGGGTGGAATGTTCTAGAATTCCTTTGAATCACTCTCCTTTACCGATCATGTTCTTGTGTGCATGCTATTGCACATGGGCGTTGTTTTCTATTAGTTTAGTTGCTTCTATGCTTTGTAGTTGTAAGTTTAGCTGGATATTGTATGCATAAAAAATGCTAGAAAATTTCAGACTGCCGAAGAAGCTTTGAAATATATGAATTCTTTATCCTGATGAAGAACTTGATGATCCTGATATTATTATTATTCCATCGGAACCAGACGCGGTCATTGACGAGACGAAGAAGAAATAGACGATTCTATCACAAAATCCAATATAGTAGAGACATGTGATGATCCTGAAGTTCGAGATTGTGCTGGAGAATTAGAGATTTTACTAAATATCATTGAGGAAACAAACCGCAACCGCAATTGAGGAACAAAACCCTTTTTGTAAGCTAAGTACACTTATGCAACTTTTAGTAGTGTATTGGACCGTTGTCCTATTTATAGGACAGTCCATATCTCAGAAAAAAATAAATTTTTTTAAAAAATTCCTTTTTTGTATGTTAAAGTAGCTTATAATGATCATGTTTTTAGAAATTTACGTTTTTCCTATGATTTTTTCTATGAGTGGTCTAATATGGGTTAAATAACCCTAGTTGGGTGGCGCTGCAGTACCTAGTTCGATGGGACTAAGTTGGGTGGCGCTGCGGCGCCCTAACTCCTAACTGCATCTTTGACTGTTAAATTTGTGTATAAATAAGATGAATATGATAGATTAGGGGAGATTTTAGATTGATTAGATTTTAGATTGATATTTGGAATGTTAGAATAAAGGAGATTATTTAGAAGATTCTGCGTTGTGTTGATTTACGGAAATTCCCACTTTTAAGAATCTAGATTATTTTTACCAGTTTAAAATCTTCAAAATTGCCTGGAAGTTCCCTAAATTCTCCGAAATCAGTTTCACAGCAAGGAATGGAAAATATCGTTTAAAATGAACTGTCCAAAATTGCAAAAGTATTTCAGATCGTTTACTATGATTAACCAAAGAAATATTTTTTTATCCTATGCCCGTGTCCGACCGTCATTAGTCGACGAGCAGCCCAGTACAGCAAAGAACGATTAAAATAGACACCAAAACCACTTTCACCAACAGAAAAAGAAACACAATTAAAAACAGCAGGGCAAATGTAGAGGTGGGCTCCAGTCATTGGATCTTCAGTGTCACAGAGAGGGCAAGCATCTGTTACTGCCAGTCCGATCCTGTGTAGATGTTTTTGTGTCATGGCCAGTGGCAAGTCTGAAACAGGCCACACCAACTTCTCTTGGCAAGGAACTAGGAATTCTTGCAGTTAATAGAGAATTCCACATTTTTCGGGAAGCATCTTCTTTGTACTGGCGGAGACGATTAGACTTATTGGAATGAGAAAAAAGTCTCCTTATGTGTCACAAAGGCAGTGGGGATCCGGCTGTGACATCTGGGAACCAATCTTAGTCAGTTCATCAGCACGTTCATTTCCATATATCCCACAATGGCTTGGGATCCACTGGAGGGCGACACTGTTCCCGGAACTTAGCAAACTATCGATCTTTTCTATGCAATTTTTAGCAATTCTACATTCACAGTGGCCTAGGTTGTGAGTGTTAAGATTGTTGCTCTGGAATCTATGAAAATGACAATTTTCCTCCCCTCAAAGTGTCCTATTTCATCGAGGGCCAAGGAAACAGCGGCCATTTCACCATCAAAGTTGTCAGCAAACTTACCAACGGGGGAGGACAGAGCAAAGTCTGCAGAGTAAGCACCGGCATTCCTGGTAGCCCCCTCAGCCGAACCATCAGTATAGATGTGGAACCAATAGTCCTCTGGGAACCGTTCGTGTATGGTAGCAAACTCTACATGTTTTAACTCAAAGTCAGGGGAATATTTCTTACCGACTTCGTATACCAGCTCCAAATGACCAGTAGCAAGCTTATAGTTGGCCAGAGGACACCGGAAGCGGTCAGAAGAAGGAAAATCAAGTGTGTCATGAAGATCTTTTATAAAGGAGGTTCTCTGTGAACCTCTCCTCAGCCGGCCAGTAGTGGGCAAGAAAATTGTCCCTTCTCAAGATTGTTTCGACAAGGTTCAATGCCGATCGACAACGCCGTAAGACAACGCCGATCTGTAATGAGGCTCTCATAACAATATCAGAGACAAATGCAAAGAAACTGGATATTTTCCAAAACCGTATCCTTAGATTTTTAACTGGTGGTACAAAATCTACACCGATTACTTCTATGGAATTACAAACCAAAGAAATATCAGGGTTGACATTTTCATAAAACACCCCAATCACACTTTCATAACTTATTCAAAGAACATATTTTTTTAAGTTAATTAAAATTTCTATTAATCCAATACTTTGAAAATGAAAAATGATCACTTTTCTTTTCAATACTGTACTTTATAAATTTCTTTTAAATAGTATACAAAAATCCTTTCTAACAACAAGTTTACTCTTAAATTTTTAAAGGATATCTAAGGTCTATGGGATCACTTTATTACCTTAGATTTTGAATTTATAACAGTAAATAAATCCAATTCTATTTTCAATACTTAAGATTTAAATTTCAGTTTAAATTTTGGCATGAATATATTCAAAGTGGATGTTTCTCAGTTAATTGTTTTAAATTCAGCTAAAGGGCATAAATATGGGTTCCATGGAGCTCCTGACACTCCAGTTCAAACCTTTGATTTCATTATTGGAGGACGTTTGAAAAATATTTTCTTCTGCAGTACTGTAAAATTAATTCACAATGAAGCCCCGGCGGAAGGTGTTGCAACAGTTGATGGTGTGTAAATCATGTTTTGGTGATATTTTTATTTGTAAGTCTCCTTGAAAAATATATTAATAGTAAACTCTAAATTTATGACTAATTTTTTTCCTACCATCATAACTCCAGTATGAAATATATCTTAAAAATTTAATTTGATATGCTTAAATATAAATTTGATATTAGTGAAGGTATCCCTCAGTTATAGTTAAATTAATATTAATAAAAAGTAAGTTAAAATTAATAGTTTAATTTATCAGTTATGAATAGCTTTTGATATTAAGAAGTTTTTTAAAATTCTTGATAAGGTGTAAGTAGGTTCCATGAAATTCCAGGCTTTCCTATTGGAACCTTTGAGTTCATTATTGATCAAATTATTTTTTATTATATAGTTTAATTGATTTGGAATTAAGTCCCTAAAGTGTTTGCTCTAAACACTAAAGAAAGTACGAACAGTTGATTAGAAATTTTTTTATATATTACTTAGTGTTCTTTGAAATATTTATCAGAAGAAAGCTTACTGTTATTCAAAGTTTATTTTTTCCTATTCATATATTAACTTCAGTAATAAATAATTTTAAGAATTAACTAGAGTACTGAAAAATGAATTAAAAATTAGTTTTTAATTTTCAAGAATTTATTTCAAAATTTTAAAGATAATTTGATATACTTTAATTTAAAATTTACACAAAGTTATAATTAAATTTATATAAATAAAACTAAGTTTTAAATTTTTTTTCAATTTATCAATATTCAATTGGATTTTATAAGTGAGTACATTGTCCATTGGCCATTCTTAATCTGAAAGTTCCGTTTTACGCTTTTTAGACGCTTTTATTTACAAACTATTTACTTTTGCGAGCTCTTCGAGAGCTATTTATTTTGGTTTATAAAAGCAAGCTATAAGGTGACAAGCAATCAAGGAAGGAAATTTCCAAACCTTTAGTTAATTTTTTTAAAATGTGAAGTGTTTTCATGTCTTTTCTTGTGTTTTCATGTCTTTTCTTGTGTTTTCATGTCTTTTCTTGTGTTTTCATGTCTTTTCTTGTGTTTTCATGTCTTTTCTTGTGTTTACAATAGCTGTTTGTTTAATTCATCTACATTTCAGTTGTGATATTAATTATGTTTATGATATCTATTTTGGTTATCCTGTAAGTCGGCCATGAGTCGAGCCTTTCTTGTTAATGTTATTGAAATTTAATGTTAAGAATAAGGTACCGTTTTTATGTGATCTGTATATCGTTTAATGTTGTCAAAACTTGTAGGAATCCCCTAAAAACAATCATTTCCCCGTTCGAATTTTATTATATAAACATTTAAAACGATCCATTGATTTATCAGTTATACGATCTGCTCTCTTATTTCTGTTTAAAAACGTAGTAGTGTTACAAAATACTTATTAAAATAATCATAAAGGTAAAAATAATATTAAAGGTAATTATTTTAAGTAATTAAATTAGAACTAAGCGTAGTTGTGGTTTTAAAGCAAACACTTTAGGTACACTGTTTGAAACTTTTTAGTATAGAATCGATTATTAACATCAATCTGGTATCATTTTGATCATGGACGAAGGTTATCAAATCAGGCCATAAGTAACTTAATAAAGATAATCTAATATGTTTCTTCACTTTTATAGTAGCTTATATTATTGAAATGTAACATAAAACTTTTAATGTATTCTAAATTGAAAATAATTTTCCCCCTAAAATTTGATATTTCGTACAAAAAAAGGTTTTGACTTGCGATGCAGTTCCTTCATACAAATGTCATGGAGCCGGCCCATGTTATTTGGATGAAGGAATTTCCCTAAAATTCCCTAAAAATTAACTTATAAGTTTTTAAAGTGAATGTGAATATGACTCTTAATAGTACGGGAGCTGGCGTTAAATTTCAAGAATTCATCTGCTCGTAGACGATTTTAATTTTATAGGATAGTGTTAGTGGTGTAGATCATGTAATCGAGCGTCAGTTGGTCAGGTGGCGGTGGGTTGAGCGTGGGGAGGGGGTCAAAGGTACAAAAAAAGAAAAATAAATTCATCTGCTCGTGTATGAAACTTGATGGAGATGGTAGTTTAGACTTTCCTGATTACAGATATGACCGTCAGCTGGGTGGGTGGCGGTGGAATGACCGTCAGCTGATCACGTGAACTTGCAAATAAAAAAAATTATCTGACAAAGCAAGAAACTTGGTTGGAAGTCAATCTCTGTTACAGAAATAATAACGAGTTACTAGTACAACAGATATTAATTCATGAGTTGATAGTGTAAGTTGAAGACTAGTAACTCGTTATTACTTCATGTAACAGAGATTGACTTCCTACCAAGTTTCTTGCTTTGTCAGATAAATTTTTTGTTTGCAAGTTCACGCGACCAGCTGACGGTCATTCCACCGCCATCCAGCCAGCTGACGGTCCTTTTTGTAATCAGGAAGGCCTAAACTACCACCTCCACCAAGTTTCATACACGAGCAGATGAATTTATGTTCAACTTTTTTTTGCAACTTTGACCCCCCTTCCCACGCTCAACCCACCGCTACCTGACCAGCTGACGCTCGATTCCGTGATCAGCACCACTAACACTGTCCTGTCATATTAAAATCGTGTACGAGCAGATGAATTTTTCATTTTAACGCCAGCTCCCGTACTATAACTTAAAGACATGATCATCACCAAAAGTGAAGAAACAGTTTACCAAACTTGAATAATTAAATTAGTTGTTAGAAGCCCATTGGCGTAGAAGAGTGGTAGACCACACTATATTCGCCATATGCCTTCGTCAATAGTTAATCCAAAAAGGAAGATGTTATAATGAGTTTTAATGAAATACCGCTCGAGCAGTGGTAGGATATGCTTGCTAACATGCAGTAGTTCCTAGGTTCTATCTCAGGTTATTGTTTTTATTAAAAAACTTAATTTTCTAAAAGATATTTCAACCAACCCATTGGAGCAGACTCTGATAAAAATGACACCCCCGATTAGGGTCTTGTGTAGTGTTCAGAGTTCTGTTCCTTTTTTGGGCAAGGCAGAGACATCCCTCCGTATTCGATAAAATGAGGGTCAAGTTCGCTTGGGGAACCAAATGGTTGACTTTCAGTCACACGTTCTTTAAAAACTATGATCATGGCCTTAGTGAAGCTGCTTATACTGGAGTTGGAAGGTTTAAAGCAGTGGTTCCCAACTCAAATATGTCTGCGGATAACTTCACTTAAATTTGAACCTCTGAGGACCATCTCTATCCCTAACTGTATCTTCCAAATTTTAACTTTTTTTCAGTGCATTCATTTCTCATAGAGGGTCTTAAATTTTAACTTTTTTCTGAAGTAAGGGAAACCGAGTGTTAAAATATTTCTAAATGGAACCAAATAATCTATTAAACTTAAAGGAAAATTATCATTACATTAATTTTCTATATAATTATTTAAAAATATACCATTTATAAGAGACATTTAACCATTTTTATCAAGTTCTCACGGAATTCAACAAATAAAATTGAGAATCCATTATTCATAACGATTGTTTATTTAATTCCGTAAATTAAGAAATGTAATATTTATCTCATAAAAGAGGCTTATAACCCTGTAACTTTCTTCATCTTTTATGTATGTATAGAAGTGGATAATATTTTACAAAAATTGTTTTGATGAGTGGAAATGGTGTTGGTTTTAATCAATTCCAGTGTCCTCTTATGGGTCTATTATCTGATGCAATACTTTTCCAAATCTTCACATTTCGTTTCTACTCTGTAATAAACTACATTTGAATAAAATTGTGGAAAATAAGAGAAATGAACAAATAATTCAAGGGATAGAAAGAGAACTTTTTTATTTATGAGAATTTATAAGACGCATGATTTTTTACTTGTTTTTGCATCTGTGGTGTTTTTACCATTTCCTGGAATGTTTGATTAGGAAAACTACTTTTTTTAAATTTCCACACATTTTTTGATAAGCTTAAAAATCTTCTCACGGACCACCTCTGAAGACCTCACGGACCACCTGTTGGGAACCACTGGTCTAAAGATTTGGGAAATCTACCAAGGGGATTGATTCCCTAGAGTTTTTTTTAAATGTATTCAAGTGCAAAAAGTAGATAGTTATGGAAATAGTTGATTATGAAAAGTTAAGATTTAGATTTAGAAGATTAAACTGTGAAGGCTTCTACGGCCGGAGTTATAAAACAAACTTAGGTTTTCCGGGGTTGTTGGCCGTTATATCTTGTAGATTGATAAACATTAAACGTTTAGACTCCTTCTACGGGAGTGATCTTCAGTAGGATAAAATTGACGTTTGAATTATAACTTTTATCCTGCTGAAGATCACTACAGTGGAAGGAGTCGAAACGTTTATCAATCTACAAGATATAACGGCCAACAAGCTCGGAAAACCTAAGTGTGAATTCTAGAAGAAATTGACAAATGTTATAAAAATGCAATTATTTCTTAAAATTAATGCAAGCCCTTTTCATTAATGAAATGATTGAGAAGCCTCGAGTCTAATTTAAGTTATTCTATGTGTGAATTTATTAATCATGCAACAAACTTTTCAACCAGTGAATGAGGTATTCTCACATTTTGAGATTAATTTTATTAAAATAGATAAAAAAACTATGAAGAATGACGTTTACATCAAGTATTTTCGTATTCTAGTTTCTGAGATATAAATTTTTGAAATTTCGTTTTTTGTTTGGGCGCGAAAACACTTTCGAATCACAAATCATGCGCTGTGACGTCACATCCAATAGAAACTCGTTTTCAGATCACGTGAAAACCGTAATCACAATGGTTTTCATGCGCTGTGATGTCACATCCAATAGAAGCCCATTTTCTGATAACGTGACTTTTCTGACGTTTTGGCAAAAACAAAATTGAATATTAAATTATTTAAAACACATTTTTGTGAACTTAAAAATCAGAAATTTGGGAGTTTTAAACCATATAGTGGGTTTTCTAACTTCACGAAAATGGGTTTCGCGTGCTTTTTCGTGATTATGCTTAGTGAAAATAGCCATTTTGTTCCTTAGAATCTGTAGTTTACGAATCGCAATGGTGGACACTTCGGGTCTGCGCCAGGGGATGGTGAGAGGCGCAGAAGTGGAAAATGGACGAGTTTCGAATTTGTGTTGTTTGGAGTCAAAATGGTTCCTTTTACTTTTTTAATTTGCTCAAATGCTCCATAATACGAGAGAGGCGAGGGAGGACTAACGGGACATAGAGTTTGGAAAGGATCAGTTCACTCCAGTAGAAGGGGTGGAAGGATAAAGTGGAACGTAAAAATTTGTAAGCCTATTTTCTCTGAGGCGCAGGCTTATAGTCGTCCATTAACGTAATGAAAGGTGCCATTCTTTTCCTTATTTTCAGGCGAGAAAGAATTGCGGAAGTAGAAATCTGGCAACGCTCACTAGGGGTAGGGAGAGGGGCAGGAAAAAATTACGAAAATCAGCAATATCTCCTGAAAAATAATTTCTTTTCTGCACCAACTGCGGTTGAATGTTTTGTAAATTGACACCAAAAATGGGTAAAATGCATTAAACCGATTTTCGAACGATTCTTCTACTTAAAATAGGGCCTGAAAGGTGTAGAAAAAAATAAGGGGAAATTCTCAACTTTTAAGTCTTTTAAAAACTTATTTTTACTCGTGAAGAAGCACTAATTTCAGGCTAATTTTTCCCTTTATACACTTAAGAATACGAAATACCATCGTAGATATCTGGGACCTGCGATTAAGGAGGGGGGCAGGGGCAGAAAAAAATATTCCTGTTTTTATACTCTTCGTGAGAGTAAAATTCAAAATTTTCTACTTTTAGTAGAGTCATAAGTGGTGCAAATAAAGAAGATAGATACCTGACATGTCTAACAGCCCGTTAGAAAAGAGTTCCTCCCATTGGAAGGTGAAATGGAAGGGTTAAGCCGAACATAAGGAATTATATGGGGAATTTTGAAAAAAATTGTGTATTTTAGTGAAATAATGTAGAAATCTATTTGAGCAGGTTCTTTGTAATCTGTAGAACTGGAAATGCGACAATAAGTAACTTTCATTCTCGACTGAGGATAATAATTGGGGCAGAAAAAGTTAAAATTATACTTTACTGAGAAAAAGAGTAATTATCCTGTTTAAAAGGTTTTATGGACTGAAATTTTTGATTGGGGTCACTCAAGGTGGTCTATCCTGAGAAGCATAAACTCATCTTTGGGGGTTGAATGGATGAAATGGAATACAAATTCAATTTTTTGACAAATGGCGTGAAATTTCTTGGGAGAGAGTGATAATAAACAAATCGATTCCTCTTTCCAACTCTCTCGAATGGGTTACCCGACAATGAAATTTGGGAATCAAGACAAGGGTCCGTGGTCGGCGCAGAAAAATTTTATACATTAAATTTTAGTTTGTATAATTGTGTCTAAATAAGATAAAATATCCCTAAAATAAGAAAATTCATAGCAGACATGAAGGAGACCCATGTTAAAACTGTTTCTTGGAGGGTAAGAGGATAAAATAGAATATTAGGGGGTATTACATTTTACTATTTTACTAAAAGGTGAGTATTTCTCGCAAAAATTGCATTAAAAGGATTCGATTTTCCAATTTTACTCCATGGAATATGATACGTATAAGATAAATCTGTAGTATTAGGCAGGGGAAGGTTAGTTGGGCAAAAAAAACCTGTAATTATTACAAAATTAAGACAAAAAAACTTTATAATATTCTAATTTTTTGAGAAATAATTAAATGTCTTAAATTTGTAATAATTACAGGGTTTTTTCGCCCAACTAACCTTCCCCTTCTTAATACTACAGATTTATCTTAAACGTATCATATTCCATGGAGTAAAATTGGAAAATCGAATCCTTTTAATGCAATTTTTGCGAGAAATACTCACTTTTTAGTAAAATAGTAAAATGTAATACCCCCTAATATTCTATTTTATCCTCTTACCCTCCAAGAAACAATTTTAACATAGGTCTCCTTCATGTCTGCTATGAAATTTCTTATTTTAGGGATATTTTATCTTATTTAGACACAATTATACAAACTAAAATTTAATGTATAAAATTTTTCTGCGCCGACCACGGACCCTTGTCTTGATTCCCAAATTTCATTGTCGGGTAACCCATTCGAGAGAGTTGGAAAGAGGAATCGATTTGTTTATTATCACTCTCTTCCAAGAAATTTCACGCCATTTGTCAAAAAATCGAATTAGTATTCCATTTCATCCATTCAACCCCCAAAGATGAGTTTATGCTTCTCAGGATAGACCACCTTGAGTGACCCCAATCAAAAATTTCAGTCCATAAAACCTTTTAAACAGGATAATTACTCTTTTTCTCAGTAAAGTATAATTTTAACTTTTTTCTGCCCCAATTATTATCCTCAGTCGAGAATGAAAGTTACTTATTGTCGCATTTCCAGTTCTACAGATTACAAAGAACCTGCTCAAATAGATTTCTACATTATTTCACTAAAATAGACACAATTTTTTTCAAAATTCCCCATATAATTCCTTATGTTCGGCTTAACCCTTCCATTTCACCTTCCAATGGGAGGAACTCTTTTCTAACGGGCTGTTAGACATGTCAGGTATCTATCTTCTTTATTTGCACCACTTATGACTCTACTAAAAGTAGAAAATTTTGAATTTTACTCTCACGAAGAGTATAAAAACAGGAATATTTTTTTCTGCCCCTGCCCCCCTCCTTAATCGCAGGTCCCAGATATCTACGATGGTATTTCGTATTCTTAAGTGTATAAAGGGAAAAATTAGCCTGAAATTAGTGCTTCTTCACGAGTAAAAATAAGTTTTTAAAAGACTTAAAAGTTGAGAATTTCCCCTTATTTTTTTCTACACCTTTCAGGCCCTATTTTAAGTAGAAGAATCGTTCGAAAATCGGTTTAATGCATTTTACCCATTTTTGGTGTCAATTTACAAAACATTCAACCGCAGTTGGTGCAGAAAAGAAATTATTTTTCAGGAGATATTGCTGATTTTCGTAATTTTTTCCTGCCCCTCTCCCTACCCCTAGTGAGCGTTGCCAGATTTCTACTTCCGCAATTCTTTCTCGCCTGAAAATAAGGAAAAGAATGGCACCTTTCATTACGTTAATGGACGACTATAAGCCTGCGCCTCAGAGAAAATAGGCTTACAAATTTTTACGTTCCACTTTATCCTTCCACCCCTTCTACTGGAGTGAACTGATCCTTTCCAAACTCTATGTCCCGTTAGTCCTCCCTCGCCTCTCTCGTATTATGGAGCATTTGAGCAAATTAAAAAAGTAAAAGGAACCATTTTGACTCCAAACAACACAAATTCGAAACTCGTCGATTTTCCACTTCTGCGCCTCTCACCATCCCCTGGCGCAGACCCGAAGTGTCCACCATTGCGATTCGTAAACTACAGATTCTAAGGAACAAAATGGCTATTTTCACTAAGCATAATCACGAAAAAGCACGCGAAATCAAGTTAGAAAACCCCCTAATAAAGAGTATCGAAAAAGTATAAAATCAAGCAAATCCCTCACTCATGCAAATACCTCATTTATTTCATTTATAGATGTTAATAATCATGCTAGAGAAGGTTTAAATTTATAAGTTTTATAACTAATAACTAATAAACTAACTAATCCTAATTAACCAAGCCTTCATATTCTAATTGAGCTAACTGAACTGGTAGATCGCATACTGCAAAAATCCATTTACATTTTGTCGTAATGACAAATATATAAAGTTTTCAAAGTGAATTTTTTTATTTGTGGAACATTGAAGTGGCAATTTATTAAAATGCGAGATGAAATTCTATTTTTATTTTTATGAATTATTTTAGTATATGAATTATTTAAAACAAAAAATAATTTATATGAAATGAGTAGTCAATGTGTATTTCTATTATTTTTAATGTAAATTTGGGATGTTTTGACTTGTTAAAAGCTTGAAAATTGTGTATAATTATCGATAATTTTTTAAAAGCTGCATAAAAACGAAAGTTTTAGACAGATGTCTTAACTCTATACTTTGCATAATTTATTTCTGATGATTATAAAAGCGGTTGTACTTTATTGAGAAGATTTTTTAAGGTTCTTTAGTTATAATTTAGTTCAGTATGCTATTTAACATTACGAGTGTTTTTGTATGGATTTGGTATTATATTTTCTTTTATGCTTATTATGCCTCTGTTCAATCGAATGTTGAATGTTGTGAAAAAAATTTTAAAACGGCAAAGCTAGCTGGCACAATTCAAAATGGTTTATTTTAAATTACTTTAAAAATTTTTAATAGAAAACATTTGCTAAGAAAAGTAAGTTTTGTTAAAGATATTTAAATGCTAAATGTTTTATTTGAATTTATTGAATTATAAATATCTCTCATATAAAAGCCCACGTCACTCACTGACTCACTGATTCTGGAACGCTCGCACACTATGATGCCATCTCGCGGTAAGATAAAGAAGTTAAACTTCTTATTTAATGTATTAATAGGAACTTGAAGTAGTAACGAGGGAAGCTCGCATAAAAGGCTAGCCTAGCTGTTACGACCCGGCAAAGCCGGGTCGTAACAGCTAGTGTATTAATATTTAATGTGTAGTGTATTTTAGTTGGTTTTAAAATTTTAAATCGTGTAAAATTGTTAAAAAAATTGATAGCTTTAACCTGGCATTAGAATAGATATGACTGATCTTGTGACTTTATATCGTATTGTCTCGAACATCAATGAATTTTTCCTTTTAATTTTAAAAATTCTTTTATCGTATTATATACGAGAGATTTCAGTCTTAAAATGTAAATTACAGTATTTCCCATGTTGAAATCGCAAATGTTAAATATAAACTGAGAATTCCTTTGGAAAATTTCCCATGCTTCTCGGAGCAGTAATCACGATTTTAAAAGTTTATCCCTAAAAAAGTTTTAAGATTAAAAAAAATTAATAAGAGTTTTTAAAGATGATATGATTTGGTTTCGTTCTATTTTTAATTATAGTATAATCAAAATATGTGGTGAAATTACTTCTCCAAATATCATAAGGGGCCCCATGGTATTTGGTTGAGTTTACCACTTTTTCTGGACTTAATATTTTGATTTCTATATACATAGATAATAAACATGATTACTGCTCGCTGAAGGTAGAGAATTACTTCCAATTAATTTAAATTTACGATTATTAAATTTATTAATATTTAGTAGTATTTGAATAAAAGCATTTGTAATACTACCTCTTTAAACAATTTATGAATAAAAACTAAAGAATTTAAGACTGCTTTACATATTAAAAGTAAGTTCAAAGTACTAGTAAAGGAATTTCTCTAGTATACTTTTTATTGGTATTTTAAAAAATTTCAAAAAAAGTAATTACCACTTCATACTTCATTGCTTGCAGTTATTTGTAAAAATGTGTTAAATTTTTCCTACTATGCTGTATAATGTTTTGTATATTTTTGTACTTAGTGTTATGCTTTTTTGTGAATTGTCTAATGTTGTATGATGATTACTGCTTTTTTGTATTAATTTGGAAATTATATTTAAATAATAATGTTTATAATCTATACAGTCTTTGTCTTGAATTTTTAACTGCTTAATACTTTAATTTTCAGATTTAATGTTTGGCAACTGAAAGATAAGTAAAAAGAATTTATTTAAAAATTATGATGCTTGGAATTTTTAAAAGATTTTCAAAAAACAAAATTTTAAAATTGTATAGGAAAGTTATTTTTATAGTCGCATGCAAAAGTTTTCTTGCATTCCATTTTTCTTTTCTTTAATTTGTTAATGTACTTAGTTTCGTCATAATATATTTTGGAATATAGCTGTATAGAGAAGATATTCTTAATATAGAGAAGACGTTTAAATCTTATTTTAATTAATCTAAAACAAATATAATCACGTTTCGACTATTTTAAGTGTACAACCTTGGTAATAAAGGGGATATTCATTATTAACTCAAATTTTAAGATCTGGGTTTTGTGTCCATGAAAATAAAAATGTTTTCTCTATGGACTGACCGAGTTGTATCTATATCTCAACCCATGAAAAAGAGTTTTTAAGTAAAAATGGTAAAAAATTACTTTTTTTGCCTTATGTAATAAAAATTGGAAATGGGTTTTTAAAGCTAAGTTCTTATAAAGGGAATTGATCATTTAAAAGAATTATTTTTATTAATTTTCAAATTAATTTAATGCTAATCGATTCAATGATCATACTGATCGATCTGATCATTTCACCGATTCAAATTTATAACCTGCAGAACTTACTCAATAAAACTTTTGCTACAGACTATAATGATATTCAAATAGTATTTCTTAATTAAAAAAATAAAATTGCATTTTTGCTTTCGCTGTCAGCAAGTTTTACTTTTTAAAAATATTTCATTGTTTTATCACATTGTTATGAAATTGAAACAATGAATGCTAGCAATAGATAATCTTAAGGGGCTATGGTTGTATCAAAAACAATGGATAAATATTTTTTTCATGATTTTTAAGGTTGTTGGTTTCTTTTGCTATCACAGCTCGGTATGGCTTGGTCTTTGGAAATCATTTATCAACGAAATTATCTTTTAATTTAATAAGAAGGGATAGCACGGACACTGGTACAATTCCGTTACACACTCTTAAAACGATTGTATCAAAATTATAGTTCAAGCTCAAGGTGTTTCATTTTTGAGCATGCACATTTTCAGAAATGAGTATATGAATCGTCAGTTTGAAGAATGGAATAAGTCCAAAAACCAAGTTTTGAGAAAATCTATCATTCCGCTTTGAAACAAAGAGATCTAGTTTTTTACAGCCTAGTGTTACGATATATATATATATATATATATATATATATATATAGGGGAGAGTGTTGTACCTCTGGACAAAAATCACGTTTGGATTTTTCTAAGACAGGTAAAATGACATTTTGACCATTTAAAGTGCCCAACCTATAGTCCTAACCTTTGTGAGTACAGAGATATTTTTTACTAGCCAAAATCTTGAAAATTGGAATTTTAATCATTTATAATAACATGGAAAAATTTGTGTCCAGAGGTACAACAACCTGTTGTACCTATGGACAGACCCAGTTGTACCTGTGGACACCCTTAAAAAGGGAAATTTTAGTTGAAAAAAACTAGGAATTAACATTTTTATTGATGCATTACCTTTTAATAACATATTTCAAGCCTTTTTAAAATTGAAAATAGATTTTTTAAAGTAATGTAGTTTTAGATCGTAAATGATCATTAAAACGAAGTTGAATGATAAAAGTCTTGATTTTTTACCAAAAACAAAAAAATAACATGGTATTTTCAGATCAGAATTTAAGATAATAGTTTCATCAATCATGCTGATTGATCTGACAACTTCACTGATCCCAAAAAAAACCCAATTCGATCAACACTTAGTTGTGCAAGCATTTGGTGGTAATAACAATAATTATTTGGTGGTAAATCTTCTTCAGTGGAAATTTCAAGTTTTTTTAATCATCATACTTAAATGCGATAGGGTGCTTATGATTTTACACCATATTTTATATTAAATTCCAAGTAGAATCATAAATTTAAAAAAGTAGTTAAGATCACAAAATATTTGATTTTTCATCCAAAATTCACTTGAAAATAATCGCTGACAAATAGATTACCATTTAGAATTAATTGAACATTTATTAAAATGTATTCAGTTGAATGAAACCTGATTCTAAAACGCCGATTAGCTACAGACACCCACAAGAACGTGTCCGTAGGTACAGCACTTATGGTGTCCGAAGGTACAACATCAGGTGTTATTGCATTCAAAGTTCTATAAAAGATAAAAGAATTGAGAACTGACGATTTTTAATATCAAAACTAAAAAGTCAAAATCTCGGGGATTCCCCCCATGTATTCCATTTTATCATATCATAATCATAGGGGAAGAAAAGAGTTAATGTAGTGATGCACTAAAAAAAACTTTGAGCACCTCAAAACAGTATTTTTATTATATAAAATTTAAATAATATTTTAAAGAGCTGATTTCACGTTAGCAACTAGATAGCATCTGTTTACATTCAAAATCGACCACAAATTTAAATTTACATTTTTTCCCGAATTTTAAAATGAGGTGGCTGAAGGTACAACCGTCCGTAGGTACAACACTCTCCCCTATATATATATATATATATATATATATATATATATATATATATATATATATATATATATATATATATATATATATATATATATATATATATATATATATATATATATATATATATGATAGCAATCTTAATAAGACAATAAAAAACAAGAACTAGGCTTACCCAGCGCATAAGCAGCATAATAAAGAAAGCCTTAGTATTATGTAATAGTAAAATGAAATAAGATAAGAATGGGAAACTCATCAGTGGCAGCCCCAAAGAAACAGAAGATACAGGGGTGTTTCGTTTTTGCAACGTGGCAAACGGCAGAGAGCCGAGAGCCATGTTGCAACTGCCAGACACCCAAAACAACTAATAAACTTTAGAAAATTAGAATACAATGAAAACTAACAAAACAAAAGAAACATACCAATCCGTATCCGAGAAACAGCCACAGGAAAAGTTCCAATCACGTCAAAGTATCCAAGAGCAGCCATCTTGCCTCCACCCTCTACACGTAGTAGTTTTAGGAAGAGGAGTCATATACTCATAGCACTTGACGTTTACATAAGACTCCAGCAAACCAATAAATAAAGTGGTGACTGTTTGTTAAATGTATTTATTGATGAAAGGCAACGGAAAGCTATTGTTTAGTAATTTTTTGCGTAAAAGGCCAATTTCAAGGTCATAATATGAGTTACAGCAGATGTTTAAAACTTCAAAACTCTGTGAAATTATAATGCCAGAAAAAACTTTTTTGCTTAGGCAAGAAGACCAATGTTGTAGGGTGTTGATTTTAAATTGGAAATCTCTTCTTTTATCATAAATGGTGAAATCCACTTTGTCATCTTTCAAAATGATCGCTAGGTCTAAGAAATTGGCAGAGCAATGATCTTCATTAGTTTTTTTAAGGATAAGACTGCTAGGATAGATCTCACTAGAAATATTTTCAAAATCATCGAAATTAACACATAGCAGGTCATCTATATACCTGCAGCACACTCCCATGTAAGGAACTTGTTCTATAGTGAATTTTCTCTCGAAATAAAGTAGAAAGAGGTTAGCCATGGTGGAGCTGAAATTGGATCCCATAGGGATTCCATTTGTCTGCAGAAAGATATTATTGCCGTTGGAAAAATAATTATTGTAAATACAAAATTTAAGTAACTCTTTAAAAGAGTTTTTATCAAAACTGCATTCAGCAATACTGCAAAGGCTGACAATCGCCTCAAATAATAAGTCGAGAGGAATAGAGGTGAATAAATTCTCAAAATCATAAGTTCTAATACTTGAAATATTCATGGAGTTGAGCACATCAATGGCTTGTTTGCTATTATCAATTATCCAGAACCAACTCTGATCAAGATGCTTCAGACCCGACAAAATTTTCTTCAGTCTATTCTCTAGTTCAACTGCCAATGGCTTACCGATCGTGTTGGTTGCAGCACAAATAAATCTAAATTTTATAGGGTTTTTATGAAATTTGGGTATGGCGTATAGGTAAGGAAATAACTTTCTTTCGGGTAATTTTATTTTTAATTTTTTATAAAAAGCAAGAAATTTTTTTGTAATAATTGTGTCTTTAGTGTTGATTAATTTATAGGTTTCTGTGTTGAGTAATTCTTTTTTTAGAATCTCAACATATAGCTTTCTGCAACAAATAGAATAGTTACCACTTGCTTTATCCACACAGGTTCTAATAATATCCACACAGGTTCACAGTAATTTTCTTTGCAGATCTTTTAAATAAACAATATCCGTTTCATCAATATCATTAAACAACTGATTTTTGTTTAAATACAGAGAAGTATAGTTACTGAATGATTTGATCATTTTGCTTTTGTATTCGTTGAAGGCTTCAAAAGGGATTTGAAATCTATATGATGTTTTTAGTGTAAATTTGTTTAAATCCTGAATAAAGTAAGCCAGGGCCTTTTTGAAGGAAATATAGTTGTTTGTACGGTATTTACAACCGAACTCCAAAATGTTCCTCAGATTCGTTTTGTTTATAAAGGACAAGTCTTATCTTATTTCATTTTACTATTATATATATATATATATATATATATATATATATATATATATATATATATATATATATATATATATATATATATATATATATATATATATATATATATATATAGACGGTGTTTCCCCCACACTTTCCCTTGAAGACTTTTGAAAACCTTTTCAAGTTTTATAAGCCACAATTTGATCAAGAGTAATTGAATCGTCAGTTTGAATAAGGGAATAAGTCCTAAAACCAAGTTTTGAGAAAATCGAAAAAAACTGTATAAGTAATAGAATTTTCATTGTATAATCACCAAATTTTTACTGGAAGTTCACAACCCTATTTAGAAAACTGTGCAACCATCAAAACAAATATAAGTATAACAAAAATATTTTACAGTCAAAATAAGTTGATGGACTTATTCCCTTCTTCAACCTTATGAAATTTTTCTGATGAAAAAATCTTAAAAACCCCTTAAATTCACATTTAAATTATATTTCTCCTTAGTTTACACCACAAAAGGGTGAAATAAAAGGAATAAGACAAATAAAATTCAAAATTATAGTGAAACTGAGTTATTAGAGCAGTATCAATGGAGTGAGTGAATATGAATGGAGTTAAACATTCCCTCCATAAAAAAAGTTTGAAAAAATTTTAAATTAAAAGAAAATTTCATTTTAACTTTGTTTACAGCTCAAAGAATAGGAAAATAAAGACAAATTAACTTTAACTCCAAATTAACTTGAAAAATACAATGAATGGACATCGATTTCACAACTTCAAGGGGCGATATCTCCATATAGGGGTTAGTTATTTCCCCCCTCTTTTCACCCATGTGTAGAGCAAAGCTTGGAGATTGTTTTGAGCACAAAAAGTCAATTAGTCATTTTTAGGACTTATTCCCTTCTTCAAACTTACGATTCATATTCATATATTCAAATTTGAGTACTTATTGGATCGGAGCCATTTTGAGTACTTTTTACTCAATTTTGATACAATCAATTTAAGAGTGTAGGTCCCATTACATATCTAGAGTTTTCTGGGCACCAAATATCAGAAATATCAATAAGAACTGCAAACTAACATCATTAGAGTATATTGTTATACAGGGTGTTTCAAAAAGCCCCCTTTTTTCACGGTTTTTATTTGGAAGCAAAGTCTCCTAGGGATATGGAAGAAAGAAAGTAATTCCAAGATGGAGGATATCTTTTGTAGAGAATGATCTTCACAAGTATACCACATGGAGTAAGTAGTTTTTCAGAGGAAAAAATGAGAGCGTAAGAAATTGTTACATCATTCTCTTCTAAATTAACTAAACAATTTTCCCTTTTTGTTTTTATGGAGAAAAAATATTTAAAGCTGGAAATTAAAAGTTGAATGCTCGACAAGTTTATGTCAATGTCAGCAGTAAATTAGGGAATGGCTTGGTAATTTAAATTACATTTTAAAGAAATGTTTAGACTATTTTAATTCACAAGAATAAAAACTGGTAGGAACTGATTTTTTTTCAACCATTCTATTCTTCTAGCTAGAGGACCGCTAAGAAAATAGAACAAGCTTTTATAAAATAATTTCCTAAAAAAAAAACAAGGCTTCATTACTTTGGTTACGGAATCATGCCTTTATTTATTTCCTTTAAAATTGAGATAAGTATAATTAAAATAAATAACTTTAACTTTAGTGATATTTCTACTAATTATATCCATTGAGGTTAATAGCTGTCAAAAACTAAAAAGTGTTTATCATGATTTTAAACTTTAAACGTACTTAAATTACACTATTTCAATAAATGTATGTACTATAAACTAATCTTTTTGGTTTAATCAAGAACTTCAAATTAAAAACTTTTGTAATATTAAATGATAACCCAATACTTTTAGCTACAAAATCCTAAAGTTTGGTAAATTTCTGTGCAATTTAAAAATTTTGGGGTCCAGATTCTGAATGCATTGCCTTAAAGTAAAACCCTTTGAGTTAAAATTTATTGTAAAACAGTAAAGCTGAGACACCACACAGCAAAATAATATATTTACATAAATATGACACGAATTTGTAAAATAGTAAGGCAACTTAAAAGGATTAAATGGATTTGTATTATGCCAGTGGGAGAAGAATTTAGAGTGTAACTTTAAAAAAGATACTATTGTGTGACTGCATCTTAAAGGGAAAAAAAGTTAAGACATAATGCCAAGTTTATAGTTGTAACAAGCTCCAGATATCTGGCTTTAAGCAGGTTCAGCTGTATTAGGTAATCTGTTTTCTAAAGGTAGTCTATTTGTATACCTATAAAACTGTTATGTAAACTGTTTTTTTTTCAGCATGAGAACATTGGATTCATAGAATCAACAATAAAAAAGTTATGAAGTCAGAAATTGCAGTACTGTTTTTTCTTCGTTTGAACCTTGATTGTAGCTTTAACATAATAACTGTTGTAAATAAAAATCACCATAGAAACCGAGGGATTATACCTCGGCTGTGTCCTGTTTATCATTAAGAGGGGGAATAATAAATATTTTTATCCAGAAAATATGATAGTAAAATTGTTTTATATTTAGATTACAATGCTTTGGTAATTCATGGTTTCCAATATAATCTTTATATAATTTTATAACTACTGTAATACTAAAAGAAATAAGTAATAAATAAATAAGTAATAATAGTAAAGAAGGAGAAATTAACATTATTGTTAATGTTATAGATAAAAATTAGGACTTGGTTATAAATTGTGAAAATATTTTAAATTATGTTAAAAGAAGTAAAATAGATTTCAAAAAATGAAATAAATATTTAATACATATATAAAACAACATACATAGAAAAACTTTTGTAACATGTTAAAATTTGAAAAAAATTGCTTTGTTATAAACTAATTTACGAAATTGTTTAAATTTTGACAAAGTTGTATCATGGGGTACATATATAGTAATACTACTAACTAATATATATGAATATATACTAATGAATTATTGTAAACCGAGAAAAGACGACAGTACAATATATAATAAAATAATTTAATAAATTTACGCTATATAATGAGGATATAGGCTTAAATTCCTGAGACCTGAAAAATTCATTTTATTTAAATCTTAATTTTTTAAATCTCGATTTTAAAAATTAATAAATTCTAGAAAAAATAACGATTTTAACGATTAAACATGGCCCGAGCAGCACAAACTTTCAAGATTCGTCGAAATTTTGTCATGTATGGCCAAATTTCGTTTACTTCTAGTTGCAGTTACGTAAACTTGATATATTTGGTATGAGCTGTGCTACTAGGGGGTTGGTACAGGACTTATGTAAGAGATAAAAAAAATAGTTCAATGTACCGTTTACTAATAGTCAATTAGTACCGAGCTTGTTTTCGACCGACAGTGCCGTCCAGTACCCTGACCAACAAATTTTATTTAAATAAATGATGGATCAACTGTTAGAATTAAAAAAAACTAGTGATTCGGTATTAAAAATTTAAATATCCTGAAAGTAATTTTACCCCAGGACTATTCGTAAATACCCTGTTAGTCGGATCTCTCTTTGAAATCAAACCAATTTTTTTCTCGCAAGAAACTTTTTTGCCTACCTTTCATGTTCGGTTTCTTCTCTAAAATCGAACTCGGAACCCAGATAATAATTTAATTACCCAAGCAGCACAGACGTTCAAAATTCGTCCAATTTTCGTCATGTAAGGCCAAATTTTGTTTACTTCTAGTTGCAGCTAAGTAAACTTGACATATTTGGTATGAGCTGTGCTACTAGGGTAGGGCCACAGAGAGATATCCTGAGACATGCCCTAATAGCACATCTCATACCAAATATGTCGAGTTTACGTAACTGCAACTAGAAGTAAACGAAATTTGGCCATACATGACAAAAATTGGACGAATCCTGGACAAAACGTTATAGTTAAATACACTCGTATGATAGAGGGCAGCACTGCAAATGTCTGATTGACAGAAGCGGTACAATTAGATCACAGCTGTGATTGGCGTGTTCAATCTGTCACTCTTGAAAGGGTATTTTAGGATTCGACTATTTGGATTCTATATCCCCGCCTCTCGTGACCTAACAAGGAAAGCGTGAGTTTGATGTGATCTCAGCGCCAAAAAAGCAGTTAGTAAAGACATGCTCCATACTTTTTCGATATCAATTATCACTGATGGTCTCTGTTCTGGTACTATGTGATTAGGACCGCAGAGTACTAGAACAGAGTCCATGGCCAAAGGCGGTAATGGAAATCGAAAAGTTGGGTGGGATTGGGGTGCTGGGATCGCATATACGTCACGAGGGGCGGAGAAAAAGCCTGATTGGGCAAGAAAAACTGTTTTTCTTCTCCCTCGAAAATAGCAGATTAAATGAACACGTCACAGCCAATCACAGGTTTTGTCACCAAAGAAGAACTGCCTATATGTCTGTCAATCATTTACAGTGCCTCGTGGCTCCCTCAAACCTATCCAGAATTTTAAAATATCGTTTTGGACCCACTTAGATTTTTTCTCTGTGATTAGGGCCATTTATTAATAGTTATTTAAATTTATGGAAAGAAATTTATTTCATTTCTAAAAATAAACAGTTAATGTTCTTGATATAAGAAAAAGGTATTTTGCCTATAGTTTGTATATAAAAGTACAAGGTTACTCATTCGATAAGAATTAATTGTAACAGATGTTTAAAATTTTCTTAAATATGTATATATTATTTTTAAACTTTATAAACGAGTTTAAGAATCCTTTGGAAACTGAAAATTTATACATAGACAAAATGGCGATAGAACTTAAAACTAAAATCCTACGTTTGGAATTATAATATAGTTAAATCAGTAATGGTAAACATAAAAGTGAATTCGTTTAATTAATCTATACGCTTTTTTAAATCATAATGTGTAAATTAAAAAAGGAACTAAGAATTAACTAAATTGGAGTAAATTCTGATAGAGTAAAGAGATTATTATAGATTTTATACAACTATACTGATGAAAAACAAAGGAATTCAACATCTGAAGGTTAAACGTTCGATTCCTTAAAAAAATCTTACTCGACCTAAAGATAAATAAAAATGTTTCTGCAATTTCTCAAAAGGAGAATAAAGTACCCAAAAAGTATAAAAACTGTGTGATGAGCTAAGATTTTTTCAAATGTTATAATTAAAACTTTGTATACAAGTTTCAAAACTCTGATTTCGTTAGAACGAGTAGCTCAGGTGGTAAAGCAAGCAACCTTCAGAGTCTAGCTGTTGGCTCGTATTAAATACGAGTTCGATCCTGGCTTTAGTAATAATTTTATTTTTATTAAAGTCCTAATAATTGAATGTTAAATAGAATATTGGATGCCTAGGCTGTCGGGCCAGGTGGCTCAGTTGGTTGGGGTGCTCAAACAGCGGAACCGCCTGGTCAGCGCGCTGGGATGGTCTTCAGTTCGAGCCCATCCCCTAGGTCCAAATTCCCGGGGGCCAGTGGTCCGTGTCTTTCGGCCTGTGAAGCCGCGATGGGTCAGCTAGAGGGCGTGAGGGTAGGAGTCGGGCCACTGGCACGCGCGTTCGGGGGTGTCCGTAAGCAATCCAGTCTTAAGGTTAGTCGTTAGGAGGCGGACAACTCCAGAGATTGGACAGGGCCAAGTTCCTTCCTTCTCAACACCCGAGTGTCCCTGGTCATCGTCGTCGGGGCCGGTCGGCCTGGCTCTGCCGGCGTTTCTTCTCTTGGCCGGCGGAGCCCCCTGCCGGCCGGCTTCGGCGACTCTCGACCAGTGGCACTCGGTGAGAGGAGGAATGAACTTAGCCAAAATTTTTAAAAAAGTCAGCTTCATATAGGTGAACTAACTCCTTGAAGTGTCAGCCCCGGTAGCTTAGTTGGTAAAGGCACGGGTTCTGCGGAGGTTCTCGAAACTGGCCTCGAACCGACCCAGGTTCTATTCCAAGTGAGCGAATGCCTCTGGAAATAAAAGAGTTGGAGGCAGGATATTCACAAGCAGCTGTTATAGGAAGTAGACAGCGACTTGTCAAGATGGCTGAACTCGATATATTAAAGTCTTTCTACATAAGTCACAATAGAGTATTGGTTCAATATATCTGCAGCTGTCTCTCCCGATATCTCAGTCGGTAAACCCTCGGTCTCTGTTGAGGTTCAGATGGTTGGCCGAAACAAGCTGTAGGTTCGGGTCCAGATCAGCGAAGGAGAGAAAAAACAGTGATAAGGGTTGGGGAGAGGATACTTTGAAAGTGATAGATGCAAGAGAGGCAGATATCAACTTCTCTGAAAAGTGGGAAAATATTTTTTCAATGAGGAATAAATAGATGGTAACAACCTGTAAGTGAAAGGAAGTTCGGGGAAAACAGCTTCGATGGCTCTGTGGGTAGAGCGATGACCCTCTGTACAGACTCCGAAGGTGGTCCTCTGGGTGAAGTGTGTTCGAGCAGCCCAGATAGAAGACAATATTCTTCTCCATCTAACAGAGGTAAGTCACAATAGTGTAAGCATTATTACCACAGTTACTGTGTGTCCCGATAGCCCAATCGGTAAAGCATCTGGTCGCTGAGGTTCAGATGGGTGGCAAAGTCAAGCTGCAGGTTCGAGTCCAGATGGGAGTAGAAATCTTCTGGAAATACAGTTCTCGTGTAGAAATGGTATGAGATTTAAGGGATGTTTCCACGTGGTTGTAGGATACATTGAGGATATGGAAAATCTCAACCCTGACTTGTCTTGGATGAAAAAGAGGTCTGAATTTTTGTTTGAGCTGGTGCAAAAGTAAGACAAAAAAGACCTGGCAGTTGAACCATCCTCAGTGGCTCAGTTGGCAGAGCACGGGTCCAAGGTCCGAGACACTAGACGTACACGAGTTCGAGCCCCGGTGTGTGGACTTGGAGCAGAAATATTCAAGACAACTGAGGTAAGTCAAACTGGTGTAAGCATAACTACCTCAGTAGGTGTCTGGCCCAATAGCCCAGTCGGTAAAGCTTCTGTTCGTTGAGGTCCAGGTGGGTGGCAGAGGCAAGCTGCAGGTTCGAGCCTTGGAGACGAAAGCAGATGACCTGGAGAACTTGGGTATGAACCTCTCTTGGAAGGTAAAGGAATTCATATATGACACCATTCCGAGATAAGTCACAATGTACTTGGTGCAAATGTCTCTGGAGTCGCCGGTCTCGGTAGCATGGTCGGCAGAGCCTCTGATCGTGGAGGTCCAGGCGAGTCGCAGATTCCTGATGCAGGTTCGAACCCAGACGTGGGAGCAGTAAAGAGATGAATGATTGAAGAGGTAAGTAAAAAAATCTGTCAGAACTCTCGCACTGTAAACAGCCTTGTCTTCCAACAGGTCTCCGGTGGAAACGTTGTGCCAGATTTGAGACCAGCTGAAGGAGGAAGATGTTTGGAAGCGGAAGGGTTGCTCCAGGGAAGGAACCTTCAGAGGAATGGTTCTCGAAGTGAAAGGAAGGTTCTCTCCAAAAAGTAGATGTTCGGGTAGAAGGGAGTTCGTGAAGTGGAAAGGGAGCTGTATCACGTGGGTGATATCTCATATGAGCAGGGCAGCTGTTGCCGACTTCTCTTCCCCTCCTCGCACTACCCTCTTTTTTTTTTGCCCTTCTCTACACTTCTCTTTAATTTTTCCAAACTTCTCTTCTTTCTCTTGGGTCTAGCTTCTTTTCTTTCTCTTATCACTCTTCTTTCTTCTTGCTCTAGGTACTTCTCTTCTGCCTTTAGAGAAAGAAGAGAGATAAGAGAAGGAAGAGGGAAGAGTGATAAGAGAAAGAAAAGAAGCCAGACACAAGAGAAAGAAGAGAAGTTTGGAGAAATTAAAGAGAAGTTTAGAGAAGTGCCAAAAAAGAGGGTAGTGTGAGGAGGGGAAGAGAAGTCGGCACCAGATGACCTGCCCATATGAGAGAACCTTCCTCCCACGTGTAACTGCTCAGTTTCCACTTCACGAACTCCCTTCTACCCGTACATCCTCTCCTTGGAGAGAACCATTCCTCTGAAGGTTCCTTCCCTGGGGCAACCCTTCCGCTTCCAAAGATCTTCCTCCTTCAGCTGGTCTCAAATCCGGCACAACGTTTCCACCGGAGACCTGTTGGAAGACAAGGCTGTTTACAGTGCGAGAGTTCTGACAGATTATTTTACTTACCTCTTCAATCATTCATCTCTTTACTGCTCCCACGTCTGGGTTCGAACCTGCATCACGAATCTGCGACTCGCCTGGACCTCCAGGATCAGAGGCTCTGCCGACCAGGCTACCGAGACCCACGACTCCAGAGACATTCGCACCAAGTCCATTGTGACTTACCTCAGAATGGTGACATATATGAATTCCTTCCAAGAGAAGTTCATACCCAAGTTATCCAGGTCATCTGCTTTCGTCTCCAAGGCTCGAACATGCAGCTTGCCACTGCCACCCACTTATACCTCAACGAACAGAGGCTTTACCGATTGGGCTATCGGGACACACAGTAACTGTGGTAATTATGCTTACACTATTGTGACTTACCTCTGTTAGATGGAGAAGAATATTGTCTTCTATCTGGGCTGCTCGAACACACTTCACCCAGAGGACCACCTTCGGAGTCTGTACAGAGGGTCATCGCTCTACCCACAGAGCCATCGAAGCTGTTTTCCCCGAACTTCCTTTCACTTACTGGTTGTTACCATCTATTTATTCCTCATTGAAAAAATATTTTCCCACTTTTCAGAGAAGTTGATATCTGCCTCTCTTGCATCTATCACACTCGAAGTATCCTCTCTCCAGCCCTAATCACTGTTTTTTTCTCTCCTTCGCTGATCTGGACTCGAACCTGCAGCTTGATCGGCCAACCATCTGAACCTCAACAGAGACCGAGGATTTACCGACTGGACTATCGGGAAAGATAGCTGCATATATATTGAACCAATACTCTATTGTGACTTATGTAGAAAGACTTTAATATATCGAGTTAAGCCATCTTGACAAGTCGCTGTCTACTTCCTATAACAGCTGCTTGTGAATATCCTGCCTCCAACTCTTTTATTTCCAGAGGCATTCGCTCACTTGGAATAGAACCTGGGTCGGTTCGAGGCCAGTTTCGAGAACCTCCGCAGAACCCGTGCCTTTACCAACTAAGCTACCGGGGCTGACACTTCAAGGAGTTAGTTCACCTATATGAAGCTGACTTTTTTAAAAATTTTGGCTAAGTTCATTCCTCCTCTCACCGAGTGCCACTGGTCGAGAGTCGCCGAAGCCGGCCGGCAGGGGGCTCCGCCGGCCAAGAGAAGAAACGCCGGCAGAGCCAGGCCGACCGGCCCCGACGACGATGACCAGTGACACTCGGGTGTTGAGAAGGAAGGAACTTGGCCCTGTCCAATCTCTGGAGTTGTCCGCCTCCTAACGACTAACCTTAAGACTGGATTGCTTACGGACACCCCCGAACGCGCGTGCCAGTGGCCCGACTCCTACCCTCACGCCCTCTAGCTGACCCATCGCGGCTTCACAGGCCGAAAGACACGGACCACTGGCCCCCGGGAATTTGGACCTAGGGGATGGGCTCGAACTGAAGACCATCCCAGCGCGCTGACCAGGCGGTTCCGCTGTTTGAGCACCCCAACCAACTGAGCCACCTGGCCCGACAGCCTAGGCATCCAATATTCTATTTAACATTCAATTATTAGGACTTTAATAAAAATAAAATTATTACTAAAGCCAGGATCGAACTCGTATTTAATACGAGCCAACAGCTAGACTCTGAAGGTTGCTTGCTTTACCACCTGAGCTACTCGTTCTAACGAAATCAGAGTTTTGAAACTTGTATACAAAGTTTTAATTATAACATTTGAAAAAATCTTAGCTCATCACAAAGTTTTTATACTTTTTGGGTACTTTATTCTCCTTTTGAGAAATTGCAGAAACATTTTTATTTATCTTTAGGTCGAGTAAGATTTTTTTAAGGAATCGAACGTTTAACCTTCAGATGTTGAATTCCTTTGTTTTTCATCAGTATAGTTGTATAAAATCTATAATAATCTCTTTACTCTATTAGAATTTACTCCAATTTAGATAATTCTTACACTTTTTTTTTAAATTACACATTATGATTTAAAAAAGCGTATAGATTTAACGAATTTACTTTTCTTATTCACCATTACTGATTTAACTAATCTTATAATTCTAAACTTAGGATTTTTGTTCTAAATTCCATCACCCTTTTGTCTAAAATTTTAAGTTTCCAAAGGATTCTTAAGTTCGTTTATAATGTTTAGAAATAATACATATATTACTATACATAATTATTTAAGAAAATTTTAAACTTCTGTTTCAATGAATTCTAAAAGAATGCAAAACATTGTATTTTTTTCCTTTATCAAATAATTTTCGTTCAGTAAATTTAAATAATTATTAAAAGATGGCCCTAATCACATAGTACCAGAGTCCATGGCCATAGGCAATAATGGAAATCGAAAATGGGGCATGTCTTGTGCTAGGGGCTTTTTTGGCGCTGAGATCGCCTCAAGCTTTCCTTGTCATGAGAGGTGCGGAAATAGAATCCAAATAGTCGAGTCCTCCTAAGGGGCCATTCATTAATTACGAAAGGGTCCCGAAGGAGAGGGGGGTTGGAAAAATCTCTACATACCCTTACTTGGGGGGTAGGGGGTCAAACCCATTCTTACGTAAGATTTTCCAAGTTAATATAAACTAATTCCAATTATTCGAATCAAATTACTATTGAATAACCCCAGAAAAACTTAAAAATGCTGACGATCTCGGTATATTATCGAAGCTTTAATTTAAAAAATATGAAGGGTATATCAGATGTATCTTTTTTTTTGAATTAACATTAAGTTAAGATAAAAAATAAAACTGTTGAATCCATCTTCCAGTTGTCAAAAGTCGAAGGGTTTCAACGCTTTTCCTTTACTAACATTTTATTTTTTGAAAAACGAAATGGAATCTTACATAAGAATAGGGGGGAGGGGTTTGAAAAATCTTACGTACCCTTACATGGGGGTAGGGGGGTCAAAAATTGCCAAAATCATCCTTACGTAATTAATGAATAGCCCCTAACACCCTTTTAAGAGTGACAGATTGAACACGTCACATCCAATCACAGCTGTATTCTCCCTAATTGTACTTCCTTTCTTTCTGTTACAGTGGCTAGAAGGGGATAGTGTGTCGTTCGAAGATGAAAACTGAAAAAAAAAATTACTCCTCCGCTTGGTGTCGCTGCTGTTAGACGTGCATATAGGCGCCTGCGCATTGCGACTCTCATTCTCAGCGGCTATGTTATTGTTTACGCCGTGTAAACGATAATGTTAACGTCTTTGGCCGGCTTGGTGCTGAAAGTCGCAATGCGCAGGCGCCTATATGCACGTCTAACAGCAGCGACACCAAGCGGAGGAGTGAAACGAGGAGAAAAATTTTAGCATTGCTGGTATTGGCGAACGACACACTATCCCCTTCTAGCCACTGTACTTTCTGTCAATCATAGACATTTGCAGTGCTGCCCTCTATCATACATTTGTATTTAAAAAATAGCGTTTTGGACCACCCAAGCAGCACATACGTTCAGGATTCGTCCAATTTTTGTCATGTATGGACAAATTTCGTTTACTTCTAGTCACAGTTACGTGTACTCGACATATTTGGTAAGAGCTGTGCTACTAGGGTGGTATGTCTTGGGATTCATCTCTGTGGCCTTAATTTAATTTTTATCTCGGTTCCGAGTTCAATTCTATAGAAGGAAACCAAAATGGACGGTAGGCAAAAAAGTTTTTTTTGCTGGAAATATGGGTTTGATTTCAAAGAGAGTTCTGACTAACTGGGTATTTACGAATAGTCCCGGCGTGAAATTATTTTCAGGTTATTTTAATTTTTAATAGCGAATCACCAGTTTTTTTAATTCTAACAGTTGATCCATCATTACTTTAAATATAATTTGTTGGTCAGGGTACTGGGGGACAGCACTGTGGATCATATCAGAAAACAGCAAGGTTCCCTTTGAATTTTATTCGAGCCATCAATTAATATAACTTTGAACTAATTTTTTTTATCTCTTAAATAATTCTTGAATAAACCCCTTAGTAGCACAGCTTATACCAAATTTGTCAAGTTTACATAACTGCAACACAAGGTAAAGGAAATTTGGCCATACATGCCAAAATTTCGAAGAATCTTGAAAGTTTGTGCTGCTCGGCTCATGTTTAATCCTTATTTTTTCTAGATTTTATTAATTTTTAAAATCGATACTTAAAAAATTAAGAATTAAGTGAAATGAACTTTTCAGTTCTCAGGAATTTAAGCCCATATCCTCAATACATAGCGTAAATTAAATAAATTATTTTATTATATATTGTACTGTCGTCTTTTCTCAGTTTACATTAATTCATTAGTATATATGTACCCCATGATACAACTTTTTCAAAATTTAAACTTCGTAAATTAGTTAATAACAAAGCAATTTTTTCAAATTTTAACATGTTACAAAACGTTTTTGGATGTGTGTTCGTTTTATATATGTATTCAATATTTATTTCATTTTTTAAATCTATTTTACTTCTTTTTACATAAATTAAAAATATTTTCACAATTTATAACCAAGTCCTAATTTTAATCTATAACATTAACAATAATGTTAATTTCTCCTTCTTTACTATTATTACTTATTTCTTTTAGTATTACAGTAGTTATAAAATTATATAGTTAAAGAATATATTGGAAACCATGAATTACCAAAGCATTGTAATCTAAATATAAAACAATTTTACTGTCATATTTTCTTATTTCTGGATAAAAATATTTATTATTCCCCCTCTTAATAAACAGGACACAGCCGAGGTATAATCCCTCGGTTTCTATGGAGATTTTTATTTACAACAGTTATTATGTTAAAGCTACAATCAACGTTCAAACGAAGAAAAACAGTACTGAAGTTTCTGACTTCATAACTTTTTTATTGTTGATTCTATGAATCCAGTGTTCTCATGCTGAAAAAACAGATTACATAACAGTTTTATATGTATACAAATAGACTACCTTTAGAAAACTGATTACCTAATACAGCTGAACCTGCTTAAAGCCAGATATCTACAGCTTTTTACAACTATAAACTTGGCATTGTCTTAATTTTTTCCCCTTTA
Organism: Tetragnatha versicolor; assembly: GCA_024610705.1. NCBI lineage: Eukaryota > Metazoa > Arthropoda > Arachnida > Araneae > Tetragnathidae > Tetragnatha > Tetragnatha versicolor. The sequence goes on from JANDEH010000046.1 coordinate 519,308, forward strand.
AGATTCCGTTACAAAATAATATCTTTTTTATTAAAGTTCCACTCTAAATTTTTCTCCCACTTGCATAATACAAATCCGTTTAATCCTTTTAATAATTTTAAGTTGCCTTACTATTTTGCAAATTCGTGTCATATTTATGTAAATATATTATTTTGCAGTGTGGTGTCTCTGTTTCACAATAATTTTTAACTCAAAGGGTTTTACTTCATTCAGAATCAGGACCCCAAAAGTTTTAAATTGCCCAATCATCATCAAGAAATCTTCTATCATATTTAATTACTGATTTTATATTATATGTTTAACTTCAATAATCCACGGCCTTTTCTTATATTTTAATGGTATACAATATTTAGTTTCAAACTCAAATTATCAAGGCATCCTGTTGTTATTGCGATGCATGTACTACCACTATTCTGTTTTTAATATTTACCACTACCATTATTATACTTTAAATCTTTACTATAGACCCCAAAAGTTTTAAATTGCTCAGAAATTTACCAAACTTTAGGATTTTGTAGCTAAAAGTATTAGGTTATCATTTACTATTACAAAAGTTTTTAATTTGAAGTTCTTGATTAAACCAAAAAGATAAGTTTATAGTACATTTATTGAAATAGTGTAATTTAAGTACGTTTAAAGTTTAAAATCATGATAACCTCAATGGATATAATTAGTAGAAATATCACTTAAGTTAAAGTTACTTATTTTAATTATACTTATCTCAATTTTAAAGGAAATAAATAAAGGCATGATTCCGTAACCAAAGTAATAAAGCCTTGTTTTTTTAAAATTATTTTATAAAAGTTTGTTCTTAACAGTCTTCTAGCTAGAAGAATAGAATGGTGGAAAAAATCAGTTCCTACCAGTTTTTATTCTTGTGAATTAAAATAGTCCAAGCATTTCTTTAAAATGTAACTGAAATTACCAAGCCATTCCCTAATTTACTGCTGTGATTGACATAAACTTGTCAAGCATTAAACTTTTAATTTCCTGCTTTATATATTTTTTTCTCCATAAAAACAAAAAGGGAAAATTGTTTAGTTAATTTAGAAGAATGATGTAACAATTTCTTACGCTCTCATTCTGAAAAACTACTTACTCCATGTGGAAGTACTTGTGAAGATCATCCTCTACAAAAGATATCCTCCATCTTGGAATTTCTTTTTTCTGATTATATCAGCCTAAATCACCTCTGAAGGTAAATCACCACTCACCCGAAAACTCTAGATATGCACTTTTAACACTCTCTTAAAACGATTGTATCAAAATTGAGTAAAAAGTACTCAAAAAGACTCCGATCCAATAAGTATTCAAATTTGAATACATGAATATACTCATTTCTGAAAATGTACATACTCAAAAATGAAACATTTTGAGCTTGAACTCAAAAATGAGCTCACGATGTTTCATTTTTGAGTATGGACATTTTCAGAAATGAGTATATTCATGTATTCAAATTTAAGTACTTATTGGATCGGAGCCTTTCTGAGTACTTTTTACTCAATTTTGATACAATCGTTTTAGGAGTGTATAACGGAATTGTACCTGTGTCCGTGCTATTCCTTCTTATTAAGGTATCCGACTGGTCTAAAATCCTCGTTTTTTTTTTCCAAAAATGTGAAAACCATTTTATGATCAATTCTTGAAGCCAGTTTAATAAGGTTTCCAAAAATGTCTTACTTTTTATCCTAGCTAAATTAGAAAAAGAGTTACACCAATTTTTAGTATCCAAAAAGCTATATCATACTGTGGCCGGAAATATCTTTACACGCGTTTTGTGAGGAATGGTATTTTTGAGCAGTAGGGTTCACGGTAAACGTGATTTCTCCTATACTATTTTAAGTATGATTACAAAACTTTCCGAGTTTGTTGTTCATATTATTATGAATGTTTTGTTCTAATATCTAAAGCCAGTTCCCAAAAAAAACTTTTTTCAAGTGGTTTTGCATAAAAAAATCAGATTTTTTTGGTAAATTTCCATAGAAGGTGGTTTTGAACATTTGTATGTCTGAAACTTGTGTTAATATTGGAATTTCTGTAGTTCACAACACAGATGTATATATAAACTTCAGTTTCTTCCAAACAACATGTTTGTATCTTATTTGGAACTTTTATAATCGTGTTTGGCATAACGTGAAAATTTGCCTTTATTTTCGTACAAATGTTAAAAATATTTTGAAAAATTATTTTTAAAAAATTTTGCTTTTTAGTTTTTTTGTAGTTTTAAAACATATCCTATTACAAAATAACCTTTTAAAATTAATTTAAGCAATATTTTAAAAAAATGTCTCCTAGACCAGTCGGATACCTTAAATGAAAAGAAAATTTCGTTGATAAATGAAAGACCAAGCCATACCGAACTGCGATAGTAAAAGAAACCAACAACCTTAAAAATCTTGAAAAAAATATTTATCCATTGTTTTTGATACAATAATAGCGCCCTTAGGATTTTTTATTGCAAACATTCATTGTTGCAATTTCATAACAATGTGTTAAAGCAATGAAATATTTTTTTAAAGTAAAACTTGCTGACAGCGAAAGCATAAATGCAATTTTATTTTTTAAATTAAGAAATACTATTTGACTATCATCATGGTCTGTAGCAAAGGTTTTATTTAAGTTCTGCAGGTTATAAATTTGAATCGGTGAAATGATCAGATCGATCAGTATGATCAATGAATCGATTATCATTAAATTGATTTGAAAATTGAATTTGTATCACCAAAATTCTTTTATAAATTATCATTCCCTTTATAAGAACTTGGCTTTAAAAACCCATTTCCAATTTTTATTACATAAGGTAAAAAAAGTAATTTTTTTGCCATTTTTACTTAAAAACTTTCTTTTTCATGGGTTGAGATATAGGTACAACTGGATCAGTCCATAGAGAAAACATTTTTATTTTCATGGACACAAAACCCAGATCTTAAAATTTCAGTTACATGATTATATTTGTCTTAGATTAATTAAAATAAGATTTTAACGTCTTCTCTATATTACGAATATCTATACAGCTATTCTAAAATATACAACGACGAAACTAAGTATACATTAACCAATTAAGGAAAAGAAAAATGGAATGCAAGAAAACTTTTGCATGCGACTATAAAAATAACTTTCCTATACAATTTTAAAATTTTGTTTTTTGAAAATCTTTTAAAAATTCCAAGCATCATAATTCTTAAATTCTATTGACTTATCTTTCAGTTGCCAAACATTGAATCTGAAAATTAAAAGTATTAAGCAGTTAAAAATTCAAGACAAAGACTGTATAGATTATAAACATTATTATTTAAATATTATTTCCAAATTAATACAAAAAACCAGTAATCTTCATACAACATTAGACAATGAGGAAGTTGCATGATTTTTTTTATTTTTTTAATCGATTCCTCTTGCAAAAATAAGCTACTACCCAAAATTTGAGGCCGATCGAGAAATTTTTTGATTGCCAATAAAATTAACAAAAATCCCCTTTTTAAAAACGCGCGAAAACGCCAAGAGTTTGGATGTGACGTCATCTTATACTAAACATTGTTGTAAAGCAATGGAGTTGATGGTATTATTGTTGACGTCATCTTATAGTTTAAACAATAAACGATTTCAGTCACGTGTTTTTTCTCGACTTTTAAATTAAAATATTTAATTACCTGTACATTTTTTTGAAAAACTGACCAGATATTTCATTTTACCATACGAAAAACCATACGGAACACTTGTTTGTTTTTGAAAATCTGACACATGCAACTTCCTTATTCACAAAAAAGCATAATAGTGGGTTTTCTAACTTCACGAAAATGGGTTTCGCGTGCTTTTTCGTGATTATGCTTAGTGAAAATAGCCATTTTGTTCCTTAGAATCTGTAGTTTACGAATCGCGATGGTGGACACTTCGGGTCTGCGCCAGGGGATGGTGAGAGGCGCAGAAGTGGAAAATCGACGAGTTTCAATTTTGTGTTGTTTGGAGTCAAAATGGTTCCTTTTACTTTTTTAATTTGCTCAAATGCTCCATAATACGAGAGAGGCAAGGGAGGACTGACGGGACATAGAGTTTGGAAAGGATCAGTTCACTCCAGTAGAAGGGGTGGAAGGATAAAGTGGAACGTAAAAATTTGTAAGCCTATTTTCTCTGAGGCGCAGGCTTATAGTCGTCCATTAACGTAATAAAAGGTGCCATTCTTTTCCTTATTTTCAGGCGAGAAAGAATTGCGATAGTAGAAATCTGGCAATGCTCACTAGGGGTAGGGAGAGAGGCAGGAAAAAATTACGAAAATCAGCAATATCTCCTGAAAAATAATTTCTTTTCTGCACCAACTGCGGTTGAATGTTTTGTAAATTGACACAAAAAATGGGTAAAATGCATTAAACCGATTTTCAAACGATTCTTCTACTTAAAATAGGGCCTGAAAGGTGTAGAAAAAAATAAGGGGAAATTCTCAACTTTTAAGTCTTTTAAAAACTTATTTTTACTCGTGAAGAAGCACTAATTTCAGGCTAATTTTTCCCTTTATACACTTAAGAATACGAAATGCCATCGTAGATATCTGGGACCTGCGATTAAGGAGGGGGGCAGGGGCAGAAAAAAATATTCCTGTTTTTATACTCTTCGTGAGAGTAAAATTCAAAATTTTCTACTTTTAATAGAGTCATAAGTGGTGCAAATAAAGAAGATAGATACCTGACATGTCTAACAGCCCGTTAGAAAAGAGTTCCTCCCATTGGAAGGTGAAATGGAAGGGTTAAGCGGAACATAAGGAATTATATGGGATGTTTTAAAAAAAAATTGTGTCTATTTTAGTGAAATAATGTAGAAATATATTTGAGCAGGTTCTATGTAATCTGTAGAACTGGAAATGCGACAATAAGTAACTTTCATTCTCGACCGAGGATAATCATTGGGGCAGAAAAAAAGTTAAAATTATACTTTACTGAGAAAAAGAGTAATTATCCTGTTTAAAAGGTTTTATGGACTGAAATTTTTGATTGGGGTCACTCAAGGTGGTCTATCCTGAGAAGCATAAACTCATCTTTGGGGGTTGAATGGATGAAATGGAATACTAATTCGATTTTTTGACAAATGGCGTGAAATTTCTTGGAAGAGAGTGATAATAAACAAATCGATTCCTCTTTCCAACTCTCGAATGGGTTACCCGACAATGAAATTTGGGAATCAAGACAAGGGTCCGTGGTCGGCGCAGAAAAATTTTATACATTAAATTTTAGTTTGTATAATTGTGTCTAAATAAGATAAAATATCCCTAAAATAAGAAAATTCATAGCAGACATGAAGGAGACCCATGTTAAAACTGTTTCTTGGAGGGTAAGAGGATAAAATAGAATATTAGGGGGTATTACATTTTACTATTTTACTAAGTGAGTATTTCTCGCAAAAATTGCATTAAAAGGATTCGATTTTCCAATTTTACTCCATGGAATATGATACGTTTAAGATAAATCATTAGTATTAGGAAGGGGAAGGTTAGTTGGGCAAAAAAAACCTGTAATTATTACAAAATTAAGGCAAAAAAACTTTATAATATTCTAATTTTTTGAGAAATAATTAAATGTCTTAAATTTGTAATAATTACAGGTTTTTTTTGCCCAACTAACCTTCCCCTTCCTAATACTAATGATTTATCTTAAACGTATCATATTCCATGGAGTAAATTTGGAAAATCGAATCCTTTTAATGCAATTTTTGCGAGAAATACTCACTTTTTAGTAAAATAGTAAAATGTAATACCCCCTAATATTCTATTTTATCCTCTTACCCTCCAAGAAACAGTTTTAACATGGGTCTCTTTCATATCTGCTATGAAATTTCTTATTTTAGGGATATTTTATCTTATTTAGACACAATTAAACAAACTAAAATTTAATGTATAAAATTTTTCTGCGCCGACCACGGACCCTTGTCTTGATTCCCAAATTTCATTGTCAGGTAACCCATTCGAGAGAGTTGGAAAGAGGAATTGATTTGTTTATTATCACTCTCTTCCAAGAAATTTCACGCGATTTGTCAAAAAATCGAATTAGTATTCCATTTCATCCGTTCAACCCCCAAAGATGAGTTTATGCTTCTCAGATAGACCACCTTGAGTGACCCCAATCAAAAATTTCAGTCCATAAAACCTTTTAAACAGGATAATTACTCTTTTTCTCAGTAAAGTATAATTTTAACTTTTTTTTCTGCCCCAATTATTATCCTCGGTCGAGAATGAAAGTTACTTATTGTCGCATTTCCAATTCTACAGATTACATAGAACCTGCTCAAATAGATTTCTACATTATTTCACTAAAATAGACACAATTTTTTTCAAAACATCCCATATAATTCCTTATGTTCCGCTTAACCCTTCCATTTCACCTTCCAATGGGAGGAACTCTTTTCTAACGGGCTGTTAGACATGTCAGGTATCTATCTTCTTTATTTGCACCACTTATGACTCTATTAAAAGTAGAAAATTTTGAATTTTACTCTCACGAAGAGTACAAAAACAGGAATATTTTTTTCTGCCCCTGCCCCCCTCCTTAATCGCAGGTCCCAGATATCTACGATGGTATTTCGTATTCTTAAGTGTATAAAGGGAAAAATTAGCCTGAAATTAGTGCTTCTTCACGAGTAAAAATAAGTTTTTAAAAGACTTAAAAGTTGAGAATTTCCCCTTATTTTTTTCTACACCTTTCAGGCCCTATTTTAAGTAGAAGAATCGTTCGAAAATCGGTTTAATGCATTTTACCCATTTTTGGTGTCAATTTACAAAACATTCAACCGCAGTTGGTGCAGAAAAGAAATTATTTTTCAGGAGATATTGCTGATTTTCGTAAGTTTTTCCTGCCCCTCTCCCTACCCCTAGTGAGCGTTGCCAGATTTCTACTATCGCAATTCTTTCTCGCCTGAAAATAAGGAAAAGAATGGCACCTTTCATTATGTTAATGGACGACTATAAGCCTGCGCCTCAGAGAAAATAGGCTTACAAATTTTTACGTTCCACTTTATCCTTCCACCCCTTCTACTGGAGTGAACTGATCCTTTCCAAACTCTATGTCCCGTTAGTCCTCCCTCGCCTCTCTCGTATTATGGAGCATTTGAGCAAATTAAAAAAGTAAAAGGAACCATTTTGACTCCAAACAACACAAAATTGAAACTCGTCGATTTTCCACTTCTGCGCCTCTCACAATCCCCTGGCGCAGACCCGAAGTGTCCACCATCGCGATTCGTAAACTACAGATTTTAAGGAACAAAATGGCTATTTTCACTAAGCATAATCACGAAAAAGCACGCGAAATCAAGTTAGAAAACCCCCTAAACACCAAGTACAAAAATATACAAAACATTATACAGCAAAGTAGGAAAAATTCAACACATTTTTACAAATAACTGCAAGCAATGAAGTATGAAGTGGTAATTACTTTTTTTTGAAATTCCTTTAAAATAACAATAAAAAGTATACTAGATAAATTCCTTTAGTGGTACTTTGAACTTACTTTTAATATTTTAAGCAGTCTTAAATTCTTTAGTTTTTTTTCATAAACTGTTTAAAGAGCTAGTATCCACAACTGCTTTTATTCAAAAACTAAAAATTAATAAATTTAATAATCGTAAATTTAAATTAATTGGAAGTAATTCTCTACCTTCAGCGAGCAGTAATCATGTTTATTATCAATGTATATAGAAATCAAAATATTAAGTCCAGAAAAAGTGGTAAACTCAACCAAATACCATGGGGCCCCTTATGATATTTGGAGAAGTAATTTCATTACATATTTTGATTATACTATAATTAAAAATAGAACTAAACCAAATGATATCATCTTTAGAAACTCTTATTAATTTTTTTAATCTTAAAACTTTTTTACGGATAAACTTTTAAAATCGTGATTACTGCTCCGAGAAGCATGGGAAATTTTCCAAAGGAACTCAGTTTATATTTAACATTTACGATTTGAACATGAGAAATACTGTAATTTACATTTTAAGACTGAAATCTCTCGTATTTAATACGATAAAAGAATTTTGAAAATTAAAAGGAAAAGTTCATTGATGTTCGAGACAATACGATATAAAGTCACAAGATCAGTCATATCTATTCTAATGCCAGGTTAAAACTATCATTTTTTTAACAATTTTACACGATTTAAAATTTTAAAACCAACTAAAATACACTACACATTAAATATTAATGCACATTTAAGATTCAATAAATTCAAATAAAACATTTAGCATTTAAATATCTTTAACAAAACTTACTTTTCTTAGCAAATGTTTTCTATTAAAAATTTTTAAGTAAAAGTAATTTAAAATAAACCATTTTGAATTGTGCCAGCTAGCTTTGCCGTTTTAAAATTTTTTTCACAACATTCAACATTCGATTGAACAGAACATCAAGGCATAATAAGCATAAAAGAAAATATAATACCCCAAATCCATACAAAAACACTCTTAATAATATTAAATAGCATACTGAACTAAATGGTAACTAAACAACCTTAAAAAATCTTAATAAAGTACAACCGCTTTTATAATAACCAGAAATAAATTATGCAAAGTATAGAGTTAAAAGATCAGTCTAAAACTTTCGTTTTTATGCAGCTTTTAAAAAATTATCGATAATTATACACAATTTTCAAGCTTTTAACAAGTCAAAACATCCCAAATTTACATTAAAAATAAAAGTAATACACATTGACTACTCATTTCCTATAAATTATTATTCTTTTTAAACAATTCATATACTAAAAACAGAATTTTATCTCGCATAACAAATTGCCACTTCAATGTTCCACAAATAAAAAATTTCACTTTGAAATTTTTATATATTTGTCATTACGACAAATGTAAATGGATTTTTGCAGTATGCGATCTACCAGTTCAATTAGCTCAATTAGAATATGAAGGATTGGTTAATTAGGATTAGTTAGTTTATTAGTTAGGATTAAAAAAACAGTTGCCTGAGTCATCATGAACCCTAAGTCCCGCTAACTTTACTGGTACGTCGCATATACTGAAAGAATACCAACGTAAATTACTATACTTGATTAAAAGCTCTGAAGATCATTCCCGTAGAAGGAGTCGAAACGTTAAGTGTTTATCAATCTACAAGATAACGGCCAACAAGCCCGGAAAACCTAAGTTAGTTTTATAACTCCGGCCGTAGAAGCCGCCACAGTTTTTATCTCCTAAAATCTTAACTTTTCATAATCAACTATTTCCATAAAAATGTCTACGAATCTACTTTTTGCACTTGAATACATTTAAAAAAACTAGGGAATCTCCTTGGTAGAGTACCCAAGTCTATAGACCTTCCAACTCCAGTATAAGCAGCTTCACTTATTAGTGAGGCCATGATCATAGTTTTTACAGAACCGTGTGACTCAAAGTCAACACTTTGGTTCCCCAAGCGAACTTGACCCTCATTTTATCGAATACGGAGGGATGTCTCTGCGTTGCCCGAAAAGGGAACTCTGAACACTACACAAGACCCTAATCGGGGGGGTGTCATTTTTATCAGAGTCTGCTCCAATGGGTTGGTTGAAATTTCTTTTAGAAAATTAAGTTTTTTAATAAAAACAATAACTTGAGATAGAACCCAGGAACTACTCGTCGCTTAAGGCGCAAAATGACATAACTGCATTTTCCCTATTTTGCAGGACATGAAAAAAACAGTTTGGCTATTAATTAAAGAAAATAATATTATTATAGTTTTAAACCTTCATTTTAGGCCTTTTTGACCAGGGATGAAACGCTTCTCTGTGGCCCTAACAATATCAATGAAAGGCGTGCAATTATGTCATTTTGCCTTACGAATGCAGTTATGCTAAAATGACAAAATTGACGATTGCAGCGATTTGAGTCATTTTTTCGCAAAATCGTTGGTGCCAGGTGATCCGGGATTTGCATAAAGATTGATGCATGACTCAAAATGGCCAAAATGTCAGTTATGTCATTTTGCGCCTTAAGCGACGTACTGCATGTTAGCAAGCATATCCTACCACTGCTCGAGCGGTAGTTCCATTAAAACTCATTATAACATCTTCCTTATTGAATTAACTATTGACGAAGGCATATAGTGTTGCGGATGGCGAATAGTGTGGTCTAACACTCTACTAGGCCAATGGGCTTCTAACAACTAATTTAATTATTCAAAGTTTGGAAAACTGTTTCTTCACTTTTGGTGATGATCATTTATTTAATTTAAGAGATTCAGTCACATTCACTTTGAAAACTTATAAGTTAATTTTTAGGGAAATTCCTTCATCCAAATGACATGGGCCGGCTCTATGACATTTGTATGAAGGAACTGCATCGCACGTCAAAACCTTTTTCGTACGAAATATCAAATTTTAGGGGGGAAATTATTTTTAATTTAGAATACATTAAAAGTTTTATGTTACATTTAAATAATATAAGCTACTATATAAAAGTGAAGAAACATATTAGATTATCTTTATTAAGTTACTTATGGCCTGATTTGATAACCTTCGTCCAAGATCAAAATGATACCAGATTGATGTTAATAATCGATTCTATACCAAAGAGTTTCAAACAGTGTACCTAAAGTGTTTGCTTTAAAACCACAACTACGCGTAGTCCTAATTTAATTACTTAAAATAATTACCTTTAATATTATTTTTACCTTTATGATTATTTTAATAAGTATTTTATTAAAATATTTTATTAAAATATGAATAAGAGATCGTATAACTGATAAATCAATGGATCGTTTTAAATGTTTATATAATAAAATTCGAACGGGGAAATGATTGTTTTTAGGGGATCCCTACAAGTTTTGACAACATTAAACGATATATTGATCACATAAAAAGGGTACCTTATTATTCTTTACATTAAATTTCAATAACATTAACAACAAAGGCTCGACTCATGGCCGACTTACAGGATAACCAAAATAGATATCATAAACATAATTAATATCACAACTGAAATGTAGATTAATTAAACAAAGAGCTATTGTAAACACAAGAAAAGACATGAAAACACTTCACATTTTAAAAAAATTAACAAAAGGTTTGGAAATTTCCTTCCTTGATTGCTTGTCACCTTATAGCTCGCTTTTATTAACCAAAATAAATAGCTCTCAAAGAGCTCGCAAAAGTAAATGGTTTGTAAATAAAAGCGTAAAACGGAACTTTAAGATTAAGAATGGCCAATGGGTACTTTCGTATTAGCCCGTCCATCGTTTTCGCCAACTTCGCCAAAACGCGCCAAAATACGGGATTTCATCAGAATCGCCGAAAAACACATTTTTTAACATCAGAAACATCTTTATAACATCAGAAAATAAAAAATAAAAGTTTCATGTGGTTGGGGGGGGGGCTGCCGCCCCCCCCCAAACCCCCCCTGCCCTATCTATAACCAAACTCGTTGTGGGGGTAATCAGACAAAGTAAGGATTCAGTAAAAGGGGAATCAGTATTCTTGGATGAACCAAAACTACGGGTATCACTCGGTAAGAGCATAAAAATAACTTTTTTAGCACTAACTTACTTGAAAAATGGTCGATCCTACCGCCGGCGTGTAAACGCAATACATTGAAAGACTCTGGGGCTTGGCAAAATGGCGCAACAAAGTTCACCGTGGAACGACACGAAAGCATTTAGACTCCTACCTTTCAGATGCAGTCTTCGTTCTTACCTTGTAAACACTGTTGAATTTACGTTCAAAACAACCTGCGCGGTGCGCACACATTATTTCACCCATGGGCTTACCGATTTAAATTGCGCGCGCATGCGCCAGTTACCAGAATCAACGGTAGTGTTGCGGGGTTTACCAGACTTGGCGACTTATCGCCCCTGTTGGCGAATGGACGGGCTAATACGAATGTACCGCCAAGGTACTCACTTATAAAATCCAATTGAATATTGATAAATTGAAAAACAATTTAAAACTTTTTTATTTAAAAGTTTTATTTATATAAATTTAATTATAACTTTGTGTAAATTTTAAATTAAAGCATATCAAATTATCTTTAAAATTTTGAAATAAGTTCTTGAAAATTAAAAACTAATTTTTAATTAATTTTTCAGTACTAGTTAATCCTTAAAATTATTTATTACTGAAGTTAATATATGAATAGGAAAAATTAAACTTTGAATAACAGTAAGCTTTCGTATGATAAATATTTCTAAGAACAGTAAGTAATATATGAAAAAAATTTCTTATCAACTGTTCGTAATTTCTTTAGTGTTTAGAGCAAACACGTAGGAGACGTAATTCCAAATCAGATAAACTATATAATAAAAATATTATTTGTTCAATAATGAAATCAAAGGTTCCAATTGGAAAGCCTGGAATTTCATGGAACCTATACTTAAACCCTATCAAGAATTGTAAAAAAACTTCTAGATATCAAAAGCTATTCACAACTGATAAATTAAACTAATATTAATTTTAACTTACTTTTTATTAATATTAATTTAACTATAACTGAGGGATACCTTCACTAATATCAAATTTATATTTAAGCATATCAAATTAAATTTCTAAGATATATTTCATAGTGGAGTTAAGATGGTAGGAAAAAATTAGTATTCAATAAATTTAGAGTTTACTATTAATATATTTTTCAAGGAGACTTACAAATAAAAGTATACCAAAACAAGATTTACACACATCAACCGTTGCAACACCTTCCGGGGCTTCATTGCAAATTAATTTTACAGTACTACAGAAGAAAATATTTTTCAAACGCCCTCCAATAATGAAATCAAAGGTTTGAACTGGAGTGTCATGAGCTCCATGGAACCCATATTTATGCCCCTTAATTGAATTTTAAAAAAATAACTGAGAAACATCCACTTTAAATATATCATGCCAAAATTTAAACTGAAATTCAAATCTGAAGTATTGAAAATAGAATTAGATTTTTTACTGCTTTAAATTCAAAATATAAGTTAATAAGGTGATCCTATAAACCTTAGATATCCTCAAATTTAAAGAGTAAACTTGTTGTTATAAAGGATTTTTGTATATTTAAAAGAAATTTATAAAGTAAAGTATTGAAAAGTGACCATTGTTCATTTTCAAAGTATTGTATTAATAGAAATTTTAATTAACTTAATCGTTAAAAAAAATATGTTCTTTGAATAAGCTATGAAAGTGTGATTGGGATGTTTTATGAAAATGTCAACCCTGATATTTCTCTGGTTAATCATAGTAAACGATCTGAAATACTTTTGAAATTTTGGACAGTTAATTTTTGAAAAAATATTTTCCATTCCTTGCTGTGAAACTGATTTCAGAGAATTTAGGGAACTTCCAGGCAATTTTAAAGTGACCGAGTTATCTTTTACTTTATGACAAGCGGAACTATAAAAAAATTAGGGGAAAATGTCGCAAAGTGTAGTAAAAAAGTGTTATTTTAGACAGTATTTTTCCCTCTGTATCAAGTAAATTCATTTTTCGAAATATTTTGAAATGTACTGGTACTATAATGTTCAAAAGTATAAAAAACATTCAGTTTTCAAAAAGCATATGGCCAAAAATATTTCTAAAAGACATCACAAGAAACATTTTAAATTTAAAATTTCAGCTCATAAAATTGTATATTTTACTTAGTTACATACTAACGGCCGTATTCACCGGTAACCTGACCGGCGGTCAGGTCAGGAAACCATGGTTACAGCCTCTGATTGGTGGAAAAATAATTCAATATTTTCCTTCCACCATTCAGAGGCTGTAACCATAGTTTCCTGACCTGACCGCCGGTCAGGTTACCGGTGAATACGGCCGTAAGTTAATTATGCTAGTTATTTTGAATAAATCAATCCTTTAAAATGCCTTATTTACAGTATTTAATAATTTCGTTCGAATCCTATGGGTTAAACAAAAAGGTTAATTTTGATAAAATAAAAAAGACCAAAGTTTTTAAGAGATACTATTATCTCGAGAAGGATTTTGTAACATTTAAAAAGGGATTGAACACTAGGTATTTGAGGGCAATAGTTTAAAAGGGACTTAACTTAATTTTGAAAATTTTTCTTTTTTATCCAGGATAAGATTGTGTGTGATCTCAACACTGTACTAAGATCTAGGCATTACAAACTCTAAATATTCTCGAATCGGAGGTTTAATATGTAGCCTACTGCCCTTAAAATAGTATAGTAACTAATAGGGTTTCTTTCAAACATTAAATTAAGTGATATTGGTGAACATAAGAAAAAAAACCAAATTAAACTTATATATAAAAATACAAATTAAGTCGACCAACTACAGGCATAAGCCCAGCAAGGTTGGTCCAGTCTTTTTAACCCAAACTACCGGAATCCCAATATCTGTCAATTTTCCTCTTGAACTCTTTTACCCCTCTTGAATTTACAATTGTTTCAGGCAACCATCTATCCACTACCCTATTAAAAAAATAAAGCTTTCTACAATCCGTCTTAAATTTGACTTTATTCAATTTGAAATTGTGAAGACCACTTGATCCCGTATTGAAATCTAGTCCCTCTGTGTCCCCTTGCATTTTAAAAAGTTGAATCAAATCCCCTCTAATCCTTCTTTTCTCTAGAGTGAACATATTTAGCTTCTTTAATCTTCCCTCATAACTCAAACGTAGCCTTATGCTGAACCCTTTCAATTGAATCAATATCTTTTTTTAAGTATGGAGACCAAAACTGAACCGCATACTCTAGATGAGGTCTCACCAAGCGCCTGTATAGTGGCAAAATAATATCCTCGGACCTTGAAGAAACAGTTTTTTTAATGTATCCCAATATCCTATTAACCTTTTTACTAGCAGATGAACACTGATGAACCCATTTAAAATCCTCATTTACTATCATCCCTAAATCTTTGATCATATTACCTTCTTTAAATTTGTCCCCTTGCAGAAAAAATTCTGCCCTACCATTCCCCCGACCCATACACTGTAAAAAATAGAGAGTATTATTACACCCTCTCTACACTTATTTAGATTTAAAGGAATATGAAAAGGGGCGTTAATAGACTCCTCATATGGTGTCAACGACAAATTTAGTGTCAAATAATCCTTTAATGGTGTTGTAAGAATAAAAAGTGTTTTACTTCTCTCTTTTCAAGCTCAAGAAACGCCAAAAACTGGATATTCGTACCCATTTTTCAATGGTGTCATTGAACACCAACCCGTTCATACTAATCATACTCTCTTTTATTACTTTCATTACACTATCTGGCAACGGCCATCTTGGTTCAATTTTGTATACAAAGATCGGCGTGAATTAAAGGTAAGCAAACTTTTCACTTTTTTACCTCACCGATAGCATGTCAATCGAAAAATATTCCATTTCTTTGGTAAAAAAATAACTTGTTACTATTATATGTTACTGCATAACATGTTACGATTAATTTATTTTCCAAATAGATTCGTTAGGCTTAGGTTTCGCGCTTATAGCTTGAATGGTTGGTAATGTTTACCCTCGTCGTCGTTAGATTTGTTTTTTCTCGGCATCTGCTTTTGGTAATGTCTTTAAGAAATGACGAGGAGAGTCTGAACTTATTGTGAAATGTCCTTGTTTCGCGAAATTCTAAAAATTCACATAATTTTGGAAATTTAAAATAAGCGTTAAATTGTGTTCTTTCGAGCAGATTCATGTTTTTGTGAAAGAAGGAAAACTGCTTTGTTGAAATTGTAACGAGTTGAATAGCTTTTTAAATATTTTAGAGAAATCCCAAAAAGTTATTAAAAAGTTGAATCATGGATCTGACTTTTGAACATCGCTTCCCACTTTTTATGTACAAAATTCAACACGACTCACAACCTTCTTCTCACATCTTCAGTTAATTTCCCCATATCCCCTTCAAGATTTGGTTAATGAAGCGAATCTGGGCTGAAGATTTTCATCTCCAAATTTGGTGATAACAAATTAATTCTAGGAAGCCATCGGTTTTCCACTTGGCGACAAAAAAAAATCGCCAAATTCAGCTGCAGCCCGGATTCGCTTCATTTACCTAAGATTTTAACTATGTGGCTGTGGGGTTTGGTCATCAATTATTTTGTTTGGAACAGCTTTCGTCTACGGGTACGGCGACTTTCAATCCACTCGGCGCTTTTAGAAGATGCCAAGTGGCCATATATCAATACCACGTATCTAAGGGGTTATCGCCGTTGCCGACTTTTGAAAATCACCGTACCCGTAGAAGAAAGCTATTCCTTTTGTTTGAATAATAAATTACTTGATGTAAAACAGGTTAAATTTACTCTTGAAAAATAAAATAAAGGATTTGAACCTGAGCATATCTAATTGTTAAATTGTGGGGTTTAATTCCATTAATGTACCCGCGTACCTTTAATGTATTAATTGGTAAGGGACCAATTCCATAATCGAGGTTTTCGCCAAACTTGGCCAGATCGAATTTCAAAGCGTGGAGGAAATCACGCCAACATTTAACATTATTACATATAATAAAATGCTCATAGCCAAAGTTTGACGAAAACCTAGATTACGGAATATTACCCCCGTCAAAGGTTAATGAAGTGAATCCAGTGTACAGATATTTACCCCCAAATTTGGCTATATCGATTCAATGCTCGGATACCACAGGTTTTCCACTTCGCAACAAAAAAATTGCAAAATTCAGTTACAGACCGGATTCGATTCGTTTACCCCGCTAATTACCACCATGTTGTAATGTAATGGACACAAAAAGTGGAAAATTTGCTAAATAATTTCAAACACATGATAGATTGATAAATTATAAGATAAATAACTGTTCAGTTTCATTAAAGATAAGAAAAGGGCCCAGCTTTGATCAGGGTTGCTTGATTTAAATCATGATTTAAATCACTTGATTTTTTTAATAAAAATCATTGATTTAAATCAAAAATATGAAACTACCACAATTTATATAAAAAATTTATTTGTATGCTTTAAAAATGGTCTATGATTGTTTGCATTAAAATTTTTTTTTAAACTGCTAGGTATGTCATCATCATTCTGCTTCGTGCCCAATGGCACATAAGGCTTTCAGTTTACGACGCCATTCCCTACGGTCTTGGGCAACGGATCTTGCTTCTGCCCACCCTGCCTGGCTACGTTCTGTTTCCACCAGTCTCCTCCATGTATTCCGTTCCAAAGGTTCCCGAAGGCTTTGCCCTTGAGACATCATATTTGAGTCCTCAGACCAAGCAGCTAGGTATGTAACTGGTAGATATAGGTTAAAGTTACTTTGCATAAAATTGCCTGCAATTTCAAGATGAAATTTTTACTGCCGAAATGTTTCTGACAAAAAGGGGTAAATAGTAGGGTTTGGTATCAATAATTGTGATAAACGAAACACGAATTAAGATTTTATTTTTTTACCTGGTATCGAATTTTAAAATACAAGTAGTATGTGGATGATTTTTATCGAAAGTTTGTTTTTATTTTTATTGAAAGCTTGTTTTTATAATTTTAGTCATGTTTATCAAACTAATTTTTTCATATACAAAACCACAAATAGAGCTCTATTATCTGTGTGCATGACTGTTAATAATTAATTACTTTTTTATCACTTATGTATTCATTTCTTTAAATAATAATTAATTTTTTGAGTAAAATTAATTTAACTGAATCTATATAATTTAAAGATTGATTTTAATTTTTACACATAAATGAGGCATGGTGTTTTTAGTAATCATTGCCACAATTTGTTTTCAAACCTAATATTAATATCAAAATTTGGCTAAAATAGTTTTAGAAAGAAGGATAAAAATTTTAGTAATTGATTCATTTATCCTTTTCAAACGGGCTTTTCACCTGTGAGATGCCAGTGTGAACTGCTCCTCTTAATTAATGCATAAAATGGATTAAAATTGGGTAATTAAGTAATGCTAAATTATATCACATTGAAGATACAATATCAGTATATTATTAACCACTTTCATGAAGTTCAGAACTATTAATTCATTTAAATAAAAAATCTGATTTAAATAAAAAAAGTCCAATTTAAATCAAATAAATCCGATTTTTTTATTTAAAAAAAATGAAAAAAATCAGCAACCCTGGCTTCGATAAGAGGCGACCAGCCCCCATGTTTACCTACTGCTCAAATTAGATCTATAAATGGTTGTGTCA
This sequence comes from Tetragnatha versicolor, assembly GCA_024610705.1. NCBI lineage: Eukaryota > Metazoa > Arthropoda > Arachnida > Araneae > Tetragnathidae > Tetragnatha > Tetragnatha versicolor. The sequence goes on from JANDEH010000046.1 coordinate 537,360, forward strand.
TCATTTGAGCTGTGGGTAAACATGGCAGCTGGTCGACCCTTATCTAAGCTGTGCGAAGAACAGTTTGTCAATATTTGAATATATGGCGTTCTAAAGTGATAGGCGATATTTAGCGGGAACATTAACGGAAATGAACAATTGTTGGAACAGCAATGAGCTCCGCAAATATAAAGAAGGGGTTTAAAGCTCCTCCCCATTGAAATATTTAAATTTTATATTCATAGGGTATTCCCCCTCCTTGATTTGTCTTGTTCTTTTTTTTTCTCCTAAGTTTATGTAATGATATAATAATAAATTTGTGTGTTTGTTTGACAAAAAAAACAGGGTTTCCAAGTATTTTTTTAAAAATCTTATTGGGATACTAACAATTTTTGAATTAGCACATTAAAATGACATGTTTAGTTTACTTTAATTGTCCATTACAGAATTCAATATTAGGGTATTTGGTACTTATTATTATTGCTCATTTTATTCTTTTAGCTTTATGATGATTTTTAAAATAGACTTTTCTTAATATTTAAAAATATACTTGTATATATGTTATGGGCAAAGTGATTAATTGGGCATTATTAATAATGCCCAGGCAATGTGATAAATTCAACAAAATTATGAATGAAATTTATCGCTTTGCCCGCTTCCACTCTGGGCATTATTAAAATAATGCCAAATTAATCACTTTGCCCGTAACATATATATATACATATATACTTTTTAGAGGAATTCAAAATGTTGTCGTGATCCTCCAAACACTGATCGGGGACCCACCAGCGGATTGCTGAGTTGACTATGTGAAAAAAAATTTCTCCTAAAATATTTTGTGAAAGCCGCCCAAATAGAACCAAATTTCTGCTAAGTACACCCCTAGTGCTAGGGACCTAAACTTTGTGAAACTTCTCATGTGACCCAGTATTGAAAATTCTCAGCTGCATAAATTTGCTTACATTATTAGTTATAACATACATGTGATTCTTCCGCCAATTGGCGGAAATCTGCCAATTCGCTGAACATTTGTTTTATTTGGGTCTACTAAATTCTATGCATGAAAAACACAAAAAATATTTTAAAGCTTGTATTAGCTTGTTGAAAACCTAAATCCCTGAATCTGAAAAAATAAGAAAGCTCATTAAATGAGCTGTAACTGCGACTGAATGGTCACAAAAACAAATTTTGGTACTTATACATATTATCCTTTTGACCGTTCAGCGACCTCAAATTCAGCCGCACAGCTATAGAACAGTCAATGGCCTTTGATAACATTTTCACTGCCTTTACTGTGTTTCAGGATTTTCAAATTAAGGACATTTTTTCAGTTACCATGTGGTCGGTGAAGACCTTAAACTCTCTCCCTCCGAGTTGGTCAAGGCACCGTACCTTGACCCTGCTCTATGTCATATTAATACTCCTCTATTTGCAGATAAGAATTGTGAACTTTTCAAAGAAGGTTTTTAAGGTCCCGGTTCCTGGAGGTGACACGCCTGGTGCCTCTTCGCTTCCGGTTCCTGGCTCTGGAGGGGTCTCTGGTTCCTCCTCGTTCCGTTCCCTGGAGGAGTCTGGTTCCTCTGCGCTCCTGATTCCTGAAGGTGCTCCTAGTTCTGCCTTGCTCCTGGTTCCTGGAGGGGTACCTGGTTCTTCTTCGCTCAGGGTTACAGTCCCTGGAGGAGTCTCTGGCTCTTTTTCGGCTCCTGTGCCGATCCTTGTTGTGTGGAGATCCTTGGTTCCTCATCGACTTAGACTTACTTTGTTAGAAAAACTCAAGGAAGGAAGTGTAAAAACTGGCAAGTGTGACTACCTTCACGTGCGCCCAGCCCACTCTTGCTGCTCTATTTTTGAGAGACATTCTTGTTGTGGAAAAAAATTGACTGAATGTCTCATGCTTCTGGCCTAGTAATTATCGTACATCTGTATAAAGTGTAAATATTAAGAAATTAAATGTTTGAGTATCAGTAACTAAGAAGTGTTTTCTTCAACCCATAACACTACCTTCCAGGTTTTGATGTTGTCAAGCTTCCCCATTGGACTTCTCAGAAAAGGTGAGTGCAATTTTTTCTCCCTTTATTTTGGATTAGTAAGTTAGTTTAGTTAAAAAACATAGGCACCCTTTGAGGAAACTTGCCATTAAAAAGTCGCCTTTTGCTGGGAATTATAATTGGGAGTGTATTGGGTTTTGCAAAATGATCATAGTTTTAATTGTTTAAAATTTTATTTTGTATACAAATTATGGCTAAAAATTGCTAATTTCAAGGGTATTATTGTTTATTAAAATAAAGATTGTTTGCAGTATTTTATTTTTGTTTTGTATATTTAAGAGTATATTTATTTTATAAGTATATTTAAGATTTCAAACCCTATAAAGTGCAATTATTTTTTAAACTGTAATTGGTTTGATAGTACACTGTGTTATTCAGTTGTCAATAATTAACATTTCTAATTAAGATAAATTATTTTTAGGGTAAATATTTTACTTCCATTTTTGGTAATAAGGAACTTGCATGTGTCAGATTTTCATAAACATTCAAGTGTTCCGTATGGTTTTTTTGTATAATAAAATGAAATATTTTGTAAATTTTTCAAAAACGTGTACAAGTAATTAAATAGTTTAATTTAAAAGTTGAAAAAAACCACGTAACTGAAAACGCGAAGTGTGTTTGCATGCACAGTGACGTAGAATCCATCAAGCCAAATTGCAATAAAAAATGTATTTACTATGTTTTTGTTGAGGATTTCTTTTTTCAGAAGTGTCCGATATGAGTGTTTTAATAAATATTTACCTTCTAGACACTTCTGGTGACAGTCAGAAATCATTTTTGGCGAAGTCCATGATTAGTGACGCCACTGTGCATGCAATTAAGCGGTTTCAGGTGCTTCAAAAAAAAAACGATTTTTGATAATTTTTTTTGCAAGCAAAAAATTTCTCAATCGGCCCCAAATTTTGTGTAGTGGCTTTTTTTTAGTGTAGAATAGATTAAAAATATAAAAAAATATCATGCAAGTTCCTTATTCCATGGGCATTAGGGTGGACCAAAAAAACTTTTTTCAAGCTAGCCCAAACGTCGCCCCCTAATTTTTTTACATTTACCAATAGTATCATCCTCCTTTAATTTTAGCTTTCTACTCCTATTTTTAGGGGGTGCTCAATGACCCTTCTTTTTGACACTTTAAAAATTTTATGGATTTGCTTTTAGACATCAAGTGCTTAAAAAACAATTTTTTTTCGTAAAGCCTGATGTTTCTAAGCGTCAATATGTCTTATTATATTGTATTTAGTTTAATTTTTATATTTATCTAAATTTTTCTCTAGATCCGCAAAAATGCGTTAAAATCATTTGTGCTAAAATCCTGTTTTTCAGTGTGTTATAACAGCAAAACTATTCTTTGAAAAATAAAAGTTGAAAAGTGCATTTGGTAGGAAATTTTGTTTACTTTAACTTTGTAATTCAAGTAATTTTCGAGAAACTAATATTTTTTGAAATATACAAAAAATCCGAAGATAAAGTGAAAACTTTGCAATTTTTTTCACATATTTTTGCGTTTTTTGATATGAAGCCGACCTTCCACGTGAAAGTGAACTAGATATTCGGAAAAAGCACCTCTAAAAACATAAAACCGTCGAAGAAAATAACTTAAAAATTTTTTTTGTTGAAGCAACGGCTCGTCATCAGGCTATATTACTATTTTGAGCTTTTATTGAATTTTTGTTACTTTTTAAAACAAATTGCATATTTTTATAACTCGAATCATGTTTTTGACCCATAAAGCATAGTATTTGACCCCCAAAAATGTCTTTCTATTATTAAAAGAACCGAAAATAGGCCCGCGGGCGGCCATTTTGTTTTTGACCGGAAGTTCCAAACGGCACTTCCGCCAGAGTGCTTCTGGTCGATTTTGGATTCAGCATGTTTTAAACTATATTTCCACCAATTTTGGTGCCTCTTGCACATTCTGAACAGTTATTCCCTTTAACAGTCCTGCTATTGTTGCTTCCTAGTCAACAAAAAACAAACTCGTCAATATTGTTTCCAAACATTCATACTTAACAAAATGATGCTTTAACTATTTTATTTTCAATTTCTTATCATATATTAAGTGTGTAAATTAAGTAGGTGTCAAAATAATTTATTTTTTCTTATTTTTTAATCAATTTAGCCAAAATTTCGAAAAAAAACCCTTAAAAGTGCAGTTTTTTAGGGCCATTGAGCACCCTCCTAAAACTGAAGTAGGAAGTTGAAACTTTGCCAGAATAATACTATAGGTAGATGTAAAAAAAAGAGGGGGCGACGTTGTGTCTAGGACGAAGTTTGTTTTTTTCCATAGGAATGTGGACCACCCTAATGGGCATGGGTAATTGACATTTTCAAAGAAAAACAACAAGTATTTTCTAATTTACTTCCCAAAAATAATTTAAAATTTTTTTTCTATACCAGTTTGCAGCCTTTTTGTTTACTAAATCTCTAATGACACAATTAAATTTTCAAAATATGTTTTTTTTTAATTTATTTGTTCCATTAAATTTAGCTAACAAGAAAGCAATAAACTGGGTGGAAAACCTTTTTTAAAATTTATTTTGGGAAGTAAATTACAAAATACTTATTGTTTTTCTTTGAAAATGTCAGTCAGTTATATACGTGTGGAATTACCCCCTTTTATGAAAATTATAAAAATTACTTTATCCAATTTTTTTGCTTTTAAATTAAGTCTAATTTGAAAGATATTTATTTTATTTATATAACTCATTAAAAGTTTTAATATAGTTTATTATGTACTAAAATTATAAATTTGTGCATTGTATATCAAATTTCAAGTTATTACCCACCTGTAAAAAATATTGGTGTCATTTAACACCTAAAGTGGTGGCAACAAAGTTTCCACCCCTTTGGGAGTATTAAAACGCCAGCATAAACTGGGGTTTCATAACACCAAAATGATGAGCAAATTTTGGTGTTATGAAACCCCAATTTATGCTAGTGTTTCATAACACCAACAGTATGAAAAAATTTTGGTGTTATGAAACCCCAGTTTATGCTGGTGTTTTAATACTCCCAAAGGGGTGGAAACTTTGTTGCCACCACTTTAGGTGTTAAATGACACCAATATTTTTTACAGTGTATGAAGTACCTGAAATTTACTTATGTTAAGGGGACTCAGTACCAAAAATATTTTTTTCTCTAATAACAGGATTTTATTATATTTTAAGGTGTTAAATTATGTATTTACTTCATACTAATTCATATTTAGCCCAAAAAGCGAGCTCAAAAATTTATTTTTTAAAAAAACTAGGGAGCTACCGCCCCCTGCTCGCTATCGCTCGCCAACCAGGGTTGGCTGGTTTGGACCCAATTGGGTTGGACCCAATGGGTTTTTTCAAAAAAACCCATGTGAAAAAACCCACATTTTGGACCCATTTTTGGGTTTTTTCAAGAAAAATCAAGATTTTGGGAGTTTCTTCAAAATTTAATGTATTTTTTCAAAGTTAAGGATATTTGGAAAATTTTAATGGTTTTTTTCAAAAATTAAACTATGGTTTAAAAATTAAATGGTGTTTTTTCAAATTCAGGGATTTTTTTAAAAGTTAAATAGGTTCTTTCATTATTCAGTGGGTTTTTCATTATTGCATGGGGTTTTTCAAAATTTAGGACGTTTAAAATTAAACTAGATATAAAAATAAGGAAGATTTTTTAAAATTTCAGTATGTTTTTTCAAAGTTGAATAGATTTCTTTCAATATTGAATGGGTTATTTCAAAGTTTAGGATATTTTTTAAATTTTAGTTGGATTTTTCAAAATTTAAACCAGATTTCAGTAAATTAGGGGTGTTTTTACCATTTCAGTGGCTTTTTTCAAACTATAAAAACTTTGAAAAACCCACTTAACTGTGGAAAAACTGACACTATTTAAAAGAACACGTTTAACATAGAAAGAACTTGCTAAAATTTGAAAAAAACCCACTTACTATATAGGGGAAAACCACTTAATCTTGAAAAAACCCACACTTTTCCGAAAAAACCCAGTTTTATTTGGGTTTTTTCAGGGTTTTATTGAAAAAACTCAATAAAACCCAACCCAGTTGGGTTTTTTCAAAAAAACCCGGGTTTTTGCCAACCCTGTCGCCAACCCCCGTTAACTGCTGACGCAGGGCCTTTCGGATCGCTTCGCAATCCCCACAAAACCCTGCTCACTAAAATTATTTATTTATAAAACATTCGTTATAACAATTAGTAGAAAAAACTTCAACCAACTTTCTTGAAGCACACTCTCTTAAAAGTTAGAATATTTATTGGTTAAATTATCAATAATTTAATCAACACGTTTTCCTTGAAAATATCCATCAAGTCTGCTCGTGCTATTGTTATTCAATATTTACAAAAACGTTCAGCAATGAATCTGTTAAATTTAATATAGTACCTAGTAACTCGTCAAAATATCTAATGTTTTATCATTCAAGTTTTAGTTTTAAAACAGACTTTTTAAACAATACTATTTAAGCTATTAAAAATGATGAGACAAATCTACATTGCACTCAATGTTTACAAACAATTAATTTGGTGTGTGAAATTCTATACTTGACTTGAATAGTAGATCTGTGAGTTTCTGGAAAACTCTTATCAGTCTTTTAAAAATATTTTATTTAGAAAGTACATATTTTGAAGCGCATTTTCAAAGCGTGAAAGGAATTACTTTCATCGTTAATGAGTAGCGTCGGTTGGTCATTGTGATTGGAGGTATAATAAATTGTACGACAGTTTCTTGCTGTTAACTGCAACCTTATCCGTAATCCAGAAAAATGGAAATATCTTAGAATTGAGAATTTTTTTAGAAATTCTAAAGGCACTTTGCACATCCTCAAAAGAATCCGAACAGTTTGATACCAAAAACATGTTATACGGATCAGTAATTAAAAAGCCTTTCTCTAGAAACCATTTACAAAAACTTTTTTTTAGAATAGAGAGATTACAAAAAACCTCACAACAATGCCCAAAATTACCCCAAGTTTAAATTGATACTCCTCCCTTAATATATGGTCTTTTAATTTGATTTTTTGTCTTAACATAGATCAAACACATATAGTCCCTTATAGGCATGGAAATTTGATTATCTATAAAAGTTTTTGAAAAATTAAAGAAACTCTGAAATTTGGCAATTTTTTTCGAAAAATATCCTAAGTTTCCACTTTACTGCTCTGTAAAAAAAATTCTAATAAATATATTATAAAATCCATGCCTGAAGATGTTAAACAGGTGTTAATGTCAATGACTACAAAGTTTGAAGTGGTTTGGATGATTAGAAAAAAAGACTTGTGATTTTAAACATTAAAAACCTTGTTTTGAGAAAAAGCCATTTAATGATAGAAAACTAGGCTTCTTAACACTATCTAGGCTTCATTAATCTCAAAATTTTCACACTTAGAATCCCTGTATCATTATGAAACTTGGTAGGAATAATTCTAAGTGTATTATCTTCATTTTTATTGCAAAATCTCAAATTCGATATTTTGACAAAAGTTTGGTACTGAGTCCCCTTAAAGGACATACCCCATTTTTCAGCCCATTGTGATATTATATCGAGATCCCTTTGTATATTTTGTACCTGCTCCTGAGTATCTACCCTCCCCCAAATTTTTAAGTCGTCCGCAAAGATGCTGATTTTGATCCTAATGTCCTGACTAATATCGTTTATGAAAATTATAAAGGGAATTTGCCCCAATACTGACCCCTGTGGCACCCCACTCATGACCTCTGCCCACTGAGAATTACTCTTGACTTGCACTCTCTCTTTCCTACCTATCAACTAATTCCTAATTCACAATAGTGTTTTACCTCTGATACCTTAATACAGTTGAGATCTTTTTCAGAAATAAAAATTCTACTTTACAAAAACATTTGAACTATTTAAATTACTAATAGAAAAAGGTAAATATGTTTTATTTTACTAGCCGTTTTTAGCCATAATATTACTAATTACAGTAAATCTCTTGTTTCTTGCATAAATAATTTCAAAACTCAAAACCAAAAATAAATTTTACAAAAAATTGAATTAGAAAATCGGATTTAAACACTTTTTTATGGGGGGCAAAACATTTTGAAATTTTGACCCCGAAAAGTAGCGTTTCGACTCATTTTTGAAAAAAATAAACAGTAGGGGAGAGTGGGGCTATTTCGCACATGGGGCACATTCGGACAGACGGCATTTCCCCTAGTAATTATTAATTTAAAAATCTGAAAAAAACACCAGTAGTTGGAAGCATGACTACCACCTCCTGCATGAATTTTTAAAGCTCTGAGCCATTTTGCTGTATACGTACTAGAAATATGCTAGCGTTAGAAGCAGCAAAGTAAATTTTCTTGTCATTTTGTTGGAGTAAAATATCAATCAAAAATAGCTCTCAAGTGGACATTCAGCAATTTATTCAGTAGAGGCACTACTAAAGTAAGTTTCTAGAAAGGTTTTATTTCCCTGCTTTAAATATAAATATCTTGTTGGGACGTGGTAAGCTTGAACTGGTAGATGGGGTACATTCGTACACCAAAAGATGGGGCAGATTCGGACAGTGCGAATGTGCTTCATCTTTCCCATTTTTGATTATGAAAGTGATTTATATGTTTATAAGTGCAGTATATTTAATAACTTTAAGTTTAATTGTTTTTTACTGTAATTGTTTCAAAATTTGATGATAATAGAAAATAACATCTTAAAGAAAGCTTCAGTTTTAAGGAATTTAAGGAAGCCAGATTTAAACATTGAAGAAATAAATGTCCTTGATAATTGTTTAATACCAACTGACTTGGACTTTAGTGATTTTATTCTAGTAGAATTTGCTACTAAAAAGAAAATTTTGTTATTTTGGTCAAATAGAAAATTTGTAATTGAATGATGCCTATTTAAAATTAATGATTAAAAACTTTAAAATTAATGACGAAACTTTTATTTTCCCAGTAAGTAATGATTCAACATTCATACAAAAAGATAATATCGTATTAAAAGTTCCCCAACCGTCAGTTTCAGGTGTTAATAAGCAAGCTGTTGGTTCACTTTTCTTTTCGAATAAAACCTGACAGTTAAAATATTGGTTGAACTTTTTCTAACTAGTTATATTATGTGAAGTATGTCAATGTCCAATATACTCTTCATTACTACAATTGTTTTCCTCATAAAAAACTTAGATGTTCAATATTTTCTGAAGCTGTTTTCTTTTTGTAAAAAAATCTTCAATTTAGAGGAAAAATATGTAAACGTGCCAAATATTTCGTTTAATTATCCTTACTTTAAAGTACAATAAACTTTTTAGTTTGTAAAAATAATTATTGTGTAATTTTTTGCATGTGTACGAATGTGCCCCACACGTGTGCGAAACTGCCCCACCCATGGGGCACATTCGCACGAAATTTCTCTTTTTTTAGATTGATGATATAGGTTAGAAATTCTAGATGAATGCGATCAATTATCGTTCTAAAATATCGGGAAAGGTCTTAACTTTCATTTGAATCCGAGTTTGTGTCAATATCTCATCTAGATCCAGAGAAATATGCCGAAATGCACTTTTTGTGCGAATGTACCCCCTACCTACTAAAAATGTCAAAACTTCGGGGGGTCTGGCAGTTTCTTACGTAATTATAGTGGGGATTGATGTTTGTTTATATTTGCTGACAAGGGGGGAGGGGGGTTAAAAATGATCCAAAAAGTGTTTACGTAATATTTGAACGGCCCCTTGTTGTTTGTTTTGAATAATTTACTGTTCAAAATGCATTATTTTAAAAAGCTATTTGAGTAAAATTGGTAAAAATAAAAATTCCCAAGAAGGATTATGCTATACTTAAAAAAACGGAACATTGGGAAAATGAAGACCATAGTTTAAAGGGACTTTACGTGAATTTGAACACGTTTAATTTTATCCAGGATAGGATTCAATGTGATCTCAACATTATTCAAGATCTCTGCATTAGAAATTCGAAATATTCTCCAAGGGAAAGTTTGTAACCGTATGTAGCCTACTTTCACAAAACAGAAAATATTAGTTTTTGAATTTATTTTAAAACTTAAGACCAAGTGATGCTGGTAAACGATAGCTTAAGACTTTAAAATTCCAATCAAAAAATACTATTTTTAACTCAAAAGCAATTTTTCATAGTTCTTTTTCAAGTGCCTAATAGTTAAACGAAAAATGAGTTTAAATTAAGTATACAAAAAAACGGATCTAATTTTTTAAAAGTTATTAAGTAAAAAACACAGACTAGTAATTTTCCAATAAGTACTATCGAAGGATTTTCTGATAAAGAATACTTTAAAAAAATTTTAAACAATTTGTAATTTTAACAAAGATTGAATAATTGCAGAGATCGCATGTGTATTCAAATTATCTGCATTACAAATTCGAAATATTCTCCAATTTGAAGTTTAACCCTGTATCTGGTCTGCTTTTAAAACATTAAATTTAGATCGTTTTTTTTTAATTTTCAAAACTTTAAATTAAGTGATATTGGTAAAAGAAATAATAAGAAATAAATTAAGCTGAAGAATTAATCCAATAAAGATCTAGACCTTTCAGAAATAAAACTTCTAATTAAAACATCAGAAATATTCAAAATCTTTTTGAAAGCAAAAAGAGTTTAATACGTTTTATTTTCATAGCCGTTGTTTAGCCATATTATAAATGCAATAAAAGTTATCATTTCTTAAGTATATATTTTAATACTAATTTAAAATTAAACTAACATTTTTAGTTACCGATTCGAGATATTAAAAAAGCGTTAAATTTAACTGTTTTTTACCTAACTATCAATTCATTAAAGTTTTACTTTTATGGTAGATCATTTCTATAATAATTACTTAATGAACTTTATTTCTCTAAATTAAATTCAGATTTTTATTTTAAATGGCGAAATAAATTATCAAATTAATTATTCATCATCAAATTTAATTTCTTTTTGAAGGAGGAAGCCGAACTTTCACATAAATGACAAGGGTCGACTTGCATGACAATGTTTTTTTGCTCTAGGGGGCTGTCCTTAAATCATGTCACATTTTAAGCCCCCTCAATGTTACATTGTGTGCCACTTAACTATACCCCTCTTACCACCATAAGGTCTATCTCAAGGTTTAAAAAACGACTTTTTAATCTGAGCTGAAGTGTACGCCCACCTTATAATCGAACTTTCAATGTAGGTTAGAATCATTTTTTAGTAGGTTAGTAATTTTAGTAATCTAAATTTGTCCTTTAAAATGGTTTCATTTTCTCTTGTTTATTTGTGTCAGTAAAATGTCTTTATATTTTTTAACCCTTTCCCGTCCTCGTCACAAAGTATCGAATATTGATGAAACCTCTCTTAGAGTGACGTCATTCAAGGACAGCCCCTTAAAACAAACCTCATCAAAAGAAATTAACAGAATCTCGAAAAACATAGGTTTTCAACGGCACAAACGAAAATTGCATCATTTTTAAAATAGGAATTTTTACTTCCGATTGAAAAACTTAAAAATTCTGCCACGTAAATGCCATGTCATGAGATTCGACATAAAATAACTTTCATCTTAAACTTATCGATGAAAATCCAAGTATATAGTTTTAAAATTTTTGCTAAAGTCACTCAGCTACCATAAAAGTGAGACTTATCATAACATTAATTCTATAAAAAAAATACGAATTTGAATATTTTTACCTTGAAATTATTCTGTATATTAAAATTAATACCTAATCTTAATTTACCATGATTAGATTTTCGTAAATATTGATACTGTTTTGAAACAAATTAGAATAACCCACAGAAGTGGGCAAAACTTCAATTTTGTGTAATTTAAATTTTAAAAACACATGAACTGATTTTTTATTTTAACAGATATTGAATCTAGTTATTTAAAATTAAATTATCTTGGAGCTCAAAAGTTCAATCATGGAACTATATCTGTAGAATATTTCAATTTTTAATGCAGTCAAACCCCTACAAATACGTTATAGAACAGAAAATTCCCTTATTCGTCCAATTTTTGTCACGTATAGACGAATTTCGTTTACTTCTAGTTGCAGTTACGTAAATTTGTCAAATTGTATACGAGGTCATACTAGGGATTGTTTTCAAGTGACAAAGTGACTGTCCTTCATGTAAATCTAGAATTTTAGTGATCTTCCCCATAATTCAGTGCCATAGAAAAATTTCCAAGTGAACATAGAGCATTTTTACATGCTTTCTATGATAAACAAAATAATTAAATTTTAGAGCTATCGATTCCCGTTCTTTCAAAAGATACAAAGCTAATTGGGTTTGAAACAATTTATTGATAACCATTTGGGAATTTAGTTAAATTTTAGAGTCATAAGCCCAACTAGAGACAGACGTGGGCAAAAATAAACAAAAGTTACTGCTCAAAAATCTCAAACTTCAGTTGTAAAGATCAGAGTAGATTTGCCGGTGAACCCAGAATTAAACAACGCTATAAAAACTAAAGACAAAATGGGTATTATAGCCGGTCTAAAATCAAGTTCTTCTCGCAGTGGGTTCCACCGAGAGCCATGAATAAATTCAGTTGGTCCCTAAATAAATACCCTACCTGTCCACGAACACTAGTAGCACATTTAAACTTGTCACCTTCTAAAGCCCTAAAGGAGACAGTTTAAGTTCCTTAACTTATTTCGAAGAGACAGAGAAAGGAAAGGAAACAGGGGGGTCAGGTCTACTGATGGGGGTCAAGCTGACTCCGAACAGAGGCCGGGCAGTGCCACACAAGACACTTGAGTTTAAGCGGTGACCAGATAAGGGATTATTGGAGAACCAGAGCATAGTCGCACCCGAGAAGACGTTACTATCGGGGTATCGGGTACAGACGCCAAACCGGGTTCCAGGTAAAGCGTTATCCTCTCGGTACCAATTCTGGCCCGGAGACATATGCCCTCTAACAGCCAATCACAGATACCCCAGGATGACCCACTAGGGTGGTCGCAAGTAACATGGGGAAACTTTTTTGTCACCGGATCATCGATGGCAACCCCCTAAAATGTGCCAATAGGCTAGAAAATAGTATTTGCGAAGTTTCAGCCCAATGGGATAATGTTAAGACCCGCCTCATTGAGGTCAAAGTTGAGAAAAACCGTGATTTTTAGCAAAAAATCGTAGTTTTTCGGCTATAAAACTGAAACTATTTATCTCAGAAGCATGATTCTTATCTCATTTGATAGTAAATTTAATTGGCTTGAAGTTAGATTCAGTTTTTAACTCAAAGTGATAGGGGGTATATAAGCATTTTTTTCAGGTGAGATCGAAGAAAAACGCCTTGAAAGTTAGCTTTCCTGCAAACACCAAAAACGTCATATTATTGAACCAAATCTATTTTTTAGATTTTCATGTTGGTATTTTTCATTTTGTACAATGAAAAGCTAGAGGTATTTTCAAGAGAATATGCTACAATATATAAATTTCAAATATTAAAATTAGGGGTAAATTCGAGGAAACTGAAAGGGGAAATAACACTAAGTGTTTAAATTAACAGATGTAAACTTAGGAAATGCTTAAAATAAATGAACAATTTCATTTTTAAACTTTTCAAAGCATGAATATTACTACTGTATTATAATATTAATATCTGTGATACCAATATAAACTGTAACTTTATCTACAGTCAACTTGGCTTGATTTTGGGGACTGATCCCGACAACTAGGCTTTCCTTAAATCTATGATAACATGTTACTTCATTTCTTTTCTGCTCAAAATTTTGCATTTTTCCTAAAGTTAAGATTTTTAAATTAAAATTAACTGGCTACTTCCCTAAAACAATTAAAGTTTTAAGTATTTTTAACAAGTGTGAAAATTTTAACTTAGATTTAAATTTTTTCTGAGGCATCCGGAGAGTTTGATCACAATCATCCATATTAAATTGCTGGATTGCTACTCCTAACCCTCTATTAGGAAAGAGCCGGATGATCATTTACAGGAATCTAGATAGCTGGAAATTCTACCACCGCTCTACAAAAGTAGTATAAAATGAGTTTCAATTTATTACAATCTTAATATGACTTAAAATTAAAGTTAAATTACTTTGAATTTCAATTTTGAAAGTTTTCAATTAATGGCAACTTGAAGTAAACAAAATCTTATTAATCGTAGAAACTAGGAAAGCTGGAAAAGTGAGCCAACAAAAAAAAAGAGCCAAAATTCGCCAAATTGGTTTAAGATAGAAGTAGAATTCTTTACTGGTTGACCGTAATGGAAAAGTACCAAAAAATGCATTGCATACAGATGCTCCCAAGAGCGACAAAACTTTCGGGATGACCTAATACCTTGAACGGTGAAGGGTGATTTAACATGGAGTAATCCAGTGATTCTAATATATTGGATCAGTCAAATTAACAGTCAAACTGTGGCATTTCTCGTAAAGCGGAAATTTAAAATAGTCGGTTTTGGTTGCGGAATCAATCGTGGATCCACGGAGAAAGAAGAGAAAATGAATCAGTACTTACTATTAGAATGGAGGCGAGTAAAAACGGTCCGTTTTGTGACAGAAGTTACCACCCTCAAGCAACAAGATCAAAGCATTTTACCTCAGTTTTTTTCCTTGAAAATCTGAACAGGTAAAGGAAAAAAATTCTCTCATCCTCCTGTCTTTTTAATGTTCAAAAATGAGTCGAAAGCGTTTCTGGGCCCTCAAATCCCCCTTCTTTTCCTGTCTAAGATATTTTCGCACGCGCTTATGATCTATTAAATACTAGGGTACCTTAGAAAAAAATTGGGAGTCAAAATCTGAAAAACACAAGTCTGGTTTTACGGCCCGACCTAAAATGGGTTTTTAGGATCAAATTTAAAAAATTCATATTCTGAAGGAGAACTTCTTATAAAATACGGTTCCTCCCCATAAGTTAAGGCTGGATCCGCCACTGGTTTGAAATAGAACTATTAATTAAAGGGCTTGGTGGATGAAGGGTCTAATGTTACAAGGCCCAAAAGTAACGAGACTGAATTTCAGTCAGAATTAGGGAATTCAGTCTCTTTACTTTTGGGCCTTGTGACTTAGCCCCTTCATTCACCAAGCCCTTCAATTATCAAGTAAAATAAGGAAATAATCATACATGTGTTACTTACTAAACACCAGTGGCGGATCCAGGGGGGTGGCACTCTGGAAAGTGCCCCCCCTTGGAGACCCAAAAAGGTTCTCAAAATGAGTAAATGAGTTTTACAGGTCTAATTCCAAAATTTTTTTCTGGGGGAGGACCCCCATACACCCCATTAGTATCAAAATAGGGTATTCAGTGTTTATTTTTATGAAATCCCCAAAATTTTGACATTTTGGGTCAAAAAGTAAAGGTATTAGTGTTGAAATTTGACCCCCTTGTCTTAAAACGTTTCTAAAAATGAGTTAAAACTCTACTTTTATACGTCAAATTTCAATTTCTTTCTGGTGGAGGACCCCCATACCCCCAATGGTACCACAAGGGGATCTTGTCTTGAAAAGTGCCCCCCCTTGGAGCCGTGCTGGATCCGCACCTGCTAAACACACAGGTTTTTTTTTTCAAAATTTCTCAAATTCATGTTCAAAAGAAAATGGAGTATTTGAATATATTTTGATTTTTTAACTTAAGGTTTTATTAAACACCAAAATAATTTCGACTACCCCTTAGATCAAAACAAATCTGGTCCATTCTGGTCTTTTCCTATGAAATGGATGTATAAAATAGAGAAGGCTACAACAAATACAATGCTTGAAAAATTATTTTGCGTTTCAACTAAAATTTATTTACACGTCGCGAGATTTGACATTGAATAATCTATTGATTCTATTATAATTGGTCAAATCTGAAAGTTATTTCGAAATCATTAAACCGAATTTTCAAAGTTGCAATTAAATTTTCTTTTTTATTACTACTCTTGATTAAAAGTTGGAATGGGGAAATTTAAACTACTGATTAGCATAAAGGAACTAATTTTAATTAATTGTGTCACGCATAATAAACATGCTAATTTTTCTTTTCAAAATTCTTAAGATAAAGTTATAATCGTCGTTTTTATCTAAAAATAGAATTTTATTTATGGTTTTATTTTATATCCGAGGTCTAAGAAGGTACAATATAACTATAAAAGAATTCGCTCTTTTTATGCCATGAAAACACTTTTAGACAATTTTAAATTTTAATGATTTTTTATTTATTTTAATTATTATTATTATTATTTATTTATTTTTTAAATGATTTTTGTGTATAGTGGATCACGGCTACGGTGATTTCTCTTTAAGTAGGGGAGACTCGGACAAAACCGGGACCCAAACTTTATTTGTTGAATATTCACTTTATGTGTGATCAAAACAGTCAATACTGGTGCTAAAACGATAAACTGAATCCTTATGAAGACGAAAAATAGCAAATACACCATAACCAATAGCAATATAGATCATAAAAGCAAACTTTTCAGATGAGTAAAAGGTCCCGGTTTTATCCGACCTATTCGGACAAAACCGGGAACGATGGAGAAGAATCAAAATCAGATAGTAAGTTCGAAAAAACATTATTTATTAAAAGAAAAATAGCTGGGAATGGCATTCTAAACTTTGAATCGATATAAAATTTTCATAAAATAATATTAATTTAAAATGTATCCTTAAAGACTTTGCTTTTACCCCAAAGGGACTTAATGGAACTTTTTTAAGAACAAAAATCGCAGATGAAATTTTGGTCTTTTTTTATCCACATTGCTGCAGGCTTCATGTGCCCACCCCTTGCATTGTCGGTACTGGATCCAAATTTCTTTAGATTTGGATTTTCCGTAAAAGCCTTTGCATCCCGGTTTTGTCCGAACAAGCCATTTTGAAGAAATTTTATTCTAGCGTTGATCAAACAACTCCAAGGTAAGAATAAAAACCATAAAATAACAAGTAAATAATGAGGTATCCATACGCTACACTCACCTAAACTGAATCTGTAGGTATTTAGGATCGGTAGACAAATGTGTCAGACGCTTTCGTTTTAAGATTTTGTTGTGAAATTTTAAATTTCTTCCCTCAGCTAGACGGGTTTGTAAATATACTTTCTTTCCACTTGACGTTGTCAGGGCGCCTGCCTAGGAAGTAGTTCTAGCCGATTCCGCCAAATATCACCAGTAATCAAAGAATAAAGCTCAATTCCCCGTTTTGTCCACCTACCCGGTTTTGTCCGAGTCTCCCCTACTTAAAATATTGTGAAATTTTCAAGTGTCTCAATATTATAATATCGCACCCTTGCTACTAAAATGCCACAACTCAAAAATTGATATTTTTGAGTTATGACCGCCATTAGGCGTAGTTTTCACGTCTCTACCAATCTACAAAAGAGCCAGAAGTTGCATTGAAAAATCAGCCGCCAGATGGCAGTTATGGCGTTTTGTTGTAATCAAGATGGCTATATGATTCCTTCTACTGAAATGCCACATCTTGAGTTGTCTTCCAGCCGTCGTTGAGTATGAACTACTACTAGAACAATGGCTAACGATCATAGTTTGAGATGTATCGTTTTTCTTATTGACAAATTCAAAAATACTAAAATGTGCCTAGTCAGTTTTTTGCAATTCCTGGAAAACATAGTTTTTTGAGTTGTGGCACTTTAGTAGCAAGGGTGCGATATGTTGTTATAATATTGATATTATACTCAATATATAATATGTCTCAATATTATAATGTTATATTATTATGTTGTTCACGACAACAACAACCTTAAATACATCTGGCTTATCAAAAGAAAATATGATTTAAAAACCGATAGTTTAAAAAATAGATTTTTTCCTTAAGATCTAAAACACCAACTGGTTCACCTAGGCCATTCAAATGGATATTGTTACAATATACAGCCAAAACAAAAAATAATATTAGTTTTTCGTTTACACCAAAATTTGAATGGGTGGGCTGGAAAAACGTTGCAGGTTTTTTTATCACAAAGAAAATCCTTTGTGATAAAAACATGAAACGTTTTTTCAGCCAACTTAAAAGTTTATTCAAAAAACCTAACTTTTTCGTGCAAATGCCATGGGATCCCAAAATGACATCTGCATGAAATTTATTCGGTTCATTTTTGACACTTTTGACAAAATAGTAGTATTTAAAATTTTCAAATGATAATTTAGAGAAAAAAATTTACAATACAGTCAAACCTGTTTTTGTGCGGTGGATAGAAACCGTAAAAAAAGAAAACGCATAAAAAATCGCGCAAAACTTCACGAGTAGCTATAAAAAATAGTTTTCGCAGCAAAATTAAAAAGTTTTTTTAAGCGCTAAATAGGGACAGCATAAAAAATCTCACGTTGGACCGTAGCAAATATCCCTATATATAACTGAATCGAGAAACTTAATATTCGAACCGTAACGGCACAATTCCCAACCCTATTGCTAAATTGAGAAATAGTTTCTATATCGACCGTAGACCTCAATTACAATGTTGTCTGATTAGTTTTTGCGAAGACTCGTGTTTCACTATAGACGCTTGTCGATAGCCAGATATACAAGATTTTTGTTCCGTGTTCAAATTTGATTGAAATTTTCCTGCACTGTATAAAAAAATCACACAAAAACAGGTTTGAGTATATAAACATAATTATTGAGCATTCACAAATGTATCGTATAGAAAAGCGAGTGAACCAGCTGTTTCATTTCAGATAAGGAAGCTTTTTAACTAAAGGATAGGAAATGCTTTAACGGTTGAATCGAGGCCAAATCATACAAGCCAAATGTATTTAATTATTTAGAAAACAATTTTAAAGGAAGAGGCTTAAAAGATTTTATAAATATAAGGTGTTCAAAATTTTTTATAAAGGCTTTTATTTTTAATGCTAATTTAATGAATATGTGGTGATGTTTCACACCACCCCATATTTTTGTGTACTTTTTACATTTTAATTTCAAAATTCCCGCTGGATTATTTTAGGCCTAAACCCTTCTTTCTTATTTCCCATGGTAACCGTCGGTTTTATGCATCACGCGCATCTCATAAATTATTATCAATCGAAATTACACCGTTTCTTCTGCCGTTAGTTAATTATTCTATCAACACTTCCCCATGCCTTCCTCCTCTCTGTCGCCGGCCGAGACATAACTTTTCCATCCCAACGTAATCTTACTATCGCCAATATTCAAATTTAATTCTGGAGATACTTTCACCATTCGGTAACCTCTCCTGCCTTTTCTTTAATTAATCTTTGGCTAATTGTGGTTTTTATGGCGCTCGCCATCATAGGTTTGTAATAGCAGTACTTAACCCGATTTTCTGCACCCCTCTCCGCTCTCTTCAATTTCTCTCGAACCTATGCTGCTCCGGTCCCCATAATGTAGCTGCAAGCAGATGTTTCTCGGAGACCCAGGCGGGTCTGCCGAGGCGTCCTATGCGAGGTGCTCGTGCGGTCCAGTCCGCGGCCTCAGTCATCATACTATGCTAGAATCATCATTCATCATGTCGCTAATTCATTCTCCGAACCAAACTTCCCGATTTTGAGACCCTCACCGAAATATGACAAACTGATGTGTACCAATGTTTCCTGTTATGGTTTAAACAGCGACCGAAAGTGTTTCAAAAATGTGCAACCTTGTGTGACTATTGTGAAAAACTTGCATCCACAAAAATGTGTCCAATTTATTTTGAATTATTTGAACAGTTTCAATTTCCATACGTTAGTGCTGAAAAATAAATGAATGATTAGTTTCATGAACTTGGATTGTTTTTAACATCTTGCCGAGACACTATTTCTAGAAGACTGCATTTCCAACATCTAAAAAAAGGTATGACCGTTTCTCTACCTTTCTCCAGTCTAACTTACTATTTCACTCACAATCAGAAGAGTCTTCGTTGAACCTGGGTTATCAACAACTGAACTTTAGAAACTTCTCTTCGATACCCATTCATCCATACAAATACAATTTAAATATTCACCATAGTATCCGTATATCTTTAAAACGAAAAATTATTTAATAGTTCCGAAATAGTTCTAAATTTTATTTAAAATTTAATTTTAATATTACTTATTTTTAAATTTCTTTTTAACTTTTTCATATTTACGATTTTATTCTATAGAGATCTTTTAAATCTTACGCTATTATCAATTGATTAATTTCTAAAATATTTTATTTAAAATTACTTTTGATCAAATTGTGACATATAACTTATGTGAAAAGGTTTTTTAGTCTTAAAAGCGGAACATTAGGTGGATACCTTTACTGCCCAGAAATAACTGTGAAAAAATATTTTTCCTTATTCTTGTAGTTTTGTGTGATCCAAATAAATTATTAATACTTTACGGTGATAGTAAATGAGGACTTTAAATGGGTTCATCAGTGTTCATCTGCTAGTAAAAAGGCTAATAGGATATTAGGATACATTAAAAAAACTTTTCTTCAAGGTCCGAGGATATTATTTTGCCACTATACAGAGGCTTGGTGAGACCTCATCTTAGAGTATGATGTTCAGTTTTGGTCTCCATACTTTAAAAAAGATATTGATTCAATTGAAAGGGTTCAGCATAGGGCTACTAAAATGGTCAAGGGTATATCCAGTGTAAGTTATGAGGGTGATATGTACACTCTAGAGAAAAGAAGGATTATACCCCGTTCGCACTGGCCTTTATTTTTGCCTTTATTTTCGTTAACACTTAGTTGTCATGGAAACAGGCAAAATCGCCCCATCTTTTGAAAACTGCGTTTGCACTGACAAGGGGCGAAAATAAGCACTTAACTGTGTGTAAACAATAACAGCATGATTTGTAAAATAATTAAAAATTTAATTTCTCAATACAACTTAAAACTAATGAATAAAATCACCAAAAATACAAGTAAAAATCTCTCTATTCTAAAAAAAAGTTTTTAGTGAACGATTTCCAGAGAAAGGCTTTTTAATTACTGAACCGAATGACACATATATGGTATCAAAATGTCCGGATTCTTTCCGGATTTCCGAGTAAGCCCTTCGATTTTTCAAAATAATTCTCAATTTTAAAATATTTCAATTTTTTTAGATAACGGATAAGGTCGCAGTTACAAAGCAAGTGCTGTCAGTCAAATTATTATGCATCCAATCAAAACGACCGATTGAAGCTATATTTTAAGATGAAACATGTTTTTTCACCTTTTGAAAAAAGTACTTTCTTGATGAAATATCACTCAAAGACTGATAAAAACATATTCTAAAATCTTACATGAACGCCATTTTATACTAAAGTTTCACACTTTTTGTCCAATATTTATAATTTTTAGTCTGATTTTATCGAAGTTAATTGTAAACATAGAGTGATGTTTTGTCTCTGTTATTTTCAATTGCTTAAACAGTATTGTTTAACAAGTCTGGGTTTTAAAAAAAATATGAATGATAAACACTAGGCATATTATACTAACGAGTTACTTTAAAATAAGGGTTTTTGTTTGGTCCGAATATTGATAAACAGTTAGAATTAGTTATTTTTATAATCATAGATTAAAAATAATTAAAATGAATATTTTAAAAACCATTTCGTTTAAATTTTTGATAAGTTCGAGTTAATATACAGGGTGTATCTGAAATGGTGCAACAAACTTTTAGGGATGATAGTACTCATGAAGACGAACAAGAATCGGTATAGAAAGGGGGGTCCCAGACCAAATCCCAGGGAGTTAAAAATGGAGCGACACCCCAAAAAAATCATTGAAAAATTCAATTTGTAAAAGAACTACTATTGGTAAAAACTTAATTATGGTCTCAAAAATTGTGGTTTAATATGATCTTTAAAATTACCTCAAAAGTCTTCACTTTAAAATTTGTTTTATTATGAAAAAAGTTAAAAAACACAAAAAAAAGTGAAAACTCTGCCAAAACCTTATTTTGTATTTCGAAATCCTTTCTTTTGATTTGATAATCTGAAAGATCATAGTTGAAAACCCTTCAGTCCAAAGTTTCACGTAAATACAATCAATATTAAACGCTTGAGATTCTGTTAAAGTTTGTTTTTTGCGTGCGCTAACAGCTGTTTTGGAAACAGCTCTAGAAAACAGCTTGCGCACCCATAAAACAAACTTTAACAGAATCGCAAGCTCTTAATATTGATTGTATTTACATGAAACATTGGACTTAAGGGTTTTCAACTGTGATCTTTCAGATTTTCAAATCAAAAGAAATGATTTCGAAATACAAAATAAGGTTTTGGCAGAGTTCCCTTTTTTGTGTTTTTTAACTTTTTTCATAATAAAACAAATTTTAAAGTGAAGACTTTTGAAGTAATTTTAAAGATCATATTAAACAACAATTTTTCAGACCATAATTAAGTTTTTACCAATAGTAGTTCTTCTACAAATTGAATTTTTCAATGATTTTTTTGGGGTGTCGCTCCATTTTTAACTCCCTGGGATTTGGTCTGGGCCCCCCTTTCTGTACCGATTCTTGTTCGTCTTGATGAGTACTATCATCCCTGAAAGTTTGTTGCACCATTTCAGATACACCCTGTATATTCCAACTTTTAAGGGAGATTTGTTCATGTAGTGTAGGGGATTTGGTGAAGTATTTTTGGGAAGTTGGTTGACGTTTTATCTGTAAATTGTTTTATAAAGTGTATTAAGTTCAGCGAGATGGAATTTGTGGGAATTGCGAAGCAATTCCAAAAGGTCCTGCGTCAGCAGTTTACGGGGGTTGGCGAGCGATAGCGAGCAGGGGGCGGTAGCTCCCTAGTACATAAAAGATTAGTAATTGACTAGTGAATTGATTAGTGTGTTTCCATGACAACAAAGTGCTAACGAAAATAAAGGGCCTTTTTTCTGCCAGTGCGAACGGGGTATTAGAGGGGATTTGATTCAACTTTTTAAATTGCAAGGGGACACAGAGGGACTAGATTTCAATACGGGAACAAGGGGTCACAATTTCAAATTGAATAAAGTCAAATTTAAGACGGATTGTAGAAAGCATTATTTTTTTAATGGGGTAGTGGATAGATGGAATGCATTGCCTGAAACAATTGTAAATTCAAGTGGGGTTCAAGAGGAAAATTGACAGATACTGGGATTCCGGTAGTTTGGGTTAAAAAGACTGGACCAACCTTGCTGGGCTTACGCCTGTAGTTGGTCGACTTAATTTGTATTTGTATTTAAATAAATAAAAACCTCACATTTAATTTTTTTAATTGCAAAATTGAGGGACTTCATTAATTATACCACCTAGACATGAACTTATTTTTCGATAACTTCAAAACCAGCTGAAAACTCGAACTTTTGGTACCTCGGGAAGTTAATAGTGTTTTCAACTTATTTTCTGACAATGGACTATAACCGTCTGACATCACATTATGTGACCTACTGAGCTTGCAATTGATTACCACAAACACTTCACTAGTAGTTTGTATACTACTATACTCTGTTCATTTTGAACTGGCGCTTGAAAATGTTTCCTTCCCCCACCACCGATTGGTAACCATAGCAACTATCCTCGTCAAAGTGACGAAGGCTTACTATTGGCTGCTCGATGAGCGTAACTATGGTTACGCTTCTAGCGTGGGGGAAAGCAGTATTTCTCAAGCGCCAATTCTAAATGAATACAGTATAGTACACTAGTAGAAAGATATGATTTGATAGTGAGAGTTTTTTATACCCAACACGTGATTTTTATAGTCCCGAATCCAAATAGGCGCATATAGTCCATTGAGATGGAATCGATTTTTTTTCTTAACTTTAAAGAGAAAAAGCTGTTAATAACCCTTTGAGAGTGGGTCGAAACTTGTAAGAGCACCCTCCGTAATTTAACGAAATCATTCGTTTTTAAATTTTGAAATAGCCAAATTAAATGAGCAATAATTCAGTCTACCAATAAGGAAGTTACAAGTGTCAGATTTTCAAAAACAAACAAGTGTTCCGTATGGTTTTTTGTATGGTAGAATGAAATATCTAGTCAATTTAAAAAAAATGTACAAGTAATTAAATATTTTAATTTAAAAGTCGAGAAAAAAAATACGTGATTGAAAACGTTTATTGTTTAAAAAGTAACGATGACGTCAACAATCATACCATCAACTCCATTGCTTTACAACAATGTTTATCGTTAGATGACGTCACATCCAAACTCTTGGCGTTTTCGCGCGCTTTTAAAAAGGGGATTTTTGTTAATTTTTTTAGGCAATCAAAAAATTTCTCGATCGGCCTCAAATTTTGGGTAGTTGCTTATTTTTGCAAAAAGAATCGATTAAAAAATTTAAAAAATCATGCAACTTCCTCATTAAGAAATTTTAAAAGATTAAAAGTAATTTTCCTTTACATTTTCTCGCTTGACGAAACTCGGTCAGAAAGTGGGACTTTAGTGAAAAACATTTAGGCGGGAGGCAAAAAGCGCGGTCACCTTAACCTTTAATCAAGCCAGATCAAGTAAGCCTGATGTATTTCCTCATTTTGAAAAGGATCCTTTTAAGAGACAGTTTTTTGACTTTCCCTAATAGGGCCTAACTTGCTCCCCCGCGGTGTACAGTTTTACATGGAGAGAAAAAAACAGTTAAGTTCTCAGTTAAACTTTTCTTTAATTAACTGTAATCACAATGTAACCGTTTTAAAATGTTAAGCAGCTGTCTGATCTATAAGAGTACAATGCAGTTCATAAGTAAATTTTCCAATTTCTATTAGGGATTTCCAATGTTTAAAGAAATGAAAGATTTTAAACACCGAATTTACCAGATGATAGTTTTAAGAGTAAAAAATGTTTTTATTTGAAGTTTTATGTTATTCTTTTTTTATTAAAATTTGGTTTTACCAAAATGAGTATCAGAAATGCAATTTACTAGGCACGATACATGTGTCCGCAAAATTACCAATTTAATTAGAAAAAAATTAAATGAATGAAGAAATTTTAAACAAACCTAAATAGGATATTTCTCAGAATAGGTTTAAAAAAATTTGGACTTGTTACTAAAGTGCAAAAAACTTTTGGTTGAATTCGGTTCACCCTTTCAAAAATCCAATGGCACTTACTTTTAAAAAATCTATATGAAATAAAGTTAGGGCGCAACAATATTTTTAGCTGTACTTTTTAGAATTAAAAACTTTTAAAAATAGTTTTTTTTAGTTTTACGATGATCAATATTAATACCATAACGACATAGAGCAAGCCGGGTGACAAGCAAATAATGGTGTTTGTACACACTTGAAATTGTATAGGCTAGAACTTAGACAAACTCTCAATTTTAATTTAAAATCAAAAAGTAGCTACCCAAACTCAGTAGGATATATATGGTAATTTTTAATTCAAATTATCTTTCTAAATCAATTAAAAAAACTCATCAAAAATATGCTCAATTAACTCAATCATTTATTAAAATTGTTCTACTGATCGTAAATAATTTTTAAATTATTTAAATTACTTTTAAATTTTTAGATTCGCAAATTAAAAAAAGAAATTCGAGTGTGTACGAACACCTGGTATGGAAAAATTTCCTACCTTTGGAGTGTTCAGTACCAAGAAGGCGCTTTTTCATTTTCTAGTATCGTCCCTCTGTTCTACCCACTATCGCTTATGATGGTTCTCTGGGGTCTTGCTGATATTCTTGGAGTCATCGGGTGGCGCAACACAAACCAGCCGACCTGTGACATCAAGAAAGACATCAGACACATTTAGGAAAATTTATCGGTACAGCTTTAGAAAGAGTCCTCCAGCCGCCCTGTTTACTTAAAGCTCAAATAAAGACTGTCAACCATAGAGATTTAACTATTACTACTATCATTATTAGATCATAACATATAATAATTAGTAGATTTTTATTAGATATGAGTGGTCGAGTTTCAAAACCGGACATTTTGGCACAGCTTTGATAAAAGAGTCGACCATTTGGTGACCGCGAATCGGTTGCCAAATGGAAGACTAGTTGGCGCTATATCACGGCCGGTCTCCTTTCCGGCCGCCATGTTTTACCACCACTCAAATAAAGATTAACCCAAAAAAAAGGATGTTATAACAAGTTTTTACGATTTCAGTACATCCCGCTGGCTCTGCGGTATGGTGCACGCTCTGCATGCGGGAGATGCATATTTCAATCCCCGGTAACTGTTTCTCTCTATATTAAAAAAAGTTACTGTCACCGCCGCCGCCGCTGTTTCAGAAAATTTAATTTTTCAACTATTTGAACTCTCATATCGCAAAAACTAATTGATAGAAATTTATGAAATTTGAAATGTTTGTAGAGGAATATTTGGGGCACATTCTCGAACAAAAAACTAACTGATGTGATAATTATTACTGGGGTATTTTTAAGGTCAAAGTTGAAGTTTTTCTTTTTTAGCCGCGTAATCCAGTTCAGCGAAATCTATTAGTAGCAGAACTATGTTTTTTTGCAGCCTAATACTCTGAAGTATGAAGATGTGCACTACGTCGCCCTTTTTTCGAATTAGGTTTAGAGTAATTAATTTTTTAATTTTCGAAATTTTTGACACTTTTTTGTTTTTTTCTATCTAAAATG
This sequence comes from Tetragnatha versicolor, assembly GCA_024610705.1. NCBI lineage: Eukaryota > Metazoa > Arthropoda > Arachnida > Araneae > Tetragnathidae > Tetragnatha > Tetragnatha versicolor. The sequence goes on from JANDEH010000046.1 coordinate 563,729, forward strand.
AAAACTAATCACGGTATCAATATGATTTTTTAAACACTTATATTCTTATTTTTTAGAAAGAGATTGGCGTTTAATTCTTTAAAAAAATTCTAATTAGTTTTGGAATTATTAAGCATCAAAGTTTCATTTTTTTCATAGTTTTAGTAGGTCTTTATCAGACGTGTTTAATGTTTTTAATTTTATATTTGTCTGTTCACTAGATTGTCGCCAGCACGGATATTTAAATTTAAAAGTTTTGAGGTGCACATTTTTGCTCTAAGTTTGCTAGCGATATAGTATAGACTTGGTTAATAATTATAATCTTTTAAAGATACTACGATATTTTTTGAACTACTAGAGAAATAAATAATTTAGCTTTTTTGAGTGTTATTTGTGCCGATGGAAGGAAGAGGATTTTCGGGGTATGTTTTACTCTGCTAAAGATCGATTGCAGATATTACAGATCGCGAAGCGATCTGTAAAGAGCTGCATAGCAGTTACGGGGGTTGGTGAGCGTAAGCGAGCTGGGGGCGGTAGCCCCCTATCCATTAAATTATTTATAATTTAAAAAGGAATATTTCAGTAATAGTTTTATTTTGATATTTTCCAGGTAATGATCCAAATTAAATTATTGAAAAGTTTGAGATAAAAATTTTCTATATTAAATGATCATTAACTATACTCTGTTCATTTAGAATTAGCACCTGAGACGTAATGTATTAGAAGAAATTATTCTAATTATCGTCGAAAAATATTTCATCTGCAATGACAAGGCAGCCTAAGCAGAAGTAGTTAAAATACTGTAAAAAATCTATCACTGGAGTTGTCTGATGAGCGTTATTAAGCATTATTGAGCGTTTTTGATCCTGTTTCAGGCGCCTATTCTAAATGAACAGACTATAAGCAGAAGCAGACAAGTTCCAGGTTATACTGGATGGTTGAGATGAAACAAGCGAGCTCTGCTCGCTAAGATCGCGAAGCGATCTTCAAAGAACTGCGAAGCAGTTCCGGGGGTTGGTGAGCGATAGCGAGCAGGGGGCAGAGCCCCCTAGTAATTTAAAAATAAGAACAAAATTATATTTCGTAACGCACTTAAGTGCTATCATTTGAGTCTGTGTAAAACATGGCGGCCGGAACGGGAGACCAGCGGTGATATAGCATGATACCGTGATATTCCATTTGGCGACCGCGTCGACTCTTACCGAAGCTGTGCCAAAATGGATCTGTCCGGTTTTGAAACTAGACCACTCATATGTACTATTGGATCTTGGCTACACATGGCTACTGGAGGACTCTTTCTAAAGCTGTTCCCCTTTACAATAAAAGAAATGACACAGCTTCGATAAGAGTCCTCTAGCCCATCAGCCGCCTTGTTTACCCACAGCTCAAATGAAGACAAATCATATAGATCTAGATCTAACTATTAACATCATTATTATTGGATCTTGAGATTTAGTAGATATAATGATGATGATATTAATAGTTCCATGGTTGTCAGTCATTATTTGGGCTGTGAGTAACGAGTATACATGGAGGACTCAGCTGTGCCAAAGAAAATGATTAAGTTAAGACACTGTTTTGAGTGGCCAATACCAACATTTCAAACTTATTAAGCCCTAATTTCAAAAAAATTAAGCCTTTTTTTAATGTAAACATAGAATGTTTGGTACAGCTTTAGAATAAGTCCACTATTTGAACGGTCGCCAAGTTGGCGGTATTTCATGGCCGATAGTCCGAGAAAATGTAGGTAAACATGGCGGACGGGTTTCAAATACGGCGGCCGGCGCCAAAAGTGGACTAATTCTAAAGCTGTTCCGAATGTTTTTGTAATGTAATACACTAAAATGCATTTTTAATTTTGTCTTGAGTATTATTCAGTCGACCGTGCCGCTAAATTTTAAAACATTATTCAAAGCCCAGTTCTAAACTGTGTCGGTAAATTAAACTGCCTTTAAACAAATAATACGCAAGTACCGAGAAATGAAATTTAATTTTATATTTATAAGTGCATCAGAAATACTCATACGATCATTTTAAGTTTGTTTTCTACGATACTGTCTTGACAAAAGAGGTCTGAGGTCTACGACCAAGTTGAACATCTGTAGGAACAGTGTCTTTATGGGATCAAATTATTTTACTATACTTTACTACACTTATCATAATTTGTGTTCCCCAAATTTAGTTCATTTGAACCAAATGGTTCGCTCTTAAGCCTTTCTGGATAGAACTGTTATGATAGCGTATGTTAAACTTAATTTGGTTCTTGCGTACTATCCCGTCGACCGTGCCGCGTAACTCTAAAACGTTACTTATCTATAGCTGTGCCGTTGAATTACACGGCTCTAAACGGGCGACGGGATATGTAAGTACCAAATATTTTGATACAAGCATACAATATTTAGTTACAACCGTTAAAAAGAACCAGCATAATAACTAGGAATACTAAAACGAACTTAACAAAATCCTAGTAACTAAATTCACACTCACCTACTATTAGGAATTCTCGATTCACTACAAAAACAGTGACAATATTCTAGCTTGTCTCCAAAAATCGAAACGAGTTGAGTTGTACACAAGTAGCTTCCGCACGCGGCAACCCACAGATAATTATAGAACAGAGAGGCCATAGGCGCTAATGGAAATCGAAAAGTTGGATGGATCTGAGGCTTTTTTGGCGCTGGGATCGCATCTACGTCACGGGAGGCGGGAGAAAAAGCCTGATTGGGCGAAAAAAAAAATTTCCGTCAAAAATAGCAGATTGAGTGATAGCCAATAAGAGACAGACCGGTCACAGGGCGGGGCTTATCCAGAGAGCTCAGGTGGCGCACCCGACAAGCGGTACCGAATTAATCGATTATTTAATATTGTTCTAATCGAAATCTTTAAACACTTTTTTGTTGACAAAACTTGCAATTCTCGATTTCGAAAGTAAACAAGGATTTTGTGGGAATCTTTTAATCGTACTTTTTTCAATTGTTTTCAAGATTTATTTTAAGTGTCTTATTATTCAAGAATCATTTCGAATGTGTCTGGGATTCGTATATTTGCAAAAGATGTTTTTCGTTTAGATTTGCGAGGATTGCAACTTCATTTATACATCATGTTTGTCTTAAAAGACCAAGGGATTATAAAAAATATTTGCACTTATTGAAAGATAAGAGATTTAATAAAATCATTTACATTCTTTATTTACTTGTGTGATTCTTGATTTCTTTATAGTATATTTAAGCTTGTATTTTTACAAACGAGTTTTTCATCCTATGCGATCATGAAATTTTGTAATGAACAAACCTTAATGATTTTTAATTTGAGTTTTCTATCATAATACCAAACTTAAAACATTTTTGTTGAAAGAAAAGAAATTTTTTAATTTTAACAAGGATCACGATCCTGGTGATCACGTGGTCGATGGATCACGTCCTCGCAAAAAGCAAAACGTCTCCATGGTTACAAGATCTAAAGGCTTAACTGTAACCACAGTTTTAGTGCGTGGGTTGAGGGCGTTCGTATCGTGGACCGCCCAGTGACCGGTCTGTCTCTTATTGTCTGTGGTGACATCCAATGAGTATGGTCACCTATCCTATGGTCATAGGATAGTTGAGAAGTTCTCAAAATTATTTGGATCCTATACAGAGTGTTTCAAAAGTCCGTTTAGCGGCTTTTATTTGGAACCAACGTGTCCTAGGGTCACGGAAGTAAGGTCTGCCCCTAGGTAAGTGACTCTGGGGAATTTATTGAGATGACGTACAGCGCTTCTAGAGGCGAAATAAAAAAGTAATTAAAAATTAATTTAAAAACTATATGAGATAGAGCAAAAACCGCAGTGAGAGTATTATTGCCAACGTTATTATGAAGAACTCGTAGTAAAAAGTTTCCATGAACATATCTTGAATATTCGCGGAGATATTAGCATGAGAAAATAGCACTTTTTCAGACTTCAAAAAAGAAAAAGTTCACAAATTTGCAATTTTTTCAGTGTTATTGTGTAGCTTTAAGTTTTTTTAGTTGAATAAAGGCAAAATTTGATCAAAAAATTTTAAAAAAATTGCAATTTTTCGAACTTTTTCTCTACTTTGAGGTCTGAAGAAGTGCTATTTTCACACGCTAATATCTCCGCGAATATTCACAACATTTTCATCAAACTTTTTCCTGTGAGTTCTTCATAACGTTGGCAACAATACTCTCACAGGGGGTTTTGCTCTATCTCATTTAGCTTTGAAATTAATTTTGTAACTTTTTATTTCACCGCTAAAAAAAAGACTTGACTAGAGAAAAAGAGGCTAGAAAGCAAAAAAAAGGGAGTATTATAAAGGGAGTTCTAAAGGGGCCATGCCCCCTTAAAATTCGGACTTGGTGTACTAAAACAAGTTAAAACCTGTTTTTAGGGTCAATTTTTTTTAAATTTTCTGGGGGAGGACCTCCAAACCCCTCTTTAGTACTTGGAACTTTAATATTCAAAACGTTTTTAAAAATAAGTTCATCCAAATCCTAGCTGAGTATGTATGTCTGATATTCAGACAAGTGAAAAAAAACCCAAGTTGAAACCCTGTTTTTAGTCAAATTTACTAAACTTTTCTGGGGGATGACCCCAGATCCCCCCTTTTTTTAGAACGCTTATATTTCCAACTTTTTTACCTGAAGTTCATCAAAATGCAAATCTTACCTAAAAATTTATAACAAAAATTCTAACTAAGGGTACCAAACTAGTTAAAAACCTGTTTTCTAGAGTCAAATTTCCAAAAATTTGCTGGCGGAGGACCCCCCTTCCATCCAAAATATATTTTATATATGCCACTGAGACCTAGGGGGGCATGAAAAATTTATAAAGGTTTCAGTGGGACCAAAAGAGGTTGGGAAACACTGCTGTATACAGTAATAATCATTAGTTAGAGTTAGACAAGACAGTATCGTTACATACTACAAGTTTCAAAAACTATGGTGTGAATAAAATTAATTGAACATACCTCTCCTATTCCGTTGAACGCTCTGAGTACAGGGTGGGCCAAAAGTCAGTACACTTTTGAAAATTCCATAAAAACCGGAAAAAAAATCGGAAAAAATAAACGGTCTTCACTCTCAGCATCCTAAGGTCACGGGTTTTTTAAGCCAATAAAAAATACTAGTTCGAAAAAATGCTAATAGATGTCCCCACTACAAGTGATTTGGTAGTTAAGTGTTCGAATCCTTATGAGCAAATAAGCGATATTAGAGGAAATAAGCAAATGGGAGGGTTATAAGAAGGTAATCCTAATCCACAGTGAAATCATCGTTGTAAATTGGATTTATTTGTAATTGGTAAATTGGATTCCTAAAAGTTTTACACTTCATTACATTAACTTGACCATCATGTCTTTCTTGCTAGTAGTTAAATGTTCAAATCCGGAAGGTTCTAAATACCAAATTGCTTCTAGTGGTGACATCTATTAGCGTTTTTTTCAAACTAATTTTTTATTTACTTCAAAAAAATTCCGTGACCTCAGGATGCTGAGAGTGGAGACCGTTTATTTTTCCGATTTTTTCCCGTTTTTTATGGAATTTTCAAAAGTGTACTGATTTTTGGCCCACCCTGTAGCAAGTAGAACATCTGGCGCTCCCGGTTCTCCTCTGACCACTTGATGACGTCAAGATCTTCGTCTCTCTGAGGGAAGAGAGCCAATTCAACTAAAAAGCTTCGTTTCCTGTTTTTAAAAAGGTTTATTTACTATAATTTCTCGAGTAAAAGCAGAAGTTTGGCATCCCAACACTTCTCCAAATTGAAAAGAGAGCTCTCTTTCAGATATCCTAGTTTTGGTAGCAACTAGTCTCTGTACATAAAAGGAACTATAATAGAAAGCACGACAAAAACATTTTAATAATTCCAGCCGCCATGTTTACCCATAGCTCAAATGATGTGACCGACAACCCTATTAATATCATCATCATTATTATTAGATCCTAAAATAATGATATACTAAATATTATCTTATTATAAAATAATAATGGTATATAGAACGAAACCGATCCACGGCTGGAGGCGACGCTTGAGAGTTTTCTCACATATTCCTCTAACCAGAGGTTACTGGTGAAATACTCCTCTTTTCATACCTTGCCTGTCGGGAATTTAATCTGTTCTTGGGAATGCGCAGTTCATTCCGGCAGATAGTGGAAGACTAATCAATGGTCACCACTTTTCCCGCTATATAGTTGGCTAGACCAAAAGCTATCCCTCTGCTCTCTTGCGTCGCCTTCCTATACCGTTCTGATGAGTCCTAACAAGGACGAAACCGGTCCACAGCTGGAGGCGACGCTTGAGAGCTGGAGTTTTCTCATGATATTAATAGTTAGATCTATATGGCTGTGTATCATCATTTGAGCTGTGGGTAAACATGGTGGCTTGAGGATTTTCAAAAGCGGAACCGATTTATCTCATAATATCATTATTAGATCCCAAAATAAGAATTATTATCTTAGGATCCAATAACAATGATTAATACTACTTAGTTCTCTATGATTGTCAGTTTGGGGTAAACATGGCGGACTCGTATCGAGCCGAATAAGTTAGGCTTTAAAATTTTAGATTCATTGATCAATGTGGTATACACTAGTAAGTATGTTCAGATACTATGTAAGCACCAAAATGGGATTTTGAATAATTTCAACCAAAAATAAATTCTACAAAAAACTAAGGGAAAAATTTCAAGCATTTTGACTTCTCAAGTAAATCGAGCAGTTTTCTTGTTTATGAGGGCGCTTACCTTTACTGATGGCAGGGTTAAAAAATGACATGCTTACTTGAACGGCTCTGGTGATCACTTGTGTAGAATGACCCGATTGATGATGATGATGACATCAAGCGATTTTTATATACTAGAACGTTTTCAAATTTAAAATTACAACTGTAGTCCAAATCCAAGTATTTAAAACGATTTGTATACCTGTGTTTTACAACTTTTACATTCTTTAAAGAAAAATATGAGTATCTAATAAATTACTCATTTTGTATGATAATGTATTAAAATAGACCTTCAAAGGGGAGAAAGAAAAGGTGTTTTTTAGGGGATTTAACCAGACGATCCATTTTGTGTTAAGTAGGAGTGATCGGTGGATAACATTATCCATAACAATAACCGTGATCACAATAAGCCAGGTTTTTTTTGAAAAAACCCAGGTGGGGTAGGTTTTTTCAATAAAACCCTGAAAAAACCCATATAAAACTGGGTTTTTTTTGAAAAAGTATGGGTTTTTTCAAAATTAAGTGGTTTTCTCCTGGAAAGTAGGTGGTTTTTTTTAAATTTTAGTGAGTTCTTTCTATGTTAAATGTGTTCTGTAAAATAATGTCAGTTTTTCTACAGTTAACTGGGTTTTTTCAAAGTTTTTATAATTTGAAAAAAAACCACTGAAATTGTAAAAACACCCCTTATTTACTGATAATGATTATATGAAGCCTGGTTTGAATTTTGAGAAAACCCACTAAAATTTCAAAAATATCCTAAACTTTGAAAAACCCATTCAATATTGAAAGAAATCTATTCAACTTTGAAAAACCCACTGAAATTTTTAAAAAATCTTTATTTTTTATATCTAGTTTGAATTTTAAACGTCCTAAATTTTGAAAAAAACCCATTCAATAATGAAAAAACCCACTAAATAATGAAATAACCTATTTAACTTTTTTTAAAAACTCCCTGAAATTGAAAAAACACCATTTAATTTTTAAAACCTAGTTTACATTTTTTTAAAACCCATTAAAATTTTAAAAATATCCTAAACTTTGAAAAAAAAACACATTAAATTTTGAAGGAACTGTCAAAATCTTGATTTTTCTTGAAAAAACCCAAAATTGGGTCCAAAATGTGGGTTTTTTCACATGGTTTTTTTTGAAAAAATCCATTGGGTCCAACCCTGCAATAAGCGGAGTAGACTACTACTTTTGAATATCAACAGTTGGTTAAGATCATTTTTAGCATACCCCGAAATCGTTAAAAGCGGTATACTTACCCCACAAACGGTGTCAGTCGACTGGAGGGGACAACACTGGCTCTTTAAAGGAGCTAATTCAGCTTGGCTGACCACTGCTCCAAGCTCAGATGTTTTGGTCGGCTTGATGTCTTCTGGTGCTCGACTTGAAGGGAAGGACAAGCAGGAAGGCAGACAAGACTAGAGAGCCTAGACAAGACTAAAGAACGCGCTTTTTGCGGAAAAACCGAAACCTCTTTTGGTGGCGCCATCTGCTAACCATCGCAAGAAAGAAATGATATTTCAAATAAGAGTTTTTACTGGGAAAATTTCTAGTAAACAATTAAAATAAAATTATAATTAATAAAAATAAATAATTTTAAGAATATTACTATTTTTTTTCTTACTTTATCAAACGTATGGATAATATTTCTTTTCAGGAAAAAAAAACTTTATAAATACCAAATTGGGATTTTAAAAAGAAATTAAATAATTTCTATTACTAATTAAATTCCCTATTTGTTTTCAAGTATATGTTATTAATATGTAATGCTACGGTCAAATTGATTCATTGGACATTATTATTAATAATGCCCAGAGTGGAGGCGGGCAAAGGGATAACGCCATCACATTTCCCTCCTCCACTTCGGGAGACTATTTCCCTCCCCTTCAGATACTTGGCAAAATTGTGGAGGTGGTGGCGATAGATAGTGGCAGCATCTATCATCTCTTGAGGCAGAAGTCGGACTCCTGCCATTTATGGGCCACACTTTCTCAGGAGCCGCACCCCCTTTGCCTTAAATCCTTGTGGAGCTTGGTGGCACACGACAACAACAACTATTATTATTAATGCCCAATTTATAACATTTCTTCTTGACAATTCTTTTTGAAATTTTTTTTATGCTCGTTTGTTCACTTACATGGATCGTTTTACCAGGTGACGAAAAAAAATCTAAAAGAAATTTGAACACGTTTTTAATAATGACTTGCTTTCGAGCAACGTATATGTGTTCGGGCCAGAACACTGAACTAAATATACTGACTGGAATGACGAGTTCCTATACGGAAGCATTAGCACCGCCGGTCCGCGTATGAATACAGGAAAGGGGAGAAGTTTGAGCGAAGATCCCACTCAAAGAGGCAAAACAAACGTGTTTCAGTACTGGGAAGTAGTGTTGGCGCGTGTTTTCATGGTCTTGTCGGTTCTTTTTTTTTAAATCGTTGTTTTATTTCTAGATATAAGATGGTTAGATCGTGTAGTGCATACAATTGCACAAATAGATTCGGAAAACTCCGAGGAAATGGCAAAAAAACCGCAAATTGTAAAGAGCATATTTAAGAATATTACTTGTAAATCTTGTATGACCATGGGCGTGTTCGTAAAACCTCACGAGTTTAAGTTCGAACGAAAAAGAATTCGGGTCACGTGATCTCAGTTTCACGAGTTAAAGTGTGGTTAAACGAACGACTATAGAGCTATTTTCGGTGCACTTGCGCTTTTTTGCGCTACTTCTCTTTTTTTACACAACATTCATTTATGAGAGTCGCATCCTATTCGAAATTTGATTGCGTTCAGTTAAGTATGAACATGGATAAGTTGTTAAAATGCATCTGAATCGGTATTTTTCGACGAATCTACAGAAGACGAAGAAGAAGAAATCATTACAAAACTTTTATTAAATCATAATAATCGAGAAACGGAACCTAGAGTATAAATAAAAAAATTATGTGGAAGAGGTGATTCTTCGATATTCGTATAAAGATTTTAAAAGTAATTTCAGAATTAACAGAAGAACCTTTGAAGTTTTGATGAATCATATTATGATCCATGAGGAAAGCAAGAAAAGGGCTGGTGGCCCCGGTAAAATCCAAAAAGAATTGTAATAATCGAATCGAATTATAAATGAGGGGTCTGGGGCCCTCTCCCAGAAATTTTTGTTTGAAATTTGGCCCTATATAAAAGTGTTTTAACTTTTTATGGTACAGCTCCCGCAAAAAAAACGTTACAGTGGGGTTTGCGGGCGAACCACTTGGGTGAGGAAGACAAAAGAGGGGTCGTTTTTCATTACTTATAGTATTCTTTGACCAAAAAAATTTTCGAGTCCTTAGGGGGTCGTCTTCATATTAAACGAAGCACTAACTTTCTTTTTTCCAATGGGGACCCCCAATTATTATTAGTTTTTCTGAGAGGCCATCCCTCCAAACCCTTAAATACCCAGTTTCATCCAGATTGATTAAAAATATTTTATTTTTCAAAAATAAACTTAAAAATTTTTTTTTTTAAATCGTGAATTTTTTTTATGGTAATCGATTCTTGTAGTAATTTTATGTAGGAAATCAAATTTTCAATCGATTTTATCCAATAGATGACATTAGTGTGACGTCACTTGCTTGTTTGGATACGTTGATTCCATCCGTGATTGGTTCCGTACGGAATTACTTCCATCACGGAACCAATCACAGATGGAATCAACGTATCCAAACAAGCAAGTGACGTCATGACTAATGCCGTCTATTGTTTTTGATAAAAACGAATTAATATCTTAAGGGGCCGTATACCGTTGCCGAATGCATACCGCAAATGCTCTTTCTCGTTCGTTTTATCAAGAACTAATAGATAAAATCAATTGAAATTTCGGTTTCCTTCATAAAATTACTACAGATTACCGTAAAAAAATTCACGATTTAAAAAAAATTTTTAAGTTTATTTTTGAAAAATAAATTTTTTTTAAATCAATCTGGATGAAGCTTGGTATTTAAGGGTTTGGGGGGATGGCCTTTCAGAAAAACTAATAATAATTGGGGGTCCCCATTGGAAAAAAGAAAGTTAGTGTTTCGTTTAATATTAAGTCGACCCCCTAAGGATTCAAAAAAAATTTTTTGGTCGAAGAATACGGTTGAAAAACGACCCCTCTTTTGTCTTCCTAACCCAAGTGGTGTGCCTGCAAAACCCACTGTAACGTTTTTTTATTTTACGGGAGCTGCACAATTTTACATACGCTACAAATTCGCAGATAATCAGCCATTTTATGGACAGTCGTCACCTTAGTATCAAAAACTACTATCTCCATTCGGCAACCTTCGGGAATCCCGATCCTTGGCGATCAGATCGGTGGAGAAGCTCGTTTTTTGTTTGGAAGAGCTGACATGATCGGGTAGAAAAGATCAAAACCAATGAAATTATTTTCTACAACGATCTAAACGGGATCTAGGGATTCCCGAAGTTTGCCGAATGAAGATAGTAGTTTTTGATACTATTAGTATCAAAAACTACTATAAGGTGACGAGATGGAAGACACAACCTCTAGTCGAGCAGCGGAGACGTAAAATAACTGGATCTAACGAAGAAATTTCTCCGTGCGGTTTCATGCGAATTTTTTTCGGTTACAGATAATTTTGGAACGAGTAGTTAAACGCACCGAAAAAAACCAATTCGATAAAGGAACGCACAGTTGGAGAACTAGTAACGCATGCGCACGAGTTAGCTTTTCCGAATGAGCCCATTGATTACGTACATCTAAAATTGCCATAGGGTGCAATAACTTATAATTATACGTTTTTTACTTAATTATAAACAAACGCGCTCACACAGCCAAGACACAAACATAGAAATCCCAAACTGAGCATAGCTGCAGCAGATGAATAACTGAAGCCAACGAAGAATTTTCTCCGTGCGGTCTCGTTCGAACTAGTTCGAACGGGAGCGAATTTTGGAACGGGTAGTTATCCGCACGGGAAAAACCAGTTTAATAAACGAACGCACAATTGGAGAACTCGTTTAACGCGTGCGCACGAGTTAGCTTTTACGAACGAGCCCCATGTTTCAAAAAGAACCAACACACCAAAAAAATACATATATCTACCTTTAGAGATCCTAAATTATTTTGTTTTTTTGTTTCAAGAGGTGGACAAATTATGTGTTCAATGACTGTTTTTAAATTATTTCTGCTTCTGAGAGGGCCTTTAAGCATTTCAAGTTAAACGAAAAAATGGACAAAAGCTTTACTAATATTGATTATAAGTTAAAATTAATAATTTCTGAATATTTGTCCAATGAATGTATTAGATTTTATCATCCCGTTGAGAATGAAGTTGGGTGTGAAGACCTTCATGAGTCACAAATGACTAAACTAATATATTATTGACCGGTATATAAATATTAGAATCAAACGTTATGGTAAAAAATCAACTTTGAAAGATATACACAATAACTGACACAAAAAGACAAAAACTAACAAAACTAATATTATTTTAAATATATAAACATTTGGATGGAAAAAATTTTTAATGTGTGGTTCTTATATGTACCCTAGAATAAGTTAATTTACCTCTAAGACCAACCAAAAGTTGGCTGGGAGCCCTGTACCTGTAATGTAAATATATTTTTGAAAAACTATCTTGTTTGATTTGTTTATTAAAATTTAGATAATGATTTTTAAAGATTTTCTTTTTAAATACAGGTAAGTTTCAAAATTATTCATACAGTGAATTGTAGTTAAAATAAATATACCAGCTTAGTTTTGTGATAGTACTTAGATTGTTAATTATGCCTTGGAATCAGTTAACAGGCTTAAATATTTAAAATGGATTGAAATTTATTGTATTAAGAGTATACAAATGCTCCATTTAAGTTCAATCATGCTTAACACTAGATTTTATCTTAAAATTATGCTATATAAAAGAATGAACTTGTGATATCTACGAAGTTCTTAGTTGCTTTAAAATGTTGCAATAAAAAAAATTATCAAGCAAAATATACTGTTCTTTGAAAATCTTGAGTAATATAAACAGATTCAATTAAGTAGATTTACAGAAATTTTTATAATAATTTAATATGGTAGTGTATACATATTTGACTTGCTTGTTTAATTTTCTTCAAATTCTTTGAATACAGGTAAATTATATGTATAACAGAAGTGTCAAAATAATTCCTGACAAATTATCTGAGCATCCAGGATGCATTAAGTCCCAGCGGAGAACTAGTATGTTAACAAATGATAATATAAAATGCTTGCTTGGTTTTTCCTGCACTTAAATCCCTGTTAAATATGCCTAGTTAACTGGATTAAACACTCAAAATTGCTTTTTAATCTAAAGCTGTTTATTGTACAAGTACTAAAAGTATGCAAATACTCCATCTAAATGAAAATGGAACTTCCCACTAAATATAAACTAAAAAAATCTACTTTGTTCCTTAAATATTATTAGAAAAAGCAATGTTTCCCTTGTCCGAGCATTGCGAGAAAGGGAAAGTAGTTCCTCTTCAGCCTCTTTGCATTCACACACTCCGGAAAGGGAGTGATGCGGTTTCGGACCGCGCGGTACGCATTCCAGTCTCAGTATATAGTTCAGTGGGCCAGAAGAAATAACGGAGGGGGATATGACATAGTTTTCTATAGTCAAAAAAGGAACATTTTTATGTCTGGAATCCCTTGGGGGGATTTTAGAAATCGATTTTTAAACTAACACCTCAATGAGCTGGACGACTTGAACATAAGTTCTAATCTGGATGACTATACGATATTATCTCGTATAATCACTAATAAATGACTTGGCGTAGTGGAACTTTAAGATATTAAAATTAATTAGCTACTTAATAAAATAATCATGTAATAAACTAGTTGTAGTAAAGTAAATTAATTAGATTACGTTTTGTTTGATGAAGTTAAATTTTCTCTATTTTAAAAATATTTTTTAAGTAGTGACTTCTCAGGAAGATTTTGGAACCAATAACTGTCAACTTTAATAAATAAGTTGTTTTTATATGCTACCCTTTTTTAGCAAACATAAAAAATAAAATAACATTTACTTTAAAAAATAGGAAGGAAAATATCTGGTAGCATTTAGACAAATCAAAAGTAATTATCACAATTTTAATTATAAAATAATCTTTCAGAAATTGGTTTACTTATTCTATTTTTTGATATCAACATTTAATTTTTTCTTTCTATAAGTAGTTAACTGATTGCTAAAAAAATGTAATTACCAAATTTTTTATGAGAAAGTTGGGGTTTTTACTTCACCATTTTTCTTACTATCTAATGATTTATTGCAACATGCAGAATGAAAACACAGCTATGAACCAATACCTGATAGGGTGTCAGTTACTGGGATAATATAAGATTTTAAAAATTTGAATGCACAACATGCTAAATAGCTCTTACTATATTTCCCAGAATTTTAATAGAAATATATTGAATTGCACTAAAAAACCAGTAACTGACACCTATGTCAGATACTGGTGAAATGGATTTGTTTGGATCCATTAACTGACACCCCCTTTCAAATAATTGTTTAAAATTTTAAATTGTTATAAAGTTACCTCAATTAAGGTAACTTTGGATCAAAATTTTTGAACCTCTACAGCAGTGGTTCCCAAACTATTTTGGTCGTGGAGCCCCCAAATTTGTTGCTAATGATTATTTTTTAATCAACGACTCTTTAAATTTTAATATCTGATATTAAATGAAACGGGTCCAAGGGGGGCAACTTTTCCAGACAATCCCCTTTACCTTTTGGAAAAAAATGTCAAATTCTTGGGGATTTTCTAAAAGTATCACGCAAGATCCCCTTGTGGTACCGCTGGGGGGTATAGGGGGCTCCCCCAGAAAAAATTTTGAAATTCGACTGGTAAAAGTAGGATTTTAACTCATTTTGAGAACCTTTTTGGGTCCAAAGGACTGTCCATTCTTAATTTTTTACACCATTCTTATTTTTTTTAATGAAATAAGGTTTGTCACATGGAACCCCTAAATTTTTTCGTGGATCCCACTTTGGGAACCACTGCTCTACAGATATAGTCATGAAAGTGGGGTCTAGGTATAGTAAAGTGACCATGCCCTATCGGATAGGGCCTATCCGATGCAATCCTTTCAACGCCCCCTTATTTTAGGAGTTATATTTTTTATTTTAGAAACAGATGATATCAATTATAAAGTTGTAGAGCATCGATTTAGTACGAAAAGAAACCTTGTGCAGAGAAATGCCTTGCATAAAACCCCTAAAACGCCTGCTCAATTAGGTCGAATTTACGTAGATTTTACGTCCTAAAACGCATAACGTGAAAATTTTCATTTTTATGATCTAAGAATACTTTTAGTCTTTTTCCTAAGTCATAAAAACGAAAAGTTCGGTCGTAAGAACTACGCAAATTCTACCTAATTGAGCTTGCGTTTTAGGGGTTTTATGCCAGGCATTTTTCTGCACAACAGGTGTCTTTTCCTACTAAAGCGTAACAACTCTAACAATCGTCTAGAACTTTGAAATTGAATCACTTAAAAAAATCTCTAAAATTTTTAAAAATAAAATTTATAACTCCTAACACATTGCTTCTAGGGGGCGTTGGAATTTGTCGCAAAGGATGATCACGTAACGTACGATGGTAAAGTACAAAATATTTCATACTTTAACTAGGTATTCCGAACATTACCAGATTATGAACATTAACTGTAACATATACAGGGTGTTTCGAAATTGCGTTGCACGGCTTTTATTCGGAACCAACGCCTCCTAGGGTCATGGAAGTAAGGTCTACCCCTAGATAAGTGAGCCTGGAGAATCCATTGAGATGACTTACAGCGCCCCTAGCGGCGAAATTAAAAAGTTAAAAAAATAATTTAAAAACTAAGGGAGATAGAGCAAAAACATCAAATAGAGTATTGTTGCCAATGTTATGAAGAACTCGCAATAAAAAGTTCCATGAACTTATCTTGAATATTCGCGGAGAGATTAGCATGAGAAAATAGCATTTTTTCAGGGGTCAAAAAAGAAAAAGTTCACATATTTGTAAAATGTTCAGTGTTATTGTGTAGTTTTGTGTTTTTATAGTTGAATGAACACAAAATTTAATAAAAAAAATTTGCAAATATGCGAACTTTTTCTTTTTTGACCCCTGAAAAAGTGCAATTTTCACATGCTAAGATCTCGGCGAATATTCTAGATATGTTCATGAATTTTTTTCAGGGAGTTCGTCATGACGTTGGCAACAATACTCTGACTGAGGTTTTTGCTCTAACTCCTTTAGTTTTTAAATTAATTGTTTAACTTTTTAATTTCGCCGCTAGGGGCGCTGTAAGTCATCTCAATGGATTCTCCAGACTCACTTACCTAGGGGTAGACCTTACTTCCATGACCCTAGGACGCGTTGTTTCCGAATAAAAGCCGTGCAACCCAATTTTGAAACACTCTGTATATAGTGTAATTAAATAACTATCCCTTACTTTTTGGAGACGATTATACAGTACATTGACAGAGGAATGCATGTTTGGCGAAAATGGGAGCGTACAGAGAGCAACGGAAGAATGGAATGAAGCAAACAACTTTAATAATTTTTCTATTTTTTATAAAGTATATATACTTTTTTTGTTTTTATGTACTACATTTTTAGTTTTGTTTGTTCTTTGAACGCTAAGAATAAATAAATAAATACAATTCTAATATAAATAAATATTCTTAAATGTATTTATGAATGAATTTGTCTTTTTGTTCAAAATGCAGGGAATTCACTGTCACAAAAATGAACCACCCTGATGAGTAAGCACAATGGAGAAGAGGTGGGATCTCGAGGGGTTCGATGATTGACATCTCAACATCAGGGAGCCAGAGGCTGAGCGAGGAGTTGTCGGGCTGCTCATCAGGTAGCGCAGGTGGGATCGCTGCACCTCGAAGTGCACTGCAAGAGAACACTCGATACTACAGGGTGTTCCAGATAAAGTGTTCACTCGTCCTAAGTGACTCCACAGAGGGGTGTTTAGGCGAGGATGGCGGCGGCGGTGGCAGCGATGAGCAGGGTGAGCCAGAGGCTGAGCGAGGAGCAGGAGTTGTCGGGCTGCTCATCAGGTAGCGCAGGTGGGATCGCTGCACCTCGAAGTGCACTGCAAGAGAACACTCGATACTACAGGGTGTTCCAGATAAAGTGTTCACTCGTCCTAAGTGACTCCACAGAGGGGTGTTTAGGCGAGGATGGCGGCGGCGGTGGCAGCGATGAGCAGGGTGAGCCAGAGGCTGAGCGAGGAGCAGGAGTTGTCGGGCTGCTCATCAGGTAGCGCAGGTGGGATCGCTGCACCTCGAAGTGCACTGCAAGAGAACACTCGATACTACAGGGTGTTCCAGATAAAGTGTTCACTCGTCCTAAGTGACTCCACAGAGGGGTGTTTAGGCGAGGATGGCGGCGGCGGTGGCAGCGATGAGCAGGGTGAGCCAGAGGCTGAGCGAGGAGCAGGAGTTGTCGGGCTGCTCATCAGGTAGCGCAGGTGGGATCGCTGCACCTCGAAGTGCACTGCAAGAGAACACTCGATACTACAGGGTGTTCCAGATAAAGTGTTCACTCGTCCTAAGTGACTCCACAGAGGGGTGTTTAGGCGAGGATGGCGGCGGCGGTGGCAGCGATGAGCAGGGTGAGCCAGAGGCTGAGCGAGGAGCAGGAGTTGTCGGGCTGCTCATCAGGTAGCGCAGGTGGGATCGCTGCACCTCGAAGTGCACTGCAAGAGAACACTCGATACTACAGGGTGTTCCAGATAAAGTGTTCACTCGTCCTAAGTGACTCCACAGAGGGGTGTTTAGGCGAGGATGGCGGCGGCGGTGGCAGCGATGAGCAGGGTGAGCCAGAGGCTGAGCGAGGAGCAGGAGTTGTCGGGCTGCTCATCAGGTAGCGCAGGTGGGATCGCTGCACCTCGAAGTGCACTGCAAGAGAACACTCGATACTACAGGGTGTTCCAGATAAAGTGTTCACTCGTCCTAAGTGACTCCACAGAGGGGTGTTTAGGCGAGGATGGCGGCGGCGGTGGCAGCGATGAGCAGGGTGAGCCAGAGGCTGAGCGAGGAGCAGGAGTTGTCGGGCTGCTCATCAGGTAGCGCAGGTGGGATCGCTGCACCTCGAAGTGCACTGCAAGAGAACACTCGATACTACAGGGTGTTCCAGATAAGTGTTCACTCGCTCTAAGTGACTCCATCACAGAGGGGTGTTTAGGCGAGGATGGCGGCGGCGGTGGCAGCGATGAGCAGGGTGAGCCAGAGGCTGAGCGATGAGCAGGAGTTGTCGGGCTGCTCATCAGGTAGCGCAGGTGGGATCGCTGCACCTCGAAGTGCACTGCAAGAGAACACTCGATACTACAGGGTGTTCCAGATAAAGTGTTCACTCGTCCTAAGTGACTCCACAGAGGGGTGTTTAGGCGAGGATGGCGGCGGCGGTGGCAGCGATGAGCAGGGTGAGCCAGAGGCTGAGCGAGGAGCAGGAGTTGTCGGGCTGCTCATCAGGTAGCGCAGGTGGGATCGCTGCACCTCGAAGTGCACTGCAAGAGAACACTCGATACTACAGGGTGTTCCAGATAAAGTGTTCACTCGTCCTAAGTGACTCCACAGAGGGGTGTTTAGGCGAGGATGGCGGCGGCGGTGGCAGCGATGAGCAGGGTGAGCCAGAGGCTGAGCGAGGAGCAGGAGTTGTCGGGCTGCTCATCAGGTAGCGCAGGTGGGATCGCTGCACCTCGAAGTGCACTGCAAGAGAACACTCGATACTACAGGGTGTTCCAGATAAGTGTTCACTCGCTCTAAGTGACTCCATCACAGAGGGGTGTTTAGGCGAGGATGGCGGCGGCGGTGGCAGCGATGAGCAGGGTGAGCCAGAGGCTGAGCGATGAGCAGGAGTTGTCGGGCTGTTCAGCAGTGCTGCTCATCAGGTAGCGCAGGTGGGATCGCTGCACCTCGAAGTGCACTGCAAGAGAACACTCGATACTACAGGGTGTTCCAGATAAAGTGTTCACTCGTCCTAAGTGACTCCACAGAGGGGTGTTTAGGCGAGGATGGCGGCGGCGGTGGCAGCGATGAGCAGGGTGAGCCAGAGGCTGAGCGAGGAGCAGGAGTTGTCGGGCTGTTCAGCAGTGCTGCTCATCAGGTAGCGCAGGTGGGATCGCTGCACCTCAAAGTGCACTGCAAGAGAACACTCGATACTACAGGGTATTCCAGATAAAGTGTTCACTCGTCCTAAGTGACTCCACAGAGGGGTGTTTAGGCGAGGATGGCGGCGGCGGTGGCAGCGATGAGCAGGGTGAGCCAGAGGCTGAGCGAGGAGCAGGAGTTGTCGGGCTGTTCAGCAGTGCTGCTCATCAGGTAGCGCAGGTGGGATCGCTGCACCTCGAAGTGCACTGCAAGAGAACACTCGATACTACAGGGTGTTCCAGATAAGTGTTCACTCGCTCTAAGTGACTCCATCACAGAGGGGTGTTTAGGCGAGGATGGCGGCGGCGGTGGCAGCGATGAGCAGGGTGAGCCAGAGGCTGAGCGAGGAGCAGGAGTTGTCGGGCTGTTCAGCAGTGCTGCTCATCAGGTAGCGCAGGTGGGATCGCTGCACCTCAAAGTGCACTGCAAGAGAACACTCGATACTACAGGGTGTTCCAGATAAGTGTTCCTTAACTTCTAGGAGGGCACACCTAGACGGGTCGCGCCCGATTCACCGAAATCCATAAGACCGAAGTGCCTCTTTCCCGAACGCCAAATGACCGAAATACTACTTGCTCGAACGGGACGTTTGACAGAATGGGATGTTTGACAGACAGGACCTTTGACCGAACGGGACGTTTGACCGACAGGACTTTTGACCGAACGGGACGATTGACCGACAGGACTTTTGACCGAACGGGATGTTTGAACGAACGGGATGTTTGACCGACATGACTTTTGACCGAACGGGATGTTTTACCGAACGGGACGTTTGACCGAACGGGATGTTTGACCGAATGGGACGTTTGACCGAACGGGATGTTTTACCGAATGGGACGTTTGACCGAACGGGACGTTTGCCCGACAGGACTTTTGACAGAACGGGATGTTTGACCGAATGGGAAGTTTGACCGAACGGGATGTTTGACCGAACGGGACGTTTGACCAACAGGACTTTTGACTGAACGGGACGTTTGACCGACAGGACTTTTGACCGAATGGGACATTTGCCTGACAGTTCATTTTGGTCTCTTATTTTTATGAGCATTTTATTTCAGTTTCATGTTGCTTGACCACTGGTCAAGATTGCGCTATGTGGTTAATAGTCGTTTTAAAATAAATGTTGGGGTTGCTAATTGATATTTTGAATTTTCTGTTGTTTTCTCTTTGGTTCTGGCTGACCATTGGTCAGTCCGATCAACTTTTTGCTACTCTTTGGTACTAAAGTAGGTGATGAGGTGGCTCAAACCAATTGGCCTGACACGCCCAACATTTTGGTCTTGACCACGGGTCTCTTGACAAGTGGTCAATTTAGATTTTCTCGCTCTTTCCAGATTTTTGACAATAGAGAGAAAAACTGGATTGACCACTGGTCAAGAGACCGTGGTCAAGACCAAAATGTTGGGCGTGTCAGGCCGTTTGGTTCGAGCTATCACATGACCTACTTTAGTACCAAAGCATAGAAGTAGCAAAAAGTGGATCATACTGACCAATGGTCAGCCAGAACATAAGAGTCATGTTATAACAACAGGGAATTCAAAGTATCAATTGCCAACTCCACCATTTGAGCTGGTTAGGATGAAAGTGGTATAAGTCCACTGAACTCCGTTTTGTGTAATTGAAGGTTTTCTAAAAACTTCTCCAAAAAAATCAGGATTGCTTGCATTTTTACTTTCTGGGGTGGATTTGTCTTAAGTCATGGGCACAATTTTTGCTGCGGATCAACTTTTATCAAATTTCGACTAAAAGAGCTTTAAATTGACTTTAATGGACTTATTCCACTTTCATCCCAACAGTTTGATGGGTTTCAGAAAGGAAGATTGTTATTGAGATGTAGTTAATATGACTTCGCGAGCGACTGGTAAGCACAAAGTTTGATGTTATTGTTTTTTTCTATAGATTTTGATGCGTAGATTACGAATATTTTAATGAAAAAAATTTTTAGGGCCCATTTTGGGGGGTCATATTCAAAATGGCGACCGTGAAAGGTTGTTCGCTCGATATGTCTTTCTATTTAATTTTTTCGGTTTGATTAAACTGAAGATAAGGTTTAACTTAAAATAGGTTTTCATTTTTTTTAAAACTTGTTACCGATGGGGTTTTCAAGATGGCGTCCAAGATGGCCGCCGTTTATAAACTGTTGCAGTTTTTATAACAGATGGTTGAGTAATATATCAATTTTTTTTATTTTGAGTGAGGAAATGGAAATTTAAATTAAATTAAATTGAATTTTTACAACAATAAATAA
This sequence comes from Tetragnatha versicolor, assembly GCA_024610705.1. NCBI lineage: Eukaryota > Metazoa > Arthropoda > Arachnida > Araneae > Tetragnathidae > Tetragnatha > Tetragnatha versicolor. The sequence continues at coordinate 584,823 of JANDEH010000046.1, forward strand.
TTGTTTCAAACATTTATTTTTAATTTTAATAATTTTAAATTAAACCAAAATAAAAATACATTTTACCAATTTTCATTCATGACATTTGATATAAATTACAACACTTCGCTTTGAGTTATTAGGCGTTATCAATTTCTTTATAACTTGGTATTGGTAACTTTCAAAATGGCGTCCAAGATGGCCGCCGTTTATAAACTGTTGCAGATTTTATGGCAGATGGTGGATCAGATCAATATATCATATTGATTGATTTAGAGTTAGGAAATAGAAATTTAAATAAAATTACATTTATTTTTTACAACAATAAATAATTTTTTCAACCATTACTTTTTAATTTTAAAATTAAAAAATAAAATATTTTTAACTATTTTTTATATATAACATTTGATATAAATTACGACACTGTTAATGGGTTATCAAATTCATTATACATTGTTTATAGGGTAACTTTCAAGATGGCGTCCAAGATGGCCGCCGTTTATAAACTATTGTAGTTTTTAGGACAGATGATTGAGCAATATATCATTTTTTATTTATTTTGAGTGAGGAAATGAAAATTTAATTTAAATTAAATTGATTTTTTACAAAAATAAATAATTGTTTCAACAATTAATTTTAAATTTTAAAATTTAACCAAAATAAAAATACATTTACCAATATTCATTTATGACACTTGATAAAAAAATACAATACTTCGGTTTGAGTTTTTAGGCGTTATCAAATTATAACTCGGTATCAGGGTAACTTTAAAAATGGCGTCCAAGATGGCCGCCGTTTATAAACTGTTGCAAATTTTATGACAGATGGTGGAGCAATATAGTATCCAATTGATTGATTTTGAGTTAGGAAATATAAATTTAAATGAAATTAAATTTATTTTTTAGAACAATAAATTATTTTTTCAACCATTAATTTTTAATTTTAAAATTAAAAAATAAAATATTTTCATGTTAATGACTGTAATGGGTGATATTTGATGTTTATATCCTCTGCATTAGCCATGGCGATTAAGGGATTATAGCTTTCCCGCCTAATTTTAAGCGCGGATTTATTTTCGGTTAAATTCTTACAAAAAGGGGTCATACAAAAATATGCAATCAAAGTTTAGAAAAAAAGCCTGTCTCTCTAGAGAACATATGCCAATTATTAGTAAAAGGATCCCCCCTCGTTCACGCAGTTTGCAGCTGTGTTTATAACCTTGAGTTCTCTTATCAAAACACGCACCGAGCAAAACGGGCTGATGGACTAATTCCACTTTCATCCTAACGAAAAGTGCTGTTTCGATAAGTAGTGATTTTTTAAGTCGCCCTGTAGGAGCGAAAATTTAACATTTTGCTTAACCAACCACTGCACCAAATAAAGGACCTAAAACTCTACCCAAATCCACTCTTAACTCAACTTTTGTAATTTGTGGACTTATACCACTTTCATCCTGACCAGCTCATTTATTTCAAAACGACTCTGAGCCACATAGTGCAATCTTGACCAATGGTCAAGCAACATGAAACTGAAATAGAATGTACATGTTAATAATAAGAGAACAAAACGAGCTGTCGGGACCAAACGTCCCGTTCGGTCAAACGTCCCATTCGGTCAAACATCCCGTTCGATCAAACGTCCCGTTCGATCAAACGTCCCGTTCGGTCAAACATCCCGTTCGGTCAAACGTCTCATTCGGTCAAACGTCCTGTTCGGTCAAACATCCCGTTCGGTCAAACGTCTCATTCGGTCAAACATCCCGTTCGGTCAAACGTCCCATTCGGTCAAACGTCCCATTCGGTCAAACATCCCGTTCGGTCAAATGTCCCATTCGGTCAAACGTCCCATTCGGTCAAACGTCCCGTTCGGTCAAACATCCCGTTCGGTCAAAAGTCCTGTCGGTCAATCGTCCCGTTCGGTAAAGAGTCCTGTCGGTCAAACGTCCCGTTCAGTCAAAAGTCCTGTCGGTCAAACATCCCGTTCGGGCAAACGTCCCGTTCGAGCAAGTAGTCTTTCGGTCATTTGGAGTTCGGGAAAGAGGCACTTCGGTCAAACGAGACACACCCCACCTAGGAATCAACTGTAGGAATGGGGGGGGGGTCGGAAATGCACCCCTAACGAGCTAGGGGTCCACAGTGGAAATTGACATTGGATTAAAACAAGCAAAATCGTTCGATTCCGGCATTTGTTACATAAAAACCGATTAAGAAGCTGAAATTTCAGCTCATAGAATAAATACCATAATTCGATTTTAAAAGGTCAATTTCCACAGTAATTTTACAGCTTTATATGCCTGCTTAGTAATTAGCACCCCATGCCCAAAAAGGCTACAGAAACGGAGATGGGCCACTAGGCCCGGGCAGACTTTGATTTGATATGCCTGCTTATACACTAACCTACAATAATGGACCGGACACCAATGTGTGATGCTTCAACTGAAAAAAAATACATGATTTAATATGAAGTGATTTATTTCTACGTGCTCATTATTGACCTTTCTAGGCACACTCCCAACAATATTTTGAAACTCAGTTTTGGAAATTTGTGTCCATTTCTGCCTTGAGAATATTGCCATCTCAGAGGTAGATTTTGACCGTGGTCCCCTGTTCCTTAACTGTCGCGGTTTCCTTGGGTTCGTTTTGGGTCGGGTTAAAGAAATGTCTCATCTATATATTGATCCCCTTGCATGACAGAACGTGACAGGAAGTAACTTCTGTCCATTTTATGAAATTCAAAAGGGGATGGGAAGTTTTCAAAAATGTTCATCCTGGCATCAGTATTTAATTAACCATTAACGAAAGTTGAGGGTTCCACGAAAAAAAAACCCCAAACGAGAATATACCGTCTCTGAATTTGACGATTTATGCAATGCACTCAAGAAAAAGACTTCCCTTTTGTCATTTTTTCAAACTCAAGCTTGCCCATTTGACTGGAGAAGTGTTTTATATATCTCGATGCGTCATAAAACAACTTTCTAGTTGCTTTAAGTCCAGTTATCCAATGGACTGGGGGAGTGTTTTGTATAACTCGACGCTTCATAAAACAGCTTTCTAATTGTCCATCAGTTACGATATTTGCAAACGCGAAGAGGCCTTCTTTTGTGGATAATGTGATGTTTGCTGCAACTAAACTATGGATATTAAAGACGGACATTTCTTTTTACAAAGTATTGTAGCGGACTTAACCTCTGAAGCCTGTTTAAACTCATTTTAAATTACTTGAAATGGTTTTACTGTGATATCTTACACTTTAAGACACGCTGATGCCATTAAGTCACTTTAGAGGGACAAACAACAAGTGCAATTAGTGTCCCAACTCCCGTAATCTTTCTACAACCCCGAAAATTGGCTATGGCTTTAATTCAAACTTTCCAAGTTTATTTCTTTTCGAAACATCATCCTAATTTCACGCAGAACTAAAGAAGAAACCTCACCAGGTCAAGTGTAAGCAATGAAATGTAAAAAAAATTGAGATAGTCAGATTTCATGCAAATGAGGAAGTTGCATGATTTTTTTTTATATTTTTAATGGATTCTTCTTGCAAAAATAAGGAACTACTCAAAATTTGAGGCCGATCAAGAAATTTTTTGATTGCCAAAAAAATTTAAAAAAATCCCCTTTTTAAAAGCGCGCAAAAACCCTAAGAGTTTGGATGTGACGTCATCTTACAATAGGCATTGTTGAAAAGCAATGGAGTTGATAGTATTGTTGACGTCATCCTACAGTTTAAACAATAAACGTTTTCAGTCACGTGTTTTTTTCTCGACTTTTAAATTAAAATATTTAATTACCTGTACATTGAAAAATTGACTAGATATTTGATTTTACCATACAAAAAACCATACGGAACACTTGTTTGTTTTTGAAAATCTGACACATGCAACTTCCTTATTGTCTGGTGCCCAGTCCATTTTTGCAGTGTACAAACCCCTAGCTCGTTCGGTATGCTTTTCTGACCCCCCTAAGTGATTCTGAGTCATCTAGGTGATCCCTCCTACAAGTTATGAAACACAATTAACTGAAACACCCTGTAAAAACTCATGCATCAGGATAAGAGGTAGGGGAGAGTGGGGCACAGTTGCACAAAAAGTGCATTTCGGCATATTTCTCTGGATCTAGATGAGATATTGAAACAAACTCGGATTCAAATGAAAGTTAAGACCTTTCCCGATATTTTAGAACGATAATTGGTCGCATTCTTCTAGAATTTCTAACCTATATCATCAATCTAAAAAACGAGAAATTTCGTGCGAATGTGCCCCATGGGTGGGGCAGTTTCGCACACGTGTGGGGCACATTCGTACTTTGGTTTTAATTTTAAGATTTAGCATTAATATTAAAAAAAGTGCTGAATTCATTAAGTTCCAAGTGTAATAAAGGGAGGTTTGGAGATTCTTCCCCAGAAAAATATTTGGAAATTTGACCCTAAAACAGGGTTTTAACTTGTTTTGGACACCCAGTCCCATTTTTTGGGGGGGAGGTTCCCTTTTATCCCCTTTGATATCATATTTGAAACAGGTTATAATCTAACAAGATTCTTAAAAAACACTGCATTATTATCAAAGTGATGTATCAGTAAAAATTTACAACTTAGGAAATCCTTAAGAAAAATTATAGTTGAAAACACTGACTAAAACCGATAAAAGCGCGATCTGAGAGGTATCACTACTTATTAGGCGCTTAAGTTTTTTCTGCATCGTAATTATAATGTGAAAAGAAGCCAGCTTCAACTAGGTGCCGGAAAAACGGTACTTACGCGAAATATCGTTATTTTTCAATTTTTCCGTAGAATGCGATCCTAAACAACGGACTTGATGGCTTCCGGGAAGAACGGAACACTCCTCAAGCAACACGAAACTTATGCGTAAAATTAGCGAATTTTTCACTTTAAATTGTCATTTTTTTGGGAAATAATATGCAAAGTAAAAAATGTAGAAATTATGGGAGAAACTTCTCAGTTCTTTAAGGAATGGAACGTTTTCAGTGCGAATTTTAGCACGCTAAGCAAAAATATAGGAAATATAGGAGGCTTATCAAAATGTAGGAGAATATAGGAGGTCTGCGACCCCTGCAAACTGAGTGTTTGGAACAAACATTATCTGTTCTGAAAAGATCAAAAACTAGTGCTTGATCTCCACTTACAGATAATAATCTGAATTCAGTTTTAAGGATAACAAATTTGGAGCCGAATTTACAAAATCTAGAATATTCCAAACAGATGCCTCATTGAAAACGGGTAATTTTTCTTAATGTTTAGAAAAATCCTTAAAAGTATTTTTATGTGGCCCGCGAGATAAATTTTCACAAGCGAATTGGCCCTCGTGGAAAAAAGAGCACCACTGGAGTAGAGAGCCTGTATACGAGAGAGAGGCGACAGCCCGGTATAGCGCGCTGATTGGTCAACAGCGTTTTCTGTTCACCGCAGGTTTCCCTCCATAGGATTAGCGAGATAAGCGGCATGATACAGTTTGGACAGAATTTGATATTTAGACAGTTTTAACTGCGCGCAAGAATGCGCAGAGACGCTTTCAAGCGAGTTGTCGTCTCTCTCTCGTATACAGGCTCTCTACACTGGAGTAAGAGAGCCTGTCTGTTCGCCATAGGCGGTTCCCTCCATAGGATTAGCATGGGACGCGAGATAAGCAGCATGATACAGTTTGGACAGAATTTTGGAGAGAACTGGATGCGCAGAGACGCTTTTAAGCGAGTTGTCGCCTCTCTCTCGTATACAGGCTCTCTACACTGGAGTAAGAGAGCCTGTCTGTTCGCCATAGGCGGTTCCCTCCATAGGATTAGCATGGGACGCGAGATAAGCAGCATGATACAGTTTGGAAAGAATTTTGGAGAGAACTGGATGCGCAGAGACGCTTTTAAGCGAGTTGTCGCCTCTCTCTCGTATACAGGCTCTCTACACTGGAGTAAGAGAGCCTGTCTGTTCGCCATAGGCGGTTCCTTCCATAGGATTAGCATGGGACGCGAGATAAGCAGCATGATACAGTTTGGACAGAATTTTGGAGAGAACTGGATGCGCAGAGACGCTTTTAAGCGAGTTGTCGCCTCTCTCTCGTATACAGGCTCTCTACACTGGAGTAAGAGAGCCTGTCTGTTCGCCATAGGCGGTTCCCTCCATAGGATTACCATGGGACGCGAGATAAGCAGCATGATACAGTTTGGACAGAATTTTGGAGAGAACTGGATGCGCAGAGACGCTTTTAAGCGAGTTGTCGCCTCTCTCTCGTATACAGGCTCTCTACACTGGAGTAAGAGAGCCTGTCTGTTCGCCATAGGCGGTTCCCTCCATAGGATTAGCATGGGACGCGAGATAAGCAGCATGATACAGTTTGGAAAGAATTTTGGAGAGAACTGGATGCGCAGAGACGCTTTTAAGCGAGTTGTCGCCTCTCTCTCGTATACAGGCTCTCTACACTGGAGTAAGAGAGCCTGTCTGTTCGCCATAGGCGGTTCCTTCCATAGGATTAGCATGGGACGCGAGATAAGCAGCATGATACAGTTTGGACAGAATTTTGGAGAGAACTGGATGCGCAGAGACGCTTTTAAGCGAGTTGTCGCCTCTCTCTCGTATACAGGCTCTCTACACTGGAGTAAGAGAGCCTGTCTGTTCGCCATAGGCGGTTCCCTCCATAGGATTAGCATGGGACGCGAGATAAGCAGCATGATACAGTTTGGACAGAATTTTGGAGAGAACTGGATGCGCAGAGACGCTTTTAAGCGAGTTGTCGCCTCTCTCTCGTATACAGGCTCTCTACACTGGAGTAAGAGAGCCTGTCTGTTCGCCATAGGCGGTTCCCTCCATAGGATTAGCATGGGACGCGAGATAAGCAGCATGATACAGTTTGGACAGAATTTTGGAGAGAACTGGATGCGCAGAGACGCTTTTAAGCGAGTTGTCGCCTCTCTCTCGTATACAGGCTCTCTACACTGGAGTAAGAGAGCCTGTATACAATTTTCAATTTCAGCCAATTCAAATTTTTCATGTTAAAATCAGATGCAAGTGTTTATTCTAATCAAAAACAGATAGTATATAAATGAAACAGCCAAGCGTTGTAGGTAAATTAACGTTACAATTGTCCCTTGATCAACTCAGTATCGCGCGCGCAGATCGGTAAACAGGTTTTCTGTTCGCCACAGCCGGTTCCTTCCATATGATTAGCATTGGAGCGAGCCAAGCGGCATGATACAGTTTGGACAGAACTGGATGCGCAGAGACGTTTTGAGCGAGCTGTCGTCTCTCTCTCGTATACAGGCTCTCTAGTATACACTAGTATGTTCAGATACTATGTAAGCACCAAAATGGGGTTTTGAACCAAAAATATACTGCTTCACTGGAGTAAACTGAACTCACCGTCTTCTAGGGGGGCTGAAGCATCGTCGAGGGGCGTGGCCCGAGGGAACAGCCGACGATCCACGAAGAACGGCTGCAAAGAAAAACGATATTAAGTCATGCATTGCGTAACAGGGTTTGTACGGAAGAGTAAAATTAAGTACAACCAAACCTGTTTTTGTGCGAGGAATAGGGACCGCACAAAAAATCGAATAAAAAAAATTCGCACCAAACTTAGTGAGTAGCTATAAAAAATAGTTTTCGCAGCACATTTAAAAAATCATTTTTTAAAATTTTATTTATTATTTATTTTATTTTATTTAAAATTTTATTTATTGTATTAATTTAACGTAATTTATCAGTCACCAGAACGGGATATAGTCCCCTTGGTGATGAATATGTTCTTATTTGAAGATTCTTATAACTATTTATGCGTGTCAATAAAGTTATTATTATTATTATTATGCGGTGAATAAGGACCGCATAAAAAAGTTTCACGTAGGACCGTAGCGAAAATCCCTCAGTATAGCTGAATTGAAAAACTCTTTAGGGGTCATCCATAAATTACGTGAGGTGTTTGTTCCTAAATCTGGACCCCCCCCCCTCCCCCCTTGGTGAGATTTAGTGAGATTTTGCTGGACCCCCCCCCTCCCCCCCAAGTGAGATTTACCTACAACCTTTAAAAATAATTTTCTATCCAATTCGTTTGCATTTTGAGGAAAAGAACATTATTCCGCCTAAAAATCACCACAGTATCTTATCTGTGGGTATTATTCCTTTCTCAAACTTAAAAAAAATCGTTTAATTTCGAACTTAAAAAGTTGACGTGAGTTTTTCACAGACCCCCCCTCCCCCCTTGGTGAGATTTGGTGAGATTTTTCCGAACCCCTCCCCCCCCTTTTTGACCTCACGTAATTTATGGATGCCCCCTTATGTTCGGACCGTAACGCAATCCCCATCCTACAGCTGAATTGAGAAACCGTTTCTATACCTACCGTATATATTTTTTTCAGTTACCATGTAGTTGGCGACGACTGTTGTTTCATGAGACCCATGTAGGTCTCGGAAGCCAGACATACGAGATTTTTTTTCTAATTTGAAATTTTCATACACCACACAAAAAAGTCGAAGGGAAAAATCGCACAAATAAAAAATAGCACACAAAAGGTTCGCACAAAAACAGGTTTGAGTATACTTTCTAAGGACATTTGGAAAATTTATTTCTTAAATGAAACTGTAAATAAAATACTTTTAACGACTTATCAAGAATATGTTAATACATTTTCCTTTCATTGATAGAAACAACATTCATTCGTTTACATACTTGGTTAAGAGTAATAGTGTGTCCCAGTGGCAATCAGGGTTGGCTGGATTGGACCCAATGGGTTTTTTCAATAAAACCCATGTGAAAAAACCCACATTTTGGACCCACTTTTGGGTTTAAAAAAATCAATATTTTGGAAGTTTTAATAAGAACACGACGAAATAACTTATAAAGAACTACAGTTGAGTGGTTTTTTTTTCAAATTTAAGACGTTTAAGTTCAAACTAGTTATAAAAAACTAAGGAGGAATTTTTAGATTTAAGGGATTTTTTAAAAAGTTAAATAGGTTCTTTCATTATTCAGTGGGATTTTTTCATTATTGAATAGGTTTTTTCAAAGTTTAGGATTATTTTTTTACATTTTAGTGGGTTTTTTTTCAAAGTATAAAAAGTTTCAACTTTGAAAAAACCCATTTAACTATAGAAAAACTGACATTATTATTTTGACAGAACACATTTAACACAGAAAGAACCCACTAAAATTTGAAAAAAAACCCCACTTACTATAGATAGAAAACTTATATTTTTGAAAAAAACCCATACTTTTTTCGAAACCCCCCCCAGTTTTTATGGGTTTTTCAGGGTTTTATTGAAAAAACCCGAAAAAAAACGTTTTTTTTTAAACCCGGGCTTTTGCCCACCCTGGTGGCAACTAAAATTTATTTCGGGAGAGGCCCAAATATTCTCTAAAAAGTTGGTCATAATCAGAGATTTAAAACTAGATTTTAGCAATGAAGAACCAACCTTTTTCCTCAGTCCCATACCTTTTTTTAAAAAATTCTGTCTTAAGGAACTGGCGAATATTTTTGGAAATTTGACCCTAAAAAACAGGTTTTCACCTAGTTTCTGTACACATAGTCCGGGGACGTCCCTCTTTATATACGCCCATGAAGTGTCCCAATAAGTAGCAAAATTGAAATAAGTGTTCAGCTGCAAAAGCTGTGACTAATCCTGCTGCGGTCAAAGTACTGAAAAGTAAAGTACTCTAATGATGAGTAAATTAAGGACTTTAAGGGCCCTTTTGCAAGGACTATAGGGCGATCTAAGGAGTTAATAAGGACTTTTAAGAACTGTGCTCACACCCTGCCGTAAGGTCGAAAAGGGGGGTTAAGTGTTTTTCAAATTTCAGTGGGGTTTTTTCGTTATCGAATAGGTTTTTTTCAAAATTTAAAGATGTTTAAAGTTTGAAAAACACACTTTTACAATGGAAAAAGTGATATTATTTTGACAGAACACATTTAACATACATTGAACCCACTTAATTTTTAAAAAAAAACACTTTTTCTGAAAAAACTCAGTTTTATATGGGTTTTTTCAGGGTTTTATTGAAATAACCCCAAACCACTTGGGATTTTTCGAAAAACCATAAAAAACCCCCCATATAAAACTGTTTTTTTTCGGAATTTGGAAAAGTGTGGTTTTTTCAAAATTTAGTGGTTTTCTACCGTATAGTAAGTGGGTTTTTTTCAAATTTTAGTGAGTTCTTTCTATGTTAAAAGTGTTCTGTCAAAATAATGTCAGTTTTTCTATAGTTAAATGGGTTTTTTCAAAGTTGAAACTTTTTATACTTTGAAAAAACCCACTGAAATGGTAAAAACACCCCATAATTACTGAAACCTGGCTTAAATTTTGAAAAAACTTACTCAACTGCAGTTCTTTGTATGTTATTTCGTCGTGTTCATATTAAAACTGCCAAAGTCTTGATTTTTTTGAAAAAACCCAATAATGGGTCCTAAATGTGGTTTTTTTCACAAGGTTTTTTTTTGAAAAAACCCATTGGGTCCAATCCAGCCAACCCTGGTATTTGCCAACCCTGGTGTGGTCACCATGAAGTAGAGCGATCAAACAGACCTTCTAAAAACAAACTAAGCCTTCTTCCTCAATAGAGCAGATGATCCAACAAACAGGTGGTTGTTGCGTGCCATCATATCTTCCTGGTGTGGGGCTTATAAAGGGGGAGGGAAGGGATCTCGTATAGCTAATACAACCATGATGAAGATGAATACCAGCTTGTTCCTGTTGTTGGCAACACTGATCGCAGTGGTCAGCGCAGGGCATCTACACGAGTGCAAGGGAGATAAGCCCAAGCTCAAGGCCGCCGCAAAGGGTAAGTTCTATACTCTGTACATTTAGAATCGGCGATTGAAAAGCCACGTGATTTCCCCAGTCTCCCCACCTTTCCCCTGTGCGTTGCCATGGTTTCCACCTGTCTGTGTAATTAGAACACCTGTAATTGTAACTGTGTAATTAGAAGGTTGAAAAGTCACGTGATTTCCCCAGTCTCTCCGCATATTCACAGATCCTGCAAGGTTTTTATACTTTGATAACAATGCGCATGCGTATGGACTTTATTTTTGCTGTTTTTTGGAAATTTTAATAAAATATTAACTGGGGATAGAACCCACGAACAGCCGCATGCTACGCAGGCACCCTACCACTGCTCCAGCGGGGATTCAATAACTTAAAAATATTAGATGTTATTTCTTTGTGACGCATGCGCATTATATCAAAGTATAAAAACCTTGCAGGATTTGTGAATAAGCAGTCTTTCTCTGCATCCCCACCTTTCCCCTGTGCGTTGCCATGGTTTCCATCAGTCTTATTTTTTCCCCACATCACGCCGAGCCCACAACCGCCAGAGATTGTCATTGAATTTAAAACACTTTTTTCGTTATAAAACAAAAACTAATAAATCACAGTAAAAGTACAAAATTTCAAACAAATATACAATTATTTTTTTCAAAAAGATAGTAGTTTCGTTTTTTAAAAAATTCGAATTAGTTTTATAATTATTAAGATTCAAAGTTTCAATTTAATTTCCCGCCCTGCTTTAGCTGATGTGCAACTCATGACGTCCAACCGCCTATTTTAATTATAGTGATGGGCGATTCAGCTCTTTTGCAAGATCAGATCTGAGTAACTCACTCACCTTAAGGAGTCAACTCTTCAAAGTAACTCCCAAAATCTGTATCGAAAGCGTATAACTATAAAGAAATATCGAAAAGTTTGGAGCATCCTAATAACTTTTTTGGCCTATTTTCGGCAAAAAAACCCATATTTCATTCTTAAAGCCATGACATCATGGCAAAACCACCAATTTTTGTAAATAAAGAGAATATATAATATTAATTGTTGTAGGTATAACATCGATTGTTGTAGGTCAAAATTGATTGTTGTAGTATAAACATAAAAAAACATTACTACATACACATAAAAGGGTTCCAAGTAATACAGACAAATTATAAACAAATTTGTTTCACTAATTAGCAATAAGTATTTTGATAATTAATTAGTATTATACATCAGGAATCGAATCTTATAAATCGTGCTTTTTTTTCTGATTAATACAGATAATTATTAACAATTTTTCACTAATTAATTAGTATTTTCATTATTACTTAATATTTTGCTGGTTATTAATTAAATTAATAATAATTACTAATTATCTTTGATTTGTGACTGAAAAAGATAAGTTCGATTCTACTTTTTCGATACTTCATGGAATCGAATCCAAGAATCGAAATAATCGATTCTGGAACCGGATCGAACGATTTTTTAGATCCCTAGGTAAGAGAGGGGGAACTAAGGGATCAACAAATCTTTCGATTTCATTCCTTAGGGCCAGTATCGAAAAAGTACAATCGAACTTATCTATTTCAACACAAATAAAGGATAATTATTAATTTAATAGATACCTACAAAATATTAATTAACCATCAAAATACTGATTAATTAGAGAACAATATTGTTAATAAACATGTTAAAGAGGGATTTTAAGCTATTTTTACCTAGATTTTTTTTCATGTTTTTTTACCCATAAAAATAAATATGTTTAAAAGTAGTCAAGGCCCAATTTACTCTAATAACATCCCTAGAATTCCCAGAGGGCGTTACCGCTCACTTTGGGAACGACTGCTGTAAATATTTGGTGGTTATTCTTGGACGAAAATTTTTGGAATCTTTCCCTTTTTTAAACTGCACATTCAAATTTTCTCATCATTAACTGTCTTCCAGAAATCATCGACGGTGGAGAGGCTCCCGCATGCTTCAAAGATCTAGAGGTAAGTACAGTTGCATCGTTTCGCTACAATATTTTCCACTTATTTTACATGAAAAAAAAAACATTAATTCTACCAAGGCTTACTACAGAGTGTTTCAGATAAGTGTTTCATAGGGGGGGATAGTAGACACCTAGACGAGTCAGAATCACATAGGATTTGGGGGTCCCAGACCAAATCCCAGGGTGTGAGAAATGAAGAGACATCCCAAAAAAATTATGGAAAAATTCAATTTGTAGAACTACTATCGGTAAACTATTGGTATTCCCCACCCTACAGCTAATTGAGAAACCGTTTATAATTTGAAATTTTCATACACCGCACAAAACAAATCGAAGGAAAAAATCGCACAAAAAAAGTCGCACAAAAACAGGTTTGAGTGTATCTTACAAGCGTTTTTTGCGTACGCAAACAGTTTTCTAGAGCTGTTTCTAAACAAAAACAGCTGTTTGCCACACAAAAAACAAACTTTAACAGGGGATCTCAAGCGTTTAATATTGATTGTATTTACGTGGAATTTTGGACTTAAGGGTTTTGAACTATAATCTTTTAGGTTATTAAATCAAAAAGAAAGGATTTCGAAATACAAAATAAGGTTTTGGCAGAGTTTTCACATTTTTTTGTGGTTTTTTAACTTTTTTCAAGATAAAACAAATTTTAAAGTGAAAACTTTTAAGATAATTTTTAAGATCATATTAAACCATCATTTTTGAAACCATAATTAAAATTTTACCAATAGTAGTTCTTCTACAAATTGAGTTTTTCAATAATTTTCTTTGACGTGTCGCTCCAATTTTTACTCCCTGGGATTTGGTCTGGGACAACCAAATCCTATGTGATTCTGACTCGTCTACTATCCTCCCTAGAAGTTATGAAACACTCTGTATCGATACTATACAGGTTAACCGAGTTTCGAATTATGAAGAACATTTGACAACTTTTTCCGCTAGGACATACAGGGGAGGTGGTCTCCAAACCCGAGAATAGCGTTAACTGTGGGCCGACTACATAAACATACTCGAGGTTAAAAACTAGGGGCGGCTCGTTCAAAATTATGTTTTGAATGCATGGGACCCACAGTGGAAATTGACACCTTTTATGATTGGATTAAAACCATCGTTCGATTCCGGCCATACAATTAAATCACAATTATTTTTAGTTATAGAAAAGAGATAAAAGTACATTTAGGAAATTTATAAAAGATGCAAATCGTTGAAAATAAATAAGCTTTTTTGTAATCATAGTAAACAGCTTTTTAGCATCTCATTAGCATATACAGGGAGGTACTTTAAGGGGTGGTAGAGGGGACAAGCATATTTCGAATTGGAAAGAGGGGTCGCAGATGCACCGTTAAAGAGCTAGAACCCCTAATGTTGTGCGAGGGCGTTAGAAAAGGCGGTTTTCCTAAGGCCCGTTTTATGATGCAAAACATAATAGAATGAAAAATAATAGAATATTGCATGAGGTACAGCAGTATCCATACTACTTCCATCATAAATTTGAACAATATTGGACTACTTGTAATAACATATAAAACGTGCAATATTTGCTGTCTTAGTGTAATGGTATTTTTTTGAACCAACTACCATAAACTTCAACTGAAGTTGCTGTCTAGTATAGTTATGTCCAATGAAATACACCCTGATGGATAAACTGTTGCTTTTCTAGCTGGACCAATTCGAATGCGACGACGACGAAGAAAAGGACAAAGAGATGCATGTGAGTAGACACACCGACCTGCTGCTTCTGGGATTAAAACGATTATTATAGACTAACTAGGGGTTAAAACGAATTTAAACACCTTTTGTGCTGCGATCGGAATAGGGTTGAAAAGTGCTCTAAGAATATGAAGTATAAACATGTAAATAAATTAGAATGCATGGGGGCCGTTCAAATATTACGTAAGCATTTTTTTGGTCATTTTTAACCTCCCTTGTCAGCAAAGATAAGCAAACCTCAAAACCCCCCACCATAATTACGTAAGAAACTGCCGGACCCCCCTCCCCCCAAAATTTTGACATCCCTTTTTAGAAGGTACTGTTTTTTTCTCCTTGAAAATTAGGTGACTGATCCAAGGAGCTGTCCTTTTTGGGTGTAACCCTAAGGGTTCAAAAATGAGTCGAAACACTACTTTTCGGGGTTAAAATTTTAAAATGTTTGGGGGTCCATCCCCAGAAAAAAAAGTGCTTACGTCAGATTTCCCAATTCATTTTTTGTTAAATTTATTTTTGGTTGAGTTTTGAAATTATTTATGCAAGAAACAAGAGATTTTCGAAAATGCAGTATCTTACGTAAGCATCACTCATATCCTCCCTTGTCAGGAAAAATAAGCAAAGAGCAAACCCCCTTCCCCCCTTAGGTGCATTTGAACGGCCCCATGCAACCACTGGACAACAATGCATTCAAATTTATTTACATGTGATTACTTGATAGAATTCTATTTTTGTATTAAGCAGCTTTATGGGCGCTGGTACAGTATGTAATATTTCAGATTTGTAATTTTAAAATTGATTTTTTCATGCGTGAAATATGTTTCGAAGTGTTCTTAGAAAAACACCATAAGTAGGGCCTGTTTAAAAGAAAGTTGGGTCCATTTTCTGACCCATCACATCATATTCCATTGTCACCCTCCCCCAGGGTTGTTACGTTTTAAACACTTTGTTTAAAACAAAGCAAAAAAAACCTCGTTTAAAATACATATATTTTTTAGCAAGTTGCTCCCTTTATTAAGACAACAAACTCACCATTTTCAAGTGTGAATCACTCTGAGATTAAAAAGATGGTGTCAAGTATAAGGCTTGGGTACAAACCACCCCAAATCGCTATGACATCAGTACATTACTTGATAAAGCGCACGATGTTATGAAGAAAACTTGCAAAAATCTTTTAAATGAACGGACTGTTTGGGGTGTACTTAAAAAGTATATAGCTTTATTAATCTAATTTCAATTTGAAAAATCAAATTTAAATTTTTGAAAATCATGGGTTTTCTTAGCATTTCTTTGTCGAGGGTAAAAAAACACAAATAAAACATGTTTTTTTCAAACACTGCCATCCATAAAGTATTTTAGCGGACACTATTACAGGGTTATATCTAGCATAGTAAAATTCAGGAGCCTTTAAAGTTCAAGGAGTAAAAATCAGGAGGGAATGTGAATTAAAACAACTTTGCACATGTTACAAGTAGAAAATGAGTTCAGAATGAGGTTAGAATTTACTAACATTTTCACGGAAAACTTCATTGAATTAAAAAAACAATTCAAATCTACAAATAAAACTTACACTTGGATAGATGTTTTCGGGAGTTTATCTTGTTTAAAAACGGATTTTTTTCCATTTAAAGTCAGAAATTGAAATTTTAAAAAGTCAATCTCATCCCTGTTTTTTGCAGAAAAAATTCAAGAAGTGGATTAAGGAGCAAGATGAAGACAAACAGAAGGCGGTCATGGTGAGTAACCATCTGTTGCGAAAACAAAATAAATTAACCTTATTTCCTTATCAATGTCATCTTACAAATACAAATCAAGTCGACCAACTACAGGCGTAAGCCCAGCAAGGTTGGTCCAGTCATTTTAACCCAAACTATACCGGAATCCCAGTATCTGTCAATTTTCCTCTTCAACTCGTTTACCCCACTTGAATTTACAATTGTTTCAGGCAACCATCAATCCACTACCCTATTAAAGAAATAATCCCTTCCTACAATCCGTCTTAAATTTTCCTTTATTCAATTTGAAATTGTGACCCCTTGTTCCCGTATTGAAATCTAGTCCCTCTGTGTCCCCTTGCTTTATCATTTTAAAAAAGTTGAATCAAATCCCCTCTAATTCTTCTTTTCTCTAGAGTGAACGCTTCTTTAATCTTCCCTCATAACTTAAACTGGATATACCCTTGACCGCTGAACCCTTTCAATTGAATCAGTATCTTTTATTAAGTATGGAGACCAAAACTGAACAGCATACTCTAGATGAGGTCTTTAAACATTGATTTTAAACAATGATTTCAAAAAGTGATGGTTGTTTTTCATTTTAAGGCAGAAATAGATCTGACGTCATTTATAATCCTTTAAAAAAGGAATTGTAGATATTTATTTTAAAGCCCGCTCATTTTCAAAAATAAATTCCCGGACTTTTCCAGGTCAATTATTAAAATCTTTCGGTAAAAAAACCCTAGCAATTCACTGCATTTTTCGGATACTTCTTGCATTTTTAAACACATAATTTCAAATAAATTGACTACTTTTTCACTTACTAGAGCCAAAATGGAAGCCCCAGTGGCTCAGTGGTAGTGATTCGCGCTTCCACACCACAGGCCCAGGGTTCAATTCCCGGGCTGGGCAAGGTCCACTCAGCCATTCATCCCTTCAGTGGGTCGATAAAATGAGGACCAAGCGTGCTTGGGAACTAAACACTGGGGGTCTTGCGTTAGATTGACCACCTAACCGGGACACATGCCTAACACCTTGCACCCCAGGGCCCACGGTCACGAAAACGAAAATGGGCATCGTAGGCCTTGGCCCACTAGGGCTGTTGCACCAATGAGTTTAGTTTTTTTTTTAGAGCCAAAATGGATAACAGCAGTCAAGTGTTTTTCAAATCTTAATGTGTTCAGAATGACCTAAAACCTCCAAAAAATGCTTTCATTTGCTTTTTAAAGCCCTAAATTTTAAGTTATTTTCAATTAAAAACAGCCTCTTTTGTGTCTGAGCTGAAACAGCTTGTGACGTGAAATGTGCTCTGTTCCCGCATGTTGCTATAATCCCGCTTTCAAAAAATTAGCACTAGTTTTTTTACAGACTAGTGTATCGATGAAAACGGTGTTTCCCACATTTCCACTGGCACATGTGACGTCACATTGTTAGGAGCTTTCTGTATTAAAAAATGTCATAATTACCTTTAAAAAATTTGTGGGGAAAGACAAGCGTATTTTTGGAATCAGGAGAGAATTTTTAATAAATTAAAATTGAATATTTAGAATTTTAAGATCTGTTGCAATTCTCCATTGACACGCAAACATTAAAAATTTTCATTTTCAAGGTATTTTTTATGATTTTCCAGGATTTTGGCCAAAATTAGCAATTTTCCCTGACTTTTTAGGTGACTTTTCCAGGTTTTGTTTAAAATATGGAATGAACTAAATGTTTTTTGAAACTCGTCAAGTCGATTTTTGGAATTAGATGTACATTTCCTTTACTGAAAAAATGAATTTTTTTTCCTGTTTACAAAAAATGATGGTATCGTTTTATGCAGTGGATAGCTTGACCTTTGGACTAAAAATATGACAGGTTTAAAATTCACGTTCAATTAGCTTAAAAATGAGTACAAAAATCTTAATAGTAAAGATGACATTGTTTTTACAAAGTATTTACGTTGATTCTTAAGTCTTTCAGTTTAGATTTAATCCTTTATGTCCCAAATTATGTTTTTCAGAAAAATTGTGCTCTATATTTTTTATAGTACGTTATACCAATTAGGTATTAAGTATATAAGCTTCATATTAACCCTATAGTAGCATAGCTCATCCAAAATATGTCTAGTTTACGTAACTGCCACTAGAAGTAAACGAAATTTGGCCCTACATGACGAAAATTAGATGAATCTTGAACATTAGTGGTGCTTGGACAGTGGGACTCTTACAAGTCCCGTCGGACATAGGGTTCAGTAAATGAATTAGATTTTCGATAGAACACTCTTAAAACGATTGTATGAAAATTGATTAAAAAGTACTCAAAAAGGCTCCGATCCAATAAGTACTCAAATTTGAATACATGAATATACTCATTTCTGTGCATACTCAAAAATGAAACATGGTGAGCTCATTTATGAGTTCAAGCTCATGATGTTTCATTTTTGAGTATGCACATTTTCAGAAATGAGTATATATTCATGTATTCAAATTTGAGTACTTATTGGATCGGAGCCTTTTTGAGTACTCTTTACTCAGTTTTGATACAATCGTTTTAAGAGTGAAAGATTTATGAAAAAGATGATTTATTTTTGCATGATCGTTTGTTTATAGGATTGCATGATCCAGTTGGGCGGTCAGGTGATAGAGAAGGTGGGTGAAGAGCTCTCTCAAGAGTGCAAAGACAAAATCGAAGAGGCCAAGGAGAAGATACTTGAGATGATGGAAGAATCTGCAGAATAATCTCAACTCTTTCTTCTTTAGGAAAATAATAAAATGTGTGTCTCGATTAGCTGTGTGTTTCTTGTTTTTATTATCGTCTTACTTAACCCTCTCGCCACCCTGGGCCTCATATGAGGCTCCTACTTATGAGCTCAATTTTTGTATGATGTAAACACGCAAATTTATTTCCTTTTCATCAGTGAATTCACTGATTCATGTCGATCACATATGAGACTTCTACCTACATGGTTTCTGAATTCGTTCCTAAATGGCAGCAAGATGATTTATACCTCAATGATTACATTTTAAGCTGTGATGCTTGTGAAGAGAAAATACTAGCTAGATACTAGCTTCTGTAGAACATTTTTTATAGGTTGCTAGATATTTTCTTATATCGTAACCTTCTGATATTATGATCATGTCTTTTAATAAGTTCTAAACCAAGTATTTTCTGTTAAAATGAAAAAAATATGGCCTCATATTAGACTCATAAAAATAACTAGGAAGGAGTGCACACAAGAAAAAAAATTTTTTCAAGACAAATTATAGGGTCATTTTGGATGTCTTTCTCTCTTCTTCTCTTTCAACAACAACAGTTACAGTCAACTCTTTCTTCTTTAGGAAAATAATAATATGTGTGTCTCGATTAGCAGTGTGTTTCTTGTTTTTATCGTCTAAATACAGGGCGTTTCAAATAAGAGTTTCATAACTTCTACACCAGTGTTTCCCGACCTTTTTCGGTTCATGCCCCACCAAAGCCTTTCTAAATTTTCCATGTCCCCCCCGGTCTCAGTGGCATATACAGAAATATATTTTGAGAGGGGGCCAACATTATTTCTTAGCCCCTCCCTCCTATGTATATTTAATAAGTCTAATGAAGCTTTTCAGAACATTTTTAGCTAGAATTTGCATGCAAAAGAACTAAATCAAGTTATGAGTAATCAAGTTCTAAGCACAAAGGGGGATCTGGGGGTCCTTCCCGAGCAAATTTTTGGAAATTTGACTCTAGGATGCAGATTTTTAACTAGTTTGGTACCTCTAGTTGGGAAATTTTTAGGTTAAATTTGCATTTTGATGAACCTAATGAAAAAAAGTTTCATATATAAGCGTTCTAAAAACAAAGAGATCTTGGGTCCTCCCCCAGAAAAGGTTTGGACATTAGACTCTAAAAACAGGGTTTCAACTTGGTTTTGATACATACTGGTCCGAATTTCAGACATACATTTTCAGAGAGGATAATAGGATCAGATTTTGATAAACTTTTTTTTAAAAAGTTTTTTTTTAATTTTCCCCCTGGATTGGCTCCACCTGGGGGGCAATTTGGTTGAAAATTTTCTAACTGCCCCCCTAGAAAAAGGTATTGCGCCCCACGTTGGGAAACACTGTTCTACAGTGTAAAAAATTCCGTTAAATTTACGGTTTTATACAGGCAGGTTGGGTTGGTTGTGCAAAACCGTAAAATTTACAAAGTTAATCCCCGTAACCACAACGGTGTTTTAATATTTTGTTCCACTTTTTGTAGGTACAAAAAAAACGGTTAAGGATTTACTTTGTAATTTTTAAGGTTTTGCACAATCTGAAAGCAAGGGGTTCAAAATCTGGAATGCTTAGAATTCCTTACAATGGAAAATTGCGCAGTCAAATTTTTTTAAAATCTCAATGTGTTCAGAATGGCCTAAAACCTCCAAAAAATGTTTTCATTTGCTTTTCAAAGCCCTCAATTTTAAGTTATTTTCAATTAAAAACAGCCCCTTTTGTGTCTGAGCTGAAACAGCTTGTGACGTGAAATGTGCTTTGTTCCCGCTTGTTGCTATAATCCCGCTTTCAAACAATGAGCACTAGTTTTTTTTTACAGACTAGTGTATCGATGAAAACGGTGTTTCCCACATTTCCACGGGCACATGTGACGTCACATTGTTAGGAGCTTTCTGTATTAAAATATGTCATAATTACCTTAAAAAAAGTTTTTGTGGGGAAAGACAAGCGTATTTTTGGAATCAGGAGAGAATTTTTAATAAATTAAAATTGAATATTTAAAATTTTAAGATTTGCTGCAATTCTCCATTGGCTGGTAAACACTTTTCTAAATTTAATTTTTCCTATAGTTAATTTTTAAATAAATAAAAACTACACGCTCAGTAAGTAGCTCTGCGCATTACGTCAGGGTTGCGGAACACGTCATTGTTCGGAAGCAGAGGGGGGGGAATTTGAGCAGTCGATTGGTTGCAGTAGTTCGAGTGAGCGGCGGCTCCTTTGTACTTCGCTACTGTGACGTCACGCCTAGTCACGCACAATTTTTCTCGACTTTTAAATCAGGATTGTAAATTAGTGTTTTAAAAAAATCTGAAAAAATTAAAGAATGGTTATTTAGAGCCTGCATGATTATTTTTTACAAAGTCTAGGATAGGAGGGAATCAAAATCAGATTTTAACCTCAGAAATTCGTTTTATAATTGTGATCGTATGAATTTATGTACTGGTGAATTTATTTATACTTCGTCTAGAATGGCAACAATAATTACCATGGAAACGTGGTTGTTGGGTTTTTGTACTTCTCGTCTCCATAGCAGAATAAAGGATATGATTTAATTTAGAATATTAGTTTAAGTTTAAATAAATTGAAGGAGTTTTAAGGAGTAAGATTAAAGATCAAGGAGTTAACATAGTGCTGGAAAATGAAAATTGTTTATAAGGAGATCTTGAGGAGTTACGGATTTCTGTCGGCTCATGCCAGGTCGCCACATTAAAACGCTGCCTGTGTTATAATTTCTCTACGCATAGCAACTGAGCATTTAATGCTGTGAACAAAGCATAAAAGTTCTTTAACTGTCGGTTTTTAAGTATATTTTTTAGAAAAAACTTCCTAAAGTTAAAAAATGGAATAAGTTTATCAATTTTTTTCAACTGTAAGATATTATAGGCAAAGTCCTTGTGGTAAAGGTAAAACACCGGTTAATCCACAATAAATAATTAAAATAAGCATACAATTGTTTCGGGGTGCTAAAAAATGGTGAAAGAACAGACCCAATATATGTTACGGGCAAAGTGATTAAGTGGGCATTATTAATAATGCCCGGGCAATGTGATAAATTCGACGAAATTTATGAATGAAATTGATCACTTTGCCCGCTTCCACTCTGGGCATTATTAATAACGCCCAATGAGGAAGTTGCATGATTTTTTAATTTTTTTAATCGATTCCTCTTGCAAAAATAAGCAACTACCCAAAATTTGAGGCCGATCGAGAAATTTTTTGATTGCCAAAAAAATTAACAAAAATCCCCTTTTTAAAAGCACGCGAAAACGCCAAGAGTTTGGATGTGACGTCATCTTATACTAAACATTGTTGTAAAGCAATGGCGTTGATGGTGTTATTGTTGACGTCATCTTATAGTTTAAACAATAAGCGTTTTCAGTCACGTGTTTTTTTTTCTCGACTTTTAAATTAAAATATGTAATTACCTGTACATTGAAAAACTGACTAGATATTTGATTTTACCATACAAAAAACCATACGGAACACTTGTTTGTTTTTGAAAATCAGACACATGCAACTTCCTTATTGATCACTTTGCCCGTAACACATGCGCACACCTCAGCATGGAAACAAGGGAAGAAATTACAGATAAAATTTAAATGTCGAAAAAACTATTGAAGTATGAGGAAACATGGTTCCTAAAATATTTATGATTTCCAAACCGGAGAAAGAAAAGTATTTAACCCTTTCGCACCGGCTGGGACATATGCTGTCCCAGATTTTCTCTTGCCCAAGAGATTTTCGAAAATGTACACATAATTTTTTTGAAATTATTTATGCAAGAAACAAGATATTTCGGAAAATTCTTACGTAAGCATCCCCCCTTGTCAGCAAAAATAAGCAAAGAGCAAACCCTTAGGTGCTTACGTAATATTTGAACGGCCCCTTAGTGACTGGAAAGGTTTAACCCTTTCGCACCGGCTGGAACATATGCTGTCCCACGGAAAAATTTTTAAATTATGTCCCAGTTGCTGAAAAGGAACAGAATAAAATGCACCTTTGTGCCACATCATGTTCTAATGGATGTCTCATCGCAGTTGCCCCGCTCAAACAAGTGTAAAATTTGCACTTTTCTGATTCCCTTGCCTTCGTATTGAATGGGTTTATGTAAGAATTCAGAGTGTTTGTGTTAATATGCTTCAAAAAAAATCTAAGATTACAGTTAAACCATAATTTTAATTTTTCTTCTCCCTATTAAAAATTTCAACTCTTCGTACAGAAGTGTAGAGAGTAAAATTAAGTACTTTCTAAGGACATTTTGAAAAATTTTAATGACCTTCCTGAGTGAAATTTATAGTTAAGTTGTAAAAAGGTTAAGTTGTATAATTCTTAATATAATCCTCTTTCATATAGATAGGAATATCTCTATTCTAAAAAAAAGTTTTTGGTGAACGGTTTCCAGAAAAAGGCTTTTTAATTACTCATCCGTATAACATGTTGTTGGTATCAAACTGTCCGGATTCTTTTGAAGATGTGCAATAAGCCCTTAGAATATCTAAAAAAATTTCCAGATTTAAAATATTTCCACTTTTTTAGATTACGAATAAGGTCGAAGTTACAAAGCAAGTACTATCAAACAACTTAGGCATCCAATCACAACGAACAATGAACGCCATTATTATAATGAAACCTGAAACAAATTTTTCCACTTTTTCAAAATGTGCTTTAGCCTTTATTTACCGCATTATGATTCGCTGCAATTTTTTTCGCGCAAATACTTTTTTTGAGTCACTAAATTGAAAATTAAGGGATATACATAAATAAAATAATCATCTTTGGAAAATTGAATCCGCTAGAGCTAATTACTTAAATTGATACTTTTGGGTACTGTCAGTACACGGAGTGCTAAAATATTCTCACAATACAAGAAAAACATAGCTTTTTTTATGGCAGTCTTAAAAAATAATACACTTAACTTTTGACTTTAACTACTTTTTTGCGGGAAAAAAATGACAATCATGTGAATCCGATCGAAATGGCAGCTAAACTTACAACTTCAGTTAAATCTATTCCCATTTCCCGCTAAAATACTCATCATAGAACCTTCGCTGCTTTTTATCCTGGAAGAGGATAACTGAAAGAGTGTTCATGCAAATTATCGTCAATATATTCGCAAGGATGGTTATTCTATGTAATTTTAAAGTTGGCGGTACTTGTAAGTACCGTCGGTAAATAAAGGGTTAGAGTACTTTACAAATTATATAGCATTAAATTAGAGATAAAAAATATTCTAAAAACTTACAGAGTTACGATATTTCAATCTAAAATTACACACATTTTCTCTGAAATTTATAAGTAATTTTTAGTCCGATAATCGAAATTAATTGTAAACATTGAGTGTCCGGTAGGTTTTGTCTTTTATTATTTTAAATGGCTTTCAATGGTATTGTTTAACAAGTCTGGGTTTAAAAAAATATGAATGATAAAACACTAGGGATACTAATGAGTTACTAGATATACAAAATTGAATTTAAATGATTCCTTGATGGATTTTTTTTTCAGAATGTTGATTACTGATAATTATTAATAGATGTGTTGGATATATTTTGTAAGGAAAACACTTTGATTAAATTATTGATTCGAGTTAATAAATATTCAAACTTTCAAGATAGTGTTATTCATGGATATGACTTGTGGCGTATTTTTAAAAAGTTGGTTGTGACGTTTCTTCTGCTTTTTGTTAATCTATATATATAATTCTCTAACGTAACGCCCAGATTTCGCTGTATTTCTTTTCCTCGGTTGGCAACAATCAGTTTGTTTAAAAAATGAGTGCATTGTTTTTATTTAAATTTTTCCGATTTCCGTCGCTAATGATATTTGCTGTTCAAATGTGTTAAAAGGGATTAAATGTTACTATTTTAATGTATTTTGATTGTAAAATTAGTGCGTATTGAACTTTTTTAGGCGTGAAAATAAAACGTTAATTTTTGAAAAGCGATTGGTAAAGTTTGTTAACACCACATACTGCTGTTTGGATTTTGCCGATGAAATCAACGAAATCATCTCATCAGACAAGATTCAGAGAGGTTTAAATCTTAATGATTGTAACAATCTGTAACACTAACGAAATATTTTAGGTATTATACAACGGGTCGAGATGGAGAGCAAACACGTTCTCCACTAACATGTTCGAAAATTTCTTTACCAATAATAGAGATGAATAGCCCCTCCAAATCTGCATGCTAGGCTAACGATGTTAGTAACCGCTTAGCGAGCGAAGCGAGTATAAGATTGCGAAGCAATCTTAGGGGAACTGCATCAGCAGTTCCCGGTGGTTGGTGAGCGAAAGCGAGCAGGGGGTGGTAGCCCCCTAGTGTTTTATAATGTAAGTTAAGTTCAGTGGCTTTGTGACCAAGCAATTCAAAAGGTCCTGCAGTTTACGGGGGTTGGTGAGCAGGCAGGGGGCGCTAGCTCCCTAGTAATATAAATTAGAATTTTCCCCTTTTACTTTTTTAATTTACCTATATTATTCAAATTTAAATGACTACTACTAAAAAAAGAATACTTTCTCCAAAAACAAGCTTTTATAAGCCAGCCATAAAAAAGGAAAAGAAAAACGCGATTGTGACTGTTACGTTGTTTTTTTTCCGGCGGCCGTAGAAATTAAAACAATCGAGAGTTGAAAACTCTGAACCATTAAATTAAGCTGCAAATAACCAAAAATTTAAAGCATATAAAGATAAACCTTTAAAATGTAGAACATTAGCGCACTATCAATGAATGCGGTTCCGACCATAGGTCAATAGACAATGTGTCTTTAAGTGGAATGTGACCTAAGAGGTCTCAAAATGAGCTTTAACACTATTTTGAAAGGGAAATTTCCAATTTTTATTTCTGGGAGAGGACCCCCAAAATTTACTTGGGATTATCATCGTAAACATTATTTAGAAATTTAGTGCACCAAAAAAGGGCCATATCGAGTAGACACTAGGTACTTTTGAAACAAAAAGAGCGTTTTTTATTAAAAACGGAGTTATAGAACTAAAGTTAAACATTAATCTAGACTAGAATTATATTATCTTGATTAAGCATTATTATAAGTTTAATGCTTAAGTTACATTAATTAAAGGGGTGTACAAAAATTTATTTCGTGAGAGGCCCCAGAATATTTCTCCTTATCCCCCCTTATATATTCCATGCCTCAGCCCCTCCATGTCCATCTATATTTAATAGGTCTAATGTAGAACTACAGTACCTTTTTGGGTAGAATTTGCGTTTTAAAGAACTTGGTAATAAAGTTCCAACTACCAAAGGGTCCTTTCCCGAAAATTTTTGGAGATTTGATGCCAAAACACTGGTTTTTAACAAGAGTTTAGGTACACCCAGGGCTTGATTTCAAAAAAAGAGGTACCGGGACGGTAAAATTATTCAAAACTTGAAAAGCGAATATACTTTTTAATACCAAAACTTAAGCATTTATTTTCAAAATTATATTTAAAAAATAAATTCAAATGTGTTGTACTAGATTAGGAAGAGTGTTCTAACTTAATTATAGAATAAGGTTTTTTGGTAATTTGACATTAAAAACAGGGTTTTAATTCATTTTATGACTTTTTTTTTCGTACATAGAAAGGTATCCGCTGGCCTGATGAATGGGTCTCGCTGGCCATTGTTAGGAGACCCCTGAAATATAATATATTTTTCCGAAAAAGAGGTTCCGGAACGCCGTTCCGGCTGAAATCGAGCCCTGGGTACACCTATAGTTCGGATGTTTTAGATTTGCATCTGTGGGAAGGATTTGGATTAACTTATTGTATAAGAGTTTTGAAGTATTAAGTTTCAAGTCCTAGGGGGAGGGCTGGGGGACCCTCCCCAAGAATTTTTTTGAAATTATACCTCAAAATCCAGGGATTTAACTTTTTCTGGTACTAAAATGTTCCGCGGGCCGGAACAAATACAAATACAAATTAAGTCGACCAACTACTACAGGCGTAAGCCCAGCAAGGTTGGTCCAGTCTTTTTAACCCCAACTACCGGAATCCCAGTATCTGTCAATTTTCCTCTTGAACTCGTTTACCCCACTTGAATTTACAATTGTTTCAGGCAACCATCTATCCACTACCCTATTAAAAAAATAATGCTTTCTACAATCCGTCTTAAATTTTCCTTTATTCAATTTGAAATTGTGACCCCCTTGATCCCGTATTGAAATCTAGTCCCTCTGTGTCCCCTTGCATTTTAAAAAGTTGAATCAAATCCCTTCTAATCCTTCTTTTCTCTAGAGTGAACGCTTCTTTATCTTCCCTCATAACTTAAACTCGATATACCCTTGACCATTTTAATAGCCCTATGCTGAACCCTCTCAATTGAATCAATATCTTTTTTTAAGTATGGAGACCATGTCAAATGACATGGAGGGCCGGAGGTTGCCCATATGTGCCCTAAACCCTCCCTATGATCCCTGGTTATACAACATCCAGACGGAATTGTGTTGACTCTCAAACACGCCCTATTGTATGAATCCGGATGATACAAAAAAAAACCCACAACTTCCTTACACACACACACCCAAATACTACAGAAAAACAGGAACGAAAGGGCGAAATTTCGTGTGAAAAACGCACAAAGGGCAAAAGCAAGGTCGTGTGTGGGGAAAAAAACAAGTTGTTTTGCTGCAAAATGACAAAAGGACCCCGCACGAAACTGTCGACGCTTCCTCGTAGCAGAGGGACTATAAGAGCGGGGGACGAATAGGGAACAATATCGGACATCCATCCCATCAAAGAAACATGCAGCAGATTCGAGTGTCGCTCGCAGTGGTTTTCGCACTGATGATGGTGTGCCTGGTAAGAGCCGATGACGATGATGATTGCAAAGAGGCAAAAGTGATGCTCAAGAAGGAAATCAACGGTGAGACACGTTGCTTTAATTCACTCTACTCGCTGTTATAGAGTAAATTATTACTCTGGGACCGTTCAAATATTACGTAAGCACTTTTTTGGTCATTTCCCCCTCCTTGTCAGCAAAGATAAGCAAACCCCCCATCTTTTTAGTAAGTACTGTTTTCTTTTTCTCCTTGAAAATTAGGTGACTTATACGCAAGGAGTTGTCCTTTTTGAGTGTAACCCTGAGGGTTGAAAAATGAGTCGAAACAATACTTTTCGGGGTTAAAATTTCAAAATGTATGAGGAGGGATCCATCCCCAGAATAAAATGCTTACGTCCGATTCCCTAATTTAATTTTCGGCTAAATTTATTTTTGGTTGAGTTTTGAAATTATTTATGCAAGAAACAAGAGTTTTTCCGAAAATGCAGTATCTTACGTAAGCATCACTCATATCCCCCTTGTCAGGAAAAATAAGCAAAGAGCAAACCAATTATAAATATTACAAATGGTGTGTTTCAACCCTTTTCATACTTATAAGTCCCAACAACTTTAAAATTACATAGAATAACCATCCTTACGAATATACTGACGATATTCTTTTGTACTATAGGTACTGTACTCTTTTCTACTCTTCTTGTCTACACTGACGCAGGGACACTCTTTTAGTTTTACTCTTTCAGGATAAAAGTCAGAACAGGTTCTGTGATGAGTATTTTATTTATTTAAATGCGAATACATTTAATCAGCTGCCATTTCGATCTCATTTATGTTCCCTCAAAACTAGTTAAAGTCAAAAAGAAATTTAATAATTTTTTAAGACTTATAACTGCGATAGAAAGCCATATGTTTTTTTTTGTATTGTGATAATATTTTGGCCCTCAGTGTAGTGACGTTACTCAGAAGTATCAATTTAATTAAATAGCGGATTAACAATTAGACGAAAATTATGTTGCTTTCAACAAAACCTTCTGGTGCTAGAATTCGTGAAGTTTAGTCCCCAGTTTAAAAATAAAATACGTGTTGAAATAACGCCCAAAGGTTAGCCGTCCCATGCAATACATTCCCAGTGCTGCTTAAAAATTAAAATTGTCATTTTTTTATTTCGAAAAGCATAAAAAATTTTGTTTACAACCTAGTCATTTATTTTTTATGAATTAATTATTGCACAACTCATAGAAGAGGGGTTGCCAGAGCCTCGAGAGGTTGGATTTCTACCTGTTGGTCCGCGGGAGGTATTTTATTTCCCTCCTACCACCCAAAGGAAAAACCTATGGAGGCATTCCCCCATCCGCCGCCAGGTGACGCGCTCTCTAGGGGTTACAGGCTCCCCCGAGAGCCTAATTTAATTTTCGGCTAAATTTATTTTTGGTTGAGTTTTGAAATTATTTATGCAAGAAACAAGAGTTTTTCCGAAAATGCAGTATCTTACGTAAGCATCACTCATATCCCCCTTGTCAGGAAAAATAAGCAAAGAACAAACCCCCCTTCCCCCCTTAGGTGCTTACGTAATATTTGAACGGCCCCTAAAATAATTATAAATATTACAAATGCTTCGACAGCTTCGGAGCCATATAGTGCACAATCATAGACACGACATCATCATCATCATTAATTATTGCTTTCCAATACGTTTACTGTCCCCTTTTCAATAAGAGAGTATTAAACCAACCCTTAAAAATTTTTGCCCCTAACTTGCTTAAATTTCATAGAATTTTTAACATTTTGTTATGTAACCAATAATATTTTGTTTTAAATTTTTTTTAAATTTTTGTTTTTACTGTTTTGTAATTTATAATCAAACCAAATAAAATTCTGTAAAGCTAGTACATGGACAATATAGACAAAATAGAATTCTGAAAATATTGAAAACCTTTGTGAGATTCCAAGGGCATCGAGCCTTAATAAATTAATAATTAATTAATTTGAGAAGTAACAAATAGATTAAGAGAAATATCTTTGTTACATCCAAAGCAAATTTGGTACCTGAAAATTTCCCGTTTTTATTTTAAAAATAACTTAATAGTAATTGATAACTCAATCCAAAGGTAAAGGAGCAAAATTCTCCGTTGGAATTTTAGCTCGTTTAAAAGTCATTTTAAGCTTTTTTTACGGTATTTTAGAATGTTTTTATGCATGAAAATAACATTAAGCAACAGTTTAAAAGTAGTCACTACCCCCATTTTTCTCTTAACTCCCCCTTGGGAGGGGGGCGGTACGGCCCACTTAGGAATCCACTGATGTTATTAAGCTGCATTTAATCCGATAAAATGAATTTATCTGAGAAATTCCTCCTGCAATACAGAAATAATCTGTTGTTTACAGAAAAGGTCTGTATGCAAAAACAGGTTTTTCCAACACAAAAAAATGTAGCCTGCTATCGCCCATGATAACGTTTACTAAAAAAGGAAACATTCTTTTTTTTGTATTCAAAAGAAAACAGAATATCTTAACTGAAAAGTTGTTTTTTCCGCCGAAAGCCTACCGTCGCAGTGTAATGAGTTGTACAGGCGTACGCCTGCAATGCAGGGAAGACGCTCTTAATCTGGGTGTTTCAAAAGCTTTCTTTTGGAACCAATGTGTCTCCTAGGAAAGTAAGGCCTATCGCCAGGTAATTAACCCTGGAGAATCCGTTGAGATTACCTACAGTGCCTCTAGCGGTGAAATAAGAAAGTTGAAAAAATAATTTTAAAAACGTTCGCATATTTACAAGTTTTTCAGCGTTAGGGGCCATTCATCAATTACGTAAGGATGATTTTGGCAATTTTTGACCCCCATGTAAGTAAGATTTTTCAAACTCCTCCCCCCTATTCTTATGTAAGATTCCATTTCGTTTTTCAAAATAATAAAATAACTTAATGCTACTCCAATAAAAAAGATACATCTGATAAACCTTCATTTATTATATATTACAGCTTCGATAATGTACCGAGATCTTCAGCATTTTTAAGTTTTTATGGAGTTATTCGATAGTAATTTGATTAGAATAATTGGAATTTGTTGACATTAACTTGGAAAATCGTACGTAAGAAAGGGTTTGTTCCCCCAATGAGAGATTTTTCCAACCCCCTCGGGACCCAAAAGTATTTAATGAATGTCCCCTTATTATGTAGTTGTGTGTTTTCTGAAAAACTTTCTAATTTTCCAGGAATGCTGGAAAGCGGAGATTCCGAGTGTGCCACCAAACACGACGTGAGTATTACCGGTGGTATTATTATTATAACGAAAACCAATTTTGATTATATTAAAAGGATCTCATTACAAATTATTGTCGTTGTTTTTCAGCTGGTGAGGTTCAAGTGCACAGCAGGAGAAGACTCTGATGAAGACGAGAAGAAGGAGGTGAGTTCCATTTCTGCTGCACATTCCTTTTTTAGAGGAGCAAACATACAGACATGGGCGTAGCCAGGGAGGGGCATCTGCCCCCCTAAGTTCTGAGTAATTTACTTTTAATTAAGTTAAAACCCAGTTTTTTAAGGGTCAAATTTTCAAAATTTTTCTGGAGGTGGGCCCCCCTTTACTATTAAACCTTTATTATTCTTACTTTTTTTTTATAATAAATTCATTAAAATCAAAATTCTACCTTTTAATGTATGTCCGAATTTAGGTTTACGTGTACCTAAAAACAGTTTGAAACCCTGTTCTTAGGGTCAAATTTAGAAACATTTTCTGGGGGCGGTCAGTCGGGCACCTTTTTAGTATTTAAACCTTTATTATTCTTACTTTTTTTATAATAAATTCATTAAAATCGAAATTCTACTTAAAAATGTATGTCCGAATTTTGGCTTACGTGTACTAAAAAACAGTTTTAAAACCCTGTTCTTAGGGACAAATTTCCAAAATTTTTCTGGGGGTAGAACAATTTCTTTTTCTGGGGGAAGCTGCAATTCTCCATTATGAGATATTTTATTACAGAACGCGCCTAACAGTGCCTTTATTTACCGCATTATGATTCGCTGCAATTTTTTTTCGTGAAAATACTTTTTTTGAGTCACTAAATTGAAAATTAAGGGATAAACATAAATAAAATAATCATCTTTGGAAAATTGATTCCGCTAGAGCCCATTACTTAAATTGATACTTTTGGGTACTGTCAGTACACGGAGTGCTAAAATATTCTCACAACACTACAAGAAAAACATAGCTTTTTTTTTATCGCAGTAATAAGTCTTAAAAATTAATACACTTAACTTTTGACTTTAACTACTGTATTGCGGGAACAAAAATGACAATCATGTGAATCCGATCGAAATGGCAGCTAAACTTTACAACTTCAGTTAAATCTATTCGCATTTCCCGCTAAAATACTCATCATAGAACCTTCGCTGCTTTTTATCCTGGAAGAGGATAACTGAAATTATCGTCAATATATTCGCAAGGATGGTTATTCTATGTAATTTTAAAGTTGGCGGTACTTGTAAGTACCGTCGGTAAATAAAGGGTTAAAACCGTACATTTTTTTTCTGGAACAATGAGACTTATTTAAAAAATATATATACGAATTGTAAGAAATTTTAAAAATTAACTTTTTCCCTTTTGCAGGAGGAGTTCAAAGAGTTCGTGGAAGGACTGGACGATGACAACAAAAAGGAAGTGATGGTAAGATTTTTTTTTAAAACGGTGGTGCCCTGTATTAGCTGTCCATTCGAGTCTTTCTTCATAGATATCGCTTATACTATATCAGGGTTCGTACAGAAGTTTAAAGAGTAAAATTAAGAACTTTTTAAGGACATTTTGAAAATTTTTAAGGACCTTCAATTTATAATTAAAATGTAAGCCGCACAAATGTAGAACGCCCTAATAATGAATGATCTAATAAAATATCATTGGAATCTTAAGTTTCTGACCAGTAAGTCAGTTTAAGTTACGTAATTTTTCCCACATTACAATCAGAACATAGCCAGCATCCTGCTAAAGATATTCCTCCTTCTGAACTTCTTTCTGAAAATTCGTAACTTGCTTCGGCAAAAATAGAAAAGCTATTTTTTTTTAAATTCCCATTGTAACCCCCTTTTTTATTAGCGCTATGTGATCCCAGATGTGAAAAAACACAAATAGCGTTGAAACGGTACCTCTAAGTTGAAAACTTGCTCCTGGAGAGACAAATGAAACCAGCTATGAAACTGTTATTTCTGTAAAAGCTTGACTAGTGAATCAGTAAATAACAATAAAAATCAGTGAACTTACTAGCATACTGTGATTTTACTAGTTTTTATTGTTATTTCCTGATACACTAGTCATATTTTCTTAACCATTCACTAGTCTAGCTTCTACAGAAATAACAGTTTCATAGCTGGTTTCATTTGTCTCTCTAGGAGCTAGTTTACTTACAACTTAGAGGTACCGTTTCAACGCTATATTTGTGTTTTTTCACATCTGGGATCACATAGCGCGAATAAAAAAGGGGGTTACATTGGGAATTTTCGAAATTTTTTTTCACTTTAACCATAACTGATAAAGTTTAACTGCCCCACCCCATACCATTCTCCTCCCTATTCCTCAAAACGTCTTCCACCAAAATTTCATTTACTAATTCCGATGAACGGTTTGGCTTCTAGAGGCCCTTAAATCGGGTTACTTATTTTATGGTTACCCTGTATTTGATAAAATAATCACTTTGAAAATAGGGAATAACTTCTGAAAACTATAAGGACTAAAAGTATAAGGCTAATGGGATATAACTATAAGGCTAATGGGTAAACTAAGGACCTATTGTAATGACTATAGGGCAGTGGTTCCCAAAGCGGGTTCCACGAAAAAATTTAGAGGTTCCATGTGACAAACTTTACCTCATTAAAAAATAAGAATGGTGTTAAAAAATGAAGAAACCCTACTTTTACCAGTCGAATTTCACAATTTTTTCTGGGGGAGGAACCTCAGACCCTCCCACGGTACTATCAGGGGATCTTGCGTGATACTTCTTGGAATATATCCAGCATTTGGACATTTTTTGTCAAAATTAAGATAAAGTAATGGTCCAGAAAAGTCCCCCCTTGAACCAAAACAGCTTCTCAAAATGAGTTAAAACTCTACTTCTACAAGTCAATTTTCAAAAATTTTCTGAGGGAGGACCCCCATACCTCCCAGCGGTACCACAAGGGGATCTTGCGTGATACTTTTAGAAAATCACCAAGTATTTGACATTTGGTTCCCACTCTTTGAAAACATTGAAAATCAAGGACTTTCAAGAACTTTTCAAGGACCTTGACAAAATTTTCCAAGGATCTTTTTCGCAGACATTTAAAAATTTGTCGTATTTCAAGACAATTCATTTTCCCCCATACAATCGGAATGAGAGGAGAAGTCGCTCTTTACTGTCAGTTTGTAAAACTGGCCGCAAGTTATGTTCATAAGAGTAGTTTTAAAGAAAATTTCTAGAAAAAAATAAAGAAAGATCTGAAAAAATTAAGTTCGATTAGTGGCTGAGTGAAAATTCAAGGACCTACCAGGACCTAGAAAGTTTTTCAAGGACTTTCAAGTACCTAAATTTAGCCTTAAAAAATTCAAGAACTTTTAAGGACTTTCAAGGACCGTGGGAACCCTGAAAGGTGATTGTCTGGAAAAGTATCCCCCCCTTGGACCCGTGCTGGATCCGCGCCTGGTTTCATTTAATATCAGATTTTAAGTTTTGAAGTCTTTGATTAATAAATAATCAGGGTTCCGCGATCATTGGCAACACATTTGGAGGTTCCACGACCAAAATAGTTTGGGAAACACTGCTATAGAGGGCAATCTAAGCAGGCCCGTGCTGGGTACCTTCAGAGGGCGGTGGACAAAGGGTGAAAGGGCGCCGCCGTTGTAATATTTATTAGTTAACATAAAAAATTAATTTTCTGCTGTGGCGTCTATAGAAATCTATTTCGGGAGGAGCCCAAATAAAAATGTAGATATTATGCAGAAAACCCAAAAGTATATTTTTGCTAGGAGAGAAGCCCCCCCCCCCAAGTTTTTCTAAGCCCCGCATGCACATTTTATATAGATAAAATAATGTAACTTTTCAATACATATTTGAATCTTGATATAACTTGAGTATAAGATGTGATAATAATAGCAGCTTCAAATTCAAAAGGGGGGGTCTGGGGGTTCTCCCCCAGAAAACTTTGGAAATTTGAGCTTAAAAACAGGGTTTTAACACGATTTAGTTACAACTACAGTTCAAATGTCGGGGAGGGCCCCCTTTATCCACTTTATATACGCCCCTGATTTTAGTTCATACTTTATTGGTGACGTTTTACTAATAACTTTTCTCAATAGAAAAAAATTTCAAAGCAATACTGCGAGTTGTGGTATTTTGATTGTTTTTATTTAACATTTTTTATATTAGATTTTAATTGAGGTTATTGTAATGTATGGAAATAACGTTAAATACCTCTATAATTAATGCAAAAACTATAGATGATTTGGATTTTTTAGTTCTTTCAAAGGTATAAAATTTTTGACCAAAGGTGACGTAAGGTGGCCAGTGTCAAGGAATTAATTACCTGTTGAATTAAAAGCATCCTAAAAATTAAACGCCCCACCCTAGCGATTTCAATGTGTTTCGATCACTAAAGACATCACTAAACGATCACTAAAGGCGTAAAGAGCACTATAAAGATGAAAAATCACTGTTGTACCCTAGAAATTTTCTGGTGCGTGCATGATGAGGAGCATCTGAAAAATACCACCCCGCCCTCACAAAAATGTAAGTGTTAAACATAGGGCGCCATGAAAAATCACCGCAGTACCCATGGTGTGATACACATTGTCGGTCCTTAAATTAAAGTCTAGAAGTGATATTTTTTGTTTCGGCTCATATTGACCCGAACACTACGGACTTTCTCCCTTTTCTTTACTATTTCAGCTGAAACGGTTTAAAAAGGGGGCGCCCATGTAATATTATCTAGGCCCCTTCAGGCCTTCACCCATAATAACTTTTTAAAGCTAAAGAAAGAGGCCATTCCGGCGCCCTCAGTGTATCAAATAATTTTCACAAAAATTTACCGGGCGCCTTTTTTTCGATGTAGCCTTAATTTAGGGCGCTTTTAAAGTATAAGTATTTTCGTAACTTGAGAAACAGTGTAAAAGATTCCCTTTTCTTTGCAATTTCAATGATACCGTTTAACAAGGGGCACCCATATAACTTGTTGTGGCGTCTGTAGACTAAAAGGGCACCCTTAGATAAGGCTACATCGAAAAAAAAGGCGCCCTGGTAAATTTTTGTAAAACCCCAGGACAGGGAGGAAATGAAAAAGGCGCTAGTTAGAGTGCTTTACGAAGCGAGTATTACAAAATTATGATACAGTAAGGGCGCCAGAATGAGAAGGCTTTTTTTTAACTTTAAAAAATCGTCAAGAGATCAGGTTAAAAGGGCGCCCCTTGGGACGGAATGGGACGATTCGGCGCTAATTTTTTTTCGACGCTTATTTTTTCTTCTAATTTTTAGAAGGATTATGAGAGTTCTATTTACTTTCATTCATTTTATTTCTCGCGCCAAACGGCCGCGCCGAGTAGACCGCCCTTGGGAAATGGTTTCATTGAAATTTTAAAGAAAAGGAAACCTTTTACACTGTTTCTCTAGTTACGAAAATATTGATGCTACAAATTGTAGTGTATCAGTATATTTTGTTTCAAAAGGGCGCTTTGACTTTCTAAGGGCGCAGGGGGACACGTCCCCCTGTCCCCCCGGGCCAGCACGGGCCTGAATCTAAGGTGTTTTTAAGGAATGTGCGCTTAAAACAGGGTTGGCTGGATTGGACCCAATGGGTTTTTTCAAAAAAACCCACATTTTGGACCCATTTTTGGGTTTTTTCAAGAAAAATCAAGATTTTGGCAGTTCTTTCAAAATTTAATGTGTTTTTTTTTAAGTTCAGGATATTTTTAAAATTTTAATGGGTTTTTTAAAAATTTAAACTAGGTTTTAAAAATTAAATGGTGTTTTTCAATTTCAGGGAGTTTTTTTTTAAAGTTAAATAGGTTCTTTCATTGTTCAGTGGGTTTTTTCATTATTGAATGGGGTTTTTTCAAAATTTAGGACGTTTAAAGATCAAACTGGATATAAAAAAGAGATATTTTTAAATTTCAGTGGGTTTTTTTCAAAATTGAATAGATTTCTTTCAATATTGAATAGGTTTTTCCAAAGTTTCGGATAATTTTTAAATTTTAGTGGGTTTTTTCAAAGTAGAATAGATTTCTTTCAATATAGAATGGGTTTTTTCAAAATATAAAAACTTTGAAAAAACCACTTAACAGTGGAAAAACTGACATTATTTTGACAGAACACATTAAACATAGAAAGAACTCACTTAAATTTGAAAAAACCCACTTACTTTAAAGGACAAACCCACTAAATTTTGAAAAAAACCCACACTTTTTCCGAAAAAAACCCAGTTTAATATGGGTTTTTTCAGGGTTTTATTGAAAAAACCCGAAAAAACCCGGGTTTTTGCCAACCCTGGCTTAAAATATGTTGTTTTAGAGCTGCATGAAGGAGATGGTGGGAGCGGCCTTCGACAAGACTTCGGGGGAGATGGAAGAAGGTTGCAAGGAGAAGCTCCAGAAGCAGATGGAGGCGGAAGCAAAGAACATGGAGTGATTGACACCAATGTGTACTGACTTATCATTAAAGTATATTGTTATATGAAACTTTCTGTATTCACTCTTTAACCCTTCAAATATTGCATGTTTTTTTACCCCCCCCCCATCTCAACAGCAAACCCCCTCCTCCATAATTACGAAAGGCCCCCAAAAAAGTCAAAACGCTACGAATTTTTTTTCTAGTTCACATTTCTTTTGTAAATTGTATTTTTGGTTGATTTTTTTGAAAGAAACAAGATAGTTTCGAAAATGCAGTGTTTGTGACATCTTCAAGGTTCCCGCTTAATTTCAGAAATAAAATTCCCTGACTTTTCCAGATCATTTTTTTAAGATTTTTCGGTAAAAAAACCTAGCAATTCACTGCATTTTTTGGATACTTATTGCATTTTTGAACACATAGATATAATTAGAATAAATTGACTATTTTTTCACTAACTGGAGCCAAAATTGACACGCACACATTAAAAATTTTCCTTTTACAGGTATTTTTTTATGATTTTCCAGTTTTTGGGGCAAAATTAGCAATTTCCCCCTGACTTTTCCAGGTATTCGCTGACCCGTGGGACATCTTACGTTTAGCATCACTCATGCCCCTTGTCAGGAAAAATAAGCAAATAGCAAACCCCCTAGATCAGTGTTTCCCAACGTGGGGCGCACGCCCCACCGGGGGGCAATTCGAAAATTTTCAACCAAATTGCCCCCCAGGTGGGGCCAATCCAGGGGGAAAATTAAAAAAAACTTTTTAAAAAGAAGTTTATTAAAATCTGATCTTATTATCCTATCTGAGAATGTATGTCTGAAATCTGGACCATCAAAACCAAGTTGAAACCCTGTTTCTAGAGTCTAATGTCCAAACCTTTTCTGGGGGATGACCCAAGATATCTTTGTTTTTAGAACGCTTTTATTTGAGACTTTTACATTATAGGTTCATCAAAATACAAATCTTACCTAAAAATTTATATCCAAAATTATATAAAAAAAGGGATACCAAACTAGTTAAAAACCTGCTTCTTAGAGTAAAATTTCCAAACATGTCCTGGGGGAGGACCCCCAGACCCCCCTTGGTACTTAATTACTCATAACTTTATTTAGTTCTTTAGCAAGCAAATTCTACCTAAAAATGTTCTGAAAAGCTTCATTAGACTTATTAAATATACACATAGGAGGCAGGGGCTAAGAAATAATTTTGGCTCCCGAGGGGGGCATGGAAAATTTAAGACCGGGGGGGGGGCATGGAAAATTTAAAAGGCTTTGGTGGGGCATGGACCGAAAAAGGTTGGGAAACACTGCCCTAGATGCTTTCGATGGCGCTCGATGATTTTTTTTTCATTGCGGAGACCAAGCAGCTAGAGTGACCAACACCTCTACATACTGCGATGCATTAATTAAAGTAATATTGTCACAGAAGGCGTCTCAATATAATATCTGTGTCCAAGCCACCCAAACTTTTGAACTCATTTTATAAAGAGAATAAAACGGGGCTAATCCTTGTTAGTCCAGCTATTCAATTACCATTTTCATAAGCACATAATAGTACACTGCTGCGTAAAAATTAAGGGCGAAGCTTCAAATAAAACACCCAGAAGAATGATTTTTTATCCATGAAAACCATACCCCAAGAGATGTTCAGTGATCGGGAGTATAGTGGTTAAATTTTCCCTGCCATTATTTTAAGTAAAAGGGGCCCTCCTTTGTTGATAAGGGGCCGTTCAAATATTACGTAAGCACTTTTTTGTTCATTTTTAACCCCCCTCCCCCCTTGTCAGCAAAGGTAAGCAAACCTCAACCCCCCCCACCATAATTACGTAAGAATTTGCCGGACCCCCCCCCAAAAAAAAAATTTTGACATGCCTCAAAATGTTAGGGTGGTCCATCTCCAGAAAAAGTGCTTACGTCAGATTTCCTAATTCAATTTTTGGTTACATTTATTTTTGGTTGAATTTTGAAATTATTTATGTAAGAAACAAGATATTTTCGAAAATGCACCATCTTACGTAAGCATCGCTCATATCCCCCTCCCCCCTTAGGTGCTTACGTAATATTTGAACGGCCCCTAATGAAGTTCTATTACACATTTGAAGCAGTGATAGTCTATGTTAGAGGTATTAAACCGAAAATTTTATGTTATTTGAAAAGAAAATTATTATTCCTGAACTCGATGCATGTATTTAAACGTGTAACATTTAACTAAAAAGACAACTACAACTTGCAAATTAATATTTATACTCATGTTATCGCTCTAATTAAACTGTCATAAATATTGTAAATCATTGTCTCAATACATTGTGTGCAACCGAGATATTCCCAAACTTCTGAACACTTTTTATAAACAGAACCTCGAATAGAAACAGAAATATACACATGCTTTTTTTTTAAGATGGTTGATGATAACGAGTAGAGTTGCTGGAATATCGTTTAAATTATTGATAAGGTACAATGGAATATTTCTTGATATATATTTATTTTGATATGTTCGAGGTAGTGATCTGAATTAAATTATTGATGAGCTAGAGAGAGTTTCAGTATTAAAGGAGCATTAACTAGCAGACTGTGCCGGACTGTTGAGATGGAATTAGCGAGCTCTGCTCGCTAAGATCGAGAAGCGATCTGAAAAGAACTGCGAAGCTGTTCCGGGGGTTGGTGAGCAGGGGGTTAGCGAGCAGGGGGTAGAGCCCCCTAGTTTTCTCTAAATTTTTTATTTAAGTTAAAATTTCAGTTTCGAACTTTTTCGGCCGAAGACTTTTCTCAATTTTCTTTGGAACCCTGAAGCTACGACTTCTGATCAATAATAATATTTGTACACTATTAAGCTTTGGAACCAAATGAAGAAGAAACGACAAATCAGAAATACTTAATAGTAAAAATGGTCCAATGCTTATAACTATAGTAATTGAATCACTTATTTCAGAAACATGTCAAATGCCACTTTTCTTGTTTTGAGAAAAACTGTCTAGAAGCTCACTACATTTTTTGGAAGATGTTCAGTAATTTTTTTCTTAAAGTATACCTCTTTTGGATATTTTACGCACAAAAGAATTTTTTTAATATTTTTATTCTTTTTATAAAAAATATTGAAATTTTTGCATTTGACAGGTTTCTGCAACGAACAGAGTATTTAGGCCTACTTTCATAGCTTAACTGTAATTTGTTTTAAGAATTCGGTACTAAAAGTGGAAATATTAGTTTAAAATAACATTTCTTTATTAAGTAGTACTAACCCATAAAATTATTAAAGAGTTCTTATTTTTTTATCTTTTGGTTAGTAGAAGTATAAAAACTTATTTTAATAAATACTAGGGAGCTACCGCCCCCTGCTCGCTAACGCTCGCCAACCCCCGTAAACTGCTGACGCAGGACCTTTTGGAGTTGCTTCGCAATTCCCACTAATTCCAACTCGCTGAACTTAATACACTTTATAAAACAATTAAACAATTTACAGGAAAAACGTTAACCAACTTTCGAAAAATACGTCACCAAATCCCCTCCATGAATAAATCTCCCTTAAAAGTTTGAATCTATATCAACTCGAACTAATCAAAAATTAAACGAAATGTTTTTAAAAATATCCATCTTAATTATTTTTAATCTATGATTATAAAAATAACTAATTCTAATTGTTTATCAATATTCCGACTAAACAAAAACC
Source organism: Tetragnatha versicolor (assembly GCA_024610705.1). Taxonomy (NCBI): domain Eukaryota; kingdom Metazoa; phylum Arthropoda; class Arachnida; order Araneae; family Tetragnathidae; genus Tetragnatha; species Tetragnatha versicolor. The sequence continues at coordinate 625,734 of JANDEH010000046.1, forward strand.
ATTATTTTAAAGTAACTCGTTAGTATAATATGCCTAGTGTTTATCATTCATATTTTTTTTAAACTCAGACTTGTTAAAACAATACCGTTTAAGCAATTGAAAATAAAGAGAGACAAAACATCACTCTATGTTTACAATTAATTTCGATAAAATCAGACTAAAAATTATAAATATTGGAGAAAAAGGATAAAATTTTAGTATAAAATGGCGTACATGTAAGTTTTTAGAATATGTTTTTATCAGTCTTTGAGTGATATTTCATCAAGAAAGTACTTTTTTAAAAGGTGAAAAAACATGTTTCATCTTAAAATATAGCGTCAATCGGTCGTTGTGATTGGATGCATAATAATTTGATTGACAGTACTTGCTTTGTAACTGCGACCTTATCCGTTATCTAAAAAAATGGAAATATTTTAAAATTGAGATTTTTTTTGAAAAATCGAAGGGCTTACTCGGAAATCCGGAAAGAATCCGGACATTTTGATATCATATATGTGTCATTCGGTTCAGTAATTAAAAAGCCTTTCTCTGGAAACCGTTCACCAAAAACTTTTTTTTAGAATAGAGAGATTTTCAACTCTAGACTCAAAAATAATGGTCAGCCAATTCAAAATGTTACTATATCATCAATTAGATAGTTTAGATGTAACTTTGTGGAACGCAAAAGGATTTTGATTTAAAAGCCTACAAATTTAGTTAACTGGTTCAATATTATGATCTGAGGTATAGATTTGATGTCCCCTTTTAGTAAAGTGATTCATAGATCCAAAATGTTAATCACTGGATGTAATAAATGCACTGTAAAAAATAATCCTGCAAAAAAACAGAAAATTTCTGGCAGCAAAAGTTGCCAGAAAAAATCTGTAGGATGAAAAATCCTGTAAACAGAAAAAAGCTGTAACCTACAGGTAAATGCTGTAAAAAGGAACTTTCTGTCAAGTGGGCTACAGATTTTTCTGTTGCCCCTCAGTAATTTTCTGCTTGTGCGCATGCACTTATTTTAGTAGAGTTTTTTTTAATTTTAATTAATTGATATCCGGGGATAGAACCCGCGACCTACCGCATGCTAAGCACGCACGCTACCACTGAACCAAAGAAGATTCAGTATAACGTTGCCAATAGCTGTACTGGTTTTCAATGCAGTAAGTTTCTGTTTAAGTACAGATAAGCTAAAAAACTAGGTAAAAGCTGTTATTTTACATAAAATAAATAGAAGTGCGGTGGGAATGTTACATGACAGAATATCTCTGTAAACATAAAGTCACTGTTATTGAAATTTCTGTTTTTCTACAGTTTTTTTTTACAGTGTGGCCACAAGAATTGAAATTTTAAATATATAGCTACCAAAACATCCTTCGTATGAAAACTCTAAAAACATGGTTTTTACTCTTTGACCAGAACCAGGGAGCTGGTCAAAAATAGTGACCAAAAAAGAATTCGTGGCATTTAGGACAGGGAAAAACAGGCGGTAGGTAATAACTATTTATTTTTTTATCAGACATAAAAGAAAGAACTTTTGGCCAAATAATATTCCTCTCAAAAGGTTGGTGTCAAACCTCTTAAAACACGACAGTCTCAAAAATGAGAAGAAAATTACTCAGTGTATCACGCACACTCTCCGATCCAAATTTACTCAAATTGGAAAACACGCATGTATTCATTTTAGAAAATGTACAGATACTCAAAAATTAAGAGCATCATGTACTCATTTTTTAATTCGTCCATAACATTCTTATAAAGAGGGCGCAATGTGTTACAGTTATGATGTCCATATAGCCACGTTACTATGACGTGGGAAGTAAGTCGAGTGAGACGTCACAATGTTGTGTAACACGTTATCACACCAACTTGCTTTCGACATATTGCAAATATTTCATAAACTATAAACTAAAAATAAGCATATAATTTGAGTGGTGACTGTTAAATTGTTTGAAACTGAGGGTGTTTCAAAATCGAAAGCATTTGGTCGTCATATTTTCGCTCGTCATATAGATCGCTCATAATTCATTATAATGAATATGATATTCGTCATATTTAACATATGATATACTATATGATTTCGTCATATTCATATTCGTCATAAGAATATGATATTCGTCATATTTAGATCAACGTTTTTGCATTGCAAGATATTTTGCCTTTTGAAATTGATTTTTATTTCGGTTATGGAACTTAAACGAACAATGCTCAACCAATTAGCAGTTACAGACTGTGGCGCCTTTTATTGACTGGTCATAAATGCCACCTACCAATGCCCCATTCTTATGAAGAAAAAGCACATTGTAATATACTATAGAAACGAGGAAGTGCTATCAATAATAGAGAAAAAAAATCCTAACTGTTGGCTAAAGGTCACCCATTGAGCGTGCTGAATGGCTGGCATGAATAAAAGGAGCTTTTTTCGACGCAATTCTTATTTCATCAGCCAGTTTCACGGTTTAAACTGGATCAGCGAAAGCATATACAAACTTTTGAATGGACAATTATTTACCGCTTTATTGTTACAATGCACTACGGTATCGGTTATACTCTGTTCATTTTGAACTGGCGCTTGAAAATATTTCCTTCCCCCACCACCGATCGGTAACCATAGCAATTATCTTCGTCAAAGTGACGGCTTACTATTGGCTGCTCGAAGAGCGTAACTATGGTTACGCTTCTAGCGTGGGGGAAAGCACTATTTCTCAAGCGCCAATTCTAAATGAATAGAGTATAATGTATAGCTTGTAAGTAAAAAAGATGTTCCAAAAAAGATTGACACATTTTAAAAATCAATAAGAGGCCGTTTCTACGTAAGTACTTTTTTGGTCATTTTTAACCCCCAACCTCCCACCAAAATTACGTAAGAAATTGCCCAACCCCTCTGCTACTTTTTTATTTTTACAAATGTGTTTCTGAGGGGGGTTCATGGGAATTTTGTTTTCCATTTTTAAGGGGAAAACAGTATCTGAAATTGATGTCAAAATATCGGGGGTTGGGGTCCCGAAATTTGATTGATCAATTGATCATTTTGAGGAAATCCACATCATCATTTGGCGTAATAGGAAAAAAAGTCATTTGTTCATGAAACAAAATCGAAAAGATGACCTAGATACGAGGAAAGTCCCTTCCTGAAGCACACGATATATGCATGCAGTAGTGGTGTATAAAGGGTGTCCCAAGACAAGTGGGCACACCCTTTACATTTTGAACCCCCTACAGATATATTAGTCATTGGGGGATAAAAATTTATGAATCAATGTATTTTCCCCCCTTTTTTTTGTATACTTTTTGTCATAGTGTTTTGTGTTTTGTTTATTGTAATAAAATTTAAATTTGAATTTTATGTATTCAAGGATTGAGAACCTTCCATTGAAATTAGCTTTACAGGCATTTCACTTTCCAAGAGGCTTTTTATAAGGCATTTCCTCATCATTCAAATTCTTACCTTTTCAAATAAAAAAAGGAAATTTCGAATAAAGAATAATGAAACACTCACCCTGAGTGCGTCGAATTCCTTGGTGCCGAAATCATTCACCAGGGGACTCTCTTCGGGCTGAAAGAAAAATTCCAATTTAACTAAGAAAATAAATACTGAGAAAAGCTGTACAAAACTAAGAAAAAAGCAATTTCAACAAAATGATCATAAAAGGGTCAACAGAAGGTAAAGGGCACAGAGAAAAATCCTAACAGAGGGTCCAAAACGATATTTTTAAAAGTTGGATGGATGTGAGGGCGCCACGAGGAACTATACTAAATGATTGACAGAGTGATCGGTAGTACATTTTGGGGACCAAACCCTGTGATTGGCTGTCACTCAATCTGCTATTTTCGAAGGAGAAGGAAAAAAAAATTTTCTCGACCATTCAGGCTCTTTACCCCGCCTCCCGTGACGTAGATGCTATCCAAGCGCCAAAAAAGCCCCACATCCACCCAACTTTTTCTATTTCCATTAGCGCCTTTGGCCTCTCCGTTCTCTGTGGTCAAGGGGGTCGTTCTCTAGAAGAACTCCGAAATATATCCTCGGATTTTTTTAAACGTTTGGATCAAATCGGAAAAAGCTGTGGATTTGTACAAGAAACAAATACGCACACAGAACTCAAAGAGATATAGTCATGACATGGTGGTCATGACTACTATGTATGTTGGTTGTTGTCTTATGCCACTTGGAATATCCAAGCTCCACCGCAAAGCGTACAGGATTTAAGGCAAAGGGGGTGCGGCTCCTGAGAAAGTGATGCCCATGAAAGTCCAACTTAAGCCTCGGATGATAGATGCCGCCACCATCTATCGCCACCTCCACAATTTTGACATGAATCTGAAGGGGAGGGAAATAGTCTCCAGACACCTGGACCCAAGGTAAACTGCGCCATGACTGACCTCAGGACTTTCGAACCCACAGATTTAACGTACCGCATATACTCGGTGATGGGTCTTCAGCGGTGACGGGAATCGAACCCGGGACCCGCCGATGCCTTAACCACTAGGCTCCCCACGGCCTATATGTTGGGGTTCATGACATAAAGAGGTGTCTAGGTGCAGTTAAGTGGCTATGCCTTACCCCATGCGACAACTTTCAACGCACTCTAGCGGTAATGTAAGAGTTAGTAGACAATTATCATTTAAAAAACTTTTAGATATTCGTGAAATTAGTCCATCACAGAGTTGTAGAGCAGAATCGATTTAGTAAGAAAAAACACCTAGTGCGGGTCTTGAATAAAACCCCTAAAACGGCGCTAAATTAGGTAAAATTTACGCAGTTTTTACGTCCTAAGTCGAATATGACTAATTTTTATTTTATGACTAAGTTAGGTTAATGATTAGAAGTGTTCTTGGATCATAAAAACAAAATTTTCTCGCTTTATGAGAAGCGTTTTAAGACGTAAAAACTAATTGATTGTGCGTAAATGGATATTTACAGCATCTAAAATTCGGAATATTCATTTTTAAATTAATAAAAATTCTCTCCCGATTCCAAAAATATACTCGTCTTTTCTCACAAATTTGTTTTCAGTTAATTATGAGATATTTTACTACAGAAAGCGCCTAACAGTGTGACGTCACATGAGCCTCTTGGTTATGTGGGAAACACCGTTTTCATCGAAACACTAGGCCATACAAAATACTAGAGCTCAGTATTTCAAAGCGGAAGGATAGTGAACAAGGCACATTTGATGTCACAAGTTGTTTCAGATCAGACAGAAAAGAAGCCATTTTTAATTGAAAATAACTTAAAATTGAGGGCTTTCGGCAATCCCGATTTTTGGAGATCAGATCGTTGGAGAAGCTCGTTTTATTGGTTCGTAAGCGCTGACTTGATCGAGCAGAAAAGATCAAAACCCGTCAAATTATCTTCTACAACGCGCCAAGGATCGGGATTCCCGAAGTTTGCCGAATGGAGATAGTAGTTTTTGATACTAAGGTGACGAAATAACCTAATATAAAAAAGTTGTAAGTATAATAACATACATGTGATTACACAAACAAAAAATTGGCGGAAAATATTAAAAAAAAATTCGGTGCCTAAATTTTTCTTCATTTTAAGTAGAGGGGGTCCATTGGCTTCTACTTCCAGAGATCTAGGTTGGTTGGGTTTTTATAGCGCATGACCTAAGATAGGGTATAGCCCGAGATCTAGGATTCGATATGCTAGATTCATAGTATTTTAGCTTAAATCTTAACTAATTTTCATATTACTTCGATATTTTGAAAAAACAAATTCCGATTTTTTCCTTAAATTTAGTACCAAGCCACACTAGCGGTCAGAGTTTTCAGTATATAAAGCGATTGGAAAATAAGAATGTGGAATTTCAGTTTTCCAAATCGAATTGTCGGATTTTAATTTTGCTAAGCAAATTGGCGGATTTCTGCCAATTGGCGGAAGAATCACATGTACGATAATAGTATATTAATCGTTAAATAACTTACAAGCTGAAATTTTCGGACATAGCAAAGTAATTTTCATAAATTAAAGTAAATTATAGTTTTAAGTATGATTAAAAAATTATCCTACTACTATTATAATTGTGAATGTTTGTCCGGATGTTTGATACTCTTTCACGCAAAAACTACTGAATGGATTTTAATGAAATTTTACCATAATGTAGCTTATACATCAGAATAACACATAGGCTATAATTTATAAAGAGAAAATCAGTCCTTCATTCTTTTTTTCCCGTTTTTCCTGCTTTTTTTCACTTATTTTTCCGTGTTTGAAAACCTGTTTTACCAGTCATACAACGAGTTAAAACTAAAACATTGTTTCAAATGAGACACAGATCACTAGACTTTTTCGTTTACTAGATCTTTTATTTTAGTTTTAAACACTGGTTTTAAATTTCTTAATTTGTTCACTAGACTTTTTACAACGTTTTCAAATTTGTTATTTTATAAAGGCACCAAGATATTATTAAACATTATCAGAAACATCGGAATTGTAAAAAGTGACAAGAACACCGGGATTGGAAAATTAGCGAGAACATCGGGAAGGAAAAAATACCGAGAACACTGGGATAGGAAATTTACCATAAAGACACCCAGAATACCGGAATATAAAAATTACCGTAAACACTGAGATAGGAAAATTACCGCGAACGCAGCCGGGATTAGAAAAATTACCATGATCACCGGGCACCGGGATAAGATTACCGGGAACACTGGGATAGGAAAGAGGCGCCTGGGATACCGGGATGATTTGTAATATTGCTAATTTACAAAATTATAAATGTATTTTAAGAAATATTTTAAAAAATAAATTTATACACCCCACCCGTGCAAGGCCGGGTATAACAGCTAGTAAGATATAGTTACATGTTGAAATCAAAAACATGTGGTCTTAACTTGTAAAGTATAACGATTTACTGTGGCTGTGAATTATCAAAATAACAATTTCATAAAAAAAAATAGCCTCATAACGTTTAACATGCGTTTGAATAATCTCAGACACCTGCTTTCCCATCTTACAAAGCAAGAAAAAAAGCTAATTCGTTCAAAATAATTAATTGCAGACCTCAAAACAGAACGCTCAACGTTTCATTCGCCCGAGATCCTCATTTGTCCAGCTTCCCACCAACGAATTTAAGCCAAGCTTAGACTCCGCCCATTTTTTAGGGCGTGTTCTCGGTGATTGACAGCAGCGATCGGCGAATCAGAGAACGCCATTCGTGAGGCGAAACGTCCATCTTGAATCGGACGGATTCGGGAAGGATCGACTTTAAACTGGAATTTCGCACCGTTGTCGAGAAAATTTCTAGAAAAAACACTTTGCATTATCTAATGTGAACCCTTCTCATTCGATTTGAGCCGTTTCCGATTCATTTCGATCAATATTTGAGCGAGAAATCGCGGTTTTAGCGACTGATGTCGAGAAAAAAGGGTTGGCGATTTGAGCTTGGCGAAAACTCGCGCCGTCGATTTCCTCAAAGCGTGTGAATGTGGTAGGCGAGTGGCGAAACCTCAGAGCGCCGAAAAAGCGAGTGACTGCCAAATCTGGCGCCCGTTCTCTTTGCTTCGCTCGCTCGGGAGAGCAGATGTTTTCTCTCTTTTGTACGTTTCTTCTACGGTGGGATCAGAGGCGGGTTGTATAAGGAGCCGTTGAAGCATTTACGAAAAGCATCTTAAGGCTCCTTTTGAAGTTGAAAGTTTTCCATCGCCCCCGTATCATGGGCGTAGCCAAGGGGGGACAGGGAGGGGCAGCTGCCCCCCCAAGGCCCGAGTAATTAACTTTTACTTTACTGTTAGTGAAGTTAAAACCCAGTATTCTGGGGTCAAATTTTCTAAATTTTTCTGGGGGAGGGCCCCCCATTAGTATTTAAACCTTTATTATTCGAACTTTTTTGTAATAAGTTCATTAAAATCAAAATTCTACCTAAAAATGTAGTCGAAATTTGGGGTTAGGTGTACCAAAAAACACTTTAAAACCATGTTCTTAGGGGCATATTTCCAAAAATTTTCTGGGGAGGACCCCCAGACCCCCTGTAAAAACTTGACAGGTCTCTCTCACGGGGCTTTAAAATTGATCTCTATAAACCTAAAAAAAGTCGAACCTGCTTGCCCCCCCCTAAGTTCAACCCTGGGTACGCCCATGCCCCGTATACAAATAATTACTTCGAACTGGCTTATATTTTAAAGAATTTTATACAAACAATTTGCAATAAAAAGGACTTCAAAAAAATATTATAGTATTAAAATAGGAAAATTTTTAAATTTTAACATGTTAAAAAATTATTAAGCTGCTTTTTTTACCTGGATAGTTCAGGGACTTCAATTTATAATCAAACAAAATAAAAAAAAACTTTAGTATACAGGCGCAGATCCAGCACGGCTCCAGGGGGGCACTTTTCCAGAGAAGATCCCCTTGTGTTACCATTGGGGGTATGGGGGTCCTCCCCCAGAAAAATAATTGAAATTTGATGTGTTAAAGTCAGGGTTGGCTGGATTTTTCAAAATGTAAAAATGTTTCCATGCGGAAAAAACCACTTTTTGGAGCCATTTTTGGGTTTTTTCAAAAAAAAATCAAGGTTTTCGACGTTTTGGCAAGATATTGAAGAAAGACATTTAACGAAATAACATACTACCAGGAACTGCAGTTGAGTGAGTTTTTTCAAAAATTTAATAGGGTTTCAATAAGTAAGAATTTTTTTCATTATTTAATGTTAATGGGTTTTTCAAAATTTAGGAAGTTTAAACTTAAAACTTTATAAAAAATTAAAAGAGGATTTTTTTTTAATTTCAGTGGTTTTTTTTTTCAAAATTTAAAGTAGGTTTGAAAAATTAAATGGTGGTTTTTCAATTTCATAGAAAATAGATTTCTTTCAATATTGAATGGGTTTTTTCAAAGTTTGGGATATTTTATAAATGTTAGTGTTTTTTTTTAATTTAAGCAAGGATTCAATTAATAAGGGGTGTTTTTACAATTTCAGTGGGTTTTTTCAAAGTATAAAAAGTTTAAGACCCTCAGCCTCCTCTAAATTTTGACTTCTATTTACAATTTTTTTTCTTCAAAAATCTGTGTTTACAAGGAGATGTTCTCTAACCAAAAATGTCTCAAAATGAACTAAACCACTACTTTTTGAAGCAAATTTTCAAAAATTTTCAGTGGGAAACTCCCAGATGATGATAAATAATGATAAATTTGATTTAATTCTATAAATGGTCGTCACTTTATTGTTCTTTTAAAACTTAATTGTGAATTGTGATTGAATTGTGGGGGTTCCCCCCCAGGAAAATTTTGAAAATTTGGCTCTTAAAGTAGTGTTTTAGATCGTTTTGAGACCCTTTGGGCTGCATCCAAAGAGAACAGTTTCTTGTAAACCACATAATTTTCTAGGGAAAAGAGTTGTAAATAAACGGCAAAGTTTTAAGGGGGCTGGGGGTCCTCCCCCAGGAATTTTAATTCCCCTTTAAACTAGTAATTTATCTCTTTTTCAAACTCTTTGGGGAGCTTCTAAAGAGAAAAGCTTCTTGTAAAGAGGAATAGTTTTCAAGGGGAAAACACTAAATAAGAGACGTAGAAATTTTAGAGGGGGGATGGGTGCTCCTCCCCCAGAAGTTTTTTGAAATTGAACCCTCAAAAGTAATGTTTTAACTCCTTTTGAGTTGCACCCAAAGCTCCTTGTGGAAGTTACAGAATTTTCAAGGGACTTGCAGCTATTTTTTATATTACAGTGGAAACCTTGGGGGGCGGTTGCCCCCCCTGTCCCCCCCCCTAAATGACGCCAATGACTCGGACCTAGCAGCAGATTGTTTGACTTCAGCTGTTAAAAGAAAATAACTGGTCATAGAATGCTTCTATTGGAGCACATAACAGAAACAGATACACCTAGCAACAGACTGTTTGCAAGGAAGAAAATAAATGGTCACCACTCTATAATACGACTGTTTTGAATCCTGTGATGGGAAGACAATTTGTGAATTTCGATCAATTGAGAATATACACAGGTGGGTTTTTTGGCTTCATAGTTAACTCTCTAGCCACCCTGGACCTCATATGAGGCTTCTACTTATGAGCTCAATTTTGGTATGATGTAAACACGCTAAGTTATTTTCTTTTCATCAGTGATTCATGTAGATCACATATGAGACTTCTACATGGTTTTCGAATTCGTTCCTAAATGGCAGCGAGATGATTTATACCTCAATGTTTAAGCTGTGATGCTTGTGAAGAGAAAATACTTACTAGATACAAGCTTCTGTAGAACATTCTTTTATAGGTTGGTAGATACTTTCTTATCTCGTAACCTTCTAATATTATGACTGTCAGGCCCACAGAGTACAGATAATTCAGAGAGTCCAAAACGCGATTTTACAAAAATAGTTCTACAGTTATCGCATAGTGGCGTTTCGACCCTCCAGCTCTCAATCATTGGTGTGGGCAGGGACTAAAGGAAACGAGTGATTCTCATTGGACTTAGAACTTTGTATGGAGGCTGCATTTGAATTTCTCAATCTCTGCTATTTTTCCCCTGATCAATGAAACTTTTCCCTTATGGTTGCAAACTTTCCCTGACAGTAACTAAACTTTCCCTATTATAAACATTGATATCGTTTGTTCTGTCGTTTAATATCTCGTTATAGTGATTGTGGTCTCAGAAATTATCATTAAATGTGAAGTTATTTGTTTAAATTGTATTAAATGTGGACTTGGAGTTGTGAGTTCGATTCCAGAGTAGCTCCCGATCCATCGCCACTTTAAAGAAGATGCGAGATAGTGACGTCACGGGCAGATCGAGTATATATAAGCCAGCGAGAGATCTCAGCTGGCCAGAACATTGGGTGAGTCCCTGGAGAGCGTGACATCAGAGAGACTTGTAATGTCTAAGAAATTATCCCCAGCGCATGCTCGAAAGAAAGATACACGCAACTGTTTTAATAACCGGGAAAATATATAAATTTTTTCCCCTCTTTAGCGATTTGAAAGTGGGCGGGGTTAATTGAGAGAGTGTATGCGGCGGTAGCTCGATTGTAGAGAGTCAACAACGTTACGTCATATTCTCTGGTTAGTTCCACCGTTATCACATAGAAACGCCACCGTCTATGGGAAAACCCATGCTAAAAAGTTGCCATTAGCGTCTATGGAAATGGACTCTCTGAAGTATCTTTACTCTGTGGTCAGGCCAGAGCCGGCCTGAGATGAGGAAATGCTACCGTCTGGCCTCACATTTGAAGAAGAAGCCGTCTACCAATGTAAATGTTTGCAGGGTATAAATATTGTGTTGGCAGGAGGACTGGGGCTCCGGTTTGTTTTGCTCTGATGTTGTAATTCGAATGGCTTGATTTTAAAGGGTTTTACTGAATAAATGTATTTTTTTAGAAGGCGAGTGTTTTAATATGATGATAGAGCGAACCCCTACAATGACCATGTCTTTTAATAAGTTCTAAACCAAGTATTTTCTGTTAAAATGGAAAAAATATGGCCTCATATGAGACTCATAAAAATAACTAGGAAGGAGTGCACACAAGAAAAAAAATGTTTCCATACAAATTAAAGGGGCATTTTTTATGTATTGAGAAGAAGAAAAAGAAGTTTTTTCACTTTTTTTGATGTTCTGGTGCCGAGAGGGTTAAAGATGATGTCATGCAAAAAAACAACATACCTGATTCTGGGTAGATTGCTGCAACGGAGCTTCTTGGCCAGACACCTCCTGAGGAAGAACAGAGGGATCATCACAAGACTAATATAATAATAATAATAATTTAACATAATTAAAGAAAAAATAAACCTTAATACAGAAAAACTATGTTATACGCCAAGGGGAAATAAAAAAATCCCGTCCAGGTGTAATAGAACTTAAATACATAAAATTGAATAACGAAAATAAAGAAAAAAAAGGAAAACAAAATACATTTCAAAACTACAAAATAAACACAAGAAAACCACGACAAAATCACCCACATTATAAATGGCAAAAGGCTGAATAATATTTATAATGAAAAATTTGCTTCAAAGTGAGAAATACAGATCCAGGTGGTTGATGTTAATTATAAATTCAAAAAGATTTCTTTTGAAAACAGAATAACTTTTTGTTTGAATTAAATTTGTAGGTAAACTATTGTACAATTTAGGTGCAAGATAAAAGAAGTGTTTAGGAAATATGTCCTTTGAAAATGACAACTTCTAAAACAGGATTTCCCAAAGTGGTTGGTACCGACCTCCTGGGGGTCGATGAAGCTCTTGGGGGTCGTTTAAAGTTAAACAGTCATACAAAAGAAAAGTACGGAAAAAATTCTAGTTCCACATCAAACTCTTCAAATGAACTTGAGCGGGATGATAGAAATCAAGAAATATTTTTCAGAAAATCAAGAAACAGAATGAATGTTTTAAAAAGAAGTAATTTACGCATAATATATTAAGTAATTTTAAACCAAATATACCCTCTTTAGCAGCCGAGCCTCAGAATATATTCCGTAATGAGGAAGTTGCATGATCTTTTTTTATTTTTTTAATCGATTCTTCTTGCAAAAATAAGCAACTACCCAAAATTTGAGGCCGATCGAGACATTTTTTGATTGCCAAAAAAATTTTAAAAAATCCCCTTTTAAAAAGCACACGAAAATGCCAAGAGTTTGGATGTGACGTCATCTTATAATAGGCATTGTTGTAAAGCTATGGAGTTGATGGTATGATTGTTGACGTCATCTTACGATTTAAACAATAAACGTTTTCAGTCACGTGTTTTTTTCTCGACTTTTAAATTAAAATATTTAATTACCTGTACATTATTTTGAAAAATTGACTAGATATTTCATTTTACCATACAAAAACCATACGGAACACTTGAATGTTTATGAAAATCTGAGACATGCAACTTCCTTATTACCCTTAATTGTAGTAATAATTTTGTTTCTGAATTTTTTAATTAAATGATTTACTTTTATTGTATTTTAGCTCATTTGAGTATTTCAAAATTTCTTTCTTCTTAAGTTTTTTTATTTTGATAAAATCTCGCAATCTTATTGTACAATGCAATAAGGTGTATGATTAAAATAACTTTCGTGGTATATCTTGAACTTTCTTTACATCATACCAATTTTTAATTTCAAAGTTTTGAAAAATGTTAATGATTCATGGGTGGTCTATTCCTTATTGGGTTCACCTATGAATTATCCAGATTGAACTGCACATTACTAGTGAATGAAACCGGATGTAAATTTTTCCTTCATAAGCAATTTTTCTTAAAGAATTGTCGGATTTTTGAAAATACTACCAAGGGGGCTATGCATGAAAAAATTTGTGAAACCCTGTTCTAAAACCTTTTATTGTTTGCCATCAGTAAGGGGATCTAGACCAGGGGTTTCCAACTTCTACGTACTCGCGGGCCGCAATCGAAATCACAAGTCAAGTGGCGGGCCGCAAAATAATCTGATGGCTCCTTTTTAATGATGATATTTTTTGGGGTCTTCAATATGAAACTTTTCCAGCAAAAGAATGATGAAGGTGGTTGTTTACATATTTTGAATGTATGCACTACACTGTATTTTCCAAAATTCCAGAGGATATATGAATTTTTTTACTCTTATACAACTCGTAGGAATACTGAATATATTTAATATTCTGAATATTACTTAAATGAAAAGGTCTTCCTCTAGAAAATGTAAATTTTCCTTAGAGGATTGTTTAACCAAATTTTTTGAAACTCCATTTTGTCCCTCCACATGATAAAAAGCCTTCATTGCCTTCCTACACTCAGGGGGAATTTCAGGTTTTACAAATGACCTCTCGAAACTTCAAACTTTTAATTCTTGCACCATAGAAAACGATCGAAGCTAGTCCATAATCTAAGAGGTATATGGGGGGTTCTCCCCCGAAAAAATTTTGAATTTTAGTGTGCTAAAAAGTGTTTTAAAGCTACTCTTTGGAGGGTTTTCAGAGAGCTTCGCGGGCCGCCAGTTGGAAACCCCTGATCTAGACTATAGTGAACGTTTGAGTAGGCTCAACATGTATACACTGGAAGGGATATTTGATTCAGCTTTTAAAGTTATTAAAACAAGGGGACACAGAAGTTTTTAATGGGGATAACAGAACAAGAGGTACAAAGTGACACATTTTATTCGTGATTTAAGGTAGTACTTTAATAGGGTAATGAGGTAGTATTTGCATGAGTGAGGGATTTGCTTGATTTATACTTTTTTGATACATTATGGTACCAAATTTCTGATTTTTAAGTTCAAAAATGTGTTTTAAATAATTTAAAATACAATTTTATTTTTGCCAAAATGTCAGAAAAGTAACGTTATCAGAAAATGGGCTTCTATTGGATGTGACCTCACAGCGCATGATTTGTGATTCAAAAGTGTTTTCGCGCCCCAAACAAAAAACGAAATTTCAAAAATTTATATCTCAGAAACTAGGCTACGAAAATACTGGATGTAAACGTCATTCTTCATGGTTTTTTATCTACCATTTTAATAAAAAATTTTCTCAAAATGTGAGAATATCTCATTGACATTTGGAACCCGTTGCCAGAAAATATAGTTCATTCTAAAGGAATTTAAGAGACAATTCATTGGACAGTCAGTGAGAATTGGGGACTTCATAAACAAAGGACCAGCCTTGTTGGGCTTTGAGCCTGTTGTAGTTGGTCGACAGTATTTGTATTTGTAATACACAAGGCAAGTAGGCCAGATTCCTTGCGCTGAAGAATACCCAAAGAGCTACATTTCTACGACAACTTTTATTTCCGAAAAATGTGATATCATTATCTGACAAGAACTCAATCATCTTAGTGGTCCAAACAACCACAAAACTTTTTTTGTGCTAACTGAAACTTTTCAAAAACTATGCCCATCTATGAGCAATTTTTCCGAGAAATAATTCTGCGCTGAGTTTAAAAAAACACCCCGTATTGAGTCCATTGAAAATTTATGTTCTTAGTAAAAAAAATTATAATGGACTCAATTCACATGACGTCAGCAATCACATGATAGCTACATTCGTAGCTTTGTTTACTAGTGAATGCATTACTAGCAGCATAATATCAGTTGCATTGTTTTGTGTAGCTATCACGTGATAATCAATACTAACACCCTCTAACGATGAATTGACCCCATTGCATAATTAAGTGTCACTTTCCTTACTGTTTTTGCCAGTAATTATCCAATTACAAAAATATAAAATTTTTAGAGAAAAAACTTATAAGCTTGAAACGAAAAATACTTAAGGGGGCTCAGTACCAAAAATTTAGTCAAAATTTCGAATTTGAGATTTTGCCATAAAAATGAAGATACTACCCTTAGAATTATAATGATATGAGGTTTTTAAATATAAAAATTGTGAGGTTTTCTGACCCAAATATAGGCTTACTGAAGCATAGCTTTCAACCTTTAAACAGGTTTTTCGTAAAACAAGGTTTTTATCGTTTAAAATCCTAAGGCTTTTTTTCTAATTGTCTAAATCACTTAAAACTTGGTAGTCATTATCAGTAATGTATATTAAACACCTGTACGTATGGATTTTAAAATATATTTATTACAAAATTTTTTACAAAGCATGAAAGTAGAAACTCAGCATATTTTTTCAAAAAAAATGTCAAATTTCAGATTTTCTTTTATTTTTCCGAAATCCTTGTAGATATTTAAATTTCCATATGTGGAGCTAACAATATATGGTGAATTTATGTTGAGAAAAAATATCAAGTGAAAAGAGTGTATATTAAAGGAGGAGTAGCATTTTGAAGTAGGGTAATTTTTTTTTAAATTTTTGAAATAAATTAATTTTTGAATTTGCTTTTTGTGCTAAATATGAATTAGTATAAAGTAAATACATAATTTAACACCTAAAAAGATAATAAAATCCTGTTCATTGAGTAAAAAATGTTTTTGGTACCGAGTCCCCTTAATATTTTTTAAACAATTAATACTACTTCTCAAATAAGTTGTGTGGTAAAAAAATTTATAACTCATACGCTTTAAATTACATGTTATTCGTGTAGAATAACATATTGCATCAGAGGACATTAAAAGGTGGTGATCAGCAGCTGAGTTACATAATGATCCAAAACATGAAACAGAATATTTAATAAGATTTAACAAACTATGAAATTACTGAAGCTTCACATCACTGCTTTTCACAAATCTATGGAAGCACACACTGATATGAAAAAAAACTAAATTTAATTTTAGTGCCGATATTCTAGAGTCAAACACAAAGTAAAGATTTGCCAGTCTGAAAAACATACAATATTGAAAACGAGTGATACTTGATATCTCTAGAAAAACTAATCCATACAATATGTTAACATTCAGAGAGAGAAAACAGTATTGTAAAAACGCATTCTCAAAAAGTACAGAATTATTCAAGTATCCAAATTACCTTATTTCTTTTTTAAATTAAAATCCTTACAATGCCATTTATAAGTATACTTAGCATACAATCATTACGTATGAATTTCTAAATTAAATATTTAAATATGGCAATTTAGTACAACTCTATTTTATACATGTGCTGTTTGAAACTGTTCCTCTATATCAGCGGTTCCCAAAGTGGTCCATATGGACCCCCAGTGGTGCACAGTGATTTACAGGGGGTCCACGGGCATGAAAATGATAATTGGGGGTCCACAGAAACTTCTAGGGGGTCCACAGCGACTTTCAGATGTTCACGGGAAAAATTTCATTAAAATGGAAAACTTTGATAAGTTTCAAAATTTTTTTCTTTTTTATAATCAAATTTTAGTAGTATGACAAGTTGGTTATCACTGGGTCCTCGCAACGCGAGCGATGGAATCATTTCTCTCCGCCGCGCATAATTCAATTTCATAAACTAAAACTCAATTTCCGTGATGTATAAATTTACTTCTTTTCATAGTTGAACTTAATTAAATATTGTTTGTTGACATGCCATACATTAATTGTAATTATTTTTAAATTTTATGATTGGGTGAATGAATAACTCACTCATAAACCATTAATTTTGGCATGTTTGCGACCAAAATTTTTATTGTTAAAGCTGAAAGTTTTTGTACCTTGAAATGTAATTGAATTAAAAATTTAGATTTGTTTTTAGTTTCAAGCTTCAAAATGTGATTTTTATAATTTCATTAAAAAGGTTGTGTAACCATATCAATGGCAATTTGATTTACTTTCACAGTTGAACTGAATTAAATATTATTTGCTAACATGCCATATATAAATTGTAGTTATTTCTGAACTTTTATGATTTGGCGAATGAATAACTCACTCATATAAGCCATTAACTTTGACAAGATTGCGTCCAAAACTCATTGTTAAAATTAGAAGTTTTTGTGTCTTGAAGTGTAGCGATATTAAAAGTTTAGATTTTTTTTATTTCAAACTTTTTAAATCTTTGATTGTTTTATTTCCTTAAAAATATCGTGTGAAGGCAAGAATTAAAATTTTTTTTAATATGTAAAAGTGGGAAACCAAATGCTTTAATCAATGCACGATAAAACACTTGAAAAAAAAATTACAAAATTTATGTGTGGTTTAGAAATTTATAACATAAACATAAGATTTTTAGCTACTTTTTGAACGATCCCTCTTAGATAGGGGGTCCACGGGGTACGAAAAATGTCGTCAGGGGGTCCACGGGCCAAAAAAGTTTGGGAACCCCTGCTCTATATGATTCTGTGACAAAAATCATTTTAAAAGAACAGACTGTTTACACTGTATTTAGAAAGTATAGCTTTGTTAATCTAATTTAAATTAATCAAGGTTTTTAAGCATTTTTGTGCTGAATGTAAAAAAAACAATTAAAAAATGTTTAAAAAAACATGTATTTTTATAAATTGTGTTTTTTTCAACCTTGATTCACTTATACAGGGTGATTCAGAAATAATCATCAATAATTTGGGGGGAGGTAGAGGGGCCCTAGACAAGCATATTTCGAATAGGGATGGTGGGGCGCAGCATTACAGTTAAAGAGCTAGGACCTAATGTAGTGCGAGCACTTTTCAAAAGCCCGTTTTTAGAAGGCCCGTGTGACGAAACAAAACTAAAACAATAAAATGAAAAACATTATTGTATGAGGTACAGGAGTACCGTACTACTTAAATTCTCAATTTGATATAAATTGGACCACTTGCTGAACCATGGAGTGAGTTTCAAAAGTGCAATATTAATCTTTTTGTCAAACAATGGAGTTCCCTTAATGGTATTAAGAAAAATGAGGATAGGGGAAGGAATTTTCAATGATCAAACAGTTTCAATGATCAATGTTTTGATCATTAAAAATTTTTTCCCCGATCATCATTTTTCTAAATACCATTAAGGGAACTCCATTTTTTGACAAAAAGATTAATATTGCACTTTTGAAACTCACTCCATGGTTTAGAAAGTGGTTCAAATTCTATTGAATTCATGGTGTAAGTAGTAGGGATACTTCCTTACCTCATGCAATAGATTTTTTCATTTTATTATGTTTTGTTTCGTCACACGGGCCTTCTAAAAACGGGCTTTTGAAACGCGCTCGCACTACATTAGGTCCTAGCTCTTTAACGGTAAGGCTGCGCCCCACCATCCCTATTCGAAATATGCTTGTCTAGGGCCCCTCTACCTCCCCCCCAATTATTGATGATTATTTCTGAATCACCCTGTATAAGTCAACAGTATGAAATATTGATGATAGAAAGGTTTCCAAATAGTGATTTAAATGAAACAAAAAATGGAAAAATAAGGTTGGTTACATCCTTTTAAAGTATACTAACAAACAACACAATTGAACAACAACATAATCAGGCTAAGGTTCAACCCACCTTCACAGAAGTCAACACTAATGAGTGTAATGAGGAATTTTGTAAAAAAGATAACAACCAAAACAAAGAAACAAATTTTCAACAGAAGTGTGATCAATGTATTTTGGTGCCACATAACTATTTTCTGCTTTTTTTGTGTGTGTTTGTGTGCTTGTTGTGTTTTGTTAATAATAAAGATTTGATTTGTTCTGTGGAAAAACTATACCTCAGAGTACATATTAATTCAAAATAAAATTAAAGGCACTTTGGTTTGTTAACAACACATTTTTGTAATTTCACTTTTAAGATTAAAAGGGAGTTTCAATATGAAACAGTTGGTGCATAAGGTTTAAGTAACAATATGTTGACACCACAACGATAAAAAAAGAAGCTCTGACTATCTACAGGACTCTCCTACATTGAGTACAATATGAACTGAAAAAAGAATTGCCTTCTATGGAAAAAAAAAGGAAATTTTTCCAAATTTGCTTTTAAAGTTTACTAGATAAGTAGTCTAAATCAGTGTTTCCCGACGTGGGGCAATTTGACTTTCTAGGAAGGGGAAGTTTGAAAAGTTTCAACCAAATTGTCCCTATACTAAACCCCCTCATAACTTAGTCATATATTCACTACATTTTCCTCGAAACTGCTGCTTGTATAATCTATATGGTCTCAAAATTAACTAAAACACTATTGTAAAGAGGCAAATTTCTAACATTTTAAAGTGGAGGAACCCCCCAGACACTAGCGGATCCAGGGGGGGCTAGGGGGCTCAAGCCCTCCCAAAAAAATGAAAAGTTTTACTCTATATAATATGACATTTTATGCACCACAATGAGTTAAAACCCTGTTATTTTAAGGTCAAATTTTAAAAAAATTTCTGGGCACTTGTAACTCTGTTATTACAACTGCATTTTACTAAGTTTGTCAAAACGCAAAAAATCTATATCCGAAATTCTGTTGAGGCGTACCAAAATGAATTGAAAAAGTGGGGTTTTTGACTTAAATTTCCAAAAATTTTCTGAGGGAGGACCCCCAGACCCCCCTTTTAGTACATGGAGCAGGATAATTCACTACCTTTTCCATAAACATTAACAAGAAGTTTCAATTGCATTATGAAAATTCTTAGCCCCCCCCAAAACCAAATCCTGGATCCGCCACTGCCCCCAGACACCCAAATTTTTTTCTTTTATAAATCAACCCCCCCCTGAAACTATGGCTATGGGGGAAACTTAAGAAAGTGGGGTGTGAAGTAAAAAAAGTTGAGAAATTCCCACTCACCATTTCATGGACTTGAGGAGGGCCCAGCAATGCACTATTGCCACATAAGACAAGAAGACCTGCAGAAAAAAAGATTAAGTTAACACCAAACACGGCTTTTCTCACATTAATATTCAAACTTTTAAAATGTCAAATCGACCGATTACAGTCCAGAGAAACCGGTAACACAAAGTCTTTGGGGCCGTTCAAATAATACGTAAGCACTTTTTTGGTCATTTTTAACCCCCATCCCCTTTGTCAGCAAAGATAAGCAAACCTCAAACCCCCCAAATTATGTAAGAAACTTCCGGACACCCCCTCCCCCAAATTTCGACATCCCTTTTAGTAAGTACTGTTTTTTTTCTCCTTGAAAATTAGGTGAGGAGCTGTCATTTTTGGGTGTAACACTAACGGCCATATTCACCATAAAAACAAACTTGAGTTAATAACTTAGGTTATGTAACTGGAACTTGAGTTATATGACTTGAGTTAGTAACTACAGTTCAATTTCCTATTCACCAACATTTTTTCATCTCCGGTTACTTAACATAACTTCTAACTTAAGTTTCTTGACCACAGATTGCAGATCGATCCTGATTGGTCGAAACTAACACCTTGTGACCTCAATTGCTTTCGTCACACAGGCGGGAAAGGCGAAATTCCCGCAAAAAAACTTCTTACTTGCATAAAACTTTATAAATAACAAAAGATAATTATCTGAAATAGTACAAATATTTAATAAATCAATATTTTTAATGTATAATAAGGTGTGTATAGGTTGTAATTACATCCAGGATTGGAGTTTATAAGAAAAAGCTAGATTAAAAATATTTTATTAACTTGAAATTTATTTTTAAATAGACATCACAATTGTCCTTGTCTTATGGGAAAACTAATTTATAGTGTAGCAGAAGTGTAAGCTCCACTACACTCTCTTGAGTTAGTCGAAATCTTTTCTGGAATTCTAGGTCAGAATATTCAATAAAACAGTCTTTTCTCTCTTTAATTTTTTTTTATTTTCTTTTATTCAATATATCAATGAGTTCAAGACGCCCAACATATGAAATTTTGCGGAGTTTTTCCATCGTTGATTACAAACGGAATGATTTGCTATGTTTGCAAAGCTATCAACACTTAAATAAAGATATTCAGGAGAAAGGAAGAAATTTTCAATTACCTAATTACTACTAATAAAATAGCTGGTGTAAGTATTTCTGTAAGAAAAAACACGTGGTTGGATATGAACCAATTTTTTATTTACGTTTTATCATATGTAGAGAGCAAATTGGAAACAAGAAAATCAAATATAATCACATTCTTACTTCAATTTACAGACATTGCGCAAAAACATAATTTTTAAAATTTGTGGAAAACACATTTTCCAAAAACATTTCACCAAACAAAACAAAAATCTGGCTCTTAAGTTGATCCACAAAAATCATACCTTTTAAAATTGCACAAAAAAATTTAAATTCAACCAAGAATTTTTAAAAACAATTTGTAAATTTTTTATAGTTTTCACAGGATACATAAAAAATTCTTGTATATTTTTATTTGACTATTTATATCATTGTCCCTTATGAAACACTTGATTAATCTAGACAGTAAATTTATATTCTAAATTGACAATCTTTTTAAAGAAATTTATAAAAATTTCACTCAAAAGACAATTGAAAATAACCAAAAATTACTACAACATTGAGTAGGACATATTTTACAAAGACATTACTTTTTATTTCACTAATTTAGACTTACCTGGAGTGTATTTGCCCTTGTAAGAATTCAAAAGTATATATTCAATAAATAGTTAAAGAATAAAAGAAAATATAAATTGAAATTTTAAATGAATCAACAAAATTCTTAACAATAAAGTGTATTTTCATTGCAAAAGAGTAACTTCTTTTTCAAATAACTCTATAAAATATTACCACATCTGTTCAATATGTTAACATACAAAACCTTTTAACTTCTATACATTAATAGTTGTTAGCATATACAATCACTATTAAGATTTTTTTCATTAAAACTAAGTACACAAATCAAGTTCAACTCAAAATATACAAATCCTTCATCATTTTTCCACCAGAATGGTTTTTTTCACTAATAGAAGAAAACAACTTGATAATTTTAGTGGAAGTAAAGTTAAAATGATGGACACACTGCAAAATATTATGCTTCAATTTTGTAAACATCATGTCGGCACTGAAGTTGTGTTTCCATAATTCAATTAATCAATTAATCTTCAAAATTTCTTTTATGTAATCACAAGGAACAGCATTCTATATAAAATAAAAAAATACATGCATTAGAGTAATCACAATGATTTATTTACAGAAATCACCGAGAGGAGAATAAGAATTTAAATATTTATTTTACCTAATAACATGAACAAGTAAAAACATATTTGTATCAGAACAAGTAAAAAAATACTAAAATCTTTGATCTCGTTAAAATTAAGAACTACCTATAACATAAAAAACCAAAATTAAACATCTGTGCAAAAATTAATATCCCTTATACTCAATAGAAATTAAGGCAATAGTACTTTAAAAACGAACAATTATTAAAGATTAATATAAAAGAAAACAAAACAATTCAAATAAATATTATTTCAGAAAGAAAGCTTTCATTTAATCTTTAAATTAATATTGAGTGTATTTACCTTTTCAATTCCGAAGTCCCAAGCAGAAAACCAGAATTCTTTCATACCATCGGAATCCTGTATCTTCTTTTTCAATCAAATAAATAATAAAAATGATTCATTGGGAAATTAATTGTCTAAAATCCGTATTCTACTACTAAAGATATAAAATCTTCCAACAGTATAGGCAATATGCAGGAAAAACATGGCGTCGAGAACTCATTGCTTGCAAACAAAAAACGCGTTCTGAGCATGCGCGGTTAACTCTAACTGAAGATAACACAACTTTGGGCTCGGTTATTGAAATAAACTCTAACTTGAGTTAGTAAAATGAAATCTGTGGTTACTTTTCGCTGGTGAATAGGAATTTCAGAGTAAAACGACTTTTTCTTCGGTTATTAACTCAAGTTTGGGTTAGAGTTTATGGTGAATACGGCTGTAAGGGTTCAAAATTGAGTCAAAAACTACTTTTCGGGGTTAAAATTTCAAAATGTTTGGGGGGGGTCCATCCCCAGAAAAAGTGCTTACCAAGATTTTACCAAGTCAGATTCTCTAATTCAGAGTTTCTCAAACTGTGGGTCGCGACCCACTGGTGGGTCGCCAGTCAGTTTTTGGTGGGTCGCTAGAAGATTTTTAATTTTTCTGAATATGAAGTATCTTTTTATAATTTTTACAAACGTCTTATTGACTTTTGAATTATCAAACTATTATTTGAAATCTTGAAATTTATCAAATTACCATATACTTACTTAGTAAAAATAATGAAAATTTGAGGAAAAACTACACTACTTGGTGTCGAATGGAAAAGGCAATTAATCTAAATGCGTATGAAAAGGGAGTGCTTCACCTTAGGGCGAAACCGGTCCACGGTTGGAGGTGACGCTTGAGAGCTGGAGTTTTCTCAATCTAACTGCGTACTATGTGTGTCACTTTAATGTGCCAATAATGCAAATCTAGTCGGTTATTCAAATAAGATTTGAAAAAAATATCCGGTGTTTCTCCCCATCCACACCGGGGGAATAAAGCAAATTTTAAGAATTTTCTTGGGAAATGATGCAACTGCAATTTATCCCATATTGCTAAAAAACAAGTTTAAACCCTGTTTTTAAGGGTCAAATTTTAAAATTTTCTCTGGGGGAGGACCTCCAGACCCCCCTTTTTATTGTGGGGACAATTGTTAGTCCACAATGAGGAAGTTGCATGATTTTTTTTTATTTTTTTAATCGAATTCTCTTGCAAAAATAAGCAACTACCCAACATTTGAGGCCGATCGAGGAATTTTTTGATTGTCAAAAAAATGAACAAAAATCCCCTTTTTAAAAGCGCGCAAAAACGCCAAGAGTTTGGATGTGACGTCATCTTATACTAAACATTGTTGTAAAGCAATGGAGTTGAAGGTATTATTGTTGACGTCATCTTATAGTTTAAACAATAAACGTTTTCAGTCACGTGTTTTTTCTCGACTTTTAAATTAAAATATTTCATTACCTGTACATTGAAAAACTGACTAGATATTTCATTTTACCATACAAAAAACCATACGGAACACTTGTTTGTTTTTGAAAATCTGACACATGCAACTTCCTTATTAAACTATTTCATACGCTCAAACTCAAATATTTACTTTTCTAAAAAGTAATTTCTCTTCTAATACGTGCATGTAATGATTTATTGTTTGTAACTAAATAGTTGGTGAAAAAACCCCAGTCGGGGAAGTTAAAATTCTGTGGGGAGATAATTATCTCAGGTCAGTTAATTATAATTAACTGAAGTCGGTGGGTCGCGTTAGATTCTGTTTTGTTGTGTAAATAAGTAATTCTACCTTACCTACAAGTTTATCACCTCACCTGTATAAATATACAAACAAGTAACCTATTCAAAGTGTTAACCCTTCTGATTGTAACCATGCAGTCCATGCCTGTTGTTTGTTTACTTTTCTTGATTGCTTGATTTGAATATCAGGTTAGGGAAGTTTAGCTTTATGCAAATTAAGTTAAAGAAGAAGACAATATGCAAATCAATTTTTCCCAGTTTTCAAGAAAGAGGTAAAGTGAAGTAAGGTCAGGTAAAACAGCAGGCATGTGATTGGTTGACTAGGTATATAAATACTAGCTTGGATTTTTGCATTACTACTTCTGCTTCTATTCTTATTCAAGCACCTGTGGGTGTTTTACTTTTACCCCACCTTGAAGGTGGTTTTGCTTTTAGGTTTGTTTATATGATGCAGGTCATCATGTGTGATAAGCCACCTGCCATGTGATTCTCTATGTCAAAAGTTAATTATTTATAAATGCTGTTTGCCTTCCATTGAAATGTTATTCAACAGTTAAAGTGTTCACTTTTTAATAATGTTTAAATAAATGGTTTAGTTTTTAAACTTCTGTCTTTTCAATTGGTGTACTGATCCACGGCTATCATTTTCTCTTTTGAATTTGATAACATGTTTCTCAAAAGTGGGTCGCGATGTTAAAAAGTTTGAGAACCCCTGCTCTAATTCAATGTTTTATTCAATTAATTTTTGGTTGAGTTTTGAAATTACTTATGCAAAAAACAAGATATTTTCGAAAATGCAGTGTCCTTCGTAAACATCACTCATATTCCCCCCTTGTCAGGGAAAAAAAGCAGAGAGCAAACCCCCTCCCCCCCTTAGGTGCTTACGTAATATTTGAACAGCCCTTTTAGTATATAAAGTTATAATATTAGTATTATTAGTATATAAAGACCTGCAGAAAAAAAAGATTAAGTTAACACCACAAATGGCTTTTCACATAAATATTCAAACTTTTAAAATATCAAATCGATTGATTAGACATCCAGAGAAACTGGTAAGACTAAGTCTTTAGTATATAAAGTTTGATCCTCCAAATGAGACTATTAGTATATGTTCAGGGTTCATACAAACAGTATAAATCATAAGTTTTCAGAAGTAAATTATAAAAAGATCAGGAATAATTATTTCTTTTGAACTACTTCACATATCCAACGCTGCCAATTCTTCCGATGTAGCCGGGAGATTTTAATTGTTTAATGAATTTTCCAATTAGTGACCAAGTTAAAGTCTGAAATGGTCAATTCCATTTTGTGACAGACATGACATCGGACAACATTTTGGCTTCAAATAAGTACTTAATATTAACTTATCTTAATTTTTTTTGGTGTGCTGATGGTGCATATACAAGAAAGGTTCCTAAATGGCAAAAAAAATAATTATTCTGAATGAAAACACTTTTAGTTTATGAGAGAAAAATACGCCATGACAGACATGACACGAGTTTGAGAGACCCTTAATTATTTCTCAATTGCTCTGATTTGGCATGTATTTCATGTCCAAAGAATTTTTTACAACTTTATATAAAGGTGAAGTTCAGTAAAAAACACTGAAATTTCCAAATTTTATGGAAGATTTTTCAATAATAATTTTTAAAATTGTGACAGACATGACAAAGTGACATATATATAATTATATTTCATTTTCAATTTTAGTCAAAGTAATTAACTACATAAAAACTATATGAACTCAAAATATTTAATTTATTTTGTTATTTTTTAAAATTTGGTCAGTGGTTAGAACCAAAAAACATTCATTTAAATGAAATTTTAAAAACATTGTCTTATCCACTTTCGCGTGGAATTGACCATATATGAAACACCAGAATCGGACAATAATAGAAAGATTTGAATATAAAACAAAAAGTAAGTGATTCATTAATAAATAACTGAAATTTTCTGGCTAAATCGGAAGGACTGGAAGTATATCACAAGGAGTCCAGACTTAAGTGAAAGTAGAGTAGCGGAATTTTAATATGTTATTTAATCTAATTTGCAAACAGCTGGAATACAGATTTTGAATAATAACAAACATAACATGTTATAATCCGGATAATTTTAGGATGTCAGCCGCTGTGGACCAGTATGACAATATTTTAACATTAAGTTTGGAACAAAGAAATTTTAGCTAGTTATTAAAATTATCTTTTGAAAATCCCTTACCAATGCTATGGATATTGCTATCTGGGAATTAGTTATAGAAGATTTGACAACATTTTTCATGATAAAATTGTTTTCCTTCAAATAACATGAGAGGAAACAGGGTATCATTAAAAACTATCACAAAATAAACTATATTTTTAATGAAATTCAATACATTTTTGTGAATAGAACTTTTTAGTTGTCACCAAATTGGCAGAAAGATTGATTCAGGCAGTGCATGAGAACTAAAAGTGTTGTTTTAACTCACCTCAATTGTGACTAAAAGTGTGTATCTGACTTAGTTTTGAGCTTTTGATTGTTTGTTTAATCAAGGTAATTTTTTGAGGTTGTGAGTTCTAGGGTTAAAGGTCAGTTTGGTTTTGACAGTTTAGTATCTGACTAATATTAATGAAGTGAATTGAGCCTGTGATGTCATCACTTCTGATTGGTTTAAGCTTGTATGACATCACATAGTCTTTCAGTGGCTAGCTTTCTATCTCACTTTAGCAATTGTTAATGAAGATGCATTATTTAGATTTCCATCAGTGGTTTTGTTGTGTCCTTTTCCCTGCTAGTCAGGATGACTAGTTTATTTAATTATTAAGTGTTTATATCCTTAGGGGTTTCTGATGGCCAGATACTTTTTAGTTTGGTCACATGCCAGATTTGTTTACAATGTTTTTTGGAAGATTAAATTGTTTATAGAAGTTAATTAGTATTTACAACTGTTAATAAATTAATCTTTGTTTTTAAAGCTCTGCTATTTTTATTAGACTTCTTGACTCTATTTAGAGCTTATAGGTAACAGTGCATCCAGTATCTGTACTTAAGGTGCTATTATCCTACCCCTGGAGGCTTTTTTTTAAAAATATTTTTTAAAAATGACTTAAAAGTAGCATTATATGATTAAATACATCTAGAAACTAGGATAAATGTAAAATTTAAACCAAAATTTTAAAAAATATATATTATTTTTTAACTCTATTGTGCATAAAATTAGCCAAAATAGGCTATTATGCAAAACATCAAATCTCCACTTTGAATGAAGATATCCTCAATCTGTAAATTTTATTACATAGATTAAAACGTTTTTTAGGAGTTGGACCACTCTCAAAAGTGTCACTGAATTTATAATATTGGAGCACTGTTTTAAACTAACAACAAATCAAAATCGGCAAATTTTATAACAACTTCTTAATTTAATCATCATTATAAAAAATGTAATTACTTTTCATACACAGAAATGGTCCACCTCCTATATTAAACCCATTTAAATATTGGTACAAAATTTCTGGTCATTTGAACCATCACTTTTTGAGTTATGAGAATCTGCGGTAGAGTAAAATGTTAAAAATGTGATTTTGAAAAAAGTGCAAAAACAAAATAAAAAATGCATTCTTACACATAAATCCAAATAATAATAATAATGGTTAATAGGCTACATAATAATATGGTCTCAGAGAGCTAAGAAAACATACTTTAATCTTTAATTTAACACCAGATTTGAAAAATCAATATTTTGACCCAAAATCCCGATATTAGGGGTAGGATAGCACCTTAAGGGGTCTCTAGGTAACCTCTAAGGTTTTAATCTGTATCAATTTGTATACATAGTTATGTGTATTTTTATAGAAGGTTTCACTCTTTTTTGATTTGTTGCAATAGAGATGGTTAAAATTTTATGTTTGATTAATGAATCAAATCCAGTGGCAGTTACTTTTCGAAACAAAAGTAAATTTGAATTGAAAGAAGAGATAACTGGTTCTCAACAATCAAGAGAAAAGTACAAATTTCTTGTAAGAATTCAAATGGTGAGGTATACAACACTAAGAAAAGGCTACTTTGAAAAACATGAAACCCCTACTTACAGAAGAAAATCATCTTCAGCAACATCTTGGACAGAAGCAAGTAAACTTTTGCACTATCTCCTGAAAAAGAGATTATCAACTGATGGAGTACTTTTTAAATTCACATAGAAACAATTAAACACAGTGTAGTTTTAAAATAGTGTTGGCAATTTCATTGTTAATTATAGTAGTTTTGTAAGTAAAAAAATGTATATGGTGCCTGGCTAAGAAGTGAAATATATAATAATCGTATGAGTTCGAGATTAAGGGGCGCAAAGAAGAAGTTGTAAAGCCATAAAAATGGAATCGTCTCATTGAAAATAAAATATATTTGTTGATCAAGGTGTTATTGTTAAAAATTGGGTTCGATTGAGACCATATACCAGTGGCGGCTCGTGAGTTTATTAAAAGGGTGTTCACACAATTTGTATAAATTAAAATTTACACAAGAGCAAGAAAGAGAAGGAATGTTGGACGAATACATAAAGAAAACTTGATTTAGAACAAATTTATTTCAGGGGAGTTATTTTAAGTTCCCTAAATTTTTCACTGCATGCATTTTAATTTTTTTAAATATGCGTTTAATGGAAATAACCAAAACTTATGATAAAGATGGCTTTTATTTTTTATAATACCCCTAGTCTATAATATAATACCTCAAAAACAACTATTATGCATGATGTCCACTCGTCTAACATTTTTTGAAGCAAACAAATTTTGACACTTTCATTAAAATCAGGCATAATACCTAATCATAATTTTTTTAAATTAGGAGCATGACAAGAGCACTGGGTCTGTCTACTCATAGTGCTTGTTATATATGCTTAATAGAACAATTAATTGTGAAAAATACAGGTGATGTGTACTCCAACGTCACTTTAAAAAAATAACCAATAACAAAAGAATTAATTATTACAAATTAGCTGACGTGAAAAGCTTAATGATACTTTCAAAAGGTTCTTATCTCGTTTTCCAATCAGGGAAAAAAATCCAGACCGCAAAAAAGCAAGCTTAACCTCAAAACCGTAAGCCTCGGCACACAAATGCTGTGCGCACGGGGATCTCCAATGTGTTGCCGTAAGCCCAAATGTTCTCCGGCGAGAAGTCGAGGTTTCTTCCGACTCATTCAGTTTCTTCGCTCACACGTGCGTATAAGGAAAGAAAAATAAGAATGTAGTTTTCTCTTTATTTGATAAACACAAAACTTTCGCGCTTCCGGCAATAATTTTTTTGCTGACAGGTGAAAGGGGGGGGTAGAAACTTGATTCTGAGTATGAAAAAGAAATTGAGAATGATTTATGTATTCTTTTCTTTTGATATTTGTGTATCTTTATATTTGGGTTTATTTCTACTTTTTCAATGGGTGTTCACGTGCTCCTGTGCTCCTATGGACGAGCCGCCACTGCCATATACTATACAGGATGTTTCAGATAAGTGTTTCATAACTTCTAGGGGAGGTATAGGGTACATCAAGACGAACAAGAATTATGGGTTAGGGGGTCACAAGTCGGTTTTAAGGGGTGAAAATCAGCAATAAAACTTGCATATCTGTCCAGAAAGAGATACAATTGTTCAATTCCTGCATTTATTACATTCAACCAATTCAAATTTCTCATGTAGAAATCAGATGCTTTTAATGTAATCGAAAACAGACCAATAAATGAAACAGGCATGTGTTGTAGGTAGATTAAAATTGTCCCTTGGTTAGACTCTAGTTACTTGCATTTTATAATCCAAGCAACCAACCAAGAAACAAAACTTTAATATTACGATGTTTTTGATTAGAATAAACACTTGCATTTGATTTTTACATGAAAAATTTTGGATTGGTTGAATGTAATAAATGCTGGAATTGAACAATTGTATGTATTACTGACCAGATATGCGAGTTTTTTTTGCTAATTTTCACCCCTTACATTTTCACCCCTTTGGGTGATGTCATATCTTCCCAATATTCATATGATATAATGAATAAAGGTTGAATTCAAGAAATCCCTCTCTCCCTCCCCCCACACCTCACTGTGTTTGTTCTGTATCTGCTGTGTTGTACATTCTTTTAATGTTTTATTAACATTGTTTTTAAGTAGTAATAAATAATCTGTTTTACTTTTAAATTTATGTTCTCCCTTTTTCCTGTGGACACACTCTGCAAGGTTATGAATATAAAAGTTAGAATACCAATAATTAATGGGTTAATAATAATTAATTGTGAATTAATAGGTTTACCATACTTCCAGGGGTTTTAGAGCTGTCCGGGGTCACAAATATGTCCAGAGTTTCATACATTTAAGATTTGCCAGACGTTATTATGAAAAATCCTGACAAAACTCTTTAAAATTTAGTTGTTTTATACATTTTCTAACATCTGCATTAATTTGGAGAACTTACTTTTAGTGAATTTTATAATAAAATTTAATCAATCAAAACAATTTTAGAAAAAATAATGTCCAATAAAGAAATAAAATTTGATAGTTTGAATGTCTTTTTCTTATCTTTTAATCTTTGATGATTTGATATGGTACTTAATAACAAATTTCAAAAATATGTCCTGGGTTGGACCCAAGAAAATATGTGGTAAGCCTATGAATTAACATCACTACTTGGTATCGCTGTGTAGGATGGGTTGTATATTATTTTAATGTTTTTATTAACATTGTTTTTATGTAGTAATAAAAAATCTGTTTAACTTTTAAATTTATGTTCGCCCTTTTTACCGTGGACCAGGGTTCATACAATTTTCCACAAATCAAAATCAAGGAGTATTCAAGTAGTTTTCAAGGAGTGTTTTTAAAAATTTCAAGGAGTATTTGAGAGGAAATTTTTTACAAAGCTTAAAACGCACGCTTTGCCAATTGCATTCCTGAATCAGGTTTTAAAATCACTCACTTTCACGAAAAGTCGTGATTTTTCCGCGGTAACCCATTATTTTTCTCGAAAATAATGCGGATTATAACTATTTTTATAGACAAGATAAATTTATTAAAAAAATTTCATGATGAAAATCAAGGAGTTTTTAAGGAGTACAGCCTAAATTCAAGGAGTTTCCATAGTGCTTGAAAATGAAAATCATTTTCAAGGAGTATTTAAGGAGTTTTCAAGGAGCGTATGAACCCTGGTGAACACACTCTGCAAGTTTAAGAATATAAAGTTAGAATACCAATTGGTGAATTAACATTACCACTTGGTATTCTATAGTACAATGGAAAAAAATATTGCAATACTTACACATCAATTTCATTTTCACTGAGGTCTTGTATAACTTATATAGACTATGTGCAGCTCTCTTTGATCCTAGAAAATTTTAGAAAAGATATGAGTGAAAAGTCAACATAACAGCAATAATAAAACATGGTATTCATCTGGATTCTTACGTATTATCCAGTTAACTGTGCTGCTGTATTCAAAAACAGTATCAAAGACCTTTTCTACAGCTGTGCCACTGCACGGTCGTCAGGATAAAGTACCTTAAGCTGCTAAAAGAGTAACATAGGTTAAGGAAAAGCTAAATATATTATATAACATAATAGAATATACATTAGGGTGTCCCTTATTTAGGCGTTTTTTCAAAAAGTCGGGGAAACTTTTGCGACACCCCCCCAATTTTTTTCCTTTTGGCATCCTAAGACTATGTGCAAAATCTTAAATCAATCGGATAAGATTAACACGTGCCCCAAACGGCCTAAAGTTTGAAAAATTTGACTTTTTTCACATTTTTTCGAAAATTTTAAAAAATTTGTTTAAAAAATCCGTGGCCGAATGATAGTGTTCTAACACATTTAAACAATCTTATTTGACCGCTTTTTATTGCAAGTTAGGCCAAAATGCCCAGTTTGTAACCTAGCCATCAATCAGAAAATCATCAAATTTGTCCATTTTATACTGAGAATAGAAGAATCCAAAGGAAGTGGTAAATAACTTAACACCGCAAAATTCCATGATTTAACACCATTTGAAGACCATATTGATGTGGAGATAAATTATCTGGAGCTCAAATTAATGATGAGTTGCTTAATTACAGACACCATATTGGATTGTGCATTAAAACTAAAAAAATTCTAGAAAAGCGGTATGGGCATGTTTGATATCGGGTAATGGGTGTATGAGGTTTCTAAATTCAATTAAGACTAATAAAACCCTCTTACACAACCTTTTAAAGCTCTTTATGCAATTGTAAGGGCCATCAGATCTCCTAAAACAAATGCAAACCATGATATCAGAACTATAGATGGTAATAAATTCTATACACATAAAACCGGCAAGAGAAATTCTGGAAATAAGTTAATAAGACTCCACAGTGTGTCCACGAGTATTTTTTTCTGCAAGTTAGTTGAAAACCTGAAGAAGATTCAAAATTAACCCGCTCTTCAAAATGATTGAGTTATACTCTGTGAAGATAAGCAATTAACCATATTTATAGAGACGGTTCTTGTAATTTATCATAAATTTATACATTAACATTAAAGTACCTGCAATTCAACAAATTAGGCTCATTTAAACTAAGACACCTATATTGGTTTCGTGAATATCATAAATATTAACAACAGCTTCTTAAAATTATTCCTTCTTTAATGTCTGTTTTTAAGTTAGAGCTATTCTTCGCTCTAAGTTTCCTACCTCTACATTCTCAAAGAAGGCTTTGATGGTTTAAAATAATTTAATTTCATAAACAATTTTCATGAAAAACTTACTCCAAATCTAAGTACTTCAAGGACGCTTACTGATGATAAGTCAACAGTGCGAAAAAAAACTATGGGTATAGTAGAAGAGTTATAGAAACGGAAGTTTATATTTAACATATTCTTACATCCTCAAACAAAATATCAGTGTTTAATTGTTTTAATGACACTAACTTGTTAAATTGCAGGTATTTTTTATGTTTATGTATAAATTTATGTAAAATACAAGAACAATCTCTATAAACATGGTTAATTGCTTATCTTCACGGAGTATAACTCAATCATTATGAAGAGCAGGTTAATTTTGTATCTTCTTCAGGTTTTCAACTAACTTGCAGAAAAAAATACTCGTGGACACACTGTGGAGTCTTATTAACTTATTTCCAGAATTTCTCTTGCCGGTTTTATGTGTATAGAATTTATTACCATCTATAGTTCTGATATCATGGTTTGCATTTGTTTTAGGAGATCTGATGGCCCTTACAATTGCATAAAGAGCTTTAAAAGGTTGTGTAAGAGGGTTTTATTAGTCTTAATTGAATTTAGAAACCTCATACACCCATTACCCGATATCAAACATGCCCATACCGTTTTTCTAGAATTTTTTTTAGTTTTAACGCAATCCAATATGGTGTCTGTAATTAAGCAACCCATCATTAATTTGAGCTCCAGATAATTTATCTTCACATCAATATGGTCTTCAAATGGTGTTAAATCATGGAATTTTGCGGTGTTAAGTCATTTACCACTGCCTTTTGATTCTTCTATGCTCAGTATAAAATGGACAAATTTGATGATTTTCTAATTGATGACTAGGTTACAAACTGGGCATTTTTGCCTAGGTAGTAATGAAAAACGGTCAAATAAGGTTTTTTAAATGTGTTAGATCCCTATTATTCGGCAAAAGATTTTTTAAACAAATTTTTAAAAATTTTCGAAAAAATGTGAAAAAAGTTAAATTTTTTAAACTTTAGGCCGTTTGGGGCACGTGTTAATATTATCTGATTGATTTAAGATTTTGCACATAGTCTTAGGGTACCAAAAGGAAAAAAATTGGGGGGTGTCGCAAAAGTTTCCCCGACCTTCGATTTTAAGGGACACCCTAATATACATATAACTTAATATATAAACATATATTAAGTTAAAAATTCAGGGTAATCCAAAGAAACCAGGCCTGGTGCCAAAAATAGCGGATTCTGGCAACCCAGTTCTATTAAAGTTGAATTGCTCGCCAATAAACAGCATTGGCAACACCAAATATCACTAAAAATGTTGCCCAGGCTCGGTTTACTTGGATTTACCATAATCATAAATTGTTCTGCCCATATTCTAAGAAAATGCAGTCATTTTATATTGCATGAATTACCCAGGTATTCGGTAATCTACATTTCAGGAAGTTAAGTATTTTAGTAAATCATTAATGTAAAAATCACTAGTTACTTGTTTAAACAGGGCCATTTTTACCATACACACATTTCAGGTACAGCCTGACCTCCCAAGGATACCAGCGTCCCCCCCCTCTACCTCTACCAAAATGCCCCCCAGTTTACGAGGTAAAGGGGCAAAGAATATTATTGCAGTTGTAAGTAATAAATAAATTAAACAATTGCGAAGGGCATTATTTTTAAAACTATTTTAAATCTTCAATAAGGAAGTTGCATGTGTCAGATTTTCAAAAAAAAACAAGTGTTTTGTATGGTAAAATGAAATATCTAGTCAGTTTTTCAAAAAAATGTACAGGTAATTAAATATTTTAATTTGAAAGTCGAGAAAAAAAACACGTGACTGAAAACGTTTATTGTTTAAACTATAAGATGACGTCAACAATAATACCATCAACTCCATTGCTTTACAACAATGTTTAGTATAAGATGACGTCACATCCAAACTCTTGGCGTTTTCGCGCGCTTTTAAAAAGGGGATTTTTGTTAATTTTTTTGCCAATCAAAAAATTTCTCGATCGGCCTCAAATTTTGGGTAGTTGCTTATTTTTGCAAGAGGAATCGATTAAAAAAATAAAAAAAAATCATGCAACTTCCTCATTTTCACTTCTAGCTTAACTTTCTTATTTTTTCTGGATTATTATCTAAATGCATATTGCTTTGAGTGTAAAAGTTAGCCAAATAAATTTCTTAAAAACGTTTTGGTTTCATAGCTTTCTTTCTTTCCAATATTTTGACCTAAAAATTTAGTTTTTAATTGATGAATTGAATATTTCATATTGACGTAGAAAACTGCAAATATTTTTGTCTTCAAGCTATTTCGGCCCGGTTTCATTTGATAAAACAATATAGTTTAAAATTGCCTGTTTAAAAAATTCTTCTGGAGAATTATCCCTCATGATGAATGACCCCTCCTTAAAAATTTGGCATCTATTTATAATTTTTTCCTGATAATTATGAGGTTCACAAATTCTCAAAATGAGCTAAACCCTTAGTGTTAGCGGTAAATTTTCAAAATATTTCTGGGGGAGACCTCCAGATCCCCCATTTTTGCATGAAGGTAAGACTTTAAATCTTGACATTATGCGTAACATGATTCCAATGCTATTTTAAAATGATCATGATTAAAATACTGTTTCTCCCATGAAAATTCAAAGAAATACACAAGAAGTGATCCGCTTTAGGTGGCTTTCAAAAGGTGAAAATGTATTAAAATGAGTAAAAAACTTCTTTATGAAGCCAACTTTCACAAAATCTTCTGGGGGAGGATCCCCCCCTTTGTTGCCTAGGTGAACGTATTAATTGAAGAAGACAAACAAACAAATTTCCATACTTTGACAAAGTTTCGCACATCATTTGGGTTATAGCCCTTCAAAAAAGGCTTCACCCACCCACTCTCAAAAGCGTTGGCATCTCCCTGATTGAACCCAAATTCCACTTAAACGCTTTATTTTAATTTTTTGAAATGTTTATAACCACAACCTCCTTATATTTTTAAAAAATTAGCATAAAGAGAGAACCTTTTCATCACTATATTTGATTGCAATCTCAAAC
The DNA here is from genome assembly GCA_024610705.1 of Tetragnatha versicolor. NCBI lineage: Eukaryota > Metazoa > Arthropoda > Arachnida > Araneae > Tetragnathidae > Tetragnatha > Tetragnatha versicolor. Next base: position 661,791 of record JANDEH010000046.1, read on the forward strand.
GAACATTCTAATCTTTCGAAGGACTTTTGTAAACAAACAAAAACATTGCTTTCACTTCAATTCAGTGGATTCTTTCTACTTAGAATTTATTTTTTAATGAATTTTAAAAAATATTAGCTTGAAAAATGATAGCTTTGATAAATTTTCCCATTCATTCTGCTGAAAGATTTTTTTTGTCTCTTTAAGCCATTTTTATGTGCCAGAAGTATTTTTCTCAGCTATAAATTTAAAAAATAAAAAACAAATACTAAAGAGATTGTAACTGGCAACATATTTAGACAGGAGAAACACATTTACAGGCGTCAAAACAGTACCGTTGCTATGGTCAATGGTTCCCTTTTTTAATTTTAATATTAAACTTAAATAAATTTGTAAGTATCTTGGGACAAACTCATCCCTGTAATTTACTTTTAACAATTGGTAGTATTTTGTTACATTTCGATTAGCCCTACTAATTAGAAATTCACTTGGACCAAATATTCTGCCCAAAAATTTAAAACATATATAAATTAAGATCATTTTGTATTACTATTCTTAAATTAAAATTTCTTTTTCAGAGTATTTTATCATTATTTAGGGACTAAGAATGACCTACATGACATAAAACTCCAGTTTATGAATGAAAACATCGGCTATTACAATGCATCAACCGGACGAAGAACAATACATTCAAAGGTGAGATTTTTCACCATATTTATATTTTTCTTTTATCTAACTTTTGTGACAGTTAAATTATAAATGCTCTTTGTATTTTAAGCTTTAGGAATTCTAATCTCTTGGGTCTTATTTTTTTCCTCTATCCATAACTTTAAATGGGTTCAACAGTGTTCATCTGCTAGTAAAAACCCTAATAGGATATTGGGATACATTAAAAAAACTGTTTCTTCAAGGTCCGAGGATATTATTTTGCCACTATACAGAGGCTTGGTGAGACCTCATCTAGAGTATGCTGTTCAGTTTTGGTCTCCATACTTAAAAAAAGATATTGATTCAATTGAAAGGGTTCAGCATAGGGCTACTAAAATGGTCAAGGGTATATCCAGTTTAAGTTATGAGGGAAGATTAAAGAAGCTAAATATGTTCACTCTACAGAAAAGAAGGATTAGAGGGGATTTGATTCAACTTTTTAAAATGGTAAAGCAAGATGACACAGAGGGACTAGATTTTAATATGGGTAATAGAACAAGGGGTCACAATTTCAAATTGAATAAAGTAAAATTTAAGACGGAGTGTAGAAAGCATTATTTTTTTAATAGGGTAGTGGATAGATGGAATGCATTGCCTGAAACAATTGTAAATTCAAGAGGAGTTAACGAGTTGAAGAGGAAAATTGACAGATACTGGGATTCCGGTAGTTTGAGTTAAAAAGACTGGACCAACCTTGCTGGGCTTACGCCTGTAGTTGGTCGACTTAATTTGTATTTGTATTTGTATAACTCCATTCACAGTAAATAGCTTATGGCAGTTTACCATCCAGTTAAATACAGCCGGTAAATGTCATAAAACCACCTTAAAGACCCATGATATTGACCTTCATTTAAAGACCCCATCATTGTTTCAGCATTGTAATTTCATCATTTTCAATCATTGTAAATGTTCTCGCTAAATAACGCCAAGCTCTTTTTTCCTATAAAGCTTTATTTTAACACCATGTTTAGATTATAGACACATTTTTTTCTTATTTGTATCGATAAACTGAACAGTTATTGAGTTATTGATCTTACTAAACAATTTAATCTAAGAGTTTGAAATTTTCTACTTTTTTGGTGTCTGAAAGAGCATGGCAGTTTTTAGCAGGAACGTTAACAGAATTGAACCAAATTTTCTTATTTTCTTCTATTCTTTATGTGAAATGAAAAAAAACTGGCAATAGAGCAATGGGCAACACTGCTGAAGCTCTTTTTATAAGATAAAGAACACAGATATCTGGTTTTGTGTAGTGTGCCAATATTGAGACTAGAGCTTAGTATGAGTGATGATCATGATTGTGTTGCAGGTACGTTCGTTTCCAGTCTCTGGACGTTCACCCCACCCAGAGGGCTCTGGTGGTGAACTACGACGTTGACCCCAACATGCTGGCCCAGCTGGGAGACTTCATGGTCAAGGAGTCCAGGGAATGCCAGAAAGTGTGAGTATCCCACTGTATCTGTACCCCTCTTCTGCTGTGTAGAAGAAAGAAGTTTTCTTGCAACTACTGCTAAACCAACTCTTTAACCATCAACCTATCTGGACCCCCATTTTTACTAGTAGCTCACGTTGTAAAATTCTTACATTGTGAGCGTCATTAAAATACTACTTTTTAAGTGATCTAACACTAAATGTATCAAAGCACTCACCTTAAAATTGAGATTAAGTCAATCCTCCCCTCTTAAAAAAACAACCAAAAATCTTCTTTGTAAAGTGAATTCAACTTGGAAAATCTAGTGTTTTCAGGTGACGTCACGACCAGCTATTTTCTTCCTTGCTGTAGTAGGTCAAACAGTCTGTTGCTAAGGCTGTTGCTAGGTCTGAGTCATGTGATTGCAAATGCTCCAATAGAAGCATTCCTTGACCAGTTATCTGTTGCTAAAGCCGTTGCTATAGGTCCGAGTCATCTGATTGATAATGCTCTATCTATCTATCTATCTATCTCTAATTGTGATGATCTGATTTGTGATTGTGTTTCAGGGTGCGTCTGAAAGGGGGCCAGTTTGAGACGGAGGAGATAAGGGCCCTGGCTCAGATGGTGCTGCAGACCTGCCCCCTGGTGCCACCCACCAAACTGACGGAGGTGGAGCAGCTGCTCTACTACCTGCAGACCAGAGAAGGTAACTTTCTAAATCTAAGAACAGGGTGTCCGCTAACCCTGGAAACAGGGAAAACCTGGAATACTCAGGGAATTCCAAAAATATTCTGGAAAAATGTGATTTTATACGATGCATAGCATTTTCCAGCGTTTTTTTTACGTGGTGGAGTTACCATCTCCGGTATTTAGTCAAATCAACGGCATCCCAGCTCGCACGAGCTAAATTTTTTAAAATTTGCAATATAATGAGAAAGTTAGATGTTATGTTAAGTTAGTGGTAGTTCATTTTTAGTGTTGTTGTCTCCCTCTCGGAGAACTGTCTGGATGGCCTTAATTATATCAAACTCATAAATAACTACACCTTTTAACAATAACAATAATATATTTATTCATTACTTAGCTCCTCGCATCGCGCCTCTCCTCCCATTTTCTTCGTTCATCTCGTTTTTAGATCTCAGTTGATTTTCGTATCTGCCTCGTTCTCGGGGTGATAACTGGTACGTCTGTTCCAAGTAGCTTCTTGGAATATTGTCATGGGACTGAGTTATCAACTTCATAGTTTTATTTTCTTGTTCTACAGCAGTGGTTCCCAACAGGTGGTCCGCGGACCACTGGTGGTCCGTGAGGCCTTCAGAGGTGGTCCGTGAGAAGATTTTTAAATAACTTATCCAAAAAATGTGTGGAAAATTTTGAAAAATAGTTTTCCTAATCACACATTTCAGGAAATAGTAAAAACACTACAGATACAAAAACGTAAGTAAAAAATCATACGTCATACATAATGTCATGTTCTCTTTCTCTCCTATGAATCATTTGTTCATTTCTATTATTTTGCACAGTTTTATTCAACAGTAGTTTATTACAGAGTAGAAATGGGAAATGTGGAAAAATATTGCATCAGATTAATTAAAACTGAGAGGCGTCGGAGTGGGGCTAATAAAGAATCGAATGATCGAACTTATACTTGGTTTGATACGAAGCGAAGCATGGAAGAGGCATCAGACAGAGGGTCTTCGAGAAATCGTGGTATGAAAAGAGGAAATTTCTGAGATACACGTGAAATATGTTTGTTCGAAGATATGAGAAAAATTTATTGCCGAAAATGCAAAAGTTTTTAAACACATAAATTTATTTTCTATTTTAATCGCTCCTTTGAAATTATTTTTGACTTTTGACACGGTTTCTTTCGGGAGAACATCAGCCTCGCCTATAGAATTTCCTCTGCCACAACTCACAGTCCATGTCCAGTTTGCTTTTTTGTGATCAATAGAATTCCTGGTTATCCTTGCAGTTTAATTTAAAGCTAAGTACTTTCTTTCAAATTGAAATCTACTAATAATATATTACCTTATTTGTTGGTTATAAAAAGAAGAAAAATAACTATTTTATACTGTTGTTTTTTTAAACCTGTAACTTTTGTTAGGTGTGAACCCTTCCAGGGTTGATAGATAAAAAGGCTTGATAAAAATAGGTAAGTGTCTTTTATAAAAGGTATATTTTTAAATAATTATATATAAAATTAATTTAATGTTAACTTTTCTTTAAAGTTTAATAGATTATTTGATTTTCTAAGTTCTATTTAGAAACATTGTAAAACTTGGCTTCCCTTACTTCAGAAATAAAAGTCAAAATTTTAGACCCTCTATAAGGAACTAGCTGATTTGCCCGGCCTTGCACGGGTGGAGAGTATAAATGAATTTTTTTAAAGTTTTCCCAAATTTAAACACAATTTTCAATACCAATTACCAATCTCATACCTGTATTTCTCTCGACTTTTCATATCCCAGTCTTCTCCTTAGTTTTTCTTTCCTGATATTCCCGGTAATTTTCCTATCCCGATAAATTTAATTTTCCCGGGGTTCTAGTATACAATAAATGAGTCTAGTGAACAAAATAACGAAATTGAAACTTAAAAAAAATAACCAGTAAAGTTTATTGAACCGTCATGTTTAAAACAAAATAATGTTATATTTTTGAATTGTTTTCCAATTTACTTCAGACACTGTACTATACAGCTGATTCTTTTTACATATATACAGACACTGTGAAGAGAGGAGTAGAGAGGAATCTATTTACATACTTACATTACACTGAGAGTTAATTGAGAAGATTCTATTTACATATGTACATACACTGCGCATTAATACCGATTATTCTATTTACATTTATACAATCACTGTGCGTCAATAAAAATAAATAATACTATTTACATATATAAAGCTTCACGGTGCAGTGACAGTGAGAGAATTATCAATTTACAAAATTTGATCAGAATTCAAAAGTAGCGAAGAGATCAAATACGTTTCTAAACATCCACCGTAACTTTAAGAGAGGAATCTATTTACATACACTACACTGAGAGTTAATTGAGAAGATTCTTTTTACATATGTACATACACTGTGCATTAATACCGATTATTCTATTTACATTTATACAATCACTGTGCGTTAATAAAAATAGAGAATACTATTTACATATATAAAGCTTCACGGTGCAGTGACAGTGAGAGAATTATCAATTTACAAAATTTGATCAGAATTCAAAAGTAGCGAAGAGATCAAATACATTTCTAAACATCCACCGCAACTTTAAGAGAGGAATCTATTTACATACTTACATTACACTGAGAGTTAATTGAGAAGATTCTATTTACATATGTACATACACTGTGCATTAATACCGATTATTTTGATTTACATTTATACAATCACTGTGCGTTAATAAAAATAAAGAATACTATTTACATATATAAAGCTTCACGGGGCAGTGACAGTGAGAGAATTATCAATTTACAAAATTTGATCAGAATTCAAAAGTAGTGAAGAGATCAAATACATTTCTAAACATCCACCGCAACTTAAAGCACACACTCTCATTATAAACGTATAATCTTTTAAATTATATTTAAGGTGGCTTAACAAAAGTACAGTATTTTTACTTCTGTGCATTAATTACAGAAAACTGAAAAACGTGATATTTCTAAGAATTAAAAATATATAAATAATTTCCCTCAATTTCATTCACTTAATTAGAAAATAAAACTTATCAACAATCTCCGTTTGGTAAATACGCTAAAAAGCACTTTGAATTTTCAAAATCAATTTTTTTTAATATCAAATAGTAGTTTCTTAAAATAAGAAATGCATTTTTAAGAGAAGAAACACTGATTTAAAGAGGCATGAAAAATATATTAGCTCTTAATGAAAAACCGTACAAATATATTGAAAGAAAAGAATACGCTATCATAAAAAATGAAATGACATATGAAATTACTTGGTTTAAATTAAAACGTGCTTGTAAACGACATTTTTAGTTTTACTACCTGGAGCGAGGATGGTGAGGTTTTTGGAGGACCCGACTCTGGAACAGGCGACGTATAACTATCCATGGGAAAAGCAGGGTTCGCCGAGGTTGATGCCGCACCGTTGAATCGACTGTCCTTGCGCCTTGTTAACAGTCATGGCAAAAGCCAGCTTGACTGGAAATTGAATCCTCTTAAAAAGGATGGGGAAATCCGAAGGGATCAAAGGTAACCGAGGAATAAAAACATCCTCTCCCTTCTCACTCCCAGTGAGGATTGTGGCTTCTATGATGTTCGCAGAAAGCCTCTTGACTGTTAGCCTTGTCCCATTGCACAATTTGGGAGGATAAATGTTCCGCAGAAGCATGACGACCGACCCCACTTTCAGTTCCAAGTGATGTGGAGGAGTTCCAGGGGGGTTCAAGGAATTCAAAAACTCTGGTGGAAAGTTGACTGCGTCATCGTCGTCCATCGCTGTGTCGATCGATTTATACGAAGTCATTTTCCCTGGAATCTTCTTCTGGATCGAGACGTTCAACTCATGGACGGCATCGTTTTTAGGCGCTAGAATGGCTCTTTCGCGCAGCCATTCTTGGTTTCTGAAGTTGGTGTGGATGTTAGGGTATATATGATCTATTAATTCTTGGGTAGATTCTACAGTGGTGCAAAAATCCTCTGAAAGGGATATTTCTCCGTTAGTGGTCGGAAATCTGCCTTCTCCTATCTCCAAAAGTTTTCCGGCGAAGTTCTCCTCCTCTCCGGTGATTCGCATGTTTTTCTTCAACGTGATTTTCCGGACAAACTTCCAAAGAGAGGACATCTTCAGGCAAGCGTTAAACTCGTCAGCGGGAGTAGACTTGGGAATCACCGGCAGTGTTTGCCGGAAGTCACCGGCAAGAAGTAGAAAAACTCCTCCCATCAGTCTGTCTGTCGATCGTATGTCACGCAAAGTTCTGTCGAGAGCTTCCAGAGACTTTTTGTGTGCCATCGTACACTCGTCCCACACGATAATCTTGCAGGATTGGAGCACCTTGGCTTGACCGCTCGATTTGCTAATGTTGCAGCTTGGATTTTCATCTCTTCCGGCATTTAAAGGCAGTTTCAAAGCAGAATGGGCAGTCCGACCACCATCTATGAGAGTTGCAGCTATGCCAGAGGAAGCAACAGCGACAGCGATGTTTCCCGCGACTCTCACTTCCGCCAGAATCAGGTTTATTAAAAATGTCTTTCCGGTCCCACCTGGAGCATCCAGAAAAACGATGCCTCCTTCTTCGTCATTGACTCCTTTCAGAATGACGTCGTACGCAGCCAGCTGTTCTTCCGTCAAAAGAGGTTTTCTCGACTCTATATGGCATCTTAACTTTACTGGGTCATAGTTTCTTTCCCGAAGAACTTCTGCATCAGTGGCGAGTGACGCCTTCTTCGAGGGAGACTCTAGTCCTAACTGAGGAAGAGTTTTACCGCAGATAGACAGGCATTTTCTCTCGATTAGGACTAAAGCTTTGTTGAAAGTATCAGCGTTGGCTGGCATGTCTTGATTGAGGAGCCTTTTCTGTCCATACAGGATATCTTCGCTCATATCATCTCTGTAGCTCTCCCACAACGCCTTGGGTTGCGCAGGATTGGCCAGAGATAAAATGACGGCAAACAAATTCCGCATTCTTTGGGGAGAAGATGAAAGGGACGCTTCCGACATGGCCTTCTCCAAATGCTGGTCGTCCTCCAGAAGTCCAAGTTCCTGGCAAGCCTCCCTGTAAGTGTCGCAAATGTGGCCACCTACAGTTTTCAGACTCGCGAAAGAAGTCGGGCCTCTTACTTCGTTCAACAGCATTCGCAAGAAGAAGCATTCGGCGTTAGACGGATGTACGCTGTAGACCCTTCCTAAAGCATCGCTCGATACCATGCCTCCTTCGTCCGATCCATGGCTGCTCCTCTTTCTTCTGGAAAACATCTTTTTCCCCGCGTTCCAAGTGTAGTAGCGAGGGACTTCCGCGTAGAGGAGAGTCTTGGCAAAGTCGTCTGTTTCGCAAAGATGGAAAAATGCGGTGAGGGTTGTCTTCGGAGGATTAGAGGCCACACTTGCAGCGGTTTCCTTAGTGAAATACGCTCTCTGTCCGTTTTCCAAATGGACGCTGAGGTGCAGCACGGTGGGATATCTCTCATGGATGGGGAAACTAAAAATTCTCCACACAGCTTCACTTGAACTGATGTATCTACCCAGTTGGTATTGGGTGATTTCGTCCTTGTTTTCTGTTAAAACGAAGGTAGCCATATCGCTGCCCTTGTGGATGTACTTGCATATGTACTTTATCGCCTTTACGGAATTGCAGTATTCCACGTTGATGTGGGCGTTAAATATTTTCGACAGAAGAGGCGAGTACGGTACGATCCATTTATTGTCCACTTCGATGTCTTTACCGCGAACTTTTAACTTGACTGTGAGTCCACCCTCGTCGATATCTCTCCTCCTATACTTGGGGTATCCATCATCGCCTGTTTGTGTCTCCTTAATGAGTGGTCTTGGGTATTTCTTCGTGCATTTGCCCTCTTTCATGCACGGTGAATCCTTGTTTAAGTTGCCGCAAGGACCGTGAATCATATTCTTCTTTACAATTTCCCAGAGAAGAGGATCCGTGTCTTGATTAGGAATTTCGGCAGAAATCACATCATCGATTTGACTCGGCTTTATTTTTTCTTTCAGCCAAATCAGGTTGTGGGAATGGGGTAGCCCTCTTTTCTGCCATTCAATGGTGTATAACCAACACCTGACCTCTCCAAACACGCAGCTCTTTGTCAATGAATGGATTAAATTCTGTTGTTTTTGGCGAAAAACCCGGGCGACAACGTTGTGTCGATCACTCGAAGTTTGTCCACGAGTCAGTTCCTCCGCAATTTCAGGCCAGTTAGGGTTGCAGGTGAAGGTTATAAATAAATCCGGCTTCCCGTACGCCCGTACGTAAGCCATCGCGTCCTGCGCATACTCGTGCATCTGGCGAGGACTCCCGGTAAAGGTGGCGGGGAGAATGACGGCTTTACCGATGTCATCGGCGGCTTTATCCTTGGATATGGCATCTCTCAGATGGATGTACTCCTCGCTTCGAAGCTTGCTTTGGTTGAGCTTGATGAAGAGAAGTCGTTCCGCTTCGATTTTGGCATATGCATCCACAACGAATTGTTGAAACAGGTATCTGCAGTTAAGGATGTGGTTGTCGGAATCCCTCCTCGTCATAAGCCGGTAAGCATAGAACTGCTTCATGCTGACTTTTTTGTCCTTGGAACCAGGATTAGACTGCAAGATGTTGATGTCGTATCCGTCCTCTCCTTTAGGGAAAATTAGGGGATATTGGAGAGCATCGTACGATCGGTGAGTCTCTGTTATTCGTTGCAGATGTCCGCTTCTTTTCTTCAGTATCACGTCTCTTTTGTTGGCCGCTCCCTCCGTGATGATTACGGCCATATCGTCACTTTGGGGAACGTTGAAGCGCCTCTCGTGCTCCCCTACCGGCCTCTTCTCTGCATTTAACACCAAGGTGCACTCGTCCGAAGGCATGTCTTCCAGCGAAGTTTTGAAGGTCTTCAAGAGAATATTATTCTCGTGAAGCATCTTTTGAATACCGCACACAACTTCAGGTCTCACTCCGGGAATGTGGTTGCAGCGTATGGATGCTTCAGCTTCCTCGTTGACACCCACGAAATAGATTTGTAAAAATTTCGGGGTTTCACCTTCAGGAGGAAGTAAGGACCCGATATTGTGGTAGACTTGGCCTTGGACACGAAATGTGGATTTGAAGCCTCCTTGATCCGCCATAGTTGCTCCAAATGAAGTCATTTGGAAGCAACTATTATATTTTCTAATATTTTTTAGGAAATGTTTCGACTCAGGTGTGGCTCCCGACATGTAGGAAAACAGAGGCTCCGGAGGTGATTCTAGGGCAGGAAGGCAAACTTTCCCGTTGCAGCAACATATCCCAGAAGGTTCTCCCTTAAACTTCAAGGCTCCGCAACTTTTGCATTCTCGGTCCATTTTTCCGATTAGGAAATCACTATCATCATGGTACGTTTTCGTAGCGTCGTAATGAAATCCTTCCAAGAACAAACTTGATTTCAAACGACATTCCCTGTGGATTTTAGGCAATTGACGTTTCTCCGAAAGTCTCTCTGTTCTGTCATCGTTTGATTCGCACGCAAGATTCAAGGCTCTGGTCTCCCGCATCGATTGAAGGCGACGTTCGTGCTCCTCTTCAGTTTCAATGGCTCTTGATAGGGCGGAGGTCTCCCGCATCGATTGAAGGCGACGTTCGTGCTCCTCTTCAGGTCCGTGGCCTATTTCAAGAGATTACCCCGGACATACCCACACACATACATCGCCCGTTAGCCTTTTATTTATACAGAGACTAGCGGATATGCCCGGCCTTGCACGGGTGGAGTGAATATATATTTTTTTAAATTAAATTTTTTAAAAATATATTTATAATTTTTAAATCAGCAATTACCAATCATCCCGGTATCCCAGACGTACTTTTCCTATCCCGATGTTCCCGATAATTTTCCTATCCCGCTGATCGAGGTAATTTTTATGTCCCGGTAATCCCGGTACTTTTTTCCTATCCCGATGTTTCCGGTAATTTTCCTTTTCCCGGTGTTCTCGGCAATGTTTCCTAGTAAATTAATGAGTCTAGTGAACAAAAATAACAAATTTGAAACAATAATAAAAGATCTAGTAAATTGAAAAGTCTAGTGAACCACTTCATTTGAAACAATGTTTTATTTTTTAATTCGTTTTCCATGAAGAAAATTTACACTTTTCCATAAATATTTAAATTTTAAAGGAAAATATCTTAAAATAGGGGAAACTAACGTTTCAAAATTAATTATTTGAATTTATTTTGGTGTTTTTACAACTGATATAGTTTTTAAATGGACAATTATCGAGTTTTTCCTGTTAAAATATTAAATGTTTGAAGGTTTTAATCTAGTTAACAATAGTGAGTCGAGCAGATCTACTCTAGTAGAGAAATGGAGAAATAAGCGTTTCGGGCTATAAATTCGTTAATTACTCGTAATTATTCGATTTTCGAGCTTGGAAAACTATCCCAAGTTACTCCCCGACTCGGAATACGTCTATACGTCGAGTTTGGTTTCGGTCCGTGGCCTATTTCAAGAGATTACCCCGGACATACATACATACATACACACATACATCGCCCGTTAGCCTTTTATTTATACAGAGACTAGCGGATATGCCCGGCCTTGCACGGGTGGAGTGTATAATTTTTTTTAAATTAAATTTTCTCAACATACATTTATAATTTTTTAAATCAGCAATTACCAATCATCCCACTATCCCAGGCGCCTCTTTCATATCCCGGTGGTCCCGATAATTTTTCATTTCCCGGTATTCCCGGTAATTTTTCTTACCCAGTGTTCCCGGTAATTTTTTCCTATCCCGGTGTTCTCGGTAATTTTTCCTATCCCGGTGTCTTTTTTCATCTTAATAAAGTAACGGTAATTTTTCTTATCCCAGTGTTCCAGGTAATTTTTTCCTATCCCGGTGTTCTCGGTAATTTAGTAAAAATATATTTATAATTTTTAAATCAGCAATTACCAATCATCCCGATATCCCAGACGTCTTTTTCCTATCCGTGTTCCCGGTAATTTTCCTATCCCGATGTTCTCGGTACTTTTCCTATCCCGATGTTCCCGGTACTTTTCCTATCCCGATGTTCCCGGTAATTTTCCTATCCCGATGTTCCCGATAATTTTCCTATCCCGATGTTCCCGATAATTTTCCTATCCCGCTGATCGAGGTAATTTTTATGTCCCGGTAATCCTGGTACTCCCGGTAAGCGGATATGCCCGGCCTTGCACGGGTGGAGTGTATATATTTTTTTAAAATTAAATTTTTTAAAAATATATTTATAATTTTTAAATCAGCAATAACCAATCATCCCGGTATCCCAGACGCCTTTTTCCTATCCCGGTGTTCCCGGTAATTTTTCATATCCCGATGTTCCCGGTACTTTTCCTATCCCGATGTTCCCGGTACTTTTCCTATCCCGATGTTCCCGGTACTTTTCCTATCCCGATGTTCCCGATAATTTTCCTATCCCGCTGATCGAGGTAATTTTTATGTCCCGGTAATCCCGGTACTTTTTTTTCCTATCCCGATGTTCCGGGATAATTTTTCTTTACCCGGTGTTCTCGGCAATGTTTCCTAGTAAATTAATGAGTCTAGTGAACAAAAATAACAAATTTGAAACAATAATAAAAGATCTAGTAAATTGAAAATTCTAGTGAACCGCTTCATTTGAAACAATGTTTTATTTTTAAGTCGTTTTCCATGAAGAAAATTTACACTTTTCCATAAATATTTAAATTTTAAAGGAAAATATCTTAAAATAGGGGAAACTAACGTTTCAAAATTAATTATTTGAATTTATTTTAGCGTTTTCACAACTTAAATCCTTTTTAAATGGACAATTATCGAGTTTTTCCTGTTTAAAAAAATTTTTCAAGGATTTTATAATCTCCTTAACAATAGTGAGTCGAGCAGATCTATCTAGTAGAGAAATGGAGAAATAAGCGTTTTCGGCTATAAATTCGTTAATTACTCGTAATTATTCGATTTTCGAGCTTTGAAAACTATCCCAAGTTACTCCCCGACTCGGAATACGTCTATACGTCGAGTTTGGTTTCGGTCCGTGGCCTATTTCAAGAGATTACCCCGGACATACCCACACACACACACACACACACATACATACATCGCCCGTTAGCCTTTTATTTATACAGAGACTAGCGGATATGCCCGGCCTTGCACGGGTGGAGTGTATATATATCTTTTAAATTAAATTTTTTAAAAATATATTTATAATTTTTAAATCAGCAATTACCAATCATCCCGGTATCCCAGATGTCTTTTTCCTATCCGTGTTTCCGGTAATTTTCCTATCCCGATGTTCCCGGTACTTTTCCTATCCCGATGTTCCCGGTAATTTTTCATATCCCGGTGTTCCCGGTAATTTTCATATCCCAGTGTTCCCGGTACTTTTCCTATCCCGATGTTCCCGATAATTTTCCTATCCCGCTGATCGAGGTAATTTTCATGTCCCGGTAATCCCGGTACTTTTTTTTCCTATCCCGATGTTCCCGGTACTTTTCCTATCCCGATGTTCCCGATAATTTTCCTATCCCGCTGATCGAGGTAATCTTCATCTCCCGGTAATCCCGGTACTTTTTTTCCTATCCCAATGTTCCCGGTAATTTTCCTTTTCCCGGTGTTCTCGGCAATGTTTCCTAGTAAATTAATGAGTCTAGTGAACAAAAATAACTAATTTGAAACAATAATAAAAATTTAAAAGTCTAGTGAACCGCTTCATTGGAAACAATGTTTTATTTTCAAGTCGTTTTCCATGAAGAAAATTTACACTTTTCCATAAATATTTAAATTTTAAAGGAAAATATCTTAAAATAGGGGAAACTAACGTTTCAAAATTAATTATTTGAATTTATTTTGATGTTTTCATAGCTGATATAGTTTTTAAATGGACATATCGAGTTTTTCCTGTTAAAATATTAAATGTTTGAAGGTTTTAATCTAGTTAACAATAGTGAGTCGAGCAGTCTACTCTAGTAGAGAAATGGAGAAATAAGCGTTTCGGGCTATAAATTCGCTAATTACTCGTAATTATTCGATTTTAAAGCTTTGAAAACTATCTTAAGTTACTCCCCGACTCGGAATACGTCTATACGTCGAGTTTGGTTTCGGTCCGTGGCCTATTTCAAGAGATTACCCCGGACATACCCACACACACACATACATACACACATCGCCCGTTAGCCTTTTATTTATACAGAGACTAGCGGATATGCCCGGCCTTGCACGGGTGGAGTGTATATATATTTTTTAAATTAAATTTTTTAAAAATATATTTATAATTTTTAAATCAGCAATTACCAATCATCCCGGTATCCCAGACGCCTTTTTCCTATCCCGGTGTTCCCGGTAATTTTTCCTATCCCGATGTTCCCGGTACTTTTCCTATCCCGATGTTCCCGATCATTTTCCTTATCCCGATGTTCCCGATAATTTTCCTATCCCGATGTTCCCGATAATTTTCCTATCCCGATGTTCCCGATAATTTTCCTATCCCGATGTTCCCGGTAATTTTTCATATCCCGATGTTCCCGATAATTTTCCTATCCCGCTGATCGAGGTAATTTTTATGTCCCGATAATCCCGGTACTTTTTTTCCCTATCCCGATGTTCCCGTTAATTTTCCTTTTCCCGGTGTTCTCGGCAATGTTTCCTAGTAAATTAATGAGTCTAGTGAACAAAAATAACAAATTTGAAACCATAATAAAAGATCTAGTAAAAATTGAAAAGTCTAGTGAACCGCTTCATTTGAAACAATGTTTTATTTTTAAGTCGTTTTCCATGAAGAAAATTTACACTTTTCCATAAATATTTAAATTTTAAAGGAAAATATCTTAAAATAGGGGAAACTAACGTTTCAAAATTAATTATTTCAATTAAATTTGGTGTTTTTACAACTGATATAGTTTTTAAATGGACAATTATCGAGTTTTTCCTCTGTTAAAATATTTAATTTTTGAAGGTTTTCATCTAGTTAACAATAGTGAGTCGAGCAGTCTACTCTAGTAGAGAAATGGAGAAATAAGCGTTTTCGGCTATAAATTCGCTAATTACTCGTAATTATTCGATTTTAAAGCTTTGAAAACTATCTTAAGTTACTCCCCGACTCGGAATACGTGTATACGTCGAGTTTGGTTTCGGTCCGTGGCCTATTTCAAGAGATTACCCCGGACATACATACACACATACCCACATACATACATCGCCCGTTAGCCTTTTATTTATACAGAGATAAATGCACTGGAAAAAAGTTAAAATTTTGAAGATACAGTTAGAGATAGAGATGGTCCGCGGAGGTTCAAATTTAAGTGAAGTGGTCCGCAGACATATTTGAGTTGGGAACCACTGTTCTACAGGATCAAGTTTTTTCGCAAGTTCAGCTAATTTCAATGTCTCTTCACGTTCCACTCTTCTTATGCGATCTTCACTTTCCTCTTTTCTTCTGATATATTCTTGTTCTTCAGCTTCAATCGTCTTTCTCTTTGCTTCAATCCTCTGTTTGAAAGCTTCAAGCCTCTGTTTGTTTCGTTCTTTAATTATCTCAGACAGAAGGGACTTCGTGGTTTCCTCATTATAACCTACACTACTCGTTATACAGTCTATTATTTCCTTACTCGACGTTTTACTAGGGGGGATAACCAAATCTAACTCAAAAGCCAATTTAAGCAATTCATCTTTTTTTACTTCATTAAGGAAAGCCATTTTTTGTAAGAGGGCAACAAAAATTAACCAATAACCCAATAATAATAATACTATTTCAAAAAAAAATATACACTCAACTCAGTACTTATTCTAAAAAAAAACTCAATAATACACTACTTCAATAAAAAACTTCTACTTCAATAATACACTACTTCAATATTACTTCTACTTCAATAATACAGTACTTCATAAAAATACTATTTCAAAAATAAAAATAATATATATTCGACTCAATACTTAGTTTGGAAAATTTTTCCGATATTCCACCACAGTTCAGTTAGAAAGTCCAACATAGGGTTCTCCTTGGTGTCAGCCTTCATTTCAGGCTTGTAGTCTTCTTTCTCAGGAGCCTGGCCTTCTTCGACTTCGGAGCCACAGTCTTCAGTGTACTTGGTCGGTTTCTTCTGATGGCCAACACGTCTCATAGAAGTTGCAGGGGCTTTCTTTTCCGCTTCTCGACCCTTCTTTTTAGGAGCTTCATCCATCTCCTCTTCCGAGCCAGGATCCTCGGCATACTTGAAAGCAGCAGCTTTGCCTCGTCGCTTGGCAGGGGTATCTTCAGCTTTAGACTTCGCAGGTCGCCTTCGACGCTTCTTAGCAGGCTTCCCTACTTCGGAACTGACATCATTCTCTTGAGCATCATCCTCAGATCCAGAGTCCTCAGTTTCTTCCATTTCTTCCGTAGATTCTTCTTTTTTCACTTCCGAATTTTTTCTTTTTGAACGATTCTCTTCAAAGTTGTTTCCATTCGCAGGTGGTCCGTTTTGATAAAATGTGCGATGATTTGTATTTGGCCTTGAACAATTTTCGGCATTTCTTCTCTCTGGTTTCGGACTATTCGGGCAAGCACGTGCGATGTGACCTTTTTGATAACAGGCATAACAGATAGGAATATAAGTTCTGGGTGTACTGGGAGACAACAGTGTTATGAAAGTGATAATTCCTGTCACATTTAAGTGTAGTTGCTAAAAAAATACATAACCCTGCTCCACATTTTACAGTTACAAAAAATGCCTTAACTTTATTCAAATTTTAAGTGACTTAAGTATTTTGTTGCAAGTACTACTCATTGGCGCAACAGCCCTAGTGGGCCAAGGCCTACGATGCCCATCTTCGTTTTCGTGACCGTGGGGCCCTGGGGTGCAAGTTTGTTAGGCATGTGTCCCGGTTAGGTGGTCATTCTAACGCGAGACCCCCAGTGTTTAGTTCCCAAGCAAGCTTGGTCCTCATTTTATCGACCCACTGAAGGGATGAAAGGCTGAGTGGACCTTGCCCAGCCCGGGATTTGAACCCCGGGCCTGTGGTGTGGAAGCGCGAAGCACAACCACTGAGCCACTGGGCTCCAAGTATTACTTGCCAAGTATTACAAGTATTACTTACAAGTATTACCAAGTACAAGTATACTTGAAATATAGCAACATCCCTGCTTTCTCAAATTTAGTCTGTTTTATGCTTTGAAATTACAACTTTTATTTGTAATTATACATTGCTAGCATATGTAAGCTTTCCATCTTATCACCAAATATTTAAAAAAAACACCTTAAAGCTTTAGTTTGACCGAACCTGGAAAATCAAAAAAATTGTCCTGGAAAACTCAGGGAATTCTTAGCTTAGAATTAAGTGGACACCCTGAAGAAATTGAGGTGTTTGCTGCATCCGACATCAAAAGGCACTGTTTTGTCCATGGACTGTGTTCAAAATTAAAACTTAACTTTTTTTTTTATTTTAAATTTGTTGTCACTATTATGATGTGTGCTGTAATGGTAATAATGGATTATTACCGTTTTTGTAACGTTTGATCTACGTAACGTCTAAATTTGATGTCCCTAATAATTGTCACTATTATGATGTGTTCACAGAGAATGGTCGAGAAGAGAGCGGCGAGTCTGACGTGGACGGGGAAGGAGAGGATGGGGCGGCGATGGAGGAGCAAGCGAGCGTCTCTGCAGTGGACAGCTACGTAGAGCTGCTGTACGAGGAAATCCCAGAGAAGGTGAGGGCCTCGGCACTGGTGCTGCAACTCGCCAGACAGACGGGGAACCTCAGTGTGCTACGCAAGAACGGTACGTTCATTTCTAACGAGCTGAGGCCAAGACAAGAATTGGTATAGGTTAGGGCAGGGGTCCCCAACCCTATACATACATTTCAGAATTTCTTCAAGTAAGGCGTGACTAGAAATTTTGGATATTCAGAATGACATCATCCTCAAAACTATTATCAGATTAGATGAGAAATTCTGGAATATAGTTGATAGATATAAATTTCCATTCTTGAAAAGAGCAGCATATAAAATAAACTAGTTCTTTGGTTCCACACACGAATCATTTTCGACAATGAATATAATAAAATAAAAAAAATAGATCACGACCACCTTGACGATAGCTTGCGGGCAAGAATTTCATCATAATCTCCCAATTATGAAGTGCTGACCAGTGAAATGCAATGTATTATATATATTTTATAAATAATTTTTATACTTCGTATGTTTTCAAGCAATTTAGTAGTAACTTATTTTACAAAAGAATATTAATACTAATTATAATTATATATATTCATTATGTTAAATGAATTTTTAAAATTAATTTTTTTGTGCATTATATGTAGTGTGTATTATTAACTATGTCCACCAACTATAAATTTATCTTGAAAAAATAAATAGTGCCCCCCATTCGACCGATATTCTGGTATGTGCTCTTAGATACAAAAAGGTTGGGGACCCCTGGGTTAGGGGGTCGCAAGTGGGGTTGAAGGTGTGAAAATCACGGGTCAAAATTAGCAAAAAACTTCCCATATCTGGGCAGAATGAGATGCAATTGCTCGATCTCGGCATTACTTACATTCAACCAATTCAAATTGTAAAAATGAGATTTAAGTATTTATTCTAATCAAAAACAGACCAATAAATGAAACAGGCATGCAATGTAGGTAGATTAAAGTTACAATTGTCCCTTTTCCAGACTCTAGTTCCTTGCGCCATATAACCCCATTCAACCAACAAGATTCTAGTATTAAAATGTTTTTGTCGTGACACTTTCTTTTGCAGTCTATCAACCTACAACGCATGCCTCTTTGATTTATTCGTCTGTTTTTGATTAGAATAAACACTTGCATTTGATTTTTACATGAAAAATTTGGATTGGTTGAATGTAATCAATGCCAGAATCGAACAATTGTATCTCTTACTGGCCAGATATGCAAGTTTTTTTGCTAATTTTCACCCACAGCTAACAAGTAATGTCCAGTGAATACATAGAATAGAATATTTATTTGCCTTTCAGGCTGAGGCCCGCTAACAAAGGGTGCTACAAGATTAATAATTAATTCATTAATATAAACAAAAAAGTACAATACTATTAATTAATAATTATGTGCAATTAATACAAACCAATAAATGGATATAAAAGAAAAAAAACATTTTTTAAGAAGTAAAAGTAAATAGTTGATTTTCGAAAAATTAACTACTTAAACTAATAATTAAATATGTGCAATAAGTGATATACAGTGCAATATATAAAATTTAGTCCAATAATTAATAAGTGCGTACAAATAAGTAAATTTAAAAAAATCGGTAAACACCAGAAATTACACCTCTCTGACAAACTTCAATATTGAACTTCCCTTATGAATTCTCGTAAGAATGGCTCCCCAGCAGGAACTGGTTCACATTCTTTGTGCTGATTTAATAAAGTATGAAGTTAATAGATAATTGCTATGATTATATGATACCAATTGGCTTATATTCTTACTGAATTTCAGCTCTAATATTTTGCTAATTACTGACTTATTTTCTATGACCTTTCTTTTGGTGAAGTTTTTTAGACAAATGAAAAAGCTTGCATGACTAATGCTTGTACCATCATGGCGGGAACTCTTGTTGCTAATTAAGTTAGCTCACTCCATCCAGGGCTTTAGTTAGACCAGGGGTCTCAAACTGGCGGCCTGTGAAGCTCTCTGAAATCCCACCAAAAAGTAGCTTCAAAACACTTTTTAGCACACTAAATTTCTAAATTTTTTCGGGGGAGAACCCCCAATCCCCCCATATAATACCTCTTAGATTATGGACTAGCTTCGATCGTTTTCTATTGTGCAAGAATTAAAAGTTTGAAGTTTCACGATACGTTCATTTTTAACAAGTAATGAGCTGGGTCCAATGAATATCAATGCATAGAATAATAGAGATGTTTTGTGGAAAATTTTAAAACTGAAAATTTTCCAAGCCATTAAATTATAATAAAATACTGTTAAATTGAACTTCCTATCACTGGAGACAACAAAACTGGAGTATTTTCATCGATTCTGCTGGATGTTGTTCCTTTGAGATACATTCAAAAATAAAACACAATCAAAAACTAATTAATGAAGCATTGAAATCGAGATTTAAAATTTTAAAATCATATTTAATCTTATAATATAATAAATGTAAACCTCCTCGTTCCTGGAATCGTTCAGAAATTTGATCCCTGAAAATAGGTCAAGGTTTTTTTTTGTGTGTCAAAGAATGCATATTATTAATTTTCAAAATTACTTTGGTGGTCCAGGATATAACCTCTTGCAATCTGTATGCCAGCTGGCAACCGCTGAGTTAGACCAACACCCCACCAGAGGGCAATATGATTCTCTGAGGGGGCAATTTGAAAATTTTCGACAGAATTGGCCCTCCAAAAAACATTAAATATTTGTTTAAATTTTATATAATGAAACAAGCGCTGTGAAGCGCTAGACTCGGGCTTTGCCCAGGTTTCAGTTTTTCAATAAATATCATCTGGTGCATTACAGATGGGCTTCGCCAGTCCAAATGTGGAAATAGTTAAATAAAGGAGCTACTTTTATGTTTATGCTACAACAATTGATTTTAAACTACGACAATAGATGTTCTGCAACAATTGATATCATGCCTACAATAACTAATGTTATTTCTTCTCTTATTATATTTACAACAATTGATGTTTTTTCCTTGAAGTTGGGTATGAAATATGGGTTTTTTGGCATATGATTGACCAAAAAAGTTATTAGAATGCATAGATTCTAAATTATTTTTATTCAGAAATCTTCCCGGGAGCTTTATAGCAAATTGGTAAGGTTTAATAGTTAATGTAGGTGGGAAAACTTTAAAACTATAAAGTACATACAGATATTCCTTTTTATACAGTAGAGCCCCGATTATCTGCGGAATTGGGTGGCAAGGGTACCGCGGATAGTGAAAATCGCGGATAACCCGAAAAAAGACTAAAAATGAGGTGAAAACACGAAGAAAATATTTCAGCATATAAACTATGTTTTACTGTACAAAAAACATGACATGTAAAACTTTTTAAAAATGTAAAGTAAAGCAAAAACCTTTGCTCTACATCTAAAATTTCTCTAATCTCATCTAAAATTTGCTCTCATCATTAAAAACTTTTTTCTTGGCCCTCGCGGATAATCCGCATTGCGGATCATCCGCTTGCCAATAATCGAGGTTCTACTGTATTTATAGATAAGATTAATTAAAAATTTAATATAATTTGTTATAAATTAACTGTATTGTAAACTGTTGTTTTTCTGTAGAGATCCTGCTGGGAGCTCTTGCTCGAGTGTTGCGTGAGGACGGTCGCAAATCCATCGAACTGAGCACCAACATCGTTCACGTCTTCTGCTGCTTTTCCGTCTTCTCACAGTTCCACCCCGTCATCGCTCAGCACAAGGTTTTTATTTCACTCTTGCCTTTACCATACATGTGATTCTTCCGCCAATTTGCTTAGCAAAGAAAAAGTCTGCTAATTGGATTCGCAAAACTGAAATTCAACTTTCTTATTTTCCAATCGTTTCATACTGAAAACTCTGGCCACGCGTGTTGCCTAGTACTGAATTTTAAGAGAAATCGAAAGAAAAATTAAAAAATATCGAAGTATTATGAAAATTAGTTTAGATTTAAGCTAAAAAAAATATGAATCTAGCATATCGAATCCTATATCTAGTGCTGTACCCTGTCTTGGGTCATGCGCCATAAAAACCCAACCAACCTAGATCTCGGGAAGTAGAAGCCAATGGACCCCCTCCACTTAGAATTAGAAGAAAAATATAGGTGCCATCGAATTTTTTTTAATATTTTCCGCCAATTTTTTGTTTGTGTAATCACATGTATGCTTCACTCAGGGTTTCAACGAACCAAAAAAAACTGGGTGGTTTTCTATAACAAAACCCAGGTTTTTTTAATCGGGTAAAATTTCATTAAAAACAGCACCATTTAGATTTAGAACCCTCTTTTAACGACGGACCAGCGGTTTTCAACCTTTTTCGGTCTATGCCTCACCAAAGCCTTTCTGAATTTTCCATGCCCCCATGTAAGATTACACATACATTTTTACACTCAAAAACGTAATATACAATTTAAAACTTAATTTGTGGAAAAAAATATTACAGACATGTTCAGAAAACTAGTGAGTTGATTTTCAAAACCCAAAATGGAGAACTGAATTTAAAATAATTTTTAATGATAGTACTTTTCATATAATTCAATAATTACAGAGTGACAATATTGATCCGAAAAATCACTCTTGGAAATTAAATAAAATGGCTTGAACTGAGTGTGTATAATCTTAGGTTGGATCTCTGTGTATCGATGTTGTGGACAACGAACTGAACAGATTCGACCAGTGGACGGAAGAAATGGCAAAGAAGAAGAGTGCAAATATCCTTTTTGTCCTTTTTTAATCTTTTTAATAGAATTCTCAAAACAAAATGGGTTTTGATTAATTATTACTTGAAATCATTGTTCCCACAGTCCTTGAGAATCCTTAAAAGCTGGCAATCCTTCCCATTTACCCTTTTCTTGTTGAATGCTGTTTTAAATAAACGTTTGAACTGACTGCTATTTATTTTCTTTGCTGCAAGGCTCCCAAAACTGAATATTCAATGGCAGTCTTTTCAAACTTCTTTTTTAGCCCTGTTTGGGAAGTGTAATTCTCTGAACGAAAATAACATTATTTATTATTTGCAGCGTTAGAAATTGGGGGGAAAAATCCACTGGTCCTGCGGACCAGTGCTTTACCAATCTTACTTGTCCGCAACAAAAATTACTGGTCTGACTGGTTGAAAAATTACTGGTTTTTGCAAGTTTAAAATGCAAGTTTAATAAAATGCAGCGTTAGAAATTGGGGAAAAAATCCACTGGTCCTGCGGACCAGTGCTTTACCAAACTTACTTGTCCGCAACAAAAATTACTGGTCTGACTGGTTGAAAAATTACTGGTTTTTGCAAGTTTAAATGCAAGTTTAATAAAATGCAGCGTTAGAAATTGGGGAAAAAATCCACTGGTCCTGCGGACCAGTGCTTTACCAAACTTACTTGTCCGCAACAAAAATTACTGGTCTGACTGGTTGAAAAATTACTGGTTTTTGCAAGTTTAATAAAATGCAGCGTTAGAAATTGGGGAAAAAATCCACTGGTCCTGCGGACCAGTGCTTTACCAATCTTACTTGTCTGCAACAAAAATTACTGGTCTGACAAATTAAAAAGGACAAGCTTAAATATTATTATAAAGTAACTATTGCACAGAAGCAGTAGCATTAATTAATCAAATAATTTTCAAAATATCTTATTTATTAAATATTTTTCTTGATTAAATAATATTTTACTTAAAGTACTCTTCTTGATTGAATAAAATTTCTCTAATTGACATACAAATTGGATGCAATTACACTAATTGACAAACTTTCCACTAAAAAGAACTTTTCTTGAATAAATGATATTGCACACAAATTAATACATACACAACTTAACTGGTGGAGGGTGGGATAATTTTTCACCACTGATCCGGCGGACCAGTGATTTTCTGATTCTACTGGTCCAAGCCGTTTTTTAGTTGTCCCGGACCAGCAATCCAGTACAATTTCAAACGCTGTTTGAACCTTTTGTTTGGAATTCCTTGACTGTGCCACTCGATTCTGGCAAGTCGAACAGTGCTGGGCTGTTGAACGAATACGAGAAGAGCCTCAAGAAGTACCTGAGTCTGGTGAAGAAGCAGAACCAACTGCTCAGGGGTGAGTCAACTCTTTCTCAGTTCTCTGGTTTGCTTTTAGAACAGCCATATCTGCCTAAAAAGGGACAAAAATCAAATCCAAATTTGAGCTAGGGTTACACCCAAAAAGGACAGCTCCTAGTATGAGTCACCTAATATTCAAGGAGGAAAAAAAACAGTACACACTAAAAGTGTGTAAATAGTCCAAAAAATTTCGGGGGGGGGGAGGGGATCTGGCGGTTTGTTATCTTTCTGGTTGTTATGTTTTAAACACGTTTAAAACAAAGCAAAAAAAACCTTGTTTAAAACACATGTTTTTTAGCAAGTTGCTCCCTTTATTTAGACGACAAACTCGCCATTTTCAAGTGTGGATCACTCAGAGCTTAAAAAGATGGTGTCAAGTATAAGGCTTGGGTACAAATCACCCCAAATCGCCATGACATAGGCAGTACATTACTTGATAAAGATGCTGTGAAGAAAAATCATTTAAAAGAACGAACTGTTTGGGGTGTATTTAAAAGTAGTAATATAATTTCAATTTGAAAAATCATGGATTTTCTTAGCAATTTTTACGTAATATTTAAATGGACCCTAATCTATAAAGATAGTTTTTTCCCCGTTGTTTCAGTGTGTTTCCTGCTGCTGCTGCACATGGCTGAGGAGCGCAAAGTGGAACAGAAGATGGCAAACCGGGGTCTGGTGGGGCTGTTGGCACGCTGCCTTCCCCGCCAAGACTCCCCCCAGCTGCTCTCTGCTGCCCTCGCCTTCCTGCTCAAGCTCTCACTCTACGCAGAGAACAAGGACGAGATGGTGAGTAGAACCCTAGAACATATTTAATTAAAGAAAGGCAGATTAGTACTTGCCCGCCGCTCTCTTGCGTTGCTGATGAGCCCTAACAAGGACGAAACCGGTTCATGGCTAGAAGCAACGCTTGAGAGCTCTCACATATTCACCTCTAACCTACCTGAGGTCTCCCTTTTCAGTTCTTGAATTGTGTTTTGCAGGAGTTGCATGGTGTGGTTGAGCAGGTGTCTCCTCTGATCCCCCACGAGAACGGTGAGCTCTTGGACGCTGCTCTCAGACTGCTGCTCAACCTCTCCTTCTCCCTAGAGTCCCGCAACGCCATGGTGCGCTGCGGACTGCTGCAGAAGCTCGTGGCGCTCCTGCGTGAGTATAGCTCTCTCCAAACACTCAATTTGATACCTATACTCTATATAGAGTCAAGAAAAGGTAGACTAATAAAAATAACCGGGGTCTGGTGGGGCAGGAGTTGCATGGTGTGGTTGAGCAGGTGTCTCCTCTGATCCCCCACGAGAACGGTGAGCTCTTGGACGCTGCTCTCAGACTGCTGCTCAACCTCTCCTTCTCCCTAGAGTCCCGCAACGCCATGGTGCGCTGCGGACTGCTGCAGAAGCTCGTGGCGCTCCTGCGTGAGTATAGCTCTCTCCAAACACTAAATTTGATACCTATACTCTATATAGAGTCAAGAAAAGGTAGACTAATAAAAATAACCGGGGTCTGGTGGGGCAGGAGTTGCATGGTGTGGTTGAGCAGGTGTCTCCTCTGATCCCCCACGAGAACGGTGAGCTCTTGGACGCTGCTCTCAGACTGCTGCTCAACCTCTCCTTCTCCCTAGAGTCCCGCAACGCCATGGTGCGCTGCGGACTGCTGCAGAAGCTCGTGGCGCTCCTGCGTGAGTATAGCTCTCTCCAAACACTAAATTTGATATCTATACTCTATATAGAGTCAAGAAAAGGTAGACTAATAAAAATAACCGGGGTCTGGTGGGGCAGGAGTTGCATGGTGTGGTTGAGCAGGTGTCTCCTCTGATCCCCCACGAGAACGGTGAGCTCTTGGACGCTGCTCTCAGACTGCTGCTCAACCTCTCCTTCTCCCTAGAGTCCCGCAACGCCATGGTGCGCTGCGGACTGCTGCAGAAGCTCGTGGCGCTCCTGCGTGAGTATAGCTCTCTCCAAACACTAAATTTGATATCTATACTCTATATAGAGTCAAGAAAAGGTAGACTAATAAAAATAACCGGGGTCTGGTGGGGCAGGAGTTGCATGGTGTGGTTGAGCAGGTGTCTCCTCTGATCCCCCACGAGAACGGTGAGCTCTTGGACGCTGCTCTCAGACTGCTGCTCAACCTCTCCTTCTCCCTAGAGTCCCGCAACGCCATGGTGCGCTGCGGACTGCTGCAGAAGCTCGTGGCGCTCCTGCGTGAGTATAGCTCTCTCCAAACACTAAATTTGATATCTATACTCTATATAGAGTCAAGAAAAGGTAGACTAATAAAAATAACCGGGGTCTGGTGGGGCAGGAGTTGCATGGTGTGGTTGAGCAGGTGTCTCCTCTGATCCCCCACGAGAACGGTGAGCTCTTGGACGCTGCTCTCAGACTGCTGCTCAACCTCTCCTTCTCCCTAGAGTCCCGCAACGCCATGGTGCGCTGCGGACTGCTGCAGAAGCTCGTGGCGCTCCTGCGTGAGTATAGCTCTCTCCAAACACTAAATTTGATACCTATACTCTAAATAGAGTCAAGAAAAGGTAGACTAATAAAAATAACCGGGGTCTGGTGGGGCAGGAGTTGCATGGTGTGGTTGAGCAGGTGTCTCCTCTGATCCCCCACGAGAACGGTGAGCTCTTGGACGCTGCTCTCAGACTGCTGCTCAACCTCTCCTTCTCCCTAGAGTCCCGCAACGCCATGGTGCGCTGCGGACTGCTGCAGAAGCTCGTGGCGCTCCTGCGTGAGTATAGCTCTCTCCAAACACTAAATTTGATACCTATACTCTATATAGAGTCAAGAAAAGGTAGACTAATAAAAATAACCGGGGTCTGGTGGGGCAGGAGTTGCATGGTGTGGTTGAGCAGGTGTCTCCTCTGATCCCCCACGAGAACGGTGAGCTCTTGGACGCTGCTCTCAGACTGCTGCTCAACCTCTCCTTCTCCCTAGAGTCCCGCAACGCCATGGTGCGCTGCGGACTGCTGCAGAAGCTCGTGGCGCTCCTGCGTGAGTATAGCTCTCTCCAAACACTAAATTTGATACCTATACTCTATATAGAGTCAAGAAAAGGTAGACTAATAAAAATAACCGGGGTCTGGTGGGGCAGGAGTTGCATGGTGTGGTTGAGCAGGTGTCTCCTCTGATCCCCCACGAGAACGGTGAGCTCTTGGACGCTGCTCTCAGACTGCTGCTCAACCTCTCCTTCTCCCTAGAGTCCCGCAACGCCATGGTGCGCTGCGGACTGCTGCAGAAGCTCGTGGCGCTCCTGCGTGAGTATAGCTCTCTCCAAACACTAAATTTGATATCTATACTCTATATAGAGTCAAGAAAAGGTAGACTAATAAAAATAACCGGGGTCTGGTGGGGCAGGAGTTGCATGGTGTGGTTGAGCAGGTGTCTCCTCTGATCCCCCACGAGAACGGTGAGCTCTTGGACGCTGCTCTCAGACTGCTGCTCAACCTCTCCTTCTCCCTAGAGTCCCGCAACGCCATGGTGCGCTGCGGACTGCTGCAGAAGCTCGTGGCGCTCCTGCGTGAGTATAGCTCTCTCCAAACACTCAATTTGATACCTATACTCTATATAGAGTCAAGAAAAGGTAGACTAATAAAAATAACCGGGGTCTGGTGGGGCAGGAGTTGCATGGTGTGGTTGAGCAGGTGTCTCCTCTGATCCCCCACGAGAACGGTGAGCTCTTGGACGCTGCTCTCAGACTGCTGCTCAACCTCTCCTTCTCCCTAGAGTCCCGCAACGCCATGGTGCGCTGCGGACTGCTGCAGAAGCTCGTGGCGCTCCTGCGTGAGTATAGCTCTCTCCAAACACTAAATTTGATACCTATACTCTATATAGAGTCAAGAAAAGGTAGACTAATAAAAATAACCGGGGTCTGGTGGGGCAGGAGTTGCATGGTGTGGTTGAGCAGGTGTCTCCTCTGATCCCCCACGAGAACGGTGAGCTCTTGGACGCTGCTCTCAGACTGCTGCTCAACCTCTCCTTCTCCCTAGAGTCCCGCAACGCCATGGTGCGCTGCGGACTGCTGCAGAAGCTCGTGGCGCTCCTGCGTGAGTATAGCTCTCTCCAAACACTAAATTTGATATCTATACTCTATATAGAGTCAAGAAAAGGTAGACTAATAAAAATAACCGGGGTCTGGTGGGGCAGGAGTTGCATGGTGTGGTTGAGCAGGTGTCTCCTCTGATCCCCCACGAGAACGGTGAGCTCTTGGACGCTGCTCTCAGACTGCTGCTCAACCTCTCCTTCTCCCTAGAGTCCCGCAACGCCATGGTGCGCTGCGGACTGCTGCAGAAGCTCGTGGCGCTCCTGCGTGAGTATAGCTCTCTCCAAACACTAAATTTGATATCTATACTCTATATAGAGTCAAGAAAAGGTAGACTAATAAAAATAACCGGGGTCTGGTGGGGCAGGAGTTGCATGGTGTGGTTGAGCAGGTGTCTCCTCTGATCCCCCACGAGAACGGTGAGCTCTTGGACGCTGCTCTCAGACTGCTGCTCAACCTCTCCTTCTCCCTAGAGTCCCGCAACGCCATGGTGCGCTGCGGACTGCTGCAGAAGCTCGTGGCGCTCCTGCGTGAGTATAGCTCTCTCCAAACACTAAATTTGATATCTATACTCTATATAGAGTCAAGAAAAGGTAGACTAATAAAAATAACCGGGGTCTGGTGGGGCAGGAGTTGCATGGTGTGGTTGAGCAGGTGTCTCCTCTGATCCCCCACGAGAACGGTGAGCTCTTGGACGCTGCTCTCAGACTGCTGCTCAACCTCTCCTTCTCCCTAGAGTCCCGCAACGCCATGGTGCGCTGCGGACTGCTGCAGAAGCTCGTGGCGCTCCTGCGTGAGTATAGCTCTCTCCAAACACTAAATTTGATACCTATACTCTAAATAGAGTCAAGAAAAGGTAGACTAATAAAAATAACCGGGGTCTGGTGGGGCAGGAGTTGCATGGTGTGGTTGAGCAGGTGTCTCCTCTGATCCCCCACGAGAACGGTGAGCTCTTGGACGCTGCTCTCAGACTGCTGCTCAACCTCTCCTTCTCCCTAGAGTCCCGCAACGCCATGGTGCGCTGCGGACTGCTGCAGAAGCTCGTGGCGCTCCTGCGTGAGTATAGCTCTCTCCAAACACTAAATTTGATACCTATACTCTATATAGAGTCAAGAAAAGGTAGACTAATAAAAATAACCGGGGTCTGGTGGGGCAGGAGTTGCATGGTGTGGTTGAGCAGGTGTCTCCTCTGATCCCCCACGAGAACGGTGAGCTCTTGGACGCTGCTCTCAGACTGCTGCTCAACCTCTCCTTCTCCCTAGAGTCCCGCAACGCCATGGTGCGCTGCGGACTGCTGCAGAAGCTCGTGGCGCTCCTGCGTGAGTATAGCTCTCTCCAAACACTAAATTTGATACCTATACTCTATATAGAGTCAAGAAAAGGTAGACTAATAAAAATAACCGGGGTCTGGTGGGGCAGGAGTTGCATGGTGTGGTTGAGCAGGTGTCTCCTCTGATCCCCCACGAGAACGGTGAGCTCTTGGACGCTGCTCTCAGACTGCTGCTCAACCTCTCCTTCTCCCTAGAGTCCCGCAACGCCATGGTGCGCTGCGGACTGCTGCAGAAGCTCGTGGCGCTCCTGCGTGAGTATAGCTCTCTCCAAACACTAAATTTGATATCTATACTCTATATAGAGTCAAGAAAAGGTAGACTAATAAAAATAACCGGGGTCTGGTGGGGCAGGAGTTGCATGGTGTGGTTGAGCAGGTGTCTCCTCTGATCCCCCACGAGAACGGTGAGCTCTTGGACGCTGCTCTCGGACTGCTGCTCAACCTCTCCTTCTCCCTAGAGTCCCGCAACGCCATGGTGCGCTGCGGACTGCTGCAGAAGCTCGTGGCGCTCCTGCGTGAGTATAGCTCTCTCCAAACACTAAATTTGATATCTATACTCTAAATCAGTGGTTCCCAACTCAATTATGTCTGCGGACCACTTCACTTAAATTTGAACCTCCGCGGACCATCTCTATCCTTAACTGTATCTTCAAAATTTTAACTTTTTTACAGTGCATTCATTCCTCATGAGGGGCCTAAAATTTTGACTTTTTTTGGAGTAAGGGAAACCTAGTCTTACAATGTTTCTAAATAGAACTTAGAAAATCAAATAATCTATTAAATTTAAAAGAAAAATTAACATTAAATTAATTTTATATCTTACTATTTAAAATATACCTTTTATAAAAGACATTTAACCATTTTTATCAAGCCTTTTTATCTATTATAACCCTGGAAGAGTTCAAATCTACACAAAAGTTACAGGTTTAAAAAAACAACAGTATAAAATAGTTATTTTTCTTCTTTTTCATAACCAAAAAATAAGGTAATATCATATTATTATTAGATTTAAATTTGAAAGAAAGTACTTAGCTTTAAATTAAACTACAGGACGAATGAGATAACAAGGAATTCCATTGATCACAAAAATGCAAACTGGACACAATGCACTGACTGATTTGTGGCAGAAGAAATTCTCCCGAAAGAAATCGCGTCAAAAGTCAATAATTATTTCAAAGGAGCAATTAAAATAGAAAATAATTTATATGTTCAAAAACTTTTGCATTTTCGGTAATAAATTGTTCTCATATTTTCGAACAAACCAATTTCACGTGTATCACAGAATTTTCTACTTTTCATACCATAATTTCTCGAAGACCCTCTGTCGGACATAGCATCCCAGTTTGAAGTATCTTTCAACACTTCCAAGCTTCGCATCGTATCAAACCAAGTAAAAGTCGGATCATTCGATTCTTTATTAGCCCCACCCTGACGCCTCTCAGTTTTAATTAATCTGATGCAATACTTTTCCACATCATCACATTTCGTTTCTACTGTAATAAACTACTGTTGAATAAAACTGTGCAAAATAATAGAAATGAACAAATGATTCATAGGAGAGAAAGATAACATAGCATTTTTTATTTATGAGACGTATGATTTTTTACTTATGTTATGTATCTGTAGTATTTTTACTATTTCCTGGAATGTTTAATTAGGAAAACTATTTTTAAAAATTTCCGCACATTTTTTGGATAAGTTATTTAAAAGTCTTCTCACGGACCACCTCTGAAGGCCTCACGGACCACCAGTGGTCCGCGGACCACCTGTTGGGAACCACTGCTCTAAATAGAGTCAAGAAAAGGTAGACTAATAAAAATAACCGGGGTCTGGTGGGGCAGGAGTTGCATGGTGTGGTTGAGCAGGTGTCTCCTCTGATCCCCCACGAGAACGGTGAGCTCTTGGACGCTGCTCTCAGACTGCTGCTCAACCTCTCCTTCTCCCTAGAGTCCCGCAACGCCATGGTGCGCTGCGGACTGCTGCAGAAGCTCGTGGCGCTCCTGCGTGAGTATAGCTCTCTCCAAACACTAAATTTGATACCTATACTCTAAATAGAGTCAAGAAAAGGTAGACTAATAAAAATAACCGGGGTCTGGTGGGGCAGGAGTTGCATGGTGTGGTTGAGCAGGTGTCTCCTCTGATCCCCCACGAGAACGGTGAGCTCTTGGACGCTGCTCTCAGACTGCTGCTCAACCTCTCCTTCTCCCTAGAGTCCCGCAACGCCATGGTGCGCTGCGGACTGCTGCAGAAGCTCGTGGCGCTCCTGCGTGAGTATAGCTCTCTCCAAACACTAAATTTGATACCTATACTCTAAATAGAGTCAAGAAAAGGTAGACTAATAAAAATAACCGGGGTCTGGTGGGGCAGGAGTTGCATGGTGTGGTTGAGCAGGTGTCTCTTCTGATCCCCCACGAGAACGGTGAGCTCTTGGACGCTGCTCTCAGACTGCTGCTCAACCTCTCCTTCTCCCTAGAGTCCCGCAACGCCATGGTGCGCTGCGGACTGCTGCAGAAGCTCGTGGCGCTCCTGCGTGAGTATAGCTCTCTCCAAACACTAAATTTGATACCTATACTCTAAATAGAGTCAAGAAAAGGTAGACTAATAAAAATAACCGGGGTCTGGTGGGGCAGGAGTTGCATGGTGTGGTTGAGCAGGTGTCTCCTCTGATCCCCCACGAGAACGGTGAGCTCTTGGACGCTGCTCTCAGACTGCTGCTCAACCTCTCCTTCTCCCTAGAGTCCCGCAACGCCATGGTGCGCTGCGGACTGCTGCAGAAGCTCGTGGCGCTCCTGCGTGAGTATAGCTCTCTCCAAACACTAAATTTGATACCTATACTCTATATTATAGAGACTCTAAATAGAGTCAAGAAAAGTGCCTAGACTAGGGAATGAGTGCCTAGACTAGGGATGGCCAACCCAAATGATCTTGAGGGCCACTTTTGAAAACCACAATACTCCTGCAGGCCGCATATAGGATATTAGCTGCTCAGAATTACAGTGAAGTTGAATAAACTAAGTATAGATTAGTATTAGGGAGTTTTTAGATCCTTTGCTTAGTTTGACAGTCTCCTAAATAAAATATTCATTTTAATTAACCTTTATGAGCAATCCTGAGAATGCCTTCTCTATAGGAACTAAACAGGTGCCTTAATAACACTAAATTACTCAAAACTATGTTGGCCACCGCCTGTGGTGCATATAGAAAAATCGTGTATATTTTAAAATAAATTTTCAGGTAGGATTCGCACCTTGAGGAACTTAACGTAAGAAAAGTAGTAGCGAATAATAGAGTCCCAAGTAGTAAAGGCGGTCTGTGGGTCCTCCCCCAGAAATTTTTTGGAAATTTGACTCTAATTAACCGGTTTTTAACTCATTTTGGTACACTTAGTCCGAATTTCGGGGTGCCTCAACTTAGCCTAAAACTTTTTACTTAAAAAATCTGTCGGGATGGCCACTCCTGGCTTAGACATATCGGTCCATTATCTCCTTCCTTAAAAAGGGTAGAGTTATTAAATTTTGACCTTTTATAAATTATCTCTCTATTCTAAAAAAAAGTTTTTGGTGAACGGTTTCCAGGGAAAGGCTTTTTAATTACTGATCCGTATAACACATATTTGGTATCAAACTGTCCGGATTCTTTTGAGGATGTGCAAAGTGCCTTTAGAATTTCTAAAAAAAATCTCAATTTTAAAATATTTCCATTTTTTTAGATTACGGATAAGGTTGCAGTTATAAAGCAAGAAACTATGAATTTCAAAAAAAAATTGAAACATATTTCACTGGTTTTTAATATTCAAATAAATTAAATAATCATCTTTCTATTTATAACACGAATTTATAAAATATATTTTGGGTTATTTTTAACAATATTTATATTTCTGTTGTTTAAACGGTTTTAATTATATTTAAAACTTATGTATAAATAATTTCTTTTATTTTTTAAATAACAAATTAATATTTTTACATTTATCTTTGTCGTTGTGGCAACCTAATCATTACCATATTTACAACAAAATATAAACTCGCTTTCGGAAATTTTGAACTTTTGCATTTATTTTTTACAATTATTATTATTTTTATATTCTTTTGCAAGTATGTTTTTTAAGGTAGTTAAATGTGACACCTTATTTCATAATGCCAAAACGCAAACAACTAGATAACACGGGGGACGGTTTTAGAAATTAAGATAAAAATCGAAAATGTTTGCAGTCTAAACATTCGTGTCATTGCTATGAAACTGACACAACTTCGATGTTTGTTTGTTCTCATGAAGATAAAATTCTAAATTTTCGTGATGTTTACGGTAATTACTACATTTTTCACAGCCAATCGATGAAAATAGTTACAAATTTTAAGAACGTTAAATTTATTCCTGAGATGTTTCAGTGCTTCTTAATGGATCTGTGAAAAAAACATTACCTTGGGGAAATGGTAAAGGAATGTTACATTGCTCTGTTGTTAATTTTCTTGGAATTATAAGGCGACCCGCCAATTAATGTTGCCATAAAGGAACTGTTAAATTTCCGCTACTGAATGTATATCCACCATTTTTGAAAGAATACCCCGGAGAAGTACTAACCCTGTGTTAAGAATGTTTTATAAAGTGAGTAAGTGCAGTGAGCAGAGTTTTGTGAGGAATTGCGAAGCGGTTCAAACGTGTCTGCTTCAGCAGTTAACGGGGGTTGGCGAGCGATAGCGAGCAGGGGGCGGTAGCTCCCTAGTTCTTTAAAAAAATGCCTTTGTAAGATACACTTTAGTTGTAATTAAATTCTATTAATTTTTGTGGTTTTTTTTCATTTTCAATAACATTTTGTGAAATTGTACTGATACATAATGGTCTTTTGTTTAGCTTCCAAGCCCTATCAAAATGAAGTGTTGGGGATCCTGTACCACATCAGCTACGATGACCGGTGCAAGTCTCTCTTCACCTACACTGACTGCATTCCACTGGTGAGGTCTCTTCTTTCTCTCTTAATTTGTTTCAACTCAATGATCAGTGGCGTATATAAGGGGGGGCCGAAGGGACCCTACCCCCTCCGAAATTCTGACTTGGTGTACAAAAACAAGTTAAAACCCTGTGTTTTAGGGTCAAATTTTGAAAATTTTTCTGGGGGAGGACCCCCAAACCCCCCTTTAGAGTGATAGGAATTTTATTATTCAAAAATTTTTTACAATAAGTTCAAAATCCTACCTGAGAATGTATGTCTGAAATTCGGAAACTGTATCAAAACCAAGTTGAAATCCTGTTTTCAGAATCTAATCTCCAACATTTTTCTGGGGATGACTCCCATATATCCCCTTCTGTACTTAAAACTATATTATTTGTAACTTTTTCATTAAATTAATCAAAATTTACCTGAAAATTTATATCCAAAATTCTAAAGGGGTACCAAAACTAGTTAAAAACCTGGTTTTTAGAGTCTAATTTCCAAAAATTTTCTGGGGGAGGACCCCCCTTTAGTAAATGCAACTTTTTAATATTAAGTTCTTTAAGTTGCAAATTCTGCCTAAGAATATACTGAAGAGAAAAAATTAATATACATGAGAGGGCTGGGAAACAATTTTGGGCCCCTCCCAAAATAAATTTCTATATACGCCAGTGTCAATGATACTATATTGTTGAAGCAGTTAGTTCGTTAACATTATCAGGGTGACCACTCAAGGTTAATAGAGTACTACAGGTTGGCTCATAAAATGTAAACAAAGCGAGATCGTTACGTCACAACATACCGGAAGTTGGTCTCCCAATGTTAATCCTATGAGAAACTGTGCATAAAAACCGACAAAAATAACTAACTTCTACTAATTTAATTTGTCTTTTGGCGCTTGTTACTGATAGATGATAGTTCAAAATAATTTTTTAAAACGAAATAATAGATATAACTAGATTATAATTTAGTTTTTATAGGGTTTTAATTTTTACTAATATCCATTTATTCACAGTGGGAAAATCTC
The DNA here is from genome assembly GCA_024610705.1 of Tetragnatha versicolor. Classification (NCBI taxonomy): domain Eukaryota; kingdom Metazoa; phylum Arthropoda; class Arachnida; order Araneae; family Tetragnathidae; genus Tetragnatha; species Tetragnatha versicolor. Next base: position 696,575 of record JANDEH010000046.1, read on the forward strand.
ATTCACGGCTGTTATCTAAGCATTGTTGAAATAACTATTGACTGTTTGAATTAGTTACGATTAAAAATTTTAAAATTTATCATTTCTGTCACATTTTTCATGCATAATATATTATTTTACCTTTAATAAATAGATTGGTTTAGTCTAAATTACCATAAGTTTCATCTTTGGAATATCATGAATTTCACAATAATCGTTTGCAAATTTTCTAAACAAATTAATAGTTATTTTTTCATTTCATATTGTTTTCTTATAAAATGCTTTATTAATTGTAAAACAAATTATTTAAATATGCCAAAAGGTAACGGATCTTGGTGTGCGGTCTCAGGTTGTACCTATAGACCCAAATTTCATCAAGTTATAAAAAGCAATTAAAAATCAAATTTTTAAGATTTGAGCTAATAAAAAATATCCCCCTACTTTTTAAGGTTAGTAAGGCACTTTAAATTGTCTAAATGGCATTTTATCTGTATTAAAAATAATGAATGTATAGTTCCAATATGTTTATAACATTGTGTTTTTTCCATATATGCAATATTTCTTCTTTGGAAATCTAGATAATTAAAGATATAAACTATAAAAAGAAAATAGTGAAGATGTATACTCAAGTTGATAAAGTCATGAAAAAATATGTTATACAAATAATTCAAAAAATGCTGGATAGTAAACTTCTTATTTATACTATTTTGATTTTCTAATAGAAATGTGATATTAAAAAAATTTTAATATTCTATCTATCATATGAATACTGAACTTGAAATGATAGCTCGATATGAAACTAAAATATAATGTAGGAAAATTGAATTAAGTAGTAATTTAGACTAAACCAATCTATTTATTAAAGGTAAAATAATATGATATTATGCATGAAAAATGTGACAGAAATGATAAATTTTAAAATTTATAACAGCCGTGAATGAGATTTTCCCACTGTCAATAAATGGATATTAGTAAAAATTAAAACCCTATAAAAACTAAATTAATCTAGTTATATCTATTATTTCATTTTTAAAAATTATTTTAAACTATCATCTATCAGTAACAAGCGCCAAAAGACAAATTAAATAAGTAGAAGTTAGTTATTTTCGTCGGTTTTTATGCACAGTTTCTCATAGGATTAACATTGGGAGACCAACTTCCGGTATGTTGTGACGTAGTGATATTTTATGAGCCAACCTTTAGTACTCTAATTAACCTTGGTGACCACTGATATGGAAAATATGCAGGGTTCGTACGCTCCTTGAAAATGAATTTAAATCCATCCGTGATTGGAAGTAATTCTGTACGGAACAAATCACGGATGGAACCAACGTATCCAAACAAGCAAGCGATGTCACACTAATGTCATCTATTGAGGTGAGTGAAAGCAACACTTTTAGTTATCTGTTGCCATGGTGACAAACCACCTATTCTAATTGTGAGGAGTATAACCCCCTGTTCAGGTAATGAAGATGATTGTGGAGCACCTTGATCCGACGCAGCCTGATCGTAGTGTTTCAGACTTTGCTTATTTGTCAATCTCATCCCTGGTATGAAGGCCGTGTCAAACTAAGCTCCTTGAAGACGCGAAAGCAATAAAAAAACTCATTAAGATCCTTATTAGGAGAGGCGAGAAAGCATGGAGTTGAGTGTCAGTCCCCCCTCTCTTGATTAGATCTTAATGAGTTTTTTATTGCTTCTGCGCCTTCAAGGAGCTTAGTTTGACACGGCCCTTAGGGTCTTGTCACACTGGCGGAAAGAAGATGCCAAAGTCGTTAAGATCCTTATCAAGAGAGGGGAGACTGAGGGTCAGCGCAAACTTTTATGAACGTCTCGATAACGCGTCTTCGGGCAGTGGATACCTCCCCGATCTCTTTTTGTAGTTAGGCGAAGTCAGTTAGCGAAAAAAAGAGTTCCCCTCCAACCCCCTAACAACACAAAGAGATGGGAGATATATCCACTGCCCGAAGCAGCGGTGTCGAGACGGTGATAAAAGTTTGCCCTCAGTTCAGTGACGCAGTTTTTCAGACAATTTGCTTTTCTCATCCCTGCTATTCAAAATGAACCGAGTATAACACCCAGGGCCGTAATTAGACTATAATAATACCCTATAATTATTTTAGACTATAATAATAGACCGAGTATAACTTCCTGTTCAGGTGATGAAGATGATTGTGGAGCACCCGGACCCTACGCTGCCCAAGTACCTGATCGCACTTGCGGTGAACCTTGCTGCCAACAAGCGTAATGCTCAGCTGATGTGCGAGGAGGGGGAGGGGCTACGGCGGCTGGTGGAACGGGCATTCCGTCACCAAGACTGTCTGCTGCTCAAGACGATCCGCAACATCGCACAGCACGACGGACCCACCAAGATGCTCTTCGTGGTAATAAGAGACTTCTTCTCAATATTATTCCACAGAGGTTGGATATTAATTCTGGGAAACAATGCCCCTCGTTGGATATTAATTCACCAATTGGTATTAGTGTTGGGTAAATGAGTTGTGAGGCAACTCATTTGAGTAACTCGCCTCAGGGTCATTCCATGCCAAATCATCCAGCGAAAACCCAACTTGATACCCTAGGTTTTCAGACTTTCATGAAATTTTGTATGCTTAATGTATCAATAAAGACTAGAAAAAATATAAATTTTTATCCAATTCTGTCAAGTAGTTTCGGAGTTTCGGCCGTTTAAAGTTAAGCCCATCTTGATATTGAGCGGGCGATTCGGGCTCGTGTTATTTTGCGTTTAACGCAACCAAATTTTTATTTATGTAGGTAAAAGCTTCAAATTTCATTTATTTACAGCCAATAGTCTAAAAAATAAAATGGCGGAGTAAAATTTAAAATTGAAACACTTTATCGTGGTTAAAAAGTCGTCTAAACACGAAAAAAGTGTGTTTCATAGTGTCTTATAAAAACGCATGAAGCACAAATCTCTATGAATAATTTCTTATAAACTATGCATTAATAGAAAGAGGAAGAAATTTGCTTTGAAACAGTGAAAAAAAATCAGTGGGGTTTGGGGTTTAAAGGGTCTTTTTGAATCGTTGAAAATTAGAAAGTGGTTCTGATTAAAAACTACCTTAACTTAAGTGTCAATAAAGAAAAAACTACTGGATATATACCTTCTATTTTATAGGAATAACAAAAGTACCTTATCAAAACTTCTTCTGTCAAGTTTGATAATGTTTGGTCGAGTAGTTTTTGTTTTATGGTCATTTCTGTAGAAGTCAATCTAATTTGTTAATCTAATAAGATCTAGCACGCGTCAGAGGGAAATTTGATATCACATGGTAGTGCCATCTATTGGGGAAAAAGAAAAGCTCGCGGAAAGTAAGCTTATCTATAACAGACTTTCGCATGACAAAGTCCCCTTACCTCTTAGTTGCGTGTTTTCAAACTAATTTTTTTTGTAAAAATGTGAAATCCCAATCCTTCTTTAAAATATTATTAAGTTAAGTGATATTCGGACCAATAGTTTTTTCTTTATTGGCACTTAAGTTAAGGTAGTTTTTAATCAGAACCATTTCTAATTTTCAACGATCCAGAAAGACCCTTTAAACCCCAAACCCCACTGATTTTTTTTCACTGTTTGAAAGAAAATTTTCTCTTCTTTCTATTAATGCATAGTTTATAAGAAAATATTCATAGAGATTTGTGCTTTTTCATGCGTTTTTGTAAGACACTATGAAAAACACTTTTTTCGTGTTTAGACAACTTTTTAACCACGATAAAGTGTTTCAATTTTAAATTTTACTCTGCCATTTTATTTTTTAGACTATTGGCTGTAAATAAATGAAATTTGAAGCTTTTACCTACATAAATAAAAATTTGGTTGCGTTAAACGCAAAATAACACGAGCCCGAATCGCCCGCTCAATATCAAGATGGGCTTAACTTTAAACGGCCGAAACTCCGAAAGTAATTGATAGAATTGGATAAAATTTTGTATTTTTTCTTATCTTTATGCATACATTGAACATACAAAATTTCAAAAACTTCTGCGGAAGGTGGGTATACCACCCTGAATGATTAGGCGTGGAATGACCTCTCAGTGTTTTGTCACGTCACACACCTTACCTTTTGCTCATACACCTCACCATATAACTCACACCTCTTCACATAACTCACAACTCAACTCATAACTCAACACATAAACTCACTCAACTCATAACTCACACCACGCCACTGACACCTCGCGATACAACTCACATAAAACTAGTAAGATTCGCAGGCATCTTTGCTCGTCAGAAACTGAGAGAAAGTAATAAGTAATTAAATTTAAAAACAATGTGGCTTTTATAAGTTCGGTTCAATTACAGTTGAGAGTTGAGTAGAATACCTGCTTCTAGAAAATATATTTAATAATCATGGATAGTACACCTCTCGCACCTCAGTAACTCATATACACCTCTCAAACCTCACCTCAGCAACTCACACACACAACGTCACAACTCAAAGTGAGTTTGGACGCCGTCCCAACTCTTCACATTGAAACCCTGGTTGGATGTTAATTCCCTACAATTGGTATTCTAACTTTTATATTACCTTAAACTTATGGACAAGGATAGACTGGATCGTTAACTGTGTTATATCGGGCTTGTTCATTACCCGAAAAGCAATGTTACAGAGCAGTGGCGGATCCAGGATTTAATTTTGGGGGGGGGCTAAGAATTTTCATAATCCAATTGAATCTTCTTGTAAATGTTAATACGGAAAAGGTAGTGAATTATCCTGCTCCAACTACCAAAAGGGGGGTCTTGGGGTCCCCCCCATAAAATTTTTGGAAATTTAAGTCAAAAACTGCACTTTTTCAACTCTTTTTGGTACGCCTCATCCGAATTTCGGATATAGATTTTTTGAGCTATGACACAAACTTAGTAAAATATAGTTGTAATAACAGAGTTACAAGTGCCAAGTGGGTCTTTGGGTCCTCTCCCAGAAATTTTTTTAAAATTTGACCTTAAAATAATAGGGGTTTAACTCATTTTGTTGCATAAAATGTCATATTATATAAAGCAAAACTTTTCATTTTGGGGGGGCTTGAGCCCCTTAGCTTCCCCCTGGATCTGTTACTGTTACAGAGGGGGAGGATACCAAACCAACGCCATCTACCTGTCAGCCTTTTTTCTGACAGGAAAATCCAAAAATATTCATTGGGTGACTTCTCAGGTTTCCCACAGGTGAGGGGAAACCTGGAAACGTCAGGGAATTCAAATTTAACCTAAAATAATTTCAACTAAAAAGTCAGAGAATAGTCGGAGAAAATTGCTCATTTTGGCCCAAAACCTGGAAAATCATTAAAAAAAACCTGGAAAATGAAAATTTTTAATGTTTGTGTTTCAATTTCAGCTCTAGTCAGTGAAAAAATAGTCAATTTATTGAAAATTATATGTTCAAAAATGCAAGAAATATCCAAAAAATGCCCTAATTACTAGTTTTTTACCGAAAATCTTAAAAATTGACTTGGAAAAGTCAGGGAATTTTATTTTTGAAATTGAGTGGAAACCCTGACTTCTTCTCTATATTCCACAGAAACCAGGGTTGAAAAAAATAAGTAAAAAAAAGATTTTTTAAAAAACGCTTTTATTGAAGTGTTCTAAAAGGTCAAAAATAATTTTTTCGGTTTGACAAATAATTTATTGGGAAGTAGAAAATAACTTTTTGGTAAGTAAAAAAAATTGATTTTCTAATCACTAAAAATAAAAGCGTGGGCGCTAGTAATTTTAAATATTTTTTAAATTTAATTTTTTTTACAGGACAGTGACACTAACATCCTTGCCAAACGGGGATTCGAACCCCAGACGTACGGCTTTGCATCAGTCAGATGCTCTAACGACCAGGCCATTACGTCGGCATTTATGTATAATTTTATATAAATAAAAATACCTAACAGAGAATTTAAAGTGAATCCATCCCACTCAAAACTCATGAATGAGAAATTTGTAAATCTAACGTCATAGAACATAGAATAAAGAAGTTAGAATATATAGTGAATTAAGAATGACTAGCGCCCACGCTTTTATTTTTAGTGATTAGAAAATCAGTTTTTTTACTTACCAAAAAGTTATTTTCTACTTCTCAATAAATTATTTGTCAAACCGAAAAAATTATTTTTGACCTTTTAGAACACTTCAATAAAAGCGTTTTTTAAAAAATCTTTTTTTTACTTATTTTATTTTCTACTTTTTAGTCATGGTACTTTTTAACAAAAACTCACAAGAAAAAATGTATTTATTTCAACCATATTTAATGTTATGTTAGGATGGAATTTTAGTTTCATGTATAACAAAAAATTTTCACATATCTGACAAAGTAGAACAATCCTCTGACGACTCAGTAGGACAATCAACTCCAAAGTTAATTTTAAAATCTATTTAATTTTGCTGGGTACGTTATAATAACAGAGCTGAGCAAGAAAAATACCTCGCATAAAGAATATATTCCTCGCATCCGCTCAATCACCGATGAAATCCATCGATATCAAAAAGATTCACAATAAAAAGAAAGCATTCAATAAAATAAAAAAAACAATCGTAAGAAACTCAGAATTAGTGTGTGTGTGTGTGTGTGTATCAAGGAGCAAACAGTACCATCCAGTCTTTTCAGTAGTCAATAAATTATAAAAGAACATATTTTTCTTCTCGGCGATTTTCGGCGATATTTTCGGCGATTTCTTTCTCGCGGTTATTATCTTAAATCGCTAATTATCTTAATTGTTAATTGGAAGGTAAAAAATCACGTTTTGATGATTAAATATTGTAGTTATATACTTAGTATATTATCTTACAGGTTTTGGGAGCCATTGGCTTCACGGAATGTCTCAAATATGAATTAAAAGGATAACTAAAAACACTCGTTAATTACCTAAATTACGGAGGTTTTGACTAGTTGATGATTGAATATTGCATTGTCATCGAGTTTCCACCACGGTGCAAAGTTTCAGAACTTTATATCGTTTGGAAGTGCCTGAAATATTATGTACAAGCATCCAGAAAGAAAAAAGTGATTATTCGTCTATAATTATCGTAATTACTGGGCAATTCTCGTTTTGACTTTTGAATATGATGAAGTTATGCCTTATAAACAATTGTGCACGGTTTAGGGAGAATAGCCCCTTGGGAAAGGTATCAAATTCTGGTTTTTCTGTTAATTAAAAATACTCGTTAATTAACTTAATCCTTTGGTTGTTTGACTAGATAATGGTTGGATATTGGAGTGTCATGAGGGTTACACCGATGTGTAAAGTTTCGGGGCCCTGACATATCGGGAAGTGCCCGAAAATCGAGTTTTAAAATTCCACGCGTAAAACGCCGCCAAAAGCAAGTAGAATAAAAGCGTTTAAAAACATGGGCTTTTTCATGTTTTTTCAATAAAACTCTGAAAAAACCCCTATAAAACTGGTATTTTTTTTTTCAAAATTAAGGGGTTTTCTCCCATACAGTGAATTTTCTCAAATTTTAGTGAATTCTTTCTATGGTAAATGTGTTTTGTGAAAATAATGTCAGTTTTTCCATAGTGAAGTGGGTTTTTTGAAAAAACCCATTCAATGATGAAAAACAAACTGAAATTTGAAAAACACTCCCTTAATTATTGAAACCTGGCACACACATAAACACACAAATTTTGAAAAAAAACCCACTTAAATTTTAAAAATATCTTTAGCTTTGAAAAAACCCATTCAATATTGAAAGAAATTGTTTTAACTTTAAAAAAACTCACTCAAAATTTTTAAAATCCTCCTTAGTTTTTTTATGAAGTTTAAACTTTGAAACTAAATTTTGAAGAAAAAAACACATTCAATAATTAAAAAAACTTAATTATTAAAAACCTGGTTAAAATGTAAAAAAACCCACTCAACTACAGTTCTTGCTATGTTATTTTGTTAAAAGTTTTTCTTCAATATTAAAACTGACAAAAATCTTGAATTTTCTTGAAAAAACCCAAAAATGGGTCCAAAATGAGGGTTTTTTCACATGGTTTTTTTTAAAGCCCATTGGGCCCAATCCATCCAATCCTGAGACTAATTTGAGTTTTTGCACACCCAGGGGTTTGCGGACGTGTTTTGCGAAGCCATTCACCGTGGTGGAAGCGATGAGTTTGTTTTGGAGTGTGCTGGTGTGTTGGGCAACCTCACCATCCCTGAACTGGACTACGAGATGCTGCTCTTTCAGTACGACCTCCTGGGATTCATTCGCAGGAAGCTCTCACCCCAAGGTAACCTCTTAGGTTGTGTTAGGAATGTTTACTTACTGGTTTTAGCGGAAGATGGCAGCGTTAAAAATATACTACTGCGCTGCATCTTCTGCGCATGACTTATCCCTCTACCACTCCATTACTGGAGGCCTCCGTCATGAGTCTCCACCTGACTCTATTGGTGGCAAGGTGTTTTGCCCCCCTCCATGTCACTCCAATATCCTTCAGTTACCTCTCAATTGTCCTTCGCCATGTTGTTTTAGGCCTTCCCCTTTCGATGGCCCTGAGGGTTCCAGTCAAAGACCTGTCTAACTTTGAATTTTTCAGGTTTCAGTTACCACTTCCAGTCCATTTCCTTTTCTTAATTTCAGACTCCACTGGTTTCTGTTTCGCTTTTCTTAGTAGATCTACATCGTTAATTTTATGAAACCATTTTATATCCAGAATTCTTCTCAAGCATTTATCTTCTGCGCATGGGGTTTGCTATTGATTGGTTTTGTATTGGTATTGATGGATTTGGATGTTCGTTCTGTGATGTTGGTTGAATAAACGTTAAGTGTTATTACTTTTCGTCTCCTTCTCTTGGCCCTTGAAGTTTACATATATCTACTTAGTGTGTTACATTGAAAAAAAACCAGTTCCATCCTTAATTTTTGCACAGTAGTGTACATGGATTCAACAAACTAATTATGTTTCTAAGTAGAAGATTTCACTCAAAATTCAGACACTGGGAGCCAGTGTCTTTTTACTTACAGTGGAAATTTATTGAAATTTAAGTCAAAAACCCCACTTTTTTAACTCGTTTTGGTACGCCTCATCCGAATTTTGGATATAGATTTTCGCGTTTTGACAAACTTAGTAAAATATTAGACGTTTTGGGGGGGGCTTCAACCCGAAAGCCCCCCTTGTAGATCCGCCACTGCTGGGAGCTACTTTCTTTGCTCTCTGGTATAGAGGGGGTTTTTCATCAAAGTGGGTTTTGACTGATACACCTCGTTACAAGTATTTTCTGTTAGGAATATTTTTGCTCTCCCACTTCCTGAGGGAGTCAAACCTTTGGGTTTGTTTTAATGTTGTGGCAACTGGCCGTATTTATACTAATTACCTTCCTTGTAAAGTATGAATGCAGTCTGCCTCGCACTCATGCTGGCTTCTGTTTTTAAGAATTATGCTACTATAAGTATTTTGTCTCTATAAGTATTTGTAAGTGTATGCGCAAATTAATAATGTGTATTGTGTAGAGAGCTGTGAGGACGATATGATCCTGGAAGTGATTATCTTGGCCGGGACATTCTGTGCAGAGGAGGTTTGCGCCACAACTCTACTCGAATCGGGAATCATCAAGCACGTCATAGAGCACCTCAACGGTACAAAATTCTTTTAATTCTCTCCTAATTCAATCTACTTTTCTATGCACACTCCCAATTGATGTGTTTTTTTTACCTGGAAAGTCTTTGAATTTCAAAATTTCGTTTTCAAATCCTTGAAAAAGCATTTTTTACCCTATTAGCCTTGAGAATCCTTGAATTTTAACTGAGCCTAAATTTTTTTTTGGATCTTTTTCCAAATAGTGCTTCTAATAAAAGCAGTAGAGGAAGGTCTACTTTCCTTACTTACCTGGAGTGGAAGGAATCCAGCCAAACAGAAAGGGAAACTTGAAATTCATACTTTAATAATTTTGAGTAAACTTGCCAAAAATTCAAAGCAGACTAATAATTTTACAACTAACCTCTGAACCAAATCAAACTTAACACTAACCTCCCAAAATTCAAATTAATTAAAAAACACTCTTCAATTTCACATCCTTTTAAAAAAAACATTGCCAAAAGCTATTCCTGAAATGTGTAAAGTTAAGATAAAAAATAAAACTGTTAAATCCATCTTCCAGTTGTCAAAGTCGAAACAAAATTATTATTTTTTGAAAAACGAAATGGAATCTTACATAAGAATAGGGGGGGAGGGGTTTGAAAAATCTTACGTGCCCTTACATGGGGGTAGGAGGGGTCAAAAATTGCCAAAATCATCCTTACGTAATTAATGAATGGCCCCTTATTTACTATCCAGATGTCATTGTGGATGAAATCTAATGTTACACTGTCTTGTTTATTAAAACTGGTACTGTATTTTGCAGCTAAACAAGAAGATGATGAGATTGTGCTGCACATTGTGTACTTGTTTTTCCAACTCATCTACCACCAAGTCACCAGGGAAGTCATCATCAAGGAAACTCGTATCCTTTGTTCATTTTTATTCCTTACTATTTACAAATACAAATATTGACAACCAACAACAAGCATGAAACCCAACTAGGTTGGTCCAATCAACTCAAACTACCCATTCCCAGTATTTGTCTAATTTATCCTTAAACTTTTTTACTCCATTGGAACTAACAATCGATTCTGGCAACCCATTCCATCTATCCACAACCCTGTTGTAAAAATAATACTTTCTGCTTTCCCTGTTTACATGTGCCTTGTTTAATTTGAATCTGTGACCCCTTGTTCTGTTATCTGTACTTAAGTCTAGACCCTCTGTATCCCCTTGCTTTATCATTTTAAAGAAGTTGAATCATATCCCCTTCTTTTCTCTAGAGTGAACATATTTAACTTCTTTAAGCTCTCGTCATAATTTAAACTGGATATACCCTTGATCATTTTTGTAGCCCTATGCTGTACTCTCTCAATTAAATCTATATGTCTTTCCTCAAATATGGAGACCAGAATTGAACTGCATACTCAAGATGAGGCCTCACCAAACCCTTGTACAGAGGCAAGATTATGTTCCCTGCCCTTGAAGAGACTGGATTTTTTTGAAAGAACCCACTGAAATTTTAAAAATCCTCCTCAATTTTTTAAAACTAGTTTGAATTTAGACATCCTAAATTTTGAAAAACCCCCATTCAATAACGAAAAAGACCTCACTGAAATTGGAAAGACACTCCCTTAATTTTAATTATTGGTTATAATTTAAAAATGCTTTATTTTTAACCCATTGATTCCAATCCAGCCAACCCTGTTACTAGCTGATAAATGATCAGGCGAAATTAATAGCTTTATTCTTAAAACGTTTTAAAACATTCCATGTCTTTCTTTGTAACAATGGAGTAAGCAGATCTCTTCTTGAGAAGCACTAAAGCTATTTCATCAAAATGGGAATAGAAAGGGTCAAGGGGTCTTTCAAAATTTCTGAAGCCAAGTTTTGTGCAGATCGGAAGAAAACTGGATTTTTATAAAAGACAAGCACACACACACATTGACTTTTATAAGATTAAAAGTGTGCACTCTATTTTACAATTAGAATTTAAACTAAAATTGTTTGAGGTTTTACTACATTTGTTATGTCTTATCAGCAAGGTACTTTTAAAGTTTTAAATTTATTTTGCCATGAACTGTTACCTTCTAATTTTAATTAATAACACTGTTCTACACTGAAAAAATTTCCTTGATGAAAATAGTCATTTCTTATAGATTTTGGGTCGCTGAATACGAAAATCACCATTAAAATTCTCAATTGACTCAGGATTTTCGGGGAACAGCCCCTCCCCCTTTTCACGTTTTTTAACGACTTTATAACTTTGAACTCGATTTTCAGGGTCAAAAAGCATTGCTTTAATCTTCAAATTGCCCCCCAGGGGACAAGAAATGTTCAAATTAATAAAATATGATAAATTTATAACAAATGGATAGGTTTAAGGGGTAGTTAACCCCCTAAGAATGCAAAAAATTAGCCAAAAATTATAGAGGTTTTTATACGCTATTTTTTCCTCCTATTTTTTACGCAATTCCCGTTTGAAGGGTCCTAACCCTTCCCCAAGGACCCAAATTTGATGGCAATATGCAGCAATGATTTTTGCTAAAAGCGGTTGAGGTGAGAGCGCCCCTAGAGCACCCACGGAAGGGTTCAATGCCGCACTTAGAGTTTAACTGTGCTGTACAAAAAAAAATTGAAGCCACTTACTGAATTTCAGCTGATTCTTGTGTAAAATGATCTGCTGAATTCAAATATGACACCCATTTTCCTCCATCACCCTCAGTTTTTAAGGGGATGCCCCCTAATTGTTATCCACAGCCGTGCATCTGTTAACATCTTGAAACATGGAATCCTCACTCCCGAAAACCGGTCAGTTTTTAAAGAACTGAAGAGTTTCTACTTAGGATACACCCAAAATATAAGAAAAACATCATTTGTAATCTTTTCAAAATCATCGATATTAATTCCTGAACTCGCGAGCGCCTTCGCGATTCTGGAAGTCTTCCGAACTCTTCCGCGGGGACTTCTGGGAGGCTAACACCTCAACCGCTTTTAGTAAAAATTATTGCTGCATATTGTCATCAAATTTGGGTCCTTGGGGAAGGGTTAGGACCCTTCAAACGGGATTTGCGTAAAAAATAAGAGGAAAAAATAGCGTATAGAAACCTCTATAATTTTTAGCTATTTTTTTGTATTTTTAGGGGGGTAATTACCCCTTAACCCTATCCATTTGTTACAAATTTATCATATTTTATTAATTTGAACATTTCTTGTTAACTGGGGAGCAATTTGAAGACTAAAATAATGCTTTTTGACCCTGAAAATCGTTATAAGGTCGTCGAAAAACGTAAAAAGGGGGAGGGGCTGTTCCCCGAAAATCCTGAGTCAATTGAGAATTTTAATGGTGATTTTCGTATTCAGCGACCCAAAATCTATAAGAATTGACTATTTTCATCAAGGAAAAAATTTTGAAGGTCAAATTTGTAGAACAGTGTAATTCATCTATTAGAATGATTAATGGGAATGAGGGACCCATTTTGTAATGATCCATATGACTAAAATATGTCACTCAATTTGTCTGAGTTTTTTTCTGTTCACAATTTTCTTTTTAATTTCTCTCAAAATATTACGAATTTAAACTCTTTCTAAACTCATTGTCCGACTACTCAAATAGTGTAGTTTTTTAATCCATTAAAATACTTTATTTTAATTTTTAAAAAGTGTCAAGCATTTCTCCTTGATGTACTGCTTAGAAATTCCTGGGTATCTTCTGGACCTGATGCACGATAAAAACACGGAGATACGAAAACTGTGCGACAGGAGCTTGGAAATCATTTCGGTATCTCTTTCGTCATTTTTATCTCTTTCTGCAGCTCAAGGGCTAAAACATTTTTGTTAATATTCTTTTCACACTACCTTTTTTATTGTGTAAATCCTGTAAACAAAAACAGAAGTGTCGTTCTGAATACCTGGAGTGAATTTCGAAAGTTGTAATCAATGATCAATTTCAGTATTTGTATTTTAATTTTTTTGGTATGTCGAGGTCAGGGCCGTATCCAAGGGGGTGGGGGTTTGGGGGTTCAAGCCCCCCCCCCCCCCCCCGAAATTTCTATTCCCCCGAATTTAAAACCCAATCAAAAACTAATTAATAAAGCACTGAAATCATGATTTCAAGTTTTTAAATCATATTTAATGTTATAATATAATAAATATTGAAATAACTATACATATAATGTATATAAAATGTCCCTCAATATTCAATTCAAAGATGACACATATGGAGAAATTATTTCATTATTCATTTACTAAATGAACCTATGAATAACTGAAATGAAAACAAAATAGTATTTTAAAATTACTGGCTGGGGCATATTTCTCACAAAAAAAATGAAATTGATTTTTTATTACTATTTCCGAGTTCCAATATACCACAAAGAAAGTCACTAAAGATAATGATCTCAATGCAAAAAAATAAAAATTATATTAAATTTATATCAAACTATATAATTTTACTTCTTTGAAAGAGAACAAAATCGGATACAAAATGGAACTAATAAAAGAAAGCAAAAAAAATAGAGAAAAATTTTCAGGAAAAACATAGTGGAAAATTTTCAGACTCACATCACTAGTTACCTCATTTTGAAACTCTTTGGGGAATGCTAAAAGGTGAATTGAGTGTTCCTAAGGTAACTCTTGGAACCCAGGGGGGTCTGCAGAATTAAGTTTAAGAACCACTGCTACCATTTACTGGAGGACCCATGATTTAAATTGACTTTCCAAACTAAATTTTCATTCTCCTTACTTAATCTGTCTCTTAAGACTGTTGTTAATTGCTCCCTAACAATCCTTAATTTGAAAATTGTGTATTTGTAAAGTAGGACAAACTAAAAAAAGTCTTTGTAGGAGTACAACGAGGAGTGGGCCAAGAAGATTCAGCTGGAAAAGTTCCGTTGGCACAACTGTCAGTGGCTGGAGATGATAGAGTCTCAGCAGCTGGACGAAGCGGACTTCTACGGAGAGGACTCCTACACCCCCCGCATACAGGACTTCCTCAACCCCTCAGACCTGCTCTACGGAAGCGGTGAGTAACCTATAAACTCTATAAATAGGCCATACCATACGTCCGGGATTATCCCAGACAGTCCAGGGTTCTTAGAGCAGTCCAGGGAAATGTCCTGGGTTTCATACATTTAAGATTTCCCCGACATTTTTATGAAAACTCCTGACCAATCTGTTTTTTTACATTTTCTAAAGTCTGTACTACTTCAAAAAACTTACTTTCAGTGAATTTTGTGATAAAAATAAAGTCAATTAAACAATAAAGAGTAATGTTAATTAAGAGAATTAAAGTAATGTTAAATGAAAATATAAAACGTGATATTTCTGATTAACGTTTATTAGCTTGAATAGTGTTTTCTTAGTTTCTTATCTTTGGTAGTTCTATAGAGCACTTATTAAGGAATATCAAAAATATGTCCTGGGTTGGACCCAAGAAAATATGGTAAGCCTACCTATAAACTCTAAATAGAGTCAAGAAGACTAATAAAAATAGCAGGGCTTAAAAATTAATTTATTAACAATTGTAAGTACTAATTAACATCTGTAAACAATTTAATCTTCCAAAAAACATTGTAAAAAATCTGGCATATGACCAAATTAAAAGCATCTGGCCATCAGAAACCCCTAATACTACATTCACACATGAAAAGTTAATCTAGTTTAAGTGCTAATCTAGCTTAAATATAGCATTGTGACAATCCTATATTTAAGCTAGATTAGCACTTAAACTAGATTAACTTTTCATGTGTGAATGTAGTATAAGGATATAAACACTTAATAAAGACTTATAAAAATACAGTTGACTCCGCTTAATGTGATCACGGTTAATGTTATCGAAATTGACTGGCCCCGATCACTCCTGTTGAAATTAAAGCAAAATGTATAGTTATATGTGATCAGTATACCGTTTAATGTTATCAAAATTTCGTGAAAATCCACTAGACCCCTCCTTTTTCCCGTTTGAGGGGCAATTTTAATACAAAATCATTCCAAATGAGTCATTAATTTAATAGTACTATACGTTCAACTCTCATATTTTTCTTTAAGAATGCTTTAATTTACAAATTACATACTTAAAAATCGTTTTAAGTTCTACAATATGGACCACACAGTCGTAGTTTTAATGCAATAACACTCTCCAAGTTCTTGAATAGAACCGCCTATTATTATCATCCACATATTGTTATCATTTTGATCTTGGACAAATGTGATCACATTAAGCAGAGTCGACTGTAGTAGGGCTTTAAAATTAATTTATTAACAATTGTAAGTACTAATTAACATCTGTAAACAATTTAATCTTCCAAAAAACATTGTAAACAAATCTGTCATGTGACCAAACTAAAAAGCATCTGGGGATCAGAAACCCCTAAGGATATAAACACTTAATAATTAAATAAGCGTGTCACTAACAGGGAAAAAGACACAACAAAACCACTGCTGATGGAAATCTAAATAATGCATCTTCATTAACATATGTGCAAAAGTGAGGGAGAAAGCTAGCCACTGAAAGACTATGTGATGTCATATACAAGCTTAAACCAATCAGAAGTGATGACATCACAGGCTCAATTCACTTCAAAAACATTAGTCAGATACTAAACTGTCAAAACCACAAACTGACTTTTAACCCTACAACTCACAACCTCAAAAAATACCTTGATCAAACAAACAATCAAATTTAGTCACAATCAAAGTTAGTCACAATTGAGGTGAGTAAAAACAACGCTTTTATTTCTCATGCACTGCCTGAATCGATCTTTCTGCCAATTTGGCGACAACTGAAAAGTTGTATTCATAAAAATGTATTGAATTTCATTAAAAATATAGTTTATTTTGTGATAGTTTTTAACAATACCCTGTTTCATCTCATATTATTTGAAGGAAAACAATTTTATCATGAAAAATGTTGTCGAATCTTCTATTACTAATTCCCAGATAGCAATATCCATAACATTGGTAAAGGATTTTCAAAAGATAATTTTAATAACTAGCTAAAATTTCTTTGTTCCAAACTAATGTTAAAATATTGTCAAATACTGGTCCACAGTGGCTGACATCCTACAATTATCCGGATTATAAAATGTTATGTTTGTTATTATTCAAAATCTGTATTCCAGCTGTTTAGATTAAATAACATATTAAAATTCCGCTACTCTACTTTCACTTAAGTCTGCACTCCTTGTGATATATTTCCAGTTCTTCCGATTTAGCCAGAACTTTAGCCACTTTTAGTTATCGTTTTGTTGCAGGGGCATACGAGAGCCTTCTGAGTGACGAAAGTCTTTCGCCCGATGTTCTGGACGACGTTCCTTCGACCCAAGACTCAAGACCCAAGTCACGCTACAAGAACAGGTATTAACTCCTTTGATCTCTTCTCTTGGCGTTTGAAACGCTTATTTTAAGTACTAAAACTCAGAAAATCTCTTCTACCCCAAAACTTTCTTACAATGGCCTATTTTGAGCAATATTTGACTGGTTTGAAAAGTCGTGATCCAGTGAAATATGCAACTCAATAGATAAAATTTAGTCTCAGTTAACTACTAAGACCTTGAAATACTTTTCAAAAGACGATCTAGTACAGGGGTGGCCAACCCAAATGATGTTGAGGGCCACTTTGGAAAACCGCAATACTCTCGCATATAAAATTTTAAGATATCAAGTGCACAGAATGACAGTGAAGTAAATTGAATAAACTATAGGTATATTGTTACAGATCACTAGTACAACTAGACTGGACCGGTAAAGCTAGGCTTCTCAGAAGCAGCCCTTGATTGTTGTAATTTGTTAGATAAAAAGAGATTGATAGAACAGGGGAGAGAGAGAAATGGCTTGGCTGTGAATTTGGGAGTAGGATATATAGTTTGAAAAGATTGTGATTGTTTAGGACAATAATTGTTTGTTTTAGATCTGGCCTGTACTTTTGTCAACTATTTTATGTAAATAGCTCTTTCTGTATAGAGTCAAAATTCTCATCATTAAATTCTTGCCTTTATAAAAGTACCCACATTGTTGGAATCCTGTGAAAGTCGTAACAATATAAATTAGGGGGAGTTTCTTAGATCCTTGGCTTAGTTTGACATCAGAAAAAGATGACGTGTTTAAAACAAAAAATGTTTTTTCTTAACCCTGCTTTTAACTACTAGTTAATGTAGTTCTCAAAATATTTTAGACATTGACACGTTCTTATTTATGCAGGCCTGTTTACAGATGTCCTAATCTTTCATAGACCTTTATCATACACCATTCTACTAGTACCCAAACTTTTCAGGGAACCACTGTGCTAGTATATTTGTGCTATTTGTAAAACTATCAGTGTTAAAATACCTCATTTTCGGAACCTTTCTTATCCTAACTTCCACATTACGTGTATTTAAGCTTGAAATCCCTAAATCAAGTATCTAATTGGAGTGATAAGGTTCCTTTTAATCTCTTTTTGCACCTGATCTCTGGTTCCAACACCTGTCGTTTCCCTTGACTTTCTCCAAACTCAGATTGAGTCGGTAAGGTTGGTTCGAGTGTTTTTGATCTGCATTTCATTATTTGTTTTGTTGTGCTGATAATTTTCGGATTAAATTGGATTTTAATAGAATTTAACACATTGCATTGTTTTGACCCATTTTTTGCATTGCATTGATAAACAAAGACCTAGGACGTTTATGAGTATCCTATAAATGTTAGTTTAATACAGACACAAAGTTAAAATTATTTATTATTAATAATATAAGATCTATATGATAAATTACAGGGGCGTATATAAGGGGGGTGAAGGGGCCCCCAAAATTCTGACTTGGTGTACCAAAACAAGTTATAACCCTGTTTTTAGGGTCAAATTTCAAAAATTTTCTGGGGGAGGTCCTCCCATTTGTATTTAGAACTTAATTACTCAGAACTTTTTTATATTAAGATCTTTTAGAAGCAGATTCTTCTTAAGAATGTACTAAAAACCTACTTTAGACCTTTTAAGTATACATGGAAGGGGGTGGGATATATTTTTGGGCCCGAAATAAATTTCTATATACGCCACTGATAAATTATAAATAAACACAAGTAGCACAATTAGAAAATATAACACTAATGTCATCCCCTTGAACTAATTTTTTTAAAATAAGAATTATAATTGATCAAACACTTACATTAGGTGTAAGTACATTGGCCTTTTTCGCTGAACGTTCCCAAATTTTTCGTTTGGTTGGACCCGACACTGGTCTGAACCCGCCCTTGGTTTTCTCCAAAACCACTTGAAAATCTTGTTGCTGGTATTTCTAAAACACGTGTTAACTTGAGTTCTTCCATACAATTTTTTAATTAGTGAGCAATCACTATTGAATTCACATGTTGTTGTTGTCGTGTGCCACTTGGAATACCCAAGCTCCACAAGGATTCAAGGCAAAGGGCTCCTGAGAAAGTGAGGCCCATAAATGGCAGGACTCCGACTTCTGCCTCATGAGATGATAAATGCTACCGCTATCTATCGCCACCTCCACAATTTTGCCATGTGTCTGAAGGGGAGGGAAATAGTCTCCAGACACCTGGACCCGTGGTACACTGTGCCATGACGGACCACAGGACTTTCGGACCCACAGATTTAACGAGCACGTACTCCGCATATACTTGAATTGAATTCACATAAATTACCACAAAGAGGTTTTTTTCAACAACAAAATAGATTAAACCTCTTTGTTGAATTCACATAAATTACCACAAAGAGGTTAAATCTTGTTGTTGAAAATGCCTTTTTGAAGAGCCCAACCAAAGTGTTGAGGAATACACTGCTCCTTTATTTCAAAGTTGTTTTATCTGTGCGCAATATCTCTTATTGTGTTGTGATCAGACACCTGATCTTTCTCTTGACACCTGTTCTTTTTCCTAGCCATTCTAAGAGATAAACCAACTCATTACAATATTTCTTTTAACATTCTATCCATTGCACGGATACAAAGTACTATTTGCACATCCAAAACACCATATCCAAATACATTGAGCATTGTACAGGGTGTCCCATAAGGAGCTCCCTAGTTTAAAATTAAATATTTTTTGAATAAAAATGTAAACCAACGGTATTGTTCTAGTTGAGGCTTAAAATTTTTTGTGTCAAAATTTGAAAAATATAGTTACCATTTTTGTTATCAGATGGCAGCATGATAAAAATGTAATTTTTTCAATTTGTTTCTTTAATCTAAAATCAAAACTAAAAAGAAAAGAAAAACGCTAATTAAACATTTAAATGAATGGAGAACTTATATCTAGAAACATTATTTCTTCATGAAGCTTAAAAAGTTAACCCCTTTTAATCTTAAATCGATCTTGAGTAGAATAGATTTGCTACATTCAGTTCTAAACTAACTTCCAGACATTTTTATCTAGCTGCCATCTGTTTACGAAAATTGCAACTAAATTTTTTAAATTTTGACACAAAAAATTCCAACCCTCAACTAGATCAATACTGTTGGTTTTACATTTTTATCTATTTTTGTTCAAAATATACTCAATTTTAAAATTAAGGAGCTATTTGTGGGACACCCTGTATATGGATATCAAATCTTCAATTTATTACATTTTTTTAAAATCCTTCATTAGGACAGTATAACTGATATTGTGCATCTTTTAAACAAAGAATTTTTGCATTAAAATGAATTGAGACTTTACGAAAACGATATATATATGAGAAAAGTGTAAACGATGCTTTGCTGTATAATATTTCAATGTAGCTAACTCATGTTTTTTTTCATTAAATTCCAGACTAGGAGCAGCAGAGTAGAAGAATTCCTCCCTTTGCACAAACAACGATGCCTGTATATCGACAACGCTAGAGACATTTTTAGCCACAGATTTTTTTTTCTACATCCTATTTATTTATTTATTCACGCAGTCTTTTTTGCGACAGTTGTATTTGTTAAATTATTTTTATTTATTAAATGTGCAATAAATACTGTTGGACGCTTTTATAACTCTTCCATAATGCATATTTTTGACTGGGTTTTTTTCAAAGATACTTTTACCCCAGTTTGAATTTGATAGATATCGCCACTTAAATTTGTTATTGAACTACTCCATTGGAAAGTTTTTAGGTTCAATGGGCAATACCACAGCATTAAATTTTTTATTCAATAGAGATACCCTAGAGAGGAATATCATACATGTGATTCTTCTGCCAATTGGCCGAAATCGGCCAATTTGCTTAGCAAAATTAAAATCCAGCAATTTGATTTTCAAAACTGAAATTCCACATTCTTATTTTCCAATCGTTTTATACTAAAACTCTGACCGATAGTGTGGCCTAGTACTTAATTTTAAGAAAAATATCGGAGTAATATGAAAATTAGTTAAGATTTCAGCTAAAACACTATGAATCTGGCATATCGAATCCTAGATCTCGGGCTATATACCCTATCTTAGGTCATGCGCCATAAAAACCCAACCAACCTAGATCTCTGGAAGTAGAAGCCAATGGACCCCCTCTACTTAAAATGAAGAAAAACTTAGGTACCGAATTTTTTTTATATTTTCCGCCAATTTTTTGTCTGTGTAATCACATGTATGTAATATAAATGCACAAAATGTTTTTAATTACGATGATTATTTTTTTATTTAATTTTATAGTTTCACTTTAAAAAAGGGTGCAAAAATGTCAAATTTCCAAATGTGACGTACTTACATCCTATACATTGATTTTAAACAATGCTTTAATTGTTTAAACATTTCAAAGGTTTTCACTTTAAAATAGCCGAATCAGTTGTGACGAACTTCAATCAAAGACAAAGGACTTGTCGAATTAAATTTTTAAATATTTAATTAACTAAATTTTTTTGAAACTTTTCATGTGGATTTAGATCTATTTCCTTTACTGGAAAAAGGCATTTTTTTCTGTTTTCAAAAAATTCTGGTATTGCCCATTCTGTTAACGTTCCCGCTATAAACATCACCAAGATGCTTTAAACACCATGTATTCAAAAATCGACAAGTTTTTGTCGATATACCTTAATGGTTATTTTTTTTAACATTTTAACATAGCTTCCAATCTTCTGGTTTTAATAGACCTTATTTATTCAACTTTTCTTGTCCAAAATAAGCTTTAAAGCTATACACAACTGTTTTAATGTAACATTTTAAATTGGAAAATGTAATTTGTGTGAAAACAGTTGGAGGATTTTGTAGTTATTTCAACTATAAAAGCATGAGAAAAGCTCAACAAAATCCAAAAGAATGGCAGCTATGTTTTAAGGCACTGTCTAAATCCACGAAAGTATCAACTCAACTCTAACGATTAAAACCTATGGCACTGTCCAGCTCCTCAAAAGTAACAACTAAACTCTAATGAATTTCGCTAATACTTTAGCATGGGTCAACTTTCATGGATTTAGGCACTTCGATGTTTTAATCTGTAAGTTTGAAATTATTTAGCAATGCTTAAAATTGTTTGTGTCCAAAAGAGCTCTTAAAGAGGTATTCTCACGTTTTGAGATTAATTTTTATTAAAATAGTAGATAAAAAAACATGAAGAATGATGTTTACATCAAGTATTTTAGTAGCCTAGTTTCTGAGGTATAAATTTTTGAAATTTCGCTTTTAGTTTGGGCCCGAAAACACTCTCGAATCACAAGTCATGCGCTGTGAGGTCACATCCAATAGAAGCCCGTTTTCTGATCACGTGACTTTTCTGACGTTTTGGCAAAAATAAAATTGAATATTAAATTATTTAAAACACATTTTTGAACTTAAAAATCAGAAATTTAGGAGTTTTAGACCATAATGTATCAAAAAAGTATAAAATCAAGCAAATCCCTCACTCATGCAAATACCTCATTTAGCCAGACTGTTCTTTCCATTATGACAGTCCGCAAAACTGCATCCTTTGAAAAAGGTTTTTGACTTATATTTAAACAAAGTTCACAATGCTCAAAGAATACCCAGAAAAGTCTTGAGAATTTTAACTTTACCAAAAAGAAAAAAATGTTGGGGAAAATTGCTCCCTTCTACCCAAGACCTGGAAAGTCGGACAGAATACTTGGAGAATAATCAAAATTTAATGTTTTCACCTCAATATTGGCTTTAGAAAGTAAAATAAATATATTACTTATGGAAAATTTGTATTCAAAAAAGTAAATGCCCCCAAAAAAATGTTGCGAGTTGCCAGTTTTTTTACCAAAAAATCTTAAAAATTGACCTGGAATAGTGAGGGTATTTTATTTCTGAAATGGAGTGTGAACCCTGATTGTTTTTCGGCAAGTGTGGCCTATGTGATTAAATGAACACATCACTCCGACAGTGTATATATACAAATAGTGCAGTTTTATTCTTATGTACAAGAGAGGGAGGTGGGGTGCTTTGAGTCTGTGTGTCTGAGCAGGTCGACCTTCCTCTGAAATGCTCTTCCGCAGACGTCACAGGCGAAGGGCTTGAACCCGGTGTGCTTTCGGCTGTGAGTGATGAGGTTGGAGGATTGGCTGAAGGCCTTGCCGCACACAGCACACTTGTGGGGCTTCTCGCCTACAGGGGAGAGAAAGGGGGATTAAATGTTATATTCAATATACTCTCCCTCTATAAGAGAAGGGTTTAAATCAGTGTTTCCCAACCTTTTTCGGTCCATGCCCCACCAAAGCCTTTCTAAATTCAGTGGCATAATAGAAATATATTTTGAGAGGGAGCCAAAATTATTTCTTAGCCCCTCCCTCCTATGTATATTTAGTAATTCTAATGAAGCTTTTCAGAAAACTTTTAGGTTAATTTGCATGCTAAAGAACTACATCAAGTTATGAGTAATTAAGTTCTAAGTACCAAGGGGGGTCTGGGAAATTATCGGAAATTTGACTCTAGGAACCAGGTTTTTTTAACTAGTTTGGTATTCCTAGTTGGGGGGAATTTGGGATATAAATTTTTAGGTAAGATTTGCATTTTGATGAACCAAATGTAAAAAAGTTTCAAATATAAGCGTTCTAAAAACAAAGAAATCTTGGGTCATCCCCCAGAAAAGGTTTGGAAATTAGACACTAAAAACAGGGTTTCAACTTGGTTTTGATACATACTGGTCCAGATTTCCGACTTTCATTCTCAGATAGGATAATAGGATCAGATTTTGATAAACTTCTTTTTAAAATGTTTTTTTAATTTTCCCCCTGGATTGGCCCACCTAGGGGGCAATTTGGTTGAAAATTTTCATATTGCCCCCTTAGAAAATGATATTGCCCCCGGTGGGGCGTGCGCCCCACGTTGGAAAACACTGGTTTAAATGCATCCTAACATGCCAACTCCCCATATGGTCTCTAGGGCATGCTTGTCTAAAGTGCGGCCCACGGGCCGCATGCGGCCCAAAAGCCTTTAAAATGCGGCCCAAACGCAAATTATGAAAATATTTAAGTTTGAACATATTTATTTTTAAAAATAAATGTTTGCAATATTTTTCATATAAATCGATTCGAACTGAAATAAAAATATTTATGGAAACAAAAGGGGAACCCCCGTGTGACTGAATTGAAAGACGAAGATTGGGTTTTAGGATTCAGCTTTTTCAGTAGACATAACAGAACATTTGAATGGTTTAAATTTGAGACTTCAAGGAAAAAAAATCAAATTATTAATGATATGTTTCAGAATCCAGACAATAACTGCGTTTTAAAGAAAGTTAACATTTTACACAATCAAATAAAAGTAAAATATTTGACACATTTCAGTACTTTGGCTGCACATAAGCCTGTGAATTGCACAAAATATATGCTGCATTAATTTGTGATTTAATTCAACAGTTTGAAAGTAAATTTCAAGATTTTCGAAAAAATGAAGATCATTTTAACATATTTCTACCCCATTTTCTTTAGAAGATAAATAACCTTCAAATAGAATGTATTAAACTGCAAAGCGACATTCAACTGAAAGAAAAATGTGCGAATGTTTCTTTACTGGAGTTAAATAAAGATTACCTACCCCGCAATAAATATCCTAATTTTCACCATCATGCTTTTTTAAAGTCTTCAGCTTTTGGCAGTATAGTAGTGAACAGACATCTTTAAAATGCATTAAAATTTCAACCTAGTCTATTGAACTCAGTGGCGGATCCAGGGGGTGGCACTCCGGAAAGTGCCCCCCTTGGAGACCCAAAAAGGTTCTCAAAATGAGTAAAAACCCAACTTTTACAGGTCTAATTTCAAAATTTTTTCTGGGGGAGGACCCCCATACCCCCCATTAGTATCAAAAAGGGGTACTCAGTGTTTATTTTTAGGAAATCCCCAAAATTTTGGGTCAAAAAGTGAAGGTAATAGTGTTGAAAAGTCCCCCCTTTAAACTCAAAACGTTTCTAAAAATGAGTTAAAACCCTACTTTTACACGTCAAATTTCAATTTTTTTCTGGGGGAGGACCCCCAATGGTACCACAAGGTGATCTTGTTTGGAAAAGTGCTCCCCCTTGGAGCCGTGCTGGATCCGCGCCTGATTGAACTCTATATCAATTTGTTCAACAAAAGTAAATTTATCCATCTCATTAATTGGAATTATTTCTATCTTTATGGAATCCAAACTAAATGAAACGAAACTTTTACAAATTTAAATTAAATATGTGTCTATACAAATCTAATTAAAATTTTAAAAAATTATATTAAAAAGAAGTTAATTTATTAATAAAATTACACAGAGTAAATTTTTATTTCAATTTGTTGAAAAAATATTTTATATGCGGCCCAGCAAATTTTTTTTCGTTGCAATGTGGCCCTCAAACGGTCATAGTTTAGACACCTATGCTCTAGGGTGTATCGAAAAAAACTTTTTTTCGATTTTGATGACGCATTAGTGCGGAAAAGTTGTCTAAAGTGCCAGAGAGTACCTGTGAATTTTTTCAGAATTTTTGGATAATTTCTTAAGGTGCCACATTGGCCCTGAAGTTCCCCATGTTAATCCAATGGGGCGCGCAGCCAAAAAGGCCGAAAATTCGTTTTTCGCCCCTCATTTCTGCCCTAATCACCCAAGGAATGTCTTCCCTCGAGTTATGGACCCTATATGATCAAGGCTATCCGACAAAACTTGAATATAGCCTAAATATCTATATTACGTTTTTTTGTATGCTCAAATTTCGTCGAAAATCGTGTATTTCCTCGTTCAAATCAGAGCCCACATTGAACATAATATAGAGATTTAAGTTATTATTCAAGTTTTTTCGGGTAGCATACATCATATAGAGTCCATAACTCGAGGGAAGACATTCCTTGGGTGATTAGGGCAGAAATGAGGGGCGAAAAACGAATTTTCGGCCTTTTTGGCTGCGCGCCCCATTGGATTAACATGGGGAACTTCAGGGCCAATGTGGCACCTTAAGAAATTATCCAAAAATTCTGAAAAAATTCACAGGTACTCTCTGGCACCTTAGACAACTTTTCCGCACTAATGCGTCATCAAAATCGAAAAAAAGTTTTTTTCGATACACCCTAATGGTCGCCATAAAAATTTCCGCTTCAAAAAGTAATGTTTTAACTAGTGATGGGCAGGTATCGATACCAAATACTTAAGTACTCGATACCTATAGGTATCGAGTGTATTCGATACCCACAAAAGTATCGATACTTTATTGACATATTTCGTTTTAAATTTTTCAATGAAGTAATCTTTATAATACCTACTGTAGATCAAACGCAGCCTGTTTCCGTTTTCATTTTGCAACGCTCAAACCCAAGTCGTTATCATCCGCGAGAGAAATTTGACGCTGCTAGGTTTTTCCCCCGCCAAATCCTTCGCCTCTATCCACCTCCAGGCCCGTAGCTACGGGGCTTTTTGATGGATCGCTTTCAGTTTTTTGAATATTAGTCTGATTATGGATAGGCCCTAAAAAATTGTCCCTTCAGGTTCATTTCCCGACATTGAAAAAAAGTACTCGATACCTATAAGTATTCGATACCAAAGTATTCGATACCTAAAATTATCGATTTTGCCCATCACTAGTTTTAACCTATTTCTAAGCTCATTGGGGAACACTCAAAGGTAACTTGAGTGTTCCCCCGAAGGTAACTCACGGTTAGCGAATCGCAGGTAATCCTTGGATTTAAGTTGTTCAGTATTTTAGTTGATACCAGTTGAAAAGAACAATTATTGTTTACCTGTGTGTATGTAGGTGTGCTTCTTCATGTCGGATTTCTGGTGGAACCTTTTTCCACAGTAGGTGCAAGGGTATGGCCTGATGTTGAGGTGGATCAGCAGGTGGGTGGATAAGGTGGAGGATCGCTTGAAGGACTTTCCACACTGGTCGCACGGGTAGGCTTTCTTACCACAACGCTCCTGCAGGGGGAGGAAATTATCATTTTCAGATATACACATATTTTATATAGATAGTTGCGTACGCCATCTTCTCTTTATTAAATGTGAGGCGAAAAGGGACCTCTTGTCGGCAAAGTTGATTTCGAGAAAAGTCAAAAAACCAGAAGAAGGTCAAAACTATCGAATTTTTTTTTCTCACGATTATTGATCCTTGGACCCTTTAGAACCGAATTTTAACCATTGGAATCAATCTTTAACTGTGAAAAATAACGAGAGGGTAGCATTTTGAAAGTTTAAGGTCGTTTTTCGCGAAATCCACTTATTCTATTTAAACTTTTAATTACTGGCGGTTCGTCATTTTTTGAGCTACAAGGATGATGAGGGTCTTAAAATCTTTATAAATCTGTACAGATTGAGAAAAAAATAATAACTCCAATTTTGACGAACGCTGACAAGAGGTCGCTTTCCGCCTCACAAATTGTTAAACAAAACAAAACTCTATTTATTAGGGTTAGCAGGGTGCGTACAGTCCTTAAAAACTCCTTAAATGGTTCTAGTACTTACAAAAGGGCCCTTAAAGTCCTTAGTTTACCCATTAGAGTCCTTAATTTTCAGAAGAACGCAGTTATATTCCCTCTTTTCAAAGGGATTTTATTTCAAAGGGATTCGCGAATATCTTTGGCAGGATGCTGGCTGTGTTCTGATTGCAATGTGTGAAAAATTACGTAACTTAAACTTGATAACTTTAAAGTGACTTATTTGTCAGAAACCTAAGATTCCAATGATCTTTCTCGGAACCGCATTCATTATCTTTCTACATTTGCGAGGTGTACTGTTTAATTATAAATTGCATTCAAGAAGGTCCTTAAAATTTTTCAAAATGTTCTTAGAAAGTCCTTTAAAGGTACTGAATTTTACTCTTTAAACTTCTGTACGAACCCTGTTAAATTATCTTTTTCAGATACACATATTTTACATAGATGTAATTTGAGTTGTGTACGTCATCTTCTCTTAATTAAATTGTTAAACAAAACAAAACTCTATTTATTAGGGTTAGCAGGGTGCGTACAGTCCTTAAAAACTCCTTAAATGGTTCTAGTACTTACAAAAGGGCCCTTAAAGTCCTTAGTTTACCCATTAGAGTCCTTAATTTTCAGAAGAACGCAGTTATATTCCCTCTTTTCAAAGGGATTTTATTTCAAAGGGATTCGCGAATATCTTTGGCAGGATGCTGGCTGTGTTCTGATTGCAATGTGTGAAAAATTACGTAACTTAAACTTGATAACTTTAAAGTGACTTATTTGTCAGAAACCTAAGATTCCAATGATCTTTCTCGGAACCGCATTCATTATCTTTCTACATTTGCGAGGTGTACTGTTTAATTATAAATTGCATTCAAGAAGGTCCTTAAAATTTTTCAAAATGTTCTTAGAAAGTCCTTTAAAGGTACTGAATTTTACTCTTTAAACTTCTGTACGAACCCTGTTAAATTATCTTTTTCAGATACACATATTTTACATAGATGTAATTTGAGTTGTGTACGTCATCTTCTCTTAATTAAATTGTTAAACAAAACAAAACTCTATTTATTAGGGTTAGCAGGGTGCGTACAGTCCTTAAAAACTCCTTAAATGGTTCTAGTACTTACAAAAGGGCCCTTAAAGTCCTTAGTTTACCCATTAGAGTCCTTAATTTTCAGAAGAACGCAGTTATATTCCCTCTTTTCAAAGGGATTTTATTTCAAAGGGATTCGCGAATATCTTTGGCAGGATGCTGGCTGTGTTCTGATTGCAATGTGTGAAAAATTACGTAACTTAAACTTGATAACTTTAAAGTGACTTATTTGTCAGAAACCTAAGATTCCAATGATCTTTCTCGGAACCGCATTCATTATCTTTCTACATTTGCGAGGTGTACTGTTTAATTATAAATTGCATTCAAGAAGGTCCTTAAAATTTTTCAAAATGTTCTTAGAAAGTCCTTTAAAGGTACTGAATTTTACTCTTTAAACTTCTGTACGAACCCTGTTAAATTATCTTTTTCAGATACACATATTTTACATAGATGTAATTTGAGTTGTGTACGCCATCTTCTTAA
This sequence comes from Tetragnatha versicolor, assembly GCA_024610705.1. Taxonomy (NCBI): domain Eukaryota; kingdom Metazoa; phylum Arthropoda; class Arachnida; order Araneae; family Tetragnathidae; genus Tetragnatha; species Tetragnatha versicolor. The sequence continues at coordinate 725,389 of JANDEH010000046.1, forward strand.
TTAAATTGTTAAACTAAACAAAATTCTAGTTTGTTTTGTTAGGGTAAGAAACCTTTAGTTTCTTAATTTTAGAGACGCTTGGTTTTTATCAGACGCCTTAAGAAGAAACGTATCTTTAATTAAACCCCTGAAACGCACGCTCAGAAAGGTAGAATTTACGTAGTTTTTAAGGTCTTTAAACGCTCCTCAAGAGACGAAGTTGAGGAATTTTTGTGAACTAAGTGTTGAAAACAGTAATATATTTTCCTGTTTACTAGTATTGCATTGTCATAATTTTTTATCTACCATGTAAGTTGGCAATGCTTGTTTAAATAAGTCTCGAGTCTCGATTGATAGATTTGATCTCGATGTTATTAATTCAATACTTTACTCTTCTTGTTTTTGGTTGTCGTCTATGCTATTATTAAAATTTCTCATTGAAACAAATTCTATATTTTTCTTTTGATTTAAATAACATTTAATTTTGCTCTGCTATAATTTTAGTCTACATCAACAGGTTATGGTACATCCCGCTTTTCAACTGCGCTAAATCAGTAACGAACACTTTCTCAAAGATGGAACTCAGCAAAGTAACGATTGGTTTTTTGGAAGGCAAATCCAATTGGTCAACTTGGAAGTATAAAGTTTCTATTTTGTTGCGGAGTTTTCCTGGGGCTTCTGATGCGGTAAACGGAATTTTGCGTAAGCCGGAAGCTCTCGGAACTGGAGCTACTCAACAACAGCGAGCAGCTTTCAACAAAGAAGTGAATGCTTTTGAGAAGGCTGATTCCAATGCGTTATTGGTGTTGACATCTAACATGAGAGAAGATGTGTTGGAAAATGTAATGAGATATAATTCTTCAAAAGAAGTATGGGATGAACTGCATCGACTATATGATGGTGTTTCCCAAGATAAGGTTTATGACTTATGTTTAGAGTTTTTCAATTACAAACGTCAAACAAGTGATGACATGGCCAGTCATCTTTCAAAGTTAAAAAACTTATGGAACAGTCTGAAAAATGAGATTTCCAGAGACACGGAAAACAAGTGTCAGCTTCCAGAGGTTTTGTTGATTTGTAAAGTTTTGGGGACACTTTCTGATGATTACTTTTCATTCAGATCTAGCTGGCTGTTGTTAGAAAAGAAGGAAAGAACGATTGACAGTTTAACAAACCAGCTATGTGCGTATGAACGAGCATTGTCATCGAAAGAAAGGGAATGTTCAGCCCAAGAAGTTCTATTCGTTAAGTCATCTAAACCAAGAAATAAGGACAACCAAAAGAAGAGTAGCATAGTGTGCCATTACTGTAAGAAGCCTGGGCACAAGGTGAAAGCCTGTTTCAAGTGGAAAGCTGATGGAAGACCTCCAAAAGAAGCTAAACAGGATGTAAATATGGCCCTGATGTCGGAGAATTCTGAGATTAAAACTACTGAATGTAATGGCCTGATGTCGGAGAATATTGAGATTCAAGCTACCGAATGTAATGACCTAAGCTGGTATGTCGATAATGGAGCAACGAATCATGTAACGAATCGAAAAGATGTGTACCAAAATTTCGAGCCCTTTTTGGAGTCACATAAAGTGATGACCGCAAATGGGTGCGTTGAAGCACTTGGTAAAGGAACGATTGAAGTCGAAGCTGCTGTGAATGGAAAATGGAACCAGTTATCATTAACTGAAGTGTGGTATGTTCCCTCGATTAAGAAAAATTTATTTTCTGTGTTGTCTACTCATGACAAACATCCAGGCAGCACTTTTACTTCAACGACTGACTCATGTAAGCTTATTGTCGATAACAAAGTAAGGCTAATAGGCATTAGAAATCGAGGTGGAGGACTCTTCAAGCTTGCTCTAAGAACTGTATCTCCGAAGACGTCTGCTGATGTAAATATGGTGGCAAAAGAAAACTTGCTACAACTGTACCATGAAAGGTTAGGTCATCAGAACAAGCGCTATGTAAAGTCAAAAATTCTACAAGAGTTTGGAATCGATGTTAAAATGAATAGTGAGTTATGTGAAGGATGTATTTACGGAAAAGCACACAGGTTAAAGTTTGGCACTAGAGAACGAGCAACTGAGCCTGGTCAGCTTTTCTACACAGATGTTTGTGGTCCTTTTCAACATTCCAAACGAGGGTACAGGTATTTTGTACTGTTTAAGGATGACTTTACAAGGTACAGATTTCTGTATTTCATCAAAGAGAAATCTGAGGTTTCAGAAAAAATTGCACAAGTGATTGCTGAGGTCAAGGTTGCTGGATATACCATTAAAGAGTTGTTAAGCGACAATGGTGGAGAATTCGACAATGAAGCTGTTCGAAAAATTCTTTCCAAGAATGGTATAAAGCAAAGGTTAATCATGCCTTACACGCCAGAGCAAAATGGCTCCTGTGAACGGGAAAACAGAACTGTTGTAGAAACTGCACGTTCAATGATGCATGCACATGGAAACATCCCACAGGAACTTTGGGCAGAAATGATTAACACAGCCACCTACGTTTTAAATCGTACAGGACCCTCAAGTGTTAGTGGAAAGTCACCTCAAGAGTTATGGTCAAGGAAAAGACCTAACATAAAGCATTTGAGGATTATTGGCTGCACTTGTTATGCTCACATTCCGAAACCTAATAGGAAAAAGATGGATAGAAAAGCTGTTAAGGGCATCTTACTAGGCTACGATAATGACGATGGATATCGTATTTGGACCGATGAAAAGAAGCTAGTTAGGTCACGAGATGTGGTGTTCCATGAAGACCTTCTAGAAGAAAAAGATGGTCAAGTGCCTTCGAGTGAAGAAGAAAAAATGGAACCCATTTCTGAAGTCAAAGTAAGGAAAATAGAGCCAGAAAACAGTGAAGAAATTGTAGATGAAACAAGGAATTTTGAAATTAAAGACAGTGAGGATGAAGAAACAGTTTCCGAAACAGAAGATGAGGAAGGTAGGAAGCTGAGAGATCGCTCCAAAATCAGACCCCCTCTAAGATACCCCCTCAACGACTATATTATGTCTACTGTTTCAAATATTACCTCTTGCCATGAACCAAATTCCTACAGACAAGCAACAGAAAGTCAAGATAAACTTTTTTGGCAAAAAGCTATGGAAAAAGAAATGAAGTCCCTAGAAGAGAATAACACTTGGAGACTTGAAGAATTGCCCAAAGGGAAGAAACCAATTGGTTGCAGATGGGTTTATAGAGTAAAAACAAACCCTGATGGCTCCATAGAAAGGTATAAAGCTCGACTTGTTGTTAAAGGATTCTCCCAGAAACCAGGAGTTGACTTTGATCAAACGTTCAGTCCAGTAGCCAAGATGGGAACCATCAGAAGTTTACTAAGTGTCGCAGCAAGTGAAAAAATGTCTCTCATGCAATTTGACGTTACAACAGCATTCCTATATGGTGAGTTAGAAGAGGATATTTTTATGCGTCAGCCAGAAGGCTTTGAAGATGGAACTAATAGAGTTTGTCATCTAAAGAAAAGCTTATACGGATTAAAACAGGCACCAAGATGTTGGAATAAGCGATTTGGAGAATATCTTATGAAATTAGATTTTAAAGAAAGTGAAGCAGATCCATGCTTATATATAAAGAGGAAAAACTCACAATTGATCATGATAGCCCTTTACATTGATGATGGATTAGTTGCAGCGACGAGCAAAAGTCTACTTGATGATTTCTGTGAAGAGCTCCAGAAGGAATTCAAGATAACAACTAAACCTGCATCATATTATTTGGGATTTGAAATTGAACATAAAGATGGTGGAGAAATAAAGATAAGCCAGACTGCTTACACAAACAAAGTACTTCATCGCTTCGGCATGAGTGAATGTAAACCTGTTTCAACTCCAATCATCAAGGGTCTACAATCAGGGAAAGTGGAGGAACAAGAAAAAACATTTCCCTATAGAGAAGCAGTGGGATCCTTAATGTACCTCATGACTGGTACTAGACCTGACATCGCTTATGCTGTTGGAGTTGCATCCAGAAGTTTGGAAAATCCAACTGCTAATGACTGGCAGGTTGTGAAGCGAATTTTTCGCTACTTAAAAGGTACTACAACTCAAGGTATAACCTACAAGCCATATAAAAGAGGCATTCTAGAATGCTATAGTGACGCTGATCACGCAGGTGATGAAACTACAGGAAGATCAACGTCTGGTGTAGTTTGCATATATTCAGGAGGTGCAATTTCCTGGCTATCGCAAAGGCAAACATCAGTTGCCATCTCAACAACTGAAGCAGAGATAGTGGCAGCAAGTGAGGCAGCTCGGGAAATAGTGTGGCTAAAGCGTCTATTGGAGGAACTATTGGATCAACCTCTAGTACCTGAACTCCAGATTGACAATGAGGCTGCAACAAGACTAGCACAAAATCCTGAGTACCACAGAAGAACAAAGCATATTAAAACCAGACATTTCTTTGTTCGAGAACTTGTGACATCTGGTGATATTAAGATCAAAAGAGTGTCGACAGAAGTCCAGGTTGCAGATATAATGACTAAGCCCCTTCACAAACCTAGACTTTTGACTCTTTGTAAATATATGGGTTCTTATTAGGACAGCTTTTTAAGTTGTTTTAAATGTATGTTTTTTAAAAATTATTTAATGAGGGAAAGTGTTGAAAACAGTAATATATTTTCCTGTTTACTAGTATTGCATTGTCATAATTTTTTATCTACCATGTAAGTTGGCAATGCTTGTTTAAATAAGTCTCGAGTCTCGATTGATAGATTTGATCTCGATGTTATTAATTCAATACTTTACTCTTCTTGTTTTTGGTTGTCGTCTATGCTATTATTAAAATTTCTCATTGAAACAAATTCTATATTTTTCTTTTGATTTAAATAACATTTAATTTTGCTCTGAAACGCACGCTCAGAAAGGTAGAATTTACGTAGTTTTTAAGGTCTTTAAACGCTCCTCAAGAGACGAAGTTGAGGAATTTTTGTGAACTAAGAATACTTTTAGTTATTTACTTAAGTTATTTAAATGAAAATTTCTCATTTTTGCATCCTGAGGAGCGTTTTAAGACCTAAAAACTACCTTAATTCTACCTTTTTGAGCGTGCATATTAGGGGTTTAATTCACGATATTTTTTTTCTTAAGGTGTCCTGTCGTACTAAATCGATACTGCTCAACAACTTAGTAAGGGGACATCCATAAATTACGTGAGGTGTTTTTTCCAAAAGCAGGACCCCCCTTTGGCGAGATTTAGTGAGATTTTGCTGTACCCCCCTCCCCCCACGTGAGATTTACCTACAACCTTTAAAAATAATTTTCTATCCTATTCGTTTGCATTTTGTGCTTCACAGCACCTAAAACTTTTCCATTATTAATGATGTGGGGGAAAAGGTCATTATTCCGCCTAAAAATCACCACAGTTTCTTATCTGTGGGTATTATTCCTCATTCTCATACTAAAAAATCGTTTAATTTCTAAGTTAAAAAGATGACGTGAGATTTTGATCGACCCCCTCCCCCCTTGGTGAGATTTTTCCAAACCCCTCCCCCCTTTTTGACCTCACGTAATTTATGGATATCCCCTAATTAACGTATTTAGCAAATATCTAATAAATAAAATTTATAACTCCTGACATTGACTCTAGAGGACGTTGAAAGTTGTTGCATCGGATAGAGGGCATTGTCACTTTACTAGACCCCACTTTCATGACTATATCTGTAGGGGTTCTAAAGTTAAAAAGGTGCAGCCACTTATATTGAGACACGGAGAGCTTTGGAAGAAGCGCCTCCTGCGAAGAACGCGCTTTACGGAACAACCGAAACCTTCGCCTGTAGCGCCATCTATTAACCGTCGGGAGAAACAATACTTCAAACTAGAGTTTACCTGTAGTCTGGGACCGTTCAAATATTACGTAAGCACCTAAGGGGGGGAGGGGGTTTGCTCTTTGCTTATTTTTCCTGACTAGGGGGATATGAAAGATGCTTACGTAAGACACTGCATTTTCGAAAATATCTTGTTTCTTGCATAAATAATTTCAAAACTCAACCAAAAATAAATTGAAGTCGGAAATCTGACGTAAGCACTTTTTTTCTGGGGACCCCCAAACATTCTGAAATTTTAACCCCCAAAAATTAGTGTTTCAACTCATTTTTGAACCCTTAAAAAGCACAGCTCCTTGTATAAGTAACCTAATTTTCAAGGAGAAAAAAACAGTACTTTACTAAAAAGGGATGTCAAAATTTGGGGGGGGGGGTTAAGAATGACCAAAAAAGTGCTTACGTAATATTTGAACGGCCCCTCTCCAGCGCCTTCAAAATGGGTTCTTGAGTTACCTTAGGGAACACTCCTCTCCCCAAGGTAACCTTTGAGTTTTCCTTGTGAAGAATTTCAAAATGTGAAAGAGGCATTTCACGGTATTTGTACTCACTTATTTGTACTCTTTGTAGTCCGTTACATTTAATTTTTTTTCTTTTGAAGTTGTATAAATTTGAAATAAATTTTCGTTTCTGATACTAAACATAACACTGTTTATATGTATAACATAAGCGTAGAAAAATATTTTTAAACTTTCAAATTTGTGTAGCATACTAGAAGTTACGGGCTCTACAAATACCGTGAAATTCCCCGAAAACAAATGAGAGTTTAAAGGGACTTAAGTGTTTATTGAACTTTTTTCCTATATTATTAGCTATCATGTGTTTTCTTTATAACTCAAATGTAATATAATTAATGTAATAAATTGCATTTACATCAAAAAATTTTTGTTTTACTGAGTTGAGTTTACAGGAAAATGAGATAGCTGCATAAAACATTAAACCCCCTTCACTAAGCTAAGCTCAAATCATAGCATTATACCTCATGGAAATAAGTTAATCGAGGTAGGCGGGGTAAAAACAAATTAGCTAAAATTTAATTAACAATAATTTTTTTTACTAATAGAAACAGAATATAGAACGAGGCACTTTAGGAAAAAAGTTCAACAAACACTTAAGTGGCTTTTATCCAGCTCCCCCCGCAAACGCCGGCGAGTATTATCCAATCCATCAGCACCCGCGGCAAGCGCCGGCGAGCATCCTCTTTTTTCGGTGAAAGCGTGCTTTTCACCCAGCATAACTACCCCCCAGTGGGTCCCATGGAAGGTTTTTCCGATAGGATCTTGAGGCAATGATGTCCCAAGGATGATGTATAGGTTTTAATTCGATATTGACTGCGTCCAGGCTCGTTAAATTGAAAAGAACCAAAAATGACGATTTTTTCAATATTTTCCCTATTCTTTAACATGGGAAACCTACTTTTGAAGGGCGCGGGGGTCAAAAATTGTCCTAGAGACCTGAAAATTTGCAGGTAATAATGTTTTAGTATTTGTAACAACTTGAGAGGGGGCATCTTGGAAATTCGAAAAAAAAATTTTCCCCCATAGACTTTCGGAACACCCTAGTGTCGGGGTCAACGGTCTTTGCATTTGTTAAGGATCTTTAACCCTCTAACGTCCCCTACCATATGTAACTGTGGAAAAAATTTTGTTTGCCTTATTCATGTAGTTTGAAGTCAAATATAACAAAAATGCCCCCTCCCCCCAATTTTTTTTTAATTTTTTTATTTTGAAATTGGGCATAAAATTATATCACCTTAAGGCAGGCGCGGATCCAGCACGGCTCCAAGGGGGGGCACTTTCCCAGACAGGATCCCCTTGTGGTATTATTGGGGTATGGGGGTCCTCCCCCAGAAAAAAAATTGAAATTAGACGTGTAAAAGTTGTTTTTTTTTCTCATTTTGAGAACCTTTTTGGGTCTCCAAGGGGGGGGGCACTTTCCAGAGTTGCACCCCTGGATCCGCCATACTGCCTTAAGGGGGCCATAACTTAAAGCCATGCTGAAACTTGAAGCTAAACTTGTTATCGTATTTGCTGGGCAATGAATGGTCAAGACATTCCAAATTCTATTTTAACTCACCGTCTGCTTGGGGAGAGTGTTCCTCGTGTCGGTCAGCGGTCCTTTGCCATTGCAGGGGGGTGGGGGAGGTACTAAGGTGGGGCAGTTGTTCTCTTTGGGAAGGTCGTCGAATGCTGGCCGCCACAGTCGCGGGGGTTGCTGATGCACAGTGAAGTGGCAGCACAGACGAAGGAAGTTCTGCAAGTTCTGTTCGGACAGCAGCCCCCCTTCCAAGGGTGGAGGACCTAGGGGAAAGAACGCAGGGTTCATAGCTGTCCTGTATTTCCTATATTTTTGACCCCTGTCCTATATTTTTAATTAATGTCCTATATTTTGCACCAAAACTAGTTAAAACCCTAGAGTGGTTTTATTAACTAGTATACCCCCTTAACCCCCTTGGGTTGGATTTCGGAATTATTTATGCAAGATACTTTTAAGACCTTTCGTAAGCATATCTCCCTTTGTCAGTAAAAATAATCAAATCCCTCTTAGGTGCTTACGATATTATTTAATCTCCCCCTTCATAAAAAGTTTGCAATACTTTTAAAAAATAAGTATATTAAACAATAAATACTCATAAGATGGATTGATATCTTGCATTACATTTAGATATATTTTTTTTACAGAAATAAAAGTACAGCACAGAGTTTGAAGTAAAATATAAATATCACCTGGGATTAATTGATCCATATATAGGTGAACAAATAATATGTAAAGTAATATATCGATACAAAATTAAACTAAAATTCACATATACAAAGAATGAACAAGGACATAACAGTATATTAGAAAACAAATAATATCGTGGCAGACAGGCTGTCTTTAGATATTTTTCCTTTGTGTCATTTATCAATTATAGATAATACAAAAAAAAATCTTGATTTCATTAATTTAAAAAAGGAACTTTCTTAATTTCTTTTTAAATATATGTTTTGATGGGCTATTTGGAAATCTATTGGTAATATATTGGAATTTAAGAGCTAAGTAAAAGAACTGTTTAAAGAAAATTGTTTTTTCAGGTTTAGGTACAAAGATACTCTGGGTCTTCGCGGATTAACCACGTTACGCTTCTTACAATAGGCTTTAAATAGAGATGAAGACTTGTCTTATAGCAAAAAAGGTAGCGAACAAGAAGAATGTTTAGTAGTTTGACGTGATTTATATTAATGGAGTATACTGATTGTGATAAAAATCTTATAGTGTATAAAAATCTTGGAGTTTAGATTCTTTTTAAGTTTACCTTATAGTCTCCTCCGAAAATCGTAAGACCGTAGTCAATCCACGATAAAGATTAATTAGAAAATGGTTGCTCACTTTTAATTTCAACTGGTAGAAATTGAACATTATTACCCTCAATGGAGAATTGCAGCATCTCTTAAAATTCTAAATATTCAATTTTAATTTAGTAAAAATTCTCTCCTGATTCCAAAAATACGCTTGTCTTTTCCCACAAACTTTTTTAAGGTAATTATGACATATTTTAATACAGAAAGCTCCTAACAATGTGACGTTACATGTGCTAGTGGAAATGTGGGAAGCACCGTTTGCATCGATACACTAGTCTGTAAAAAAACTAGTGCTCATTGTTTCAAAGCGGGGTTATAGCAACAAGCGGGAACAAAGCACATTTCTCGTCACAAGCTGTTTCAGCTCAGACACAAAAGAGGCTGTTTTTAATTGAAAATAACTTAAAATTGAGGGCTTTGAAAAGCAAATGAAAACATTTTTTGGAGGTTTTATTTCATTCTGAACACATTAAGATTAAAAAAAATTTGACTGCAATTATATTATCCATTTGTCCGTAATACAATGAGATTCTTACTTGTTGTGTGAGGAGAAGGGAGGACCCTGGTCCTCCGGTGATGAGTCTTTTTGACGAGGAAAGAGCGAGGCATCCCGAGCGATCGAATCGACAGACAATGAATGCTCTCCTCAGCCGATCTAAGCCGATCCACCCACCGTCTCCCCTCAGACGATTTGTGGTGGCGCCATCTGTGGACGAAAGAGAGAACATCAGTGAGGGAAAAGTTTCTTTTAGGGTAAGTTTTCGGTCTGATCTAGAGGGCATGTGCGGTAATGACTATTCCAAAATGCGAAGTTGAACTTTCTCTCATAGTTTTATAAATGCACCTTAAAAACACTAAATAAACTGAAAATTTAAAAGAAAAAACTTATTTTTAATTTTTTAAATCAAATTAAATTTTTTATTTAAAAACACTCCTTCAGTTTCATTCAATTCCTTCGAAACTTTTTATGATTGTTTCTACAGTACTTTGAAACAATATCAATGATCAGATTATTTACACATACGTTATTTCTTTAATTATTATAAAGCTTTTAAGCTAAATTACTTTAATCTATTTTTTTAGAACCTAAATATTGTCGGAACCAAGTTCAAATCATTAGTTATCTTAAACTTCATACTTTAAACATGTTGTAAAAATTTGGTTACATTATTTCAATTAGGAATGCGCAAGGAGCATTTTAAAATAAAAAATTAAAAACAAGTTTTTTCTTTTAAATTATCAGTTTATTTAGTGTTTTTAGATGCATTTTTCAAACTATGAGAGAAAGTTTAACTTCGCATTTTTGAATAGTCAGTAACTTCTATTGCTTATTTTACTACTTTTAAAGTCCCTGGTCCCCTTAAGAAAGTTCCACTTTTATATTACTAACAGGGATGAGATTTTTCAGACTTTTGAAGGATATTCATCTGACTTTTCAACAAAATTTCAGACTTTTAATGGAAAAAATGGAATTTTCAACTAAAAACTACACATTTTTCATATTTTGGTTTATGAGGCTCTTTCCTGTGGTATATTTTCATATTTGAGGCAGTTTGTTTGGTTTACGGTTTTCTTATTGATTCTTGCAGTATTCAGACTTTTTTGCTTTTTTTTTTCGTCAAGGAAAAATGTTTCATCATGTTTCAGCATAGCTTCCAATCTTCCGGTTTTTGTTGATCTTTTCCCACGCTTTTATAGTTGAAATGAAAATCATCCAATTTTTTTTACACGAATAACATTTTGCGTAAAATTTTACATTAAAACAGTTTTATAATTTTACATCTCATTTTAGACTATACTAGACAACAACTTAGATCTACGACTTCACTAACAAACAAAGTCGTTCCCATCGCGGTGTCTGAATTTCGTGTGAAGAGAGCATCAATTTTAAAATGTGATAGTTAAACCCATGTATAAATAGTGTCTTTTTTATCACGATTCGAGTACCTAAACTCCTCCTATCAACCGCTTTGTGTTTACTCACTTTCTTAGTGACGTACTGGAAACGTTGCTGTGAAGTATAAAAATGTGTCCCAGTGTTAATGATACACCCTGTATTAATACTAATTACTCAATAAATATTTCAGCGAATCAATTAAAAGACATAAGAGAAGAAGGCTACTAGAGTCAATCAACTCTTCAAACAATAAATCAAATTAATTATTGTTTGTACAGCTTTTAAATTACTATACAGTGTTCCCTCGTTATTCGCGGTAGTTACGTTCAAAAATGTACCGCGAATACGAGGAGAAATCTGTGAATAACGAACCCAGTTTTAAAACGCGCATACATGATAATATATCAGATAAATGGTTCGATTCCGTCATTTATTACTTAAAACTATAATAAAACTGGTTCATGCAAAAAGTAGTTTTAATTTTTAAATTACTGTAAATAATTGCAATAACTGTAAATAATTTGTAGTAAATGCCAAAAAGGTTACTAGTTAGAATACTTGCTGGCTAGAAAAAGTTACATTTTTCTAAATGGTTTTACATAATAAATGCCGGAATCGAACACTTATAACTTTTCTGCCAAATATGCAAGTTTCATTGCTAAAAAAACTTTGGGATCGAAATCCGCGAATATGCAGGGGTAACTTTGCTCAACCGCGAATATGCGAGGGCCCACTGTAATTAATATTAAACAACAAAAAAATACTTTGTTTAAATAATGTTTCTTTGATTATTAAAGTTTAGCAATCGACAATTAATTTCTGTTTCAAACAAAAATGCGGGAAAAATCCCGATCCCCGATATCGGATTCCGCTGCATGAAGGAAAAATTTTGTTTAGTGTGATCGTTCGAAAAAAAAACCGCTTAGATGAATGAAATCTGTGGAGATTATACTACGGAGCGATCAACAAACAGAAAAGTGTTCGGCAAAACATCTGTTCGATGATTCCTTTTGGAGTGTAGAGAGAAATGGACAGCTGCAATATCACAAGTGTGGCGATGGCTGATGCGAAAAAGAAAATGTTATCATTTTGATGGGGAAACCACTCAAAGAGGTTAGTTTTTAAACGCTTTTATTCTACTTGCTTTTGGCGGCGTTTTACGCGTGGAATTTTAAAACTCGATTTTCGGGCACTTCCCGATATGTCAGGGCCCCGAAACTTTACACATCGGTGTAACCCTCATGACACTCCAATATCCAACCATTATCTAGTCAAACAACCAAAGGATTAAGTTAATTAACGAGTATTTTTAATTAACAGAAAAACCAGAATTTGATACCTTTCCCAAGGGGCTATTCTCCCTAAACCGTGCACAATTGTTTATAAGGCATAACTTCATCATATTCAAAAGTCAAAACGAGAATTGCCCAGTAATTACGATAATTATAGACGAATAATCACTTTTTTCTTTCCGGATGCTTGTACATAATATTTCAAGCACTTCCAAACGATATAAAGTTCTGAAACTTTGCACCGTGGTGTAAACTCGATGACAATGCAATATTCAATCATCAACTAGTCAAAACCTCCGTAATTTAGGTAATTAACGAGTGTTTTTAGTTATCCTTTTAATTCATATTTGAGACATTCCGTGAAGCCAATGGCTCCCAAAACCTGTAAGATAATATACTAAGTATATAACTACAATATTTAATCTTCAAAACGTGATTTTTTACCTTCCAATTAACAATTAAGATAATTAGCGATTTAAGATAATAACCGCGAGAAAGAAATCGCCAGAAGAGCGAGAAATCGCCGAAAATATCGCCGAGAAGAAAAATATGTTCTTTTATAATTTATTGACTACTGAAAAGACTGAATGGTACTGTTTGCTCCTTGATACACACACACTAATTCTGAGTTTCTTACGATTGTTTTTTTTATTTTATTGAATGCTTTCTTTTTATTGTGAATCTTTTTGATATCGATGGATTTCATCGGTGAGTGAGCGGATGCGAGGAATATATTCTTTGTGCGAGGTATTTTTCTTGCTCAGCTCTGTTATTATAACGTACCCAGCAAAATTAAATAGATTTTAAAATTAACTTTGGAGTTGATTGTCCTGCTGAGTCGTCAGAGGATTATTCTACTTTGTCAGATATGTGAAAATTTTTTGTTATACATGAAACTAAAATTCCATCCTAACATAACATTAAATATGGTTGAAATAAATACATTTTTTCTTGTGAGTTTTTGTTAAAAAGTACCATGACTAAAAAGTAGAAAATAAAATAAGTAAAAAAAAGATTTTTTAAAAAACGCTTTTATTGAAGTGCTCTAAAAGGTCAAAAATAATTTTTTCGGTTTGACAAATAATTTATTGGGAAGTAGAAAATAACTTTTTGGTAAGTAAAAAAAACTGATTTTCTAATCACTAAAAATAAAAGCGTGGGCGCTAGTCATTCTTAATTCACTATATATTCTAACTTCTTTATTCTATGTTCTATGACGTTAGATTTACAAATTTCTCATTCATGAGTTTTGAGTGGGATGGATTCACTTTAAATTCTCTGTTAGGTATGTTTATTTATATAAAATTATACATAAATGCCGACGTAATGGCCTGGTCGTTAGAGCATCTGACTGATGCAAAGCCGTACGTCTGGGGTTCAAATCCCCGTTTGGCAAGGATGTTAGTGTCACTGTCCTGTAAAAAAAATTAAATTTAAAAAATATTAAAAATTACTAGCGCCCACGCTTTTATTTTTAGTGATTAGAAAATCAGTTTTTTTTACTTACCAAAAAGTTATTTTCTACTTCCCAATAAATTATTTGTCAAACCGAAAAAATTATTTTTGACCTTTTAGAGCACTTCAATAAAAGCGTTTTTTAAAAAATCTTTTTTTTACTTATTTTTTGTTGTTGTAAGCACGTGGTTATTCATAAACTTTCTAATTAAGTTCGTTTCATATTCGACCATAGTTTTTTTCTCTTTTGTTTGTGTATAGCATTAAAAAAAAACAACGGAGAATTTTTTTTTCATTCATAGACAAATTGGTAGAGTAAACAAAGGGTAAACATTTTGCAACAGCTTTTAAGAAAGAGTTCTTCAGTCTCCATGTTTAACCACAGTTCCCCCTGCAACAAGATTTTAAGTGTTTTCAGCACAGAGATCTAAAGATCTAATAGGGCACTTACGTATTATACCGTCGACCTTTCAGCAGCCGTTAAATTCAGCGGTACAGCTGATAGGATTTGATAACATTTTCAATTCAGCGGCACGGTTGACGCCATAATACGTAAGAACCCCTTATATAGTACTATTAAATATATCTAATTATAATTACTGATTGTTATTTTTATTTTGGGATCTAATAATAATATGGCACAGCTTCGGTAAGAGTCTACCAGCCGCCATGTTTACCCACACTCACACATCAAATGATGACTGACAACCATAGGAGATCTAACTATCAATCATTATTATTGGATCCTAATACTACGTTCGCACGTGAAAAGTTAATGTAGTTTAAGTGTTAATCTATCTTAAGTCGAACATGTCTGAACGAACTGTCTTAGATTTAATCTAGTTTAGCAAAAAGAAAGTAGTTTAACTTTAAGCTAGTTTCCCGAACTCTCCTAAGTCTTTAAACTAGTTTGAGTTATTGTTGTGCCTTCTACTAAGAAAGAAAAAAAACTACTACAAACTTACAACCTTTTTTTATTTGATTGGCACAATCGTTATTAAATTACATATACTTTCAAAATTAAATATTATTTCGATAAACAAACTGGACTGCAAGTATGCAAACTGGTATTCTGCAAGTATAAGTCCAAAGTAAAAAAAGTTTGGAGTGGAGTGTTTTTGACTTAGACACGAGCTCTTGGACAGCCGCCATTTTTTACTCGTAGCACCATTATGGTTTGAGATAGTTGTAGTGTGAACACTTAAAAGTAAGACATATTAAGTTAAGCTATCTTAACTTCTCTCTTAAGTTGAACTAGATTAACTTTTCAAATGTGAACTTTAGAAAGACTCCTATACAGTCTCCATGTTTAACCACAGTTCCCCCTGCAACATAATTTTAAATGTGTTCAGCATACAGATCTAATAGTACTATTACGGCCGTATTCTGAAGCCTCTGGCAACCTGTGATCAGGATCTCTTAGCACAAATCAGCTTGATTTGGTATTCCGAAGCACCATGAATCAGTTGACCACTGTGTGTCAAGTAATCACCGCTCAAAGCATTGATCTAGGTTGGATCACCAATCAGAATCGAGTCTGTCTTCAGCTATGATTACAAAACAAAAACATGGCGTCGCCCGTCATAAGCTATCCAGGGAAATGCACTTCGTGTCATTATAATCTAAATTAGATTAGTATTTTAGAAATAAAATATTTTTGATTCACAGTATTTTTGAGGTGTGCGTTGTCGAGTCCAATGTTTATTTAAATGATTATTTCTAGTAATTAAAATCTTTTTCTCTATTGTTTTATACTTAAACTTTCTCCCGCGACTTTCGCTCCGGTAGCTTGGTGTTAAAATACACGGATATCATACGAGTGGCCCGGGTTCGAGTCCCGGCGGCCGATACAATTTTTGATTAAACTTATTAAGATTTCAATTTAATTTTATTCATCATGGCCATTTTTTTTAAAGGTAGCTATTATTATTACAAAATTAAATTATTTACCGATCTAAGTACAAAACTGATTCAATATTTTAAGTTCCCAATGATTGCTTAATTTATTTTATCTTTTTACCTAATCTAAAGGTTAGTATATAGAACTCCAGAATTGTGTTAATTAAAAAAAAAGATTTTTTTTATTATTTTCTTTCAAATGCAAAAATAAAATATCATCAGCTAACTACGGTGCTTTATTTTTTTATTTATATTCAAATCTAAATTGGATTCCATGAAGCAAATTTCGGAAATGCGAATATTCTGATTACATGTGTTATGTTTATTTTGTTTCATTTGTATTATTCAAAACTTCAAGTTTCATATTCTTTCATTAATTTTTATTAAAAATCATTGACTTTTAAAGTAAAAATCCGAGTGCTTTTTATGTCGTACTTTTTCGCAAATTTCTTTCCTATCAAATTCATCAATATAAACGATCTCAACCAATCACGATTGAGCTTTTTTTATCGCCATCGGTTTCGCTTGTTCGCCAGCTCTGGTGTTTCTGATTCACTTTTATCAATTGATCCAGGTGCTCAGACTATCAAATTTTACAGATCAGGGCTTTGCTAGTATTTGTGAATCAATTGATCGGCTGTTCAAGTGATTTTAATCCAAAAGCACAGACTACGGGCGTTAGATCTCTAATTATAATCTACTAATTGTTATAACTATTTTAGGATCTAATAATGATAATAATTGGATCACTATGGTTGTCACTCATACTTCAATTTGAGCTGTGGGTAAACATGGCGGCTGGAGGACTCTTTCTAAACACTTTCCTTTCTTTATTGTTTACCCACCTGGATTTTTTCCATTCATAGGCTAATTGGCAGTGAACATTCTAAATTACATAGTATATCCCGTATAATTTTTTATACGAATTGTAAACCTTAATTAAGACTCAATGTAAATACTTTAAAAACTATGTTTTCTTTACGTATTAGTAGTAGTATTTGGAAGATGAATTTCGTTCATTAGATTATTGTATACGCAATGGAGGCAATTTTGTTTCCCTAATTTTTTTAATCTATCAATGATATATGAGTGGTTGTTAACATCTGCCTTCCTCCCTTCATTGATGATTTCCAATTAAGATCGTTCCATACTCAGGTGTTTATTCGGTACTTACGTATTATAGCGTCGACCTTTCAGCAGCCGTTAAATTAAGCGGTACAGCTAGCTGTAGAACAGTCAATGGTATTTTAAACGTTTTCGGATTCAGCGGCACAGTCGACGGTATAATTAGTAAGAACCGTTTTTTCTATGCATTTTTACTCGTGGTATTCGTAGTCAAATTTTAAAGCTTACTATTTAGGATCAAAAAAATGTGCTGCATACAGATCTAATAGTAATCTACAAATTGTTATTTTAGGGTGTAAAAATAGTAATGTTAGATCTCTAGAAAGAGTCCTTCAGCCGCCATGTTTGCCCACATCTTAAATGATTACTGACAACCATAGAGATCTAATTAATATTATTATTATATCATAAAATAATGAAAAGTAGATTATTGGGAGTAGAAGAAAGTGAGCTGTGGGTAAACATGGCGGCAGGTAGACTCTTATCGAAGCTGTGCCGATTGATGTCCCAAATTTGGGGGATAGGGTTAGGAACGCCTAAATGCCCAACTAACCCCCTCGTGAAACTGAAACGTTACAATCAGTGTTGTACAAGTACAACACTGATTGCTGGCGAAATAATTTTCGGTAGCCGAGTTTTCAGTATGGGTTACAATTAAAGTAAATCAATGACACCATGTTTTCGATTGTTGAACCGAGCAATTGAGAAAAATTCCATTGTTTTTTTCTATACTACACAACACTTGGTTCTTTGCGTGTATACTTGAGATTGTGCAAGAGGACTTTTCTGAAAGTGGGTGCTTATTTGTCCCCATCAGTCACTGCTCTGTCGATACAAGGAAAGTCACACTCGTAGAGAAAACCTGCGGATAGAGTGAGCGACGAGTTGCATCCCTGAGTGACAGGGAGAAATTATACCGGGTGTTTCAAAAGTCCGTTTCCCGGCTTTTATTTAGAACCAACGTATCCTAGGGTCACGGAAGTAAGGTCTAACTCTAGGTAAGTGACCATGGAGAATTCATTGCGATGACTTACAGCGCCCCTAGTGGCGAAATAAAAGGTTAAAAAAATTTAAAAACTGTAGGAGATAGAGCAAAAACCTCTTAGAGAATATTGTTTCCCACGTTATGAAGAACTCACAGAAAAAAGTTTTATGAAAATAACTTGAATAATCGCGGAGATATTAGCATGAGAAAATAGCACTTTTTCAGGGGTCAAAAAAGAAAAAGTTCGCAAATTTGCAAATTTTTCAGTTGTATTGTGTAATTTTGTGTTTTTTTAGTTGAATAAAGGGCAAAATTTAATCAAAAAATTGAAAAACTACCTAGGGGTAGACCTTACTTTGACCCTAGGACAACGTTGGTTCCAAATAAAAACCGGGAAACGGACTTTTGAAACACCCTGTATAGTCATACTGGGTAACAATAAATAATTAATAATAAATAATTAATAACAAGATAAATTTTTGGAAGGGTAGGGCACACCTATTAGGCGTCTCAGAATCATAATAGGAAAGGGGGGATCGGAAATGTGCCCCTAGACCTGAACCGATTGATCTGGTTAAGCATTATAGTGTGAAATTTCAGCGCCGAAATTAGTTTTTATGTAATGCACTGCCGCGAGAATTTAACTATTTTGCTGGTTTAAATCCAATCTTAAAAGATTCAATTCCTTTCAATTTCCACTGAAGACAACCTCCTATGTCCGCCTATAGGATAACAAGGATTTTATTTCAACAAAATATAATTAAAAATTACAAGAAAGAAAAACAATGGAATAATACGCACACAACATTGAAGAGACAACTAAAAAAAGAAGCCGAACACACAAACATAAAGAAAATAGTAGTTTTGAAGTACCAAAAGAGCTCGTCCATGGTACCCAGTACCAAAAACTCTTCCTTAGGCAACAAAGCTGCGCTGACTCTATTAAGTTAGCTTAAATAATATTTCTATGTCATTGTCATTTGCCCTACCTTGTAGCTATAGTTTTAAAACAAAACTTTGTAATAGTACAAAACTTCGGCAAAGGTTAAAATTAAGCTACATAAAACTTTGAAATTTGAGTCAAATTATTATTTTGTTGATGATTTGGTAAATATTGTCCGCAATACATCAATATTTCTTATTATATTCAGAATAGAAATGTACCAAGTCCACTTTAGCTACTTTTGAGCTACAGACGTTTAAAGTTAAAGCTTCATAGCAAAATTACATGTTAACGCAACAGAACTTGCTGCTGCCAAGCGGATATTATCAGAACTAGGACTTGGTTCACTATTGCACTGAAATTTTACATAGTTGGTGCATGTTATAGCGTTTCTAACTCAAAAATGACAAAAAGTGGACTTGGTCAATTTTTAAACGCTTTTATTCTACTTGCTTTTGGCGGCGTTTTACGCGTGGAATTTTAAAACTCGATTTTCGGGCACTTCCCGATATGTCAGGGCCCCGAAACTTTACACATCGGTGTAACCCTCATGACACTCCAATATCCAACCATTATCTAGTCAAACAACCAAAGGATTAAGTTAATTAACGAGTATTTTTAATTAACAGAAAAACCAGAATTTGATACCTTTCCCAAGGGGCTATTCTCCCTAAACCGTGCACAATTGTTTATAAGGCATAACTTCATCATATTCAAAAGTCAAAACGAGAATTGCCCAGTAATTACGATAATTATAGACGAATAATCACTTTTTTCTTTCCGGATGCTTGTACATAATATTTCAAGCACTTCCAAACGATATAAAGTTCTGAAACTTTGCACCGTGGTGTAAACTCGATGACAATGCAATATTCAATCATCAACTAGTCAAAACCTCCGTAATTTAGGTAATTAACGAGTGTTTTTAGTTATCCTTTTAATTCATATTTGAGACATTCCGTGAAGCCAATGGCTCCCAAAACCTGTAAGATAATATACTAAGTATATAACTACAATATTTAATCTTCAAAACGTGATTTTTTACCTTCCAATTAACAATTAAGATAATTAGCGATTTAAGATAATAACCGCGAGAAAGAAATCGCCAGAAGAGCGAGAAATCGCCGAAAATATCGCCGAGAAGAAAAATATGTTCTTTTATAATTTATTGACTACTGAAAAGACTGAATGGTACTGTTTGCTCCTTGATACACACACACTAATTCTGAGTTTCTTACGATTGTTTTTTTTATTTTATTGAATGCTTTCTTTTTATTGTGAATCTTTTTGATATCGATGGATTTCATCGGTGAGTGAGCGGATGCGAGGAATATATTCTTTGTGCGAGGTATTTTTCTTGCTCAGCTCTGTTATTATAACGTACCCAGCAAAATTAAATAGATTTTAAAATTAACTTTGGAGTTGATTGTCCTGCTGAGTCGTCAGAGGATTATTCTACTTTGTCAGATATGTGAAAATTTTTTGTTATACATGAAACTAAAATTCCATCCTAACATAACATTAAATATGGTTGAAATAAATACATTTTTTCTTGTGAGTTTTTGTTAAAAAGTACCATGACTAAAAAGTAGAAAATAAAATAAGTAAAAAAAAGATTTTTTAAAAAACGCTTTTATTGAAGTGCTCTAAAAGGTCAAAAATAATTTTTTCGGTTTGACAAATAATTTATTGGGAAGTAGAAAATAACTTTTTGGTAAGTAAAAAAAACTGATTTTCTAATCACTAAAAATAAAAGCGTGGGCGCTAGTCATTCTTAATTCACTATATATTCTAACTTCTTTATTCTATGTTCTATGACGTTAGATTTACAAATTTCTCATTCATGAGTTTTGAGTGGGATGGATTCACTTTAAATTCTCTGTTAGGTATGTTTATTTATATAAAATTATACATAAATGCCGACGTAATGGCCTGGTCGTTAGAGCATCTGACTGATGCAAAGCCGTACGTCTGGGGTTCAAATCCCCGTTTGGCAAGGATGTTAGTGTCACTGTCCTGTAAAAAAAATTAAATTTAAAAAATATTAAAAATTACTAGCGCCCACGCTTTTATTTTTAGTGATTAGAAAATCAGTTTTTTTTACTTACCAAAAAGTTATTTTCTACTTCCCAATAAATTATTTGTCAAACCGAAAAAATTATTTTTGACCTTTTAGAGCACTTCAATAAAAGCGTTTTTTAAAAAATCTTTTTTTTACTTATTTTTTGTTGTTGTAAGCACGTGGTTATTCATAAACTTTCTAATTAAGTTCGTTTCATATTCGACCATAGTTTTTTTCTCTTTTGTTTG
The DNA here is from genome assembly GCA_024610705.1 of Tetragnatha versicolor. NCBI lineage: Eukaryota > Metazoa > Arthropoda > Arachnida > Araneae > Tetragnathidae > Tetragnatha > Tetragnatha versicolor. The sequence goes on from JANDEH010000046.1 coordinate 746,451, forward strand.
TGTATAGCATTAAAAAAAAACAACGGAGAATTTTTTTTTCATTCATAGACAAATTGGTAGAGTAAACAAAGGGTAAACATTTTGCAACAGCTTTTAAGAAAGAGTTCTTCAGTCTCCATGTTTAACCACAGTTCCCCCTGCAACAAGATTTTAAGTGTTTTCAGCACAGAGATCTAAAGATCTAATAGGGCACTTACGTATTATACCGTCGACCTTTCAGCAGCCGTTAAATTCAGCGGTACAGCTGATAGGATTTGATAACATTTTCAATTCAGCGGCACGGTTGACGCCATAATACGTAAGAACCCCTTATATAGTACTATTAAATATATCTAATTATAATTACTGATTGTTATTTTTATTTTGGGATCTAATAATAATATGGCACAGCTTCGGTAAGAGTCTACCAGCCGCCATGTTTACCCACACTCACACATCAAATGATGACTGACAACCATAGGAGATCTAACTATCAATCATTATTATTGGATCCTAATACTACGTTCGCACGTGAAAAGTTAATGTAGTTTAAGTGTTAATCTATCTTAAGTCGAACATGTCTGAACGAACTGTCTTAGATTTAATCTAGTTTAGCAAAAAGAAAGTAGTTTAACTTTAAGCTAGTTTCCCGAACTCTCCTAAGTCTTTAAACTAGTTTGAGTTATTGTTGTGCCTTCTACTAAGAAAGAAAAAAAACTACTACAAACTTACAACCTTTTTTTATTTGATTGGCACAATCGTTATTAAATTACATATACTTTCAAAATTAAATATTATTTCGATAAACAAACTGGACTGCAAGTATGCAAACTGGTATTCTGCAAGTATAAGTCCAAAGTAAAAAAAGTTTGGAGTGGAGTGTTTTTGACTTAGACACGAGCTCTTGGACAGCCGCCATTTTTTACTCGTAGCACCATTATGGTTTGAGATAGTTGTAGTGTGAACACTTAAAAGTAAGACATATTAAGTTAAGCTATCTTAACTTCTCTCTTAAGTTGAACTAGATTAACTTTTCAAATGTGAACTTTAGAAAGACTCCTATACAGTCTCCATGTTTAACCACAGTTCCCCCTGCAACATAATTTTAAATGTGTTCAGCATACAGATCTAATAGTACTATTACGGCCGTATTCTGAAGCCTCTGGCAACCTGTGATCAGGATCTCTTAGCACAAATCAGCTTGATTTGGTATTCCGAAGCACCATGAATCAGTTGACCACTGTGTGTCAAGTAATCACCGCTCAAAGCATTGATCTAGGTTGGATCACCAATCAGAATCGAGTCTGTCTTCAGCTATGATTACAAAACAAAAACATGGCGTCGCCCGTCATAAGCTATCCAGGGAAATGCACTTCGTGTCATTATAATCTAAATTAGATTAGTATTTTAGAAATAAAATATTTTTGATTCACAGTATTTTTGAGGTGTGCGTTGTCGAGTCCAATGTTTATTTAAATGATTATTTCTAGTAATTAAAATCTTTTTCTCTATTGTTTTATACTTAAACTTTCTCCCGCGACTTTCGCTCCGGTAGCTTGGTGTTAAAATACACGGATATCATACGAGTGGCCCGGGTTCGAGTCCCGGCGGCCGATACAATTTTTGATTAAACTTATTAAGATTTCAATTTAATTTTATTCATCATGGCCATTTTTTTTAAAGGTAGCTATTATTATTACAAAATTAAATTATTTACCGATCTAAGTACAAAACTGATTCAATATTTTAAGTTCCCAATGATTGCTTAATTTATTTTATCTTTTTACCTAATCTAAAGGTTAGTATATAGAACTCCAGAATTGTGTTAATTAAAAAAAAAGATTTTTTTTATTATTTTCTTTCAAATGCAAAAATAAAATATCATCAGCTAACTACGGTGCTTTATTTTTTTATTTATATTCAAATCTAAATTGGATTCCATGAAGCAAATTTCGGAAATGCGAATATTCTGATTACATGTGTTATGTTTATTTTGTTTCATTTGTATTATTCAAAACTTCAAGTTTCATATTCTTTCATTAATTTTTATTAAAAATCATTGACTTTTAAAGTAAAAATCCGAGTGCTTTTTATGTCGTACTTTTTCGCAAATTTCTTTCCTATCAAATTCATCAATATAAACGATCTCAACCAATCACGATTGAGCTTTTTTTATCGCCATCGGTTTCGCTTGTTCGCCAGCTCTGGTGTTTCTGATTCACTTTTATCAATTGATCCAGGTGCTCAGACTATCAAATTTTACAGATCAGGGCTTTGCTAGTATTTGTGAATCAATTGATCGGCTGTTCAAGTGATTTTAATCCAAAAGCACAGACTACGGGCGTTAGATCTCTAATTATAATCTACTAATTGTTATAACTATTTTAGGATCTAATAATGATAATAATTGGATCACTATGGTTGTCACTCATACTTCAATTTGAGCTGTGGGTAAACATGGCGGCTGGAGGACTCTTTCTAAACACTTTCCTTTCTTTATTGTTTACCCACCTGGATTTTTTCCATTCATAGGCTAATTGGCAGTGAACATTCTAAATTACATAGTATATCCCGTATAATTTTTTATACGAATTGTAAACCTTAATTAAGACTCAATGTAAATACTTTAAAAACTATGTTTTCTTTACGTATTAGTAGTAGTATTTGGAAGATGAATTTCGTTCATTAGATTATTGTATACGCAATGGAGGCAATTTTGTTTCCCTAATTTTTTTAATCTATCAATGATATATGAGTGGTTGTTAACATCTGCCTTCCTCCCTTCATTGATGATTTCCAATTAAGATCGTTCCATACTCAGGTGTTTATTCGGTACTTACGTATTATAGCGTCGACCTTTCAGCAGCCGTTAAATTAAGCGGTACAGCTAGCTGTAGAACAGTCAATGGTATTTTAAACGTTTTCGGATTCAGCGGCACAGTCGACGGTATAATTAGTAAGAACCGTTTTTTCTATGCATTTTTACTCGTGGTATTCGTAGTCAAATTTTAAAGCTTACTATTTAGGATCAAAAAAATGTGCTGCATACAGATCTAATAGTAATCTACAAATTGTTATTTTAGGGTGTAAAAATAGTAATGTTAGATCTCTAGAAAGAGTCCTTCAGCCGCCATGTTTGCCCACATCTTAAATGATTACTGACAACCATAGAGATCTAATTAATATTATTATTATATCATAAAATAATGAAAAGTAGATTATTGGGAGTAGAAGAAAGTGAGCTGTGGGTAAACATGGCGGCAGGTAGACTCTTATCGAAGCTGTGCCGATTGATGTCCCAAATTTGGGGGATAGGGTTAGGAACGCCTAAATGCCCAACTAACCCCCTCGTGAAACTGAAACGTTACAATCAGTGTTGTACAAGTACAACACTGATTGCTGGCGAAATAATTTTCGGTAGCCGAGTTTTCAGTATGGGTTACAATTAAAGTAAATCAATGACACCATGTTTTCGATTGTTGAACCGAGCAATTGAGAAAAATTCCATTGTTTTTTTCTATACTACACAACACTTGGTTCTTTGCGTGTATACTTGAGATTGTGCAAGAGGACTTTTCTGAAAGTGGGTGCTTATTTGTCCCCATCAGTCACTGCTCTGTCGATACAAGGAAAGTCACACTCGTAGAGAAAACCTGCGGATAGAGTGAGCGACGAGTTGCATCCCTGAGTGACAGGGAGAAATTATACCGGGTGTTTCAAAAGTCCGTTTCCCGGCTTTTATTTAGAACCAACGTATCCTAGGGTCACGGAAGTAAGGTCTAACTCTAGGTAAGTGACCATGGAGAATTCATTGCGATGACTTACAGCGCCCCTAGTGGCGAAATAAAAGGTTAAAAAAATTTAAAAACTGTAGGAGATAGAGCAAAAACCTCTTAGAGAATATTGTTTCCCACGTTATGAAGAACTCACAGAAAAAAGTTTTATGAAAATAACTTGAATAATCGCGGAGATATTAGCATGAGAAAATAGCACTTTTTCAGGGGTCAAAAAAGAAAAAGTTCGCAAATTTGCAAATTTTTCAGTTGTATTGTGTAATTTTGTGTTTTTTTAGTTGAATAAAGGGCAAAATTTAATCAAAAAATTGAAAAACTACCTAGGGGTAGACCTTACTTTGACCCTAGGACAACGTTGGTTCCAAATAAAAACCGGGAAACGGACTTTTGAAACACCCTGTATAGTCATACTGGGTAACAATAAATAATTAATAATAAATAATTAATAACAAGATAAATTTTTGGAAGGGTAGGGCACACCTATTAGGCGTCTCAGAATCATAATAGGAAAGGGGGGATCGGAAATGTGCCCCTAGACCTGAACCGATTGATCTGGTTAAGCATTATAGTGTGAAATTTCAGCGCCGAAATTAGTTTTTATGTAATGCACTGCCGCGAGAATTTAACTATTTTGCTGGTTTAAATCCAATCTTAAAAGATTCAATTCCTTTCAATTTCCACTGAAGACAACCTCCTATGTCCGCCTATAGGATAACAAGGATTTTATTTCAACAAAATATAATTAAAAATTACAAGAAAGAAAAACAATGGAATAATACGCACACAACATTGAAGAGACAACTAAAAAAAGAAGCCGAACACACAAACATAAAGAAAATAGTAGTTTTGAAGTACCAAAAGAGCTCGTCCATGGTACCCAGTACCAAAAACTCTTCCTTAGGCAACAAAGCTGCGCTGACTCTATTAAGTTAGCTTAAATAATATTTCTATGTCATTGTCATTTGCCCTACCTTGTAGCTATAGTTTTAAAACAAAACTTTGTAATAGTACAAAACTTCGGCAAAGGTTAAAATTAAGCTACATAAAACTTTGAAATTTGAGTCAAATTATTATTTTGTTGATGATTTGGTAAATATTGTCCGCAATACATCAATATTTCTTATTATATTCAGAATAGAAATGTACCAAGTCCACTTTAGCTACTTTTGAGCTACAGACGTTTAAAGTTAAAGCTTCATAGCAAAATTACATGTTAACGCAACAGAACTTGCTGCTGCCAAGCGGATATTATCAGAACTAGGACTTGGTTCACTATTGCACTGAAATTTTACATAGTTGGTGCATGTTATAGCGTTTCTAACTCAAAAATGACAAAAAGTGGACTTGGTCAATTTTAATTATGAGCCCTCAATATAGTAGATCACTAGTTTTCAAGTAGAGTGCAAATCTTGGTGAAATTTTTAATAAAATTGGGTAAATAATTTTAGGAGGGAAAATATATTTGGTTCTTGCGTATTATCCCGTCGACCGTACCGCTGAATCCGAAAACGTAAAACAACCCATTGACTTTTCTATGGTTGTGCCGCTGAATTTGACAGACGGAACGGTCGACGGGATAACACGTAAGTACCATATATTTTTAGTCGGAGGAAAACGGTTGTTGCTTCTATTCGTCGTGCCGTCTATGAAGATGGTCATCCCACCGAGAATCGATAATTCCATGTATTCCAGAGTGAGCGATAAATCGAAGAGGTAACTTCCTCCGGACGTAAACAAATCGGTAACCAACAAGTAAACAGGTGTTGGCCTCACTTAAATGGACACAGCAGGTGTGTTGGATTTTCAATCAATGCAGTGGTTTCGTTTCTATATCAACGTCCCAAAGCTATGGGGGAAAATCTTAAGCCGTTTAAAAAATCTTAGACCTCTCTCAATTACCAATGGGGGGTCTGGGGGTCCTCCCCCATGGAATTTTTGAAAATTTGACTCTTAAAAACTGGTTTTTAATTAGTTTTGGTACACCTAGCCCGAATTTTTTATTTATATTTTTAGATAGGATTTGCATTTGGGTGAACTTTATATAAAAACAAGTTGAAATAACAGAGTTCGAAGTAGAAAAGTGGATCTGGGGGTCCTCCCTCAGAAAACTTTGGGAAATTTGACCCTAAAAATAGGTTTTTAGCTTGTTTTGGTACACCAAGTCCGGATTTCGGGGGGCCCTTATATACGCCACTGGGCCGAAATCAAAAGTCAAGTAGTAGTGGGTTGCAAAGTAATATTTTTATCCATGTTAAATTTTTCAAAGGGAGTCTTTAATATGAAACTTTTCCAGCGAAAGAGAGACGAAGGTTTTTAACATAATGTGCTGACTGTATTTTCAAAAAATTCTGAGGATATATAATTTTTAACCCTAACTTTTAATACTGAATATTAAGGGGGAGATCTTTCTCGAGGAAATGTTAATTTTCCTAAAAATAATGATTCGCTGAATTTTTGGGCACTCCATTTTTTCCCTCCTTTTGATAAAGGTTGATCTAAGCCTTCGTAATAAGCTTAGAAGGAATTTCAGGGCATACAGCAACCTCCCTTATCGAGAACCTTGAATTTTTCACAGTAGAAAGCGACCAAAGCCACTCCATAATCTAAGAGATAAATAAGGGGGGTCCTCGTCTGAAAAAATTTTGAATTATAGTATGCTAAAAAGTGTTCTGAAGTTACTTTTTACGGGGGTTTACTAAAATTGAATCTTAAACGAACATTATGCGAAAAAGGTTGTGAATGAGTGTGTTCTAATTAACTGAAGGGGGGTCTGGGGGTCCTCTCCCATAAAAGTTTTGGAAATTTAAGTCCAAAAAAGCAGGTTTTCAAATCCGAATTTCAAACATGCATTGTCAAGAATTTAATATCCTTTTTGGTAGGATTTTTGACGAACTGAAATCATGAAAAAAGTTGCAAATATTAGGGTGTTTAAAAGTAACGAAGGCGGCAAGTATCTTAAAATTTGGCCCTAAAAAACAGAGTTTGAACTTTGGTGCCTCCCCCTTATATAGGCCCTTGATATCCTTCCCTCTTTCTCACTGTTAGGGGCCGTTCAATTATTACGTAAGAACTTGTTTTGTCAGTTTTAACCCCCCTTCCTCTTGTCCGCAAAGATAAGCAAACCTCAAACCCCCCCTACCATAATTACGTAGGAAACTGCCGGACTCCCTCCCCCCCGAAATTTTGACACCCCTTTTAGTAAGTAATGTTTTTTTCTCATTGATAATTAGGTGACTTATACGCAAGGAGCTGTCATTTTTGGGTGTAACCCTTAAAGGTTCAAAAATGAGTCGAAACATTACTTTTCTGGGTTAAAATTTTAAAATGTTTGCGGGGTTCATCCCCTGAAAAAAGTGCTTACGTCAGATTTCCCAATTCCATTTTTTGTTAAATTTATTTTTGGTTGAGTTTTGAAATTACTTATGCAAGAAACAAGAGATTTTTGAAAATGCACCCTCTTACGTTTAAGCATCACTCATATCCCCCCTTGTCAAGAAAAATAAGCAGAGAGCAAACCCTCTCCCTCCATTCCTTTGACTCCCTCTGGATTCAGACCAGTGATTGCTCTTATTTCTTCAATATGGTTGATTGGAATAAATTTCTCCGGTGTGGCAGGTGGGTGTGTGGGAGCGCAGGTGATGCCTCCACTCGATCCCTACTCTTCCGATTTATCTCGTCTTGATGATAAGAACTGAATGATAAGAACAATAAGCAAAGTTTTTATAGTCAAGTACCCTTTCTCCTGATGCTGATGGCAGCGCGTCTTCTGTTAGGATTTTGTCTGGGCGTAGCTAGGGGGTGCAGGAAGGCTCCCCCTAAATCAAAACTTTTATTTTCGAGGTTTAACTAATAAATTTTCAAAAAGGAAAATTTTGAAAACTCACACACAGGCCCTGTTCATTGCCTAAGCCTACAAGCCCATGACTTTAGGGGGCCCGAAGTTGTCTGAATACCATAAAGGTTCAGGTCCCGCTAGATATCACCAAGTTTTTATGAGCGCCATATATTCAAACATCGACAAATTTTTCTCATTTTCATTAATCTCTGTATTCTAAAAAAAAGTTTTTGGTGAACGGTTTCCAGAGAAAGGCTTTTTAATTACTGAACCAAATGACACATATATGATATCAAAATGTCCGAATTCTTTCCGGATTTCCGAGTAAGCCCTTCGATTTTTCAAAAAAATTCTTAATTTTAAAATATTTCCATTTTTTTAGATTTCGGATAAGGTCACAGTTACAAAGCAATAAACTATGAATTTTAAAACAATTGAAAATATATTTCACTGGTTTTTTAACATTCAAATACATTAAATAATCATCTTTCTATTTATCACACTAATTTAAAAAATATATATTGGATTCTTTTTAACAATATTTATATTTTTGCTGTTCAAACGATTTTAATTATATTTAAAACTAATGTATAATTAATTTATCTTTTATTTTTAAATAATTAATTCATATTTATATATTTATCTTTGTCGTTGTGGCAACCTAATCATTACTATATTTACAATAAAATATAAACTCGCTTTCAGAAATTTTGAACTTTTGCATTTATTTATTACAATAATAATTATTTTTATATCCTTTTGCAAGTTATATTATTTAAGGTAGTAAAAGGTAACTTTTTTTTATAATGCCAAAACGCAAAACTAGATATGGCGGGGAATGTTTTAGAAATAAAGATAAAAATCGAAAGTCAGAACATTCGTGTCATTGCTATGAAACTGACACAATTTCGATGTTTATTTGTTCTTATGAAGCAAAATTCTAAATTTTCGTGATGTTTACGATAATTACTACATTATTCACAGTCAATCAATGAAAATCATTACAAATTTTAAGAAAGTAAAATTTTCGGAGATGTTTCAGTGCTTCTGAATGGATCTGTGTGAGAAAAACATTACCTTGGGGAAATGGTAAAAGAAAGTTTACACTGCTTTGTTACTAATTTTCTTGGAATTAAATGGCGATCAGCCAATTCATATTGCCATAAAAGAACTGTTAAAATTTCGCCGCTGAATAAATATTCCCCTTTTTTGAAAGAATACCCCAGAGAAGTAGTTCCCCTGTTTTAAGAATGTTTTATAAAATGAGTAAGTGCTGTGAGCTGTGTTTTGTGAGGATGGCAAAGAGATCCTTAAGTATCAGCGTCAGCAGTTAACGGGGGTTGGCGAGCGATAGCGAGCAGGGGGCGGTAGCTCCCTAGTAAACTAAACAGTTATAGATCTATAACTAAACATTTTAATCTATTAGTTTGAAATTATTTAGCAATATTTCTACTTTTTCGTGACCAAAAGAGCATGGCGATATTTAGCGCGACCTTTAACGGCATTGAACCACCATAAATTTTGTTTCATAAAAGCTATGTAAATATTTTTGTATAGTATCTGTATAAATTACTTTTACATAAGAAACATTTGGAATTTATCACATACGGTATTAGTTCACCCAAAGTGTGCTTATTCAAGAAAATCAAATCAATTATCAAACCGCAAACGTTTAATATAATCATTTCAAAAATGAGTAATGTCATCCCAAACTTGCATCAATTGGGGTGCTTGGAAGCAACTACGAGCCATATCTCTAATGGAAAGGCGAAAACACTTAAATTGTTTATTGCAATTCTTTTGTCTTAATCTTTTGTAGTGAAAGCATCCAGGCCTTGGGCCCCAACTTGTCGTGATCGGGCCCTGATGCTCACACAACTGTGGATTGTTGACTTAAGTCTAAGAGGATTCCAAATTAAATGTAGGAGGGAGCTCCCAACTCAGGGCCGTCTAAGAGGGGGTTAGGGGCCGTTCAAATATTACGTAAGCACTTTTTTGGTCATTTTTAACCCCCCCTCCCCCCTGTCAGCAAAGATAAGCAAACCTCAACCCCCCACCATAATTACATAAGAAACTGACGGAGCCCCCCCCTGAAATTTTGACATCCATTTTAATAAGTACTGTTTTTTTTCCTTGAAAATTAGGTGACTTATACAAGTCCTTTTTTGGTGTAACCCTAAGGGTTCAAAGATGAGTCGAAACGCGGGGATTCGGGGTTAAAATTTTAAAATGTTTGGTGGTCCATCCCCAGAAAAAAGTGCTTACGTCAGATTTTCCAATTAAATTTTTTGTTCAATTTATTTTTGGTTGAGTTTTGAAATTATTTATGCAAGAAACAAGAGATTTTCGATAATGCAGTATCTTACGTAAGCATCACTCATATCCCCCTCCCCCCTTGTCAGCAAAAATAAGCAAAGAGCAAACCACCTCCCCCTTAGGTGCTTACGTAATATTTGAACGGCCCCTTAGGGGAGTCATGCTGTTTTTTCCCTTGGAAATTCTGAAGATTAACAAGGAGTGATCCACCTCGAGTGTTATCCTAATGGTTATTGTCCGAAAATGAGTCATAAAACTACTTTTTTAGGGTTAAATTACAAACAATTTTCGAGGGAGGACCCCCATCAGACCCCTCTTTGTTTTGGGCTAATTATTATTCACATAACTTGTGCATTAATTTCGTGAAAGGTCTACTAAAGCCTCTGTTGGAACAATACTGTGGCTACAACCCTTTCTCTCGGGGCTTTATAAAATTGGTCTAAAAAAAGAGAACATCAAGAAAAGTCGAACCTGCTTGCCCCCCCCTTAGGCGCTCCCTTCCCTTGATAAGCATCTTAGGGGCCATTCATTAATTACGAAAGGATCCCGAGGGGGAGGGGGGTTGGAAAAATCTCTATACATATCCTTATTTGGGGGGGAGGTGATGTCCTGTTTCGTCTCCTTGTCAAATATTGTGCTGTTTTCTTCCCCTCGATAATTTATGACTGTTTCTTAGTGCTGTTTCGTCTCTTCCTTCAAATTTGGCGCAATAATTACAGTTTGTCTTAAAAAAAATTTTCCGTTCCCAGAAAGCCGCATTAGGCCGATATCCGTCCTTTTTTATATATCAATCTTAACATTTTAAAATTTAAAAAACTGTTCAAAAAAATGTTCGTGGCCCATGGGGGGATCGAACCCACGACCTTCGCGTTATTAGCACGACGCTCTAACCAACTGAGCTAATGGGCCAGTATCACTCTAAAGCTAAAACCCCATTATAAAACATAGCCTGCTTTTAAGTACGAATGAAGGCTCAATTTAATTTTTCTTGTTCAACAAAAAGAAAAAATTGACTCTTGGTGAATTTTGTTTAACCATCATAAGAAAAATATGTTCCTTGGGGGAAAAAATATGGAATTGGAGAGTATCGTAGCAAATTGGGAAACGAGTGAATCTGATTAATTTAACCATTTTATTTACAACAAAAAATAAACTGTAATTGCCTCATTAACAAAATATAACCGTACGCAAAGACTCCATTTTGAATTCTTTTTTTCAACTGCTTTCGTCGAATGAGTGGAACTTTTTAAAACAATCGCATAATTTTCAATTGAGGCAGAAATTTTTCTGAATACATACCAACCTTTTATGGTTTTGCGTTGCCTGTTAATTTAGTAAAATGGAGATTTTAATTCTCTGAAAAGAATTACAGTAACAACTAAACTTTATTAAATTCCTTAAAACTTGATGAATCGTGTAGCATCAGTGGTTCAGTGGTAGAATGCTCGCCTGCCACGCGGGCGGCCCGGGTTCGATTCCCGGCTGATGCAGAATGATATATTTTTACTCAATGTAGCATTTTTCATGCGATATTTTTTTCTTAATCATTGATAGGGTTTTAAAACGTATTTCTTAAATTTTTTACTTTTTTATTGTTAGGTTTTTTTAAAATAAGTTTTAAAAATTACGATCGCTAGAATAGGAGGTATGGCTTACGTGACGTCACTTTTGCTTTCTCCCGAATCTTCTACCAATCAATACTTTCAAAGGAAAGGATTTAATTATTGAATTTAACCATTGCTCATCGTTAGTTGTGGGTTTTGCATTTATTTAAGTTTTTTATAATTTAGATTTAATTAAACAGGTTTTTAAAGTGGGCTCTTTTTGGAACACCTGGAAATATTCCCAAAAATTTTCAGGTAAAAACAACTCAACTCCTGATTTTTATTCCAATTCCGATATTTTCAAACATGAAATTACTTTCGTTTTCGAGATATTAGAGTGAAGTGTAGAATTTTGATTCTTTTTTAGCTTCTTGTAAAAAGTATCATCCTTGATTACACTTCGCGACTTGCAGAGAAAAAAATTGTATTTGGACGGGGAATTTAGATGTTCTTTTTAACTCATTTGCTAAATTACTTCATTATTAATAAGAATTTCTAATTGCAGATTGGTCTTTCAGTGAATTTCTATAAAAAATTGTCTTAAACTCCTCAAAAAAGTACCTAGAAAATCAAAACTGATGGTGATTGTTTACGTTCAAAAAATTCCCAATATTCCCCTAAAATTCCCGGTTTATTCCCAAAAATCCCGAGTTTTTTCCCGCCTCCCAAAAAATGTGGGAATTTTACATCTCTAATCATTTCAGAGAGTGGAGAGAATTTTTTAAAAAATCTTCGAGTTTCAAAACTTTCGAACAACCACACAAACTGTCATAAAAATCGAGGATTCTAATAGGAATTTTCGGGAAAAAAGGCTCCAAAATTTAGGTTGTAAAAAAAGGTATTAAATTATATGGGATGTTAGAAAAGGATGTTAGTATACTACAGGGTGTTTCAAAAGTCCGTTTCGCAGCTTTTATTAAGAACCACAAAATGTCCTAAGGTCGCGGAAGTAAGGTTTACTCCTAGGTAAGTGACCCTGGAGAATCCATTGAGATGACTTACTGTGCCCCTAGGAACGAAATAAAAAATTAAAAAATAATAATTTATAAACTAAAGGAAGTAGATCAAAATCCTCAGTGAGAGTATTGTTGCCAACGCGTTATGAAGACTTGCTGAAAAAAATACATGAAAATATCTTGAATATTCGCGGAGATATTAGCATGTGAAAATAGAACTTTTTCAGGCCTCAAATAATAGAAAGGTTCGAATATTTGCAAGTTTGTTTTTATTTTTATTTTTTTATTAAATTTTGCCTTTATTCAACTAAAAAAATACAAAACTTCTCAATAACACTGAACAATTTGGAAATATACGAACTTTTTATTATTCGAGGTCTGAAAAAGGGCTATTTTCACATGCCATTACCTCCGCGAATATTCACGATATTTTCATGTATTTTTTTCAGCGAATTCTTCATCACGTTGGCAATAATACTCTCACTGAGGTTTTTGCTCTACCTCCTTTAGTTTTGAAATTAATTTTTTACATTTTTATTTCGCCGCTAGGGACGCTGTAAGTCATCTCAATGAATTCTACAGGGTCACTAACCTAGGACCTAGGGGTAGACCTTTCTTCTGTGACCCTAGGACACGTTGGTTCTAAATAAAAGCCGCGAAACGGTCTTTTGAAACACCCTGATGTATTTTCCTTTAATACCTAATAATCTGTTTTATGGTAAGGTCGAATAATAGCGGTTGTTTGATATAATCCAAAGGTGCAGACGGTTGAATCACAGTTGAGGGTCATCCCTCCGACCGTTGCACACACCTCTGCCGTCTGTCGCGCGCGTGCCGTCGACCAGAAAGGACACCCCCACCGTTTGAATCCGATATAGGTGATGTGGGGTTTTATATTCCTGTTTTTTTAAACAAGAAAGTGGTAATCTATGTGGTGTCGACAGAAGTCGGAGTTACGGTCATCATATTCACCGGTGGTTAAACAGCAGCAGTCAAACTTCGGCAGTCAAGGAAAATTAGTTTTCCGCCAATTAGAAGTTTCAATGTCGGGGTCAAGTTACCGGTGAATACGGCCGTAAAACAGAGATTAAATAAATGTTTCATCAATTCTTTTTACTGTTTCTCCCTTGAAAATCATGTAACTTATAAAGAGCGGTCCGCTTCAGAGGTGTAACCACACATGCTCTGAAAATGAGAACCCTACTTTTAAAAGTAATTAATCCAAAATTTTTCTGGGCCCCCAACTAAACTTTCAAATCTATCATATTCCTTGCGCATTTTGTTGTGATGGTCATCTTTGAGGCTAAAGGGTCTTTTCGTGGGCGAAATTTTTAGATTTTTCTGGAACCCTAATCGTCCTCAAAACTGTCGTTAATTGAATTGTCAGTTTGAAGAAGGGAATAAGTCCAAAAAATGACAAATTGACTTTTTGTGCTCAAAACAATCTCCAAGCTACACATGGGGGAAAAGAGTAGGGAAATAACTAACCCCTATAGGGAGATATCGCCCCTTGAAGTTTTGAAATCGATGTCCATTCATTGTATTTTTTAAGTTAATTTAGAATTAAAGTTAATTTGTCTTTCTTTTTATAATACTAGGGGGCTCCCGCCCCCTGCTCGCTATCGCTCGCCAACCCCCGTTAACTGCTTGCGGAGAAATTTTCTCAATCCCCACAAAACCCAGCTCACTGCACTTACTCACTTTATAAAACATTTTTAAAGCAGGGGTTGTACTTCTACGGGGTATTCTTTCAAAAATGACGGATATTTATTCAGTGGCGGAATTTTAACAGTTCCTCTATGGTAACATGAATTGGCGAATCGCCCTATAATTCCAATAAAATTAACAGCAGAGCAATGTAAACATTCTTTTACTATTTCCCCAAGGTAATGTTTTTTCACAGATTCATTAAGAAGCACTGAGACATCACAGGAATAAATTTAACTTTCTTAAAATTTGTAACGATTTTTATCGATTGGCTGTGAAAAATGTAGTTATTATCGTAAACATCGCAAAAGTTTAGAATTTTATCTTCATTAGAACAAACAAACGTCGAAGTTGTATCAGTTTCATAGAAGTGACACGAATGTCTAGACTTTTAACATTTTCGATTTTTATCTTTATTTCTAAAATATTCACCCGTATTATCTAGTTTTTTTGCGTTTTGGCATTATAAAAAACATACCTGCAAAAAGATATAAAAAATAACAATTATTGTAAAAAATAAATGAAAAAGTTCAAAATTTCCGAAAGCGAGTTTATATTTTATTGTAAATATAGTAATGATTAGGTTGTCACGTTGCCACTATGATAAATATAAATATAAAAATATCAATTTATTATTTAAAAATAAGATATAAATTAATTATACATTATTTTTAAATATAATTAAAACCGTTTGAACAACAACAAAAATATATTTATTTTTAAAAATAACACAAAAAATATTTTTTAAATTCGTGTTATAAATAGAAAGATGATTAATTAATCTATTTGAATAATAAAAAACCAGTGAAATATGTTTTCAATTGTTTTAAAATTCATAGTTTCTTACATTGTAACTGCGACCTTATCCGAAATCTAAAAAAATGGAAATATTTTAAAATTGAGAATTTTTTTGAAAAATCGAAGGGCCTACTCGGAAATCCGGAAAGAATCTGGACATTTTGATACCTTATACGTGTCATTCGGTTCAGTAATTAAAAAGCCTTTCTCTGGAAACCGTTCACCAAAAACTTTTTTTTAGAATAGAGAGATTTGTGCTGTAAACTAAGTTTAAGTGAAATTTTCTCTAAATTTCAATTTTTTCAAACTTTTTTTATGCAGGGAATGTTTGACTCCATTCATATTCGCTCACTCCATTGATACTACTTTAATAACTCAGTTTCACTATAAATTTGTATTTTACGTGTCTTATTCTTTTTATTTCACCTTTTTGGGGTGTAAACTAAGGAGAAATATAATTTAAATGTGAATTTAAGTTTTTTTTAAAGATTTTTTCATCAGAAAAATTTCATTAGGGGGAAGAAAGGAATAAGTCCATCCACTTTTTTTGACTGTAAAATATTTTTGAGTATACAGTAAATCACCGTTTATACGTCTTTCAAGGGACCGACGTAAAACGGCGTATAAATGAAAAGACGTATAATTGAAAACAATTAAGATTATTTGTTGGGACTTGGCGAAAACGACGTACGTATAAATGTAAAAGACGTATAAATGAGAGACGTATAAACGGTGCTTTACTGTACTTATATTTGTTTGGATGATTGCTCTGTTTTCTTAATAGGGTTCTGAACTTCCAGTAAAAATTTGGTAGTTACACAATGAAAATCCAGTTTTTTTCTTCGATTTTCTCAAAACTTGGTTTCTGGACTTATTCCCTTCTTCCAACTGACGATTCAATTATACTATACTGTTTTTAATAAAAAAAAATTCTGCCGCCTAATACAATCAGTGGTGCTCTTTGTGTGTAATATAAAGTTCTAAGGGGACATCCATAAATTACGTGAGGCCTTTTTTTCCAAAATCTGGACCCCCCCTTCCTCTCTTGGTGAGATTTAATGAGATTTTGCTGGACCCCCCCCCTCCCCCAAAGTAAGAGATTTACCTACAACCTTTTAAAAATAATTTGCAGTATCTTATCTGTGTTTATTCCTTTCTCATACTAAAAAAAAAAGAAAATCGTATAATTTCTAACATAAAAAGTTGACGTGAGATTTTAATCGACCCCCCTCCCCCCTTGGTGAGATTTTTCCAAACCCCTCCCCCCCTTTTTGACCTCACGTAATTTATGGATCAAGTAAAAGAGTGCAAGTTAAAAGTTAAAGAGTGTTAAAGAGTGCAAGTTATCTAAAACTTATTAAAAGTACTCATAATGAGGTGCCTTAGAAAAAAATGATGAGTCAAAACTACCCCAAAACAAATTTCTTGTTACGGTCCTAAGGCCTCATGCTATAAACCCGAATAGAGCCATATCGTCGCTTAAGGCGCAAAATGACATAACTGACATTTTAGCCATTTTGAGTGATGCATCAATCTTTATGCAAATCCCGGCCCCGGATCACCTGGCACCAACGATTTTGCGAAAAAATGACTCAAATCGCTGCAATCGTCAATTTTGTCATTTTAGCATAACTGCATTCGTAAGGCAAAATGACATAATTGCACGCCTTTCATTGATATTGTTAGGGACACAGAGAAGCGTTTCATCCCCGGTCAAAAAGGCCGAAGGTTTAAAACTATAATAATATTATTTTCTTTAATTAATAGCCAAACTGTTTTTTTCATCTCCTGCAAAATAGGGAAAATGCAGTTATGTCATTTTGCGCCTTAAGCGACGATATACGTATGCTTTAATACAGAACGGAATCTCCCAAATAGAGTCAAACAGAATGGAATCTCCAGAGTTATTATTTGAAACCTTCGCTTTCACCTCATTCCGCCGAAGACACGCTCTCCGATTGTTCGAAGGGGGGGATGACCACTCCCCCCCCCCTCGCGCCCTCTGATGCGGAGAGAGCGAACGCCGATCGTCTGCCGTCGAACAGTTGTTCGTAATCGCAGTCAATTCGCCTGGCACGTGCCACCCCCCTTTTGACCGATGATTTGGGATGCCGCTATCGCTGCGATTTTTATGGGTTTTTTTTTTTAAAGATTCGGTGTAATTACTGGGATCTATTGTCGCCTGTTATGGAAGTCAACCTGGCGGATCTAGTATTTGTTTTTTTGGGGGTCTAACAATTTTCATAATCAAAATCGTCTTCTAATTACTTAGAGGGGGTCTGTGGTCCTCCCCTCGAAAATTTTTTGAAATTAAAAAAAATAAGTTTTTCAACTTGCTTTGATAATTATTCCGAATTTTGGACTTGGACGAACTTGCTATAAAAACAGTTGTAAATAGTAGAGTTCCAAATACCTAAGGAGGAGGTCAGAAGGTCTTCCCCCAGAAAATTTTTGGACATGTAAGTCCAAAAAGAGATTTTCAACTCGTTTTGGTACACTTAATCCGAGTTTCGGACTTACGTTGTAACGACGTCGAAACAACCAGACCATGAACAGTCAAATCTCATTTATTAAATCTCATCCAACAAAAAAAAAACAAACAGAGCAGCCTTTATATACAAAATAAAAACAGTTAAGATTAAAGTTAAAACTTAAGGTTTAGAAATCAAGAAAAATTAAAATACTATATACAGACTAAATGAAATAAAATTTAAAAACTGAAATGAGGAGCTACGCCAGCACAGCCTCCTCCCATCCCCGAGAGGAACTTTTCATGAAAGGAAAAGTTTCTGCCTCACCTAAAACACTTAAAGAATTATATTACAAGAAATATAAAACCAGAATTCACAGATTATTTTACAAATAAAAACTTTTTCAACTTAACAGTTCCGGCATGTAAGGTGAACTAACAGTTCTCCAAGAAAGTCCAAAGTCTGCTGACTCTCACAGGATCACCTTAAAGGAGAGTTTTAGGCCGTAAACCATCAAGTTCCCAGATGATCTGATTCCATCCGAAATTTCATTTTCCCTCGCACGCTTGAATTCACGAATTCATGGGCGTACCAGCATCGGACGTCTTAGTTTCATACGTCGCCTTGGAATCAAAACAGCTCGCTTAAGAAGTGACTGGATAGACGATGCAATGATAGATAGGGCAATATCCTCCCTTCTGCCACAAACTTGACAGTGCAATTGTTCCCTCGATCCACTAGTCGATCGGGTTGACTCAATCGGTAAAATCTGCTTGGCTGTCAGGTTCTCCCCGGTTATTTCTTCCCTTTGATGAAGCGATACTTGATCCACATTGGCACTTTCACGTTCCGTAGAAGTTTCCTTCTTAGCCACTTCAGTCACTTCCATAGATTTGGTTGATTTTTCTTCGAACTCTCCACGTGACTTTCCCATATGATTGACCTCAGCAGCTCCGGGCCCCAATGAAGACAAAACGTCATCCCTGACTGAAGTCCCCCTCTCTCGTTCAACCTCTAAATCTAATTCAGCAAGAAAGGGATTTGGATCGGTCTTCTCAGATCCAGAGCCTTGAATCTGATGTTCAACTCTGTTGACGTCATCACTTCCTAATTTGTTGAGCAAGTTAGCTGTCCTGTTTCCCAATATGTACCTTCCTTGATTCAATGATTCCCTCAAAACTGCAGCCTTGGTTTTAACGTGGCCGAAAACACAATCTATTTCAACTTCAGCTAAGGGTAAACCCACAGCATGCTCCACTAGTGGTGTTCGGATCCAAACAGTTTCATTTGTATACATCGATGGATGTACATACTTTTTACAGACTAAATCCAGACTTGCACCTGTGTCTCTCAATATAGGCATTTCAATTCCATTTACTTTACCTATACTTGTAAAAGGCGCAAGAGCCTCCTCGAATCCGCTCTTCTCAGTTGTATTAGAGGCAACATCCTCATAATTCTTTTTCAACTTATCGCAATGTGATCGCAGATGCGAATAGGATCCGCACTCAAAGCAGCGTAGTTGTCTTCTCTTCTCATATCCCTTCATAGGTGACCCATCACTACCAGGCTTTTTCACCTTTGGAAGTTCAGTTCTGAAATCCTTTAAGTTATTAGTGCGGTCGATTTCTTGCCCTTCAAAGTTGGAATTCCTGGGGTACTCCCTGAAACTGTGCCGGATACTCTCGTATTCATCTAGTCGCTCAGCCAGATCAAAAGGGGTCCTCATCCCAATCCATTCTCTAAGAAAATGATCCCTGACATCAGCCGGGACGTACCATTTCAATTGTTCAGTGATCATCAGATCTGTAAGTCCTTGAAAAGTCTGGATCCGCAGATCACTTATCCACTCTGTAAAATAAGCTTTTAGTTCGTGGGCGTAATGCCTCCAAGACTTCTCTGGGGATTTTCGATGCCCATAAAAGCACCGCTTCAACTCTTCAGAATTTAGCCTGTATCTCTTTAGAATGAGGCCCTTAACTGCATCGTAATTTTCAGCCTCCTCGGGTGATTCTCTAGCCAGCATATTACATATGTCGGCAGGCAAAACGCTCAACAAGTAAGCCACCCAGTCCTTCTTAGGAACACGCGCCATTTTTGCTCTTCTCTCAAAATTTATCAAATATAGGCTCATATCATCCCGTTTCTCATCATACTTGGGGGTTATCTGGGCAAGTGGAATTCTGCCCTCCCGATCAGTCTCCCTCTTCACTGCATTCCCAGCCTCCATTTCCATACGCTTCAATTCAAACTCATGTAGCCTTATTCTTTCCCGCTCTTGTCTCTGACTCTCCTGTTCTTGTCTCTGATTTTCCTCCTCCCGCCTCCGATTTTCCTCAATTATTCTCTCCAACATCAACTCGACCTCCTCTTGCTGATACGCCTTACTCTCCTTTACTATTTTCTTAATTTCTGGCACTGTCTTTGAGTCCTCCACAATCTCGCCCATTTCTCTGGCAAGACTGATTAAGTCCTGTTTCCTTCCCTTACCAAGAAAAGCCATGACCCCTAAATCAACCGCACAACTCCAAAGAAATCAACAACCGAAAATTCGAATCCTAAAGACCTAAAACTCAGTCTGCAAATCACGAACACCACCCCAAACCCAAATTTAAAATTTCAAGCAACACAACGCAATCAATAAAACCGACAACTCTCAAAAAGATCACCTGCATCAAAAGTCTATCTCAGATACTATATTTACTACACATTCGACCTACCTCCTTGGCTACTAAGCAACTCCTCACAAAAATACACATCGAAAAATCTCAACCATCGTGACTTCCATCAAAACACCAAAAGCTAAATAAACCGCAATCTGCCCGTAATCTGGAACTCCTGTATACAAAAGATCATGAAATATCCAATCAACGCCTCTTGGCCGTAGGTTCGTATCCGCTAGCTGCCACCAATAATTATAGTCTGTAACGACGTCGAAACAACCAGACCATGAACAGTCAAATCTCATTTATTAAATCTCATCCAACAAAAAAAAAACAAACAGAGCAGCCTTTATATACAAAATAAAAACAGTTAAGATTAAAGTTAAAACTTAAGGTTTAGAAATCAAGAAAAATTAAAATACTATATACAGACTAAATGAAATAAAATTTAAAAACTGAAATGAGGAGCTACGCCAGCACAACGTTTTCAAGAACTTAATTAACATTTTACAAATACAAATAAATACAAATACAAATCAAGTCGACCAACTACAGGCGTAAGCCCAGCAAGGTTGGTCCACTCTTTTTAACCCAAACTACCGGAATCCCAGTATCTGTCAATTTTCCTCTTAAACTCGTTTACCCCACTTGAATTTACAATAAGGAAGTTGCATGTGTCAGATTTTCAAAAACAAACAAGTGTTCCGTATGTTTTTTTTTTGTATATGGTAAAATGAAATATCTAGTCAGTTTTTCAAAAAAATTTACAGGTAATTAAATATTTTAATTTAAAAGTCGAGAAAAAACACGTGACTGAAAACGTTTATTGTTTAAACTGTAGGATGACGTCAACAATAATACAATCAACTCCATTGCTTTTCAACAATGCCTATTGTAAGATGACGTCACATCCAAACTCTTGGCGTTTTCGCGCGCTTTTAAAAAGGGGATTTTTGTTAATTTTTTTGACAATCAAAAAATTTCTCGATCGGCCTCAAATTTTGGGTAATTGCTTATTTTTGCAAGAAGAATCGATTAAACAAATAAAAATAAAGGAGGCGGCAACTCCTTTCACCCGAGGAGAAGGGAGGCGGCAACTCCCTTCACCCGAGGAGAAGGACTCCCTTCACCCGAGGAGAAGGGAGGCGGCAACTCCCTTCACCCGAGGAGAAGGGAGGCGGCAACTCCCTTCACCAGAGGAGAAGGGAGGCGGCAACTCCCTTCACCCGAGGAGAAGGGAGGCGGCAACTCCTTTCACCCGAGGAGAAGGGAGGCGGCAACTCCCTTCACCCGAGGAGAAGGGAGGCGGCAACTCCCTTCACCAGAGGAGAAGGGAGGCGGCAACTCCCTTCACCCGAGGAGAAGGGAGGCGGCAACTCCCTTCACCCGAGGAGAAGGGAGGCGGCAACTCCCTTCACCCGAGGAGAAGGGAGGCGGCAACTCCCTTCACCCGAGGAGAAGGGAGGCGGCAACTCCCTTCTCCTCGGGTGAAGGGAGGCGGCAACTCCTTTCACCCGAGGAGAAGGGAGGCGGCAACTCCCTTCACCCGAGGAGAAGGGAGGGGGCAACTCCCTTCACCCGAGGAGAAGGGAGGCGGCAACTCCCTTCACCCGAGGAGAAGGGAGGTGGCAACTCCCTTCACCAGAGGAGAAGGGAGGCGGCAACTCCCTTCACCCGAGGAGAAGGGAGGCGGCAACTCCCTTCACCCGAGGAGAAGGACTCCCTTCACCCGAGGAGAAGGACTCCCTTCACCCGAGGAGAAGGGAGGTGGCAACTCCCTTCACCAGAGGAGAAGGGAGGCGGCAACTCCCTTCACCCGAGGAGAAGGACTCCCTTCACCCGAGGAGAAGGGAGGCGGCAACTCCCTTCACCCGAGGAGAAGGACTCCCTTCACCCGAGGAGAAGGGAGGCGGCAACTCCCTTCACCCGAGGAGAAGGGAGGCGGCAACTCCCTTCACCCGAGGAGAAGGGAGGTGGCAACTCCCTTCTCCTCGGGTGAAGGGAGGCGGCAACTCCTTTCACCCGAGGAGAAGGGAGGCGGCAACTCCCTTCACCCGAGGAGAAGGGAGGCGGCAACTCCCTTCACCCTAGGAGAAGGGAGGCGGCAACTCCCTTCACCAGAGGAGAAGGGAGGGGGCAACTCCCTTCACCCGAGGAGAAGGGAGGCGGCAACTCCTTTCACCAGAGGAGAAGGGAGGGGGCAACTCCCTTCACCCGAGGAGAAGGACTCCCTTCACCCGAGGAGAAGGGAGGTGGCAACTCCCTTCACCAGAGGAGAAGGGAGGCGGCAACTCCCTTCACCCGAGGAGAAGGGAGGCGGCAACTCCCTTCACCCGAGGAGAAGGACTCCCTTCACCCGAGGAGAAGGGAGGTGGCAACTCCCTTCACCCTAGGAGAAGGGAGGCGGCAACTCCCTTCACCAGAGGAGAAGGGAGGGGGCAACTCCCTTCACCCGAGGAGAAGGGAGGCGGCAACTCCTTTCACCAGAGGAGAAGGGAGGGGGCAACTCCCTTCACCCGAGGAGAAGGGAGGCGGCAACTCCCTTCACCCGAGGAGAAGGACTCCCTTCACCCGAGGAGAAGGACTCCCTTCACCCGAGGAGAAGGGAGGTGGCAACTCCCTTCACCAGAGGAGAAGGGAGGCGGCAACTCCCTTCACCAGAGGAGAAGGACTCCCTTCACCCGAGGAGAAGGGAGGCGGCAACTCCCTTCACCAGAGGAGAAGGGAGGCGGCAACTCCCTTCACCCGAGGAGAAGGGAGGCGGCAACTCCCTTCACCCGAGGAGAAGGACTCCCTTCACCCGAGGAGAAGGACTCCCTTCACCCGAGGAGAAGGGAGGTGGCAACTCCCTTCACCAGAGGAGAAGGGAGGCGGCAACTCCCTTCACCCGAGGAGAAGGGAGGCGGCAACTCCCTTCACCCGAGGAGAAGGACTCCCTTCACCCGAGGAGAAGGGAGGCGGCAACTCCCTTCACCCGAGGAGAAGGGAGGGGGCAACTCCCTTCACCAGAGGAGAAGGGAGGCGGCAACTCCCTTCACCCGAGGAGAAGGGAGGCGGCAACTCCCTTCACCCGAGGAGAAGGGAGGCGGCAACTCCCTTCACCCGAGGAGAAGGACTCCCTTCACCCGAGGAGAAGGGAGGTGGCAACTCCCTTCACCAGAGGAGAAGGGAGGCGGCAACTCCCTTCACCCGAGGAGAAGGGAGGCGGCAACTCCCTTCACCCGAGGAGAAAGGAGGCGGCAACTCCCTTCACCCGAGGAGAAGGGAGGCGGCAACTCCCTTCACCCGAGGAGAAGGACTCCCTTCACCCGAGGAGAAGGGAGGTGGCAACTCCCTTCTCCTCGGGTGAAGGGAGGCGGCAACTCCCTTCACCAGAGGAGAAGGGAGGCGGCAACTCCCTTCACCCGAGGAGAAGGGAGGCGGCAACTCCCTTCACCCTAGGAGAAGGGAGGCGGCAACTCCCTTCACCAGAGGAGAAGGGAGGGGGCAACTCCCTTCACCCGAGGAGAAGGGAGGCGGCAACTCCTTTCACCAGAGGAGAAGGGAGGGGGCAACTCCCTTCACCCGAGGAGAAGGACTCCCTTCACCCGAGGAGAAGGGAGGTGGCAACTCCCTTCACCAGAGGAGAAGGGAGGCGGCAACTCCCTTCACCCGAGGAGAAGGGAGGCGGCAACTCCCTTCACCCGAGGAGAAGGACTCCCTTCACCCGAGGAGAAGGGAGGCGGCAACTCCTTTCACCCGAGGAGAAGGGAGGCGGCAACTCCCTTCACCCGAGGAGAAGGGAGGCGGCAACTCCCTTCACCCTAGGAGAAGGGAGGCGGCAACTCCCTTCACCAGAGGAGAAGGGAGGGGGCAACTCCCTTCACCCGAGGAGAAGGGAGTTGCCGCCTCCCTTCTCCTCGGGTGAAGGGAGTTGCCGCCTCCCTTCTCCTCTGGTGAAGGGAGTTGCCGCCTCCCTTCACCCGAGGAGAAGGGAGTTGCCACCTCCCTTCTCCTCGGGTGAAGGGAGGCGGCAACTCCCTTCACCAGAGGAGAAGGGAGGCGGCAACTCCCTTCACCCGAGGAGAAGGGAGGCGGCAACTCCCTTCTCCTCGGGTGAAGGGAGGCGGCAACTCCTTTCACCCGAGGAGAAGGGAGGCGGCAACTCCCTTCACCCGAGGAGAAGGGAGGCGGCAACTCCCTTCACCCTAGGAGAAGGGAGGCGGCAACTCCCTTCACCAGAGGAGAAGGGAGGGGGCAACTCCCTTCACCCGAGGAGAAGGGAGGCGGCAACTCCCTTCACCCGAGGAGAAGGACTCCCTTCACCCGAGGAGAAGGGAGGTGGCAACTCCCTTCACCAGAGGAGAAGGGAGGCGGCAACTCCCTTCACCCGAGGAGAAGGGAGGCGGCAACTCCCTTCACCCGAGGAGAAGGGAGGTGGCAACTCCCTTCTCCTCGGGTGAAGGGAGGCGGCAACTCCTTTCACCCGAGGAGAAGGGAGGCGGCAACTCCCTTCACCCGAGGAGAAGGGAGGCGGCAACTCCCTTCACCCTAGGAGAAGGGAGGCGGCAACTCCCTTCACCAGAGGAGAAGGGAGGGGGCAACTCCCTTCACCCGAGGAGAAGGGAGGCGGCAACTCCTTTCACCAGAGGAGAAGGGAGGGGGCAACTCCCTTCACCCGAGGAGAAGGACTCCCTTCACCCGAGGAGAAGGGAGGTGGCAACTCCCTTCACCAGAGGAGAAGGGAGGCGGCAACTCCCTTCACCCGAGGAGAAGGGAGGCGGCAACTCCCTTCACCCGAGGAGAAGGACTCCCTTCACCCGAGGAGAAGGACTCCCTTCACCCGAGGAGAAGGGAGGTGGCAACTCCCTTCACCCTAGGAGAAGGGAGGCGGCAACTCCCTTCACCAGAGGAGAAGGGAGGCGGCAACTCCCTTCACCAGAGGAGAAGGGAGGCGGCAACTCCTTTCACCAGAGGAGAAGGGAGGGGGCAACTCCCTTCACCCGAGGAGAAGGGAGGCGGCAACTCCCTTCACCCGAGGAGAAGGACTCCCTTCACCCGAGGAGAAGGACTCCCTTCACCCGAGGAGAAGGGAGGTGGCAACTCCCTTCACCAGAGGAGAAGGGAGGCGGCAACTCCCTTCACCCGAGGAGAAGGGAGGCGGCAACTCCCTTCACCCGAGGAGAAGGACTCCCTTCACCCGAGGAGAAGGGAGGTGGCAACTCCCTTCACCAGAGGAGAAGGGAGGCGGCAACTCCCTTCACCCGAGGAGAAGGGAGGCGGCAACTCCCTTCACCCGAGGAGAAAGGAGGCGGCAACTCCCTTCACCCGAGGAGAAGGGAGGCGGCAACTCCCTTCACCCGAGGAGAAGGACTCCCTTCACCCGAGGAGAAGGGAGGTGGCAACTCCCTTCTCCTCGGGTGAAGGGAGGCGGCAACTCCCTTCACCAGAGGAGAAGGGAGGCGGCAACTCCCTTCACCCGAGGAGAAGGGAGGCGGCAACTCCCTTCACCCTAGGAGAAGGGAGGCGGCAACTCCCTTCACCAGAGGAGAAGGGAGGGGGCAACTCCCTTCACCCGAGGAGAAGGGAGGCGGCAACTCCTTTCACCAGAGGAGAAGGGAGGGGGCAACTCCCTTCACCCGAGGAGAAGGACTCCCTTCACCCGAGGAGAAGGGAGGTGGCAACTCCCTTCACCAGAGGAGAAGGGAGGGGGCAACTCCCTTCACCCGAGGAGAAGGGAGGCGGCAACTCCCTTCACCCGAGGAGAAGGACTCCCTTCACCCGAGGAGAAGGACTCCCTTCACCCGAGGAGAAGGGAGGTGGCAACTCCCTTCACCAGAGGAGAAGGGAGGCGGCAACTCCCTTCACCAGAGGAGAAGGACTCCCTTCACCCGAGGAGAAGGGAGGCGGCAACTCCCTTCACCAGAGGAGAAGGGAGGCGGCAACTCCCTTCACCCGAGGAGAAGGGAGGCGGCAACTCCCTTCACCCGAGGAGAAGGACTCCCTTCACCCGAGGAGAAGGACTCCCTTCACCCGAGGAGAAGGGAGGTGGCAACTCCCTTCACCAGAGGAGAAGGGAGGCGGCAACTCCCTTCACCCGAGGAGAAGGGAGGCGGCAACTCCCTTCACCCGAGGAGAAGGACTCCCTTCACCCGAGGAGAAGGGAGGCGGCAACTCCCTTCACCCGAGGAGAAGGGAGGGGGCAACTCCCTTCACCAGAGGAGAAGGGAGGCGGCAACTCCCTTCACCCGAGGAGAAGGGAGGCGGCAACTCCCTTCACCCGAGGAGAAGGGAGGCGGCAACTCCCTTCACCCGAGGAGAAGGACTCCCTTCACCCGAGGAGAAGGGAGGTGGCAACTCCCTTCACCAGAGGAGAAGGGAGGCGGCAACTCCCTTCACCCGAGGAGAAGGGAGGCGGCAACTCCCTTCACCCGAGGAGAAAGGAGGCGGCAACTCCCTTCACCCGAGGAGAAGGGAGGCGGCAACTCCCTTCACCCGAGGAGAAGGACTCCCTTCACCCGAGGAGAAGGGAGGTGGCAACTCCCTTCTCCTCGGGTGAAGGGAGGCGGCAACTCCCTTCACCAGAGGAGAAGGGAGGCGGCAACTCCCTTCACCCGAGGAGAAGGGAGGCGGCAACTCCCTTCACCCTAGGAGAAGGGAGGCGGCAACTCCCTTCACCAGAGGAGAAGGGAGGGGGCAACTCCCTTCACCCGAGGAGAAGGGAGGCGGCAACTCCTTTCACCAGAGGAGAAGGGAGGGGGCAACTCCCTTCACCCGAGGAGAAGGACTCCCTTCACCCGAGGAGAAGGGAGGTGGCAACTCCCTTCACCAGAGGAGAAGGGAGGCGGCAACTCCCTTCACCCGAGGAGAAGGGAGGCGGCAACTCCCTTCACCCGAGGAGAAGGACTCCCTTCACCCGAGGAGAAGGGAGGCGGCAACTCCTTTCACCCGAGGAGAAGGGAGGCGGCAACTCCCTTCACCCGAGGAGAAGGGAGGCGGCAACTCCCTTCACCCTAGGAGAAGGGAGGCGGCAACTCCCTTCACCAGAGGAGAAGGGAGGGGGCAACTCCCTTCACCCGAGGAGAAGGGAGTTGCCGCCTCCCTTCTCCTCGGGTGAAGGGAGTTGCCGCCTCCCTTCTCCTCTGGTGAAGGGAGTTGCCGCCTCCCTTCACCCGAGGAGAAGGGAGTTGCCACCTCCCTTCTCCTCGGGTGAAGGGAGGCGGCAACTCCCTTCACCAGAGGAGAAGGGAGGCGGCAACTCCCTTCACCCGAGGAGAAGGGAGGCGGCAACTCCCTTCTCCTCGGGTGAAGGGAGGCGGCAACTCCTTTCACCCGAGGAGAAGGGAGGCGGCAACTCCCTTCACCCGAGGAGAAGGGAGGCGGCAACTCCCTTCACCCTAGGAGAAGGGAGGCGGCAACTCCCTTCACCAGAGGAGAAGGGAGGGGGCAACTCCCTTCACCCGAGGAGAAGGGAGGCGGCAACTCCCTTCACCCGAGGAGAAGGACTCCCTTCACCCGAGGAGAAGGGAGGTGGCAACTCCCTTCACCAGAGGAGAAGGGAGGCGGCAACTCCCTTCACCCGAGGAGAAGGGAGGCGGCAACTCCCTTCACCCGAGGAGAAGGGAGGTGGCAACTCCCTTCTCCTCGGGTGAAGGGAGGCGGCAACTCCTTTCACCCGAGGAGAAGGGAGGCGGCAACTCCCTTCACCCGAGGAGAAGGGAGGCGGCAACTCCCTTCACCCTAGGAGAAGGGAGGCGGCAACTCCCTTCACCAGAGGAGAAGGGAGGGGGCAACTCCCTTCACCCGAGGAGAAGGGAGGCGGCAACTCCTTTCACCAGAGGAGAAGGGAGGGGGCAACTCCCTTCACCCGAGGAGAAGGACTCCCTTCACCCGAGGAGAAGGGAGGTGGCAACTCCCTTCACCAGAGGAGAAGGGAGGCGGCAACTCCCTTCACCCGAGGAGAAGGGAGGCGGCAACTCCCTTCTCCTCGGGTGAAGGGAGGCGGCAACTCCTTTCACCCGAGGAGAAGGGAGGCGGCAACTCCCTTCACCCGAGGAGAAGGGAGGCGGCAACTCCCTTCACCCTAGGAGAAGGGAGGCGGCAACTCCCTTCACCAGAGGAGAAGGGAGGGGGCAACTCCCTTCACCCGAGGAGAAGGGAGGCGGCAACTCCCTTCACCCGAGGAGAAGGACTCCCTTCACCCGAGGAGAAGGGAGGTGGCAACTCCCTTCACCAGAGGAGAAGGGAGGCGGCAACTCCCTTCACCCGAGGAGAAGGGAGGCGGCAACTCCCTTCACCCGAGGAGAAGGGAGGTGGCAACTCCCTTCTCCTCGGGTGAAGGGAGGCGGCAACTCCTTTCACCCGAGGAGAAGGGAGGCGGCAACTCCCTTCACCCGAGGAGAAGGGAGGCGGCAACTCCCTTCACCCTAGGAGAAGGGAGGCGGCAACTCCCTTCACCAGAGGAGAAGGGAGGGGGCAACTCCCTTCACCCGAGGAGAAGGGAGGCGGCAACTCCTTTCACCAGAGGAGAAGGGAGGGGGCAACTCCCTTCACCCGAGGAGAAGGACTCCCTTCACCCGAGGAGAAGGGAGGTGGCAACTCCCTTCACCAGAGGAGAAGGGAGGCGGCAACTCCCTTCACCCGAGGAGAAGGGAGGCGGCAACTCCCTTCACCCGAGGAGAAGGACTCCCTTCACCCGAGGAGAAGGACTCCCTTCACCCGAGGAGAAGGGAGGTGGCAACTCCCTTCACCCTAGGAGAAGGGAGGCGGCAACTCCCTTCACCAGAGGAGAAGGGAGGCGGCAACTCCCTTCACCAGAGGAGAAGGGAGGCGGCAACTCCTTTCACCAGAGGAGAAGGGAGGGGGCAACTCCCTTCACCCGAGGAGAAGGGAGGCGGCAACTCCCTTCACCCGAGGAGAAGGACTCCCTTCACCCGAGGAGAAGGACTCCCTTCACCCGAGGAGAAGGGAGGTGGCAACTCCCTTCACCAGAGGAGAAGGGAGGCGGCAACTCCCTTCACCCGAGGAGAAGGGAGGCGGCAACTCCCTTCACCAGAGGAGAAGGGAGGGGGCAACTCCCTTCACCAGAGGAGAAGGGAGGCGGCAACTCCCTTCACCCGAGGAGAAGGACTCCCTTCACCCGAGGAGAAGGACTCCCTTCACCCGAGGAGAAGGGAGGTGGCAACTCCCTTCACCAGAGGAGAAGGGAGGCGGCAACTCCCTTCACCCGAGGAGAAGGACTCCCTTCACCCGAGGAGAAGGGAGGCGGCAACTCCCTTCACCCGAGGAGAAGGGAGGGGGCAACTCCCTTCACCAGAGGAGAAGGGAGGCGGCAACTCCCTTCACCCGAGGAGAAGGACTCCCTTCACCCGAGGAGAAGGGAGGCGGCAACTCCCTTCACCCGAGGAGAAGGACTCCCTTCACCCGAGGAGAAGGGAGGTGGCAACTCCCTTCACCAGAGGAGAAGGGAGGCGGCAACTCCCTTCACCCGAGGAGAAAGGAGGCGGCAACTCCCTTCACCCGAGGAGAAGGGAGGCGGCAACTCCCTTCACCCGAGGAGAAGGACTCCCTTCACCCGAGGAGAAGGGAGGTGGCAACTCCCTTCTCCTCGGGTGAAGGGAGGCGGCAACTCCCTTCACCAGAGGAGAAGGGAGGCGGCAACTCCCTTCACCCGAGGAGAAGGACTCCCTTCACCCGAGGAGAAGGGAGGCGGCAACTCCCTTCACCCGAGGAGAAGGACTCCCTTCACCCGAGGAGAAGGGAGGTGGCAACTCCCTTCACCCGAGGAGAAGGGAGGCGGCAACTCCCTTCACCCGAGGAGAAAGGAGGCGGCAACTCCCTTCACCCGAGGAGAAGGACTCCCTTCACCCGAGGAGAAGGGAGGTGGCAACTCCCTTCACCAGAGGAGAAGGGAGGCGGCAACTCCCTTCACCCGAGGAGAAAGGAGGCGGCAACTCCCTTCACCCGAGGAGAAGGGAGGCGGCAACTCCCTTCACCCGAGGAGAAGGACTCCCTTCACCCGAGGAGAAGGGAGGTGGCAACTCCCTTCTCCTCGGGTGAAGGGAGGCGGCAACTCCCTTCACCAGAGGAGAAGGGAGGCGGCAACTCCCTTCACCCGAGGAGAAGGACTCCCTTCACCCGAGGAGAAGGGAGGCGGCAACTCCCTTCACCCGAGGAGAAGGACTCCCTTCACCCGAGGAGAAGGGAGGTGGCAACTCCCTTCACCCGAGGAGAAGGGAGGCGGCAACTCCCTTCACCCGAGGAGAAAGGAGGCGGCAACTCCCTTCACCCGAGGAGAAGGGAGGCGGCAACTCCCTTCACCCGAGGAGAAGGACTCCCTTCACCCGAGGAGAAGGGAGGTGGCAACTCCCTTCTCCTCGGGTGAAGGGAGGCGGCAACTCCCTTCACCAGAGGAGAAGGGAGGCGGCAACTCCCTTCACCCGAGGAGAAGGGAGGCGGCAACTCCCTTCACCCTAGGAGAAGGGAGGCGGCAACTCCCTTCACCAGAGGAGAAGGGAGGGGGCAACTCCCTTCACCCGAGGAGAAGGGAGGCGGCAACTCCTTTCACCAGAGGAGAAGGGAGGGGGCAACTCCCTTCACCCGAGGAGAAGGACTCCCTTCACCCGAGGAGAAGGGAGGTGGCAACTCCCTTCACCAGAGGAGAAGGGAGGCGGCAACTCCCTTCACCCGAGGAGAAGGGAGGCGGCAACTCCCTTCACCCGAGGAGAAGGACTCCCTTCACCCGAGGAGAAGGACTCCCTTCACCCGAGGAGAAGGGAGGTGGCAACTCCCTTCACCAGAGGAGAAGGGAGGCGGCAACTCCCTTCACCCGAGGAGAAGGGAGGCGGCAACTCCCTTCACCCGAGGAGAAGGACTCCCTTCACCCGAGGAGAAGGGAGGCGGCAACTCCTTTCACCCGAGGAGAAGGGAGGCGGCAACTCCCTTCACCCGAGGAGAAGGGAGGCGGCAACTCCCTTCACCCTAGGAGAAGGGAGGCGGCAACTCCCTTCACCAGAGGAGAAGGGAGGGGGCAACTCCCTTCACCCGAGGAGAAGGGAGGCGGCAACTCCTTTCACCAGAGGAGAAGGGAGGGGGCAACTCCCTTCACCCGAGGAGAAGGGAGGCGGCAACTCCCTTCACCCGAGGAGAAGGACTCCCTTCACCCGAGGAGAAGGACTCCCTTCACCCGAGGAGAAGGGAGG
The DNA here is from genome assembly GCA_024610705.1 of Tetragnatha versicolor. Classification (NCBI taxonomy): domain Eukaryota; kingdom Metazoa; phylum Arthropoda; class Arachnida; order Araneae; family Tetragnathidae; genus Tetragnatha; species Tetragnatha versicolor. The sequence goes on from JANDEH010000046.1 coordinate 777,754, forward strand.
TGGCAACTCCCTTCACCAGAGGAGAAGGGAGGCGGCAACTCCCTTCACCCGAGGAGAAGGGAGGCGGCAACTCCCTTCACCCGAGGAGAAGGACTCCCTTCACCCGAGGAGAAGGGAGGCGGCAACTCCCTTCACCAGAGGAGAAGGGAGGCGGCAACTCCCTTCACCCGAGGAGAAGGGAGGCGGCAACTCCCTTCACCCGAGGAGAAGGACTCCCTTCACCCGAGGAGAAGGACTCCCTTCACCCGAGGAGAAGGGAGGTGGCAACTCCCTTCACCAGAGGAGAAGGGAGGCGGCAACTCCCTTCACCCGAGGAGAAGGGAGGCGGCAACTCCCTTCACCCGAGGAGAAGGACTCCCTTCACCCGAGGAGAAGGGAGGCGGCAACTCCCTTCACCAGAGGAGAAGGGAGGCGGCAACTCCCTTCACCCGAGGAGAAGGGAGGCGGCAACTCCCTTCACCCGAGGAGAAGGACTCCCTTCACCCGAGGAGAAGGGAGGCGGCAACTCCCTTCACCAGAGGAGAAGGGAGGCGGCAACTCCCTTCACCCGAGGAGAAGGGAGGCGGCAACTCCCTTCACCCGAGGAGAAGGGAGTCGGCAACTCCCTTCACCCGAGGAGAAGGACTCCCTTCACCCGAGGAGAAGGGAGGTGGCAACTCCCTTCACCCGAGGAGAAGGACTCCCTTCACCCGAGGAGAAGGGAGGTGGCAACTCCCTTCTCCTCGGGTGAAGGGAGGCGGCAACTCCCTTCACCAGAGGAGAAGGGAGGCGGCAACTCCCTTCACCCGAGGAGAAGGGAGGCGGCAACTCCCTTCACCCGAGGAGAAGGGAGGTGGCAACTCCCTTCTCCTCGGGTGAAGGGAGGCGGCAACTCCTTTCACCCGAGGAGAAGGGAGGCGGCAACTCCCTTCACCCGAGGAGAAGGGAGGCGGCAACTCCCTTCACCCGAGGAGAAGGGAGGCGGCAACTCCCTTCACCAGAGGAGAAGGGAGGGGGCAACTCCCTTCACCCGAGGAGAAGGGAGGCGGCAACTCCTTTCACCAGAGGAGAAGGGAGGGGGCAACTCCCTTCACCCGAGGAGAAGGGAGGCGGCAACTCCCTTCACCCGAGGAGAAGGACTCCCTTCACCCGAGGAGAAGGGAGGCGGCAACTCCCTTCACCAGAGGAGAAGGGAGGCGGCAACTCCCTTCACCCGAGGAGAAGGGAGGCGGCAACTCCCTTCACCAGAGGAGAAGGGAGGCGGCAACTCCCTTCACCCGAGGAGAAGGGAGGCGGCAACTCCCTTCACCCGAGGAGAAGGGAGGCGGCAACTCCTTTCACCAGAGGAGAAGGGAGGGGGCAACTCCCTTCACCCGAGGAGAAGGGAGGCGGCAACTCCCTTCACCCGAGGAGAAGGGAGGCGGCAACTCCCTTCACCAGAGGAGAAGGGAGGCGGCAACTCCCTTCACCCGAGGAGAAGGACTCCCTTCACCCGAGGAGAAGGGAGGTGGCAACTCCCTTCACCAGAGGAGAAGGGAGGCGGCAACTCCCTTCACCCGAGGAGAAGGGAGGCGGCAACTCCCTTCACCCGAGGAGAAGGGAGGCGGCAACTCCCTTCACCCGAGGAGAAGGACTCCCTTCACCCGAGGAGAAGGGAGGTGGCAACTCCCTTCTCCTCGGGTGAAGGGAGGCGGCAACTCCCTTCACCAGAGGAGAAGGGAGGCGGCAACTCCCTTCACCCGAGGAGAAGGGAGGCGGCAACTCCTTTCACCCGAGGAGAAGGGAGGCGGCAACTCCCTTCACCCGAGGAGAAGGGAGGCGGCAACTCCCTTCACCCGAGGAGAATGGAGGCGGCAACTCCCTTCACCCGAGGAGAAGGGAGGCGGCAACTCCCTTCACCCGAGGAGAAGGGAGGCGGCAACTCCCTTCACCCGAGGAGAAGGGAGGCGGCAACTCCTTTCACCAGAGGAGAAGGGAGGCGGCAACTCCCTTCACCAGAGGAGAAGGGAGGCGTAAACAGTTGCATTTTGTGACCGGCGAGTGCCATGAAGATTTCTTCGAGGGTTGTAAGGGGACATCCATAAATTACGTGAGGTCAAAAAGAGGGGGGAGGGGTTTGGACGTGGGTCTCACGTGGGGGAGGGGGATCTCACGAAGGGGGAGGGGGGTCCAGATTTTGGAAAAAACACCTCAATTAATTTATGTATGTCCCCTAACTTGTAACACACTGTATTAAGTGATTTATTGAGTGTCTAGTTTCTATTAATTATATTATTATAACTAGCTGATATGCCCGGCCTTGCACGGGTGGAGTTAAAGCTTTAGGATTTCTTTTTAAAAATTTTCAATATATTTTATACCTTATTTTACCACGTGAAAGGTATTAAAATCCATCCAGTTGTCAAGAATTTTAATATTTGAAGAATTTCTACTTCTAACCTCATGATCCCCATAAAAAAAATTAGAAACAAATCTCCGAAAATTACTTAAAATATATGCCCATTTAGAACCCTTGATTAATCATACATTATTTTAATTAACTTTTTTCTGTGAAATTATTCTATAACTAAAGCTTATTTCACTTTGAAATTTATGGAAAATCTATCTTTCTAGATGAAAGGGCTTTCACATTTTCAATTGTTTTTGCTTTGTAAATCAACTTTTTTGAAGCTACAATAAGCGATCGTTTTTTTATTTACACTAGGGAGCTACCGCCCCCTGCTCGCTATCGCTCGCCAACCCCCGTAAACTGCTGACGCAGGACCTTTTGGAATTGCTTCGCAATTCCCACAAATTCCAACTCGTTGAACTTAACACGCTTTATAAAACAATTAAACAATTTACAAAAAAAACGTCAACCAACTTATTAAAAATACTTCAAATCCCCTCCATGAATAAATCTCCCTTAAAAGTTTGAGTACCATATATTAACTCGAACTTATCAAAAATTTAAACGAAATGTTTTTAAAAATATTCATCTTAATTATTTTTAATCTATGATTATAAAAATAACTAATTCTAATTGTTTATCAATATTCGGACCAAACAAAAAATATTATTTTAAAGTAACTCGTTAGTATAATATGCCTAGTGTTTATCATTCATATTTTTTTAAACCCAGACTTGTTAAACAATACCGTTTAAGCAATTGAAAACAATAAGAGACAAAACATCACTATGTTTACAATTAATTTCGATAAAATCAGAATAAAAATTATAAATATTGGACAAAAAGTGTGAAATTTTAGTATAAAATGGCGTTCATGTAAGTTTTTAGAATATGTTTTTATCAGTCTTTGAGTGATATTTCATCAAGAAAGTACTTTTTTAAAAAGATGAAAAAACATGTTTCATCTTAAAATATAGCGTCAATCGGACGTTGTGATTGTATGCATAATAATTTGATTGACAGTACTTGATTTGTAACTGCGACCTTATCCGTTATCTAAAAAAATGGAAATATTTTAAAATTGAGAATTTTTTTGAAAAATCGAAGGGCTTACTCGGAAATCCGGATAGAATCCGGACATTTTGATACCATATATGTGTCATTCGGTTCAGTAATTAAAAAGCCTTTCTCTGGAAACCGTTCACTAAAAACTTTTTTTTAGAATAGAGAGATATTAGTTTCCATGGAGACTATTTTAACAACAATGCTATTCCATGAAACTTTTTATTTAAAAGCTAGATCATATTTCAAATAAAAATATTTTAAAATATAGTTAATTACCAGTTTTAAAATTTTAAATTTCATTTAATTATATTTTTAGATTAGAGTTATAATTTTTAAATATACTTTTATCTAGTTATTCTTTTAAAAACTTGTAATTTTGCATTATGGTTTTTTTTGTAACAATGGGTTAAACAGATCTCTTTTGGAGGAGAAATAAAGCTATTTCAGCAAAATAACCATAAAAAGAACAAAAAAGGGGGTTAAGGGGTCAATTAAAGTTTTCGAAACATAGCCTATGTTTTTTCCTGAGTTTTTTTACGTAGGTATACCAAGTTTGGTGCAGATCGGAAGTAAACTGTGGATTTGTATAGAAGACACACACATATACCCACACTTGATTTTATTATATTAGATTGTGTTATTTCTATTAAGGGACCGTTCAAATATTACGTAAGCACTTTTTTGGTCATTTTTAACCCCCCCTCCCCCCTTGTCAGCAAAAATAAGCAAGCCACAACCCCCCCCACCACCATAATTACGTAAGAAACAGCCGGACCCCCCCCCCCGAAAATTTTACATTCCTTTTAGTAAGTACTGTTTTTTTCTCCTTGAAAATTAGGTGACTTATACAAGGAGCTGTGCTTTTTGGGTGTAACCCTAAGGGTTCAAAAATGAGTCGAAACACTACTTTTTGGAGTTAAAATTTCAAAATGTGTGGGGGGTCCATCCCAAGAAAAAGTGCTTAGGTCCGATTTCCTGATTCAATTTTTTGTCAAATTTAGTTTTGGTTGAGTTTTGAAATTACTTATGCAAGAAACAATAGATTTTCGAAAATGCAGTATCTTACGTAACCATCACTCATATCCCCCTTGTCAGGAAAAATAAGCAAAGAGCAAACCCCCCCCCTCCCCCCTTAGGTGCTTACGTAATATTTGAACGGCCCCTAAGTGGAATGATATTTCTTGACCCCTTCCTAGCTGAATTCCGGCCATGCTTAACTTTAGGTCAAGTTGTTGGCGAATATACAAAAGTCATTTCATTCCCCTCTGATATAACAAGAATCAGTGTGTGTGGAGTGTGCCAGGCGGCAGGTAGGGAGTGGGGGGGGAGCAGCCAAGCGAAGAGAACAGCTCAACAGATGGAAGGCATGAAGACCCTCGTTACACCAACGATTGTTTTAATTAGCCCTCTCTTATCTATGGGCCCCTCAACTTAAACTTTTTGCAGGTTTTAATCTCACTGCGGCGGATCCATGGAGGGATAGGGGGCTTTAGCATGGGCGTAGCCAGGGTTCAACTTTTTTATGTTTATGGAGAACTATTTTTAGAACTAATTATATGAACATAATTGCCTCACTTTTTAACTGAAATTAGTGATAATTCTTTATTAAAAGTTAGCAATGCGTTACTTTTTTGTCAAACTTATCAATGGAACTGCAATCATTTAAGAAAAATCAAAAGGTTAGTTAAGTATAGATTTGTGTTTCTCCATAGTCAAATATTTTGTAAAGGCAAAAAGTTCTGAAAAATTCTATAAAAGTCAAACTATCGCACATGAAAGCATAACAAAACAGCCATTTCTCCGCGGCTCGAGTTCCACTCTCCACTTTCACCTCCCCCAGAAAATTTTTGGAAATTCGACCCTAAGAACAGGGTTTCAAACTGTTTTTTGATACACGTAACCCAAATTTGGATATACATTTCAGGTAGAATTTTGATTTTAATAAATTTACTGTAAAAAAGTGTGAATAATAAAGGTTTAAATTAAAAAGGAGGGTCTTTGGGCCCTCCCCCAGAAAAATTTTGAAAATTTGACCCTAAAATACTGGGTTTTAAGTTTTAACTTAACTAAAAGTAAAGTAAAAGTTAATTACTCGGGACTTAGGGGGGGCAGCTGCCCCTCCCTGCCCCCCCTTGGCTACGCCCATGGGCTTTAGCCCTCCGTGGATAGGGTTCTAAATTGAAGTATATTTTTATTAAAAAAAACTTTTGTATAAAGTTCCGTAAAAGGTAAGCAAATTTGAGGCAAAAATTTGGAAAAATTGAAGGTGGAAAAATTTCTTCTTTAAAAGGGGGTCCCAAAAAGTTTGGGAACCACCTTAATTAATATCTTTAACAAAAACTACATCCGAGAAAATGTAAAATAAAAAGACTTTGTGGAGAAAATACAGACAAAACACAAATAACAGAGTTTATTCCAACATGGAAGTTCTCTGGTGCCTTATTCCTAGTGTTCTATAGTAAATGGCCAGAAAGAGAAGATATATATTTGAAACTTTAAATCATAATAATTTCAGATTTAATTAAATTTTTACAATGCAAAAACGTCCAACTTTTTATAAAAAAATATTTAAAAAGATAAGCATATGAGAGTGCTGAAAATATGCTGGTCAGGTTTTCTTTTATAACTAGAAAACCAAATAAGTGTCAAATATTTCGAAATTTAAAATTGAAATACTCCGAATAAAGAGGAAGGCAAGACGAGGTGCAATTTATCTTGATCTTTCTGATTTTATATCATCAGTAAAGGGGAAAACAAAAATCGTGGATATACCCATGCAATAAAGTAAGTTTTAGATTTCGAAGCATAGTTTTTGAACTTTTAAAAAATTCATAATTATTATGTGTTAAGACAAAAAAAAATCTCTGATAGAATAGGTACTTTAAATTTAAATCCTTTTATAATTCCAAAACTCATTAGAATTTTCTTTTTCTACTAGAAACAAAAAAAAGATGTGAAATATTTCGAAATTTAAAATTGAATGAGTCTCTTAAAAAAGAAAATTGCACGACGAATTGCCGATTTCCCTCTGGGTTTTTTGTGCTGCCATCTATCTACTAAAGAAAGAAAGAAAAGTCATGGATGCCTATCAAATAAAATAAGCTCTAGATTTTGAAGCAAAGTTTCAGTACTTTGAAAAAAATTATTTTAAAATGTCAAATATTATATGTGTAATTTTCTTGAATACCATGGTAGAGGTTTGACGGAGTAAAAATAATTTGCTGGAGGATAAAATTTTAAGCCTGTTTGTCAATAAAGTAAACTAACACGAATAAAATTTCCTTAACACATAAATTCTGTTATTAAGTGTTAAAAATAGAAACTTTAAAATAATTTCCTCTTTTTGGTGGCAAACTAATAAATTTTGAATTAAATAAACTCAGAAAATCAAAAACTTCTCCGACTTCTCCAAAGCATGAACTTAACTGACGACTTGTGCTGCCATCTTTTAGTGAGATATAAGACTAAATGAAGCCTTGCTAACTTTACTGGAAAACTGGGACCGTATCTTTTCTGGAGTTACCTTAGACATTTTCCAATCTATTGATATCAAAAAATAAAAGAAAGGACAAGTAGGTAGCTCTCTACCTGTCAGTCCCTCCATTTATTGAAACTATAAAAATATATTCAAAAATTATAATAATAAATAAATTATTATAATTTTAATTGATGGGGGGAGGAAACCGGCAGGTAGCTCCAGTGGCTAATCCAGGATTTGGTTTTGGGGGGGGCTAAGAACTTTCCTTATCCAATCGAATCTTCTTGTTAATGGTAATACGGAAAAGGTAGCGAAATATCCTGCTTCAACTTCAAAAAGGGGGGTCTGGGGGTCCTCCCCCAGAAAATTTTTGGAAATTTAAGTCAAAAACCCCACTTTTTCAACTCCTTTTTGTACGCTTCATCCGAATTTCGGATATAGATTATTTGCGTTTTGACACAAACTTAGTAAAACGTAGTTGTAATAACAGAGTTACAAGTGCCAAGGGGGTCTGGGGGTCTTCCCCCAGAAATTTTTTAAAAATTTGATCGTAAAATAACAGGGTTTTAACTCATTTTGGTGCATAAAATGTCATATTATATAAAGTAAAACTTTTCATTTTGGGGGGGGGGGGCTTGAGCCCCCTAGCCCCCCCTGGATCCGCTAGTGGGTAGCTCTATACCTACCGGTCCATTCTAATTTAATGTTTAATTAAATTAAATTAACCATGGGCGGATTCAACTTTTTGAGAAAATACCATTTTTCATAAAATCATGTTTTCATAGTCATCAGGGGCAGCTTACACCCCCAAGTTTCCCAGTACGCACCCCCAGGGTTCACCATCTAAATCCGCCCCATGTCCTTAACATTTATCCTAATTGGTTAAGGAATAATCCTTAAATGAAGATTTTATTATTCTTAAGTTAGGGATTAATTAAATTTTAGGTTTAGATTCGAATTTGTTTAGCTTACGATTTAAGTAAGCGTTTCAAAATGCAAAATCCTGCCAAAATGTTAATTAGGGGAGGGTGGGGTATTAAGATTCAAATGGGGCAATAAAAAATATTCCAAAATTCCACAGGATTCTCCTTTAAGTTTATGAAGCTGATTTTTTTACATCATTTACAGCTTTCTTTGACAAAATAATGCACTTCCTATAAGTAAAAGGGGATCTTTTGTTCGTTTCTTATTACCCCAAGCGACTGAATCTCATTACCCCAAGAGGGGTAATAAGAAACAAAACAAGCTAGTTATTTTACTAATTAAAACAATTAAAAATAAATGAAGGTATTAATGTAATCTTCTAAACTCACAAGTAATTTTCAAACATATACATTAAAAATATTTTGATATATTATGCCCAGTTAAAAATTAGTTTTAAAAAATTACAAGCTGAAAGTTTTGAACAACCCTATATTTTTATAAAAAAACATTTGAAAATCATGACAAAATAAATCCAATATATGGTCTCTTTTATTTCATTTTGTGATAATAATAAGTTATTTCCCCCCAAAAATAAACTCAATTTTTTTAACATGAGATTTTTTTGTCTTATTACCCATGGCAATGAAAATAGAAGCGGGCATGAGGTGCCAGCTCTTTTATTCTAGCTTTTACCCCCACACCGCTCATGACCTTTGCTCCATCGTAGCATTGCCCTACACATTTTTTAACCCTTAATGTCCCGACGGGACTTGTTCCCACTTCCCAATGTTCCGAATTCGTCCAATTTTCGTAATGTAAGGCCAAATTTAGTTTACTTATAGTTGCAGTTACGTAAACTTGACATATTTTGGATGAGGATGAGGCAGTGGCGTAGACAGAGGGGGTGCAACGGGTCTTTTGCATCCCCAAGCCCCAAACTTTTTCTTTTGTGAAATTAAATATTTCAGAATTTCTTTTATTCCCCTATTCCCGAAATTCGGATTAGGTACACTAAAACAAGTTAAAAACATGTTTTTAGGTTCAAATTTTCAAAACTTTTATGGGGGAAGACCCCCAGACCCCCTTGGTACTTGTAACTTTATAATTATAAGTCTATTTCATATTAAGTTTGTCAAAACGTAAAATTTTCACCATAAAACACCTGTACCCGAAATTCGGATGAGGCGTACCAAAACGAGTTGAAAAGATGTTTTTTTTACTTAAATTTCCAAAATTTTTCTGGGGAGGACCCCCAGACCTCCCCCCAGGGGCGTCATTTCAGTTTTTGGTTGGGGGGGGGCAAGGGATTTTTTTAAATGGGGCCGGCCCTTGCTGTAACTAGGTTTTTTTTTGGCAGGGGTTGCCTCATCTTCATTTTTACGGTAATATCATGTAAACATTTCACAACGTGAACTCCAAGGAAAAATGGGGGGTCTGGGGGTTCCCCCCCCAAGAAAATTTTGAAAATTTGGCTCTTAAAGTAGTGTTTTAGCTTGTTTTGAGACCCTTTGGTCTGCATCCAAAGAGAACGAGGAGAAAGAGGAAAATAGGGAAAAGAGTTGTAAATAAACGTCAAAGTTTTAAGGGGGGCTAGGGGTCCTCCCCCAGGAATTTTAATTCCCCTTTAATCTAGTGTTTTATCTCTTTTTCAAACTTTTTTGGGAGCTTTTAAAGAGAAAAGCTTCTTGTAAGAGGAATAGTTATCAAGAGGGAAGACACTAAATAAGAGACGTGAAAATTTTAGAGGGGGGCTGGGGGTCCTCCCCCAGAAAATTTTTGAAATTGGACCCTCAAAAGTAGTGTTTTAACTCCTTTTGAGACATTTTGAGTTGCACCCAAAGCTCCTTGTGGAAGTTACAGAATTTTCAAGGGACTTGCAGCTATTTTTCACATTACAGTGGAAACCTTGGGGGGGGGCGGTTGCCCCCCCCTGCCCCCCCTAAATGACGCCCCTGCCTCCCCCCTTTCAATAGTTGGAGCAGGATAATTCACTACCTTTTCTATATTAGGATCATCATAAGATTCTATTGGATTATGAGAATTCTTAACCCCCCTATAAAAAATCATGGATCGGCCCCTGCTTATACTTATGATTTTAAGTAAATAAAATGTTCTAAATGTTCATAAAATGTTCTCACATTTCAATTATGAGTGTTGATGAAATACTTCGTTCCAGTTTGTTGTTAACAATGGATTTCTTTGTTTCATGATTAAAATACATCATTAATTTATTTTAATATTTAGTAATTTTAATATAAATAAAGGGATAAAGGAAAGGCATAAAGGGATAATCTCTAATAGACCTTTCTTTGAAAGAAGTGACATTCAAGAATAAAATTGACAGATACTGGGAATCGGGTGGCTTGAGTTATAAATGGACCGGACCAACCTTGTTGGGCGCTTGCCTGTAGTCGGTCGACTTTATTTGTATTTGTATATTTGTATTTCATTTGCAATACTTTCGGCCCCACAGTCTTTCAAATGATGCCAACCGATTGTCAGAAGTTATACTCTATTCATTTAGAATTGGCGCTTGAGAAATAGTGCTTTCCCCCACACTAGAAGCGTAACCATAGTTACGCTCTTCGAGCAGCCAATAGTAAGCCGTCACTTTGACATGGATAGTTGCTATGGTTACCGATCGGTGGTGGGGGAAGGAAATATTTTCAAATGCCAGTTCAAAATGAACAGAGTATAACCATGTCAGCTCAGAAGTTAAAGAAGTTAAGTCCTGTTTTTAAACGATGCTGGGGGAGGGGGGCAATCTGTTCACAGGAAATGGAGTGAGGAAGAAAAAATCGTCTGAGAGGAAGAGCGCGCGCCGCCACTGATGAGCCGGGCGCCGCTGCAATCACACTCCAATTAGAACACGATTATTTCAGTCTTCTTTGTCAACTCCATTCTCTTCCTTTGTCAACTCATACATTTATCAAGCAAAACTAATTGCTTCAATTCCGTTAACGTCATCGTAACAAGGGGGGTTATTATTGGGGATGTAACCCCCCCCCATTTCATCGTCGGTTTCTAAAACTTAAAAAAATTCCCTTAGAAAGAAGAAATAATGAAATCTACAAAATTCCATATCCCACTAGAGAAATAATGGGTAAAATATTCTCATATCTTGGCCCAACAACTTACCCCCAAATATTCAAAACAGTGTAACCAGTAAAATATTAAAAAAAACGTCTAAAAATTTACCTATTAACAATGATAAATATTGAGCAGTTCTTTTAAAACTGACTGAATTTAATTATAAACTCCTCGACACCATACCGTTTTGCCACTTAGTACATCTCTTTTTTTTTTTTCATATGTATTTTTTTTTCTTTTTTTAACACTTTCTTTTTTCCCCAAATTCCATTTCTATGTATTATTAAATTATTACTTTTTTTGTATATCACAAGTAGTTTTTTATTGTATACTTACTAATGTTTATTTTTATTGTATATTCACTTCAAGTATAATTTCATTGTATTTAATTTTCATTGCACTTGTTTCATGTTAGTATTATAACTGTATAGGATATTTTCCTCCAGGTTATGGGTTTCTTTTTCTTATTTTGTTCATGTGTCAATTGTCAATAAATTATTATTATTAAAATTGTGAGGTTTACAAGAAACCGTTCTTTTCGGATCTAACCCAAAGAGCCTTAAAATGAGCTTAGACATTACTTTAACACGTTCACTGCCAGCACCCAAAACAAAAATTGGTGGCAGTACCAGTGCAGGGTTCACAGACGGTTTGCAGCGTCTGTGTGCATCATGCATTTCTTCCTACTCTTCTATTACACAGTACTAACAAATACTACCGCCAATTTGGCGTGTTTTTACGATGTGCCCCGTATGAGATTTCCTGTCATAGCTATCACTGATTACTTCATTTCTTTTCAGGTATACAATCTAGTTATATTTTCCGGAATTTTATTTCTGAGATCGAAATGTCTATATCCACGAAAGTTGACCCATGCTAAAGTATAAGTGAAATTCGTTAGAGTTGCGTTGTTACTTTCGTGGATCTAGACAGTGCATCTTAGATATCAATAACCCAAGCAGCACATACGTTCAAGATTCGTCCAATTTTTGTCATGTTGGGCGGGATTTCGTTTACTTGTAGTAGCAGTAACTTGATAAAACTTGACATGCTTGGTATGAGCTGTGCAGCTAGGGAAACTGTTCTTTGAAATAATTAAAAGTTTTGGTGTGTGTGTGTTACTCATAAAAAAATTAGTAAGCATACTAAAAGAGAATATTTATCTTTAAATTTTATTCTGAGACAGCCAGATAGTTTCATTTTCCGAGAAAAAAAATCCCTACGTAATTGGGGTCAATGCGCTTTTTAATTATCTCGTGTTAAGTATGACATGGAACACCTAACCTAACGGTGCTTCGATTTCAATACCCTTGTCTCTACGAATGTAGAAATTCTCCCAGGGCTAACCCAAGATCTAAAGTCTTTAGTCCTCCTCTCCAGTCTAACGTTTACATGATTTTTTAAGATAAGTTTATTTTTAGGACTCCAGAAAAATACTCCAGTTAGAAACCAGAAGGTTGGGAATTATACAATCAAGGCGTTATATACAGATGCTCCCAAAAAGTGATAACATTTTAACACGTTCACTGCCAAGGACGCGCTGGCGCGTCCTGGAGAAACGAGCGCTGATGTCTACTTTAAAATGTTATCACTTTTTGGGAGCATCTGTATATAACGCATTTATCATACTTTTGCGTTACACTTCGATCTACATCCAATTTGGGGTCTTTTGGCGAAGAATCATAAAACCGCTTTCCTCATATTTCTGCGATTAGATTTCGTGTTTTTCTTGTTGCCACCCATAGACCTAGAAAGTTTCTTCAAACTAAAATAAAATATTTAGATTCTGCATCTAATTTGCGCAATTGTGTTTTTTCTTCAAATTCTTAATATTGATTTAACCCAAGCAGCACAAACTTTCAAGATTCGTCCAAATTTTGTCATGTATGGTCAAATTTCGTTTACTTCTAGTTTAAGTTACATAAGCTCGACATATTTGGTATGAGCTGTGCTACTAGGGAAGCATCTAATACACACAATATTTTATTTTGAGGGTATTTCATTTTACACCAACATTAAATTGGTAGTCATGGTTTTTGTAATTTTCCGCAAATTGGCTACGCTCCTGATGGCTTATAAATATACCCCAAATTTGGGAATCGTTGGACGCAATCCTGGGTACTCACAGAAGTAATAAATTACTTGTTTTCAAATTAAAAATTATCTTTTTCAATAAATCTTTTAAAATTGCCCCATTATAGAATATCCCATAATAGAAATATCAAATTACATCATTAAGGATTGTTTATGAATAAAATCAAACTCTTAATTATTGAAAATATTTAAATTAGAGAATCTATTTCAATCAATATATTATTCTTGAATTTTTCCTAAGTTGCCTTGATTGTATAATTCCCAACCTTCTGGTTTCTAACTGGAGTATTTTTCTGGAGTCCTAAAAATAAACTTATCTTAAAAAATCATGTAAACGTTAGACTGGAGAGGAGGACTAAAGACTTTAGATCTTGGGTTAGCCCTGGGAGAATTTCTACATTCGTAGAGACAAGGGTATTGAAATCGAAGCACCGTTAGGTTAGGTGTTCCATGTCATACTTAACACGAGATAATTAAAAAGCGCATTGACCCCAATTACGTAGGGATTTTTTTTCTCGGAAAATGAAACTATCTGGCTGTCTCAGAATAAAATTTAAAGATAAATATTCTCTTTTAGTATGCTTACTAATTTTTTTATGAGTAACACACACACACCAAAACTTTTAATTATTTCAAAGAACAGTTTCCCTAGCTGCACAGCTCATACCAAGCATGTCAAGTTTTATCAAGTTACTGCTACTACAAGTAAACGAAATCCCGCCCAACATGACAAAAATTGGACGAATCTTGAACGTATGTGCTGCTTGGGTTATTGATATCTAAGATGCACTGTCTAGATCCACGAAAGTAACAACGCAACTCTAACGAATTTCACTTATACTTTAGCATGGGTCAACTTTCGTGGATATAGACATTTCGATCTCAGAAATAAAATTCCGGAAAATATAACTAGATTGTATACCTGAAAAGAAATGAAGTAATCAGTGATAGCTATGACAGGAAATCTCATACGGGGCACATCGTAAAAACACGCCAAATTGGCGGTAGTATTTGTTAGTACTGTGTAATAGAAGAGTAGGAAGAAATGCATGATGCACACAGACGCTGCAAACCGTCTGTGAACCCTGCACTGGTACTGCCACCAATTTTTGTTTTGGGTGCTGGCAGTGAACGTGTTAAAGTAGACATCAGCGCTCGTTTCTCCAGGACGCGCCAGCGCGTCCTTGGCAGTGAACGTGTTAAGAGACAAATTTCTGGGGGAGAACCCCCCTCTAAAATTTCGAGGTCTTTTGTACTGTTTTACCTTTGAAAATTCAGCCTCTTAAATGAAGTCTTCCCTTTTGAAGTTTTGTGAAAAAAATTGTTGTTTCTAATGCCACTTGGGGGATACCCAAGCTCCTTTCGCTAAGGTGTACCTATAGCAGGGGCGTCATTTATGGGGGGCCGGGGGTCCAACCGCTCCCCCCCCAAGGTTTCCACTGTAATATGGAAAATCCCAGCCCCCCTCTAAAATTTCCACTTCTCTTATTTAGTGTTTTCCCCCTTGAAAACTATTCCTCTTACAAGAAGCTTTTCTCTTTAGAAGCTCCCCAAAGAGTTTGAAAAAGAGGTAAAACACTAGTTTAAAGGGGAATTAAAATTCCTGGGGGAGGACCCCTAGCCCCCTTACAACTCTTTTCCCTAGAAAATTATGTGGTTTACAAGAAACTGTTCTCTTTGGATGCAGCCCAAAGGATCTTAAAACGAGCTATAAAACACTACTTTAAGAGCCAAATTTTCAAAATTTTCCTGGGGGGAACCCCCAGACCCCCCATTTTTCCTTTGAAGTTCACGTTGTCAAAATTTTGACATGATATTACCTTACAAATGAAGTTGAGGCAACCCCCGCCAAAAAAACCTTGTTACAGCAAGGTCCAGACCCATTTTAAAAAAATTCCTTGCCCCCCCCCAACGAGAAAACTGAAATGACGCTCCTGACCTATAGGACTTAAGGCAAAGGGCTCCTGAGAAAGTGAGACCCATAAATGATTGTAGTATACCTATATTATGAGAAATCTTTTTTATGAAGGGAGTAATATGTCTACTTTTTGGTATCCAAAAGAACATAGTGGGAACGTTAACGGAATTGAATCAACTAGTTTATGTAATTTATTTGAATTACTTCATGATTGTTAAGAAATTAACAGGTAAGTACTGTTACAATTTTCTCTAATGACAACGATGTGTAAGTATGTTTTATAAGGAAGGATTCAATGCGGTATTCTGACGTTTTGAGATTAAATTTTATTAAAATAGTAGATAAAAACCATGAAGAGAATGACGTTTACATCAAGTATTTTCGTAGCCTAGTTTCTGAGATATAAATTTTTGAAAATTCGTTTTTTGGGCGCGAAACCACATTTGAATCACAAATCGTGCGCTGTGACGTCACATCGAATAGATGCCCGTTTTCTTATAAATAAAAAATTCCTCTTGGCAAAAATAAAATTGAATTTTAAATTGGCTTAAAACACATTTTTGAAAATCATAAATTTGGGAGTTTTAAACCATAATGTAACAAAAAGGTATAAAATCAAGCAAATCCCTCACTCATGCAAATACCTTATTATGAAATTTCCATGAAAACTATTTACTTATAAAAATGGATGAACAAAGATCCAGAATTAGTATTTAACTCTAACAAGCTACTCTTACTATTACCAAAATCACAACTCTCCTTCACACCTTTATAGGTAAAAATATTGATTTTTAAGTCATTTTATGAAGATTTTTTCCTAACTTTTAAACACTGAAATGAAGAAACATGAATTTATTGCCAGACATTTTTGTTGTTCTATTAGGTAGAATTAGTTTGACCTCTTAAAACGCTCCTCAAAACGCAAAAATGAGAAATTTTCATATTTTAAGTCTTGGATAAAAATGTAAATGTCTCTTATTAAAACCCCTTTATCAACTTAAATTAGTGATTCAATTTTAAAAATTATTATAAAAATTTCATATTTTACTTCGTTGCTGTATTTGCTTAAAAAAAGTACTTGAAAATATATTTTGACTCCTGAATTTCTCAAAAAGTTCCAACTGAATACAAAATCCCTTTGAATATTTAGTACTTACGTAATAAGCCGTCGACCATTTTTCCGATACCAAAAAGTAATTAAAATGTAAAAAATAACTTTTTGACTGGGGTATCGGAAAAATAGTTACGACGACGGCTTATACGTAAGTGCCAAATGGTTTTTTTTTTTAAATATTTCCTTTGTTCTAATCACTAGTACCATAAAATATTCTCGGGAGTCGAGCCGATCGTGGCTCAGTGGTTCAAGCCTTGGCTCTGTGGTTAAGAAGGTACCTGGTTCGATCCTAGCTAGATTCAAATTGGCCATAATAAAATAACAATAAAATCGCAGGTAGGCACAAAATAGTTCTGGCGGCTGCCACTAGATGACAGCACTGTGTAAGTGAGTGAACCTGACTCCCTTGGACCGCATGTGCGGTGAAGGGGCCCCCGGTTGAAAGGCCGGGGGACTTCTTTCTCCCCCCTTAACGTCGAGCATCCGGTCCGAGGGTCAGGTTCACACAGAGCGGGGCTTTTTACCGTTTTTGGCAACCCCTCATTTGCATGTTTCTGCGCACATGCGCGTGCGCATGGTCACGTGGGGGGGCGTGCGCATCAGGCTCCCGAGCGAGCGATCGCTCATTTCGAAGCTATAGCTCGTGAAGTTAGTCAGTTGCTGCTACAAGTCTAATCTGGAGTTTGGATAAGTAGTCTAAATACTTTTATTTTTATATTTCCTCTTTATTTATTGCTAGTTCCGTAGTTAGACGAGTGTATATTATTATGAGTAAATTATGTACAAGTAAATTATGAGTGTTGTAGCTTGATAATATTTGCTGACGTGTCGATAGTTAGTGACCCTAGTATCCTTAGATTGTTTACTTCTTAGTATGTCTGAATACTTTGCGATGTTACCAGCTCTAAACATTCAATAAATTCAATCTAACATTCAATCTAAACATTCAATAGTCAAGTTTATTCCTTAGTATGTATTTGAATCAACTTTTAAGTAAGAGTTGTTTACAGTTTTAGAACCGTGCAATTCAAACATGGTAGCCGAGTGTAATCTTTTTAAGGTTTAAGGATTTTTTCAAAAGGGAAGTTTAGCTTGAAAGCAGTGAATATACATAAGTATATTATATGGTGTGTTTTATTATAAGAGAGAGAGAGGTTTACCTAAGAGGTTTAGTCAACTTATAGCTTAAGATTACGATTGCCCGATAACTAATCAATATTTAACTGAAATTGGATCGGACTATATTTAGGATACTGCCTAATTTTATTACCTAGTATAGGTTCAATTCGTATAATGAATTCATTGACAAAAATTTTCGGATATTGGATGAGATAAACTTAAAAGCAAAAAATGAAATCAATTAAATGAAATTTTAAATTTAGATTAAATTGTTAGGAAATCTACTGTCGGTAGTTATGACGAAGTGTTCATGCAAAACTTAAGATGTTTTATTTTCAGGTGTGCAATGGGATCCAGTTCAGCACAGCTTTAGAAAGAGTCTACCAGCCGCCATGTTTACCCACAGCTCAAATGACTGACAATCATGTAGATCTAATTATTATCATTATTATTAGATTCTGAGATAATAATATTTAGTAGATCATTATTTTAGGATATCCTATGGTTGTCAGTCATCATTTGAACTGTGGGTAAACATGGCGGCTGGAGAACTCTTATCGAAGCTTTTCCCTCCAGTCCTTTGATCCTGTGGTTTCATTTCCAGGAATTCAAACAGGTTTGTATTTGCTGGACAGCCTTTGTTTGTTTAGTGTTTTCAGGTTTTCTAACAGGTCTAGAATCCAGGTTTGCTGAGCTGAGATTAAATTAGGTATGCTTGGGGGCAGAAATTGGTGTCAATGTTAGTTTAAATAAAATTGAATAATTAGCATATTCCTCTCAAATAAGTGCGAGAATTTTCCTAAATTAAGTTTTCACCTTATGTGTGTACCACCTCCAAAATTAGAGTACGTATCCCTCAAGAATAACTTGTATCACTTGGGTTTTAGGTCATGATCAGGGGTCTAGGTAATTGACTCAACCGAGTCCTTTAGTCCCCCCCAAAAAAATTCATAGCTTTAATCTTTTGATCCATGATGGATCACTAGGATTGAGACACGATCAGGGACCTCAGTGGTTGGAATTGGCTCATAGGAGTCCCTTAGTACACGTGTTTAAAACGTAAATAACTAGGGTGTGGGGCATGATCAGAAACTTCTTTAGCTTAAATTTGCTCATTGGAGTCCTTCAGTGCAAAATTCATATTTAATCTGTTGACTGAGATTTGGGGAAAATCAGAAACTGGAAGGAGTCCCCAGGGCTTGCAAGCAAAGATGAGTCTCAAACCCACTTCTTAAGAGGAGTAGGATCCCAAGTATCCCCCCTCCTAAAATAATTGTGGGTAATACTATGTAGTATAGCTGGTACCGCGTGAAACCCTTCCAAAAGAATTTAATGTGGTTCAGCAAATATGGGCCCCAATACTTTGAGGTTTGGAGACATCCTAGAAAACTGGGTCATCAGAGTCATTCAGTCTACTACCTCCCTAAAGAAAAATCATAGTTTGAAACTTATGATCCGTGGATCACTAGAATTGGGGGGAGATCAGGGAGCTGTGGAATTTAAATTCACTTATCCGAGTCTTTTCAGTTCAAGTTTAATCTGTTGATTACTAGTGTGTAGTATTGATCAGTAGCTTAAATTGGGTCATCGAAGTTAGTCCTTCAGTCTACCACCTCCGAAAAAAAAGTACGTGGAGTTAGCTTATGATCCGTGGATCTCTAGAATTGGGGGAGATCGGAGACCTCAGATGGTTTACTAGGGCATGATCAGAAACTTCAGTAGCTTAAATTGGGTCATCGAAGTCCTTCAGTGCAAATTCAAATTTAATCTGTTGACTGAGATTTGGGGAAAATCAGGAACTGCGTAAGAAGTCCCCAGGGCTTGCAAGTAAAGATGAGTCTTCCTTAAGAGGAATATGATCCTTAGTATCCCCCCTCCTAAAAAATATTGTGGGTAATACTATGTATAGCTGGCAACCTTTCCAAAAGAATTTAATGTGGTTCAGGATATGTGGGCCCTAATATTTTGAGGAAATCCTAGAAAACTGTGTCATAGTAACTTTTAAGACTTACTTGTATCACTTGGGTTGAGATAGGGATCAGGGAGCTAATTGACTCATCAAAGTCCTTCAGTCTACCACCTCCCAAAAGAAAAATCATAGTTTGAAATTTATGATCCGTGGATAACTAGAATTGAGGGAGATCAGGGAGTTGTGGAATTATAATTAACTTATCTGAGTCCTTTAGTACATGTTTAATCTGTGGATTACTATACTTGTAAATAGAATAGGCGGCTCTTCACCATGGAAACGCAATAGAAATGTAATGGGAAAGGACTAGTAGTGAGCCGACGATTCAAATTTCAAACACTATAGTTTGTGGTATTGATCATCAGAGACCTCAGTAGTTTAGATTGGATCATCGGAGTCTTCAGAACTGAATTCAAGTGCAATCCGTGGGGCATGATCAGGGACCTCAATAACTGGCTCTTCGGAGTCCTTCAGTCTACCATCTCCAAAAAAAAAATTGATAGTTAGCTCGAAACTGATTATCCGTGGATCGCTAGGATTGGGGCAAGATCAGGCACCTCAATAGTTTAAATTGGCTCATCGGAGTCCGTTAGTCTAACTTCAGTTCCGATTCGAACTTGTGATCCTCGGATCACTAGAATCGGGGGAGATCAGGGACCTTTCGATTTAAAGTTGACTTATTTGAGTCCTTCAATCCACCACCTCCAAAAAAAAATCATAGCTTAAACTTGTAATCCGTGGATCGCTAGGATTTGGGCAAGATCACCTCTCTAGATGAAATTGGCTCATCGGGGGAATCCTTCAGTGAGAAAATTAAAGTTTAATCCGTGGATCGCAAGGATTCGGGTAAAATCAGAAACTTGAGTAGGTGAAATTCCAAGAGGTGTATGTGACAATGAATCTCGAACGCACTGCGACTGAACTAGAGGAATAGGATCTGGATCTCTAGTATCCCCCATACGAAAAAAAACCGCAGATAATACTATGTATAGCTGGTATCCCTTCAAAAGAAGTTAAAGTTGTCCCCAAATACTTTGGAGTTTGAGGACCTCCAAGATCCGTAAGCAGACTTTTTTTCGATTGACTCAACGTTATTCCAAAGGTTACTCCTAACGAGTGTATTTATACGTTGAGTTTTAGATTACTTTACAGTAGAATTTAAATTACGTTTCTAATGTTAAAATTACTCAAAGTTGTATGTGGGGGTTGGGGGATTTCCTCCATAAAAATTTCGAAAATTTGCCGTAAAAAGTAGCGTTTTAGTTCCTTTTTGGTTACACCCAAAGAAAAATCGCGCTGCAGATTCCCTGGGGGTCCGCAATTTTAAGTCTCCAACAGAACTAGGTGATACTTAACTTTTTCGCATCCCTAATCGTAAGTTAATGTTCGAGGGGAACTCAAAGGCAGCGGTTTTCCCTCCCCCATAGCATCCCAGGTACAGCTTTAGAAAGAGTCCTCCAGCTGCCATGTTTACCCATACGGCTCAAATGATGACTGACAACCATAGGGATCTAATTATTATTGGATCCTAAGATAATAATATTTGTATTATTATTTAGGATGTAATAAAACTAATAATTAGATCTTTATGGTTGTCAGTCATTATTTGAGCTATGGGTAAACATGGCGGCTGGAGGACTCTTTCTAAAGCTGTACCCATCCCTTTGTTCCTAAAGTTTGTCCCGTTCTAGCGCCTCGGGAGTGACCAAACTTTTCTATGCCCCTAAACCTTGATTCTCCATGAATTTCTAGTCACTTTGCATATGGGGATATCTTACTGGTTGCTAAGTTTTTGGAAAATTTCATTAAGGGGCATCAAACGTTCAAAGTTACTTAAAGTAAAGTTCAAACAACTTACGTTAAAAGTAAGCATGTTTTTGGTCATTTTTGATCCCTCCTCCCCCTTACAGTCAGCAAATATAAGCAAATATCAACCCCCCCCCTCCGGAATGTCAAAGTGCTTGAAAATTTACTTTTAGGAGTAATCTAAGCTATTTATGCCAGAAACGAGATAAATGCAGTGTTACATCTTACGATAGCATCACCCATACCCCCTTGACAGAAAAAATAAGCAAATCCCCTTAAGGGACCGTTAAAATATTACACGCAACCACCTAAGGACTTATCGAAGGGATAGGGAAAACTTCGGTCGAGCGGGTCAAAATAAAATCATCGTCATAAGCTAAGATTTGTTTAGTGATTGCGATGTATAGAATGCTTAGGGGAATGGTTAGAGTATTTTGTACCACCCTCATTAGAAACTTATCCCTTTAGGTATTACGTAAAAATCCCGCAGAAAAAAAGTAATTAATCTTAGCTTTTACTGTTAATTTTTATTCGAAAAGATGAAACCTTAATTTTTTTTACATAGATGCAGGGAAACTGATAGTTCATTAATTTTTGTATAATTTTAATTCCGAAGGCTTAAGATTTGACTTAGTTATATAGTACCTTTAGGTGTTCCGTAAAATCCCTGGAAAAAAATAAAAAGTTTTATTTCAAAAAGATGGGAAACTTGATTTGCACAGATACAGTGAAAAAAATGATGATTCCAAAGTAGTACAAACTTCCAAATTTGCCTTATAATCGTCGTCATAAGCTAAGATTTTTTTAGTGATTACGATGATTTGAAATGTCAAGTATAGAATAGATAGAATGCTTAGGGGATTGGTTTGAGTATTTTGTACCACCCTCATTAGGGGGAAACTCATCCCTTTAGATATTCCATAAAAACCCCGCAGAAAAAAAGTAATTAATCTTAGCTTTTACTGTTAATTTTTATTCGAATAGATGATAAACTTTGATTTTAACATAGATCAGTGAAACTTGATAGTTCGCTAATTTTTGTACATTTTTAATTCCAAAAGCTTAAGATTTGACTTAGTTAATATAGTACCTTCAGCTATTCGGTAAAATCATAACTTTTTTTAGTTAGATTTTACCATTAAAAATATTTTTATTTCAAAAAGATGGGAAACTTGATTTTCACAGATACAGTGAAAATGATAATTCCAAAGTAGTTATAACTTCTAGAACTAAATACTTTTATATTTCACCCTAAGATCTATACAAACTTCCAAAATTTTGTTTGAGTAACTTAGTATATTCATTTTGTTTACTTCCAGGTATCCCGGCAGAATCTATGATTGCAGTTGGACTCTTAGAAAATTTTATTGTTTAAATAAAGAGAAATAAATTTGTAAAATAAATGTATTTTATTTCAGCACCAAGACGAGGATACAGGATAGGTAAGGTAATACAAGGGCATCCCAAAATCAGGGACGCCCACAGAACCAACTTTCTCAAAGCTAAGTGGAGGGGGACCCCGATTTCTGCTAAGTCCCAACTTGTAAACAAACAATTTGGTTGGGACATACAGTGTTGCCCTCTAACGGCGGTTTCCCTCCAGGTAAGTAGTAAGAGTAAGTAGATAGACTTAGACTTCTAGTAAGCCTTAAGCTACTTAGTCTCAGTGTTAGTCAGCTTACTAAGCTGATTAAACATAGTCTAATGGTCAGCTTAATAGTAAGCTGAACAACACCATAAGACAAACTAGAAGTTTAAGTCCAACTTCTAATTAGTATTGGGCGACTTAGTCTTATAGTATTAGGCTGAATACTAAGCTGACTATAAGACTAAGTAGCAGCATACTAATTGGAAGTCTAACTTCTACCTATGCTTGAAGCTACTTACTTCTACTACTCACTTAGCTTAAGTTAACTTAAGCTCCAGCTTAGTTAAGATAAAGGTTTCAACAAGTGGGTGGGCATAGGCGCTAGGATTTAGGGAAAATCTGAAAGGAAATAGCATATATATATACAAGGAAACTGACTTAGTATATATACAAAGCATAAAAGCTTATATACAACACAGATGGCTTGAGGATCGAGCATTCATCCTTGAAAGCGTAGTATATTCTGGACTCGAGCACTGACTAACTTGGTTCTTGAACATTCCACCTGCGCAGACCCAACATGCGCGTGGACTTAGTTTTTTTTTGCTCCGTCGAATTGACTAGTCCCCACGCGCATACACTTTGTCCTGGAATAAATCTGTCACTTTTAAAAAACAGATGCAGCCGCCATTGCCAAAAGAGAATTTAGTTACTTGATAATTACTCTGAATATTATTGGAGATAGAATTTTAAACGAAAAAAAAACTTCATCGTTAATCTACTGAAAGAAATAAAAACTGCAAATGACTGACAGACGGTACGATCACGGCTGTGATTGGTTGTGACGTTTTCATTTGTCCCTCGCCGAAGGTGGATTCGATTATTGGGATTCTATTTCTCCGCCTCTCGTGAGTTTGATGCGATTCCAGCGCCCCTATCATAAAGCATAATGCCTTTTCCATTATCGTCATGGACTCTGTTCTGGTACTCTGGGGGGCATTTTCCCGAGAGAATTTAGAAATTCACCCTCAGAAGGGAATTTTAAGTAATTTGAAAACACCCTTATCTAACTCTAAAATCAATATAACTTGGAAAATATCCAAAACCCGAGAGACATTTAATACCTTAGCGAAAAAAAGGAATCCTACAAATTGTTAAGTTATCCATCCAGTACGTCACTACGCGGAAGAAGAAAGTGAGTAAGCACAAAGCCTGTTGGGTTGATAGGAGGAATTTCGATACGCGATAAAAAGACTATACATGGGTTTAACCAAATAATCCTATTTTTAAATTGACGTTCTTCACTCGAAATTCAGATACCGCGATGGGAACTATACTTTGTTAGTGACGTTGTAGGTTCAACTTAAGTTGCTGTCTATAGTAAGTATAATAAAAAGTAGGTTTTTAAATAAATTTAAAAAAACTACAATAGGGTGGATAGGCTATTGTCATTCAGGTACCTAAAAAAGGGATTTGGTCAGCATGAATTATTTTAACTAAAAATCATTTACAAATTTTTGAAGAAAAAAAGAATCAGAACTGAGTTAAGAGAAATGGGCGGAGCTCTGAAACCTCTCGTGATTTTTCCCAAATTCTTCAATGTCTTTGCGTTCCACTGTTTTAGTGTAGGCCATATCCTAGGCTATAAGACTCAGTTATTTTAAACCCCTCTGGTAAAAAAAAGTATAGGAATTCTCCTCTTGACCCAAAAAATTTTTTGTAGTTGAAAAAACAATGCAGAAAATGTGCTGTGGGTAAACTTACCAATGCATCTTCTCTCGAACTGGAGTTTTCCCACAAAGAGATGAACACTGAGGAGCATCGAACTAACCTTCCAGCACACACTCGTATTTGGAATACACTTAAGTCTGTGTAATTAGAATAGGCGGTTGAAAAGTCACGTGATTTCCCCAGTCTCCACACCCTTCCCCTGTGCGTTGTCATGGTTTCCACCAGTCTTATTTTTTTCCCACATCACGCCAAGCCCACAACCGCCCTAGTGAATCTAGCTCGTGTCGCAGCAGCCAATGAAATAATCGTAACACTTTTTTTCGTTTTAAAAGAAAAACTAGTCATGGTAGAAGTACAAAATTTTAAACAAATATACAATTATTTTTTTCAAAACGATTGTCGTTTCGTTTTTAAAAAAAATTCGAATTAGTTTTATAACTATTATGATTCAAAGTTTCAATTTAATTTCCCGCCCTGCCTTAACTGATGTGCAAAAATAAAGCAAAATCGCTTACGTTTTCTCCTTCGTTACCTAGGCGACGAACTTCAACTGATGACATCCAACCGCCTATTTTAACTACACAGACTATAGATTAGATCAGCGTTTCCCAACCAGGGTTCCGTGAAGCATTCTCAAGGGTGACCTACAGGGTTCCCACTCAATTTTAGAAATAAAATGCCTTTTCCAGGTTCATTTTGAAGTTTTGCCAGTCAAAAAACTAGCAATCTAGGGAATTTTATGGATATTTCTTGCTTTTTCAAACATATATTCTCAACATTATTCCCTTTCCAGATCCAAAAATAAAATGCAGAAATTGATAATTTTTCCAATTGTTTTTGTATGATTTTCCAGGTTATAGGTAAAAATAAGCAATTTTCCCTATATAACTATTCCCTGATTTTGTTTTCGGTCAAATTAAAATTCCCTGACTTTTCCAGGTATTTCCTGACCCAAGGGAACCCTGTTAACCAATATGATCCTTTTAACCCCACAAAAAGCACCATAATACTTTTTGGTTTTACTACTTGTGATAGTTATTTCCTGCTATTAAAATCTAAGATATCGTTATGGGTTCCTTATGACAAGTAGGGTTCGATGACTGTGAAAAGGTTGGGAAACGCTGGATTAGATCATCTATAGCCCAGCTGTTATTAAACTGTGGTCCCCAGCTCCTTCCTAAGGGGGGTCTTCGAGTTATACCTTGAGGAACAAAATTCCCTGACTTTTCCAGGTATTTCCTGACCCAAGGGAACCCTGTTAACCAATATGATCCTTTTAACCCCACAAAAAGCACCATAATACTTTTTGGTTTTACTACTTGTGATAGTTATTTCCTGCTATTAAAATCTAAGATATCGTTATGGGTTCCTTATGACAAGTAGGGTTCGATGACTGTGAAAAGGTTGGGAAACGCTGGATTAGATCATCTATAGCCCAGCTGTTATTAAACTGTGGTCCCCAGCTCCTTCCTAAGGGGGGTCTTCGAGTTATACCTTGAGGAACAAAATTCCCTGACTTTTCCAGGTATTTCCTGACCCAAGGGAACCCTGTTAACCAATATGATCCTTTTAACCCCACAAAAAGCACCATAATACTTTTTGGTTTTACTACTTGTGATAGTTATTTCCTGCTATTAAAATCTAAGATATCGTTATGGGTTCCTTATGACAAGTAGGGTTCGATGACTGTGAAAAGGTTGGGAAACGCTGGATTAGATCATCTATAGCCCAGCTGTTATTAAACTGTGGTCCCCAGCTCCTTCCTAAGGGGGGTCTTCGAGTTATACCTTGAGGAACAAAATTCCCTGACTTTTCCAGGTATTTCCTGACCCAAGGGAACCCT
This sequence comes from Tetragnatha versicolor, assembly GCA_024610705.1. Taxonomy (NCBI): domain Eukaryota; kingdom Metazoa; phylum Arthropoda; class Arachnida; order Araneae; family Tetragnathidae; genus Tetragnatha; species Tetragnatha versicolor. Next base: position 803,861 of record JANDEH010000046.1, read on the forward strand.
GTTAACCAATATGATCCTTTTAACCCCACAAAAAGCACCATAATACTTTTTGGTTTTACTACTTGTGATAGTTATTTCCTGCTATTAAAATCTAAGATATCGTTATGGGTTCCTTATGACAAGTAGGGTTCGATGACTGTGAAAAGGTTGGGAAACGCTGGATTAGATCATCTATAGCCCAGCTGTTATTAAACTGTGGTCCCCAGCTCCTTCCTAAGGGGGGTCTTCGAGTTATACCTTGAGGAACAAAATTCCCTGACTTTTCCAGGTATTTCCTGACCCAAGGGAACCCTGTTAACCAATATGATCCTTTTAACCCCACAAAAAGCACCATAATACTTTTTGGTTTTACTACTTGTGATAGTTATTTCCTGCTATTAAAATCTAAGATATCGTTATGGGTTCCTTATGACAAGTAGGGTTCGATGACTGTGAAAAGGTTGGGAAACGCTGGATTAGATCATCTATAGCCCAGCTGTTATTAAACTGTGGTCCCCAGCTCCTTCCTAAGGGGGGTCTTCGAGTTATACCTTGAGGAACAAAATTCCCTGACTTTTCCAGGTATTTCCTGACCCAAGGGAACCCTGTTAACCAATATGATCCTTTTAACCCCACAAAAAGCACCATAATACTTTTTGGTTTTACTACTTGTGATAGTTATTTCCTGCTATTAAAATCTAAGATATCGTTATGGGTTCCTTATGACAAGTAGGGTTCGATGACTGTGAAAAGGTTGGGAAACGCTGGATTAGATCATCTATAGCCCAGCTGTTATTAAACTGTGGTCCCCAGCTCCTTCCTAAGGGGGGTCTTCGAGTTATACCTTGAGGAACAAAATTCCCTGACTTTTCCAGGTATTTCCTGACCCAAGGGAACCCTGTTAACCAATATGATCCTTTTAACCCCACAAAAAGCACCATAATACTTTTTGGTTTTACTACTTGTGATAGTTATTTCCTGCTATTAAAATCTAAGATATCGTTATGGGTTCCTTATGACAAGTAGGGTTCGATGACTGTGAAAAGGTTGGGAAACGCTGGATTAGATCATCTATAGCCCAGCTGTTATTAAACTGTGGTCCCCAGCTCCTTCCTAAGGGGGGTCTTCGAGTTATACCTTGAGGAACAAAATTCCCTGACTTTTCCAGGTATTTCCTGACCCAAGGGAACCCTGTTAACCAATATGATCCTTTTAACCCCACAAAAAGCACCATAATACTTTTTGGTTTTACTACTTGTGATAGTTATTTCCTGCTATTAAAATCTAAGATATCGTTATGGGTTCCTTATGACAAGTAGGGTTCGATGACTGTGAAAAGGTTGGGAAACGCTGGATTAGATCATCTATAGCCCAGCTGTTATTAAACTGTGGTCCCCAGCTCCTTCCTAAGGGGGGTCTTCGAGTTATACCTTGAGGAACAAAATTCCCTGACTTTTCCAGGTATTTCCTGACCCAAGGGAACCCTGTTAACCAATATGATCCTTTTAACCCCACAAAAAGCACCATAATACTTTTTGGTTTTACTACTTGTGATAGTTATTTCCTGCTATTAAAATCTAAGATATCGTTATGGGTTCCTTATGACAAGTAGGGTTCGATGACTGTGAAAAGGTTGGGAAACGCTGGATTAGATCATCTATAGCCCAGCTGTTATTAAACTGTGGTCCCCAGCTCCTTCCTAAGGGGGGTCTTCGAGTTATACCTTGAGGAACAAAATTCCCTGACTTTTCCAGGTATTTCCTGACCCAAGGGAACCCTGTTAACCAATATGATCCTTTTAACCCCACAAAAAGCACCATAATACTTTTTGGTTTTACTACTTGTGATAGTTATTTCCTGCTATTAAAATCTAAGATATCGTTATGGGTTCCTTATGACAAGTAGGGTTCGATGACTGTGAAAAGGTTGGGAAACGCTGGATTAGATCATCTATAGCCCAGCTGTTATTAAACTGTGGTCCCCAGCTCCTTCCTAAGGGGGGTCTTCGAGTTATACCTTGAGGAACAAAATTCCCTGACTTTTCCAGGTATTTCCTGACCCAAGGGAACCCTGTTAACCAATATGATCCTTTTAACCCCACAAAAAGCACCATAATACTTTTTGGTTTTACTACTTGTGATAGTTATTTCCTGCTATTAAAATCTAAGATATCGTTATGGGTTCCTTATGACAAGTAGGGTTCGATGAAAAGGTTGGGAAACGCTGGATTAGATCATCTATAGCCCAGCTGTTATTAAACTGTGGTCCCCAGCTCCTTCCTAAGGGGGGTCTTCGAGTTATACCTTGGGGAACAAAATTCCCTGACTTTTCCAGGTATTTCCTGACCCAAGGGAACCCTGTTAACCAATATGATCCTTTTAACCCCACAAAAAGCCCCATAATACTTTTTGGTTTTACTACTTGTGATAGTTATATTTCCTGCTATTAAAATCTAAGATATCGTTATGGGTTCCGTGAAACTTATGACAAGTAGGGTTCGATGACTGTGAAAAGGTTGGGAAACGCTGGATTATATCATCTATAGCCCAGCTGTTATTAAACTGTGGTCCCCAGCTCCTTCCTAAGGGGGGTCTTCGATATGCTAAGGGGAGTCTTCGAGTCCTTGGGGAACAAAATTCCCGGAAGAGTTTAAAAAACACTAGTTTGAAGGGGCAACTTTCAAAAATTTTTGTAGGGGAGGACCCCCGGCCCACCTCGAAAACAATTTACAATTTTTTCCCATTAAAATTCTGTGGTTTACGAGGAGCTGTTCTCTTCAAGCACAAATCAACAAATGTCTCAAAATCGAGATCAAAATGACCAATTAGGTAGCTAGAAAGTGTGGCGTGATCTTACGTCGAACGGTGACATCACGGACAGGAAAGGTTATAATTTAGAATAAGAGATTCCTATTCTTGCTGTTATACAGAGCGCGCATGCTGGAAGGCAAAATTCTGACTGGATCAAAACCAAAAAAATGTTCCGAGAATCCCATAAAGAGGTAGAAGTTTTTTAAAACTGGAAATACTAACCATTACAGTGGACATTTTGTGGGTGAACAGTTGGGGGTCAGAAGGTTACTTTAAAAAGGTATGTTGAACCGCACTTATTTCAGAGGACCTATTCTCAACAATGCAGAAAACTTGCCTAAATTTTATTTGACCTATATATCTTGTTTTTTTTTGCCTTAAGTTTTGACTTTTCACCAAAAAAATTGCTATTGTTCAGTATTTCTTCCGGTTCTGAGACCGTCTGATGCGCATATTTTATTCAAGAGGTGTAGTAGGGATTATTCCGTGAACCCCATACACATTCCTCCCTACGCGAAACGGGATTTTCGCGCTGCTGGTAATGTTGGCTTTCCCTCCAAACGCCAGCCCTGCGCCTGCCTCCGTTGCCAGTTTTATACATCAGAACCTAACGTAAACCAATTATTTTCATAAAAGTGACCCAGAAACCTCCCTTGATATGCATCTTTCCATCGGGTTCCATGAATTTATTATTTTAAAAAAATTTCATTTACTTCAATTCCTACTTTACAAGCAAGTACTTTAATGCAATCTACTTTTTACAAACTGAAACTGCCAGGGGATGTCGGTAGGGATGCATTGCATCTAATAACTAGGGTTGTTATACAATCGGAAAACTCCCGGAAAATATTAAAAGGATAATATATACTTTTTTGGAACTACACATTAAAGAATCGTAAAAGTTTCAAAATTAAGATTTTCTTTTAAAGAAATTATCTTCATATGTCATTCTATCCAATAAATTTTTACCTTCCTGAGGGGCCAACCCCCTGGACAGCTCACAATGTCCACTGAAACGGTATTTCTTTCCATCGAAATAAAAACAGTCGCTGGCCTAAGAATCTTAAAAGTGATTTACCTCTATTATCGTCCGGAACTCCCTCAGTGTTCAACTCTCTATCGGAAGTTGCTCTGAAAAATGCTACAAAAAAACTAAGAGAAATAAGTACAAAGAAAAATTAATTCGACAATTTAATTGAAAAGTTCATCAGAAATAACACGCTCGAATATAGAATAATGGAAGCAGGGCTTTTATTAGTTTGAGTTGAGCTCCGCTAGAAGTTGAATCCCAAGAATTTTTTTCAAGCATCAGTGAAGCAGCTCAGTCACGGATCCTGCGAAATAAACAAAGACAAAACCTCGTCATGAAGCAGGGTTCGATAATCAGGTTTACATGGCAGCCAAAAAGTCAGAACACTTTTGAAAATTCCATAAAAAAACTATATAAAATTATTAGGGCTCGACCGATGCATCGGCGCCGATTGTTTGAAAAAATAGCCATCGGCATCGGCAGCCGATGTAAAATTTTGAAAAAATCGGCCCATCAACCTAAAAATAACATTTAGATGCCGATGTTTTTTGCAGACAAACCGCAACACATCAAAAAAATAATGATAAGACGAAAATAAGCTAGATTTTCCTCCATCAATTCCACATTTAGTTCTAAGTTGAAATTTCTCCTCAGGGATATTAGGATCGGACTGGCCATACGGGCATTTGGGCAAATGCTTTTATTATATTATTATTTAGGTCATTCTCAAGTGAAAGACGTTGAAAACTAAATGTTGCGATGTTTACTGATTTTACTCCTCTTTTTTTTTCGTTAGATTCACTCGACTAAATCGGTTCAATGCAATTTTTACCATCGGCATACGGCCTCGTAAAGACCCATCGGCCTTCCGATGGAAATTTTTGAACAATCGGCCAAAAAAGTGCCATCGTCGAGCCCTAAAAAATATACTAAAAGTTATATTGTATAACAGTGTGATCCAACCTTAAGCTTCCCGATTGCCAATTAAGCTTTTTATAAGGAGGCCAAGTGCCAGAGACAGTAAGTAAGAGACATACTTTTTACTTATTATTCAAGGGGATTCGTTTTGTGAAACACAATTCATTTACTATTTTACTTAATATTCAAATTTAAGATATTAAAATTTCAAACATTTTATTTTTCAAAAACTGGAGATTTACAACGTTTTAAAAATTAAAGAGCAGGACGTGTTTTAAGTTTAACTAACAGGTAAAAGTGTCATTTCAAAATTAGTTTATATCCAAAGATAAATTTTTTTTCTCAAGGGGTTTTAGGAATTTTCAACGATTAAAATTTAGCTCGAAATACATTGACTTAACTGTAGCCATGTAGTGAATTTTCTGAAAAATAACACTTGTAGATTAAATGTTAATTAAAATTCATAACTTCTAATTTGATAACTGCTTTGTATAATGATCTTTTAATAACCCTTACGAATTTGCAGTCAAATCAAAAACAGTTCAAAGGGTAAAATTTTTGAAAAATTCGACGCACAAAAACTGATTTTTACACATTTCTGAAATAAAAACTGAAAAGCGAATTGCCAACTATATTAAGTATATTACATTTTGTGGGGCCGATTAAATAATTAAAATTAGACAGCAATGTGTTTAAACTATTCTATAGTTGAAACAATATTTTCCGTTTTGATAGGAATTTAAATTTTACAAAACACTTTAGATTGCTTTCAGTTCTGATAGTTAAGGGCTTTGTTCGTATAATTTTGACAACCCTTCGAGAGGCTGGAAAGATGCATTCTCACAAATTAACAAAATGCGTCAGGGGGGGGAAATAGAGCTTAATTTATAAGAAAACTAGTTTATGTGCCGCTTAGGACGGCGCCTATATCTTGGATCACAAAGAAAAATCCTAACAGGTGAGGGTCAGAACCGCTATTTTAAACCCTTTATTTACCGACGGTACTTACAAGTACCGCCAACTTTAAAATCACGTAGAATAACCATCCTTGCGAATATATTGACGATAATTTGCAGGAACTAGGGTGGTTTTTTTAAACGAAAGTTCGAATTTTTTTCGGGGCACCCCCTCAAAAGGTGCCATTTGATATAAAACTAATATTCTGAGAGTTACAGCTCAAAAAAATAATATTTAGACCCCGCCCCCGAGCGTCAAAGTTTCAAAAAAACTCTAAATTTTGCACGTTTTTAGCTATGAAATCCAAACTAATGGTTGTAAAAATACAAAGTGGGTCTCATTTTGTAGATAATTTATTTAGCTTCAACTTTTATAATTAAAACTTATTTGTGAAGCTTACAGATCATAAGATACGAGGGGTTTCATTAACTCCCCACGCAATATCTATTTTTTAAGAAGTGCCAGGAAATTTCTTTAAATTTATCAGCTGCCGTAAAATGGTTCAATAACATACAAATAATAGTTTTAGACAGCATAGGTACAAAATTTAATATATTAAAGAGCAAAAAATTTTTTTTTTCGTACATACCTGTTATGTTTTTCACAATCGTAAAACAATTCAAATAAAATATATAAAATATTTTTCAACTACTTATTAAATTAATAAAATGTGTAAAAGTTGATAAACAAGCAAAAACAATACATATTAATATTATTTTTAGTTTTCTAAAAAATAGAAATTTTATTTTCATCGCTTTGACAGTATTTTTCATAAGATCTCCCTGTTTTAGAAGTAGTTTTGAGAGTAATAGACACTTAGTTTTACATAGTAGTTTTGAGAATAATTCGACACGACCCTTATCTGAAGTTTTTAAATTTAAATTGAACTGATGTAAATAAAATAAGACAAAGTTCGAGTTGATGAGAAAGAAGTCAATTTAAAACTAGTTATCATTAAAAACATTGGAAGTTTCATTTCCATGCATTAGGAAAAATTCAATATATCTTCTAAGAATGGAATCTTGCAAGTGCTTGGTATTTATAAGGCTTGATACATCAAACATCCCTATAGGTACCATTGTATCATGCTAGATGTAATGCAAAACTCCAATATTGAGTGAAAAATTTTCCTTTTTAAATACAATTGTATCTAGCGCTTGAAAAAGGTAGCTGTAATCAGAAGTATCTGTGGTATTCTACTGATATATCAAGGGGGTTGGTAGGGGACCCGCCACCCCCCTTCCCCCTAAAAAATCAGACTAGGTGTCCAAAACAATCCTGCTACATGCTAGATGTAGTACAAAAGCCCTCTGTTGTATGAAAATTTCAGTCAGTATTTCAAATAGCTTTATCAGACCTTTAAAAGTAGAATAGAAATATTAAATCTTTTGAAAAAGTTCATTGTAAATGAAAATAAAGTGATGAAACTGTCGATTTCGTTGCTGAAAAGATAATTAGACACTTAAATTAACTCTCACTATTATTATTCTACTTTCACATAGTCTTCAGCTAGTTTTATAGTTCCTCCTCATAACACAAAAGCATGTTACCTTTAATTTATTTTTAAAGCTTTCCGAGAATTCAAAAGTCTCGGGGTTTCAGTACCAAAAACTATTGAAAAAATAATAATGCTATTTTTGATATTTCTGCATTTTTTTCGTAACTAACTACAGTTTTTACAAATTTAAGTTCTTGATATGCAACTAATGTTGCATCTAGCTCAGAAAACCAAACTGTAATGAAGGTGTGTAGTAGAATACCACAGATACTTCTGATTACAGCTACCTTTTTTAAGGGCTAGATACAATTGTATTTAAAAAGGAGAATTTTCACGCAATATTGGACTTTTGCATTACATCTAGCATGATACAATGGTACCTAGGGGGATGGTTTGATATATCAAGCCTTATAAATACCAAGCACTTGCAAGATTCCTTTCTTTGAAGATATATTGAATTTTTCCTAATGCATGGAAATGAAACTTCCAATGTTTTTAATGATAACTAGTTTTAAATTGACTTCTTTCTCATCAACTCGAACTTTGTCTTATTTTTTTTACATCAGTTCAATTTAAATTTAAAAACTTCAGATAAGGGTCGTGTCGAATTATTCTCAAAACTACTATGTAAAACTAAGTGTCTATTACTCTCAAAACTACTTCTAAAACAGGGAGATCTTATGAAAAATACTGTCAAAGCGATGAAAATAAAATTTCTATTTTTTAGAAAAACTAAAAATAATATTAATATGTATTGTTTTTGCTTGTTTATCAACTTTTACACATTTTATTAATTTAATAAGTAGTTGAAAAATATTTTATATATTTTATTTGAATTGTTTTACGATTGTGAAAAAAATAACAGGTATGTACGAAAAAAAAATTTTTTTGCTCTTTAATATATTAAATTTTGTACCTATGTTGTCTAAAACTATTATTTGTATGTTATTGAACCATTTTACGGTAGCTGATAAATTTAAAGAAATTTCCTGGCACTTCTTAAAAAATAGATATTGTGTGGGGAGTTAATGAAACCCCTCGTATCTTATGATCTGTAAGCTTCACAAATAAGTTTTAATTATAAAAGTTGAAGCTAAATACATTATCTACAAAATGAGACCCACTTTGTATTTTTACAACCATTAGTTTGGATTTTATAGCTAAAAACGTGCAAAATTTAGAGTTTTTTTGAAACTTTGACGCTCGGGGGCGGGGTCTAAATATTATTTTTTTGAGCTGTAACTCTCAGAATATTAGTTTTATATCAAATGGCACCTTTTGAGGGGGTGCCCCGAAAAAAATTCGAACTTTCGTTTAAAAAAAACCACCCTAAGGAACACTCTTTCAGTTATCCTCTTCCAGGATAAAAAGCAGCGAAGGTTCTATGATGAGTATTTTAGCGGGAAATGCGAATATATTTAACTGAAGTTGTAAGTTTAGCTGCCATTTCGATCGGATTCACATGATTGTCATTTTTGTTCCCGCAATACAGTAGTTAAAGTCAAAAGTTAAGTGTATTATTTTTTAAGACTTATTACTGCGATAAAAAAGCTATGTTTTTCTTCTATTGTGAGAATATTTTAGCACTCCGTGTACTGACAGTACCCAAAAGTATCAATTTAAGTAATTGGCGGATTCAATTTTCCAAAGATGATTATTTTATTTATGTATATCCCTTAATTTTCAATTTAGTGACTCAAAAAAAGTATTTGCACGAAAAAAATTGCAGCGAATCATAATGCGGTAAATAAAGGGTTAAAAGCCATCGTATGATAGTGGGCAGCACAGAAAGGATTAACCATTGCTCATGCGTCAAAGGCAGAAGTGACTTCATGCGCCAAACCCCCTTTTTTCACGAACCCTTCTGCGCATTGTAGTTTTTAATTTTTTTAAAAATTAAGTAATAATCAGATTTCGAAAAAAATTATAAAAAAAAGCTCTATCGAAATAAATTTGATAAATCGTTTTATTCCTTAAGAAATACTATCAGCGTCACCTGTGGACCGACTATTGTTTTGCTGTGCAATAAGCTAATGCGCATGCTGAGGACTTCATTTTTGCTTTTTTTGAAAAATACAATGAAATAATAACTGGGGATAGAACTCAACTCTCTGCATACTAAACCTCTGCATACTCTGCATGCTAAACCCTACCACTGCTCCCTTCACAGTAACATTAAAACTTATGATATCTTTTTGTGTGAAGCACTTAGCAGGACTTCTTACAACGCTGGACTGGAGGTGAGGTATCCGCGCCACAAACCAATCGCTCGCACAACCCCTTTTTACTGCAAATTCATTCGTCACACTCAAGGACAGGTACTAACATCCATGCCATCAAACGGGGATTCGAATCCCAGATGTACGATTTTTAAGTCAGATACTCTTACCACTAGGCCAGTACGATCCGTATTTAATAGAGCATTTTCAATCACATGACTCGGACCTAGCAACGGCCTTAGCAACAGATTGCTTGACCTACAGCAGTTAAAAGAAAACAACTTGTCATGGATTGCTTCTATTGAAGCATTTGCAATCACATGACAGCAACAGATACACCTAGCAACGGACTTAGCAACAGACTGTTTTACCTACAGCAAGGAAGCAAATTCCGTTAAATTTACGGTTTTATACAGGCAGGTTGGGTTGGTTGTGCAAAACCGTAAAATTTACAAAGTAAATCCATAACCACAACGGTATTTTACCATTTTCATCCGCTTTTTGTACAAAAAAACCAGTGTAGTGATACGGATTTATTTGTAATTTTTACGGTTTTGCACAACCAACTCAGCTGCCAGTTTAAAACCGTAAATTTAACGGAATATTTTTAACAGTGCAGCAAGGAAGAAAATAAATGGTCGTGAAAACACCTGAAAACACTCTATTAGGCCATTAATAAGTAGGAATAGTGAATTTGATCTTAGTTTGATCCGATTGACCTTGATCATCAATTTCGAATCATGTTTATAAGTGGACCGATGCTCATGAATTAGTAATAGTAAATTATTTTTTAACACTAATTTAACAAATTTAAATTTCATTTTCGTTAAATATTTGATCAAGAGATCATCCCTACTTGATAGCCAGAAAGGTAAAAAAACAATCCACTGTTTCTTGAATCACCCTGTGCTGCAATGAGGAAGTTGCATGATTTTTTATATTTTTTTAATCGATTCTTCTTGCAAAAATAAGCAACTACCCAAAATTTGAGGCCGATCGAGACATTTTTTGATTTCCAAAGAAATTAACAAAAATACACTTTTTAAAAGCGCGCGAAAACGCCAAGAGTTTGGGATCATCGTATGTTGACGTCATTATACGATAAACATTGTTGTAAAGCAATGGAGTTGATGGTATGATTGTTGACATCTTTAAACAATAAGCGTTTTCAGTCACGTGTTTTTTCTCGACTTTTCAATTAAAATATTTAATTACCTGTACATAGAAAAATTGACTAGATATTTCATTTTACCATACAAAAAACCATACGGAACACTTGTTTGTTTTTGAAAATCTGACCATGCAACTTCCTTATTCAATTCAAGAAAAAATTTAATTTTATATCACGATAGGAAGGGTTTGAGATGTCCTAATTTAATCTTCGGGCAAAAATTGTTTCTGCATTTTCGTGAATTTACTTTTAATACAGTCGATTCCGCTTAATATGATCAAATTTTGTCCAAAATAAGAATGATAACAATAAAACCGATTGATAATTAATAATAGCTGATTTGAAATTTTCAAACAGTGTAACTATACTGGAATGCAACTTAAGTTGAGCCGCCTGACGTCATGGCCACGCGAAAGCAAATCTGAGTAAACAGAAAGCCTGCTGGGTTGCTAAGAGAGACTTACGGGTTACGTCCCAATTTGAAAATTTTCAACCAAATTTCCCCTTCAGATGGGAAAAATTCCAAAAGTTTTCTGGGGCAGGACCACTAAATCCCTCTCATAACTTGGTCTTTTATTTACTGTATTGTGTGTGTATTGTACTGTTTCCTTGAAAATTCTGCCGCTTACAATGAACGAGTCTCTTTGGGTGCAATCTAAATGGTCTCAAAATTAACTAAAACATTATTTTAAAGGGTAATATATCCGGGGGAGGAACCCCCCTAGGCCCCCCCCAATATAAGTAATTTAAAACTTAACGTATAAAAGTACCCATAAGGATGTACCTCAAAAATTTTTGAGTCAACCCTCCCCCCGAAACTATGACTACGGGGGGAATGGAAAATTTATAAAGTCTTTGGTGGAGCGTGAACATCCGCACAAATTAAACAAATGAAAATTGGGAACACCGAATTCAACCGTCGATGCTTTCAAATTGATGCAAAAGATAGCAATTGATTCAAACTGGCCTTCAAAAGAAGAAAAATAATCAAACAGGCAGATGTTTTAATCCTATAGAAGCGCTGTTTTCGAACAAGTTATAGTATCAGCTCAGATTCCCTCCTCTTCTCCTATACAGAAAACATCTGCTGCTCTTTTTACGAAAATACAGCAACCATTCCCCGCATGTGAGAACGATTACTTCACCTCAAAAAAGGAGACAAGCTGACTGTTTGGTACTTTATGAAAAAAACTTAAATGAAAAATAAAATAACAATATACCTTTTTTTAGTAGCAAATCGCGGGAAGATAGCTGTCGTTAATCGGGAGTGGAAAATATCTTCGAAGGATGTTCAGGGAAAATTCTGGCATCAGCTGTGGGGGAAATTTTGGCACAATTTAGAAAGAAAAACTCAACAAACCCAATTTAGTCATAAGTTGACTAACAAACATTTTGCCATACACTCAAACCTGTTTTTGTGCAAACCTTTTATGTGCGACTTTTTTTGTGTGGTGTATGAAAATTTCAAATTAGAAAAAAAATCTCGTACATCTGGCTACCGAGACATACATGGGTCTCATGAAACAACAGTCGTCGCCAACTACATGGTAACTGAAAAAAAAGTCTACGGTATAGGTATAGAAACGGTTTCTCAATTCAGCTGTTGGATGGGGAATGCGTTACGGTCCGAACATAAAGAGTTTTTCAATTCAGCTATGCTGAGGGATTTTCGCTACGGTCCTACGTGAAACTTTTTTTTATGCGGTCCTTATTCACCGCATAAAAAAAGGATTTTTTAAATGCGAAAACTATTTTTTATAGCTACTCGTGAAGTTTGGTGCGAATTTTTTTTATGCGATTTTTTGTGCGGTCCCTATTCCTCGCACAAAAACCGGTTTGACTGTACTAGACAGCAACTTAAGTTGAACCTACTACGTCACTAACAAACAAAGAGTTCCCATCGCGGTGTCTGAATTTCGAGTGAAATGATTAACGTCAATTTTAAAATATGATTATTTCGTTAAACCCATGTATAAATAGTGTCTTTTTATCATGATTCGCGTATCGAAATGCCTCCTATCAACCCAACAGGATTTGTGTTTACTCACTTTCTCCTTCCGCTTAGTTACGTACTGGGTTCAGGAAACGTTGCTGTAAAGTATAGTGACTGCCTCATACCCAGTGGGGGATTCAGGATTCGGTTTTATTGGAGGGCAAGAATTTTTAAAATCCAATTGAATCTTCAAAACGTACATAATCATGTTAAAAAGATTAATCGTGTTCTAATTACTTAAGGGGGGTCTTAAAAGGGTTTTAACTCGTTATGTTAGTTCTCGATCCTTTTTTTGGGGGGGCTAAAGCCCTCAAGCCTCCTCTGGATCCCCTATTGGCCATACTTTCCAACTTCTTTGGAAATTGGATATTTAAACCCTTTAAAGTTGAAGAAATTATCAGAGTTGTAAACGGATCTACGCTGAAAGGAAAAAATAATTTTCTTAGCGAAAACCTGAAAGTTGGCTTTTCCTACTTTTCGATTGACATGCAGGAGAGACAACCCCGTGATAGGATGATTTTCATTTAAAATCATGCTCTTAAAAGGAAAGTTTGACAGGTAGCTCAACTCATCAGTTTAATATTTCAAGGCAAGAGCCACTTTTGAGCTATAAGATTAAGGTAACTTAAGCTCTTAACGAAAAACTTATCCTAATTAACTAATCCTGATTAGCAAACTAAGCTGGAAGATTGCATACTGTGAGAGGATACCAAATTCGCTTCAGTTTGATATCCTATACGCTCCAAACATTGGAAACCTGGCGATTTATCTGGAACATAGCGATATGTATATTCGTAAGTAAGGATGGTTATTCTACGTAATTTTAAAGTTGGTGGGACTTGTAAGCACCGTTAGTAGATAAAGAGCAATCCTATCAAACTTCTAAGTTTACTGAAAACTTTAAATTGAGCGTTAGAAACTATGGAGAATCAGTAGTATTTGAAGACTAGTAAATAAATAGTTTTGTGAAACCGTTTCTAAAAAATTGAGAGTCGGAAAATGTGTTCTTATAGTGTCGTTTGGATCCAAATTTATAAAGAACACTTTCCCAACACATTTTACAACCCTATTCGGTACTTACGTATTATCCCGTCGACCTTTGAGCAGCCGTTAATTTCAGCGGTACAGCTATAGAACAGTCAATGATGGGATTTTAAACGTTTCGGGATTCAGCGGCACGGCATAATAAGTAAAATCCCACTATTCTTAACACAATTTACAACACTGTTCTTAGAACACATTTCTAACACTTCTCAATAAAATATTCAGAACACTGACAACCCAATTAGGTGTTTGAGTGTTGAACTCCAATCATCAGAACTCCGACATCTCCTAATTGCTTTCAGAATTCAAACTTAAACTTTGTGTCAGCGCTTCTATATAAATCGTCGCTGTGAAATCAAACCGGCATATCGAACCCTTGCTACTAAAGTGCTACAACTCAAAAATTGTAATTTTTGAGTTATGACCGCCATTAGGCGTAGTTTTCACATCTCTACCAATCTTCAAAAGAGCCAGAAGTTGCATTGAAAAATCAGCCACCAGATGGAAGTTATGGCGTTTTGTTGCAATCAAGATGGCTATGATTCCTTCTATACTGAAATGCCACATCTTGAGTTGTCGTTGAGTATGAACTACTAGAACAATGGCTAACGATCATAGTTTGAGATGAATCGTTCTTCGTATTGACAAATTCAAAAATACTAAAATGTGCCTTGTCAGTTTTTTGCAATTCCTGGAAAACATAGTTTTTTGAGTTGTGGCACTTTTGTAGCAAGGGTGCGATATCTGCAAAATGCTCATTTTTCACTAGAGCGCTTTAAATTTTTCGCACATGTGATAATTAAAATAATAATAAAAATGTAATATTGTGAGATTAGTCAGTTTTACTTAGATGATGATGGACATCTTTCCACCTTGAAGGTTATGAAGTGACTGGGTGTATTGCGCAATATATGTCTTCTGATAAACAAAATGGCTATTCCCGATTACATGCACAACGGTCCAATGCGATCTGACGGAGTTTTATTCAACTTAATAGCGATATGCCGGTTTGACATAAAAATAGACAGGAAAAAAGGAAGTTTTTGACACCAATAACTCAAAAACTCAATTTTTGCAAATATGCCGGTTTGATTTCACAGCGACGAAATAAAGATGGAAGGAATAAAGACAGCAAACAAAGATTTAAAAAGATGCCGCTTTCAAATGGTTTTGCAGCAACGTTCTATGGGAATCCCAATTTTGGATCCGATTCTTTGTGTAAAAGTTTAACTCTTAGTTTAGTTAGATGCTTGGTTGTTCATTTTTTTAAAAGTTAAAACAAATAACGACAAGCTAAGAACCCTTTTTTAAGAAAAAATCCAATTATCCGAATTTTTGATTACTCGAATGGGGGTCGGTCCCAATAATTGAAGTTCCACCGTACCTGACAATAACACAATACAATTGTTGTTTACTCATAGTACGTCGGGAGAGATAATCAAGATAAGTTTTTGAATGTCAGGACTTATGATTGGATCAAAACTGCTAGAACAGTTAACTTAATGCTTATGACAACACTTCCACATGGCGATTGGAGGATTCTTTCTAAAGCTGTTACAAATACGCTATTACAAATTTAGAATTGTTGGTTATCCACAAACTGTACTCTATTCATTTTGAATTGGCACGTCTGAGTACATTTCCTTCCCCCACCACTGAATCGGTAACCATGGCAACTATCAACGACGTCAAAGTAGCGAAGAGTCAAAGTGGTTACGGTATTACCGAGGGGGGAAATCGCTATTTCTCAGGCGCCTATTCATAATGAACAGAGTATAAGATAATCAAGATAGTTAAATTTTTGACAGTCAGTAGGACTGTGCATAAGCAGAAAGTATAGAACACTTAACTTAATAATGCTTATGACAATAATGCTGTGATTACGCATAGCGATTGAAATACTCTTTCTAAAGCCGTTCCGGCACAGCTTTAGAAAGGGTCCTCCAGCCGCCATGTTTACCCACAGCTCAAATAATGACTGAATAATTAGATCTCTATGGTTGTCATATTATTTTATTACTATTAGATCCTAAAATAATAATTAGATCAGTCATCATTTGAGTCACCATAGAGATCTAACTATAAATATCATAGTTAGATCCTAAAGTAATAATATACTAATTTTTATTACTTTAGGATCTAATAATAATGATATTAATGATTGGATCCCTATGACTGTCAGTCATGATTTGAGCTGTGGGTAAACATGGCGGCTGGAGGACTCTTTCTAAAGCTGTTCCCAAGATAGTTAAACTTTGGAAAACAGAAATGTTTGAACTTACGTGGGGAAAAGCTGCCTAACGTCTGCTGCGATGTTCCAGACGTTATTCGGAGAGCCACCAAAGAGCTCACTTTCCCAGTTGCCACCCGAAACACTGATTACGATAACCAAGGTACCGAAGAGAGGTTTCTTGTTTGATTGATGAAAACGACATTTAATTCTGCAGAAAAAAGGGTTCGAATCACAGAGTACCAGAACAGAGGGTCCATGGCCATACACCACTGAGCTATAAAACAAACTGGAGTGACTAGTGAGCGTGCTGAAACCGCATCACACCACGGAAAGGATTTCCATCTTCTTTTCATTTTCCCCATCTGTTAGCCCAGTTGTGTACACAGAATGAAACGACCATTCTAAATTTTGCTCATAATATTTTAAAAAGCAGGCATGGGCGGATTAAAAGGGGGTCATGCGGGGATTGCCCCGATTGCTTCTAGCCCCGATTGCTGCGAGCAATCGGGGCAATTTAACCTTCCGCGCCGGCACGATCGGTCGCCTGTTATAATATCGGAGGTTGTCACTCCAGTTTGTTTTATAGCTCAGTGTCATACACTGATGAGCTATAGAACAAACTGGAGTGACAATACAACCCATTATACCAGTTTAACACCCAGGAGAACTGAAGGGGTGAAAATCAAGGGTCAAAATTAGCAAAAAACCTCGCATATCTGGGCAGAAAGAGATGCAACTGTTCGATTCCGGCATTTATTACATTCAGCCAATTCAAGTTTTTCATGTAAAAATGAGATTAAAGTGTTTATTGTAATCAAAAACAGACCAATAAATGAATCAGGCATGCGTTGTAGGTAGATAGACTGTAATAGAAAGTGTCACGATAAAAACATTTTATTACTAGAATCTGGTTGGTTGGTTGGTTGGTTGGTTGGTTGGTTGGAGTTATATGGCGCAAGGAACTATAGAGTCCGGAAAAGGGACAATTATAACTTTAATCTACCTACAACGCAGGCCTGAATTATTTATTGTCTGTTTTTGATTAGAATAAACACTTTAATCTCATTTTTACATGAAAAATTTGAATTGGTTGAATGTAATAAATTCAGGAATCAAACAATTGCATCTCTTTTTGCCCAAATATCCGAGGTTTCTTTGCTAATTTTCACCCCTGATTTTCACCTCTTTAACCGCACTTGCGACCCCCTAACCTACACCAATTCTTGTTCGTCTTGGTGTACCCTACCTCCCTTAGAAGTTAAGAAACACTTATCTGAAACACCCTATCCTGTAAAAATCTTTTTTTCAAAAAAAAATTTTATTTTACCAGGCCCCAAACTACATGAATAAGGCTTAGTTATTTCTTTTAGTGTGGACATTTAGAGGGTTAAAAAAGTTTTTTACAGTGCATATAGAAGGCGAGAGAACCCCCTGAAAACCGCGTTTCGTTCTAATTCGTCGCCACGTTTTTGTCCATATAACGTGGGGGGGGGAGCGAAATAAAAAAGAATCCCCCATAGCGACAGAGGGTGACGCAACTCCGGAGTTAATTGGTCTTCCCAAAAATCCGTCGTCCCTCTGATTGCACTTAATCGCTCAAAACAAAGCGAGAGCCAAGGACTGTCGTAAATCGTTTGCACTGGGGGGGAGGGAGGGATGGATTCCGCTGAAAGTGATTAAGGCCCAATTAACCACCCCCGCCATGATTCGCAATCTGCCTCAGACGATTTTTTACCCGCTCCTCGTTGCGGGCGGTGGTTATAGGGACCGGCCACAGTCACTGAAAATCAACGCGCGGCCCATTACAATCAGGGTTGGGAAAAACCCGGTTTTTTTGGAAAAAACCCAGGTGCGTTGGGATTTTTCGGGTTTTTCCAATAAAACCCTGAAAAAACCAATAAAAAACTGGTTTTTTTTCGGAAAAAGTGTGGGGTTTTTCAAAAATATAGGTTTCTACTATTGTATAGTAAGTGTTTTTTTTTTCATATTATAGTGAGTTCTTTCTAAGTTAAATGTGTTCTGTCAAAATAATGTCAGTTTTTCCACAGTTTAATGGGTTTTTTCAAAGTTGAAACTTTTTATACTTTGAAAAAACCCACTAAAATGTAAAAAAAAATAATCCCAAACTTAGAAAAAACCCATTCAATAATGAAAAAACCTCACTGAATAATGAAAGAACCTATTTAACTTTTAAAAAAATCCCTTAAATCTAAAAAATCCTCCTTAGTTTTTTATAACTATAGTTTGAACTTAAACGTCTTAAATTTGAAAAAACCCACTCAGTTCCTTATATGTTATTTCGTCGTGTTCTTATTAAAACTGTAAAAATCTTGAGTTTTTAAATGGGGGTTTTTTCACATGGGTTTTATTGAAAAAACCCATTAGGTCCAACCCAATTGGGTCCAATCTTGCCAACCCTAAGTACGATCCATATCAAGAAGAGGGGAGACTAGAGGGGTGAGGGCCGTATCTAAGGGGTGTTTTTGGGGGTTCAACCCCCCCCCCTAAATTTTGACGTCAATTTTTTACTTACTGTTTTTCCTTAAAAATTCGTCTTAAAATGTGTGCATAAAATCATTACTTTAAAAGTTCAAAATTCAAAATATTTCTTGGAGAGAACCCCCAACGCCCCTTGAAATTTTGAAATCTATTATAACGGCCGTTCCTTGAACATTTTGGGACTTACAAGGTATCTTCGGGTTTCTTTAAGCCCCCCCCCAATAGGGATAAGCACTAACAGTGACTAAGTCCTCCAAATCGAGTTAAAATCCTGCTTTTAGGGTCGAATATCCAGATATTTTATGGGGGAGGACCCCCAGCCTCTTTGGAACTCTATTATTAAAACTGTCTGTAAAAAATTCGTCAAAAAGCAAAAATCCAACCAAAATGGAAATTAAATTATTGAAAATGTATGTCCGAAATCCGGATTGGGTGTACCAAAACTAGTTGAAAGTCTGCTTCTTAGACTTAAATTTTTTTTAAATTTCTGGGGGAGGACCCCCAGACCCCCCTATTAGGACATAGGTAGACGATTTATTTTTATATTGAAAATTTTTAGCCCCCCAAATCAAATCATGGATCCGCCGCTGTCTACCTACCTTCGTCACAAACAAAACCGTACTGAAGTGTCAAGAACATTTTTTGCCCCCCCCCCCGAAAAAAAATATAGTTACGATCCTGGACGTAGTAGACTACTTTTGGTGAGATGACAGCGACCGGCCACTGGGGGGCCGTAACTATATTTTTTTTTTCGGAGGGGGGGGCAAAAAATGTTCTTGACACTTCAGTATGATTTTGTTGGTGAACAAGGTAAGTAGACAGCGGCGAATCCTGGATTTGGTTTTGGGGGGCTAAGAATTTTCAATTCCAAAATCGTTTTATAATGTCCTAAAGGGGGTCCTCCCCCAGAAAATATTCGGAAATTAAAGTCTAAAAAGCAGATTTCAACTCGTTTTGGTACACCTAATCTGGATTTCGGACATACATTTTCAAGAATTTAATACTCATTTTGGTTGGATTATTGCATTTTGACGAACTTTTTACAAAAAAAGGGGAAATAATAGAGTACCAAAGGGGCTCGGGGGTCCTCCCCCAGAAAATGCCTCGAAATTTGATTCTAAAAAGAGTATGAAAAGGGAGTATTTTGCCACTACCTCTGGTTAGAGGAATATGTGAGAAAACTCCAGCTCTCAAGCGTCGCCTCCAACAGTGGACCGGTTTCGCCCTTGTTAGGGCTCCACAGCACAAAAAGAGTACTTTAACTCATTTTGGAGTCGCTTTTCCCTTTTTTCACCCCGGAGTTCCCACTTCCCCTCTTTCTCACTGTTAGTGCTTATTCCTATTAGGGGGTTAAAGCAACCCGAAGAGGACCACTCCTTGTAAGTCCCAGAATTTTCAAGGAACGACTGTAATAATAGAATTCAAAATTTCAAGGTTGGAGGTTGGGGGTTCTCCCCAAGAAAAATTTTGAATTTTGAACCTTAAAAGTAGGGGTTTTATTCATTTTAAGACGAAAATTTATAAGGAAAAACAATAAGTAAAAAATTGACGTCGAAATTTCGGGATGGGGGGGGTTGAACCCCCAATCCCCCCTTGGATACGGCCCTGGGCCACTGCCAGGCATGTCAGTGAGGAGTACTTCGACCGCTCTGCTACCAAGTGCGGATCCAGCACGGCTCCAAGGGGGGGGGGCACTTTTCAAGACAAGATCCCCTTGTGGTACCATTGGGGATATAGGTATCCTCCCCCAGAAAAAAATTGAAATTTGAAGTGTAAAAGTAGGGTTTTAACTCATTTTTAGAAACGTTTTGAGACTAAGGGGGGCACTTTTCAACACTATTACCTTTACTTTTTGACCCAAAATGTCATAATTTTAGGGATTTCCTAAAAATAAACACTGAATACCCCATTTTGATACTAATGGGGGAATGGGGGTCCTCCCCAGAAAAAATTTTAAAATTAGACCTGTAAAAGTTGGATGTTTACTCATTTTGAGAACCTTTTTGGGTCTCCAAGGGGGGGGGCACTTTCCAGAGTGCCACCCCCCTTGATCCGCCACTGTCTGCTACAGAAGTAGTCTACTACATCTCTTTTCGAAGTCTTTCTCCTCTTGTTCTTTAAAAGCAGCGTTTTTCAGAAACTGTGACCGGTGGTTAAGTGTGATTTAGATATGTTCGTCACTCATTTCTTGGATTGTCGTGGAAGGATGCCAACAACAGGTCTCTTTTTGTTGGGTGTTTTTTTGTTACACTCTTAAATAATTAGGTTCGTTTGCACTCAGGCCTTAAGAGAGGGGGGATAGTGAAGTAATCTCCCGAAAAACGAAGGGGGGTGAAATTTTTAGAAATTTTAGGTTGGGGTACCCCAGACCCCAAAAAGAGTTCATTTCGAGAAGAAGGTCTCACTTAACCTCACAAGGAGATCGGGGAGATCCGCCTGGTCCTGCGCCCAGGGTGACCGTTTTTCGTCTACATTATCAGTTCAGAGCATCAGTGAAGGCTATCGGACAATATGAAAACCGCAAACGATTGGACAGGAAGGGAACGGTAACCCTAAATCTTGAATTAGTTGAAGAAACGGTTTAATTCGAAAAAATTTGGCAAAATCTGTGGGAATGCGAATTGACGGATAAACCCATAAAAAAATAAAGTAGATGATGAAAATCATCCAGAGCTCTCGATCTGTTTACAAGAGAAATTCGGCTTCAATGAGGAAGTTGCATGATTTTTTTATTTGTGTAATCGATTCTTCATGCAAAAATGAGCAACTACTCAAAATTTGAGGCCGATCGAGGAATTTTTTGATTGCAAAAAAAAATTAACAAAAATTACCTTTTTCAATGCCCGCGAAAACGCCACGAGTTTGGGATGTGACGTCATCGTACGATGACCATTGTTGGAAAACAATGGAGTTGATGGTTGATTGTTGCCGTCATCGTTACTTTTTAAACAATAAACGTTTTCAGTCACGTGTTTTTTTTCTCGACTTTTAAATTAAAATTTTTAATATATATTTTTTTTGTACATTTTTACAAAACACATTATTTTGTACATTTTAAAATTTTTTTGTACATTTGTACCTGTACATTTTTTTTTTGAAAAATTGACTAGATATTTCGTTTTACCATACAAAAAACCATACGGAACACTTGTTTGTTTTTCTGACGGAAAATCTACTTAAAATCTGACGCATGCAACTTCCTTATTCAATCTTGAATGGGATGAATGGGGAAGAAGCGGCTTCATTCATTCACAACAAAAAGAAGCGAAAAATCAGAGAATAAGGAATGCGCTATAATTGAGAGGATGCCACAAATCGTACTTCCGTCGTGTGCCAACACGATTTATAGTACAACGGCCGCGCATTCCACATTATATATCATCCGTTATTTTTTATGTCTTATTCGATTCATTTAAGAAGTATGAGGTACTCCAGTGGTTCCCAAACTGGGATGTTTACCCGGTTATTTGATTTTTCTTATGCTAAAATGAACAGTAGAGGGTGTCCCAAAAAAGAGTAATACGTTTAAAAAAAATCAATTACTAATAAATCGAAAAATAAAAAGGATAAAAACACGCGGTACTTAGTAGGATGTGTAACAAACCGCGTAATTTTATGTTTTTTAGTTTTCCAGTTATTATTTATTGATTAACGTAATTTAATAACTTTAATAGTATATTTTAACTTTTCCCGACGGACGTACTGGCCTAGTGGTTAGAGAAGGGTGTATCCAAGAGGCAGGTTAGGTATTCATGTTCACCCCCCTAAATTTGAAATCAATTTTTATACCCAAATTCCCAAACCCAACCCAAAGGGTCTCAAAATGAGTCAGAATCCTATTTTTATTGGTAAAAATTTCAAAATTTTTTCGAGGGAGGACCCCCGAACCCCCTCGAAATTTTGAAATCAATTAAGTACCGTTTTTCTTTAAAACTTTTGCGATTTACAAAAAGTGGGCCTCTTTTCGGGTAACTTTTTGGTGTCTCAAAATGAGTTAGAACACCACTCCAGTGGCGGATCTACGGGGGGGGGCTTTCGAGCTGAAGCCCCCCCCCAAAAAAAACGTCGAATCTTTTACTAAGTTTGTCAAAACTTAGTTCGGATGAGGCTTACCAAAAAGTTGAAAGGCGTTGAAAGGGCGGGAAAAGGCGTTGAAAAAGTGGGGTTTTTGACTTAAATTTCCAAAAATGTTCTGGGAGAGGATCCCCAGACTCCCCTTTTAGTGGTTTGAGTAGGATAATTCACTAATTTTTTCGTATTACCAGGGCTCGATTTCTAAAAAAAGAGGTACCGGAACGGTAAAATTATTGGTCTCAAAACTGAAAAAAAGCAAATACTTTTTAATTCAAAAACTTAAGCATTTATTTTTAAATTTAAATTTTAAAAGTTTACAGGTTTAATGATCTTTTTTAATATTTTGTAGTAAGATTCGCCCTTTTAGGAACTTAATCTGAAGATAAATATGATTAGTTGAGTTCTAAATACCAAAAGGGGGGTCTGGGGGTCCTCCCCCAGTAAAAGTTTTGGAAATTTGACCCTAAAAACCGGGTTTTAATTCATTTTATGACTTTTTTATAAAAGGTTTTCGCGGGCCTGATGAGAGGGTCTCGCGGGCTGTAGTTATAGGAGACCCCTGAAATAAAATAGTATTAATTTTTTAATCGAAAAAAAGGTTCCGGAACGCCGTTCCGGCTGAAATCGAGCATTGCGTATTGCCATTAACAAGAAGATTCAATTGGATTATGAAAATTCTTAGCCCCCCCCAAAAAAAACAAATCCTGGATCCGCCACTGCACCAATTGTAGGGTAAATTCAAAATTTTCGTAGGAAACCTTTTGGGGAACACTAAAAAGGAAAAGCTTCTTGTAAGCGGCAGAATTTTCTAGGAAGAAAACTGTTTAATAGAGGTTAAAATTATAGAGGGGGGCTGGGGGTATGCCCTAGAAAAATTTCTGAAATTTCCCTTTAAAACTAGTGCTTTTTTATCTCTTTCAAACTCTTTGGGGAGCTCGTAAAGGGAAAAGCTTCTTGAAAATGGCAGAATTCTAAGGAGGAAAAATCTGAATAACCACCGATGTAAAAATTTTAGAGGGGGGCTGGTGATCCTCCCCATAAATTTTTTTGAAATGTAACCCTTAAAAGTAGTGTTTTAACTTCTTTGAGACTCTTTTAGTTGCACCAAAAGCTCCTTGTGGAAGTTACAGAAGCCGATATTTTTCACATAACAGTGGGGGGGGGCGTTGCCCCCCCTGCCCCCACTAAAGGGCGCCCATGGAACTGTCGTTTGTTGCGAATCGGGATGCACAGACCAAACAGAAACATGTTCCCCACACTTAAGAAAACGCGTTTTACAGAGATTAAGATTTTTTCAACAACAACAGGGCCGCGGAAAAAAAATCAAATTAATCTATTCCCCACAAGAAACAAGCTTCATTCGATTAGCGTAGAGGATAGATAAAAAAAAGCGCTACAATCTTAAGCTTTTTTCAAGCAATAATAAAATCGCATTATTAATCTCTGAGTGTAAGAAGAAATTGGAAAATTTTTATTAACAATCAAGATTTAATAAAGCTTGTGGGGCCCCTGAGGCCCTTCTAATTCGAGGGGCGTTAATTTTTTGAACGGAGGGTCCTGATTAAACTTTTTTCTTTGTTCCTCCCCCCCTCCTCCATGTTTGTCGTGTTTATTA
This sequence comes from Tetragnatha versicolor, assembly GCA_024610705.1. NCBI lineage: Eukaryota > Metazoa > Arthropoda > Arachnida > Araneae > Tetragnathidae > Tetragnatha > Tetragnatha versicolor. The sequence goes on from JANDEH010000046.1 coordinate 827,901, forward strand.
ATTTCGCGGAGAATAGGGAGGGGAGGTTGTATATAGAGGGAGCGACGACAGACATCATCACACGACCTAACATTAAGGCAAGTCAGGAGTGGCCTTGGAGTCTATACCATCAGGGGTCGTTCAAATATTAAGTAAAAACACCTAAGGGGGGTTCGCTCTTTGCTTATTTTTTCTGACAAAGGGGGAGAGGGGATATGAGTGATGCTTAAGTAAGATAATAAATCAAATCGATGAATCGAAAAATTTAAAACTGAGTAGATCTCTGCAAACTGCGCAAATGCTGCAAGTCAGACAGAATCTAACAATATTAGATAAAAACTACGAACTCTATCCATGCCTCGTCATCAGGGGGCTTGGACACGGACAGAGGGGTGTTTCTAATTGACGACCATCAAACTGGTAAACGACAACAAACCCAAACACCCAGAACTGATTATGGAAGCAAATCAAACAAATTTATAATGCTAATGTAAGAGTTGAAATTACAGTTAACACCTCAGATCGAAATTGAAAAAGTAAAAATACACAATTGGGAGACGACAACTCGCTTAAAAGCAGGGTTGGCAAAAACCCGGGTTTTTTTGAAAAAACCCAAGTGGGTTGGGTTTTTTCGGGTTTTTTCAATAAAACCCTGAAAAAACCCATATAAAACTGGGTTTTTTCGGAAAAAGTGTGGGTTTTTTCAAAATTAAGGGGTTTTCTCCAAGAAAGTAAGTGAGTTTTTTCAAATTTTAGTGAGTTCTTTCAATGTTAAATGTGTTCTGTCAAAATAATGTCAGTTTTCCACAGTTACGTGGGTTTTTTCAAAGTTTTTATACTTTGAAAAAACACACTGAAATTGTAAAAACACCCCTTATTTACTGAAACCTGATTTAAATTTTGAAAAAACCCACTAAAATTTAAAAAATATCCTAATCTTTGAAAAAACCCATTCAATATTGGAAGAAATCTATTCAACTTTGAAAAAACCCACTGAAATTTTAAAAAATCTTCTTTAATTTTTATATCTAGTTTGAACTTTAAACATCCTAAATTTTGAAAAAACCCCATTCAATAATGAAAAAACCCACTGAATAATGAAAAAACCTATTTCACTTTTTAAAAAAACTGCCTGAAATTGAAAAAAACACCATTTAATTTTTAAAACCTAGTTTAAATTTTGAAAAAACCCATTAAAATTTTAAAAATAACCTAAACTTTGAAAAAAACACATTAAATTTTGAAGGAACTGCCCAAATCTTGATTTTTCTTGAAAAACCCAAAAATGGGTCCAAAATGTGGGTTTTTCACATGTTTTTTTTTGAAAAATCCCATTATGTCCAATCCAGCCAACCCTGCTTAAAAGCGTCTCTGCGCATCCAGTTCTGTCCAAACTGTATCATGCCGCTTGTCTCGAGTCCAATGCTAATCCTATGGAGGGAACCGGCTGTGGCGAACAGAAAACCTGTTTACCGATCTGCGCGCGCTATACTGAGTTGTCGCCTCTCTCTCGTATACAGGATCTCTACTTGCATATAAGTCACCCAATTTTCAAGGAGAAAAAAACAGTACTTACTAAGAGGGATGTCAAAATTATGGGGGGGGGGTCCGGCAGTCTCTTACGTAATTATGGTGAGGGGGTTGAGGTTTGCTTATCTGTGCTAATAAGGGGGAGGGGTTTAAAAATGACCAAAAAAGTGCTTACGTAATATTTGAACGGCCCCTCAGGGCTGTGGTTGCATACTATACTGACAGCAACGCTAGTTGACCCTACGACTTCACTAATAAACAAAGTAGTTCCCATCGCGGTGTCTGAATTTCGAATAAACGAAGAACGTCAATTTCAAAATACGATTATTTCGTTAAACCCATACCCAACCCATGTATATTTAATGTCTTTTTATCACGATTTGAGTACCGAAACTCCTCTTAGCAACCTAACAGGCTATGTGTTTATCTACTTTCTCCTTCCGCATAAGTGACGTACTGGGTTCAGAAAACGTTGCTCTTGAATATAGCGGATCTAGAGGGGGTCTAGGGGGCTTTAGCTCCCCCAAAAAAGGAACACGAACCACAGAGTAAAGAGCTAACAGAGATTCCAAACGGCAGTTTAACCTGGAGAATCTCCCGGGGTTCCCCTCTGGAAAACGTGCCCCTCAGAAAGAGTAAAAGTTCATTGAATAAATGACATTTGAAGATAATTTCTAAAAAAAATCGTAATTCTGAACCTTTCAATTCAATTGCTTTAATGTGTTGTTTTATGACTCAAAAAGTATGCTCCATATTTTAAAAATAACAGTTTAAACACCTGATGGAGATATTTTAAAAATTCTGTTGCCCCTTCGGAAGTCAAACCTGATGGATCAGTGTAATACCCCCAGCATTTTGAGAAAATTCAGTTTTTATAAGGGAAAATCATGTTTCCAAATCCATCAGGGACAACTTCCTCCCCTCCAAAGGTTACCAACGTGCCCCCCAGGGTCCACCACCTAAATGGTTACTGCCACTAGCGGATCCAGGGGGGTGGCTAGGGGGCTCAAGCCTCCCCCCCAAAATGAAAAGTTTTACTCTATATACTATGAAATTTTATGTACCAAAATGAGTTAAAACCCTGTAACTTTAAGGTCAAATTTTAAAAAATTTTCTGGAGGCGGACCCCCACACCCCCTTGGCACTTGTAACTCTGTTATTACAACTATATTTTACTAAGTTTGTGTCAAAGCAAAAAATCTATGTCCGAAATTCGGATGAGGCGTACCAAAAAGAGTTGAAAATGTGGGGTTTTTGACTTAAATTTCCAAAAATTTTCTGGGGGAGGACCCACAGACCCCCCTTTTGATAGTTGGAGCAGGATAATTAACTACCTTTTCCGTATTTACAGTAACAGAAATATTCAATTGGAATTCTTAGCCCCCTCCCCAAAAAACTAAATCCTGGATCCGCCACTGGTTACTGCCCTGAACCCCTTACAAAAAAATCAAAATCCTATAGTTATGCTCACTCTATCTTTTTCCGACTGTACGCGTCTGCGGCTTTTTCCACCACTTCGCATAAAGATGCGTTTTTAATTAGCTTCTTAAAAAAAGAACTTTTTTCTCTCTCCCAATCTCCTCCTTTCTGGATTTAAAATTAATTTATCATTTTTTTTCTCTGGAAACACATCGGAGAAAAGTTGGAGGAAAAAAACGGACGTTCTTTGGAAAAAAAAAACCTCGCTTTTAATTTATTAGTTTTAATTCATCAACAAACCGGGAGCAATATTCATGTGTTTTTATTCTTTTTTCTTCGCTTCGTATACCTATATATCGAAAACTTTGTTATGCAGTGTCTGGTCCCAGAGTTTTCCTGATGCGTCTTCACAATTTCATAGAGGCATTAAGTGTAGATTGCGATTCAGTGTGGGGGGTTATATAATTTATTTCCGGGAAGGGTTCAAAATTATATTCCTCTGTCCCTCCCATCATGCGTATTTGATAGGTCTAATGTAGCTTTTTTAATGCATTTTTATTTGGAATTTGCGTTCTAAAAAACTGAAATTATAAAATACTACAGGGTGTGCCAAAAAAGAGTGACACATTTTAAAAATAAATTACTAATAACTCAAAAACTAAAAAAGATAAAAAAGACGCGGTTTAATTTTATTATTTAATCAGTGGCGGATCCAGGGGGATGACTCTGGAAAGTCTATTTACATGATGTAGAAAAGTCTGATACATGAGTTTAATGCCTGCTACACTTTCGAACTTGTAATTTTCCGAATTAAAAATTCAAATATTTCGAGGAGCTGGGCTGATTCACTAGGCGACCTAATTCACCTGGAGCTCCAAAATTTTAATATTATGTAGTCATATTTAATAAAAATATCATATTAAAATTTCGAATCGGAGACGCTTGTAGTGTGGCGCGAGGCTTAACTTATTTTGGTATACTTAATCCGAATTTCTAAGGGGGCAGGCCCCCTCACTCACCCAACTTATATACCGCACCTCAGTGTCCAGAACTGTAAAAAAATCACCAAACGTTTCTATTCTTCAGGAACGTTTTTGAGTTTTTCAGTTAAATTTCCCGTCATTTTTCAGCAACTGTTGCTGAAAAATGAACTATGTTACAAGTACACTGTTACAGTGTACTTGGAAAAAATGATCAACCCAGATGTCCAGTTTTCCAAACGAATAACCTCTATTTTTTGCAGACAGAAAAGAACGCTCTATTAATCACAATTTTTTAAGATATTAAGATCATCCAGATAAGAATCCTACCTAAAATTTTTTTTATAGGATTTTAGGTTACATATATTTTCCGGTGTGTGCTTGATTTCTCAAGGACCCGCTTATAAACCTAAGATAGACACAAGCAGAATTTTTTACTTACAGAGAGAGAATGTGAGAGAGAGAGAGAGAGAGAGTAAGTGAGTGAGAGTGAGTGAATGAGAGAAAGAGTGAGTGAGAGAGAGAGAAAATACACTCAGGGCAACGCCGGAATCGAACCGACGACGGGTACAGCGCGAAGGCTGCTAACGTAGTGGGTTATTGCACGCAAACACAACAAGCAATTCCACCCCCTACAAAAAAATTATTTAAAATGATGCATTGAACCTATTAAATATGCATGGGGGCTGAGGGAGATTTTGGAGAATTCTTTCCAGGTGTAAAAATCTAGTTTCGATTTTTAGAGAAACTTTGGGCCCCTCCGGAAATAAATTTCTATATGCGCCACAGGTGGTGGCCTAACTTAGTTTCGAGGAATTCATACAGTTTTTTAACTGCACCAGCTTAGTTCCTATAGAGAAGGTGTCGCTCCTAAAGTTCAATTTAAATAAATATTTTACTTAGGAAACTGTCAAACTAAGCAAAGGATCTAAAAACTCCCAAATTTATACCTAGTTTATTCAACTTACTTCACTGTCATTCTGTGCACCTAATATCCTAATATTCTATATGGGACTCGTGAGAGTATTGTGGTTTTCCAAAGTGACCCTCAAGTTCATTTTGGTTGGCCACCCCTGAGCTAGACACTTCTACTTAAAGAACTTTCTAAAGAAAAGAAGAATAGAAAATTGCAGCATCTCTTAAAAATCTAAATATTCAATTTTAATTTAATAAAAATTCTCACCCGATTCCAAAAATACGCTTGTCTTTTCCCACAAACTTTTTTAAGGTAGTTATGACATATTTTATTACAGAAAACGCCTAACAATGTGACGTCACATGTGCCTCTTGGAAATGTGGGAAACACCGTTTTCATCGAAACACTAGGCTATAAAAAAAACTAGAGCTCAGTCTTTCACAGCGGGATGATAACAACAAGCGAGAACAAGGCACATTTAACGTCACAAGCTGTTTCAGCTCAGTTAGAAATAATAAGCTATTTTTAATGGAAAATAACTTAAAATTTAGGGCTTTGAAAGGTAAAATAAAATGCTTTTTGGAGGTTTTAAGTCATTCTGAACACATTAAGATTAAAAAAAATTGACTGCAATTATCTATTGTGGTTTTCCAGAGTGGCCTTCAAGTTCATTTTAGACACTTCTAATTAAAGAACTTTCTAAAGAAAAGAATAAATCTTCTACTTTCCGTGGCGACCCCTGGACGTATGGTAAACCTATTCCTAAAAAAGCTGACACTGCCTTGGACACAGTCCACGTATGGTGTCCACAACAAAATGCCTCCTAAACATAGCATCTCTACTACACACCGTCGCAGACACACGTATATATAACGTCCGCCCAATTTTAATTTCACATTTTCCCGAGTGTCTGAGCGGACACCCATCAAAGAAACCGAAAAAACCTCTCCAATTGTGTTTTGCAATAATTGAAAATCCGATCTTATTGTGATTCTAATGAAACGAAACTCGACGTTTTTCAATTATATACGAAGAGAAGATTTTTCCAATTTCAGAAGTTTTCTTCGTTTCTTTCGTATAATTGAAGAAAGAGGTTCGATGCGACATTTTTTAAATGAGTTTTTTTAGTCGCGGTGGGTGGATATAGGACACAGAATGAACGAAGAAAAGTCCGTAGACACTTTAAAAATCCAAGATAGTATATTTTTCGGGGGGTCTTTAAGATGTAATTTTTCCGGCGAGAGAGAGACGAAGGTTCCCTCAATTAGGGGACATCCATAAATTACGTGAGGGGTTTTTTTCAAAATCTGGACCCCCCTCCCCCCCACGTGAGATTTACCTACAACCTTTAAAAATAATTTTCTATCCAATTCGTTTGCAATTTGTGCTTCACAGCCCCTAAAACTTTTCCATTATTAATGATGTGGGGGAAAAGGACAATATTCCGCCTAAAAATTACCTCAGTATCTTATGTGTGGGTATTATTCCTTTCTCAAACTTAAAAAAATCGTATAATTTCTAACTTAAAAAGTTGACGTGAGATTTTAAACGACCCCCTCCCCCCTTGGTGAGTATTTCCAAACCCCTCCTCCCCCTTTTTGACCTCACTTAATTTATGGATGCCCCCTTAACTCTTATTCCTCAAGGGGGGAAGGTACTCTTTTTTCAAAACTTTCGGAAGATATAGATCAGTGTTTCCCAACGTGGGGCGCACGCCCCACCAGGGGGCAATATGATTTTTCTAGGGGGGGGCAATTTTAAAATTTTTAACCAAATTGTCCCCCTGGAGGGGCATGGACTAATAAATTTCATTCACTTTCAAAGAAGGATTTTCGAAAAAAAGATGAAAGGGGGGCACATAAAATTTGGGAAGGATGTTGTGGGGCATGAACCGAAAAAGGTTGGGAAACTGATAAATACTGATTATTACTTATTGGCAGGCGTGGATCCAGCGCGGCTCCAAGGGGGGGGGGGGCACTTTTCCAGAAAGATCCCCTTGTGGTACCATTGGGGGTATTGGGGTCCTTTCCCAGAAAAAATTTTGAAATTAGACCTGATGTAAAAATTGGGTTTCTACTCATTTTGAGAACCTTTTTGGGTCTTCAAGGGGGGGGGGCACTTTCCAGAGTGCCACCCCCCTGAATCCGCCACTGCTTATTAGTAGGGGGTCTTCCTCTAGAAAATGTTAGTAATTTTATCTAAAAATACAGCGTTTTACCTCATTTTTGGATACTCCATTTTGGTCCTCCTTGTAATAAAGGTTAACCTTCTTTAACCCCTTGCTATTTCCAGAGGGGAATTTCAGAGTATGTACTGTACTTCCTCCCCTCTACACCTGAAAAATGAGTTTTTTAGTAGGGGGTGGAAATAGGGCACAGAATGAAGGAAAAGTTATTGGATATTTTAAAAAATTATAAAATGTAGGAAAATAACCGAACTGAATGAGGAAGTTGCATGATTTTTTAATCGATTCTTCATGCAAAAATAAGCAACCACCCAACATTTGAGGCCGATCGAGAAATTTTTTGATTGCCAAAAAATTACAAAAATCCCCTTTGTCAAAGCGCGTGAAAACGCCAAGAGTTTGGGATGTGGCGTCTTCGTAGTGACCATTGTTGGAAAGCAACGGAGTTGATGGTATGATTGTTGACGTCATCGTACGTTTTAAACAATAAGCGTTTTCAGTCAAGTGTTATTTTCTCGACTTGTAAATTAAAATATTTAATTAAATGTACATTTTTAAAAAAATTGACTTAGATATTTCATTTAACCATGCAAAAAACCATACGGAACACTTGAATGTTTAAGAAATTCTGACATATGCAACTCCCTTATTGGGTGCTTAAAATCTGAGGGTTTGCTATGTCAAGCTGTGACGTAAAAGGAGGGGGCAGGGCATAGCATCGAAAGTTTGAGAACTAATGATTTAAATGATGTTAATATTAGATGGTGACTCTTATACTATGTTCACACATGAAATTTAATCTAGTGCTAATCTATCTTAAGTCGAACATGTCTGAACAAACTGTCTTAAATTTAATCTAGTTTAGCGAAAAGAATGTATAGTTTAGCTTTAAGCTTGTTTCCCGAACTATCTAAGTCAGGGATGGCGAACCTTTTTCGATCAGTGTGCCATTTATATTACGGTTTATGATTTTCAGTTGTCAAGTGTGCCACTTGTTATTTTTTTAATAAATTATCTTTTAACCCATGGAAAATGAAATCCTCCTTTGAGGGTCGATAGTTTGGAACAGGAGTTTCTAACTTAAAAGCTCAAGTGGTGAGTGGTGGGCCGTAAAGTCTGTGGTGTATATAGAAATTTATTTCGGGAGGGGCCAAAAATTATTCCTCAGTCCCTCCCATGCATCTTTAATAGTTTAATGCAGATTTTTAATACATTTTAGGTAGAATCATAGAGTTAGTACTAATATAGAGACAGCTTAAACATCTTCTACGCTGTTCAAAGTGTGACCGGTTTTTCGGTTTCGTTCTGCCACTCACACTTGACCCGCCTACGAGAGCTCCCATGTTAAAATTGACTTCCGCCACTCACACAGGTCCGACTTTTTCGACATGCAAGGTTGCCTGACCGAGAAGAGTAAGCTGTCTCTATATTTGTACTAACTCTATGGGTAGAATCTGAATTTTCTAGAATTTAATCTAAGAAAAAATGTTAATAATGAAGTTCCAAGTAAAGGGGGTCTGGGGGTCCTCCCCAGATAATTTTTGGAAATTGGACCCTAAAAACAGGGTTTTGAAAACGTTTTTGGTGCATCTAAGTCCGAATTTCAGACATTTTTAGGTAGGATTTTGATTTTCGTGAGTATTATAAAAAAGTTTGAAGTAGAAAAGGGGGGTTTGGGGGCACTCCCCCAAAAAATATTTCAAAATTTTACCCGAAGAAACTGGGTTTTAACTTGTTTTGGTATACCTTGTCCGAATTTCGGAGGGGGCAGGGCCCCTTCACCCCCCCTTATATGCCCCCTTTTGCGTAAAGTAATCAGGCTCCTTTTTCAACCATGATTTTGTTTTCTAACGGCTTAATGTCAGTTTCCTTACGTAATTATTATAAGGGCGGTTGGGATTTGCTTACCTTGCTGACAAAAGGGAGGAGGGAGTCCAAAACGACCAAGAAAATGTTGTTACGTAATATTTGAACGGCCCAACGGCACCTAAGAGGTGAGTGGAGGGTTCGGGGGTCCTTCCCCGAAAAGGTTTTGAATTTCAGCTAGCTAAAAAGTTTTCTGAGTCTGGTTTTGGGAATCTGGTACTACTAAATTTTTTTTGTGTCATTTTTAGTGAATGTCGCGTGCCACCGAAATACCGGTCGCGTGCCACCCAGTGGCACACGTGCCATAGGTTCGCCATCCCTGATCTAAGTCTTTAAACTGGTTTAAGATTTTTGTTTAAGAACAAAAACTGCTATAAACTACCAACCTTTTTTATTTGATATTACATTGTCACAATCGTTATTAAATTAAATATATTTCGATGAACAAACTGGACAACACAAGAAGAAAAATTGGTATTCTGCTAGAATCCAAAGTCCAAAGTAAAAAAGTTTGGAGTGGAGTGACTAAGAGACGAGCTCTTGGACGGCCGCCATTTTTTACTCGTAGCACCATATGGTTTGAGATAGTTGTAATGTAAACACTTAAAAATGAGACAGATTAAGTTAAGCCATCTTAACTTCTCTCTAAAGTTAAACTAGATTAACTTTTTATGTGTGAACGTAGTATGACCATAAGTTACAATAAGAGGGAAAACACACATTTAGAAAAATCTACGAAAAGAAAAAACCCAACATTTTTGATGATGATTTAGCAGGAGAGGAAACGATTCCCTTTGAGAATCACAGAGTGCCACGTGGATGCCGTAAATTCCCCAAACGATGGCATGCGCGAGTCGTTCACCCCCTCTGCTGCTTCCGTTCGTTCCTCATCCAATCAGTGGGTCAGTAGGGGGGAGGGAGAACGCACTTTTCGAAAGCTCTGTGCGGAAACACTTCTGCCACAAAGAGGAACACTTCTATCGCAATCAAATCTGCTTAAAGAAGTCCGATGAGGAAAACTTTGGGGCCGTTCAAACCAGTGGCGGATCCAGGAGGGTGGCACTCTGGAAAGTGCCCCCCCTTGGAGACCCAAAAAGGTTCTCAAAATGAGTAAAACCCCAACTTTTAAAGGACTAATTTCAAAATTTTTTCTGGGGGAGGACCCCCCATACCCCCCATTGGTATCAAAATGGGGTATTCAGTGTTTGTTTTTAGGAAATCCCCAAAATTTTGACATTTTGGGTCAAAAAGTAAAGGTAATAGTGTTGAAAAATGCCCCCCTTAGACTCGAAATGTTTCTAAAAATGAGTTAAAACCCTACTTTTACACGTCAAATTTCAATTTTTTTTTCTGGGGGAAGACTCCCATACCCCCAATGGTACTACAAGGCGATCTTGTCTGGAAAAGTGCCCCCCTTGGGAGCCATGCTGGATCCGCGCCTGGTTCAAACAGGGCCGTATCCAAGCGGGGGGTTTGGGGGGGTTTAGACACCCCCCGAAATTTTGACGTCAATTTTTACTTTTTGTTTTTCCCTTAAAAATTCGTCTTAAAATGCATAAAACCCCTTCTTTTAAGGATCAAAATTCAAAACTTCTCTTGGGGAGAACCCCCAACCTCCCTTGAAATTTTGAAATCTATTACTATAGTCTTTCCTTGAAAATTTTGGGACTTACAAGGAGTGGTCCTCTTCGGAATATATCCAAAGATTCTAAAAATAACTGAAATCATAAATGGGTTCTATCCAAGGGGAGTTAGGAGTTCTACTCACACTAGCGGATCCAGGAGGGCCAGGGGGCTTTAGTCCCCCCAAAAGGAATAAGAACTAACAGTGAGAAAAAAGGGAAGTGGGAACTTATGAGTGTAAAAAAAGGGAAAAGCAATTCCAAAACGAGAAAATCCTGTTTTTAGGGTCAATTTTCCAGAAATTTTATGGGGGAGAACCCCAAAACCCCCCTTTCGATCGATATTAGAAGACGATTTTGATATTGAAAATTCTTAGCCCCCCAAAAAACAAATCCTGGATCCGCTACTGTCTACTTACCTTGGTCACCAACTAAATCAAACAAAAATTTAAATAAACCTTTTTACCAACCCCCCGAAAAAAAACTCTAGTTACGGCCCTGCGTTCAAATATTACTAAAGTATATTTTTGGTCACTTTTGTCCCCCTTGTCAGGACTTACTCACTCATAATTACGTAAGAAAACTGCCCCTGGTTCTTGGTGAACTCACAGAAACAAAATCCTAACAGGGGGTCCAAAACACTATTTTCCAATGTCATCGTGTGATACATTCGAAGGGAGTAAAATAAGGTGACCAAACGTCCTCCTTTATTGAGGACAGTCCTTCTTTTCTAGGTTCTGCTGCCCTCCCTCGAAAAGTGTCCTCCTTTTCAATATTTTAAAACTAATCCATGGATTGGTCGACGATTGCCTCTTTTAAGAAATTAGATGACTGAATGTATATTAGGGTGGGCCAAAAATATTTTTTTACATTTTCCCAGGGGCACAGCGACAAAAAGGTGCCAAATGGTTTTAAACTAACATGTATTATTTCATTACGATAAATCTTTTTGCCTCCGGATTGACGTCAAAGTATCGAATAATATAGTAATTTCATGTAAAAATGGACAAACGAAAATCGGGCTTTTACCTCGATTGGACGAATCTGTCAAAGAATGTAAATTTGCAAATTGGTATAAAAATCCTCATTGAAAACTATAAAATAATTAAAAAGGAAACCAGAGTTGAAATACTTGAGTTGTAATATCACATATTTTGAAGTATCTCAATGATTACAACTGGCAATCAAAGATTTCTTTCTGTAATCATAAAAATTTGCGAAACCGTTATTCCCGGTTGAATAGGATGGTAAAAACATTCAATTTAATAAAAATGGATATGTCAGAAGGTGGGTACCTTTTGTCCTGGGTTTTTTTTTTAAAAAAAACCCAAGTTTTTGCCAACCCTGGTCAGGGTTGGCTGGATTGGACCCAATGGGTTCTTTCTAAAAAACATGGGTTCACATGGGTTTTTTCTAAAAAAATAGAGGTTTTTTCTAAAAAAATAGAGGTTTTTTCTAAAAAAATAGAGGTTTTTTCTAAAAACCCATGTAAAAAAACCCACATTTTGGACCCATTTTTGGGTTTTTTCAAAAAAAAATCAAGATTTTGGCAGTTCCTTCAAAATGTAACGGTTTTTTTTTCAAAATTGAGGATATTTTTAAAATTTTAATGGGTTTTTTCAAAATTTAAACTAGGTTTTAAAAACTAAATGGTGTTTTTTCAATTTCAGGGAGTTTTTTTAAAGTTAAATAGGTTCTTTCATTATTCAGTGCAGTGGGTTTTTTAATTATTGAAGGTTTTTTTTCAAAATTTAGGACGTTTAAAGTTCAAACTAGATATAAAAATAGAGATGATTTTTTTAAATTTCAGGGTTTTTTCAAAGTATAAAATCTTTGAAAAAACCCACTTAACTGTGGAAACTGACATTATTTTGACAGAACACATTTAACATAGAAAGAACTCACTAAAATTTGAAAAAAACCCACTTACTATTTAGGAGAAAACCACTTAGTTTTGAAAAACCACACTTTTTCCGAAAAAACCCAGTTTAAAAACAGGTTTTTGCCAACCCTGGTCCTAACAGTTATGAAACACTTATATCTGAAACACCCACTGTCATAAGTCATCATAACAGTTGAAGCCAAAGCTTTATCCTCGCCTATTTTGCCATCACACACACAACGTCGTGTGTGATTCACAAAAGGATGCAAATGACGATATAAGAGAGAACAAAAAACCGGATATCCCTTTTTTTTTCATCTGCGCCCACACTCTGGGGGGGGCTTAATTGGAGAAAGAGAGGACAGAGCGCATATCGCCAATCAGGAGCATTTAGCGCCAATCTGTCCTCGCGACTCGACGGCGCCACTACCTCACTGTTGTGTCATCAGTTCGGTTGACACAACACCTAAGACTTTTGTGTGTGTGTAGCACAGTGGCGGATCCAGGGGGGGTGGCACTCTGGAGAGTGCCCCCCCCCAAAAAAAAGGTTCTCAAAATGAGTAAAAACCCTACTTTTACACGTCAAATTTCAATTCTTTTCTGGGGGGGATCCCCATACCCCCAAATGGTACCACAAGGGGATCTTGACTGCAAAAGTGCCCCCCCTTGGAGCCGTTCTGGATCCGCGCCTGGTTTAGCTATAAGATATGAGGCGTTTGCTATCAAAACCTGCTAATTCCATATTTTTCTGAAACCCACTTTTGCATATTTTGAAAATTTAGAGGGTTATTCATAAACTGACGAAGGGATACAGCTCAAATCCAGCTCATTCCAACCCAAAATTAGATGAAAAGGTGAAAACTGTGATCTCAACTGTGAAATTTCAGATCATTTGAAAAAGTTAAGAGGATGCCATTTATTTAAAACTCGTATAGACACAAATATTAACTGGTAAACGGGAAAAACCAACTTCACACAACTTTATTGAGCAAAAAAACTGAAAAAAAGCATGAAAAATCTTGTTTTTGCATCAAAATCAGCTCATTCCAACCTAATTAGTGTAATTACACCCAAGGTAGGGCTCGACCGATGCATCGGCGCCGATTGTTTGAAAAAATAGCCATCGGCATTGACATCGGCGGCCGATGCTAAAATTTGAAAAAATCGGCCCATCGGCCTAAAAAAACATCTAAATGCCGATGTTTGGCCGATGGTTATCAAATTTTTGAAATAAATTTGAATTGATATTTCAATCTTAAAAAATTTAAATAGAATATTCGTATCAGCAGCAGTGAAAAATAGTTTATAAATATCATTCTCAAGTGAAAACCGTTAAAAACTAAATGTTTAAATTTTTACTGGTTTTACCCCTTTTTCCTTTTTTTTCGTTAGATTTACTGGTCTAAATTAGTTTAATGCAATTTTTACCATCGGCCTTTAGCATCGGCCTCGTAAAGACCCATCGGCCATCGGTTTGCCGATGGAAATTTTCGAACAATCGGCATCGGCCCATCGGCCAAAAAAGTTCATCGGCCCATCGGTCGAGCCCTAACCCAAGGTAATGCACCTGGAATGAAAATGAAAAACTAATCAAATTCCAGGCGGTTATACCTAAAATAAAAAATAAAAAAAAGATTAGCATTAAAACTGTGGACGTGAGAAGTTTTTTTGTCCCTTCTGTAAAATTTCCAAAAATGGAATGAGTTGATGGTTTTGATAGCAAACGCCTCATATGAGAGGTGTATATCACTGGCGTATACAGGGTGTTTCAGATGAGTGTTTCATAACTTCTAGAAGAGATAGGGTACACCAAGACGAACAAGAATTGGTATAGGTTAGGGGGTCGCAAGTGGGGTTAAAGGGGTGAAAATCACGGGTTAAAATTAGCAATAAAACTCGCATATCTGGGCAAAAAGAGATACAATTTTTCGATTCTGGATTTTATTACATTCAACCAATTCAAATGCTTTGTGTAAAAATCTTGTAAAATGTTTATTTCCTTCAAAAATAGACCAATAGATGCAACAGGCATGCGTTGTAGGTAGATAGATTGCAATAGAAAATGTCACGACAAAAACATCTTAATACTAAAGTCTGGTTGGTTGGAGTTATGGGCACAAGGAACAAGAGTCTTACCAAGGAACAATTTTAACTTTAATCAACCTATAACACATGCCTGTTTCATTTATTGGCCTGTTTTTAAATAGAATAAACGTTTTAAAAGACTTTTACACAAAACGTTTGAATAAGGAAGTTGCATGGCGTCAGATTTTCAAAAACAAACAAGTGTTCCATATGGTTTTTTGTATGGTAAAATGAAATATCTAGTCAGTTTTTCAATGTACAGGTAATGAAATATTTTAATTTAAAAGTCGAGAAAAAAACACGTGACTGAAAACGTTTATTGTTTAAACTATAAGATGACGTCAACAATCATACCATCAACTCCATTGCTTTTCAACAATGCCTATTGTAAGATGACGTCACATCCAAACTCTTGGCGTTTTCGCGCGATTTGAAAAAGGGGATTTTTGTTCATTTTTTTTGGCAATCAAAAAATGTCTCGATCGCCTCAAATTTTGGGTAGTTGCTTATTTTTGCAAGAAGAATCGATAAAAAAAATCATGCAACTTCCTCATTGGTTGAATGTAATAAATGCCGGAATCGAACATATGTATCTCTTTCTGCAAAGATATGCGAGGTTTTTTGCTAGTTTTGACTAGTGGTTTTCACCCCTTAAACCCCACTTGCAAACCCCTAACCATACCGATTCTTGTTCGTCTTTATGTACCCTACCTCCCCTAGAAGTTATCAAACACCTAATCTGAAGCACCCTCCTGCCCCCCCCGAAATCCGAACTTGGTGTACCAAAACAAGCTAAAGCCCTATTTTTTAAGGTAAATTTTCCACAAATTTTCTGGGGGAGGACCTCTAAACCCACATTTGTACTAGGAACTTTATAATTCAATATTTTTTATAATAAGTTCATCAAAATCCTAATCTTTTAAAAAATATGTCCTAAATTAGGATAGGTGTACCAAAACCAAGTTGAAACACTGTTTTAAGGGTCAAATTTCCAAAATTTTTCTGGGGTAGGACCTCCAGATCCTCCTTTGTTACTCGAACCTAAATTGCTCAGAATATTTTTTTATATTAAGTTCTTTTAGATGTAAGTTCTGACAAAAAATTTTTACATTGGATGTAATGAATTTGCTTGGGAGGGTTTGAAAAATAATTTTGGGCCCCTCCCGAAATAAATTTCTATACAGGGTGTTTCAGTTTACATTAGGACAAACAAGAATTGGGATAGGTTAGGGGGCCGCAAATGGCGTTAAACGTGTAAAAATCTGGGATGAAGATTAGCAGAACAACCAAAGGTATAGGATACACCAAGACGAACAAGAATTGGTATAGAGGTTAGGGGGTCGTAAGTGAGGTTTAAGGGGTGAAAATCACGGGGGAAAATTAGCAATAAAACTCGCATATCTGGACAGAAAGAGCAACAATTGTTCGATTCCGGCATTTATTACATTCAACCAATTCAAATTTTTCATGTAAAAAGGAGATTAAAGCAGTGTTTCCCAACGTGGGGCGCACGTCCCACCGGGGGGCAATATAATTTTCTAGGGGGGCAATTAGAAGATTTTCCACCAAATTGCCCCCCCAGGTGGAGCCAATCTGGGGGATGACCCATGATCTCTTTGTTTTTAGAACGCTTATATATGAAACTTTTTTACATTAGGTTCATCAAAATGCAAATTTAACCTAAAAATTTCCCAACTAGAGGTACCAAACTAGTTAAATATCTGCTTCCTAGAGTCAAATTTCCAAAAATTTGCTGGGGGAGGACCCCCAGAGCCCCCTTTGTACTTAGAACTTGATTACTCATAACTTGATTTAGTTCTTTAGCATGCAAATTCTAGCTAAAAATGTTCTGAAAAGCTTCATTAGACTTATTATATATACATAGTAGGGAGGAGCTAAGAAATAATGTTGGCTCCCTCTCAAAATAAATATCTATATATGCCACTAAGACCGGGGGGGATGGAAAATTTAGAAAGGCTTTGGTGGGGCATGGACCGAAAAAGGTCGGGAAACACTGGATTAAAGTGTTTATTCTTAAAAAAACAGACCAATAAATGAAACAAGTTTGGAGGGCTAGGCGCATGCAAATCTACTGTTTTCCACCATACGGGTGCCCTCCACGGTCATGAAAATAACTGGTCTTGACGTCATCACGAAAAGCTCTTTCGAAAAAGTAGAATCGAACTTATCTATTTGATTTCAATCACAAATCAAGGATAATTAAAAATTATTATTAATTGAATTAATAACCAGCAAAATATTAATTAATGATCAAAATACTAATTAGAGAAAAATTATTCATAATTATCTGTATTTATTAGAAAAAATCCCTTTCTAATTCCCCTTCTCCCTTAATGTCTAAATCCCTGAAAGTAACAACACTCGACTCTAATGAATTTCGCTAATACTTTAGCAGGGTACAACTTTCGTGGATTTAGACACTTCGATCAGAACATTAAGTACGATTCCTAAGATTCGACTCCTGCAAGGTTTCGATTCTTTGGTATCGAATCCATAGGCATTCGATTCCTTCAGAACCCTAAGTATATAACATCTCCCTTAACTTTTGACGCAGGCGCAGTGTTGTGAAAAGTTCCCCCTTGTAATCCAGAAAATACCCAAAATGTATGTATAATAAAACGATAATTCATATCCTACCTCATTTCCTTTCCAAAGTCACTGCAGATCTTCAATTCACGGCTTCAAACGACAAGACGAACAAGCAACAACTTTCTCTATAGAGTGTTTTCAGGTGACGTCACGGCCATTTATTTTCTTCTTTGCTGTAAGTCAAACAGTCTGTTGCTAAGGCCGTTGCTAAGGGTGGCGGTATCTATTTCTGTCATGTGATTGCAAATGAACCAATAAAAGCTTTCCAGGCATTTTCGCACATCCCAACGGTTCGGTCCTGACGAGCTTAGTGCGCATGCTCGGGGAGAAAAAAAGGATCTTCTTCGGATAATTGCAATCATTAATGAATCCCCGCTGGTGCAGTGGTAGAGCGCGTGCTTAGCATGCGGTAGGTCGTGGGTTCAATCCCCGATTTATTATTTTAATAAAATTTCTAAAAAAACCAGCTAAAATAAGTCCAAACGCATGCGCACTAAGCTCGTCAGGACCAAACCGTTGGGATGTGTGAAAATGCGCTTTCCAGCTATTTTCTTTTAACTGTTAACTGCTGTACGTCAAGCAATCTGTTGCTAAGCCCGTTTCTAGGTCCAAGTCATGTGATTGAAAATGCTCTATTCTTTTCACAAAAAAACCGACTTCAACATTTCCTACCTTCCCACTGTTCCAACATCGAAATCTATAAGTTCCTCTAGGCGGTGGTCTAAACGTGTCAGTGAGTTTTGACGAACTTTTAGGTCCTTTTCTTGGGGTTACCTTATAATAATATCAAACACACTACTAGTATATCCGTTCGGCAAACTCGATCCTTGGCGATCGGATGCTTGGTGGAGAAGCTCATTCGATTGGGGTTGATCTTTCTAGCTCGATGATGTCAGCGCATACGAACCAATCAAGTGAGGTGTTCTCAACCATTCTCTCTTCAACCGTTTCTAAAGGAATCAATTATGTTCTAAATGATGGGGGTCCGTCCCCTTCTTATATAGTACATCTCTTACGTTAGACGTCAATTGACGCTCTCCATCATGATAAAAGGTCGGAGAAACACATTCAGCAAATTTAATCCTTTATGCCCCGAATTATTTTCCTCATCCTCATCCAAAATATGTCAAGTTTACGTAACTGCAACTATAAGTAAACTAAATTTGGCCTTACATGACGAAAGTTGGACGAATTTGGAACATTGGGAAGTTGGTTAAAGTCCCGTCGGCGCATAAAGGATTAAGGTCTCCCTCAAAAGTTAAAAATAAAGTTTTTTTTCAAACAATGTTCCTAAATATTGTGAGGGATGTGTCCCCGTGGACGTAATCATTCAATCTGTCACTTTTGCAGGGTTGAGAGTCAATTTCCACTTAGAATTATTTAACCTCCCCATTGATATCTAAATGTTCAAATTTCGTTCACTTCTAGTTGCAGTTACGTTAACTTGACATATTTGGTATGAGCTGTGCTACAGGGAATGTGATTTTGTGTGAACCGCCTATTTATACTCTATTCATTTAGAATTGGCGCTTGAGAAATAGTGCTTTCCCCCACGTTAGAAGCGTAACCATAGTTACGCTCTTCGAGCAGCCAATAGTAAGCCTTCTTCGTCACTTTGACGAGGATAGTTGCTATGGTTACCGATCGGTGGTGGGGGAAGGAAATATTTTCAAGCGCCAGTTCAAAATGAACAGAGTATTAGTTTAGTTTAACTATTTATTTCCAGTTTATTGGCAACATTGAGGGCATGGTTGTGTTTACATCCAAGGGTGAAGCTTTTTTTCTGCACCAGACGTTCGATCATGCAAACGGTTCGTTAATTTTTTTTACTTTAATTAAACATTTTAAATTAACTGATCATATTAAACAGCTTTAGAAGGATTCCCATTTGCCAACAACAGGATTATAGTATGTTTTCAGCATAGAGATCTGTAATAGTAGTAACTTGTGATTAGATCTAATATAGTAGTAGATCTCTAATAATCTACTAATAATTATTATTTTAGGATCTAATCATACTAATGATTAGATCTCTGTGGCTGTCAGTCATCATTGAGCTGTGGGTAAACATGGCGGCTGAAGGGCTCTTTCTAAAGCTGTATTAATAATTAATATTAGTATAATTGATGTTAGAGCATGAAAAGGGAGCATTTCACCACGACCTCTATGGTTAGAGGAGATTAAGTGTAAACTCCAGCTCTCAAGCGTCGCCTCCAGCCATGGACCGGTTTCGTCCTTGTTAGGGCTGATGGCATGTTGTGTGTGTTGTGTCTATGACGATGGACAAAAAAACACTGAAAAAACGTTTGGGGCCAAACCTCTGTGACTATCATTTAGATCTGAACTTCTTTTCAAAGTTTTCTTTCGTTTTCTGCCAAAGTTTTTCTCGTATCTCCCCTTGTGTTTTTTATTACGGACACAAGACCCCCTTAGGGGCCATTCATTAGTTACGTAAGGATGATTTTGGCAATTTTTGATCCCCCCTACCCCCATGTAAGGGTACGTAAGATTTTTTCAAACCCCTCCCCCCTATTCTTACGTAAGATTTAATTTCGTTTTCAAAATAATAAAATGTTAGAAAACCTATGGTGCCAAGGCAACCATCAGGTCCACCATAATCAATGGTCACCACTTTTTCCGTTATAGTCGGCTAGACTAGTATACTTGCCCTCCACTCTCTTGCGTTGCCTTCGTGCTGATGAGTCCTAACATGGACGAAACCGGTCCATGGCTGGAGGCGACGCTTGAGAGTTGTGAGTTTACACATATTATAACATATTCCTAAAAAAAAACCAGTTCTGTGCCAAATCTTCGTGAATATCGCGTTTAGATTTGAACTTCTCTTCAAAGTTTTGTTCTTCTTCAAAAAAAAATTTCTCTCACTTTATTAGTTTTCCAAAACTAATTTTCTATATTCCTTCAATCTTGCTGGAGCGCTTACTTGAAGAAGCAACTCTTGATGTATTTTCTTTTCACAACATGCTTGGATTGGACAAGTGTATTTTTGAGGGAGAACACCTTTGACGAATAGCATCGCCCCCCTTTTGAGAAGGAGCCAAAGTAATAACTTGGTCAAGGGTGGAAGTTTCCCCCCGAAAAAACAGAGAGAGAATAAATTTGTGGAGAAGTGAAATGAATCGAAAAAAAATCAAAAATTCCATTTACTTTACTACAGCCGCTTGAACAATACTGATAGGGGGAGGGGGATCTGTTGAATTATTCACCGTTGTTCCAATTTCTCCTCAGAAATCCGCTTCTCTATCGAGAAGGCATCTTTTGGCCATCGCTCATCACTGACTCCTCACCTTCGGCGTTTTTCACCTGTTGGAAGAAGAGTGACCAAAGTATAGTTATACTCAGTTGCAACTTCACTTGAGCCTGTGTAGAAATATGCTGAGAGCAACCAAAGAAAGTAGTTCTCCGTGCGGTGTCTGATTTTTGAGGGAAATTAAGGCTAAGCGCGCACTAGAGACTTTTGTCACGGCGACAGAGACAAAATTATCACCCTGGCTATTACAAGAAGCTAGAGAGCGTGCATTAGGCAACGAGACTCTTGGCTGATTGCCAAGAATCTCTCCATAGAAATGCATTGCTCTCGAGTGACCTAGTGTTCATAGTCGCCGAGACAGAAGTCTCTAGTGCGAGCTTAGCCATTCAATTTTAAAATATGATTAGTTTTTTAAATCCAAGTATATTAAGCGTCTTTTCATCATACCGATTTCCAAAATGTTGAGAATTATTATTTTTTCAAGTGGCGCAGCGCGTAGTAGTACTACATTTGTTCGAATAAAACTCGCCAGCCAATAAGAGCTCACAAAGCCCAGCAAGAGCTTTCTGTTTACTCAAATTTTCTTCCGCGCGGCTATGACGTCAGGCTCAACTTAAGTTGCAATCTAGTATAGCGATACAAAACGATGTCGTATATACAGGGTGTTTCAGATAAGTGTTTCATAACTTCTATAGGGGAGGTATAGGGTACATCAAGACGAACAAGAATTGGTATAGGTTATAGGGTCGCAAGTGGGGTTTAAGGGGAGAAAATCAGGGGTCAAAATTAGCAAAAAAACTTCGGATATTTGGGCAAAAAGAGATGCGATTGTTCGAAGAGTGACGAAAGTACAGTTAGCGATACAAAACAATATTGTATACAAGGTGTTTCAAAAGTCCGTTTCGTGGTTTTTATTTGATACCAACGTGTTCTAGGGTCATCACAGAAGTAAGGTCTACCCTAGGTAAGTGATCCTCGAGAATCGATTGAGATGACTTACGGAGCCCCTAGCGGCGAAACAAAAAAATTACAAAAATTAATTTAAAAACTAAAGGAGATAAAGCAAAAACCTTAGTGAGAGTATTGTTGCCAAGGTTTCAGACCTCAAAAGAGAAAAGGTTCGGAAATTTGCAAGGTTTTTTGATTTTTTGATTAAATTTTGCCGTATTCATTCAACTTAAAAACCGTAAAACTACAAAATAACACTGAAAAATTTGCAAATTTCCGAACTTTTTCTTTTTTGAAGTTTCAAAAAGTGATATTTTCAAGTGCTAATATCACCGCGAATATTTACGATATTTTCATGAAATTTTTTCAGGGAATTCTTCAAAACGTTGCCAACAATACTCTCAATGAGGTGTATCTCCTTTAGTTTTTAATTTAATTTTAGTAACTTTTTTATTTCGCCACTAGGGGTGCTGTATGTCATCTCAATGGGTTTTCCAGGGTCACTTACATAGGGGCCCCCTATGTAAGTATGCCCCCCTATGTCAGCCCCCTATTCTAAATGAACAGACTGTATAGTGGTTAGTATACGTTTGGGGTTCGAATCCCCGTTTGGCAAGGTTGTTAGATTCTGTCCTAGTGTCAGTGGCGGATCAAGGGGGAGGGTACTCTGGAAAGTGCCCCCCCCTATTGGAGACCCAAAAAGGTTCTCAAAATGAGTAAAAACCCAAATTTTACAGGTTTAATTTCAAAAATTTTTCTGGAGGAGGACCCCTATACCCCCCATTAGTATCGAAATGGGGTGTTCAGTGTTTCTTTTTAGGATATCCCCAAAATTTTGACATTTTGAGGCAAAAAGTAAAGGTAATAGTGTTGAAAAGTGTCCCCCTTAGACTCAAAACGTTTCTAAAAATGAGTTAAAACCCTACTTTTACACGTCAAATTTCGATTTTTTTTTCTGGGGGAGGACCCTCATACCCCCAATGGTACCACAAGGGGATCTTGTCTGGAAAAGTGCTCCCCCTTGGAGCCGTGCTGGATCCGCGCCTGCTAGTGTGTGTAATGAATGAATGCTCTCTTCCATGTAAAAAGGGGGTTGTGCGAGCGAATGTATGTGTGGCGCGGGTAGCAGTACCTCACCTGATGAGTATGTATAGTTTTCACCTGATTTTTGTGTCGTCGTTACAGGAGACATTTCACAAAGTATAGAGTTCTGCTGCCAATTCATCAAGGGAGACAACTGTTCGATCCACCCTCATCATATGCAACAGGTCCAGATGCACAACTTGGAAAAAGACGATGAAGGTAAGAAGTATTTATTCATATGCCGCTAAGCTGTTTTAAAACTTTGGAGTCTAACAAATAGTGTTTTCATGTGACGTCACGACCATTTATTTTCTTCCTTGCTGTAGTAGGTCAAAAAGTCTGTTGCTAAGGCCGTTGCTAGGTGTATCTGTTCCTGTCATGTGATTGCAAATGCTCCAATAGAAGCATTCCATGACCAGTTATTTTCTTTCAACCTGCTGTAGGTAAAACAATCTGTTGCTAAGGCCGTTGCTAGGTCCGAATCATGTGATTGAAAAGGCTCTCTATAGTAATCTTTTTAATACTTTGGAATCAATTAGAAAAAAGGATAGTGGAGAGGCTAGGGGGCTTTTTCAAATTGACGTACGCGCATGTTATTGGTATTTTTTGAGCCCCCCTCTATTCAATGGTATGGTATACTTCGGACTAGCGGTCAATGTAACATATCTTCCAATTCGTCTATGCATAGGCGTGGATTCAAGGGGGCACTCTAGAAAGAAAAAAGGGGAGAAAAGGGGAAAAAATGAAAGTAGATTCTGATATACCAAGAAATTTTTCAGTCATTAAAAATGTAATTTCTCTTCTTTTTCCCTTCTTGGGCCCTTTTACATCAAGCCCAGGGGGTCACTTTCCACAGATTTTTTCGTTCGTAAAACGCTATAGTGGTGATTGAAAAAGAGTTATTAAAAGGATCAACATCTCAACAATTTTCTGAGGACCTTACTCCAAAAAAAATTCGCACCCTAATAAAGACAATTAAAAGGTCAACATTGTTCCTCTAATATACTGTTCAACGAACATGGGGGGGGGCGCAAAAAAATTCTACTTCAAAGTATGATATTCAAAAACCACTCTCCACCTTGTAACTCTGCTAATAGGAAGAAGGGATTGAATGTGTGTGAATTAGAAAGGGGTTGAAAATCAATTTACTTTTCCGAGAAAGAGGGGTCGGTCGTATTAACATTCTCTACTTTGATAGGATAGATAGAGCCCCCAAAAAGATGAAAAAAAATTTTTTTTTTCATCTGTCTTAAAAGAGAATGACTAAGAACTGATCCTTACCAAAACGCTAAAAAAAATTTAACTGGGGCTCTATCAAAGTAGAGAATGTAAATACGCGTCCGGAATAGTACACTTACGCAATATTCGACCGACCCTTTTTCATCAGAACCCCCCCCCTAAACGAACACAAACGGATATCAACTTCCCCTCACAGTCAATATATCGACGATACTCCGATATTAAAATCCCATCATTCGCGGTTTTTTCATTCATTCATTCTCAGCCGCACAGATAAACGGAAGAATGAGCGCAAATTAGTAATTCCGCAATCGGGGTGGCGCCGATTGGTCGTCGGGGGCGTGGCCTCTGGAGGCCCCTCCCCCTCGGGGAGAGAGCTGGGGATCATTCCGTCGCCCATGACCGAGGAGGCTGCAGCTCCGAAAGCGGTGTTGGGCTGCGCCGAAATGGGCAGCGCCTTTCGCGTCGTCACCCCCAAGCGGCCCAGGGAAGGTGAGTCCCCCCCACGTGGGCCTCTTTTCTTCTTCTACTGATCAATATTATATTTGATGTGGTGGTCTATTTAGTTTGGTCAATAATTGCCCCCACTTCATCATTTAATTGCCACTAGTTGGGAAAAATAAGTGATATTTAACCGTAACCAACTAGTTAAAATAAGTAGGGAAAAATAAATTTGTTCATCTTCAATTGAATCGTCAGTTTGAAGAAGGGAATAAGTCCAAGAAATGACAAATTGACTTTTTGAGCTCAAAACAATCTCCAAGCTTTGCTCTAGACATGGGTGAAAAGAGGGGGAAAATAACTAACCCCTATAGGGAGATATCGCCCCTTGAAGTTGTGATATCGATGTCCATTCATTGTATTTTTTAAGTTAATTTGACTTTCTTTTCATATTCTTTGTGCTGTAACCTAAGTTAAAATAAATTTTCTCTTAATTTTTTATTATTTTCAAACTTTTTTTATGCAGGGAATGTTTGAGTCCATTCATATGCACTCACTCCATTGATACTGCTTTAATAACTCAGTTTCACCATACTTTTGAATTTTATTTGTCTTATTCCTTTATTTCACCCTTTTGTGGTGTAAACTAATGTGAATTTAAGGGTTTTTTAAGATTTTTTCATCAGAAAAATTTCATAAGGTGGAAGAAGGGAATAAGTCAATCAACTTAATTTGACTGTAAAATATTTTTGAATATCCTTATATTTGTTTTGATGATTGCTCTGTTTTCTAAATAAGGTTCTAAACTTCCAGTAAGAATTTAGTGGTAATACAATGAAAATGTCATTACTTATACAATTTTCTTCAATTTTCTCGAAACTTTGTTTTTGGACTTATTCCCTTCTTCCAACTCACGATTCATTTGTTAACGTTTATCTTTAATTGAATTTGAAACCAAGTAATTGAGAAGAATAAGTAAATAATCGTAATAGCCACTAAATTCCGATGAACGTTCTGTTCATTAAATTAGTTCAACAAAACAAGTTCGCAAACTTTTTAAACTTTAGGCACCCCTAGTGACTAAAATATATTTTTAACGGTGCCCTCTTATAAAAAAGAGCAAATTTTAGAAAAATGGGAAAATTTAATTAAATTTTGGAGCATTTTTAAGTTCAATGACTGCCTGGAGAGTTCATTATTTAATTGTTGAACCAATGAACAGAAAACATAAGTTAAGGAAATGCCACAACGTGTTTGTTTAAGCATTCAACCAACTGTCGTTTAATTAACGGTACAGCAATCAAAATTTGATTTTGTCAATGACTTCCCGCAGTTAACTTAATAACCAAATAAATGAGAAAAAAGTTCATTAGAGAAATGTTCAGAACTGTTTCCCAGAGCATTCAATCAAATGTTTTCGATTGACCGGTACAAATATTGAACTATATCGAGCTGCGGTTGATTTTTCAATTAGTTGTGGTTAGTTTTTAGTCATCAAATATCAATTTAATCTCAATCACTGATATGGTGTGTTTTTAATTGTTGAAATTGACATTTGACTGTGTTGTTTTTATTGTTGTACATTCCATCTATGAATGTTTTTTAATTCCCCAGTGTCATAATTGAAATTTCAATTGCAATAATATATTGTCAATTGCAACATCACTGAAACTGTTTATATTATTTTTGAAGACCAACCTACTGACAAAACAATTCAACTGATTGCGCAACACTGTTGTATACTAATACAATGATTCAATTAGTATACCAATTATGGTGTATATTTGTATATAGTAAAAGTTGCTCAATGTTTTATGCAGAATAGGCACAATTTTTCAACATTGTTATATACAACAATCTAAACAACAATTAAAACTATAGTTTTAATTTCAAATTCTTAATTGAATAATGAATTAGTTGAATTATGATTACTTTGCCATCTGAGTTATAAATCGATTGAAATTTGCTGGATGGAAAACAGATTTAAAACGTTTTTATTCTAAAGCATCTTAATATTAATAAATTTTGCTTTTAATTTTCACTGTTCATTAGAAAAGTTGATTGAACACAACATGTTACCTACCTATACATCATCATTATCTATAGATAATGAAAATTAAGTGAATAAGTGAATTTAGTGATGAGTGAAAATTAAACGCAAAATTTATAAATATTAAGATGCTTTAATATGAAATCCTTGCAAATTCTTAGTTTAATTATTTAGGCTTTATTTTGCAAAAGTTGATTAAGAATTTTGACTTTTGAAAAGTAAGGTTTTAATGTAAAATATTTAGATTTACCTGATAGATTGATTGATTATAATACTAATTAGTATTTCTTCGTTAGAAACTTCAATAGTGTGCTTTTACTGATGCTTTCTATTGGCCTCCTAATTTTCTCCATAACCAGTTTTGAAGTTCCGTTAGCTTTGTAAACTTTTCTTCTATCTTTCTAAATTTTGTTCCGCCTGTAATTAAGTAAAAAAAACTTTCGATGTGTGAAAATCGCTACTTAACGAAAATCTAAGTCATATTTATGAGTCCTATGCCGAGTACTTATGTTGAATTTCTTTAACTTATACATTCAAGCAAAAGTTAAACTGCAAACTCACCACACACAAAAACACATTATAAACACTTTTAACACTTTTTCCCCCTCTTCAAATTAAAAACACTTTTATTGTGTTCTGAATCTAAATATGTTTGGGAAGTGCTAGAATTGTGTTCTATGTGTGTAGTAATTGGAATTTGAAATTGTTCTTAAATATAGATAGAACACAATTGACAAAATCTCGAAATAGATAAATAGTGTTGTGAAATATGTTTTGAACCTCAGTGTTCTTAAATTTGGATTAGACACACTTAAAAACATGATTCGCAAAAAGATTGATGAAAAAACAAACATGATTTGACATGATTGAAAAAACATGTGTCTGAAAACGCTTATTGTTTATAAAGATGTCAACAATCATACCATCAACTCCATTGCTTTACAACAATGTTTATTGTAAGATGACGTCACATCCCAAACTCTTGGCGTTTTCGAGCTCTTTTAAAAAGGGGATTTTTGTTAATTTTTTTAACAATCAAAAAATTTCTCGATCGGCCTCAAATGTTGGGTAGTTGCTTATTTATGCAAGAAGAATCTATTAAAAAAATCATGCAACTTCCTCATTGTTCAGTTTAAAAAAAAACATAAAAATTTGTTGGTATTTGAATATATGGCGTTCAAAAGAGCAACATTAAAAATAATTGCAAAATTTGGCAAAATTAACAAATTGGCAGTGTATAAGCTTGTATAATATTACATTGGCTTCCACCATTGTCATCACCAGCCTTCAAGTGCGAATGAAAGCCAAAGAGTTGATGCTCTCAAAAGTGTTTCGGCGTCAATCAGTAGCGGGGAAACAATGGGGGGAGCCGTTAAACGCCGAGGAGAGTATAGAAGGGGGGTTTGTTCCTCCCTCCGAGTTTACTGTCTCGAAGGAACATAAAAGTGGTGTGGGGCATTGTGTCGAGTGCCCATTAATTTAATTTAAGTAACTGGGTGGTTTGTTTATCGATATACAATTGATTTTATTTCGGATTTGCTAAGTGAGTAGCGTGTCATCAATAGACAGGATTTGATTCACTACTTGATTTTGTATTTTGGTGAAGGGGCCATACACCAAGTTTTTATGAGCACCCTATCTTCAAATATCGACAATTTTCTGATTTTCATTGATAAACAAAACAGTTATTGATCTGACTAAACATATGAATCTATTAGTTTGAAATTATTTAGCAATATTTCTACTTTTGCAGACTCCAACCTCCAACTAATTTTTTCCGTAGTACGCAATGAACCCTTTATCCGGAATTCTAAAAACCAGAATATGACTCACCCAATTGGCACATTTTTGGATTGTTTAAACAACTTTATTGTCTTAAAGATATTTTCGCCCCGAATTTCGAAAATGGGAGTTAATAATAGGGAGAGAAAGATCTTATTTTTGTTGTTGCTGCATCAATATCAGCATTTTTTTTCTGAAATGAACCCCACCAGATCATTGGGAGACTTTCCGTAGTTTCCTGCGTGATTTCCGTAATCCGTAGTATCAGAACATCTCCGTAGTTTCCGTAGTACTTGATGGAGTCTCTGCTTTTGGGTAAACGAAAGAGCATGGCGGCATTTAGCGGGACCTTAAACGGAATTGAACCAACGATTTTGCTTTAAAAGTCTACAAAATCAGTTAATTAGTTCAATATTATGACCTGGGGTATAGATTTGATGTCCCTTTTTAATAAAGGGATTCATAGATCCAAAATCTCAATCATATGGATGAAATAAAGGGCCACAATCAAGGAAATTTTAAATTTATAGCTACAAAACGTCTTTAATCTTGAGATTCGTACAAAAACTTTAAAAATCTGGTTTTTACTATGGCTTGATGGACCTAACCTCTCTAAAGAATGACTTTTCCAATCGCCTATAGTGTTTGTACCCGATTAAATAAAAAACAGCAGTCCAAATAAGCTGCAGATGAGACGGCATGAACAAAATTCCGCGCAGTTTAAGTGCAGAAACAACCAGTCAACCGATGTCGTTTGACATGTCTCTGCACTAAAGCTGAAATTTAACATGCTGGAAAACTATTTTAAAATCCGGTTACTTTTTATAATTTATTATATTATACCCTACAGAATCCCATGACACCAATAACTCATTTTTGAAAAAAGTGGCGTTTGACACGTTTCAGAATTAAGCGATTCAATTATTGGGAGGACGCGTCCCCCCCTGTCCCCCCAAGGGTTCGACGCCCGGGAAATCAAGCACCCTAGAACCGCGTGCATGGTACATCCATTTTCAAGAATTTAAATTCCATTTTGGTTGGATTTTTGCATTTTGACAAACTTTAAAAAAAGAAAAGTTGTGAATAAAAGAGTTCCAAAGGGGGTCCTCCAGCAGAAAATTTCTGGGAATTTGACCCTAAAAACAGGATTTTAACTCGTTTTGGAATCGCTTTTCCCTTTTTTTTCCACCCCCTAGTTCCCCTCTTTCTCACTGTTAGTGCTTATTCCTATTGGGGGGGTTTAAAGCAACCCAAAGAGGACCACTCCTTGTAGGTCCCAAAATTTTCAAGGAACGACTGTTATAATAGATTTCAAAATTTCAAGGGGGTTGGGGGTTCTCCCCAAGAAACATTTTGAATCTTGAACCTTAAAAGCAGATGTTTTACGCACAATGTAAGACGAATTTTTAAGGAAAAACTGTAAGTAAAAAAATTGACGTCGAAATTTCGAGCACTTGGATCAGTGGCAGGCGCGGATCCAGCTCGGCTCAAAGGGGGGGGGCACTTTTCCTGGCAAGATCCCCTTGTGGTACCATTGAGGGTATGGGGGTCCTCCCCCAGAAAAAAATTGAAATTTGACGTGTAAAAGTAGGGTTTTAACTCACTATTAGAAACGTTTTGAGTCTAAGGGGGTCACTTTTCAACATTGTTACCTTTACTTTTTGACCCGAAATGTCAAAATTTTGGGGATTTCCTAAAAATAAACACTGAATACCCCCTTTTGATACTAATGGGGGTCCTCCCCCAGAAAAATTTTAAAATTAGACCTGTAAAAGTTGGGTTTTCACTCATTTTGAGAACCTTTTAGGGTCTCCAAAGGGGGGGCACTTTCCAGAGTGCCACCCCCCCCTGAATCCGCTAGCTTGGATACGGACCCGACAAACCCCTTTCCGAAAATAAAAGCTTAGCGTGTTTTGTGATTTGTCCACTCAATACAACAATGTGTCATTCACGTCCCAACTAAATGCACGTCCCAATTACGGCGATCCCCTTCGTTTGTATTGAGAAAGGAGGAGCCACGTCAGCACAACTTTCTTCTTCTTCATCCTTTCTTCCTTCTTTCTTGGAGGGAGGAGGAGGCCTGGTGGGATTTCCCCGAGATTCTCCTCCTTCTAAAGAAATCTCTCTTCGCCAATAAAAGACCGTTTGTTCTGTAAAACTCGCCTAATTGCTTTATCCAGGATTTCAGAAGAGACGAAAAAATCCTCGTCTTGTAATTGGATTCTTCTTCGTCTTCTTCTGAGTTTTCTTTTTTTTATTTAAATGAAAATGATGGAAATCGAGTGATGGGAGCGTTTATGCGATATAACACTTCTTCTTGGATGATGGGCGATTCGCAAAGTGCAGTTTTTTAAGGGGCTATACAATCTGAGAGAAATGACAGTTTCAAATTTGAGTAAATCGATGTTCTCATTTTGGTATGAAACTATTTGGTTCAAATATGACGACCCAATGCTATCAATTTTGAAACACCAGACATACTCTTAGTTTCAAACAATTTAATAGTCACCACACTCTTAAAACGACAGTTTCAAAACTGAGTAAAAATTACTCAAACTGGCTCCGAATCAAATTTACTCAAATTTGAAAACATGAATATACTCATTTCTAAAAATGTGCATACTCAAAAATGAAACATCATGAGCTCATTTTAGAGTTCTTTCTTTTTTTAAGTATGAGAAAGGAATACACACAGATAAGATACTGCAAATTATTTTTAAAAAGTTGTAAGTAAATCTCACTTGGGGGGAGGGGGGTCCAGCAAAATCTCACTAAATCTCACCAAGGGGGAGGGGGGTCCAGATTTTGGAAAAAACGCCTCACGTAATTAATAGATGTCCCCTTAAGACCTAAGAATTGCGAAAAAATAAAAGAAAAAAATATTGTAAAATAGCCTCTATAATTTTTAACGTTTTTTGTGCATTTTTGGGGGGTAATTACCCCTTAAACCTATCCATTTGCTACAAATTTTCATATTTTAAAAACTTTATCCTTTCTTGTCCTCTAGCCTGTAAGACTAAAGTAATGGTTTTTCACCCTAAAAATCGAGTTCAAGGTCATTCATTTTGCTTTTTATGCACATTTTGGGGGTACCCTGTATCTTAAAAGTTGACGTGATAGACAAAAACTAAAAGTTACTTTTGGACTCAGGGGCTAAAAGTGATTCAAATACAAGTCACAGTTCTAAGGGCCGTATTCTGGAATCTCGAATATTCGAACTCACATCGAATGTTCGACCTCACCATTCGAGTTGAAAATGGTATTCAGACTCCAAAAGTCACACGTAGTGAGAAGGGCGGAGACCTCACTCGTTCGCTCATTGGTTTATTTTTTTCGCGCGGGAGATCCTGGCGCCGACGTTCGTGGCCAATTAGAAGACGCGTTTCAAGTCAAGAAAGATCCCTCCACGTGCTTTTCAGCTGCAATATTTGTAAACATCTCGTGTGCATTAGTGCTAAAAATGTCAGCGGAAAGGTCGGCGTTGGGTGTACTTTTGTGGATAAAGCTGCTCAACAAAAGGGATGGGAGAAAGTAACCCTTCAATTGAACGCTCTCGGTTTCGGTAAATACAAACGTACAGTGAAAGAGGTAAAGCAGTGGTTTGATTTATAGTAATCGTAAAAAAAGGCGGCCCAAACAAACGAGAACCACAACAAAAATGGAAAAGGTGAGGGAACAACAGACTCACTGACCCCCTTGGAAGACCAGGTTATTAGGGTATAACATGCTCCACGTATGATGATGTTAAGCCCATAGCTTTTTCTATAGATCAATAAAATATGAATTTTCTGTCAGTATTATTTTAAATGTTATTTTTTATTGCTAAAATTCTTACTGTCCTATATCAAATTAAAAACAGTCTTGCTCTATATTAATAGCAGTGATTTTATTCATGTCAACAAAACAGTTTGAAAAAATTTTAGTTTTCTTTATAGTAATTCCTTTACTTGTGTTAAATTTTATAACCCTCATTACACAAGCTAATTAACTGTAAAGCAAAAACATACATTTTAAGATTTGATTTGTGTTGCAAAATATGAAAAAATAAATTAAAAATTAGAAGTCTGTATCATCTACAATACAAATATAAAAAAAATTAAATAACTTCCTTGAAACCAGGAACAATCGTCAATTAGTTATAGGAAGTTTTTTATTGATGTATCAATTTTGTTAGAAACAAGGATTTTAATGGTAGGTCTTAATAAGTGTAATCAGTGGTGGCTCTTGGACGTCATAAAGGTCAACTAACATCAGGCGGGAAAAAAGTAGCAAGCCTTCTTCGTTGCTTTGACGGTTGGGGGAAGGAAATATTTTCAGGCACCTATTCAAAATGAATAGAGTATAATATTTGTTTATCCTAATTATATTTTGCATGTCAATAAACAAAATCAATTTGTTTTAAGAGCGTGCAAGCTTTGATCCAATGCAATAACCCATTTGGATTTTTTTTGGAGGAAGTGATTTAAAAAATTGTGCAAGCAGGCTAAGCAATATTTGTAAATAATGGGTATATAATGAAATTGAATTAATTTAAAAAATTTGATGTTTTTTAACTTTCTGAATTAGCAGCTATGAATTGAATACTTAATCCATACTTACTGTTTGTTTACTATTTTTGTTTTATCACAATAGGTTTGTGCAACCATTTCTGTGAAAACGCCATGGGTTGTAAAACAAATTAATTTCAGTTAGTTAATATGAGCTAGTAAAACTGAGGCGTATCAGATAGTTAACTAATCGAAAATATCCATCATTCTCTGAAAAGAAGCATTCCTTGCCAAATAAGGCAACTTTAATTAAAGCTTTCTGCTAACCCCACTCTCGTATAACCTAGAATATGTATTGGATAAATTTTTATAATGTGCAGTATGTTGATTAAACATGTGAAATTATTAAATATTTATAATAGGCTACAGTATCCCAAATAAATAAAAATAAATATTACAATTCCAATCATTTTCAATTTATTGTCTGTAGTAATTTACATTGTAAACCAATTGAGCACTGGTTTCTTGTTACAATAACTATGTCAATATTACTTATTCAGGAACTTATTATATTCAGGAACAATTATATTCAGGAACTTAAATCAGAAGACTTCATCAACTATGAAGCTATACAACACAAAGATAAGATTTTCAGTGTTAGCAATTAGTATACAGGGCAGTGGTTCCCAAACTATTTTGGTTGTGGAACCCCCAAATTTGTTGCCAATGATCGCAGAACCCTGAATATTTTTTAAAAATTTAATATCTGATATTAAAAGAAACTATTGTTATTTTGGTAATTAAGATTTTATTGAATTAAACAAAACTAAAAAAAGCAGTTTATCATACAAAACAAACTAAAATAAATGAAAAAACTTTAATGGGAAGAATGCACCTGCTTCTTTGATTCCATGATTCTCTTAAAATTGGGCATTATGTTTGATAACTGAACTCGTACATATGTGGTGCAGCATCAAGTTTGTCAATATATTTGGTTTTTGTCGCAAACTATTTCGAAAACTCAGCTTCACACAAATAAGTGGTTGCAAACGGCAAGAAAATTTGAATAGCCTGTTTCGCTAAATTTGGCTTCTAATTGTGTATCCGAACTTTAAAAATTTTTATATAATGCTTATAAAAATTTTTAATTTATTTTGGTGGTCCGAGGAAAACAAAAATACATTAAACATCATTCTATTTTTAATGAAATACAATTTGTCATGCAGAACCCCTTAAGTTTTTCTTGAAACCCCAGGATTCCATGAAACCCACTTTGGGAACCACTGGTATAGGGTGATATTATATAAATCATTAAGTGTTTTAGAAATAGTATATACAACAGGAAAATATTTAGTAAAAAATATATGTATGGTTTTCATAAAATTCATGGGTACTGTTGCATTAGCTGGGCCAAACTGCCAAGGGCAGTGTAAAATATCCATTAAAAACTTTAAATAGGAAAATATTTACACTTTAAAACCCTTCAAATAATTTGCTTTTAATTGTTTTCTGTAATTTTTAAGATGTGAAATTTGCACCCGGGTTATGCAACAGTACTTATTTATATCGTCACTGTGAAATCACACCAGCATATCTGCAAAAATTGAGTTTTTGAGTTATTAGTGTCAATAAATTCCTTTTTTCAACTATCTCACAATATTACATTATTATTATTTTAAGTAGTACATGCAAAAACTTTAAGGCGCTCTAGGGAAAATTGCAGATATGCCGGTTTGATTTCATTTTATAATTATATACATAATGGTGTTTTAAAAATAGCAGCAGGAAAAAATTAAGTTAAAAAATAGAGGTCTTTCAAAAAGTTCATGTAGGTACTGATGATTTTTGAAACTTTTGCAACTGAACTTTGAAGGACAAAAAGTAAATGAAACAAACTATGTATTTTGTAAACAAGCTGATTGTTGTTAACAGCTGAAAACAAATAAGGCCGAGTTTGGGCGACATGAAAGAGAATTAATAAATGTTCTAGATCAGGCATGCTGAACTCTGACTCGGAGCCAATGCGATGGTAACAGCCAGTCATTGTCTTCGAATGGATTCCAAATCTAGACAAAATCAAACGAGCCGCGAGATGGAGTCATGGGTGGTACCAGACCAGCGGCAAAAGGCACTCAAAATTCTGTATTCAGCATCACAAACCTATTAAAGAAGAGCATATATTTTAATAACAGCCTTTAGTGATGTTAATAAAAAAGAAACTTCCTATAAGTGCTCATAACTATCCTCCCTGTAAATAAAAATGGATAGACAAAAAAATGTAAGTCAATTTGTATTTCGTCAAAAACATTTATTAAAGACCAGTTGAATTCCTCTCAATATTTTTAATAGTCTGTCTGAGAATTAACAACTTTATAGTTGATCCTTTTCTTGATGTCAAGATCCACAAATTGAATTTATTGCTCCAGTTAAAAGCAAATGTATGCCGATGTAAACTAATCAAATTATAATGGAATGTAAACTAAAAATAAAAAAGTCAAATTTGATAGCTAGGAGTCGGGAATGGTCAAACTTTTAAAAAATTTATCACTTACAAAATACACTTTATGTATCATCGCTACCACCAGGCCAAAAACATGAATCTGCATTCGTGATTAGGTAACATCCTAGAAGAGTGTTTGGGTTGACACCTCTTGGCGAATTTTTTGTCGACATCATCAATTTGACACTTGGGCGCACATTGGCGCTACTACTTTGCTTGGTGACTGAACCCACTTCTAGACTAGATCCCGTAATTAATAAAATATTCATGTTTTTGGCATGGTGGTAAGGGGACATCCATAAATTAGGTGAGGTGTTTTTTCCAAAATCTGGACCCCCCTCTCCCCTTGGTGAGATTTTGCTGGACCCCCCTCCCTCCCACGTGAGATTTACCTACAATCTTTAAAAATAATTTTCTATCTTCACAGCACCTAAAACTTTTCCATTATTAATGATGTGGGGGAAAAGGTCATTATTCCGCCTAAAAATAACCACAGTATCTTATCTGTGGGTATTATTCCTTTCTCATACTTAAAAGAAATCGTTTAATTTTGAACTTAAAAAGTTGACGTGAGATTTTAATCGACCCCCCTCCCCCATTGGTGAGATTTTTCCAAACCCCTCTCCCCTTTTTGACCTCACATAATTTATGGATGTCCCCAACCATATACTATAACTATTGGATAAGTGATGTATATGTTACGGGCAATGAGATAAATTCAATGGAATTTATGAATGAAATTTATTACTTTGCCCGCCTCCACCCTGGGAATTATTAATGACCAATTTATCACTTTGCCCTTAACATATATATTTAAAAATTTTTAAGGTTACTTACCTGCTAAACATTAATGGAGAATTTTCCATTCTGATCAGACTCGGGAGAGGTTTCTTGTTGTTGGGATACCTGGAAAATTGTTGGCTGGGATAACTGGAGCCGGATGAATTGGTCATCCCCAATCATGGACTGGATGAGCCAACAGCACCTGCAATAAATATACATTAATATACTAAAAGAATAATACCAACTTGCTCAACGAGAGTAAAAGTTAATGAAAAAATCAATTGGTTTCATTAAAAACTCAAATTGAGAGGTCTTTAACTATTTTCAGACCTGCCAACTCCCCTGTTTTTGAACTGAGTTTTCTGCCATTAATTCAAATCTCCGGCTTCATTTTTTTGACCGGGTGCCTGATAATAATCCAAAAACAGCCTAATAGAACTCCCAATCAAAATAGAGAATGGCGATTCAAAATAAAAGCCAGAAACTCCGGCCAAAGGCCGGAGAGTAGACTGGTTGTGGTTGCTATTTGCACAATCTTAACAACATTTACAACAAGTATGTAATAGTTTAGTTTACAATACAAACGAAAAGTCGATAAGAGAAAAACCTTCAGCTGAAAACTTTAACTGGAGTTAAAATAGGATAGAGTAGGTGGTAACTATTACATTACTTTTACTATAAAGGGGAAGCACGTTATATAAAAAGAATATTTCTAACCTGAAGTTCCATGTTTATTCCATTTGGTCCTTGCTGCATCGCGAAACTTCTGAAATGTAAACAAAAACAGCTTTGCTCTGCCGCGCCGGCTCTGCCTCAGATTGACGTCACGAAAGGCGCCTAGCCAATCAGAGACTCACTCGAATGAATTCTCTCGAATACTCACCAGCTCTTCGGCTGGTGAGAATTGAGCGTTCGAGTTCGCCTTTCGGTGGTGAGAATTTGGCTGTCAGAATACGAAATTTCATCTCACCGTTCGAACTCACTAGGGAGTTTCCAAAACTCGAATGTCAGAATACGGCCCTAAGTCAACGAAATTGCTGTTCCCCAGTGATATTTACCGCCGTTTTTAGTTTTTGCATTCTAGCACCCCCATTATTAATGCGTTAATGGCATTATTAATGCCAATAGTTTTTACAAACTGAAACAGCGCAACGAGACATTTTACACGTTTTTAATAATAAACGAGAATCAACAAGCGAGCTTATATCAAGATTCCTTCAAAGATTAAACAATGTTTAATCTTTGAAGGAATCTTGATATAAGCTCGCTTGTTGATTCTCGTTTATTATTAAAAACGTGTAAAATGTCTCGTTGCGCTGTTTCAGTTTGTAAAAACTATTGGCATTAATAATGCCATTAACGCATTAATAATGGGGGTGCTAGAATGCAAAAACTAAAAACGGCGGTAAATATCACTGGGGAACAGCAATTTCGTTGACTTAGAACTGTGACTTGTATTTGAATCACTTTTAGCCCCTGAGTCCAAAAGTAACTTTAGTTTTTGTCTATCACGTCAACTTTTAAGATACAGGGTACCCCCAAAATGTGCATAAAAAGCAAAATGAATGACCTTGAACTCGATTTTTAGGGTGAAAAACCATTACTTTAGTCTTACAGGCTAGAGGACAAGAAAGGATAAAGTTTTTAAAATATGAAAATTTGTAGCAAATGGATAGGTTTAAGGGGTAATTACCCCCCAAAAATGCACAAAAAACGTTAAAAATTATAGAGGCTATTTTACAATATTTTTTTCTTTTATTTTTTCGCAATTCTTAGGTCTTAAGGGGACATCTATTAATTACGTGAGGCGTTTTTTCCAAAATCTGGACCCCCCTCCCCCTTGGTGAGATTTAGTGAGATTTTGCTGGACCCCCCTCCCCCCAAGTGAGATTTACTTACAACTTTTTAAAAATAATTTGCAGTATCTTATCTGTGTGTATTCCTTTCTCATACTTAAAAAAAGAAAGAACTCTAAAATGAGCTCATGATGTTTCATTTTTGACCCTCTTCACTACCAAGGTATAAAAAATTCTTTCAACTCAAATTTTTTTATTAAAATAGTATTAAAATGCTTCTAATAGTTCATATAAATCTTCATTTCAAGAAAAATTTTTTAAGGGGGCTTACAATTTATGGTCCACGTTCAGGGCCGGACTGGGAAGAAATTTCGGCCCGGGAATTTTAAGTCTGAATCGGCCCACCGCATAATTTTCATGGAAAATATAACTTCACAGAATTAAAAATTTCGGGGGGGGGATCGTGGCCCCAAGAAATTCTTTTGAAAATTGACCATTAAGAAACAGTCTAAAATCCACCTTGAAGTCCCTAATTGGTTACGTAATAAACCCAATATGGATTTTAAATCTTTGTTGGTAAATTCAGTGGATAGAAAGAATTTCCATCTTGACGAACTTAATATTAAAAGAAATTGTGAACAATGTAGCTCAAAATAGAAGGTCATGGGGTCCTCCCCCAGAAAATTTTACTATTAAAAGTACTGTTTTAACTCATTTGAAAGGGTTAACCTTTTATGCCGTAAAATTTTTAAGGATGAAACCAGGAAAATTCGTTCATAAAAATATTTTAAATAATTAAATATGTTTTTGAATTCAGTAATTTATGGCGTCATTAATGAATTTAATTGCTGGTAAATTAATGGTTTGGTGGCCGCACAAAAAGAATTCGTGGGCCGCTAGTTGGAAATTCCTGCGAAGTGCGGATTAATTTTTACAGGATCTTTTTCACTCATACCACTATAAAATGGCACTGTATATTTGGACGGCTTTTTTCAACTAAACTCTACTCTAATTTCCACGGCTAGGCTACAGCTCGGCGTTTCATTGGTTCAATCACTAAGCACCGAGACTGCTACGTCATCACGAGACCTACAGCGCATGCGCCACTAGCCGTTTTGGCCGTCCAAATATACACTTCGCTATAAAATATTTTGGTTGTAAGCGAGGCGGGCCCACAAACGGCCCTCATTGAGTAGCGGCCCACCGGGCATTTGCCCAAATGCCCGCATGGCCAGTCCGAGCCTGTCCACGTTTGTGGACTCAAGTACTTAACTTAGTAAAACATGACACAATTCTTATACCCAAAAATTGATACTTTCTATAATTATTATTTATATTTTTAAATTATTTATAATTTTTTAGTCATTGTAGGGTATTTGGAGGCTGGAAATCGATTTTCTTTTTAAAACAAATTATTTTTTTAAAAAATTAATTTTTTAAAAAGTCAAAAAAATTTTAAAGGGGGGCATAGACAATATTTTGTACATGTTTTTAATATTTTTATGCCATAATCTAAATAAATTAACATTTACATAGTATAAAATGATATTTTTTTTGAGTCTTAGATAATTTATTTTGAAAAAATTTAAAAAGTTCAAAAATTTTTTGAAACTTTTTTTTTTAAAATATGTATTTTTAATATAAAATTCAAAATTTTAAATGATAAAGTAATAATTATCATTTAAATAATCTAATATGTTTTTTAAATGCTTAAAATAGTTAATTTAACGATTTTTTAAAAATTTTTACTCCCGCATAATTACTATAGTTAAGTACTTGGGTCCACAAATGTGGACTTCAATTTATCTTGCTCTCAAACACTCAAAATTTGCAGGATTTCTTTACGAACAGTTTTATTCTACTTAAAAAGATACTATTTAATAAAACTAGTCAAATTAAGTCGCATAAATAAATTAATTTATGTTTAAATTAGTTAATTTTCCCATGTTTTGGATTGCACGGCATTTCTTCCAAAGTGCTCTTTTTAATTAACCTTTATATGCAAAGTATGGGTTTTAAGCGCCATCTCTCGATTGAAATAGGAAGTAAAATCATCAAATAATACATTTTGGGACTTTTAGCTCTGAATTCCGATAAAAAGTTTGTTTTTGAGGGGATATGCCTGAGTCCACGAACGTGGACTCAGGCAGTGAAGAGGGTATGCACATTTTTAGAAATGAGTATATTCATGTTTTCAAATTTGAGTAAATTTGATTCGGAGCCAGTTTGAGTAATTTTTACTCAGTTTTGAAACTGTCGTTTTAAGAGTGCACTCAAATTATTATGTAAAATCATTTTTAGTTTATATTTGAAAATTGAAATATTTGCACCACATCGAAAATAACATTATGTTGGTGTGATAACGTGTTACACAACGTTGTGACGTCGCCACTTAACTTACTGGTCTTACTTCCCACGTCATAGTAACGTGGCTATAGGGTCATCATAACTGTAACACATTGCACCCTCTTTATAAGAATGTCATGGACGAATTAAAAATGAGTGCATGATGCTTCATTTTTGAGTATCTGCACATTTTCAAAAATGAGTACACTGTAAAAAAAAGGTAATCGATTTTACAGAAAAAAACTGTCAATTTTTGTGCCAGTTTGTTTCTGTTTATTATACAGGTTT
The DNA here is from genome assembly GCA_024610705.1 of Tetragnatha versicolor. Classification (NCBI taxonomy): domain Eukaryota; kingdom Metazoa; phylum Arthropoda; class Arachnida; order Araneae; family Tetragnathidae; genus Tetragnatha; species Tetragnatha versicolor. The sequence goes on from JANDEH010000046.1 coordinate 867,986, forward strand.
CTTCTGTTAATTTTTACAGACCCCCTGTTTATTATACAGGTTTCATCTGTTGATTTTTATAGAACACCTGTTTATTATACAGGTTTCATCTGTTTTTTTTTAAAGAGCATTTCTGTTATTTTAACTCTAAGTTTTCCTACTTTTTCTTTAATAACATAGGGGGTGCATTGTGTTTTATTTTTTGGTTGACGCGGGAACTAGACCAGTAAGTTGAGTGTGACGTCACAACGATGTGTTACACGTTATCACACCAACTCAGACTCGCTTTGATATACTCGAATAATTTCAATTTTTGTATATAAACTAAAAATAAGCATAATTTGAGTGGTGACTATTAGATTGTTTGAAACAGTATGTCTGGTGTTTCAAAATTGAAAGCATTGAGTGGTCATATTTTAGACAATACGTTTCATGCCAAAATGAGAACATCGATTTACTCGAATTTGAAACTGTCATTTCTCTCAGTCTAGGATGGAGATACAAGAAGGGATGAAGTTAGATAAAACTTACTTTTGTTTTAAGCCAATTCTATTTCCAATTCTAATTCTAAAACCCAAACTGAAATTGACCGCTAACATAAAGGCGGTTACAGTCAGACGTATTTAGAACCTCTCTGTAATGTTCTAAAACCAAATTCTTGATTAATTAGGGAAGATATTTGTAAAAAATCAAAGCTTTTTGCTTCAGGTTTTGCAGCGCCATCTCTGGGGACAAAAGCCAACTAGATGTAGTACAGAAAAAAACTGTTTTTCTTAAAAACAGATTTTTCCTGTAAAAAATACAGAAAATATCTGTAAATTTACAGATATTTTTTACAGTGTACATGTATGTCTTCAATTTGAGTAAAATTTGGATCGAAGCCTGTTAGAGTGCGTGACTTACTCAGATTTGAGTAATTTTTACTCAATTTTGAGTAATTTTTACTCAATTTCGAAACTGTCGTTTTCAGAGTGAGCGTTTATGCCATATAACACTTCTTGGATGATGGGCGATTCGCAAATTGCAGTTTTTAAGGGGTTCCATAGTCCCTTTCACAGGTTTTGCCAATGAATGAATGACCAATGAATATCTTAGATTCATTGGCCATTTTGATACGACTAAGAAGAAATTATGATTACGAATTACAGACATTCGATCTTTGTGATAAAAATGATCTTTGATCAGTTGATTGTCTTTTCTATTATTTTCTCTTCTTTATATCATTTTCAGTCTCCTATCTTATCCATTAGCAAAGAATCAATAGGATTTGATTCTTTGCAAACAATGTTTGGGGGTGTTTTTTAAATATTAAATGTGACATACTGGGTTCAGGCAGGAAACGTTGCTGTGAAGTATAGTATAGTACTTTTACAATCATGAAAACAATCGGTGGTTAGGTTGAATTCTGTCTGGGATCGATAAATCATCGCCGGGACACAGCGAAGAAGTATCGGCCGGTCAGAACGTATTTCGGGTCCGTGCAGTTTTAATACACCCTTAGGATGACGTCTGGGACCATAGAGGCTCCTTTGCAATTCTTATGATGTACCCTAGAAGTTTGTCCCATTCATAATGATACACCCTGTAGAATGATATCGTGTTTACTTAGTATTGCAAAAGTATTTCCCTCATTTTAGCTGGCGTTATAAATTTCAAGAATAAGGAAGGTGCATGTGTCAGATTTTCAAAAACAAACAAGTGTTCCGTATGGTTTTTTGTATGATGGTAAAATTAAATATCTAATCAGTTTTTCAATGTACGGGTAATTAAATATTTTAATTTAAAAGTCGAGAAAAAAACACGTGACTGAAAACGTTTATTGTTTAAACTATAAGATGACGTCAACAATAATACCATCAGCTCCATTGCTTTACAACAATGTTTAGTATAAGATGACGTCACATTCAAACTCTTGGCGTTTTCGCGCGCTTTTAAAAAGGGGATTTTTGTTAATTTTCTTGGCAATCAAAAAATGTCTCGATCGGCCTCAAATTTTGGGTAGTTGCTTATTTTTGCAAGAGGAATCGATTAAAAAAATTAAAAAAAAATCATGCAACTTCCTCATTCATCAGCTCGTACACGATTTTAATTTTACTGACGCTGATCAGCTGGTCAGGTAGCGGTGGGTTGAGCGTGGGGAGGGGGTCGAAGGTACAAAAAAAGAAAAATAAATTCATCTGCCCGTGGATGAAACTTGGTGGAGATGGTATAGTTTTCGTCTTCCTGATTACAAAAATGACCGTCAGCTGGTCACGTGAACTTGCAAACAAAAAAATTATCTGAAAAATACTTGGTAGGAAATCAATATATGTTACAGAAATAATAACGAGTTACTAGTACAACAGATAATGACTCATGAGTTGCTAGTGTAAGTTAAAGACTAGAAACTCTTCATGAATTTTCAAAATTTTTCTGGAGGAGGGCCCCCAGACCCCCCTTTAGTATTAAAACATTTATTAGTCACCCTTTTTTTAAAATAAGTTCATTAAAATCAAAATTCTACTTAAAAAATGTATGTCCAAATTTGGATTTACATGTTTGAAAACTTGTTCTAAAGGTCAAATTTCCAAACTTTCTGCAGGTGGAAATCCAGCCCCCCCTTTAGTTTTTAAACCTTTACAAATACAAATTAAGTCGACCAACTACAGGAAAGCAGTATTATTCACTTTTTTATAATAAGTTCATTAAAATCAAAATTCTACCTAAAAATTTTTGTCCAAATTTGGGCTTACGTGTACTAAAAAACAGTTTAAAACCCTGTTAATAGGGTCAAATTTCCACAAATTTTCTGGGGGAGAACCCCCAGACCCCCCCTTTGAAACTTGAACCTTTATTACTAAAAACCTTTATTATATGAATTCTTCTAGTCCGCTAATTCTACCTAAAAAAGTGTTGAAAAACTACATTAAACCATTGTTTCTACACTACCCACAAAACTTTTACATTGATTTCATGAAAAGTCAAAATCCCCTCGAAAAACAATACTGTGGCTATGGCCCTCTCTCACTGGGCTTTAAAATTGTTCTCCACAAACATAAAAAAAGTCGACCCTGCTTGCCCCCCCCTAAGTGGAACCCTGGCTACGCCCATGGTCTAAACTACCATCTCCTCCAAGTTTCATCCACGAGCAGATGAATTTATTTTTCACTTTTTTTTGTACCTTTGACCCCCTCTCCACGCTCAACCCACCGCTACCTGACCAGCTGAAGCGCGATTCAGTGATCAGCGTCACTAACACTATCCTGTAAAATAAAAATCGTGTACGAGCAGATGAATTTTTCATTTTAATGCCAGCTCCGGTACTATTTGCAGTTTGCAATTTCTATACGCCCCCCCCCCAAAAAAATGTTTCCCTCCCAAAACTCTCATTTCGCATTTACAAGAAAGAAACACTTTCTCTTCCTCCCTAAACAGATTCATGAGCTCTTAAACAAACACTGCTCCCCCCCCTGTTATTCCTTCCCCCCCTGAGGGGCCGTGATCCCCCGCAACTAATGAAAAGGGGATCTAATGGGGGGAGAAAGGTGGGGATCCAACACCCCCTGAACAGGTGGAAGTTAATGCGCGACATGACGATTATTGCTCCAGGGGGATGGTTGTCCGGTGGTCACGGAAGCGTATATGGCTGATTGGCTGATGTGACGGGGTTTGTTCTTTTTGTATCCCGTTTTCTTCTATTTTTTAGGGGATATTGGAGGACACACACAGGATTTGGAGTTATAAAATCGAGAATTTAACCCCTTCTTCGACCTTTTATTTTTACGACAACTTTTTTTTATTGTCTAAATTAAAAATATGTTGTATTTTGATCCCCCCCAGCAAAAAAATCAGCAAAATTTCTTCAAAAAAATGAAGGGAATTTGGACACTGTCTGCAGTTTTCTGTATGGAATCTGCAGTTTTCTTTAGAAACTCAGTAGTTTTTTTTATAAGACCGCTAAATGCCTTTAGAATGTATTCAAATTTGCTGTAAAAAAACTGCAGACTGACGTGCTGAAGTCCTATATTGCTGCAATATAACTATAGACTCATTATAGAGAAAACTGCACTTTTGACGCTTTTTTGAAGGAATTTTGGACATGGTTTTTTGCTGGGCCAGCAGCCATTTTGGTCTATTTTACAAGTATGCGAGTTTACTATACTTGACAGCATCGTTTTCTGAACCCAGTACGTCACTACGCGGAAGGAGAAAGTGAGTAAACACAAAGCCTGTTGGGTTGCAAGGAGGAACTTCGATACGCGATAAAAAGACACTATTTATACATGGGTTTAACGAAATAATCATATTATTTTTAAATCGACGTTCTTTGTTTCACTCGAAATTCAGACACCGCGATGGGAACTACTTTGTTTGCTAGTGATGTAGTAGGTTCAACTTAAGTTGCTGTCAAGTATAACTCGCGATTGACGATTGATCTCTAGTTTTTCCCGCAATGCACCTTTACCCCATTACATTTTTCTGCAGTTTCTTTTAATAAAATGTTATGACTTTATGTAAATAATGTTTTTAACTATCTAAGGTGTTTTAAATAATCGATCGTACCATACGAATATTATGTCTCTATCATAACTTTCATAAATCTGTCTTTTTCTCACAAAACTCTGTCTCAACATAATCGCCTTTGAGTAGAAGTTATTGAGTTATTTCACCGTGGTCTTGCAGTGGATCCAGGATTTGTTTATTTTTGGGAGAAAGCTTAGAATTTTTAAGATCAAATTGAATTTTCTCATCTAACATTCTTGCGAATCTTGATAACTATGTGAAAACAGGGGAAAAACCGGGAACTCCTTTCGACTAAAGTTGATGTTCAGATATTGTTAAAAATTAAACTGCCGACTACCTTTGTTGAATAAATATAAAGTTTTAATAACATCAGTTGCTAACAATATTTATACTATAAACTACTAAAATACTCCCTTTCTACGAAAAGGAGTCGAAAGCTAAAATAAAACTATTTCCACTATTTTCAGTAGATCCAATCTTCCACTCTGAAACTAATTCAAGTCTTTTTCACATAATAAATCATTTCTAACAATGTTGCCAAATAGTTATGCACAAAAATCTAAACAAATTATTAATAGATCAGTTCACTAGTCCCTCCCTGTACCAGCTCCATTTTCAACAAACATAATAATTAAAAGGCTAATAATTGGTAAAGGTGATTAATCGCGTTCTAGTTTTCTGAATGGGGGTCATCCCCCAGAAAATATTTGGAAATTTATGTCTAAAAATCATTGTTTCAACTTCTCTGAGTTCTGAGCCCTATTTCTCACTGTTAGATCCATGTTCCTTTGAGGGGGCTTAAGAAGTCCCCTAGATCTGCTGGTGTTGTCTAGGTTCGATTGCATTTAAAATTACTACTACATCAAAAGATAGGGAATTACATCCTAGGCTTTTCCGCGTTTTCGATTTCCGCGTTTTTTCCCTACTCCAAGAAGAAATCTTTTTAATGTCATCTATCTATCTTTGTCTCTCTAGGAGCGAGTTTACAACTTAGAGGTACCGCTTCAACGCTATTTGTGTTTTTTCCCATCTGGGATCACAAAGCGCGAATAAAAAAGGGGGTTACACAGTAGCGGATTTCTAAATAGGCTAGCTAGGCTATAGCCTACGGCGGCAAATTTTAGTAGGCGGCAAATTTTCGACAGCAGAATTTTTTTCTTAAAAAAAAAGAGAAGAGAAAGGAAACACTAAACATAACCTCTGGAAAGATGGAGAACGTCCTTTCAGAAAATCAATTCTGTGGTTTACATGAAACTGTTCTCTTTGTTACCCAAAGGGTCTCAAAATGAGCCAAAACTACTTTAATGGGCAATTTCCAAAAAAATGTCGGGGGAGAACCTCCAAACTCAAATTTTTATCTGTTACAGTTTTTTTTCCCTTGAAAAGTACGCCGCCTACAGGAAACTTTTCCCGTTTGGTGCTCTGTCTATAAAGTTTGAAAAGTAGATAAACACAAGTTCGGGGGAATTTCCAAAAATATTTTTTGGAATTTCCCTTGAAACTTAAGGGTTTTACAAGGAGTAATCCTTTTTGATGTAACCTAAAGTGTCTCAACATGAGTTAAAATGCCACTTTCAGGGGCAAAATTTAAAAAATTTTCTGGAATAGGAACCTCTAAACCCCTTAGAAATTTTCCAATTCATAATACTATAAACTTTTTTCCTTGAAAATTCTGCCGCTTACAATGAGTGGTGCTCTTTGGGTGGAATCTAAAAGGTTTCAAAATAAGCTAAAACACTATTTCGAGGGGCAAATTTTCAAAATTTTTTGGGGGGAGAACCCCCAGACCCCCTTTTACTTCGAGTTGACATATTTACACAATTTTGAAATTTAGTACACCAAAATTAAAACCTTACGAAGTCAACTCTCCTACAACTTAGTATTCCTAAGATTAGACCTCAGAAAAGATGTTGAGTAACCCCCATAAACAAAAGTCTAGCTACGGCACTGGCAACCCCCTCCCCTTTCAGTTGCTAACATTAATATTTGAACAGCCCATAATCATAATAGCAATTAAGTTATTCGTGAAACTCAGCCCCCACAGACAAAAATCCTGGATTCCCCACTGCCTCCCCCAAACCAAAACTGAAGTTTTATTTTGGGAGAGACGCCATGGGGGTCGCCTGTTTGCGTCTCCAGTTGCGATGAGAAAGAAGCGCGGCACGCTTTTTGTTTGGTAAACCAGATGTCCAGTCTTCGGTTGCAATGTTGTTTTAAGACACAGTAGGGGTGACGATTGACAGAGAATGGGGTAGGACGTGTGAAAGATTTATGGACCAGACGGACTAGGAAGGTTTTGTTCTGTCTGGGGCTTACTTCAAAGGGGGTGCTGTTGTGATAACAAACATTTCAGGTTTCTTGACCAAAGAATTCCATGAAAATCTTGAGTGCCCAGGGATGGAAAGAACGTTCAATTAGTTCCATTGCCACCTGCTCAAAGGGGTCATAAATAAATCGAAGATAAAGAATTCCCAACGCTTCTTTAGCTCTTCATCAGCTATCGGTTCATTTTACGAAAAAACAATCCTGTGTATTCGGGGGTTGGTTTTCATCCCCTTTCATTGAATGTGTTCACGAGACCGCCTCCGTATAAGCTCTGTTTTGCTTCTATATTGGTAGTAGCCCTGAACAGAGAGAGACCTTCTAAATTTGTGTAATGTAAGTTCAAAAATACAAATTGAAACATCGTTTTCTGGTAAGTTCCTATTTTTTTTTCGTATTTTACTGTATTAATCAATAAATTTCATAAAATAATTGGATATTCGTACTTGCCAACTTTTAAGGTTTGTCCGTAAAATGTTAGGATTTTCGTTTAGTTTACGGTCTTACTGATGGATCGAAAATTTCTGCGGTTATTGGGTTTATTTTCACTTCAAAATCAGATTCCTCTGCCAAGGCTGAACTTGATCGTAACCGTGGTAGTACAGGCTGCGTCATTACGAAAAAGATCAAAAGAGCCGAAGTGATTGCAAGTTTCCATCTCCGGCCGTACGGGGGCGCCCTATACGGTGTAAGAAAAGTGTTTGTTTTCCATAGGATTACATTGTATGCATTTGCGTTTGTCGAAGTTTTAAAGGTTTAATAGTTGTTAAAATATCGTAATTCGATAAAGAAAAGATGGCGAATTGCTGTGTGCCTTATCGTCTTACTATAAACGTACTAAGAAATTAAGAAAGATTAAAAGAAGATTAACAGCCGTATTCACCATAAACTCTAACCTAAACTTGAGTTGATAACCGAAGAAAAAGTCGTTTTACTCTGAAAATCCAATTCACCATCGAAAAGTAACCACAGATTTCATTTTACTAACTCAAGTTAAAGTTATTTCAATAATTTCCCAATGAATCATTGTTCTTATTTTTTTGATTGAAAAAGAAGATACAGAATTCAGATTGTATGAAAGAATTCTGGTTTTCTGCCTGGGACTTCGGAATCGAAAAGGTAAATACACTCAATATTAATTTAAAGATTCAATGAAAGCTTTCTTTCAGAAATAATATTTATTTGAATTGTTTTGTTTTCTTTTATATTAATCTTTAATAATTGTTCTTTTTTAAAGTACTATTGCATTAATTTCTATTAAAATCAATATTTTAAATTCTTATTCTCCTCTCGGCGATTTCTGTAAATTAATTTCTTCTGCATGAAACAAAATAGACGTTTTATTTAGTTGACTTAAATGGAATTTATAAAAATTATATTCTTATAATTTTACATGTAGATATTTATTAAATTCTTGTATTTATTTTGAATTTATATTTATAATAATGTCAATGCATTTATAATGTTTATAACTAGGTTTTTTTAATTACCTTCCGTTTTGCTCCTGTAAAAAAGTAGGAAATTGATCTTCAAGAATTTACCTCTACCAGTAGCAAAATTATTTCGAAATTCCTACTACTTTTTTTAGGAGCAAACAGAAGTTAATTAAAAAACAACCCTCGTATATAAATATTGTAATCTTAATCACTTTTTAATTTTTGCTTGGTTTTATTTCTCGATTTTGTAATCACAATGCATTGTGATCACTAATGCATGTTTTTTTTTATTTTATATAGAATGCTGTTCCTTGAGATTACATAAAAGAAATATTGAAAATTAATTGAATTATGGAGACACAACTTCAGTGCCGACATGATGTTTACAGAATAAAAGCATAATATTGTGCAATGTGTCCATCGTTTTAACTTCCACTAAAATTGTCAAGTTGTTTTCTTCTATTAGTGAAAAAAAACATTCTGGTGGAAAAATGATGAATGATTTGTATGATTTGAGTTCAACTTGATTTGTATCAAGTTTTAATGAAAAAAAATTCTTAAAAAAAGTGATTGTATATACTGACAACTATTAATGTATAGAAGTTAAAAGGTTTTGTATGTTAACATATTGAACAGATGTGGTAATATTTTATAGAGTTATTTGAAAAAGAAGTTTCTCTTTTGCTTTATTGTTAAGAATTTTGTTGATTCATTTAAAATTTCAATTTATATTTTATTTTATTCTTTAAACTATTTATTGAATATATACTTTTAAATTTTTACAAGGCAAATACACTCCAGGTAAGTCTAAAATAGTGAAATAAAAAGTAATGTCTGTAAAATATATCCTACTCAATGTTGTAGTAATTTTCGGTTATTGTCAATTGTCTTTTGAGTGAAATTTATTATAAATTTCTTTAAAAAGATTGTCAATTTAGAATATAAATTTACTGTCTAGATTAATTAAGCATTTTGATCTTGAAGAATAGCATAACTAGCATTATCAAACCTTCATATTTTTATCACCGTAAAATTTCTAGGACGAAATTATTGAATCTATATTTCTACATACTTAAATTATTAATTTAAGTGAGTCAGAATTTAAAATTTTTAGACAGAATTTCACTTAAACTATTTCCTTGATCTTGTAGTACTATTTCAAAAATATAAATTATACTTGAAAGGGGAAATTTTATTTTAGTTCCCATACATATTTATAAATTGGATTACCTATTTTTGATTATTTATTTTTTAATTCTAAGTCGATGTTAAATTGTATTTTTTACCTTTTTTCAATTTACTCACAAGTGTTAATTTCAATTTACTCTTTCTTAAGTGTTTCATAATGGACAGTGATAAATAGTCAAGTAAAAATATACAAGAATTTTTTTGTATCCTGTGAAAAGTATAAACAAATTGTTTTAAACAAATCATTGGATGAATTTATTTTTTGTGCAATTTTAAAGGGCATAATTTTTGTGGATGAACTTAAGAGCCAGATATTTTTTTTGGTGAAATGTTTTTGAAAAAAAAAGCCAAAGTGTTTTCCACAAATTTTAAAAATTATGTTTGTGCAATGTTCGTAAATTGTAGTTAGAATGTGATTATATTTGATTTTCATGTTTCTAATTTGCTCTCTACATGTGATTAAACTTAAATAAAAAAAATTTTCATATCCAACGTGTTTTCATTCGTGTTTTTTCTCACAGAAATACTGACACCAGCTATTTTAATAGTAGTAATTACAGAATTGAAAATTTTACTTCCTTTCTCCCAAATACCTTTATTTAAGTGTTGATAGCTTTGCAAACATAGCAGCGAATCATTCCGTTTGTAATCATCGATGGAAAAACTCCTCAAAATTTCATGTGTTGTCTTGATACATTGGATAAAAGAAAATAAAGAAATTTTAAAGAGGGAAAAGACTGCTTTATTGAATACTCTGACGAAGAATTTCAAAAAAGAATTCGACTAACTAAAGACAGTGTAGTGGAGCTTACACTTCTGCTACACGATAAATTAATTTCCCCATACGACAAGAACAATTGTGCTGTCCATTTAAAAATAAATTTCAAGTTCATAAAATATTTTTAATCTAGCTTTTTCTTACGGATTCCGATCCTGTATGTAATAACAACCTATACACACCTTATTATTATAGATTAAAATATTGATTTATTAAATATTTGTACTATTTCAAATAATTTTCTTTTGTTATTTATCAAGTTTTATGCAAGTAAAAGGTTTTGGGCGGGTATGTAGTAAAGGTTTTGGGCGGGTATGTAGTAAAGGTTTTGGATTAATGTATCAATTTTGTTAACACAAAAAATGTCCAAAATAGTGTATTTGGTTCCTAAAATGTATTGTATAAGAAATGATATATTAAAATTATTTTAAAAATTATGTATAGTGTTAATGAAATTCTTTTAAAGACACTAAAAGCTGTGAAAACTAATGGAGCCTTTTTAGTTTGCACTGTAAGAGTTTGAAATATGTGTGTAATAATATGTTTTTAATCTTTGTTGTATAGCAAAATGATAAAAATGATAGTTTTTAATGGAATATTGATATCTGAACTTTTGGCTACTTATTAAGGTAAGTTTTGCATTTAAAGTAAGACAATCAAGATTCCATGCAACTTAAATATTTTGAAACTATGGAGAAGGGAAATCCTTAGTTTTTCTTGATTTAAAAAAGGTGGGGGGGGTTCAGCAAAATATCACCAATGGTAGTTAACTGTTGTTGATCTAATTCAGCCTTTCCAGGAGAATCAATAAAGAACACTCATAAACATTTAATACTAAGAATTAATATTTTATAACTATGATAATCTTTATTACAATCTATAAATGAAAAGTAAAATAAGTTTTTGTGTATCTTTTTTAGCACTAATTAATAAAAATTGGAAATAACTTATCAATTGTTATAATAATGTATAAGACAATATATTTGTATCAAAACTTTTGTTTTTGTTAGGTGTTAATCAAAAGAATTTCTTTACTTCAAGTAAAGAAATTCTTAAAGAATTCTTTAAAAAAAATTCTTAAAGAAAAAGTTTAAAACGAATCTAGTTCTTTCAAATTTCCTAAAACTCATTTTGTTCTTTTTACCCATAATTTTGTGATTTTATAAACTTTTAAAGTTTATAAAATCACAAAATTATGGGTAAAAAGAACAAAATGAGTTTAAGGAAAATTCTCATAACGTAATAAAATTAATGTAATTGGGTGATATTAATGGAACTGTAATTAATAAGGTTTTTTTAATTATAAACATTTGCTTGGCAGCATTTGAGAATTCACTAATATAATATATGTGAATAAAAGACAAGACCCAGTTGAAAGAATATATGAGAAAAATTATTCCCTGAAAAACTGTATTTGTATGGAATAAAAAAATAAGTTTATGTACACACAACAAATTTTAACCAGAACACATAGCTAATGAAAAACTTTTGATAATTGTAGAGATTTGAGTCAGAGATTTTGTACATGATTAAATTCACTAATTAGCGTTGATAAACCCTCTAAAAAAATTCTTAAAAGTCTGCTGACTATGTAACAAAAAAAATCTTGTACTTGACTTTTACATAGGTCTATAATTAATCTTGGTAAAATATTTTTATTTTCTTTCAGAATCTTTATTTGGATATAAATATATTTGTAATAAATTAACCTCCCACCAGAAAAACATCGATTAGAATGTTATAGAGATTTTAATTATTTCAACTTTTATACATTTTCAGTAACATTGAAGCTCTTCGTTGCCTCAAAAAATCCCTTCTTTTACAAGCAAAACCAACTGAACTGCAAAACCTTAAAGCGTGCCATTATTTCTCTGCATTGCTTACAGAGGGCGCTGCTAACGGTGTAAGGAAGCTTCCCCTGGATTTTGCCGTAATGAACAAGCCTGAAAGACACAGTTAACTGTTGTTGTTGATCTAGTTCAGCCTTGCTAATACAGAATCCCGTCTGATACGTTTGGCACTCCTTTCATATCTTTTGATACTCTTTTGTCCTTGTTCAACTGGTTTGCTTTTAAATGAAAATTGAGATGGTATGTAATCAGGGTGCTGTTTATCCTTTGAAGGTTTCCCTGAAATGAAAAAAAACTTAAAAAATGAATATATAGAATACAATTATACTAATTAAAAATGGCATGTCTCAGTAAGCCACTTTTAATTTTTACTAAAGGGTGATGCCTCCCTCTTCCTCGGGGTAGAGGGAAAAAAGCGTCAATAATGCCCATTGCTCTATAGTTGGTATAGTATTAAAAACAGAGTTTTAAATGGCAATACCCTTGTGAGGTAAAAAACAGGTGGGATCCCCAACTGCCACTCATTATACGGTATTAGCAAAAGATCAAATCCCTGATTCAGAGGGTCAAAAAAGGTCGTTAAACCAACGCTATTCGAAGAAGAGGCATACCAATCCCTACCTGAGCCCAATAAACCACTCTATCAGACTCCGAAATAAATTAATTTTGATGAATGACGATGGGCACAATGAATCATTTGTTTGACTAATTTCAAGTGCAAAGGTAGAAAGATTTCAGTGGACATGTGGGTACCAAATGATTTTATGGTATGGTAACCTCAACAAGGACCATTATAATTGTTTTTTCCGACAGTGCAAGTATAAAAAATAATTCAATAAAATATTATAAATTCTAGTATACGTTACAGACTTGGGTACAGCTTTAGAATAAGTCCACTTTTTGAATGGTCGCCAAGTTGGAGGTATTTCATGGCCGACAGGCCGTGAAAATGTAGGTAAACATGGCGGACGGGTTTCATATGCGGAAGCCGGCGCCAAAGTCACCAAAAGTGGACTTATTCTAAAGCTGTTCCCAGACTCGGCACATTTTTAAAAATTGGCGCTATTCACACCATTAATAAAAAAAATTAGGTATAAAAGCAATAAGCCCTCCCAAATATGTAACCAAACAACCTCAAATCTACCATGCATACATGTATAGTTAGACTATCTTCACTAGTTGGCTCTGCTGTTGTGGAAAGCATATGGGGTTGCACGAACCGCCTAGCTAGGAGAGACTATAAGTTACTAGGATTACCGACGGCTTTTGAAAGTGAAATGTGCCAGGTAAAGCCAAAATGATTGCCAAATCAAACAGTACCCACTGATAGAATGGATGTAAGGTTCAATTCTGTTAATATTATGCAAGTTTAATAGTACTAAATTTAGGTTTATCATACATCCAGGATTTTATACATTTAAGATATCCCAGACATTTTTAGGAAAAAATCCCAACCAAGCTTTTTAAAATTACGCTTGGTAAATGAAGCGAATCCAGCCCGCAATCTGAGTTTGGCGTTTTTTTTTGTCGCCAAGTGGAAAACCGATGGCATCCGAGCAGTGACTTGTTATCCCCAAATTTGGCGCTGAAAATCTGTGGGCCGGATTAGCTTCATTAACCTTACACATATTTACATTTATGGCACAGCTTCGATAAGAGTCTACCACCTACCATGTTTACCCACCGCTCAAATGATGGCACACAACTAGAGAGATCTAATTTGAACTGTAGGTAAACATGGCGACTGGTAGACTTTTATCGAAGCTGTGCCACATTTTCTATCATCTATATTACTTCAGAAAACTTTCTGTGATAAAAATCAAGTATAAATCAAACAATTCTTGAAAAAGTAATGTACTAAATGAAAATATAAAATTTGAAATTTCTGCATAAGGCTTATTAGTTAGAATAGTTTTTCTTGGATTTTAATCTTGGGTAGTTTCAACTACAGTAGAACTCCAATTATCCGAATCAATTGGGACCGGACCCCATTCGGATAATCAAAAATTCGGATAATTGGATTTTTCCCTAAAAAAGAGTCTGCAGAGTTATTAGCCAACCGTTGCTTGCTTTAAAGTATGGACATTGGACAAACAAGCATTTGAGCTAAGATCTTATCTTTTACACAAAGAAGAACCGTACCCAAAATATGGTTTTCCATACATCTTAGCTGCAAAAACTACTTAAAAACGGCATCTAAATATTTGATCGTTTAACTTCTAAATATTTGTTTGTGTTTCTGCCTTCATTAATTTTCTTAAAGAACTTCTATATTATATTTTCAAGCACTGTTACGAAGTTTAAAAGTGTAGGTTGGAATTCTGAAAGCAGTTCGGATAATCGGCGATTCGGATAGTCGGAGTTCGGATAATTGGAGTTCTACTGTAGCACTTATTAAGAAAGGTAAAATTTCAAAACTTTGTTTTGGGTTTAGACCTGAGAAAATATAGAAACCCTAACAAAATTTGAATTTTTTTTCTGCTTTGACATGGAATGAACCAAATTTATTAAATTTTCACTCACCTGAGATAAAATGGGCATTGCATAACAGGCTATTATTTGTGGGAGTCCAATTTTCCCTCTTCAAAGCATTGGTCCAAGCTAGTCCAAGCAATACGTCGCTCAGGATCAGTAGCGAAATTAAACATTTTCACTTCAGATAATTGATTTGTGCCTCTTCTCCTACTACAACCAAATGCTGAACAAACACTTCCATTTGTATTCCTTTTTGCTGGCATTTTGATTGTTAAAATAATTGAAAAAATTATAATGATAGTCGGATTCGAAAGCTGTCAACAGACCTATGACTTTACGACAACCAAAACTTGTAAACAAACCAAATCACTTCCGGTTCAAACCGGAAGTTGAGGGAGCCAGCCGGAATACGGTGAATACATTTTCAGTAACGTTGAAGCTCCTCGTTGCCTCAAAAAAATCCCTTCTTTTACAAGCAAAACCAAATGAACTGCAAAACCTTAAAGCGTGCCATTATTTCTCTGCATTGTTTACAGAGGGCGCTGCTAACGGTGTAAGGAAGTTTCCCCTGGATTTTGCCGTAGTGAACAAGCTTGAGAGACACAGTTAACTGTTGTTGTTGATCTAGTTCAGCTTTGCCTCTGCTAATCCCTGTCCATTTGATTTTCACAATTTTGGTCTTTTTATTAAATTAATTTTAGACTTTTTTGTAAGTCTTGGATTCGCTCGCAAGTCTCCTGAGTCTTCATGGGCATTCTCCGGGTAAGTTTGCTTATCTTACAACTTAACCGAGATAAGACCCTGAAAGATGCTTCGATGCATGAAACTTGTTTTCAATCAATGTTTCATATTATTTCTCTTAGTAATAGTTGATACGAGTGATAATTTATAAAACATTTACTAGAAAATAGATGAAGGAAATATTTGTTTATTTCTTAGAAACTATTGCAGATTTTTAATTATATTTTATGCAATTTTACATACTGTTTTATAATTTCAATTGCTTTCTTGAGTTAAAACACTAATTTCGAGGATCAAATTTTTAAAAAAAGGAAAAAAAATTCTGGTAGAGAACCCTCAATCCCCAAAATTTAGCCTTGGTTTTAGGTAGTGTTTTTCTCATTAAAAATTCTGATGCCTAAATGAAGAGGTCTCCTTTAGGTGTTTCCCCAAAGTGTGTCGAAATAAAGAAGACTTCTAGTTCCCCTCAAAAATTTTACGTCTATTTATGACTATTTTCCTTTAAAATTCAGTGATTTTTAAGGTCTCAAAATGAACTAAAACACTTTTCCGAGACATTTTTCAAAATTTTTCTGAGGGAGACCCCCAGATTTACTTAAGCTCACATTAAAAAATTTCGACAATTTGTGCAACACATTCAAGAGCTTTTTTCAAGTGATTAAAAGTTTAACGCATAAATAATGGTACTCGTTAGGGGTACATTAACGTTAAAAACGTTGAGTCAATCCCCCCCCGAAACAAAAGTCTGGTTATAGCCCTAAAATTTCCCCACATAAAAGGGGTGGTTTAAAAAATAAAGGGGTCGCCAATGAGCCATCTTCACCCCGGGCGCCGTTTTACCACGGCACGGCTCTGTGTAGGCGGCAAATTTTGGTTCAGCCTATAGGCGGCGCATTTGGAAATCCGCCACTGGGGTTACATTAGGAATTTTCAAAAAAAATTTCACTTTAACCGTAACTGATAAAGTTTAACTGCCCCCCACCCCATACCATTCTCGTCCCCATATCCCTCAAAACGTCTTCCACCAAAATTTCATTCAATTCCGATGAACGGTTTGGTTGCTAGAGGGCCTTAAATCGGGTTACTTATTTTACGGACACCCACAATCGTTTGAAATACTACTTCAATATAGAGCACGCACAGTAGGGTGTCCCAGGCTACAATGGTGAAAAAAAAAATTTCGAATTTCGCAACGCATACCCTCTATTTTTTTTCCATTTGACTCCCTTAACTTAAATATGAAATATTATTGCGATCGGATAACGATAACCCGTGCCGACTTGACGTCAAAGTTTAAGTTTTACTAGTTTGTATGGAAGCTATAAGGAGATTGTAGAGTTTATTGTTTATATTCAGTAAATAAAACCCGTTTATAATATTTAATATTTATTTATTGTAAAAGACACATTAATCACTAAATTTTCTTTTCAAAGTTACCTTTTTACAGTCCGGATATATCTTTCTGTGGTCTTGTACGCAACTTAATAAAAATTGTTTTTGCTCTTCTTCAACAGTGATTATACCATGAAAGTCTTGCATTAATTTAACCGCCCTTTCTGCCGTATCATTAACTGCTCTGAGTGTCAGCAGCTTCCTTTTAGCTTGTTGGAACGAATCATCATTTGACCATGAAGAAGGGCTCTTGTTCAGAAAACTGTCATTAATTTTGAGTCTATTAAATAAGAACTTGCTTTTGACAGAGACGAAGTCATCGATGTTTTTCTCTGAAATTAAAATAGAGGGAACGGTTATCAATCGTATAGTAAACTATAGAAGAAAATCAAAGCATAATTTACATGTAAGACATACCAAAAAGTGGGCCAAAAAGTTCTTCTTTAGATGGGATGTAACGTTTACCGTGGGATGATGGATTTTCTGTAGCTAAGTTAGCAACCATTTTAACTTTAGTGTCTTGATCGACATCATCGTCAAATAAGGACAAAACAGACACTTCATCTGTCAAATACCATAAATGCTGGAAAAACTTCTGTAAAGCTGCTTTGGAAATGATTTTGTCTATTGATTCGTAAGCTTTCATGGACTTCAAAAAGCACAAATCCTGATAAGGTGCTTTAACTGCTAAAATGCATTGTAGCCAAGGTTTAACGTAGGATGTCACGATAAACAGACAGACGTCCAACAGTGCTGCCTTATCCTTGTTTGATATTCTGAATTGGGAGCTTAGTAATGAAATTTTTAATGAATAAATGGCTCTTGCCATCCACCGAGCTTGGTGCATAGCACCTGGAGGCCGAATCTTAAATTTCTTCTCTGTATCTCCACCAAGAAATATTATGGAAAGCTCAATTAATTCGCGATAGTCATCTCTAGCTATTTCTTTAGTCAATTCAGATCGGTAGAATTCTAGCAGTTTATCAATTTCTGAAACATTTAAACAAGATAGCTTTTCTCGACAGATTTGTATTTTCTCGGCATCTACATTTTTCCAGTTTTCACGGAACGTTTTAAACAACGGAATGTCTGGGCTTGTTGTTACTTGGCTGATTTTCGCTTCAAATACACTTTTTAATACCAATTCGTAGACATGATGACGGCAAGCAAAAATAAGCATTTCTCTACCAAGTTTTTGCTCGAGAAGCACACAGGCACCATTAATACGACCTGTGTTTGAAGCAGTAGTGTCACAACAGAGAATCTGCACTCTGTCCTCAACATTCCAGTTGACGATGGCATTCCAAACTGCCTGTGCCTGTTCGCTTCCTGATGAGTTGTCCAATATTGGCACAGCGATAAGTTGTTCGTTATTATCATATGAAATAACTATCGGTAGGCGTTCTTCTTTAGATTTACGTGAATCTAGAGCCGGCAACAGTTTGCCATCCCAGTGAACAGTTACCGTATCCGGGACCTTGTTTTGGAAATTAACTTTTATAGCTTCAGCCCGCTCTCTTCGCATTTGTGTACGAATTCTATGGATTGAGGACTTGCTTATAGGAAATTCATCCGTGTTATGCCCTAGTGCCTCAATAGTAGCTTCAATTATAAATACAGCATCTCTCACACTTAACTGACACCTATCTAGTGCTCCAACTAACTTCGGAGTAATAAAATTTTTCTGCGTACAAGTTTTACCGGGCTGAGAGAAAGCACCACTGGAGCTGAGCTGAGAAGAAGCACCATTTGAGCTGGGATGAGATGAAGCACCACTTGAGCTGGGCCGATTTTCTTGCGAATCAGAATTGTTCTCAGGATCAGAAGATGAAATTTCTTGTGATGGTACATAAGAGGAAGTTATTGGAGCTGACGATGAGAAATACTTAGCTCGTCGCTTTTCCTCCTCAATCTTTCTAAGGCGCGCCCTTTCTTCTTTTTCTGTTAGTTTTTTGTCCACTCCGGCTAAGTGACCAGGCCGACCTGGTTCTCTTTGGCGTTGCAAGAAGATCCTATCTTCATTTATTTTAATTAGCTGAAGTGCATCGGCATGAGCAATGTCAAACAAATTGTTCAAGTTGGAAAGAAACTCTTGTCGACGCTGTTCAAACGCATCTAGTGTTTTTTTCGCACTTTTTTGCAAATCTCTCCAAACTTGGTATAATGCAACTAGTTTCTTAACACAGTTAGGTAATGATTTAGTCGGTATACGTGCCTTTTCCCAGTAAATGATGCACTCACGAATAGCAAGATTTGCACTTTCATTGACACTTAAGTTCACTTCACGAATATTATAGAAAAGAACTGCCAATACTTGCCCATTAGAGGGAAGTTTCGAACCGGTGATTTGATGTTTTACGTCCCCTATTAAAAATATCTCCTTCTTGAAACTTCGCAACTCCACTGACATGTTGACTACTCACAAGTAATTCGTTTACTATAATCTATTAACTTTAAATGGCAACTGAAAATTAGGGCTTTCCCCCTTCTGGAAACGTAACACTACGCTCTTCGCGCACGCGCAGCCAATAGCGAACTCTCTTGTAACTTTGACGTTGATAGTTGCCATGGTTACTGATTCGTTAGTATGGGAAAGAAATATTTCCAGGTGGATATTCAAAATGAAAACAGTATGATAAAACAAACAAATAATAGCAAGCAATCAGTGCGAGGTTTCCGTCTCGCCATCCCCATATACCCATACCGTGCAATTACAGGAGGCAAGTCTCTGTCGATGCAAGTCGGCACGGGTTCTCGTGATCCTAAGTACATGAAACTTTATTTTTAAATGTTTTGAGACCATTCAAACAAAATAAGAGGGTATGCGTTGAAAAAATATCACTTTAATTTTTTTGGGACACCCTAACGCACAGTCGTGAATTTAAAGCAAACATTCGTGTTATACTGTTTGAATTGAACCGCTTCTTATTATATCAATCGGATAGTGTTCTGTTTCTACTCTTGGACAAAACTGATCACAGCATTAAGCGGAGTCAACTATATACATCGAAAGACAGGGAATTACTCTTACATAGAATTTTTTCCCTACTCCGAAAGAATCTTTCGAAAGAAATCTTTTTAATGTCATCTATCTCGCGAGAAACAAATCCCTTCTCATTCGAATCAATCAGAAGGGGAGGAGAGCACAAGAAAAAAGAATAGAATGAAGAGGAATGGCGCTTTTTGTCTCCGAGATCGGAAATCGAAGCAAAAAGCAATTAGGCGCCTTTTAATTAGAGGACATAATCTGGTGTGACCGCCGCCACGATTTTAATTACCCCTGATTATAATTCCCTGCTGGAGAAAAATTTCCTCTCCTCCCCCCTCAACTTAATTAAGGGGGGATTAATCAGGGGGGAGGTATATATCGACTTCTGAGAGGGCGGAAAAATAACACTCTCGGCCAATTAGTGCGGTTTCGCCGGGGAGTTTGCGGTCGAATCGTGGGTTGTTTTGTAAATGTATCAGAAGCAGGCGCGGATCCAGCACGGCTCCAAGGGGGGGGCACTTTTCCAGACATGATCCCCTTTAGTACCATTGAGGGTATGGGGGTCCTCCCCCAGGAAAAATATAAATTTGACGTGTAAAAGTAGGGTTTTAACTCATTTTTAGAAACGTTTTGAGTCTAAGGGGGGGCACTTTTCAACACTATTAACTTTACTTTTTGACCCCAAACGTCAAAATTTTGGGGGTTTCCTAAAAAAATAAACGCTGAATACCCCATTTTGATACTAATGGGGGGTATGGGAGTCCTCCCCCAGAAAAAATTTTGAAATTAGACCTGTAAAAGTTGAGTTTTTACTCATTTTGAGAACCTTTTTGGGTCTCCAAGGGGGGGGCACTTTCCAGAGTGCCACCCCCCAGGATCCGCCACTGAACTGAAGTGAGATCTTTCATATGAGGGACTTGTGATGACACTGCATTGAATAAGATACTAACTTGTACTATAAAGAAGAATTGTTCAAATCAAGGAGTAATCTTGAGTTGTTTGTTACAGGTGTATCAATGGGGGTAATGCATGTATCCAGAGATAATTTTAACGCATTTAAGAGCGTATTTCACACATTGAAAATCGGAAATACGCTTTGAAAAACTTGCCAGGAGTATTTTCACGTTTTGAATTTTCAACAAAGGTTTAGCTTAAAAATGTATGGAGCCCTACCGAAAACAAGGTCTATACTCTAAACACCAACTTTTATATTTTGTACTAATTGATGTTGTTTGTTTGGATTGTGTTTTGTTTGTTTCAATCTTTTCTAATTTGTTCAACATTTTCTACAAATACTTATCATATTCCTTAATTGTTAAAAACCAAATAGCATACTCATTTTTTTTCTATCTCCTTTTTTGTCCATTAAAAAAGTAAGCGTTTTTATAAAAAAAAATTGTCTACGTATTTGTAGTTTATATTCTTTCCGTATTTCACTCCTTCTAAAAAGGCAAGGAGTATTTTTACTCCTTCCAAAAATCCTAGGAATAACACTGCATGTATCAATCAGGTATCAATGAGGCAAACTTCTTATAAGAAGTTTGCCCCATTGTGGCACTCATTGTGTGACCCATTGTGTGCCCATTGGTGGCACTCTGAACATTGCCCCCCCCCTTGGGAACCGAAAAAGGTTCTCAAAATGAGTAAAATCCCTACTTTAACACGTCCAATTTCAATAATTTTCCGTGGGATAACCCGCATATCCCCCATTAGTACCACATGGGGATCTTCAGGGAGAATGTTTAGGAAATCCCCAATATTTTGACATTTTGGGTAAAAAAAGTAAAGGTAATAGTGTTGAAAAGTGCCCCCCCTTAGACTTGTTTTGCCCCTTGTTTTTTTGTTAGACCCCTTATACCCCGTTCGCACTGGCCTTTATTTTTGCCTTTATTTTTGTTAGCACTTTATTGTCATGGAAACAAAGGCAAATCGCCCCATCTTTTGAAAACGGCGTTTGCACTGACAAGGGGCGAAAATAATCACTTTACTGTGTGTAGTAAACAATAACAGCATGATTTGTAAAATAATTAAAAATTTAATTTCTCAATCAAACTTAAAACTAATGAATAAAATCACCAAAAATACAAGTAAAAATACATAAAATATTATGAATTGACTAGTGAATTGATTAGTGTGTTTCCATGACAACAAAGTGCTAACGAAAATAGAGGGTCTTTTTTCTGCCAGTGCGAACGGGGTATTAGGGTTGTTTTGTATGTGCGGTAGACTGAAGTGCGTTCTCTCATATGAGGGACAACTTCTTGTGACAACAAAATAAAATTGTATTGAATCTCTCTATTCTAAAAAAAAGTTTTTGTAAATGGTTTCCAGAGAAAGGCTTTTTAATTACTGACCCGTATAACATGTTTTTGGTATCAAACTGTTCGGATTCTTTTGAGGATGTGCAAAGTGCCTTTAGAATTTCTAAAAAAATTCTCAATTCTAAGATATTTCCATTTTTCTGGATTACGGATAAGGTTGCAGTTAACAGCAAGAAACTGTCGTACAATTTATTATAGTACCTCCAATCACAATGACCAACCAACGCTACTCATTAACGATGAAAATAATTCCTTTCACGCTTTGAAAATGCGCTTCAAAATATGTACTTTCTAAATAAAATATTTTTAAAAGACTGATAAGAGTTTTCCAGAAACTCACAGATCTACTATTCAAGTATAGAATTTCACACACCAAAATTAATTGTTTGTAAACATTGAGTGCAATGTATATTTTGTCTCTTATCATTTTTAATAGCTTAAATAGTATTGTTTAAAAAGTCTGTTTTAAAACTAAAACTTGAATGATAAAACACTAGATATTTTGACGAGTTACTAGGTACTATATTAAATTTAACAGATTCATTGCTGAACGTTGTTGTAAATATTGAATAACAATAGCACGAGCAGATTTGATGGATATTTTCAAGGAAAACGCGTTGATTAAATTATTGATAATTTAACCAATAAAAATTCTAACTTTTAAGAGAGTGTGCTTCAAGAAAGTTTTTTCTACTAATTGTTATAACGAATGTTTTATAAATAAATAATTTTAGTGAGCAGGGTCATGTGGGGATTGCGAAGCGATCCGAAAGGCCCTGCGTCAGCAGTTAACGGGGGTTGGCGAGCGATAGCGAGCAGGGGGCGGTAGCTCCCTAGTAAGGTAAAATAATGTTTCTTTTTCTGTTTCCATTGGGCAGGATATATCCATTTTCATACCAAGTTTATACTCAAACCTGTTTTTGAGGGGTCTTTTATTACTAAAAATAAGCATATAATTTGAGTGGTGACTATTAAATTGTTTGAAACTGAGGGTGTTTCAAAATTGAAAGCATTGGATGGTCATATTTGAGACAAAAAGTTTCATGCCAAAATGAGAACATCGATTTACTCAAATTTGAAACTGTTAGCATTTCTTTCAGTGTATGCGTGAAACACTTTATGTCGATATAATAAAACACCATGTAAAATAGTTTCATAGTGTAGATATTTGATTACTGATGTATAGAGGATGGTTCGCCAAAGCTTTTCCACAGTAACAGCATCAAGTGCAGTAACGGATCCAAAGAATGCGGTATGGGGCTAGACAAGATAACGCGTAATTTTGAAGCTTTGAAATGGTTGTGAAGTTTGAATGGTGTTGTTTTATGGCCCAAAAAAAGTATATCAACATTCCATATTCTTTTAAGATATCGCACTTTTTACTACGAAAGATGTTCTGAAAATCTTGGTACCCCCCCAAAAAAAACTGAAACCTGGATCCGCCCCTGCCTACATTTTCTACACACCCCTATACATTTGATTCAAAATGGCCGAAAATTGAATTATGTCCCGCCGATTCGACTTAAGCTTATACTACAGTGAAGCGAATGTATAGGGATTGGGTGTGTGTATAGAGGGCTCTATCATCCATCTCTGGTGGTTTTCCCCTCCGGAATGCGCTTTCCAGCCCACCCCTATCGGGGGAGGGAGGGTGAATTGATTGAGATCGAAATGAGGGAAAATCTGGCTGGAGTTCCTGCGGTGGCCACCCAGACACTCAATGAAGAGAGGGGAGCGTAGGGGCACTGTGGATTGAGAGGGCGAGTCGATACGGTGGCCCTGCGTGGCAAGGGGAGAAGTGGACAGTCCCGTACGTAGGCTTACCATTCAGTGGCGGATCCAGGATTTGGTTTTGGGGGGGCTAAGAATTTTCCTTATCCATTTGAAACTTCTTGTTAATATGAATACGGAAAAGGTAGTGAAATATCCTGATCGAACTCCCAAAAGGGGGGTTTGGGGGTCCTCCCCCAGAAAATTTTCGGAAATTTAGGTCAAAAACCACACTTTTTCAACTCCTTTTGGAACGCTTAATCCGAATTTCGGGTACAGATTTTTTGCATTTTGACACAATCTTAGTAAAATGTAGTTTTAATAAAAGGGTTACAAGTGCCAAAGGGGTCTGGGGGTCTTCCCCCAGAAATTTTTTGAAAATTTGACCTTAAAATAACAGGGTTTTAACTCATTTTGGTGCATAAAATGTCATATTATATAGAGTAAAACTTTTCATATTGGGGGGGCTTGAGCCCCCTAGCCCCCCCCTGGATCCGCTAGTGTTACCATTCGTCCGGGGATGAGGCTCGGATCCAATTAAGGGCACTCTGGACAGCGCCCCCTTGGAACCCTGAAACACTCTTAAAACGACAATCTCAAAAATGAGTAAAAAATACTTAAATCTGAGTGTGTCCACGCACTCAAACAGGCTCCGATCCAAATTTACTCAAATTGGAAAACATGCATGTAATCATATTTGAAAATGTGCAGATACTCAAAAATAAAGCATCGTGTACTCATTTTATTAATTCGTCCATGACATTCTTATAAAGACAATGCGCGTTACAGTTACTATGACGTGAGAAGCAGACTAGTAGATTGAGAGCGAAGTCACAACGTTGTCGCACCATCTTAATGTTTCAAATATAAACTAAAAATAAGCATATAATTTGAGTGGTGACTATTAAATTGTTTGACACTGAGGGCTTTTCAAAATTGAAAGCATTGGGTCGTCATATTTGAACCAAAAAGTTTCATACCAAAATGAGAACATTGATTTATTCAAATTTGAAACTGTCATTTTTATCAGTGAACGTTCTCAAAATGAGTAAAAACCCTACTTTTACAAGTCGAATTTCAAAAAAAAATTTCTTAGGGAGGTCCCCCCAGCGGTACCAAAACCCGTGCTGGATCCTTCCAAAGGGACACATTATTGAAAGGGTTGAGAATACATGTTTTATGAAAAAACGTAGTTTTGCGCATTTTAATAAAAAAATATATAGTTTTACATGATAATTGTCACCAGTAATAGTTTTGGAAAAAATCACTTAGTAGTAGTTCGGCAATGCATTACTTACTACTTGCCCTGTCTGGACTAACACTGCTAAACACAGGTTGTTCAGACTGGAAGCAGCGCAAAGCAAAACCCTCCGTATGTTAACTAATGCCCCCCGATATATGAGAAATCAATATATCAGACAGGACCTCAAAATGCCCTCCTTACTTGCCTTCATTGAAAAAACCTCCATCAAATTCTTCAACAGTCTCTCCACTCACTTCAACCCCCTTATTAGCGTTCAAGATATACACTCCATCCTAGATGCTGAGTTCAAATACCCCTTCCAAACCACTATCCTAACTGAAAGATATCACCCTCCTTGAACTAATAATTCCATTCAATTTATCACGCCCCAGATAACGGAGTGATCTCCCTTCGCGTGCTGCTCCCTGTGCGCCAGCAAACTCCCCCCACTTCCTTACCACTGGCCCCCCCTTTAATATTAATTCAACAGATTTCATAACCTCTCCGGTGACTGTCTCTTCGGAAACTTCATCATTTTCCTGGCCGCCTCTCCTGAGACTCCGTCCTCCTTGCTTCTGCAGTTGATTCTATGTTTTTTCGTTGTGTGTCGTCTTGTTTTGTCCCTTTTCTCACTTTAAACCCCAGCTGCCTCGGCTGCTGACGTTCCTCTCCCTTTAGTACAGTCAAATTAGGGTTTGAGGTAGACATTTAGAAATACAAGCAGAAACCCCCTGGGATGTGTTTAGGGGGGTCTGAGGATGCCTCACCTGAAAATCCCAAAAAATCCGGTGACGGGTTTTCCGCCATTTTGAAAAAGAAGTCGGCCATATTGGATTTTTCCATAGTTCATAAAAACAGCCATAACAGGCGAACTAATTGGTTTAAAATGTTCGTTCTTGTTTTAAAATGCGTAATTCAGTGCGTTCTTTAAGGTTCATGCATCAATTATTGGTTCTAAACCATACATTTTTTTGAAATTAAGCTAAAATAGCAATTTTTTCGTATTTTTTTAGGTTGTAGTTCTTTCGTTTAATACTGTGTCGTAACCATTATAGATATCAAGACCAAAACAACTGGAACTTGTTTAGAATTGTCTTAGGCTATACCATACCAAAATTCTAAGAAATACCGCCATTAGTTTTCCGCCATTTTGAAAAAAACTGTGGCTATACTGAATTTTCAACGTTTCTTAAAAACTGCTATAACAAGCGAACTTATTGGAATAAAATGCTCAATTTTTTTATAAAATACATGTCTAAGTGTACGTTTTTGAAATATCATGCAGTAAGTTAATATCCTTAAAGATTTAATTTTAAAAACTGGGAAAAATAGTAATTTTTCAGTTTTTTTCTGTTGTGGTTTTTTTATAGTCCAGGCAAATTAGACATTCAATATAACAGGCTGAAAATTGGTGGAAATGTAGAGAATAGTGTCCGTTATGATATCCTGAAATTCCCGAAAAATCCCTCCAGGGGAAAATCCGCCATTTTGGAAAAACCAACGCCATCTTGGATTGAGTTTTCAAGCATAGCGACTGAACCAAGGGGCAGATTAAGTTCGTTTTTGTCCCAAATGGTTTAATATTGTGTATTTTAAGAGAAAACATCAAAAAATTCAAAATGAAAAACTTAATTTAATAATAATTAATGTTTATTTAATTACTGATTTGCTGTGTTAAAATGTAGGTAAGCATTCAAGATAACAAGCTGAAAATTGTTGAAAATATAGAAGATAGTGTCCTAATTCATATCGCGAAATTCCCAAAAAATCCCTCCAAAGGAAACCGCCATTTTGAAACAACCGCCGCCATATTGGGTTTTATTTTTAAGCATAGCGACTGAACCAAGGGTTCGATTGAGTTTTTTTTGTCCCAAATGGTTCAATATTGCGTACTTTAAAGATAAACCTGAAATAGTTCGAAATAAAATATTTAATTTAAATAAAATTAAATTTACTTAATTAATGATTTGTCGTGTGTAAATGTAGGTAAGAATTCAAAATAACAAGCTGAAAATTGGTGGAAACGCAGAAGATAGTGTCCTGATCGATATTCCGAAAATCCCAAAAAATCCCTCCAGGGGAAAATCCCCCACTTTGAAAAAACCACCGTCATTTGGACTCTCAATTTAAGCATAGTGATAATGGAGTTTTCTCTTTCCACAACAATGAAATTTCCCCAAGAAGGCATTATTGAAGCTTGAAAAAACTGCAATTTCAAAGTCGAATATTTCAAAAACTATACGTGCGATTTAAGTAAATTTAGGCTTAAAATGTAGTTTATTTATTCAAGAAAAGCATGCAGTTCCGTGCATGGTCAAAAATATCACCGTTTAGTTGAAACTAAATAAAAAAGATTGGACAAAACGGTGAAATTTAAGAAAACAAACTATACTCAAACGATATAGCAATCAAACGGTCAAATTTTTGACCATGCACGGAACTGCATGTTTTTCTTGAATAAATAAACTACATTATAGCCTAAATTTACTTAAATCGCACGTATAGTTTTGGAAATATTCGACTTTAAAATTGCAGTTTTTTTCAGCTTTAATAACGCCTTTTTGGGGAAATTTCATTGTTGTGGAAAGAGAAAACTCCATTATCACTATGCTTAAATTGAGAGTCCAAATGACGGTGGTTTTTTCAAAGTTGGGGATTTTTCCCTGGAGGGATATTTTGGAATTTTCGGAATATCGATCAGGACACTATCTTCTACGTTTCCACCAATTTTCAGCTTGTTATTTTGAATTCTTACCTACATTTACACACGACAAATCATTAATTAAGTAAATTTAATTTTATTTAAATTAAATTTCTTATTTCGAACTATTTTAGGTTTTATCTTTAAAGTACGCAATATTGAACTATTTGGGGCAAAAACAAACTCAATCGAACACTTGGTTCAGTCGCTATGCTTAAAAATAAAACCCAATATGGCGGCGGTTGTTTCAAAATGGCGGTTTCCCTTGGAGGAATTTTTTGGGAATTTCGCGATATGAATTAGGACACTGTCTTCTATATTTTCACCAATTTCCAGCTTGTTATCTTGAATTCTTACCTACATTTTAACACAGCAAATCAGTAATTAAATAAACATTAATTATTATTAAATTAAGTTTTTCATTTTGAATTTTTTGATATTGTCTCTTAAAATACACAATATTAAACAATTTGGGACAAAAACGAACTTAATCTGCCCCTTGGTTCAGTCGCTATGCTTGAAAACTCAATCCAAGATGGCGTTGGTTTTTCCAAAATGGCGGATTTTCTCCTGGAGGGATTTTTCGGGAATTTCAGGATATCATAACGGACACTATTCTCTACATTTCCACCAATTTTCAGTCTGTTATATTGAATGTCTAATTTGCCTGGACTATAAAAAAACTACAACAGAAAAAGACTGAAAAATTACTATTTTTCCCAGTTTTTAAAATTAAATCTTTAAGGATATTAACTTACTGCATGATATTTCAAAAACGTACACTTAGACACGCATTTTGTAAAAAAATTGAGCATTTTAATCCAATAAGTTCGCTTGTTATAGCAGTTTTTAAGAAACATTGAAAATTCAGTATAGCCACAGTTTTTTTCGAAATGGCGGAAAACTAATGGCGGGATTTCTTAGAATTTTGGTATGGTATAGCCTAAGACAATTCTAAACAAGTACCAGTTGTTTTGGTCTTGACATCTATAATAGTTACGACACAGTATTAAACGAAAGAACTACAACCTAAAAAAATACGAAAAAATTGCTATTTTAGCTTAATTTCAAAAAAATGTATGGTTTAGAACCAATAATTGATGCATGAAACTTAAAGAACTCACTGAATTACGCATTTTAAAACAAGAACGAACATTTTAAACCAATTAGTTCGCCTGTTATGGCTGTTTTTATGAACTATGGAAAAATCCAATATGGCCGACTTCTTTTTCAAAATGGCGGAAAACCCGTCACCGGATTTTTTGGGATTTTCAGGTGAGACATCCTCAGACCCCCCTAAACACATCCCAGGGGGTTTCTGCTTGTATTTCTAAATGTCTACCTCCGGCCCTTTTTTCGCCTAATTTGACTGTACTACTTGTTCCTGTTTTTCCCTCTTTAATTCCGTTGTTGGAGCGGCCGCTGGCCGCTGATACAACACAATTGGCGAATCAAGCAAGCATTACTTACTAGACGGTAGCTTAAAGTTGCATTTCTTAAGGATTTTCAATTCAAGTAAAATTTGAATTAAATGTTCAAAAAATGTTCATTTCTCTTTCTTATTCATTTCTTTTATAATCTCCATTCCTCTTTTTTTCCTTATTTATCATTCTCTTTCATTCATATATTCCCTTATATTTCTTTCTCTTACATTTCTGTCTCTCTTTATTTTCACTTCTCTCTTTCTCTTCTTTTTCTCATTTTCTGACATTCTTTTCACATTCTCTTCTCTTTCCTAATACTTCCTTCGGTTCTTTCAACGCTCTCTTTCTCTCTGAGTCTCTATAATTTGCTTCCTACTGAAGATGTTGAAATTTTTTTTAAATGTAAATTTATTGAAGAATGATATTCACTTGTGAACTAGGTCAATTTAAACCGTTTAAAAAAACTGTAACCGTGATCATAATAAGGGGAGTCGACTGTAGTATGTCAGGTAATGCATTAATACCTCAAAAATTCTTCAGAAGCTAGTTAAAAATTAAGGTTCTCACGTATTATCCCGTCGACCGTACCGCTTAACCAAAAACGTCATCAAAACCATTTGACTTTTCTATTGATGTGCCGCTGAATTTAACGGCCTCTGAACGGTCGACGGTATAATATGTAAGTGCCAAAATTAATTTTAACCTAGTAAAGAAGTACACTTGAACCTGTGCGGTCGTTTTTTGTGCGATTTTTTTTATTTGTGCGGTCTTTTTTATACCGCACAAAAGAATTGCAGAAGAAAAGACCGCACAAATAAAAAAAAATCGCACAAAAAATGACCGCACGAAACAGGAGATGTAATTCATATTTTGTAGTTTAGTATGTGAGTTATCTAATATTTCACGAAACAGGCCACGAGTTTGGAATGAGAGATGATTCTTATGCGCGCCCTATTCCCTCCCCATCCCCACTCTGCGGCGAGAGGATGCCGGCCACTCCCCTGGGAGGTCCGCGCTCTCCCATTGGCCGGCGCGGCTGCAGGGGGCGGGGCCAGGGAGGTTTTTGTTTGCCCCCGCTGAAAGATTGTTTTCGCTGGGGTTATGATGAGAATCACTCAGGAGGTGGGTGCTTATGTGGAGACGCACCAAGTGTGATTTTTCACAGCCTCCTTCCCCCCTCTTGTTCTTTTTCTTTCGTTTTCTTTTTTTTTGCCAATGTTCGACCTTTTTGAATCATTGGCGCAGCTCGCTGGGTAGAATCTTTGAACGGAAGGTTGGATTATTGTGGGGATTTATTCATCTTTATCCTTTCTCCCTCTCATTCGTGTTTTAGATTTGTGGCGATCTTTTTTTCACTCCATGTACACTGAACTTTCGTTTTTTAACAGAATCCTGTTAAATTTGGCTGTAGTTTCTCTACTATGTATAAAATAACAGTTAACACAATCCTGTGCTCGCTAGGCTCGCTTGCCATACGCTGGTACAGCCTAGCTGAGTTTCATTACCAACTAAATTTATTGGTTAAAATAGAGTTTTATAAATAGTAATATGCAGCAGGGGAACATCAAATATGTGTATGAAAAATATGTAGTGTTTATCAAATTCATGGGTACTGTTGCATTAGCCAAGAAAAGCCACCATATATCAGCCAACAAATACATCATATAAGTATACTATTAACATGTATATGTTATACTTAAAAGTTGATATAGGTGCTTTTACTTACCCCATTATTTAATCACTCCTCTAAAACTTCTTTTTAAACACAATTGTAAATACTCCTGCTTGGAGCTACAACCGTCACAGATTGGAATAATAATTTCTAGCTCTACTTAAATCCATCTTTAGATTGTTTTTAAATTTACGAAACGTAAACAAAACAAACCAACCGTTACTAACGGGAGAAAACAAATAACGCCAAATTTGAGCGTCACGTAAGAGAAATATCTTATGAACATATGATCTATGATGAACATATGATCTTAAATTTCAAATGTATTTGTTTTATATATATATATATATATATATATATATATATATATATATATATATATATATATATATATATATATATATATATATATATATATATATATATATATATATATATATATATATATATATATATATATATATATATATATATATATATATATATATATATATATATATATATATATATATATATATATTAATCAGTTAGTTTCAAGATGGCAAGAATTAACAAAAGTTTTCATGATTTTTAAAATTAAAATAAAATTATTTTTTTAAGGAGCTATTGTAATTTTTGTGACTCTCCTCTTGCACTGCTTTTTCAAATGATATTGATTTCACATTCAGGAAATACAGAGTTGTGGTTAAAAATATTCTGTCATTTTCTAAATTAAAAATTACCACTTCTACTTTTAATATATTCCTTCGTTTTATCCCTTCCAAAAAATCCAATTTACTACCTAAAAATGCAGAAAAGAAATATACTCCCTAAAAACAGAGGACATTGCATCCTCCCTTATACTACAGTCCCGTGAGCAGGGTTTTGTGGTGATTGCGAAGCAATCCGAAGGCCCTGCGTAAGCAGTTTACGGGGGTTGGTGACCGATAGCGATCAGTGGGCGGTACCTCCCTAGGGGGTATAAAAAATCAAAAGATAGATTTAAATATACACTACAAATTCGTGAAACTCTTTTTACAACACTATGTTAACACAATCACTTCAAAAGAGTTCTGAATGTATTGCAATTTATTGTGAGAAAAAAGATAGAGTTGTGAAAGTGTTTTTAGAGACAGAAAATGTATTTTTATGGTCAAAATTATAAAAAGAAGACCTTTCGATTTTAAATATATTTTACGCTATTTTTAAGACTCATTTCTGTATAGAACTCATTTCCAAAACCTTTTTTAACCCGTTATGCCCCGAACTGACTTGTAAGTCCCACTTCCCAATGTTCCAAATTCGTCCAATTTTCGTCATGTAAGGCCAAATTTCGTTTACTTCTAGTTGCAGTTACGTAAACTTGACATATTTGGGACGAGCTGTGCTACTAGGGTTAATATGAAGCTTATATACTTATAGGGATAACGTATAAAAAATATACAGCACAATTTTTCTGAAACACATAATTTGGGACATAAGGGTTAAAACATATTCAGAACACTGTCACCAAATGATAAAGCACAATCAAAGTGTTAAAATGGGGACAAAATAGTGTTCTTTAAATGCGTTTATTTTTGTGGGGAACATTTGCAGCGTATGTTTTTCAGCAAAATCTGTGCTACCGAAATTTTTTCAAATGTAGACAACCCTTCAACAGGGTTTGACGCCTTACAATATTGTTCGGGTTTTTAAGGTTATGGGGGATGTATATACGAAAATTCCGGTCAATAAAAAAACCGGTCAACAAAAAATAAATTTATCTCATTGGTAGTACTAAAGCTAAAATTTTTTTTCCGGATTTTGGTGACCGGTTTTTGCACTGACCGGAATTTTCCGAATTGGAACTCCGAATTGTAACCATATTGTAATTGACCGAAAGTTGTATGAAAGTGGATTTTTCTACTCGATTTTGGAGGTATTATTCATAAACATTAAAAAAACATAAATTGATGAAAACTTCCACGACCTGAAGAGTAATTTATTCCATTTTCCGGGATGGATGGCCGTGTTTCTTGGAATTTATTTCCAAACGTTTCACTCTCTGCTTCGGAGAGCCTCCTCAGTAGCAAAAAATAACTGATAAAGCGTGAATGCAACTGTGTAGCATTCACGCTGTAATTGTTTGGTATTTGTTTTTTCAGTTGATTTTTTGCCACTGAGGATGCTCTCTGAAGCAGAGAGTGAAACGTTTGGAAATAAATTTCAACGAACACGGCCATCCATCCCGGAAAATGGAATAAATTAAAAAAACAGTTTTGTGCAAAATCTGCGTTGTGTATCATTTGGTTTCAAACCAATGGTTTGTACTTCTTTTCAGAGTTTTGGATTTTCTGTCACAGGGTTTTCTCCAGGCGGTATGACCATGTGAATATTTGATACTAAAAGTCAGTGGCAGATCCAGGATTTGGTTTTGGGGGGGGCTAAGAATTTTCATAGTCCAATCGAATCTTCTTGTTAATGGTAATACGGAAAAGGTAGTGAATTATCCTACTCAAACCACTAAAAGGGGGGTCTGGTGGTCCTCCCCCTGAATATTTGTGGAAATTTAAGTCAAAAACCCCACTATTTCAACTCATTTTGGTACGCCTCATCCGAATTTCGGATATAGATTTTTTTGCGTTTGGACAAACTAGGCGTTTTGACATTAGACGTTTTTGGGGGGGGGCTTCAGCCCGAAAGTCCCCCATAGATCCGCCACTGCTAAAAGTATCACCCCTCTTCCCTTTTTGAGATCCATTCATCTCCATGAAAGCGTCGCCAAAGAGGCGCCAAATTCTCCGCCACCGCGAAATGAGTTTTTTCTTAAAAGGATTTTCGCTAATTTTTTCCCTCTTCTCTGATCCACCAGAACTCATCAATCTCTGGTGGGCGCAATCTAATTAGAGTATAGGGGATAAAAAAGGGGCGGATATATCAGACCCCTCGGGCCACAGATCCGCTTATGGTGTGGAGGAGAAGGGAGGGAAGTTGACACCGAAGCCGCCGCAACCGTATGGGCTCAAAAGCGGCGGCGGCGGTTGTGTGATCAATTAGGGGGAAATCATGGATGGAGCGCGGTTTGGCTTGGGGTCGCCAAAGCTTTTAGTCCGGGGGGGAATATGCTCTATATTAAGGCATATTGGAGGGGGGCGTTCAAATATTACGTAAACACTTTTTTTTTAATTTATATTGGGTGTCTCAAAAGGTCTAGTACAAACTTGGAGGGATGATAGTACTCATCAAGACGAACAAGAATTGGTATAGAAAGGAGGTCGCAAATGAGTTCTTAGGGGTGAAACCCTGGGGTGAAAATCAGCAGGAAAACTTGCATATTTATGCAAAAACAGATACAATTGTTCGATTCCGGCATTTATTACATTCAACCAATTCCATTACTTTGTATAAAAGTCTCATGAAAATGTTAATTTCATTAAAAGACGGACGAATAAATGCAACAGGCATGCGTTGTAGGTAGATAGACTGCAAAAGAAAATTTCAAGACGAAATCATTTTAATAATACTAGAGTCTAGTTGGTTGGTTGGTTGCTTAGAGTTACATGACACATGGAACTAGAGTCTGATCAAAGGACAATTTTAACTTTAATCTACCTATAACGCATGGTTAGGTTCCTATACCAACCTTTTGTGGCCCGTCGTCCCCTTTCTAGAGATTGACTAACAACTATCGCCCCCCCTTTTCATTCTATTTGTAGGTGTAATTTTATTTCGAAGTAAAGTGTAAATAATTTTATGTCCGGGGGTCCTCCCCCCCTAGAAAAGTTTTGGAAATAAGACTCCAAAAACAGGTTTTTAACTAGTTATTGTACACCTCTTCCGAATTTCGGACATAAATTTTTAGGTAAGATTTTGATGAATTTTAAAAAAATTTTTGAAAAATTAAGTTCCAAGTACAAAAGGGGGGGTTGGGGGTCCTCCCCCAGAAAATTCTTGGAAATTTGACCCTAAGAAACAGGGTTTTAACTTGTTTTAGTACATTTAGTCTGAATACAGTCTGTCAGTATAGTACTATTTTATTTTCCACCTTTGAATACTCATCGCCCCCCACTTATTTATCGCCCCCTTGATAACACAAATCGCCCACCTGGGGGCGATCTCCCCCAGGTTGGGAACCACTGGGCTAAACTAAAAGCTCACCCTCCGCTCTCTTGCGTTGCCTTCCTATGCCATGCTGATGAGTCCTAACAAGGACGAAACCGGCCCATGGCTGGAGGCGACGATTGAGAGCTGGAGTTTCACCACATATTCCTCTAACCAGAGGTACTGGTGAAATACTCCTATTTTCATATAGGAAAGTTGTAACTAAAATGGCGGAAAATTCTACTTCAATTTTCTCAGCTCAGTAACCAGTTTATCCATAATAAATAAAAAACCCTCCACAAAACGTCTATCGGAAGGGTCGAAAGTGACAACCAACTTAACTCAGAAAAGAAAAATCCTTTTCCTTTAAAAATTCCGGACACACTCCTTTTAAGAAAGAGAAAATCTCCCGGACGCGAGCTTGACAGATGCTAGGGGCATCAAACCTGCCAAAAAACCGCGAGCCAAATCCCCGGATCAAAACAGGCGAGGACACACAACCCCCGGATTTCCCAGGAGGGGGCCGGACCACGGTTTTTTGGCCCTGATCCCCCACTAACAAGCTTATTAGAGGGGTCAAAACCGCCGGATCGCCCCTCAGGGCTCGCTCGATACAATTTATCTGATGGATATCCGGCTGTCCGGGTTTTTACCCAACAGTGAAGGACACTCCTAATTGGCCGGCGGATTTCCCCGGTCACAGTGAGAGATTGGTTGCTTTGAAGTGTGGGACTCCCTCTTTTTTTTTATTTGAGACTGGATGTGTATGTATAGCTAGTTGCTGTATAACGTTGAAAATGTTGACCTTTTAACGTTGCATTTTGGTATAATCAAAAGTTTTGATTATTCACTGAGAGAAATGATTTGAGTAAATCGATGTTCTCATTTTGGTTTGAAACTTTATGGTTCAAATATGACGACCCAATGCTTTCAATTTTGAAACGCCAGACATACTTAGTTTCAAACAATTTAATAGTCACCACTCAAATTGTGCTTTTTTTTTGTTTATATTTGAAAATTGAAATATTTGCAATATGACGAATGTAAAATTAAGTTTGTGTGATAACATGTAACACAACGTCAAACTCAACTTACTGGTATACTTCCCACGTCATCATAACTGTAGCTCATTGCACCCTCTTTAAAATAATGTCATGGACGAATTATAAACGAGTACATGATGCTTTATTTTTAAGCATCTGCACATTTTCAAAAATGAGTACATGTTTTCAAATTTGAGTGTAAATTTAGACTCAAATTTGAATTTAGGGTAGACTTTACTTCCGTGACCCCAGGACACGTTGGTTTGAAATAAAAGTCCCGAAACGGACTTTCGAAACACCCTGTATATTTTGTTTTACAGAGTACCTTGAAGTGGTTTTTTCTTTTATGCTCCGAAACGATCTCCCGATTAAACTATGATTTAATCAGTGCCGATATGGACCGACGTCGATAAACCATTCCATAACTGAGAGAGAGGGGTAGGGTTCTAAATATTTCTGAAGGAATCGATTCCGGAATCGAATACCTTGGAATCGATACCAAGAAATCGAACCCTTGGAGGAATCGATTCCAACAGGAATCGAATCTTAGGAATCGTACTTAACTTTCTAATTAATACTGATAATTAACAATTTTTTTCATTAATTAATTAGTATTTTGCAGGAGGAATCGAATCTTAGGAATCTTACCTAATACAGATAATTAATATTGCTCACTCTAATTAATATTTTGATAATTAATTAATATTTTGCCGATTATTAATTAAATTAGTAATAATTCCTAATTATCTTTGATTTGTGATTGAAATAGATAAGTTCGATTCTACTTTTTCGATACTGGCCATTAGGAATCGATTCCTGGTTGGAATCGAACCTCAGGAATCGAATCCAAGAATCGAAGGAATCTAACCTCAGGAATCGATTTCGGAATCGAAGGAATCGAACCTCAGGAATCGAATCCAAGAATCGAAGGAATCGAATCCAAGAATCGAAAGAATCGAACCTCAGGAATCGAATCGAAAGTTTTTTTTAGATCCCTAAGCGTAACTTGAAGTGGTTTTTCCTTCTATACTCCGAAACTCTCCCTCCCGATTAAGCTATGATTTAATCAGTGCCGATATAGACCGACGTCGATAAATCGAGGGTCTGTCACCAGCGGAGCGAGTCAGCACGCGAAGCGAGGGCAAATATTATTCCTTTTAGGCTCTCTGTTTTCCTTGACGACCGAAGCCTAATCAAGCCAAGTCTTTGCTCCCCCTATGGAAGAGGGGGCTCTTATGTGACCCTCTCCCCTGATTGATCAAGTTGTTTTACATTAGAAACGACTACAACCGCTTTTTACGATCATTCTAAAGGATATTTTTTACGATCGATTGAACAAGGAAATTTCATTGTCGTCGAAATTTATAGATTTGATTCGGTATTCTTTGAAAAGGATTTAGGTTCCGTTATCTAAGAAAATAACCAAAGTAAACCCGTGTCAAAAAATAAAAAAATAGTTTGTAATTTTAAGAATAATCAGATACGATTCTCAGTTCAGTTACGATCTCATTACTGATCGATATAATCTACGATCAAGTTACTCTAACAATAATTTAACAGAGGCCCACTATCTCTATCTCTATACAGGGTGTTTCAAAATTGCGTTGCACGGCTTTTATTCGGAACCAGCGCCTCCTAGGGTCATGGAAGTAAGGTCTACCCCTAGGTAAGTGAGCCTGGAGATTCCATTGAGAGGACTTACAGCGCCCCTAGCGGCGAAATTAAAAAGTTAAAAAAATTAATTTATTAACTAAAGGAGATAGAGCAAAAACCTCAATGAGAGTATTGTTGCCAACGTCAAGAAGAACTCACTGAAAAAAATTTGATCAAATATCTTGAATATTCGCGGAGATATTAGCATGTGAAAATAGCACTTTTTCAGGGGTCAAAAAAGAAAAAGTTCACATATTTGCAAAGTTTTCAGTGTTATTGTGTAGTTTTGTGTTTTTTTAGTTGAATGAACACAAAATTTAATCAAAAAATCTAAAAAATTTGATAGAACTTGATGAAGTGGTTACACATTAGAAACGACAACAAAACCACTTTTTACTACGATGACGGAAATTTCATTGTCATCAAAGAGTTGCTTTTATAGTGAGTTTTATTTTAAGATATATATTGATTTTGAGAAAGTTATAGATTTGATTCCTCATTCTTTGACGATTATTTAATCTTTCTTTCACACGGGAACGCGTGTGGGGTCTGTCAAGCACGTTTTCCGTTCTAAGCATTCAGTCAATGTAAAATCAGGGAAAATTTAAATACATAATATAATAATTTAAAGTCCGTACAGTGGCGTATATAAGGGGGGGGCCGAAGGGGCCCTGGCCCCCCCCGAAATCCGGACTTGGCGTACCAAAACAAGCTAAAACCCTGTTTTTAGGCACAAATTTCCAAAAATTTTCTGGGGGAGGACCCCCAAACCCCCCTTTCTGATTGGCATTTTATTATTCTAAATCTTTTTAAAATAAGTTCATCAAACTCCCAATCCTACTTAAAAATATATGTCCAAAATTAGGACTAGGTGTACCAAAACCGAGTAGAAATACTGTTTTCAGGGTCAAATTTCAAAAACTTTCTGTGGGAGGACCCCCAGATACCCTTTCCTACTTGGCACTCTATTATTTTCAACTTGTTTTTGTAATAAGTTCACCCAAATGCAAATTCTGTCTACAAATATAAATAAAAAATTCGGACTAGGTGTACCAAAACTGGTTAAAACCCAGTTTTTAAAAGTCAAATTTCAAAACATTTTTGGGGGTGGACCCCCAGACCCCCCTTTGGTACTTGGAACAAAATTATTCACAACTTTTTTTATAATAAGCTCTTTTAGATTTAAATTTTAAGAAAAAATATATAGAAAGTTACATTGAACGTAATAAATTTGCTTGGGAGGGGTGAAAAATAATTTTGGGCCCCTCCCGAAATAAATTTCTATATACGCCACTGAGTGCGTAAAACAAATAAATCTAACATTGGACTATCTCACATACTAAAACATTTACTACATAATATTTCGCGAAATAAAAAAATATGGAAAAAAATGGGTAACAGGTTAAGTCAGTAGTGTGTACCTATAATTTACTTGGTTCTATTCCGTTAACGCTAAATAACAGCCATGCTCTTTTGGACACAAAAAAGTAGAAATATTGCCAACTAGTTAATTTCAAACTCATATATTAAATTGTTTTAAGTAGATCAATGATTATTAAGTTCATCAATAAAAATAATCTAATAGTGTTTTGTGTGTTACTATGTCCTTAAAAATCATTTAAATAATAAATATTCCTCTATGATCTGGGAAAATGCTACGTTTAAAATGTAAAACATGTATTTTAATAAAATCCACAGAGTATAGAGCTTAACAGAGTATTCATCTCCATAGACGCTAATGGCAACTTTTTTAACAGGGATTTTCCCATAGACAAACTTCTAGTACTTCGGTCCGCCTTCTTTAATACCACGTCATTCCTGCTAATTCTGTCATTCGCCCACTGAAGCTGTCACTCAAATCGGAACTGGAGGGAAAAACAACAACACCGATGAAATTAAAATGCCGCTTGGTAGAAGTTCCATATCCAATCAGGAATCACTTTCGCCTTCTCTGATTGGCTGCTAGTGAAATGAATCAAAATCTGGGAGCAGGAATTAAATTAAGTACCTAAAGAGGAAAACTGCAGTTTGCAATCTCTGTAAGCTCTATACTCTGTGATAAAATCCATCAACAAAATAAATAAATTTAATTTTGATTTTTGATGAGTATAACTAACTAGCGCTGACGCGCTAGACCCGGGCTTCGCCCCGGTTTCATTTTTTTAAAAATACTAGGGAGCTACCGCCCCCTGCTCGCTATCGCTCGCCAACCCCCGTTAACTGCTGACGCTGATACTTAAGGATCTCTTTGCAATCCTCACAAAACACAGCTCACAGCACTTACTCATTTTATAAAACATTCTTAAAACAGGGGAACTACTTCTCTGGGGTATTCTTTCAAAAAAGGGGAATATTCATTCAGCGGCGAAATTTTAACAGTTCCTTTATGGCAATATGAATTGGCGAATCGCCATTTAATTCCAAGAAAATTAGTAACAAAGCAGTGTAAACTTTCTTTTACCATTTCCCCAAGGTAATGTTTTTCTCACACAGATCCATTCAGAAGCACTGAAACATCTCCGGAATAAATTTTACTTTCTTAAAATTTGTAATGATTTTCATTGATTGTCTGTGAAAAATGTAGTAATTATCGTAAACATCACGAAAATTTAGAATTTTGCTTCATGAGAACAAATAAACATCGAAATTTTGTCAGTTTCATAGCAATGACACGAATAATCTGACTTTCGATTTTTATCTTTATTTCTAAAACATTCCCCCGCCATATCTAGTTTTGCGTTTTGGCATTATAAAAAAAGTTATATTTTACTACCTTAAATAATATAACTTGCAAAAGGATATAAAAATAATTATTATTGTAATAAATAAATGCAAAAGTTCAAAATTTCTGAAAGCGAGTTTATATTTTATTGTAAATATAGTAATGATTAGGTTGCCACAACGACAAAGATAAATATATAAATATGAATTAATTATTTAAAAATAAAAGATAAATTAATTATACATTAGTTTTAAATATAATTAAAATCGTTTGAACAGCAAAAATATAAATATTGTTAAAAAGAATCCAATATATATTTTTTAAATTAGTGTGATAAATAGAAAGATGATTATTTAATGTATTTGAATGTTAAAAAACCAGTGAAATATATTTTCAATTGTTTTAAAATTCATAGTTTCTTGCTTTGTAACTGCGACCTTATCCGAAATCTAAAAAAATGGAAATATTTTAAAATTAAGAATTTTTTTGAAAAATCGAAGGGCTTACTCGGAAATCCGGAAAGAATTCGGACATTTTGATACCATATATGTGTCATTTGGTTCAGTAATTAAAAAGCCTTTCTCTGGAAACCGTTCACCAAAAACTTTTTTTTAGAATAGAGAGAAATATCATCTGGTGTGTTACAGATGGGCTTTGCCAGTCCAAATGTGGAAATAGTTAAATAAAGGAGCCACTTTTATGTTTATGCTACAACCATGGATTTTAAACTGCAACAATGTAGAATTTGCCTACAACAATTAATGTTACATCTTCTCTTGTTATATTTACAACAATGTGGTTTTGCCCTGAAGTTAGGCATGAAATATGGGTTTTTAAGCATAAAATTGACGAAAAAAGTTGTCGGAACGCTTCGATTTTAAATTATTTTTATTCAGAAACCTTCCCTGGAGCGAGTAGATCAACGTGGTATAGTTTAATAGTTACAGCCATATTCACCGGTAACCTGACCGGCGGTCAGGTCAGGAAACCATGGTTACGGCCTCTGATTGGTGGAATTTGGATTTCTGATTTGAATTCCACCAATCAGAGGCTGTAACCATGGTTTCCTGACCAGACCGCCGGTCAGGTTACCGGTGAATATGGCCGTTAAATGTAGGCTCGAAAAGTTTAAAATTATAAAGGACATACATACATACAAACATTGATTTTTATATATATAGAAGACTAATGTTATCTCCTTTTCAGCTGGTCTCCCTAGCAGTGGCGGTGGAGGAACTCTGAGGCCTTTTCCGTTCTTGGGGGAGGTCCCTGCCTACTACGCGGGCATGTGGGCCCCTCTCTCCCTCAAGGACCCCCTACCTCTCTTCCCCCTCTTTCACCCCCACTACCTCCCCTCCTCCTACCTGTTGCACCACGACGAACACACACACACCACCACAAGTGAGCTATACTCTTTTCATTTGAGGTGTTTGCTATCAAAACCAGCTTATTCCATTTTTGGAAATTTTACAGGAGAGACAAAAAACTTCTCACGTCCACAGTTCTAAAGCTAAATTTGTTTTTAAAATTTTTAATTGTAGGTATAATTGCCTAGAATTTGATTAGTTTTTCATTTTCATTCCAGGTGCATTACCTTGGGCGTAATTACACTAATTAGGTTGGAATGAGCTGATTTTGATGCAAAAACACGATTTTTCATGCTTTTTTTCAGTTTTTTTTGCTCATTTAAGATGTGTGAAATTGGTTTTTTCCCGTTTACCAGTTAATATTTGTGTCTTTACGAGTTTTAAATAAATGACACCCACTTAACTTAATCAAATGATCTGAA
Organism: Tetragnatha versicolor; assembly: GCA_024610705.1. Lineage (NCBI taxonomy): Eukaryota > Metazoa > Arthropoda > Arachnida > Araneae > Tetragnathidae > Tetragnatha > Tetragnatha versicolor. The sequence goes on from JANDEH010000046.1 coordinate 910,036, forward strand.
ATTTCACAGTTGAGATCCCAGTTTTCACCTTTTCATCTAATTTTGGGTTGGAATGAGCTGGATTTGAGCTATATCCCTTCGTCAGGTAATGAAGGACCCTCTAAATTTTCAAAATATGCAAAAAAGTGGATTTCAGAAAAATATGGAATGAGCTGATTTTGATAGCAAACGCCTCATTATTGATGACTAATTTTATAGTCACTGTAAGTTGTCTTTTGTGCCGAATAGCTACCGTCACGGTGAAACGGGTTCTACAGGCGTAAATCTGCAATGCAGGGAAGCACCTTATCAGTGGATCTCCAACCACTCTTAGGTCCTAAAATACAGAGTGTTTCATATAAGCGTTTCATAACTTCTGAGGGAGGTAGGGTACATCAAGACGAACAAGAATTGGTATAGGTTAGGGGGTCGCAAGTGCGGTTAAAGGGGTGAAAATCACGGGTGAAAAATAGCATAAAAAACTCGCATATCTGTCCAGAAAGAGATACAATTGCTCAATTTCGGCATTTATTATTCAACCAATTAAAATTTTTCATGTAAAAATAAGATTACAGTGTTCATTCTAATTAAATACAGACAAACAAATGAATTTGGCATGCGTTGTAGGTAGATTAAAGTTACAATTGTCCCTTTTCCAGACTCTAGTTCCTTGCGCCATATAACTCTAACCAACCAACCAAGACTCTAGTAATAAAATTTTTTGTCGTGACACTTTTTATTACAGTCTATCTAATACCTAAAACGCATGCGTGTTTCATTTATTAGTCTGTTTTTTATTAGAATAAACACTTTAATCTCATTTTTACATGAAAAATTTGAATTGGTTAAATGTAACAAACAATTGCATCTCTTTCTGCCCAGATATGCGAGGTTGTTTTGCTAATTTCCCCCCGTGATTTTCACCCTTTAAACCACACTTACGACCCCCTAACCTTTTTTCCAATTCTTGTTCGTCTTGATGTACCCTACCTCCCCTAGAAGTTATCAAGCACTTATCTGAAACACCCTGTATTTTCTTTAAATATAATTTTACTGAGTGAAATTCTCCTTTCATTTACCTTGCCTTTCTGGAATTCAATCTGTCCTAGGATTACCGTTGTCATTCCAGCAGATGAGTGGAGGACTAATTAATGGTGACCACTTTTTCAGTTATAGTCGGCTAGACTAGTACTTGCCCTCCGCTCTCTTGCGTTGGCTTCCTATACCGTCCTGATGAATCCTAACAAAGACGAAACCGGTCCACGGTTGGAGGTGACGCTTGAGAGTTGTGAGTTTTCACATATAATTTTACAGAGCTGATTTTACGTTAACTATCGACCCCCCCAATTCAAATTTCCTGCTATTTCTGCATTTTGAAAATTAGGTAACCGAATGTACAACTGTTTTTAGGTTAGAACAGTTTTCCCCGCTATCTTTTTCCTTCTTTGCTACCTACCCTAAGTGGCCCTCATTTAAACCTATTACGCAAACATAAGGAAAGAGTACATCGCTCCAAAGGACACGAATGATCCCCCCTCCCTCCCTCGATATAACCAAGGGGGGTAGGGGTGGGGGGTAGGGAGCAAAGTGGATTACGATATGCAAACGAGAGATTAGCGCACGTGTCCCCCAGAGGGGGGGTAGCGACAATTTGACTCCAGAGGTCGCTGCGAAGGGCCAAGTGGCGCAAGTCGCGGAATTGAGGTTTTTTCTTCTCTCGGAGATTGTTTTCGTTTCGGGTGATGAGTTTATATGTCTCAGATTAAAGTCTCTGTTTTCGTCTTGAGTTGATAAGTGAATTGATAAGTGGCATAAATAATTGGATTTTCAGATTTTGAAATCGGGAATGGAGTTTATCGCATAACCGTTCGAAATTCAGTTCCTCTTGAGTGAGACCTATGTGTACTTATGAAAGGAGAATTTCACCATTTATCGCTGGTGATAGTAAGTGTAAACTCCTCCAACCGTGGACCGGTTTTGTCCTTGTTAGGACTCATCAGCACGGTATAGGAAGGTAACGCAAGAGAGCGGAGGGCAAGTACTAGTCTAGCCGACTATAACTGAAAAAGTGGTGACCATTGGTTAGTCCTGCCTTTCTGGAATTAAATATGTCCTAGGAATGCCATTGTCATTCCAGCTGATGAGTGGAGGACTAATCAATGGTCACCACTTTTTCAGTTATAGTCGGCTAGACTAGTACTTGACCTCCGCTCTCTTGCGTTACCTTCCTATACCGTGCTGATGAGTCCTTACAAGGACGAAACCGGTCCACTGATGCAGGCGACGCTTGATAGTTGTGAGACAACTATGTGTACTATGTTGTTAAAATCCAGCACGGCTCCAAGGGGCGACACTTTTTTAGACCAGATCAATGGACCATTGGGGACATGGGGGCTTCCCCCAGAACATATTTTTACTTTGACGTGAAAAATTAGGGTTTTAATTCAATTTTAGATACGGTTTTGAGCCTAAGGAGGGCACTATTCAGCACTATTAGCTTCCCTTTTTGACCCAAAATGTCAAATTATTGGGCATTTCATAAAAATTATCACTGAAGATCGTCTTGTGGTACTAATGGAATTCTGAAATTAATAAAGAATAAATGAAATTTACTAAAGAATTCTGAAATTTGACTCGTGAAAGTAGGGTTTTATTAACTCATTTTGAGATCATTTTTGGGTCCCTAATCCGCACATGGTTAAAATAAGTTCGTGTACAAAAATCAAGGATAATTGGATTTTTCGGGAATATAAGGATCCAAATATCCTTAGCAATAGAATTCAGACCCTGTAATCTTCGAAGAGTGGGAATATGTAATTCTGAATCAAATAACCCTATAGATTAAGGGCTATAATAGTTTAATTGGGATAAAGATGCATTCCATTGATTATGGAGTTCAATACTCTTTCGGACCGGAGACGTTTATTTGAAAGTCGTGAAGGAAAAAAATTCCTGGTTATTTGTGAAGGATATTCCTTAACTTCGTGCACGATTTTAAGTGCGTGTAATGCAGTGAAGTATGACTTCTTAATCCATAATAAATGACTTTCACAATCTTTATTTTGGAAGTCATTTATTATGGATTAAAAAGTCATACTTCACGGCATTACATGCCGACGTGCTGGCCTAATGGTTAGAGTATCTGACTGCGAAGCCGTACGTCTAGAGTTCAAATCCCCGTTTGGCATGGATATTAGTTTCTATCCTTTTGTGTGATGAATGAATGTGCCCCCTCTGTAAAAAGGGGTTGTGTGAGCAAATGTGTGAGTGGCGCGGGTAGCAGTACCTCGGCTTCGGTCCACTCGCTGCGTAACGCTAAGTAGGTACTTCTTAGGGCAGTTCAGTGGTCAAGGATAATATCCAGTAGTACCCACCCATTGGAAGTAAAAAAAAATATTTATTTTGGGTAGCTCTTGGATCCTTAATTGGCCAGTAGTAACCATATTTTTCGAGCCTCTCATAAGTGTTTGTTTCGACTTATGTCTGGTAAACTACACTACAGAAGATTTGTATCTCTATTCCACAAATTTTCAAATAATCCTTAAATTTTATACACGAGGGTAGTTTGACTTCTGTAATTTTTATTTCTTTCGCTCTCTCTCTCTCTTAAAGACCGTTGACTTAGCCATATAGCCCTCTCAACTCAAAAAGCACAATCCCAAATCCACACTTAACTCTAATTTCATAACTCTGAGCGACTTAGGCCGCTCTGTCTCAAACCGAATCTCCCCCTTGGCTCATTTGAATAGTAATAAGGCGCAAAAAGATCAGAAAACGCTCTTTTTTACACTGTTATTCCTTAATCTCATCGTTTCTCATATTTTTGCACTGATTACGTCGTATAGGATTTCCTTTTTTTGCTCGTTCTTTTTCTTGGCTTGTTTTCTCAGACTTGTTGCAGAAAACTCTGATTGATTTTTTTTTCGTGTCGCACGAGTTGACTTTTTTTCCTTTCCTCTCGAGATTTTTATCATGGAGGCAGAAGAATACTAGAGGCGGCATGGTCGGTGACCAGGGTTGGCAAAACCCCGGTTTTTTTCGGTTTTTTTCAATAAAACCCTGAAAAAACCCTTATAAATTGGTTTTTTCGGAAAAAGTGTGGGTTTTTCAAAATTAAGCGGTTTTCTCCCATAAAGAAAGTGGGGTTTTTCAAAATTAAGCGATTTTCTCCTATATAGAAAGTGGGTTTTTTCAAATTTTAGTGAGTTCTTTCTATGTTAAATGTGTTCTGTCAAAATATAGTCATTTTTCCATGGTTAAGTGGGTTTTTCAAATTTTAAACGTCTTATAATTTGAAAAAACACATTAAAAAAACCCAATGAAATTTGAAAAAACACTACCTTAATTATTGAAACCTGGTTTAGATTTTGAAAAAAAAAAACATTTAAATTTTAAAATTAATGAAAAAAGAAACCTTTTTAAAGAACAACGTTTTTAAAATGCACTAAAAAGTATAAAATAATTTTTTGTAACTCCTTGTAAAACGAAAAACGTGGGGATCATGCATTAGGTATTTAATCCAACTTAATTTCATCATTCATTTAAATAATTTTTAACTGTGGATATAATGGTAAATAGAGTGACAAGAGTAGTAGCTGTAAATATTACTGCATGATCCCCACGTTTTTCGTTTTACAAGGAGTTTCAAAAAATTATTTGATACTTTTTAGTGCATTTTAAAAACGTTGTTCTTTAAAAAGGTTTCTTTTTTCATTAATTATTTTCTGGTTTTTAGTTTTGTTGTGTAAAGTTTAGAATTCACGACCTGAACCCCTGAACGCCTTCCAAGAATTTGATTCCTTTCTCTTTTCAATAAAACTAAAAAGTGTTTTTTTTCTGAACTTTAACTATATTTTATACAACACTTCTAAAGCCATCTTGATAACGAGAGGAAAACTGCACAACAATGATTTTTTTAACAATAAGGTCCTATAGTTGAACTTCTAAACTTCAAGTCCCCCTGGGGGTTCAGGGACAGCAAATTGAACCGAACTAACGAGATAATATCGTATTGTCATCCAGATCTGAACTATGTTCAAAATTTCAAGTCTCTAGCTCATGGGGAATTATGCTTAAATTCCCCCCGAACAGACAGATAGACAGACGGACGGACAGACAAGACTGAAAGCGACCTAATAAAAACGTTGTAAAAATACCCTAAGCTTTGAAAAGAAAACATTCAATATTGAAAGAAACCTATTTAACTTGGAAAAAAACACTGACATTTAAAAAAAAAATCCGCCTTACTTTGTATAAAGTTTAAACTTAGAACTTTATAACTCCTAAGTTTTGAAAAAAACCATTCAATAATGAAAAAAACCCTTAATTATTGAAACCTAGTTAAAATTTTGAAAAACCCACTCAACTGTAGTTCTTGGTATGTTATTTTGATTGAAAATGCTCTATAATCACTGCCAAATCTGGTTACCCCCAGTTACCCCAATGCTAGTTTATCTTGACAACAGCCCGTTGAATTTGTGATACTCACTCTATTACTATTCTTTCCTTAACTCAGCGGATTTTTGTCGTTTTTGCTCCTAAACGTCATTATTTGGGCTTAGATAATCCCCTCGCTTATTTTTTCTGTCGCATTTATTTCATAAATCGGTTAATTTTTGTTTTTCTTCTCTGTTTTTCACTCCGGAATTGAACTGGAAAAAAAATGCATGACTAAATAAGGACGTTTTTACGCTGAAAAACCTTCATAATGATTCTCAATTTTTTTTTGAGTAAGCGAATCTCCAAATTAGTTTTTGTCCTGGGTGTATTGCTTCGAATAATTTCTGTTTAAGAACGAAATAATGACATTTAGAATTAATTGGTTCGAAGGGATGTTCAAATGTGATTATGATTGTTTTTCAAAATTCGAAGATAATTACGACAAATTAAGTTTTAATTTTATAGTTAATTAATTTGTGAACGAAATGAAGAGAAAGCTCAAGAAGCATCATTTATTTAGATCTTTAGAATATCTTTTTTATGCTATCACATTTCACAATACAGGGTATTTATGAAGTCCGTTAAACGGCTTTTATTTGGATCGAACGTGACCAAGGGTCATCGAAGCAAGGTGAACATAGAGAGCAAGGTCTACCCCTAGGCAAGTGACCATGGAGAATTCATTGAGATGACAACGCCCCTAGCGAAGAAATAAGAAGGTTAAAATATAAACAAAATTTCTTTGAACATCAAAAACACATGGGCATTTAGTATGGATTGACTAAAAATATAACAATTAGAACTTTCTCTTTTTTTTAAATATATGTTGTGAAGATACCTTTAAAAAGGAGCGAACTTTGCTATTTTTTTCTCATTTTCTGAATGTTCCGTCATAAAGTTTTGTTCGGCAAATCTCAGTTTCGAATATTCAGCACCCCCAAAAACATATCTTTTGTGGAAAATGGAAAATCTCTTCTAGTCTATTTTGCCTATTCTACTACCTACTATTAACTAGGCCTATTTTGAGCATAATTTGACTGACTGGTTTGAAAAGTCTTTATCCAGTGAAATATGCAACTCAATAGATAAAATTTACATTTAACTACTAAGATGACCTTGAAATGCTTTTGAAAACGCGATCTAGTAGGACCCTTCCTAAAAGAAAAGCTTCCTGTACTAGACAGCAACTTAAGTTGAACCTACTACGTCCCCTATAACAAACAAAGTAGTTCCTATCACGGTGTCTAAATTTCGAATGAAACAAAGAACGTCAATTTTAAAATAGGATTATTTCGTTCAACCCATGTATAAATAGTGTCTTTTTATCACAATTAGCGTATCGCAACTCCTCCTATCAACCCAACTAACTATTTACTAACTTTCTCCTTTCGCGTAGTGACGTACTGGGTCCAACTTAAGTAGCAAGAAAACTGATGTAAATAATTATCTAAACGCATCAAAGAATCCATACCAAAACCAGGTCTGAAAATTCGGGGAAGAAAACTGAAATAAACATAATTTACAGTTTCAGCAAACTCCCCTTGAAATGCTTTCGAAAACGTGTCCTTTGGAGCCTAAAAAGTAAAGCGAGCCGAGTTGCTTTTGCCCCCAAGCGCTAGATAGAACATGCAAATCATCCTTAAGCCTAATTGGCTTAATGTCACGTGTCACTGATTGCATACCCCGTTTTACTTTTGAAAACTCCTCGCAAATCCGAATCGTCCCAATCAAAGGCCCTTCGTTCGTTCGTAGGGGGGGGGTAGGAAGATTTGTCGGATTAGCCTTCGTAATTAACCCTCTGCGCTCAATCTGAGACGTCTAAAAATGGCACAATTCGGCGCAAACCTAATTCTCGCGCTCTAACGAGATACGGGGGGCCGTATAGAAATGACGTCGCTATTTTTTTTGTTCAACCCTCCTAAATGTATCAATGGATAATAAGGAAATTGCATGTGTCAGATTTTCAAAAACAAACAAGTGTTCCGTATGGTTTTTTGTATGGTAAAATGAAATATCTAGTCAGTTTTTCAATGTACAGGTAATTAAATATTTTAATTTAAAAGTCGAGAAAAAAACACGTGACTGAAAACGTTAATTGTTTAAACTGTAGGATGACGTCAACAATAATACCATCAACTCCATTGCTTTTCAACAATGCCTATTAAAAGATGACGTCACATCCAAACTCTTGGCGTTTTCTTGCGCTTTTAAAAAGGGGAGTTTTGTTAATTTTTTTTGGCAATCAAAAAATTTCTCAATCAGCCTCAAATTTTGGGTAGGGGCTTATTTTTGCAAGAAAAATCGATTAAAAAAAATTAAAAAATCATGCAACTTCCTCATTGCAGTCAAATTTTTTTAAATCTTAATGTATTCAGAATGGCTTAAAACTTCCAAAAAACATTTTCATTTACCTTTCAAAGCCCTCAATTTTAAGTTATTTTCAATTAAAAATAGCTTTTTTTCTGTCTGAGCTGAAACAGCTTGTGACGTTAAATGTGCCTTGTGTACTATCATTCCGCTTTTAAAAACTGAGCTCTAGTTTTTTGACAGCCTAGTGTTTTGATGAAAACGGAGTTCCCCACATTTCCAAGAGGCACATGTGACGTCACACTGTTAGGCGATTTCTGTAGTAAAATATCTCATAATTAGCGGGAAAAAATTTGTGGGAAAAGACGAGCATATTTTTGGAATCAGGAGAGAATTTTTAATAATTTAAAATTATTCAGAATGGAGAATTGCAGCATCTCTTAAATTTCTAAGTATTCAATTTTAATATATTAATTCTCTCTTGATTCCAAAAATACGCTTGTCTTTTCCCACAAACTTTTTTAAGGTAATTATGACAAATATTTTACGACAGAAAGCGCCTCACAGTGTGACGTCACATATGTCTCTTGGAAATGTGTGGAACTCCGTTTTCATTGAAACACTAGGCTGTTAAAAAACTAGAGCTCAGTATTTCAAAGCGGAATGATAGTACACAAGGCACATTTAACGTCACAAGCTGTTTCAGCTCAGACAGAAAAGAAGCTATTTTTAATTGAAAATAACTTAAAATTAAGGGCTTTGAAAGGTAAATTAAAATGTTTTTGGAGGTTTTAAGCCATTCTGAATACATTAAGATTAAAAAAATTTTGACTGCAATTATCCATTTTAAGAGATACTGCAATTGAGGAGCTGAGAGCCAGAGTGGACCAACCCACAAAAAATGAAAAAGCGGTTTTTTTTAATTTTTCAGTAGAATGTAGAGACATCTATTGATTTAAGTTAGAAAACAATGCATTTTTTTAGTTCCCACAAGATGGCATCACTTTTTTGTTTGATCTAGTAATTAAAATCGCACAAAAATTTAATGCCAGAATGGATCAAGCCACTTGGTCTATTCTGATTCTGACTTTCAATTGAGGAGCTGAGAGATTGATCACGAGAAGATCAAAACTAAATATTAAATACTAACCTCAAAAAAAAGTTAAATATTACTGCAATTTTGTAAAGCGTTTTTCTCGAAATAACAGCTGCTGAAGTTGGTCCACTCTGGCTCTCAGATCCTCAATTCTCCACTGTCACAGATTGACGTGACTTGGTTTGCGGACGGCCCCCAGTAAGGCGGAATATCGAATCAGGCGACTTTTTGGCGCGCGTTCATCGAATTAGAAGAAGAAGGCCGATTATGGAGATGAGGCGCAATTAAGTTTCGTCGTAAGGCGCATCTCCACGAAACGAAGAGATTGTTTTCGAACACACACCTTTTGATAGGGGAAAAGAAGAGATGAAGTCACAGTCACTGGAAATCATCGCGTGGCCCATTATACTCTGTTCATTTAGAATTGGCGCCTGAGACGTAATGTATTAGAAGCAGTTACTGTCGTATCTAACTTAATATGCAATACGTAGTTTATACTCTATTCATTTAGAATTGGCGCTTGAGAAATAGTGCTTTCCCACACGCTAGAAGCGTAACCATAGTTACGCTCTTCGAGCAGCCAATAGTAAGCCGTCACTTTGACGAAGATAGTTGCTATGGTTACCGATCGGTGGTGGGGGGGGGAAGGAAATATTTTCAAGCGCCAGTTCAAAATGAACAGAGTATAATTAGTTATCCGGTTAAAGATATTTAAGATGTCTGCGTCCCAACATCATGCAAGTAACCAGGACCAGGTTTGGAGAGCAACTGATACTTTATTAAAAGAAAGTGCGCAGGAGGATAGCGAGCTCAACAAAAAGTCTAATTTTTTTATGAAGAGGGATCGAAAAACTTGTGAAAATATTTTGAAATTCCTACTACTTTATTTTCAGGAGAAAAACGGAAAGCTTATAAAACCCCCTGATGATAAAAGAAAAAAAATTATTATTTTTTAAAATTTTAAATCTTAAACTCTCATAAGGCTCCGTTTCTTCCATGCTAACTGTAAATTCTCGCTTTTTCAGGATTATACTCTCATCTGAAGTGCCTCCGAAACGATCGGACAACTTTCTAGATTTATTTTACGGAAGGATTATTTGATTTGAAACCCTTGACAAAGATGGAAACACAATAATTTTAGGTTATCTGTGTGATATAAAAGGCTTTGCAACCTTATTTCGTCTATGAACAGCATCAGAAGAGATGTTTCTTAAAATACAGGATGGTCACAATACAGGGTGTTTCAGATAAGTGTTTGATAACTTCTTGGGGAGGTAGGGTACATCAAGACGAACAAGAATTGGTATAGGTTAGGGGGTCGCACGGGTCGCACGTGCAGTTAAAGGGGTGACAATAACGGGTGAAAATTATCAAAAAAACCTCGCATATCTGGCCAAAAAGAGATGCATTTGTTCGATTCCGGCATTTATTACATTCAACCAATTTAAATGTTTCATGTAAAAATGAAATTAAAGTGTTTATTCTAATTAAAAAATGACAAATAAATGAATCAGGCATACGTTGAAGGTAGATTTAAGTAACAATTGTCCCTTGGTCAGACTTTAGTTCCTTGCACTTTATAACTCCAACCAACCAACCAACCAACCAACCAACCAACCAACCAACCAACCAACCAACCAACCAACCAACCAACCAACCAACCAACCAACCAACAAGACTCTAGTATTACGATGTTTTTGTCGTGACACTTTCTATTGCAGTCTATCTACCTATATAACGCATGCCTGTTTCATTTATCAGTCTATTTGTGATTAAAATAAATATTTAAATATCATTTTTACATGAAAAATTGGATTTGTGTGAATGTAATAAATGCCGGAATCGAACAATTGTTTCTCTTATTGGGTGTTTTGCCTGATTTTTACACCTTTAACCCCACTTGCAACCCCCTAATCTATACCAATTCTTGTTTGTCCTGATGTACTCTACCTACCCTAGAAGTTATGAAACACTTATCTGACACACCCTGTGTAACGCCTCGACTTTAGAATTCAGACAAAGCTGTTGGTAAAAAAAATTTGAAATTTTAAAGGGCATTTGGTTCAATTCCTTTAAATTTCCCATAAATATACCGCCATGCTCTTTTGGACTCCAAAAAGTAGAAAAATTGCTAAAATATTTCAAATTCATACATTAAAAAGTTTAATTATATCAATAACTGTTCAGTTTACCATTAAAAATCAGAAAATTTGGTCGATATTTGAATATGTGGCGTTCAAAAGAGTTAGGTGATATTTATCAGGAACGTTTTACCGGAATTGAACCGGGCATTTTGAAGAGATAGGTATTTTTTTAAACAAAAAACGTTAGTTAATTTATTAATTTACTTAAATAGTCTTTCTTAATGATAATAATTTACTTGCCTTGGATTTCGTTCCTTCACCAGAAGTCTAGAAGGTAAATGTTTATTAAAACTATCATAATCAGACACTTAGGAATAAAGAAATTTTCTCTTTTTCACAACAAAATTGTGAACTTCTTTTAGGGATAGTTATAATTTCTTTTTCTTAAGCGTCTGATTTGATAAACGTTTATTTTTCTTTCAGACTTCTGAGGAAGGTTCGAAATTCAAGGCAAAAATTTTGGTTAAGTGCCATCTATGAAGGAATTATTTTTTGTTTAAAAAAGTTCCCATTTAAAGCCCTTCCAAAATGTCCTCTTTAAAATTTCCGATTTTTTTACCCAATTGTTTCTTTTGTAGAGAATTTTAAACAGGGTTATTTTATGATCACTATTTCGATTTTGCTCTACTATATCTTCTTCTCTCTCCGTGTTTTATTCTCACTCTATATGTTCCTTATTATCTCATCTAAATCTTTCTCACGTTGTTCAGAATAACTCGCTAAAGAAACCACTCTCTTTTTTTCGGTTATTTTAACGTAACTTTCCTCACTTACTGGCATAAAGTTATTTGCTTTGAGTTTAAGCATTAACCAATCTAAACCATGGAAGCTAATTTAAAGAATTCACCTATCATGAAAAAGCTTTGTAACGCCTCTTCACTGTTCTTTAACCTTTCTTAAAATCCTATCGTACCATCTTATACCACTTCCAAAATAAAACTGTTTAAAAGTTCCATGAGCTTCCTACATTTTAAAAGCATGTTATCCTTTTTAGCATTGTATATTTCAACAGGGTGTTTCAGATAAAAGTTTCATAACTGTGTGCATGCACATGCTGTTGTTTTGGCCTCCACAGTCGTGAAAATAACTGGTTGAAACCTCATCGCGAAAAGCTCTATTCCGGAAACGAACAACTTTATCTTTCTGTGCAGATATGCAAGTGTTTTGCTATTTTCCCCGTGATTTTCACCCCTAAAACCTCACTTGCAACCCACAAACCTGCACCAATTCATGTTCGTCTCAATGTACCCAAGCACTCTTCTTAAAAGTTTTGAAACATTTATCTGATCAACCTTTATGTGCCTTGCATCAATGAAATGTCCGCTTAAATTTAAAGCTATCTCTGTGCATGTTTTTGTTGCTTTGTTTAATAAATATTATTTCTATTGTTCGCTTTTCTTTTGCTATAATTGAAGACACCAGTTGTGATCATTCAGTAGATTCAGATAATAATTAAATATCAATTCAGATAATGAGTCAAGTTGATTGAGATTTAGAAGATCATATCTCTCTTTTGAGCTTAACGGAATCTTTAGATAGCAATCTGTTCTGTAACAGAATTGGTGCTGATAATATAAAACAACAGTTGTGCTTTGTTTCATAACTTGTGAAATAACAGTCTTGTGTACTGGAATATAGAGAAATTTATCAACATTCGCTTAAAAAAGATGTTTAATATAGTCACCGCTTTTTAAATGAAGTAAAAATTGTTAAGTAGAGAATCTGTCATGTGCGTAAAGGAATCTAGGTAGCAATATCTTCTCTGTAGTAGTTGATTGGTGCTGATAATATAAAACAACAGTTGGGCTTTGTTCCAAAACTTGTGCAATAACAGTCTTGTGTACTGAGAATAGAGAGAAATTTATTAATATTCCCTTAGAAGATGTTTAATATAGTCACCACTTTTTAAATGAAGTAAAAATTGTTAAAAAGAGAATCTCTCTGATGTGCCTAACTGAATCTAGGTAGAAATATCTTTCCTGTGATTTAATTGGTGCAATTAATATGAATTATTCAATGGGCTTTGCTCCATAACTTGTGAAATAACAGTTTTATGATCTAAAAATATAGAAAAATTTTATTAAAATTCGCTTTAAAGATGTTGAATATAGTCACCACTTTTTAAATAATGTAAAAATTGTTAAGTAGAGAACCTCTCTGATGTGCCTAACCGAATCTAGGTAGCAATATCATTTCTATGATTGAATTGGTGCTGTAAATATAAAACAACAGTTGGGCATTGTTCCATAACTTGTGAAATAACAGTTTTATGTACTGAGAGTATAGAGAAATTGGTTAATATTCGCTTAAAAGATGGTTAATAAAGTCACCGCTTTTTAAAATAACTAAAAATTGTTAAGTAGAGCAAATCCCTTTTAGGCCTAACAGAATCTTAGGTTTCATTCTGTTCTGTAATTGAATTGGTGCTATAAATACAAAACAACAGTTGGGCATTGTTCCATAACTTGTGAAATAACAGTCTTATGAACTGAGAATATAAAGAAACTCATTAAAATTCGCTTAAAAAGATGTTTAATATAGTCACCGCTTTATAAATGAATAAAATATTGTTAAGTAGAGAATCTCTTTTGTGTGCCGAATGGAATCTAGGAAGCAATATCTTTTCTGTTATAGAATTGGAGGTGTTAATATGAAACATTAGTTGGGCTTAGTTCCAACACTTGTGAAATAACAGTCTTGTGTTCTGAAAATATAAAGAAACTCATTAAAATTCGCTTAAAAAGATGTTTAATATAGTCACCGCTTTTTAAATGGATAAAAAATTGTAAAGTAGAGAATCGCTCTTTTGTGCCTGATTGAATCTAGGAAGCAATATATTTTCTGTTATAGAATTGGAGGTGTTAATATGAAACATTAGTTGGGCTTAGTTCCAACACTTGTGAAATAACAGTCTTGTGTTCTGAAAATATAAAGAAACTCATTAAAATTCGCTTAAAAAGATGTTTAATATAGTCACCGCTTTTTAAATGGATAAAAAATTGTAAAGTAGAGAATCGCTCTTGTGTGCCTGATTGAATCTAGGAAGCAATATATTTTCTGTTATAGAATTGGAGGTGTTAATATGAAACATTATTGGGCTTAGTTCCAACACTTGTGAAAAAACAGTCTTGTGTTCTGAAAATATAAAGAAACTCTTTAAAATTCGCTTAAAAAGATGTTTAATATAGTCACCGCTTTACAAATGAGTAAAATATTGTTAAGTAGAGAATCTCTTTTGTGTGCCGAATGGAATCTAGGAAGCAATATCTTTTCTGTTATAGAATTGGAGGTGTTAATATGAAACATTAGTTGGGCTTAGTTCCAACACTTGTGAAATAACAGTCTTGTGTTCTGAAAATATAAAGAAACTCATTAAAATTAGCTTAAAAAAAAGGTTAATATAGTCACCGCTTTATAAATGAGTAAAATATTGTTAAGTAGAGAATCTCTTTTGCGTGCCGAATGGAATCTAGGAAGAATCTGTCTTGTGTGCCTATTGGATCTAGGAAGCAATATATTTTCTGTTATAGAATTGGAGGTGTTAATATTAAACAACAGTTGGATTTGATCAATAACTTGTGAAATAACAGTTTAATGTACTGAGAATATAAAGAAACTTATTAAAATTCGCTTAAAAAAGGTGTTTAATATAGTCACCGCTTTTTGAATAAATAAAAATTTGTTAAGTAGAGAATTTCTCTTGTGTGCCTAATTGAATCTAGGAAGCAATATCTTTTCTGTTATAGAATTGGAGGTGCTAATATGAAACAACATTTGGGCTTTGATCAATAACATGTGAAATAACAGTTTAATGTTCTGAGAATATAAAGAAACTTAATAAAATTCGCTTAAAAAAGGTGTTTAATATAGTCACCGCTTTTTGAATACATAAAAATTTGTTAAGTAGAGAATTTCTCTTGTGTGCCTAATTGAATCTAGGAAGCAATATCTTTTCTGTTATAGAAGTGGAGGTGTTAATATGAAACAACAGTTGAGCTATGTTCCATAACATGTTAAATAAATTTTATGGACTGGGAATATAGGAGAAATTTATTGAAATTCGCTTAAAAAGATGTTTTATATACTCACCGCTTTTTAAATAAAGTAAAAATTGTTAAGTAGAGAATCTCTCCTATGTGATTAAATGAATCTAAGTAGCAATATATTTTCTGTAATAGACTTGGTTCTATTAATATAAAACAAGAATTCAGCTTTGATCGTAACTTGTGAAAGTCTTATGTACTGATAAAATAAAGAAATTGATTAATATATGCTTAAAAGATGTTTAATATAGTCACCGCTTTTTAAATGAAGTAGAATTAGTTAAGTAGAGAATCTCTAATGTCCTTAACGGAATCTTAGGTAGCAATATCTTTTCTGTAATAGACTTGGTTCTATTAATATAAAACAGGAGTTTGGCTTTGTTTCACAATATGTGAAATAACAGTCTTATGTACTGAGAGTATAGAGAAATTTATTAATATTCGCTTAGAAGATGTTTAATATAGTCACCGCTTTTTAAATGAATAAAAAATTGTTAAGTAGATCAAATCCATTTTAGGCCTAACGGAATATTAGGTAGCATTCTGTTCTGTAATTGAATTGGTGCTGTTAAATAAAATAACAGTATGGCTTATCTATAAGATGCAAAATAATCGTCTAGTAGACTGTTCTTCTTGTGAATTACACATTGTACATTAACAGATATAAAATATAGTCACCGCTTTTTAAATCAAGGAAAAAATACTTGGTCGAGCTACTTTATTTTCTTTCTAATTTGGTTTTTGGTTTTGCTACCACTTAAAAAATTAGGATAAAAAGCTTAAGGTAAATGAAATCGCCAGGGCGGAGGTTGGGGTTTGTGGAGGGGTGACCACTTAAAATAGAATCCTCAAGAATCTTTGATGGTTCTAAGCGTCCGTCGAAGACAGAAGGGGTAGAGGCTTGGAATTTACAAAATAATTTGTTAAAAGTTTGTGAAAAATAGTTATTTTTCATTGAATATGACAGGTACGGTTGCAGTTAAGAGTTAAAAATAGAAATGTTAATGTCCCCCCTTTAAAATAGGCAGGAATAAATTTATAAATGCGCAACTGCATTTATGTCCGAGTGCTATACCCGGGGAGAGGCTCAGACTCGAACCGAGGGAGGCTCGACCTGAGGGCCTTTACGGATCCCGCATACTGGTGCACTAACACACCAAGCCATCCGTTCCTGCAACCAGAGTGTTCTTCTAATAAATATAATGTTGATAATTAAACATTGTTTAACAAAATACTTACATCTAAAAGTCAAAAGTAGAAGGTAGAGTTTGAACCCGGGACCTTTCGTTTCAAAGCCATACGCTCCAACTGATTAAGCCATCGGTTCACATTGTGAGAACGGTTTTTTGTTGTTGATAATTTCAGATTTTGAATTACAATATTTTGATCATCTAGTACTTATAAACTTGTGTGTGTTAGTATGTATTTTTTTTTCATGTTCAGCAGTATTTTACGTAAATTTGCTGGTTATTCTGATGTTGATTTTCAAATATTTAATTTTTTTTTATCTATAGAATCATTCTCGAATATTAGATCTAATTATCTAGTTAGCAATATCCCTTCTGTAATAGAATTGGTGTTGCTAATATATAACAACAGTTGGGCTTTGTCAAATAACTTGTGAAATAACAGTTTTATGTACTGAGAATATAAAGAAACTTATTAAAATTAGCTTAAAATATGTTTAATATAGTCACCGCTTTTTAAATGAATAAAAAATTGTTAAGTAGAGAATCTCTCTTGCGTGCCTAATGGAGTCTAGGAAGCGATATCTTTTCTGTTTTAGAATTGGAGGTGTTAATATGAAACAACAGTTGGGCATTGTTCCATAACATGTGAAATAAATTTTATGTACTGGGAATATAGGAGAAATTTATTGAAATTCGCCTAAAAAGATGTTTTATATAATCACCGCTTTTTAAATAATGTAAAAATTGTTAAGTAGAGAATCTCTCCTATGTGCTTAGATAAATCTAGGAAGCAATATCTTTTCTGTAAGAGACTTGGTTCTATTAATAAAAAACAAGAATTGAGCTTTGATCGTAACTTGTGAAAGCCTTATGTACTGATAAAATAAAGAAATTGATTAATATTCGCTTAAAAGATGTTTAATATAGTCACCGCTTTTTAAATAAATAAAAAATTGTTAAGTAGAGAATCTCTCTTGTGTGCCTATTGGATCTAGGAAGCAATATCTTTTCTGTTATAGAATTGGAGGTGTTAATATGTAACTAGTGAAAGAACAGTTTTGATTGGTGAGAATATAAAGAAACTTATTAAATTTCGCTTAAAAAAGATGTTTAATATAGTCACCGCTTTTAAAATGAATAAAAAATTGTTAAGTAGAGAGTTAAGTTAACTCTTGTGTGCCTATTGGATCTATCTTTTCTTTTATAGAATTGATGGTGTTAATATGAAACAACAGTTTGGCTTTGTTCCATAAGATGTGAAATAAATTTTATGTACTGGGAATATAGAAGAATTTTATTGAAATTCGCTTAAAAAGATGTTTTATATACTCACCTCTTTTTAAATAAAGTAAAAATTGTTAAGTAGAGAATCTCTCCAAAGTGCTTAAATGAAACTAGGTAGCTATATCTTTATTGTAATAGACTTGGTTCTATTACTATAAAACAGGAGTTTGGCTTTGTTTTATAATATGCGAAATAACAGTTTTATGTTCTGAGAATATAGAGGAATTAATTAAAATTCGCATAAAAGATGTGTATTATAGTCACCTCTTTTTAAATGAAGTAAAAATTGTTGAGTAGAGAATACCTCTTGTGTGCCTATTGGATCTATGAAGAATATCTTTTCTGTTATAGAATTGGAGGTGTTAATATGAAACAACAGTTGGGCATTTATATATAACTTGTGGAAGAACAGTTTTTAGTTCTGAGAATATAAAGGAACTTATTAAATTTCGCTTAAAAAAGATGTTTAATATAATCACCACTTTTTAAATGAATAAAAAATAGCTAAGTAGAGAATCTCTCCTGTGTGCCTAATTGAATCTAGGAAGCAATATCTTTTCTGTCATAGAATTGGAGGTGTTAATTTGAATCAACAGTTGGGATTTGATCCATAACTTGAGAAATAACAGTTTTATGTACTGAGAATATAAAGAAACTTATTAAAATTCACTTGAAAAATATGTTTAATATAGTCACCGCTTTTTGAATAAATAAAAATTTGTTAAGTAGATAATCTCTCCTGTGTGCCTAATTGAATCTAGGAAGCAATATCTTTTCTGTTATAGAATTGGAGGTGTTAATATGAAACAACAGTTGGGCATTAATATTTTGATCATCTAGTACTTATAAACTTGTGTGTGTTAGTATGTATTTTTTTTTCATGTTCAGCAGTATTTTACGTAAATTTGCTGGTTATTCTGATGTTGATTTTCAAATATTTAAGTTTTTTTTATCTATAGAATCATTCTCGAATATAAGATCTAATTATCTAGTTAGCAATATCCCTTCTGTAATAGAATTGGTGTTGCTAATATATAACAACAGTTGGGCTTTGTCAAATAACTTGTGAAATAACAGTTTTATGTACTGAGAATATAAAGAAACTTATTAAAATTAGCTGAAAATATGTTTAATATAGTCACCGCTTTTTAAATGAATAAAAAATTGTTAAGCAGAGAATCTCTCTTGTGTGCCTAATTGAATCTAGGAAGCAATATCTTTTCTGTTATAGAATTGGAGGTGTTAATATGAAACAACAGTTGGGCTTTGATCAATAACTTGTGAAATAACAGTTTAATGTACTGAGAATATAAAGAAACTTATTAAAATTCGCTTAAAAAAGATGTTTATATAGTCACCGCTTTTTAAATGAATAAAAAATTGTTAAGTAGAGAATCTCTCCAATGTGCTTAAATGAATCTAGGTAGCAATATCTTTTCTGTAATAGACTTGGTTATATTAATATAAAACAAGAATTGAGCTTTGATCCCTAACTTGTGAAAGTCTTATGTACTGATAAAATAAAGAAATTGATTAATATTCGCTTTAAAGATGTTTAATATAATCACCGCTTTTTAAATGAAGTAGAATTAGTTAAGTAGAGAATCTCTAATGTCCTTAACGGAATCTTAGGTAGCAATATCTTTTCTGTAATAGACTTGGTTCTATGAATATAACAGGAGTTTGGCTTTGTTTCATAATATGTGAAATAACAGTCTTATGTACTGAGAGTATAGAGAAATTTATTAATATTCGCTTAGATGTTTAATATAGTCACCGCTTTTTAAATGAATAAAAAATTGTTAAGTAGAGAATCTCTCTTGTGTGCCTAATTGAATCTAGGAAGCAATATCTTTTCTTTTATAGAATTGGAGGTGTTAATATGAAACAACAGTTGGGCTTTGATCAATAACTTGTGAAGTAACAGTTTAATGTACTGAGAATATAAAGAAACTTATTAAAATTCGCTTAAAAAAAGATGTTTAATATAGTCACCGGTTTTTAAATGAAGTAAAAATTGTTAAGTAGAGAACGTGTCATGTGCGTAACGGAATTTAGGTAGCAATATCATTTCTGTGACTGAATTGGTGCTGTAAATACAAAACAACAGTTGGGCATTGTTCCATAACTTGTGAAATAACAGTCTCATGTGCTGAGAGTATAGAGAAATTTATTAATATCCGCTTAAAAGATGTTTAATATAGTCACCGCTTTTTAAATTAACTAAAAATTGTTAAGTAGATCAAATCCATTTTAGGCTTAACGGAATCTTAGGTAGCATTCTGATCTGTAATTGAATTGGTGCTGTTAAATAAAATAACTGTTTGGCTTATCTATAAGAGGTAAAATAATCGTCTAGTAGACTGTTCTTCTTGGGAATTACATATTGTACATTAACAGGTATAAAATATAGTCACCGCTTTTTAAATTAAGGAAAATTTACTGGGTCGAGCTACTTTATTTTCTTTCTAATTTGGTTTTTGGTTTTGCTACCACTTAAAAAATTAGGATAAAAAGCTTAAGGTAAATGAAATCGCCAGGGTGGAGGTTGGGGTTTGTGGAGGGGTGACCACTTAAAATACCTTTCCTCAAGAATCTTTGATGGTTCTAAGCGTCCGTCGAAGACAGAAGGGGTAGAGGCTTGGAATTTACAAAATAATTTGTTAAAAGTTTGTGAAAAATAGTTATTTTTCATTGAATATGACAGGTACGGTTGCAGTTAAGAGTTAAAAATAGAAATGTTAATGTCCCCCCTTTAAAATAGGCAGGAATAAATTTATAAATGCGCAACTGCATTTATGTCCGAGTGCTATACCCGGGGAGAGGCTCAGACTCGAACCGAGGGAGGTTCGACCTGAGGGCCTTTATGGATCCGGCATACTGGTGCACTAACACACCAAGCCATCCGTTCCTGCAACCAGAGTGTTCTTCTAATAAATATAATGTTGATAATTAAACATTGTTTAAAAAAAATACTTACCATCTAAATGTCAAGAGTAGAAGGTAGAGTTTGAACCCGGGACCGTTCCTTTCGAAGCCCTACGCTCCTACTGATTAAGCCATTCGTTCACATTGTAACTACAGTTGTTTTTTTGTTGTTGATAATTTCAGATTTTGAATTATAATATTTTGTTCGTATACTTATAAACTTGTGTGTGTTAGTATGTATATTTTTTTTTGATGTTCAGTAGTATTTTACGTAAATGTACTGGTGATTCTGGAGTAGATTTTTAAATATTTAAGGTATTTTTTTATTCTGTAGAATCTTTCTTGGATATTAGATGCGTTTATAACTAAAATATTTGAGGTTTCCAAAACTATTAAGACTTACACTGTCACAGTCGGTTGCTTCTAGTAGCAATTACGTTAATTTGATAGTTTTGTTGATAGAGAATAGTGATCCATTAAGTGTAAGTTGAAGTGTATGAAGGACAACAAACGAAAACATAACTTTTTTTCATGGCGTTTTTATTCTATAGAATATACAGGGTTTCCCATAAATGTTAGGTCACACTTATAGGGGGATAGTGATAGTATAGACCTAGACAAGCCAGAATCGCATAGGATTTGGGGGTTCCAGACCAAATCCCAGGGAGCTAAAAATGGAGCGACACCCCAAAAAAATTATTGAAAAATTCAGTTTGTAGAAGTACTATTGGTAAAAATTTGATTATGTTCTCAAATTTTTTGGTTTAATATGATTTTTAAAATTATCTTAAAACTTTACATTTTTTGTGGTGTTTTTTAACTTTTTTTATTTGATTTGGTCTGGGATCCCCGTACCCTATGTGATTCTGACTCGTCCAGGTGTCTACTATCCCTCTAGAAGTATGACCCAACACTTATGGGACACCCTGTATAGAAACCACTGACTAAACCTAAAAAAAAACAGTAATTTTTATAAAACTCTATTCAAGTTGAGTTTAAGTAGCAGTCATCCTTTTTCCTGCAAAAGAAAATATTGATTAGCAAGTAACAAAACGGTGCACAAGAGATTTAATTTTACAAAATATTTTTGTTTTAATTTTTTTAAGAGGTCTTTTTAATTTTTAATAAATACACAGGGTGTTCTAGAGTTTTATGGCCCCGATCTCTTTTTGTGGTTTTCAGTAACTGTGACTGGACCCTTATAGAGAGCATCAGGAGCTCTCAGGGGAGGTGTCGGGTGACTCGACCCTTCTGAAACCGAACGCGGTTGGCTGTCGCCGGCAATATCGCTCAGACGATAATCGGGTCAAAGGGTGGGGGGGTCAAGTGGCCGAAATCAGAGACTCGCAATAATGGGGAACAATTGCACTTTCCCTTTTCGATCACGAGGGTCACTTAGCCTTAAATGGAATCATTTTGGAAGACCAACCCCTATATCAGTAAGAACCCTTCAGAATCAGAGTAAGAAAATCAGCGCCAAAACTTTTTGAGGCGTTCTCGTTCTCTTCGGTATTTTTTCAGAATAATCGAACACTCTTAAAACGATTGCAGCAAAATTGAGTAAAAAGTACTCAAAAAGGCTCCGATCCAATAAGTACTGAAATTTGAATATACATGAATATACTCATCTCTGTGCATACTCAAAAATGAAACATCGTGAGCTCGTTTTTGAGTTTAAGCTCCCGATTTTCATTTTTGAGTATTTTCAGAAATGAGTATATTCATGTATTCAAATTTGAGTACTTATTGGATCGGAGCCTTTTTGAGTACTTTTTACTCAATTTTGATACAATCGTTTTAAGAGTGAAGTGCCTCGCTATTGGCGATGCCTCACAGAACATAAATTACTTTTATGTTTTGTGGTACAGAAATGTTTTTACATAACAAATTATCGACTGTACTTCACAGCAACGTTTCCTGAACCCAGTACGTCACTACGCGGAAGAATAAATAAAGTGAGTAAACACAAAGCCTGTTGGGTGGATAGGAGGAATTTCGATACGCGTAATAACACTATTTATACATGGGTTTAACGAAATAATCGCATTTTGAAATTGACGTTCTTCACACGAAATGAGGAAATTGCATGTGTCAGATTTTCAAAAACAAACAAGTGTTCCGTATGGTTTTTTGTATGCTAAAATGAAATATCTAGTCAGTTATACAATGTACAGGTAATTAAATATTTTAATTTAAAAGTCGAGAAAAAAAAACACGTGACTGAAAACGTTTTTTGTTTAAACTGTAGGATGACGTCAACAATCATACCATCAACTCCGTTGCTTTTCAACAATGCCTACTGTAAGATGAAGTCACATCCAAATTCTTGGCGTTTTCGTGCGCTTTTAAAAAGTGAATTTTTGTTAATTTTTTGGCAATAAAAAAATTTCTCGATCAGCCTCAAATTTTGGGTTGTTGCTTATTTTTGCAAGAAAAATCGATTAAAAAAAATCATGCAACTTCTTCATTCAGACACCACGATGGGATCTACATTGTTTGTTAGTGACGTAGTAGGTTCAACTTAAGTTGTTGTCTATAGTATAGTTATTAATTATTATTTATCCTCCTTTGTACTGTTACCCGCGCCACACACACACATTCGCTCGCACAACCCGTTTATACAGAGATGGGCACATTCATTCATTGCACACAAGAGCAGAAACTAACATCCCTGCCAAACGGGGATTCGTACCCAAAGGTGTCGAGGAGGGACGAAATACAGTACCGATCCCTTTTAACCCTTTTTAATTAATTGGGGAACACCTCCCCTAGAATAATCCCTCCCAATTTAGGTAATGTTCAGTCTTAAAATTTGTATAGGGGGCCATTCAAGTAATACGTAAGCACCTAATAGGGGGAGGGGGTTTGCTTATTTTCCTGACAAGGGGGAGGGTGCTTACATAAGATACTGCATTTTCGAAAATATCGTGTTTCTTGCATAAATAATTTCAAATTACATAATGCATAATGTTTTTTTAAGTAAGTTTTTCCAAAAATAAATTTTACAAAAATATTATTTAGGAAATCGGACTTTTTTCTGGGGATGGACCCCCCAAACATTTTGAAATTTAACCCGGAAAAGTAGTATTTTGACTCATTATTGAACCCTTAGGGTTACACCCAAAAAAGACAGATCCTTGCGTATAAGTCACCTAATTTTCAAGGAGAAAAAAAACAGTACTTACTAAAAGGAATATCAAAATTTCGGGAGGGGGGGTCTGGCAGTTTCTTACGTAATCATGGTGGGGGGTAAGGTTTGCTTATCTTTGCCGACAAGGAGGGAATGGGGGTTAAAAATTACCAAAAAAGTGCTTACGTAATATTTGAACGGCCCCCTTGATTTTGCCACCCCTGTTCAAATTACCCAATACACTTACTTTATATTTTCCTTCTTCATTTGGTCCCCACTGCACCACACGAAATCCACCTCATCCCGAACATTCTGAAATGAAAAACATAAAAAAATATCAGAAAAAACATACCACATCCACCTTATTATTCCATAAAAAAGGGACACGATATAAAAACATTCAAATGTAAAAATCAAATTGCATCGAGATTTTTGATAAACTGAAACTTTTTTATGCGCAAATATTGTCCTCTGTGGGAAGGCAGAGTATATGCAATTGCGTGTCTTTTATATACGAGATTTGCGTTTTTATTCGCGAATATCCCCTTTGTGCATCCGAGATTTCTCACAAAGGCAAATCACGTCGAAGGATCTCCTCAGAATATTCCCCAAGATTTATTCCCCTGATTTATCGTCTGATGCATATTTATCGTCCTGCTAAAAAACGCGTTCTACCAAAAGCTAAGCGTCTCTCGGGAAGGAATAAAAATTGTCGCATATTGGAATTGTATAATATTGAATGTAAAAAGTGTCACAAAGAGTGATCTTTTTTTGAAAAATGTCCCAAGATAAGTGCCCACCCCTTTTATCGTTTGAACGAATACAGATGGACATACCACGGCTTACTAGATACTACTACAGGCTGACCGAGATGCGGAAATCTTTAAAATGTAGATGGCAATAGTTAACATCTAGCAAAGCAAATCCACAGAGTTGAAGGCGGGGCTTAATGGCTTTATGGCTAACAGTCAGCAGTTTCGTCTTGAAAACACGCCTTTGTTTTTCCTTATTTGTCAGTGTGTTTATCCTATTGGTTAAGACGTTATTAAACCGATTTGGGGCGATCATAGCGGGAAAAGTTGTCAAAAGTTTAATAATTCAAAACTCGGTTAGCCTGTAGTAGTATCTAGTAAGCCGTGGATGGACATACAACAGACATTGCAGACTCTCAAAGATTTTGAACGCCCAGGGCCAGATTTTTGTTTCTGGGATTTAACCCTTTATTTACCAAATTATTTTTGGCGCAAGTTTAGAACTGCTGATGCGCCAAGTTTTTAAGGAAAAAAAATCACTGTATAGTTACCCCAACTAATGTTAAGTGAATTATGTGGCTTCTAAATATGGCGCCAAATAGCCAAAACTCGCCAACCATCAGCAGTTCTAAACTTGCACTAGTGGTACTTACAAGTACCGTCGTCGGTAAATAAAGGGTTAACAAATAAATTTGGGGCTGGAGGACCCTCAGAAAAATTCTGGAAATTTGACCCTTAAGAACAGGGTTTTTACTAGTTTTCGTCCATTTAGCCCAAATTTCAGGGAGGGGCCTAAGCCTTCGTTTGCGCCCCCCCTTCTGAAAATATCTATGTAACCTACTGTCTCCAACAAGATTCGCTTTCGCACTCTACGGTGAAGGAGGCAGTGGCAGATCCAGGGGGGTGGCCCTCTGGAAAGTGCCCTCCCCTTGGAGACCCAAAAAGGTTCTAAGAGCCAAGTCACACCTAGCGACCATAAGACGCGACAGCGATCAATCAATGAGGGGAAAAAGCATGGAGTTCAGCCTGAGACTCCAACTATCTTGACAGGAATCTTCATTCCTGTGAAGATAGAGGACTAGGCTTTCCCCATGCTTTTATATGGAGATCGATTGCAGTAGCGACTTTAAGACGCGCAGTGTGTTTTGCACCTAAAAATGAGTAAAAACACAACTTTTACAGGTCCAATTTCAAAGTTTTTCTGAGGGAGAACCCCATACCCCCCACTAGTATCAAAATGGGGTATTCAGTGTTTATTTTTAAGAAATCCCCGAAATTTTGACATTTTGGGTCAAAAAGTAAAGGTAATAGTGTTGAAAAGTGCCCCCTTATTTTACACGTCAAATTTCAATTTTTTTCTGAGGGAGGACCCCCATACCCCCAATGGTACCACAAGGGGATCTTGTCTGGAAAAGTGTCCTTCCCCCCTTGGAGCCGTGCTGGATAGGGTTCCAAATAACTCTGAAGGAATCGATTCCGGAATCGAAAACCTTGGAATCGATACCAAGGAATCAAACCCTTGAAAGAATCGATTCTAGCAGGAATCGAATCTTAGGAATCGTACTTAATGTTCTGAATTTTCATTAATTAATCAGTATTTTGACAATCAATTATAATTTTGCTGATTATTAATTAAATAAATATTAATTACTAATTATCTTTAATTTCTGCTTGTGAAATAGATAAGTTCGATTCCACTATTTCGATACTGGCTCTAAGTTATCGATTCCAGGTTGGAATCGATCCTCAGGAATCGATTCCGGAATCGAATCGAACGACTTTTTAGATCCCTAGTGCTGAATCCGCGCCTTGAAGGAGGGAATGTAACCCTCCTCCAAATAAATTCGATCCCGTGACCTCTGGATCGGATTCCAGCCACGCGTGGCACCCCATCGACATCAGATGATGATGATTATAGCGATGATGATCCCCCAGAGAGAGAGGGATGATCCCACCTGACGAAAGAAAACAGGGGGGGGGAGGGTGAAAGGAAAACAGCCCGGAACTAAGTCCTCCTACGCCAGAGGAGAGAATACTCCGCGGAGAGAGATATTCGGCACATAGGCGGCACATCGAACGGAGACCCGGCGTGGCAGAGCCATAGTATGGGAGGAATTCAGTTGTCTCTTTCATAGCTTGAGTTGAGTTGATAACAGGCAGGGTTGGCTTGATTGGACCCAATTGGGTTGGACCCAATGGGTTTTTTACACGACGAGTTAACATAGAAAGAACTGCAGTTGAGTGGGATTTTTCAAAATTTAGGACGTTTAAAGTTTAAACAAGATTTAAAGAATTAAGGAGGATTTTTTAAAAATTTCAGTGGGTTTTTTCAAAGTTAAATAGATTTCTTTCAATATTATTGAATGGGTTTTTTCAAAGTTTATGATTATTTTTTACATTTTAGTGGGGTTTTTTTTTCAAAATTTAAACCAGGTTTCAGTAATTAAGGGGTGTTTTAACCATTTCAGTGGGGTTTTTTTAAAGTTTCAACTTTGAAAAACCCCATTAAACTATAGAAAAACTGACATTATTTTTGATAGAACACATTTAACATAGAAAGAACTCACTAAAATTTAAAAAAACCCACTTACTATATAGAAGAAAACCACTTTATTTTGAAAAAACCCACACTTTTTCCGAAAAACCCAGTTTTATATGGGTTTTTTCAGGGTTTTATTGAAACCATTGGTAGGTTTATTGGTTGGTTTTATTGAAACCATTGGTTGCTAAACCATTTGGGTTTTTTCAAAAAAAAACCGGGTTTTTGCCAACCCTGATAACAGGGGAAGCGGTACGTTACAAAGGGGACATAGATAAATAATGTCACACTTTTTTTCATCCCCTCCCTCCTCAATGTCCACAAAGTGTCACACAATCAGTCACGCTTTGCTACCAATTTGATCCAACAACCAAACAAAAGTACCAAAATTTGTCCAAAAATTCAAAACGAATTGGTTTTCAAATATACAATTCAATAGAAGAAGTAAGACAAAGATCCTACGAATCAGTAGAAAAAATAACGCTTCAATGCATCTTAATAGTCAAGTCACAGAGGGTGTCTTTCCAAATACAGTATCAACAGTAGCTCTGCAAGTGCTCTGATGGATGGAGACGAAAAGCTCACGAAGTAGAATCGGGACATACGCTTTTTCGGGACATACGCATATGGGATATATTGCATATGGGATATAGGATTGAGATTGATTCAATCGTCAATCGTAGGTTAATCTAGATAGATTCAATCGTCATTCGTAATTTCACGATTGAATTTTGACCAATTCCGGTTCACAGTCCCTTCCCAGCTCGACGTTCCCCCTATACCCAACCATCTCCCATCTCTGTTTTTGCGGGGAGGGATCTTTCGCGCTCCGCTGTCGCATTCCCACGCACCTCCCCTTCCCATTGGTCGGGAGAGAGCAGCTGTCGTCATTACTTCCGCCGCCGTCACAATCAGACGATTGTCACCTCTTAATGGGATCACCCCCGATACACAGGGCGTGATGATGATGATATCTCCATTTAGGTAGGCAACATATTGTAGAGCTTTGAGGTTGGGGTTAGGGGACATCCATAAATTATGTTATATGTTTTTTTCCAAAATCTGGACCCCCCTCCCCCCCACGTGAGATTTTGCTGGACCCCCCCTCCCCCCCACGTGAGATTTTGCTGGACCCCCCCTCCCCCCACATGAGATTTACCTACAACCTTAAAAAATAATTTTCTATCCAATTCGTTTGCATTTTGTGCTTCACAGCACCTAAAACTTTTCCATTATTAATGATGTGGGGGAAAAGGACATTATTTCGCCTAAAAACCACCACAGTATCTTATCTGTGGGTACTATTCCTTTCTCATGCTTAAAAAAATCGTTTAATTTCTAACTTAAAAAGTTGACGTGAGATTTTAATCGACCACCCCCCTTCCCCCGTGGTATGATTTGGTGAGATTTTTCCAAACCCCTCCCCCCCTTTTTGACCTCACGTAATTTATGGATGTCCCCTAAGACGCTACTGCAATCAATCTCCATAAAAAAAGCATGGAGTTCAGCCTGAGACTCCAACTATCTTGACAGGAATCTTCATTCCTGTTAAGATAGAGGACTAGGCTTTCTCAATGCTTTTTTTTATGGAGATTGATTGCAGTAGCGTCTATAAGACGCGCAGTGTGTGTTGCACCTTAAGGGTACTGTCACAGTGGATTGCAGGTTCAGGCGTTTTCCCCCGATCTCTTTGCTTAGTTAGATGAGGTCAATAAGCGAACAAAAAAGTGGGGTAGATATCCACTGCCCGATAAGATACGCCTGGTGATACGCCCGACTCCGCGCCCACGGTGACTGAGGCCTAAGGGTGCATCTAGAGATCGTTTCCCCGTTGATTGTCAAAACGAAAGATTTATGAGGAGGGGAGCATCTTTTGTCCGCTAATTGACCTCAGCTAACCACACAAAACGACCAGGCTCCTTCGGGCATTCTGGGGAGATTAGGAGCATTGATAATATCGCCTTCCTTTTGTATGGTTAGCTGAGGTCAATGAGGAAGTTGCATGATTTTTTTTAATTTTTTTAATCGATTCCTCTTGCAAAAATAAGCAACTACCCAACATTTGAGGCCGATCGAGAAATTCTTTGATTGTCCAAAAAATTAACAAAAATCCCCTTTTTAAAAGCGCGCGAAAACGCCAAGAGTTTGGATGTGACGTCATCTTATACTAAACATTGTTGTAAAGCAATGGAGTTGATGGTATTATTGTTGACGTCATCTTATAGTTTAAACAATAAACGTTTTCAGTCACGTGTTTTTTTCTCGACTTTTAAATTAAAATATTTAATTACCTGTACATTTTTTTGAAAAACTGACTAGATACTATTTCATTTTACCATACAAAAAACCATACGGAAAACTTGTTTGTTTTTGAAAATCTGACACATGCAACTTCCTTATTAGCGGACAAAAGATGCTCCCCTCCTCATAGATCTTTCATTCTTGACAATCAACGGGAAAATATCTCTAGATGCATCCCAACTGTGGCCGGAGTCTAAGAGAAAAATAGTCCCCTATAGGAGGCGAGACACCCTTTGGGGGATCATTTGTTCCGCCTTCGTCTAATTCAAATTTCCTCATTAGATACCGATGTAAATCCGTAGCTGACGTCCGATAAAATCTGCAGCTCTTAAACTCTAAACTGACCACAAGCAGATTTTCTGACCAAAAAATCCCTCCGAGTGATCTCCCTCCCCCCAACGCAACAGATCGAAACGGGTCACTCCATCCGTGCAACCTTCCGCCATTAGAAGCCTCGATAAAAAAAAAAGAACATCGACCAAAAAGAACAAGGGAGGGGGGAGGGAAACCACCGCGGATCCGCAAAAAGAGCAAAAGAGTAATCCACAGCGGTGTGTGTATTGACACAGAGGGCCACACCACCGGGATTAGGTAGGAGACAGGTGGCAGCGCTCCCGTACGCTCCTTCTCTCTAATGATTTACGCCTGCGGAGTAGGGCTGCCATGATCGGCGACGCATCCTCTTTTTGGAGACACTCTCTATACAAGCAGAAGTTTAAAATTGAATCACCAGTTTAAAAAAGGGATAAGTTCGAAAAGTATGACAAATTAACTCCTTGTGCCTTGTCTACTATACTAGATAGCAACTTAAGTTGAACCTACTACGTTACTAAGGGGCCATTCATTAATTACGTAAGGATGATTTTGGCAATTTTTGACCCCCCCTACCCCCATGTAAGGGTACGTAAGATTTTTCAAACCCCTCCCCCCCCCCTATTCTTACGTAAGATTCCATTTCGTTTTTCAAAATAATAAGATGTTAGAACAAAAAAAGTTGAAACCAAAACTAATAAAGATTTCTCTCTCTTTTTGCTTTTGTTTTGTTTCGACAACTGGAAGATGGATTCAACAGTTTTATTTTTTATCTTAACTTGATGCTACTCCAATAAAAAAGATACATCTGATATACCTTCATTTTAAAAAAAAAATTAAAGCTTCGATAATATACCGAGATCGTCAGCATTTTTCAGTTTTTCTGGGGTTTTTCAAAAGTAATTTGATTAGAATAATTGGAATTTGTTTACATTAACTTGGAAAATCTTACGTAAGAATTGGTTCGACCCCCAACCCCCCAAGTAAGGGTATGTAGATATTTTTCCAACCCCCCCTCCCCCTCAGGACCCTTACGTAATTAATGAATGGCCCCTAACAAACAAAGTAGTGAATTTCAAGTGAAGAAAGTCAATTTTAAAATAGGGTTATTTCGTTAAACCCATCCATGTATAAATAATGTATTTTTATCACGATTCGCGTATCGAATTTCCTCCTATCAACCCAACAGGCTATGTGTTTACTCACTTTCTTCTTCCGCGTAGTGACGAACCGCCAATTTTAATTACACAGACTATAGGCAGGGGGAAAACATACTTCCTTTCTTTTTCCCCACTAGAAATGGGCTTTACTGCAATGCATGAGTTGACCTGTAAAACTCGTTTCCTTGCGATAAGATCCTTTCGGCAGAAAAGCCAACATGCAGGTGCAAAAACAGAAGTATCTGTTGCGATCGGGAAATTTTCTTACTTTTATCGGGCAATTAATTTTATTGAAGAGAAGGAATTAGATAATTTATTCTTTTTGAACATATGCAGAGTCGAGTAAAAAAACACGATTCAGTGGACGTTTTGGCTTGGGATTATAAGAGATTTATCGTTGTTGAAATATAAAGATTTAGAAGGCAAAAAGTAAGGTTCATTTAAGTTAAGGTTTATTAAGTTAGGTTTATTCAAATATAAAATCAGTATGAGAAAAAAAAAGTAGCGTTTAATAGGAAATCAAAAGCTATTTTCCAATTCAATTTCTAGGTCTAAAAATAATAAAAACATAGAGATCTAATAGTATACTATTAGTATTTTGATATTCTAGTTTCGTAGTTTTTGCTATTGATACTACTAATAGTACTATCAATAGCAAAAACTAGAATTCCAGATCAAGGTTAACAGTTAAATAAATGTAAATATATTCACTTGTTGTAAAACACAAATCTATTATAACAGTATGACACTATTATCTGTTCATTTAGAATAGGCCACTTAGACATGTACTATGGACGGTGTCAACCGGTCACTAGTCACACCTCGCCGTTTAACTTCCGCTTTAAGCTGAAAACTCCGATTACTAGTTGACCAGTTCATTTTAAATAAAAGTAAATAATATTTCGAATTAGTAATTTGAATTTTTTCTGATAACTTTTATTATCTCTCTATTCTAAAAAAATGTTTTTGGTGAATGGTTTCCAGAGAAAGGCTTTTTAATTACTGAACCGAATGACACATATATGGTATCAAAATATCCGGATTCTTTCCGGATTTCCGAGTAGGCCCTTCGATTTTTCAAAAAAATTCTCAATTTTAAAATATTTCCATTTTTTAGATAGCGGATAAGGTCGCAGTTACAAAGCAAGTACTGTCATTCAAATTATCATGCATCCAATCACAACTACCGATTGACGCTATATTTTAAGATGAAACGGGTTTTTTCACCTTTTAAAAAAGTACTTTCTTGATGAAATATCACTCAAAGACTGATAAAAACATATTCTAAAAACTTACATGTACGCCATTTTATACTAAAATTTCACACTTTTTGGTCAATATTTATTACTTTTTAGTCTGCTTTCATCGAAATTAATTGTAAACATAGAGTGATGTTTTGTCTCTTATTATTTTCAATTGCTTTAACGGTATTGTTTAACAAGTCTGGGTTAAAAAATATGAATGATAAACACTAGGCATATTATACTAACGAGTTACTTTAAAATAATGGTTTTTGTTTGGTTCGAATATTGATAAACAGTTAGAATTAGTTATTTTTATAATCATAGATTAAAAATAATTAAGAAGAATATTTTTAAAAAAATTTCGTTTAAATTTTTGATAAGTTCGAGTTAATATACTTTTAAGGGAGATTTATTCATGGAGGGGATTTGGTAACGTATTTTTGGAAAGTTGGTTGACGTTTTTTCTGTAAATTGTTTAATTGTTTTATAAAGTGTATTAAGTTTAGCGAATTGGAATTTGCGGGAATTGCGAAGCAATTCCAAAAGGTCCTGCGTTAGCAGTTTACGGGGGTTGGTGAGCGAGAGCGAGCAGGGGGCGGTAGCTCCCTAGTTTAATAAATATAAATTTATGTTTTTTGTCTTAAATTTCGTTGAAGATGTTTTGAAATGAAATTTATCAGTGAGGCAATATGTCACTTTAAGATGGAGAAATAAACCCTACAATTTATGCATTTCAACAATGCAAGCGGAGTTCCAGGGCCATAAGTTACGGTCTCACGGAAGACACCGTCCATAGAAACATTTAGTGATGAGCGTTATAGGGTGTTTTTTATCATATTTCAGCTGCCTATTCTAAATGAACAGACTATAATGATCATATCTAACTATCGTAAACTATTATTGACCATTTTATCCAAGAGGCAATGAGGTATTTGCATGAGTGAGGGATTTGCTTGATTTTATACTTTTTCGATACATTATGGTCTAAAACTCCCAAATTTCAGATTTTTAAGTTCAAAAATGTGTTTTAAATAATTTAAAATTCAATTTTATTTTTGCCAAAACGTCAGAAAAGTCACGTTATCAGAAAACGGGCTTCTATTGGTTGTGACGTCACAGCGCATGAAAACCATAGTGTTTTCTGTTTTCATGTGATCAGAAGACTGGCTTCTATTGGATGTGACGTCACAGCGCATGATTTGTGATTCCAAAGTGTTTTCGCGCCCAAACAAAAAACGAAATTTCAAAAATTTATATCTCAGAAACTAGGCTACGGAAATACTTGATGTAAACGTCATTCTTCATGGTTTTTTATCTACTATTTTAATAAAATTTAATCTCAAAACGTGAGAATACCTCATTCTCATGAAGAACCCATCTTAAGGGGAAATGTAAAAAATTCAGATTTATGCTTCATTCTTGTAACAAGAACGAATATTTTCATTTTGCATACTTTTTTGGGGGGTTATACATGTAATACATCTTCCCGAACAGTCGGAACTGTCGGAAAGACTACGTGAGAAACTGACTGACAATCAACTTGCGAATCGGTAATGAAAGCGACACTGATAAACCGTTTTAACTTTAATAAATAGAGTGGTGATTTTTATTTTGTTGGAATATTTTGCTAAAGTTATAACAGAACGTATGTAATTGCTTCAGGAAATTTTTAATAAATTTCATACGGTGTTAAAAAATATATTAGATTTGAGAGCAACTTTTAGTAATCAGTTAATAGATTACATGATTATTTGTGGTCAAATAATTTAAAAAGTACATTAAAAATCCGTATGTGACGCAGTGATGAAAACAATGAAAACTCTATATATTGATAATCAATCCCACGCAATGAAATTTTTCATTTTAATTAGTCGGTCCAACAATCAAAAATCCAACAATGAATCAATCGCAACTAATTTTATAACCAGTGGGTTCAACAACCGCAATTAGTTTTCCAATCAAAAACCCACTCATGAAACCAAACCACAATCGAATATTACTTGTCTACCGTTGGAAGGCGGACGAAAACCGGTTTTCTCTGCCTTCCACAATGCTGAGAAACCGGTTTTTCTCCACCAAGTGACGGTAGACAAGTAATACATCAGTCACTCACTCGACATGTCGAGGGGTCGAATAGGGGGTTTAGATAACAGAGAGCGGTTTTCAATCGAGGGCGTCAAGTGGGGAGCTAAACTCCAATCACCGGGGAAGCAATTAATTTTTAACCTACTTCAAAAAGGAAGAGATTATCAATTCGTCGATAACTGTTGTATCTTTGCCAGATCCTTTTGGAATGGTCTACTTAACTCAGTCGGTGTTGTTGTTGTTGTCTTATGCCACTTGGAATATCCAAGCTACACCGCAGAGCGTACAAGATTTAAGGCAAAGGGGTCCTGAGAAAGTGAAGCCCATGAATGGCAGGAGTCCGACTTAAGCCTAGGATGATAGATGCCGCAACCATCTATCGCCACCTCCCCAATTTTGCCATGTCTCTGAAGGGGAGGGAAATAAGTCGGTGTAACAATCAAAATATCAAGAGTGAATCAATCGGAATTATAATTTCAAAATCAGTCTCGGTCTAGAACAATAAGAAACTAGAAGAGAATCAATTGCAATAAATTTCCCTAAATCGGTCCAGCAGTCAAACACGCAACAAGGAATCAACTATACAATTACTTTCTCTAAGTCGGTAAAATAATCAAAAACTCGATAATGAATCAATCGCAATTAATTTTAAAATCAGTCGGTCCAACAATCATAAAACTCGATAATGAATCAATCTCAATCAATTTTTTCTTTCAGTCGGTCCAACAATCAAAAACTCAACAACGATTCAATCGCAATTACTTTTTCCCTTAAAACCTTTCCGAACTCAGTCGATCCAAAACAACGTATCAATCGTAATCAATATTCTTATCCAGTCCAATCAATCAATATTCTTCCCACCATACTCAACAAAATCGCAATTATATAAATTTTCCAATCATCTCAGCAAACCAAAACAATCAAAAACCCACACTTATGATTGCCATCATAACCACAACAATCGATCTTCACCCCAATACAACCACTCGACGACGCGGGAGGGTTAAAAGATGACAACACAACACCGAGGAGCGGTTTTCAATCGAGTAGGGGGGGGTGGCAGGCAAGTGTCAAGTGCGGCGCTAAACCCCAATCATGGGGGTGGGGAAGCAGGTGGTAGAGCCTCCCACTTTGCAACCGGATATATACCGCCGTGTGACAAAAGGGCGACAGAGCGTTCGACTGACAGCCCTCCACTGATCCCCCAGCGAAATTGAGTTTTCGCTTTCTGTGGGGGGGGGAATTGAATCGTAAACCGAAACAAGATTGGATGAAAGAGGGATGTCTCTGGGACCACTTGTTGTGAGGCTGGCTTTTTCCTTTTGGTTGTGTCGAGGAGATGATTCGCACTAGTATATTTATTTGTGCATACGAACTCAGAGAAGACTGCGGTATGATGTTTACCCCTTTGCGGGACACTCTAAAATCGATGATGAAAGATCACTTTCCTATATAAGATCTATACTTGAGGAGCAAACAATCAAACCATGCTTTCTCCTTCAAATACAAATTTTCAGGAAACACAAAAAACTAATAACTTAAAAAATATCTAATTTAAAAACCCAATTATAGTTTGTTTAGTTCTATAACGAGTAACTGAGAAGATTTGTAGTTATAATTTACCTAAAAACTTAAAATTAATTATTAAAAAATGTATTTGAAATTAGGAGAAATCACGTTTTAATCGAACATACAGGAGGAAACATGGTTTGAATGTTTCCAACATGGACAAAACACTTTTTTTAATGAAAAAAATTAATCCTTCTCTTCTCAAAAACTATTCTTTTTATTTCTGATATACATTATAAATTTTAAAATAAACATTAGGTGATTTCGTATCAAAAAGTCCCCACCAATATTTTTACGTCACCAACTTTACGCTGACAAATGAGTGGGTCACGTGACGAGTAAGAACAGCTATGATTGGCTGTGACTGGAGGAATCACTGTTTGACTGAAAACAGGCTCTGGAGGAAACACTTTTTGATTGAAACATCAATTTTCTAAGTAGTTTTAAAGTAGGTTAAAACTTGTTTTAGCTGAAGATAATAGCATTATTTTGTGCAGTTTAATGTGGAGATCATGAAAATAGCAGTAACTCATTTTTATTTTTTTGGAGAAAACACGGTTTGATTGTTTGCTCCTCACTTATACTTCACAGCAACGTTTCCTGAACCCAGTACGTCACTACGCAGAAGGAGAAAGGGAATATAACACAAAGCCTGTTGGGTTGATAGGAGGAATTTCGATACGCGATAAAAAGACACTATTTATACATGAGTTTAACAAAGTAATCGTATTTTAAAATTGACGTTCACTCGAAATTAAGACACCGCGATAGGAACTACTTCCTTAGTTAGTGACGTAGTGGGTTCAACTAAAGTTGTTGTCTAGTATAGTATATTCGTAAGGATAGTTATTCTACGTAATTTTAAATTTGGTGGTAAGTACCGTCAGTAGATAAAGGGTCTAGCTCCAAAGCTAGTTTGAAACCCGGGTTTCCATGATTATTAAATTAAGTTAAACAAGGTGCTTCAGATAAGTGTTTCATAACTTCTATAGGGGAGGTAGGGTACATCAAGAAGACGAACAAGAATTGGTGTAGGTTAGGGGGTGGGTTTTGAGGGGTGCAAATTAGCAATAGCATCAATGAGAGGAGCAAAAAAAGGAAGGTAGTTCTCGGCGCGGTGTCTCAATTTTGAGAGCAAGAATTTCAATTTAGAAATTTGAATAGAATTTCTTTATTAATCATCATCAGAATTTAATTAAATTTGGTTTACAGGGGATTCTAGAGTGTTCTTTTAAAATGTTATGTAACTAAACAAATAAAAGAATTTTAGAAATTATCTAAGAGGATGGATTTATTTGCATACATTTTAAGGATATCCAACCGTATAAGTTTCACTTCCAGATGGACTTACGTGAGGAATAAAGCATGAAGAAAGAAGAAAGCACGAACAAAATATTAGACGCTGCTAAACCAATTCAACATTAACAAATATAGTGGTGATCAATCTACGGGGCTTACTTGGTATCCACAGGGTGTCAAAAAATGAGCTGGCGCTAAACCTTCGAGCAACACAGATTTGCTCGTTAATTTAGCATTTAGCTAGTTATTTTTAAATAAATAGATTTAACATACAGGTCTCTCATGCCATGACAAATAATATTTTTTCCTAGGAACCCACAAATGTAAATTTTGTCCGCTAGAGCAGTGGTCCCCAACCCCCGGTCCGTGGATCAAACTGTACCGGGTCGCGGGCCGACTATTTCACTGAAAAGGAATTTGAATTCCTAGTTTTATACCCCAAATTCGTAGGTTTATACCCCCAGCGGGCCGCGGTAAAATTATCAAACGTTGACCGGTCTGTGGTGGTAAAAAGGTTGGGGACCAGAAAACAATGTTGGCCGGCAAGTTCAACTTTTTGTTCTGCAAAAAAACCCTTATTATTTTTTTACAATATTCTGAGAGAGCACCCCCTTAAAAGCCCTATAAACCAAATTTCATTAAATTCTGTCGGTAATAATTAGCGGAGGAAATTCTTTTTTTTTCAAAATCACATTTTATTATTTTTCAGAACGTCTCTAAATTAGAAAGTTATTTTTTTGCTGATAATTATGAGTAGAATTTAATGAAATTTTGTTGACAGGGGTTTTTTGAGGGTTAAATTATGTAATAAAGTTTTTCGTAGAATAGAAAAAAGTTTAACCTTTTCGTCTAGCAGACATTTATGTCAGTTGCAGAAAGTTAGGAGGAATTCAGACTTTTAAATATCCCTCATGCAGAGACTAAATTCTTTCCCACACACTAACTAAACGAATAAACGCCTATACAGGGTGTTCGAAAATACCGTGGACAAACTTTGAGGGGTGGTAGAGGGGACCTAGACAAGCATATTTAAAATAGGAATGGGGGGTCTCACATGCACCGTAGAGCTAGAACCCCTAATGTAGTGCGAGGGTGTTACAAAAGGCGGTTTTCCTAAGGCCCGTTTTACGAAACAAAACATAATAGAAGGAAAAAAATATTGCATGAGGTACAGCAGTATCCAGACTACTTCCACCATAAGTTTAAACAAAATTGGACCACTTGTTAACCTGTGGGGTGAGTTATAAAACGTGCAATATGTGTTCCCTTAGTGTAATGGTATTTTTTATGGAAGTTGGTTCAAAAAATACCATTACACTAGGACAACAGATATTGCCATTATGGGTTCTAGCTCTTTGACGGTGCATCTGAGACCCCCATTCCTATTCGAAATATTCTTGTCTAGTTCCCCTCTACCCCCATGCGAAATTTGTCCACGGTGTTTCTGAACACCCTATATAAGAAGTTACAACAGGACGGAATTTGCATATACTTTTTTGGTATCCAACCGGATAATTTTCATTTCTGGAAGGACTCACGTGATAAGGCAATTGCAAAGAACTAGAATAACATACAAACGATAGACGCTGCTAAACCAATTCATCATTAACAAATATAGTGGTGATGATTCTACGGGGGCTTACTTTGTATCTACAGGGTGTCATAAAATGAGCTGGCGCCAAACCCTCGAGCAACATAGATTTGCTAGTTAATTTAGCATTTAGCTCGTTATTCTTTAACATAGATTTCACATGCAGTCTGTTATGCCATGACAAATAAGATTTTTGATGTAATAATTAGTCAAAAATCATTTTGAGCCGTGGTTATAAAACAATTAGGTTCAATTCCGTTATAGTTCCCGCTAAATATCGCCAATATCTTTCGAACGCTCAATATTCAAAAGTAAACAAATTTTTCTCATTTTTTATGATAAACTGAACAGTTATAGATCTAATTAAACATTTTAATCTACGAGTTTGAAATTATTTAGCAATATTTATAGTAGTTTATAATGTCCAAAAGAGATTGGCGATATTTAGCGGGAACTATAACGGAACTGAACCAACAATTATTTCAATTAGTATAAATGATAAAAATTTGAATTTCATAATCGGTTGAAAAACAATGCTATAATAATCTGCATGCTAATGTTAAAACATGATACACTTAACGTGCAAACGAGTCGAGTTACACGTACAGTTATTGTATTCATTAGATTGATAATATCCATCAATTTTCCTAGGAACCCTGAAATGAAAACTTAGTCCGCTAAAAGACATTGTTGGCCGGCAAAGTTTAACTCTTTTACTCTGCAAAAAAAAACCTTCTTAATTTTTTCATAACCTGATAGAGCACCCCCTGAAAATCCCTATAGATCATTTTCAATCACATGACTTGGACCTAGCAACGGCCTTAGCAACAGATTGTTTGACCTATAGCAGTTAACAGTTAAAATAAAATAACTGATCATGGAATGCTTCTATTGGAGCATTTGCAATCACATGACAACAACAGATTCCGCCACCCTTAGCAACGGCCTTAGCAACAGACATTTTCCCAGTCAGCAATGTAAGGTTTTTTTAAGGTTTTTTCAACCCTGAAGTGCAACCCAAAAAAGATGTTTTTAAGGTTTTACTAGAAAACCTTGCAACCCAAGGATTATCTCAACAAAACCTTTGGCGGAGGTGGGCTAGTTGACGCTTGCAACCTTTTGCGTAACCTTGCGGAAAAACCTCAAATTAAGGTTACAGGCATAGGTTTTCGTGACGTTGGTCACATTGAGGTTGTTTTGAGGTTTATTATAAACCTTTTTACAATATTAGAGGGAAAGATTTTTGTAACGTTGCTTACATGGAGGTTGATTTTAGGTTGCTAATAAACCGTAAAGCAATGGGTTTTTTTAGGTTTTTGTTGGGTTTACAAAATTTTTTTCCAAGTTCTAGGTTTAGAATCGTTTTATATATTTTTTTCGAAAGTTCTTAGTTGAACTATACGACGTCGAAAAATTATTCCTGAAATTATGCGCTACACTTAGTACATATTTTCAGGAATATTTTTACATCATATAATTCAACAAAGAAACTATGAAAAATAAAAAGTGCTATGCTTAACTACTCTGACAAAAATAAAACTAATTTATTCCAAGTTTTTATAGTTAGGTCATTAAACCCAATCTTTTACAAAAATTAACTAGAATTTATTCACAGTTTAATTACAGAACAGTGTCTATATAAAATTAAGATTTATACAGTATTAAAATTTTAATTTAAATAAATTTAAATTGTTTAAAATATTTTTTTTAAAATTTCTACAATAACTTTAATTTAGGCTCTTGAAGCTCTGATAAAAAAAACTTACCTTTTAAATTTTTGATCTAGAAGGCAGAGGAACAGGCAAATTTTCATTCCAAAAAATTATTTCAATACTTTGAATGCAAGAAAAATCCTTTAGTTCATTGAAACATTTTTTTTTCAAATTCTACAATAACTTGGCTTAATTTAGGCTCCTAAAGCACTGATAAAAAAAACTTACCTTTTTAATTCTTAAATCTAGAAAGGAGGAACAGGCAAATTTTCATTCCAAAAAATTATTCCAAGACATTGAATGCAAGAAAAATCCTTCAGTTTATTGTACTGATTTATTTACAAACAAGGATAATTTTACAAACAGCCTTCAAGCACTACAGGACTCAAGGTAAAAGTGAGTCATACAAAAAAAATATAGATAAAATATAAATTTAATCAATTCCCTAAATTCATCAAAAATGAAGGGAAATATACTATGAAACTTATTAAAATTACAAATATGATACCTAAACATTATATATATATTTATGGAAAATTAGTCTACAAAAAGTGCTTCAAAGAACAATCTTACAAGGGACATCATAACCAGACTTGACAGCTCCTGCAAAAAATACAAACAATTTATTTAACTATTTAAAAAAGTAATTATGCAATAACCTGTTAAACGTGCCACTTCATAGTAAAACATCTCAAGAGATAAGAAAATACTTGAAAGTGCCAACAACAAATGTTTAAATTAACAGTAGGGTAGAGTGGGGCACCTTGGGACACACCACTTTTCAGACTCAATTTTATAATTATGAACTTGTGCTAAAATCTATTCATCAACGTGTTTTGGTTTATTTAGTGTGTCTAGATAATTATTTCACGTTATCTGGTTTTGTGCAATACAAAGTAACAATCACATTTAGTTTTTAAAACATTTTTTAAAATATATGAAGTGTATTTATGTTATTACAATTAAAATGAAATTAAAATATGTGTATTCACTAATATTTTAGAAAATAAAGAGAAAGTTTTTGTTCAGGGTGGCTACAGAAACTTAGAAAACAAATTCCCTGACTTTTCCCTGATTTACAGGAACTAATTCTATTAATTTTCTGGCTTTCTCTGTACTTAGAACCATTACATGCATACAAGATAATTAAAAAATCACTACTTTTTACTTAAAATGAAAAAAATTACACATAAAGTATTAAAACTTAATTTGGAATTTGAGTTATGCTTGAGTCCATGCAAGTATAAGATGCAGAATATTTTTCTCAATGAGCTAATGAAAGCAAAAAATAATCATCACAAGGTATCAAAGCAAGAAAAATCTCATCCGGAAATTTCCCTGATTTTAACTTATTTTTAAGAATTTCCCTGACTTATCCCTGATTTTTCCAGATTAATAAAATTCCCTGACTTTTCCTTGAAATCCCTGATTTCCAAGTTCTGTAGCCACCCTGTTGTTAAATATAAAAGAGTAATTAAGCTTAACATTCAAAGTGGGGCACCAAGGGACAGTCAGGTGTGGGGCACCGTGGGATATAATGTTAAAAGACACCTAACTCATGTGTGAGCAAAAAATGTTTTTATAAAGAATTTAAGAAAGTAGATATTTGTAATTTGATGCAAAAAATCACTTGAAGTAAACAGAAAAACTGATTTATGTCAAGACAAAA
The DNA here is from genome assembly GCA_024610705.1 of Tetragnatha versicolor. Classification (NCBI taxonomy): domain Eukaryota; kingdom Metazoa; phylum Arthropoda; class Arachnida; order Araneae; family Tetragnathidae; genus Tetragnatha; species Tetragnatha versicolor. The sequence goes on from JANDEH010000046.1 coordinate 951,809, forward strand.
ATGAGGATATCCTTGAATAATTTTGATTTTAAAATATGTTGGATGTCTAATTTACTTAACATAGCTTTATCATTATTTATGTTACTTTTGTATTTTTCAAAATAAACTAATATTTTTGTAGTATTACTGAAAGAGTCCAAAGGTGGGACACTACTGAGGCACCTTTGGACATTAAGAGATGTTTTTTAAATTTGTTATTATAAATTCCCAAAAAGATATAGGAAGCACCCAATAGCTTAAATAAGCAAATTTACCACATTATTAAGAAAAAAATATAGTAAAATCAAATTATTCAGCTATTGTAATATCCTATGGGACATCCATAAATTACATGAGGTGTTTTTTCCAAAGTCTTCTTCCCTTGGCAAGATTTTGCTGGACCCCCCGTGAGATTTACCTACAACCTTTAAAAATAATTTTCTATCCTAATCGTTTGCATTTTGTGCTTCATAGCACCTAAAACTTTTACATTATTAACGATGTGGGGGAAAAGGACAATGTTATCATCAGGTTTTCTTTATTATAAAAATCACACAAAACTATTTAAAATTTTACAATAACCCACAGACATTCATTTACACCAGAAAAACTGCCAATGAAGTAAAGAAATTATCTACTGAATTTTAAATGGGTTACAACAAGGTATTCTTATCTCCACAATTAATTTAAAATATTGATGATTAAAAGATTATGTTGGACAGAAAAGTTACGACTAGTCAGGCGACAGAGAGGAGGAATCGAATAGTTCAAGAAAGGCTGGGAGCGTTGAAAAGAGGAACAGACAAACGGCCGCGCAAAACAGCATAATTTTGATTGAGAAAATTTATGACATGTAAAAAGAGATGGAAAAAGCCAACAGTTCGCTCAAACTGAGAAAGAAAGAATTCCACCTAAAAATCACCACAGTATCTTATCTGTGTGTATTCCTTTCTCATACTTAAAAAATAAGAAAATCATAATTTCTAACACAAAAAGTTGACGCGAGATTTTAATCGACCCCCCCCTCTCCCTTGGGTAGATTTTTCCAAACCCTTCCCCCCATTTTGACCTCATGTAATTTATAGATGTCCCCTAACAAAATAACACAAAACAGTAATCACATTGCATTATATATACTGGCATGCATTGGCGTTGCCGGCTACTGAAAATGGGGGGACCCAAATATTTGGGATTCCACAGATTGTGTACCACGGCACCCTGGGGTGCCACGCCAATAATCAAGAAAAATTGTAAAACATAGCGAAATTTTTAAGTATGGAACGAAAAACACTTTTCTACAGAACAGTATTACCATTCACAGTTCTAAATATGATCTGATGACACAATAGGCTTTTGAATATGAATCTTCAAAACTTCATTGAGTATTAAATTAAAAATTAAACTACTCACTGGGACTCTGGATTGCTGTTCTTTTTCTTGAACGCGCCAAAGGTTTCCAAATTATTAAAAATTTCCGCTTCTTTTTCGAAAGGGGCTTTAGCTGGACTTTTGCAGGGGTTTGAGAACCAGCCAAACGGAACCAAGGAATCTTCTTTATGGCGTTATCCTTAGATTCATGCTCATCTACAGTTTTCTTCGATACAGACTTTATTTCCTTATTTGGTGAGAAGACCTAAAATTTATTATTTTCATAAATTATTCTAAATAAAAACTAAGGAGGAAGAAACAATGCAAATTTTGCAAACTCAATTTTATGGTGAAGAATGGATTGCTTTTGCCAAGAATTAAAACTAATTAACATTCACAGTTCTAAATATGATCTGATGACACAAGAGGGTGCACCTAGAATTTTATGATAGCCAGTTTTATGATCCCGCTTACTTGGGGTTTCAATTAGTGAACAAAAGAATTCCCCCCTCTGAAGGGGCTGCTAGGGGAAACTCCCTAACCACACAAAGAGACGGGGGAGATAAAAGTGAGATCTTATCCCCCCAAACCGCCCGAAGGAGGGCTGTCGTGCAGATTCTAAGCGTGCATGTGTAGTTTTATACCAACGATGATGATCCTTCGGCTTTCTGTGGTGATTAGTGACATTGATAGTCTCCCCCATCTCTATGTGTGGTTAGGTAAAATTTTTAAGTATGGAAAGAAAAATACCTTTCACAGAAGAGATAAATATATGCCAAATAAGTGGTGGAAAAAAGGGGGGATGAGCGGCCCTGCCCCCCGAAATTCGGGACTGCAGTACCAAAAGAGGTTAAAATCCTAAAAACAGAAACTTACAACGGAATTGGATGGAAGGGCGAGCAGATTCAGAGGTGGTCTCAGCATTGATGATTACTGACATTTCTGGAACTGCGGCAGCTCTTGCTGCTGAAAAAAAAAAGATGAGTTAAAGCACGATGCTTATCTGTTCCCAGACACCCTTTTTCTTCATAAATCAGCAACAAAAATATTTAATTAGAGCATCTAAATATTGGGTTCAATTCCTTTAACATTCATACTAAATACCGCAAATCTGTTTTGTATGCCATACATTCTAATATCAACAACAATTTTTTTATATTTTTAATGATAAACTGAACATTTATTGATCTAATCTAAATAAACATTTAAATAGTGAGTTTGAAGTATTTTAGAAATATTTCTACTTATTGGTGTCCATAACAGCATGGCGATATTTAATGGGAACATTAACTGTATTGAAATGCACAAATTGCTTTAAAATATTGGTTCAATTCCATTAAAGTTCCTACTAAATACTGCCATGATCTCAGGAACACCGAACAGTGGAAATATTTCAAAATAATTTCAAACTCATAAATTAAAAGATCAATAACTGTTCAGTTTATTAATAAAAATCAGAAAAATTTGTCATTTTAATACACATGGTGTTCAAAAGAGCTTGGCATTATTTAGCGGGAACATTAACAGAATTGAACTAAAATATTAAACAAACTTTGTGCTATGTAAGTTGTTGAAAACTCTAATAATTATATCATTTGAGTGACAAACTGGAATAGATTTCGCTGTTAATAGGGAGATGGCCAAAAGATGTACAGCAGTCATCACGTAGACCTGTTTCAAATCCATTCCAACAAACTTTCTTAGTACGATTTACAAAATAAGTAAACAGTAAATGGCAAGTGAAATGACTCGCTATTCTTTTTTTTTTGCTAGGCAGTTAGAAACAGGGAAATCATAGTTCGAGTAGGGATGCGGGAAATCAAGGTAGCGAGCTAGGCTACTGAAGCGCAATCTTTTTTGAAGAGGGAAAGGGGTTAGTGGTGAAAAGTAACCGATTTTACCCTCCATCTCTACCTCTACAACCTTAGGAAGAGAATGGCCTTGACTTGTTTCGGATTACACTAACCCATGGCAAGAAAAGGCTAAATGATATTTGTTGACTGATTAGGTCCAATTCCGTTAATGTTTCCCGCTCAATATTGCAAAGTTTTAAACGCCATACATTCAAATATCGACAAATTTTCTTGATTTTAATTGATAAACTGAGCAGCTATTGTGTGTGATCTGACTAAACATTTTTATCCATGAGTTTGAAATTATTTAGTAATATTTTTACTTTTTGGTGTCCAAAAGAGCATGTCAATATTCAGCGGGAGCATTAACCGAATTGAACCACTGATTAAACTTCAGTCGAAGGGATGCTAATACTTATTCAAGACTGAATTGAGAAACGATTAAACATGTCATTAGAACACTAGTCCATGAAGAGCAAGGCCAACAAAACTCACTCATCGGGGATCTGTGTCCAGGACAAATTTACTACTGTTTTTCGGTAGCTTCAAAAATTCGCTGATCGTTAAAACGGTAGCTTCACAAATTCAAAATTTCTAATTTTCATAATTTATTGCTAAATTTTCACAATTTATAGCTGAATTTTGACAAATTATTACTTAACTAATAATATTTGAAAACTTTAACTCCCCTTAAAATGTAAATGTAAAGTGATTTTTACATTTGTCAATTAGTTTTAATACGCGTATTTTATTTTCACAAATTAAAAATATTTTTCAGAAATTACTGTTATATTTTTACTTAATAGGTAGTTGGCAAAAAATCCTAGACAGATCCCTGCTAATTTCCGTGACCAAGGTATGTAAGGTACGGCTTAAATCTAGAAGTGGGTTCAAACGCCAAGCCAAGAAGTAGCGACAAAGTATCAAAGTGAAGTTAGCGATTAAAAATGCACCAAGAGGCGCCAACCCAAACCCACTTCAAGATTTTTACCGTAAGGTACGATGTCCAAAATGAATGATCAAATACAAGCCCCAGTATTAATTCCCTCCCAATCCTGCCCTGTGACTCTGAAGAAAATTCTGTCGCTAAACAACCAACCAGGCAACAAAAAATTAAATCAAAGCTTAAAATTATTGAAGGATATAACACAGCATACATGTAACATCTATAAAAATCAGATAAACATATAGGACAATAACATAACTGTAGAATACACGGTGAACCTAATGTTATTTAAAAGTACGAATAGCATTAAACATACCTTACAATTAACTTACATTTTCACCATAGGGATAACAGCCACTTTCAGAACTGAAGCTGAAAGAGAAAGAAACCTTAGATCAATAAAATAAACGAATTTTGCGAACAAAGTATCGGTTGAAACACTTGCTGAAAAGGAATTTTTACAACCGAGGACATAGCGTAAACAAAGCAATACATCTAACCCTAAACACATAGTAAAACGTAAACATGAATTGGAATAATCGAAATCCAAAGAAAGAACATCTGATCATCATACTAAACTTATCAAATCAGTATCATGTCTTCTAGAGCTGAAAAAAAGAAACTTTAAAATAAAAGAGAAAGATTAGGCGGGATTATACGTCTAAATCGGTACTTATGGTAACAATGAATTAAGCCTACTTACCGATCCGAAGCCAGCGAGCGTCGAGCGTACCCCTACGGAAACTCCTCTGTACCGGCAAGGCTGAACTGGATCCCTCCGCGCTGGTTCCGGGTGCGAAAAATATTGCTAATACGCATGCGCAAGTAGGCGACAGTCACGTGCGCATTCTCTTCTTTCCGGAAAAGGGTGAAGGTGGGTTGTGTTGATATTGAGTCGAGAGAGGTTTTAAAAGACCGCCGTTTTCTAATGTTAAAGAAAGGGTTTTTGCTAACCTTTTTTTTGGCAACCCAATGACAATAGAAAAAAAAGGTTAACCGCAAGGTTGCTTGCTAGCTGGGTTGATCTACAGCAAGGAAGAAAACAAATGGTCGTGACGTCACCTGAAAACACTCTATAAACCAAATTTCATTAAATTCTGTCGGTAATAATTAGCAAAGAAAATCACCTTTTTTTTCAAAATCACATTTATTATTTTTCAGAACGTCTTTAAATTAGAAAGTTATTTTTTTGCTGATAATTATGAGTAGAATTTAATGAAATTTTGTTGACAGGGGGTTTTTGAGGGTTAAATTATGTAATAAAGTTTTTCGTAGAATAGAAAAAAGTTTAACCTTTTCGTCTAACAGACATTTATGTCAGTTGCAGAAAAGAGGAATTCATCAGACTTTAAAATATACCTCATTGAGAGACTATAAATTCCTTCCCACACAAACTAAACGAATAAACACCTACTATACTAGACAGCAACTTAAGTTGAACCTACTGCGTCACTAACAAACAAAATAGTTCCCATCGAGGTGTCTGAATTTCAAGCGAAACAAAGAACGTCAATTTTAAAGTAGGATTATTTCGTTAAACTAATGTATAAATAGTATCTTTTATCACGTATCGAAATTCCTCCTATCAACCCAACAGGCTTTGTGTTTACTCACTTTCTCCTTCAGCGTAGTAGTGACGTACTGGGTTCAGCAGGAAACGTTGCTGTGAAGTATATAAGAAGTTACAACAGGATGGATTTTGCATATTTTTTAGTTAGGATATCCAACTGGATAATTTTCATATCCGGATGGACTTTCGCGAGCAATATACCATGAATACAAAAAAATATAAGGAAGCACATGAAATAGTCGCCTCTTAACTATTTCAACGTTAATAAATATGGTGGTGATCATTCTATCATTCTACTGGGCTTATTTTGTATTTGGGTGTCCCTTGTATCAGTGTTATCCAACCTTTTTACCACCACGGACCGGTCAACATTTGATAAATTTACCGCGGCCGCTGGGGGGGGCGTTGATTATTTACATTCTAGATTATTTTAATTTATTATTTTAATTGTATTTAAACATTGACTTCTTTTTGAAATAAATAAAATTTTAATGAAACACAGATGTTTTTAATTTGTAGTATAAACCTAGGAATTTAATTCATTTTCGATGAAAAGATCGGGCCGGCCCCGGTACCATTTGATCCATGGACCGGGGGTTGGGGACCACTGCCTTATATGACAGAATTTTTTATTACAGATATGAAAATTTTTCGTAGGAATCAAGAGACTAATTTCTTTCCAACACAAACCAAACGAATAAACAGTAAAATCCCGTTGTAACGAACTTTCCCCCAACCGTAAAATTTCTTCGTTTTAACGGAAATTTCGGTGTAACGGTACTTCGATAAAATTCAAATAAAAACGGTTGAGGACTTTCAGAAGTTTCGCAATAAAGGGAATTTAAGTTGTATCGGTATTCATTATAACGGGATTTCACTGTATAAGAAGTTACAACAGGATGGATATTGCATATTTTTTATGATCTATCCAACCGGATAATTTTCATATCCGGATGGACTTTCGTGAGAAATTCTAATAAGGAAAAGCTCCGAAGGAAAGAATGGAAAAGGAAGCAGAAACGAAATAGTCACCTCTAAACATTTTCAACATTAATAAATATAGTGGTGATCATTCTATTGGGCTTATTCTGTATCTACAGTAGGGTGTCCCTTCCTTATATGATAGAAATTTTTTTTGCGAATTTGAAAACGGTTACCTTCTACTTTTATTTATAAATGCCTTGACCTATTCAGATACAAAATTTTATCTCTCTTTATCTCTTCCGTTTGAGGAAAAGGAGGGAAGAAGGAAATATTTTCCGTGAAGTATGGCGCGCGCCTTAGGATCTTAAAATCTTGGAGCGACACGAGTGTGGCTTGGCCCTTTGGGAAGGTCGTTGGCGATTTGGCCTCTGTTGTTGTCGTGTGCCACTTGGTATACCCAAGCTCCTTAAGGATTCAAGGCAAAAGGGGTGCGGCTCCAGAGAAAGTGAGGCCCATGAAAGGCAAGAGTCCGACTTCTGCCTAATGAGATATGATAGATGCTGCCACTATCTATCGCCACCTCCACAATTTTGCAATGCGTCTGAAGGGGAGGGAAATAGTCTCCAGACACCTGGACCCTTGGTAAACTGCGCCATGACCGAACCCACAGATTTAAAGAGCATGTTCTCCGCATATACTCGGTGGGTCTTTAGCGGTGTCGGGAATCGAACCCGGGACCCTCCGATCCCGAAGCCTTAACCACTAGCCTCCCCACGGTCCTAGTGATTGGTTGTTGGCGGTTTGGCCTCTGTTAAATGAGAGGATAACTGACGATTTTTTGATCAGCTACCGAGATGTAAAGCTTAAGTCCCCTTCAATGTCTTTGAGCAACTCCTGTCACCCAGTGTCCCCCAGACACTTAAGGTGCAAAACACACAAGAGGGAAATAGACGTTAGTCCCATCAATCAAGATAGGGGAAAAAGCATAGGGTGCATCTAGAGATCTTTCCCCAACGATTGTCAACAGCGAAAGATTTATGAGGAGGGGAACATCTTTTGTTCAGCTAACCAAACTTTGACCTCAGCTAACCACACAAAAGGAAGGGGATTTTATCAATGCTCCTAATCTCCCCCGAAGGAGCCTCGTCGTTTTGTGTGGTTAGCTGAGGTCAATTAGCGAACAAAAGATGTTCCCCTCCTCATAAATCTTTCGCTATTGACAATCGTCGGGGAAAGATCTCTAGATCTAGATGCACCCATAGAGTTGAGCCTGAGACTCCCCATCTTATGGACTTCTCATCATCTTCTCCCTAAGGGACTAGGCTTTCTCCATGCTTTTTTATGGAGATTGATCGTTCTCGCGACTGTTTTCTGGCGTAGTGTGTTCCGAGCCTAACCTTCTCTTTCTTTCACAGGTGGTCGACTGTCGGAATCACCATGGGACGGCAGCAGCAGCGAAAAGGAACCACTGCCACCTCCATCGAAAGGCAACCCCTTCCCCTGGTGCCCCCCACTATTCCGCACGACAGCGCCCAGCCCCCCGAAACCCCCTTCTCCCTTCCCCCTGTTCAGCCTGTCCCTCTACAGCCTACAGCCCAACAAAGGAGGGGCCATGATGGAAGGCGGCAAAGGAGGGGGTTCAGACGCCTTCGGATGCGTCAAGTGCGACAAGATGTTCAGCACGCCGCACGGCTTAGAAGTGCACGCGCGCCGTTCGCACTCGGGCAAGAGACCGTTCGCGTGCGAGCTCTGTTCCAAGACGTTCGGGCACGAGGTGTCTCTGTCGCAGCACAGGGCCGTGCACACCGCCGAGAGGACCTTCGAGTGCAAGCAGTGCGGAAAGTCCTTCAAGCGGTCCTCGACGTTGTCCACACACCTGTTGATCCACTCGGACACCCGCCCTTACCCCTGCGCCTACTGTGGCAAGAGGTTCCACCAGAAGTCAGATATGAAGAAGCACACCTACATTCACACAGGTGAGTGGGATTCAACAATTGAGCCTTAGTTAATTGTTGAGTATAAGTCAACAATTGAGCCTTAGTCAGCCTTAGTTAATTGTTGGACAACAATCGAGAATCTTCATCTTTAGTTAATGGTTGGATAACATTGAGTCTTCGTACACACACACACTACATACACACAGGTGAGTGGGATTCAACAATTGAGCCGAGCCTTAGTTAATTGTTGAGCCTTAGTCAACAATTGATTCAACAATTGAGCCTTAGTTAATTGTTGAGCCTTAGTCAACAATTGATTCAACGATTGAGCCTTAGTCAGCCTTAGTTAATTGTTGGACAACAATCGAGAATCTTCAGCTTTAGTTAATGGTTGGATAACATTGAGAATCGTACACACACACACTACATACACACAGGTGAGTGGGATTCAACAATTGAGCCTTAGTTAATTGTTGAGCCTTAGTCAACAATTGAATCAACAATTGAGCCTTAGTTAATTGTTGAGCCTTAGTCAACAATTGATTCAACGATTGAGCCTTAGTCAGCCTTAGTTAATTGTTGGACAACAATCGAGAATCTTCAGCTTTAGTTAATGGTTGGATAACATTGAGAATCGTACACACACACACATACTCTACATACACACAGGTGAGTGGGATTCAACAATCGAGAATCGTTAGTTGATCGGTGGACAACAATCGAGTAGACTCAATTCACGAGACGTCAGCGATCACATGGTAGCTACATTCCTAGCTTTGTTTACTATACTCGACTGCAACTTAAGTTGAGCCTGAGGACCGCGGGGAGCCTAGTGGTTAAGGCATCGGCTCTGGGATCGGAGGGTCCTGGGTTCGATTCCCGACACCGCTGAAGACCTACCGAGTATATGCGGAGTACGTGCTCGTTCAATCTGTGGGTCCGAAAGTCCTGTGGTCGGTCGCAGCAGTTTACCATGGGTCCAGGTCTTCTGGAGACTATTTCCCTCCCCTTCAGAGACATGGTAAAATTGTGGAAGTGGCGATAGATGGTGGCAGCATCTATCATCCATGAAAAAAAAGTAAAAGAGAGACTAAGCGGCTCATCTTAGAATAAGCAAATGTCTCCTAAACTTTCCAACTAAGAACTAAGTTGAGCCTGACGTCATGACCGCACGGAAGAATATAGAAAGCTTGCTGGGCTTTGTAAGCTCTTATTGGCTGGTGAGTTTTATTCGAACAAATGTACAACTACGCGCTGCGCCACTTGAAAAAATAATAATCAAAATTTTGCAAATCGGGATGAAAATACGCTCAATATACCTGGATTTAAAAAACTAATCATTTTTAAAATTGAATCTCTTAATTTTACTCGAAATTCAGACACCTCGCGGGGAACTACTTTCTTTGGTTGCTCTCAGCATATTTCTACAGGCTCAAGTTAAGTTGCAACCGAGTATAGTGAATTAACCGAGTGAACGACAACAATCAAAATCGTTTTTCAATTGGCTGGTCCAACAATCCGTGTAACATATACTGACTTACTGTTGGACAAACCCAGTTGAAAACTTAATAATTAGATTTTTTCAACCGGTTGGTCCAACAATCATTAAAAAATAATTTCATACAGAAAGCAATATACAAGGTTCTTTTGCGGCTCACTTGCGGTCAATTAGCAAACAAAATAAAGTGCTTTTGTAAAACTATATATCATGACCATGACTAGTCACACTGGGTTGTTCTTTTAATAATCCTACTGCCGCAAAAGGTTCCACCAGAAGTTGAAGAAACACAGCAAATGAAAGAGGACGCTATACCTCTAGGATCGCTTCGCAATCATCACAAAACCCTGAACCTACTCACTTACATAACTCATAAAACAATCGTAAAACTCTTACGTTGTTTTAGCATTAATGTGTTTCCCTTTTGAGCGATAAATCCCTCACAAAAAACGACACGATTTTTATAATGCATTAAAAGTTGATTTAAATGCTAAAAAAACAATATGCAAACTCGATTGAACTTTTAAAGATAAATTAACTACGTATCTTCTATATCCTTGACAGAACGAACCGAAATCATCATGAGACGACGAGACCCCCTCCTTGAACTAGAACCCCTCGATCGTGAGTGGGAGGGGTGAGGCAGCAGGGGCAAATGAAAGAGCAGGGCGCATTCGATTGGTTGTGATTTGGGCTCCCCTTTGAAGGAGCGAGTAATTACTTTCCCTCAAAAATTCATCTCAGCCGCCGATGAATATCCCCCAGATTCAATCGGAGACCGCAAATCATAATCAATCCGCCGCCAGGGGGGCTCTCCAAACCTCTCCAAGGAACGCTCCGTTATCTCCCTCAGTACTTCCTACCTTTTAACCTTTCTTTTTCGTGAGAACTCGAATTATAACGAGGAAGTTGCATGATTTTTTTTATATTTTTTTAACCGGTTTTTCTTGCAAAAATTGTTATGTACTAGTGCTAGGAGTATTACATACGAGTGCTCCTAAGAGAGATATTCAAGATGATGGCAAGTGATTTACGATGGATGTCTCGCGATGAAAAAAACAAATTGAACTTCAGTTTAGGAATGTATCAAAATTCATTGCTTTATATATTTTGTTACGTTTAAATAAATAACTTACTTTTAACAACTTAACAAAAATAAGCAACTTCCCAAAATTTGAGGCCGATCGAGGAATTTTTTGATTGCTGAAAAAATTAACAAAAATCCCCTTTTTAAAAGCGCGCGAAAACGCCAAGAGTTTGGGATGTGACGTCATCGTGCGATAAACATTGTTGGAAAGCAATGGAGTTGATGGTATGATTGTTGATGTCATTGTTACTTTTTAACCAATAAGCGTTTTCATCAGTCACGTGTTTTTTCTCGACTTTTAAATTAAAATATTTAATTACTTGTACTGCATTGAAAAACTGACTAGATATTTCATTTTACCATCATACAAAAACCATACGGAAAACTTGAATGTTTATGAAAATCTGACACATGCAACTTCCTTATTTCTCTCATTATATTGTTACGAACACCAGGTCTGGTAAACGCCCGTCTATTGATGTGAAGTTTATTATTGAAGTTTTGGAAAAGAAAAATATTAGAACTTTAAGCAAGTTAAGTTTTTGTCTTTGCAATAGCCCAGCTTCTTCTGGCTTACATTTATCATCGATTTGACTATTAAATTAGTCTACATATAGCTCATTAAATCTATAACCTTATATGTTTACTTCCTGTGTTATTTTGAGGAAAAGGAGGACCTTTGGAAATTTTAGTAACAATATTTTTAACTCTCTCTATAACTGGTTATATTTCTCCCTTTTTTCTCATATTTCTTTTTATAGTTTTCTCTTCCTTATTTTATCAGTCTCCTGGGTTGCTTACTATCGTTTCTTCAAAATTTTTATTAGTAATCTCTTTAACTTCTCGTATATTATTTCTTGCTAATCCTTTCTTTCTCTTATTATCTCTCAATGGTTCCGTTATAACACCCTCCAAAACACCCTTCTATAATATCCCCATTGGAATGAACCCCCCAAGAGTGGCTCTTATAAAATGTTTTTAATTTTTTAAAACTTTTTTGGACCCGTAGCTCTGCTGCCTTTTTTTTCTGTCTTCAAATTACTAACACTTTGATTGATTCAAAACATCGTGAAACATGGCGCAATTAGAAAAAAAAAAAGCAGGCAGCTGCTGTTTCGGTGGTAAAGGCAACCACCGAACTCCTTCCCTTGGAGCGAAAATGCAGCTGCTCATCAGCTTTTGTTTTTAACTGTTCCATACGTTGTTTTGAATATGTGTTGAAAATGTAAAGTAATTTTTTAAAGGGGCTCTTTAAATATTACACAAGCACATAGGCGCAGATCCTGGGGGTGACACTCTGGAAAGTGCTACCCTCTTCAAGACCCAAAAAGGTTCTCAAATGAGTAAAAACCCTACTTTTACAGGTCTAATTTAAAAAAAAATTCTGGGGGAGGACCCCCATACCCCCCATTAGTATCAAAATGGGATCTTCAGTTTTAATTTTTAGGAAATCCAGAAAATTTTGACATTTTGTGTCAAAAAGTGTTGTTGGTAATAGTGTTGAAAAGTGCCCCCCTTAGACTCAAAACGTTTCTAAAAATGAGTTAAAACCCTACTTTTACACGTCAAATATAAGTTTTTTCTGGGAGGGGACCCCCATACCCCCAATGGTGCCCTTGGAACCGGCTCCAGGGGAGGGCAATTTTCCCAAACAAGATCCCTTGTGTACCACTGAAGGTTTGGGGATCCTCCCCCAGAAAAAAAATTGAAATTTGACGTGTAAAAGTAGGGTTTTTACTCATTTTGAGAAGCTTTTTGGGTCGCCAAGGGGACACTTTCCAGAGTGCCACCCCCCTGAAACCGCGCCTGTTACGGACTCAAATTTCCGAAATTTGCTGGGGGAGGACCCTCAGATAGAACACGATTACATTCATCACAATCGTTTCAATATTGTGTTCGTTGAGAACATTCAGTTTAATTCTGAAAATTCTTAGCAAAAAACCAAATCATGGATCCTCCTCCAATGAGAATCCTTTGAGAGCGCAATTTGTGGTCGGTCCCTCAGAGAAGAGAGTATCTCTGTTGTGTGAAATTAGAGGAGATGCTCTCCTCCGGAAGCGCTTCCAAACGAATTAGCGCTCGCTCTGTTCCAACCGTAGAGAGATAGGAGAAACACGGAGTGCACATCGGACACACTCCCTCACATGACACACTGGGTGTCCCTTCTATCACAGACGTCGTCGTCGTCCCAAGGATTTGGGATTCCTCCACACATGGGCGTAGCCAGGGGGGGCAGCTGCCTTCCCTAAGTCCTGAGTAACATACTTTTAATTAAGGTAAAACCCCAGTTTTTTAGGGTGAAATTTTCAAAAAATTTCTTGGGGACGCCCCAGGCCCCCCTTTAGTATTGAAACCTTTATTATTCTCACTTTTTTATATTAAGTTCATTGAAATCAAAATTCTACTTAAAAATGTTTGCCCAAATTTGGGTTTACGTGTACTAAAAAACAGTTTAAAACCCTGTTCTTAGGGTCAAATTTCCAAAATTTTTCTGGGAGAGGACCCCCAGACACCCCCTTGAACCTTTATTACTAAACCTTTATACATAAATTTTTCTTGGACACAAATTTCACCTAAAAAAGTGTTGAAAAACTACATTAAATCTATTAATAGGGATGAAAGAGACCTCATTGTTTCGACGCTACCCACAAAACTTATACATTAATTTCATTAAAGGTCAAATACCCCTCTCGAAACAATACTGTGGTTTCGGCCCTTTCTCACAGGGCTTTAAATTATTCTCCATAAACATAAAAAAAGTCGACCCTGCTTGCCCCCCCCTTAAGTGGAACCCTGGCTACGCCCATGCCTCCACAGAGGGATTTTACAAAACCATAATTTATAAAGGTATTGGAGTCGTCGTTTCTTGAAAATTGGACCCAAGGAAACAGTTTGAAACCCTGTATTTGAAAATTTGACCTTAAAATAACAGGGTTTTAACTGATTTTGGTGCATAAAATGAAATATTATATAATAGTGAAAAACTTTTCATTTTGGGGGGCTAAAGCCCCCCTTACTGGATCCGCTACTGGTTTCCAAGTACCCGAGAACCGCAATCGAAATCAAAAGTAGAGTGGCTTTTTATCCATCTTAATTTTTTTTGAGGAGAGTCTTTAACAGGTAAATTTTAAGCGAAAGAAATAAGACGAAGGTTATTCACGCATTGTGAAGAATCCGATTGTTTTTTCAAAATATTCTGATATTCTGAATATGTTTAAATTTTTTACCCTAACTTTTAATACTGAATATTACTTCAAGGAGGGGGTCTTCCTCAAGAAATAGTTAGTTGATTTTCCAAATATTAGTGTTTCCACTAATTTTTGGATACTCCATTTTGTTCCTCCTCGTGGTCAAGGTTACCTCCTAAGCCTTCATAACCTCAAAATCAATTTAGGTATTACACAATATCACGTAATTTTTTCCGGTGGCCCCTTTATGTACGGACGCCCATGCGTACCCGTAAGGAGGCATTTCACAAGTGGACAGTCACTCTGGACAGTGCCCCCCCTTGGAAACCCAAAAAAGTTCTCAAAAATGAGTAAAAACCCTACTTTTACAGGTCTCATTTCAAACATTTTTCTGGGGGAGGATCCCCATACCCCCCATCAATGGAGGATCTACGGGGGGGGCTTTCGGGCTGAAGCCCCCCCAAAACGTCTAATATTTTACTAAGTTTGTCAAAACGCAAAAATCTATATCCGAAATTCGGATGAGGCGTACCAAAACGAGTTGAAAAAGTGGGGTTTTTGACTTAAATTTCCAAAAATTCACTGAGTGAGGACCCCCAGACTCCCCTTTTAGTGGTTTCTGTATTACCATTAACAAGAAGATTCAATTGGATTATGAAAATTCTTAGCCCCTCCAAAACCAAATCCTGGATCCGCCACTGCCCCCCCATTAGTACCACAAGGAGATCTTCAGTAATAATTTTTAGGATATCCCCAATATTTTGACATTTTGGGTCAAAAATTGAAGGAAATAGATTTGAAAAGTGCCCCCCTCACACTCAAAAAAAGAAATGAGTTAAAAGTCTACTTCTTCACGTCAAATTTCAAATCTTTTCTGGGGGAGGACCCCCCATACCTCCAAGGGTACCACAAGGGGATCTTTTCTGAAAAAGTGCCCCCCCTGGATCCTCGCCTGAGTCAAACCAACTGAAACCAAAGTCTGGTTACGGTCCTGCTGCGTTAACCAATAAAAGAAATCCCATCTCCAGATTTGGCAGCTTCTCTCCTTCTGTTGGCTTAACGGAATAAGGCCAAAGCGGCCCATCTGGTGTTCTCTGTTTTGATTGCGCTCCCAATTAAGACGTCCTCGTGATTTCGTCGGCCCTACCTCCTTTTGTCGCCGGTGTTTGTCTTTTTGAGCGGCCGCAAAAAGCCCCCCCCTCTCTTCTAATGGAATTAGCGCCCCCCAGCGACCCTAATCGAGTTAGGCCCGGAGGAATAACAATCTGTTCGCGGAGGGTTACAAAAACAAGGAGGGCGCGCTCTAATCACCGCCCCGCTCCCGAAAAGGAGGGCATAGAGGGCGCTTCGGGCCCTCCCTGGTGGTGGAGCGAAGTAGTTATTTCTTTCCCAATCGTGGAGTAAATAAAGTGGAGCCAAAATCCCGGACTACTGTTAGCATGCATCTAGAGTTTTATGATACCAACGACGACGATCCTTCGGCCATTCGGGGGAGATTAGGGCATTGATTATCTCCCCCATATCTTTGGGTGCATCTAGAGATCTTTTCTCGTTGATTGTCAAGAGTGAAAGATTTATGAGGAGGGGAGCATCTTTTGTCCGCTAATTGACCTCAGCTAACCACACAAAACGACCAGGCTCCTTCGGGCATTCGGGGGAGATTAAGAGCATTGATAATATCGCCTTCCTTTTGTGTGGTTAGCTGAGGTCAATTAGCGGACAAAAGATGCTCCCCTCCTCATAAATCTTTCACTCTTGACAATCAACGGGAAACGGTCTCTAGATGCACCCTTTGTGTGGTTAGGTGAGGTCAATTAGCGAACAAAAGAGTGGGGTAGATATCCACTGCCCCATAAGATCCGCCTGATCCTATGCTTAGGGTGACCGTGGCCTTAGTTAAAACAGTACGAACCTTTTATCCGGCATCTTCTTTTATCCGGAATCATCCGTTTGGAAATGTGTGCGCTCGAGTGTCGGGATCTGAGAATCCCGGATTCGATTCTAGCTAATTCGGATTAGCTAAAGACCCACCGAGTTTAGGCGGAGTAGGAGAAGTCGAAATTTCGAGAGGGGGAGTTGAAGCCTCACCCCCCCCCCCCTTGGATACGATCCTGTCCTAAATCCGTTCATCTATCATCCATCTATGTGGGACTCCATCAAAGCTCTTTCTGTGCATATATATTTCCCTTACAATCTTTTTCGCGACTCCTTTTTCACTGATCCGCTTTTTCCCGAATACCGGAGAACTCCTTAAAATAATAACAGTAGTTCTCTCTTTAATTGGTCTCCCTCGTATAATAATCTCCCCCGTAATTTCCCCTCTTAATTCAAAAACAACACAATAATCCATTCTTCATTCAATTAGCGAACTTTTTTCTTTTTTGTTTCGCACTCTCTTAACAAGTTATAATTTCCGCCGCGTTCCTAATTCAAAAATAACATTCATTTAAATTCGCGATCAGCAGTTTCATCAGCGGTATAGTAACCGTTTCGTCGGGTTGGTAACATGTTAACACCTGTATATTAATCTTACGAGTTTCATTACTACTTCGTTTTAAAGAAGTTATTCTTGTTATTTAACCGAAGTTTTTTTATATAATAGACAGCAACTTAAGTTGAACCTACGACGTCACTAACAAGCAAAGTAGTTCCCATCGCGGTGTCTGAATTTCGAGTGAAGAATGTCAATTTTAAAATACGATCATTTCGCTAAAACCATGTTTACAGGATGTTTCAAAATTGCGTTGCACGGCTTTTATTCGGAACCAACGCCTCCTAGGGTCACGGAAGTAAGGACTACCCCTCGGTAAGTGACCCCAGAGAATCCATTGAGATGACTTACAGCGCCCCTATCGGCGAAATTAAAAAGTTAAAAAAAATAATTTAAAAACTAAAGGAAATAGAGCAAAAACCTCAGGGAGAGTATGGTTGCCAACGTCAAGACGAACTCACTGAAAAAAATTTGATCAAAATATCTTAAATATTCCCGGAGATATAAGCATGTGAAAATAGCACTTTTTCAAGGGTCAAAAAATAAAGTTTGCATATTTGCAAATTTTTTTGATTTTTTGATTAAATTTTGTGTTCTTTCAAGTAAAAAACACAAAACAACACAATAACACTGAAAAATTTGGAAATATGCGAACTTTTTAGTTTTTGACCCCTGAAAAAGTTTTATTTTCACATGCTAATATCTCTGCAAATATTCAATTAATAAATCTCTGCAAATATTCAAGATATTTTTATCAAATTTTTTTCAGTGAGTTCGTCTTGACGTTGGCAACAATACTCTCACTGAGGTTTTTGCTCTATTTCCTTTAGTTTTTAAATTAATTTTTTTAACTTTTTAATTTCACCGATAGGGGCGCTGAAAGTCCTCTCAATGGATTCTCCAGGGTCACTTACCTAGGGGTAGACCTTAATTCCATGACCTTAGGAGGCGTTGGTTCCGAATAAAAGCCGTGCAACGCAATTTTGAAACACCCTGTATATAGATTTATCACAATTCGCGTACCGAAAATCCTCCTAGAAACCCAACAGGCTTTATGTTTACTCACTTTCTCCTTCCGCATAGTGACGTACCGGGTTCAGGAAACGTTGATGTGAAGTATATAGTAACTTTTTAGGTATTAGGGTTTGAAATTGATAAAAATTCGTCATAAATTGATAGATCAAACTATAGAAATACCTTGATTATTCTCCTGAAAACTATACTATAAAAAAACGCCAAACCAGAATTTCTACATCGTTGTCATGGTGACGAGCCGCCAATTTTATTTACACGGACATTAAACAGTTATGGATATTCTAATTAATCATTAATCTGTGAGTTTCAAATTATTCAGCACAAGTTTTCTACAACTTTTTTGTGTCCAATATAGCATGGCGGTAATATTTAACATCAGGGGCTAACGAAATTGAACCTTATAGTTTGTATTTATTGAATAAATCCATGCAAATACCGTAAAAAACCTTTACCTTTCAAAGAGGTCTTGTAATCCGTAGATGCTGGCTTGACCGTATGACCGATTCTATCGGCATTCCAAAGAACCCTTCAGTGTCCACGTGATTATCTTGAAATTTCCAATGACTCCTGTAAAAGAAATCTCGTCAATATTCTTCGAAGCTTACTCATTAGTATATTAGGTTGAATAAGTAAAATCTGGAAATAAAATTTTTCAACACAAATTTGCTGAAAGGTTTCTGATTAAGATAATCAGGTGCATACGACTTGCAAACACTCGTGTGCAAAAAATAAAGATAGTTATGTTTTTAGGGACTCAAATATTAGTGTTCCTTATCAATGAAATTCATGCCATAGATTCTTCTAAGAATGCAACTACGTATATCGTCCGGGATCATATTAGGGGAGAGTGGGGCACCTTGGGACACTCGATTTTTCGGGACTAAAATCTACTCCTCGACGTGTTTTGGAATATTTGGCGCGTCTAGATAATTATTTATTTTTCTTGTTTTTCGTGGTGCAAAGTTACAATCACTTGGCCTACTACTTACTACTTGGGACATTAAAAGAGGTTTTTTAAATTTATTATTATTGATTCCCTGAAGGAGATATTTGGTTGGGAATTGTTTTATTATATGCGCAAAATACTTTATTTAATATATTATAGCTGTGCTTGAATAAATACCATTGCATAAAAAAATTGGAATATTTCAATAAAAAGTGCCCCTATGTGCCCCACTCTCCCCTATACTATAAAAATAGTTTAAGTGAGTATAGTGGCCCTCCATTGATAAGGGAACGACAACAGATACTCAATTTTATAGGAGTGGCGGTAATTCATAAACGCTGAAAAAAAATTCGTGCCAAATCTGTGTTGACAATCCCTTAGATTTGAATTTTTCAAATATTTTCTCCTTGCGGTCGGATGTCTTTGCAACCATGGAGCTAGGAGAGGGAGCATCGTCAATAGAATTTCGTTATTCAAGTTGAAGCAACCATGAAGTCTTGCCGCCATCTTGAATAGTGCATTTTGTAACTAACATAAAAAAGAAAAAAAAACTTTTATGGGTGAGTATTAGTATGTTCTATGAAACTGTTTATTTTGGATTAAAATATAAAATTACTAAACTAAGTTTTCAAATAAAATACTATTTGCATCCCTTTTAAATTACTTAATTGTCCTTCAATCCATCTTACTTATATTCGTGCTTTATTCAGAGGTCGTCTGAAGAGTGCGAAATAAACATGTAAAAGTTTCATGGAATACGACGTTAGTCACCAGTAATAGTTTGTATTGGTAAGTTTGATAAATAAATACTCAATGCACAAGATGGCCACAGTTATAAGTAGGGATTTTTTGGAGGGGGCTTCAGTGATTTCAGACCATTTTCCCTCTCCTAGCTCCATGTTTACTACCATGGGATTCATTGTATCTCGGTGGGTTCACTTCACAAGAAATAGCCGTTCGAAATGGCTACTTAAAAGAAACTAAAACCCTTCGATGGAGTCCTCCGCGTGATTTGAATGGGTCGTAAAAACCTCGGAGAGTGTTTTCACCTCCGTCGCCTAATTTACACTCAATCGATGTTTCCCATAAAATGCTCTGGTTTAGTATAGACACTACATTAACTCTATTAATCGAATGTATTCGGGATTTTTTTTCTTACCTAATCACTTTTTCAGAATGGATAATTGCAGTCAATTTTTTTAAGTCTTAATGTATTCAGTATGGCTTAAAACCTCCAAAAAAAACATTTAATTTACCTTTCAAAGCCCTGAATTTTAAGTTATTTTCAATTAGCTTCTTTTCTGTCTGAGCTGAAACAGCTTTGTGACGTCAAATGTGCTTTGTTTACTATCATTCCGCTTTGAAAAACTGAGCTCTAATTTTTTATAGCCTAATGTTTCGATGAAAAAGGGGTTTCCCACGTTTTCAACACGCACATGTAACGCCATACTCTTAGGCGCTTTCTGTATTAAAATATCTCATAATTAGCTGAAAAAAATTTGTGGGAAAAGACAGCATATTTATGGAATCAGGAGAGAATTTTTACCAATTTAAACTATATAGTATTATGAATGGCAAAATTTCTAGGGGGTTTTGGGGTTCCTACTCCAGAAAAACTGTTGCCCCTAAAAGTGGCATCCCAGGTCAAAATTTTATGCTGGAACTAGCATAGAAATATGCTAGGTTTTGCTAGTTTTTGCTATGCGTGCTAGATTTGCATGCTAGGTTATGCTAGCTTATGCTAGCTAGCATGGGATGCTATGTAGCTAGCTTACGCAAAAATAGCATGACATGCTAGGTAACAAGCATCCAATGCTTTTTAGCAGATCAAGCTGTCTTCATAGCATATAGAGCTAGGTAGCTTGATATGCTATTTTATGCTAGCTACCATGGGATGCTATGTAGCTAGCTTACGAAAAAATAGCATGACATGCTAGGTAACAAGCATCCAATGCTTTTTAGCAGTTCAAGCTGTCTTCATAGCATATAGAGCTAGGTAGCTTGATATGCTATTTTATGCTTTTTTATGCTAACTACCTTGGGATGCTATGTAGCTATCTTACGAAAAAATAGCATGACATGCTAGGTAACAAGCATCCAATGCTTTTTAGCAGTTCAAGCTGTCTTCATAGCATAGAGAGCTAGGTACCTTGATATGCTATTTTATACTTTTTTATGCTTGTCAGCATGGGATGCTATTGAGCTAGAAAACGAAAAAATAGCACTTAATAGTAAAATGAAATTGAGTAGGTACAAATACCAGGGTTGACTGGATTGGACCCGATTGAGTTGGACCCAATGGGTTTTAAGAAAAAAATCAAGATTTTGGCAGTTTTAATATTGAAGAAAAAACAGTTACAAAGAACTGCAGTTGAGTGGGGTTTTTTATCAATATTTTAACTAGGTTTCAATAATTAAAAGGGTTTTTTTTATTATTGAATGGGTTTTTTTCAAAATTTAGGACTTAAAGTTCAAAGTTTAAAATTTTTTAAAAAAGTAAGGAATTTTTTTTTAATTTCAGTGTTTTTTCAAAGTTAAATAGATTTCTTTCAATTTTGTGAAGGATTTTTTCAAAGCTTAGGATATTTTTAGAATTTAAGTTGGATTTTTAAATTTGGGTTTTCTTTTCATTATTGAATGGGTTTTTTTTTCAAAATTTAAGACGTTTAAAGTTCAAACTGGGGGGATTTTTTAGATTTCAGTTTTTATAAGTTAAATAGATTTCTTTCAAAATTGAATCGGTTTTTTCAAAGTTTAGGATATTTTTTAAATTTTATAAAGGGTTTTTAAAAAAATTTAAACTAGGTTTCAAAAATTAAATGGTGTTTTTTCAATTTGAGTGAGTTTTTAAAAAAGTTTAATAGGTTCTCTCTTTCATTATTCAGTGGGTTTTTTAATTTTTGAATGGTTTTTTCAAAATTTAGGACGTTTAAAGTTCAAACTAGATAAAAAAAATTTAAGGAGGATTTTTTAAATTTCAGTGGTTTTTTTTTTCAAATTTAAATAGATTTCTTTCAATATATTGAATGAATTTTTAAGTTTAGGATATTTTTTTCAAAATTTAAACCAGGTTTTAATGAATGAGGGATGTTTTTACAATTTTAGTGGGTTTTTTCAAAGTATAAAAAGTTTCAACTTAAGAATAAACCCACTTAACAATGAAAAAACTGACATTATTTGGACAGAACACATTTAACATAGAAATAACTCACTCATATTTGAAAAAACCCACCAACTATATAGGAGAAAACCACTTGATTTAGAAAAAAACGAAAACCACACTTTTTCCGAAAAAAAAACCAGCTTTATTTAAACATTAAAAAATAGCAAGGAAAGCTATGTATTCAAGCATTTAATGCTTATAAGCTGTTCAAGCTACTTTCATAGCATTGAATGGTAGGTAAACCTTGATAGAACGGGTGCCTCGTGGCACGTTAAGCCTACATGTAGTGACTTTGACGCTGAATAGCGCCGGATATATTAGGAGCCCAGATTAGTGGTTTATATTTTCTAAAAGCATACAAAAATGTGTTTCGAATAATAGCATTATCTAAGAGGTGGTGTAAAATTTGCGCAATCTGGAAAATTCATTTTTTGGTTATCCAAGACTAGTTTTCACGGATTTCTCCCAAAATAATTATCAGAGAGCTTATTAATAACCATATTCTTGAAGAACTCCTTGATCCACGTTAGAAAGACTCCTTTTCATCTGGAGAAAAGGAGTTAGGGGCGTTAAAAAGTGAAAATAAAAACGAGCACGCGGTTTTAAAATATCTTAATATGGATTCAATCCCTTAGTGTCATACATCATTCAATAGGAAATATTAAGGAGGTACACATACTAAAATTTCAGAACCCTACCTCTAAAATTAAGGACGTGACGCCCAATTAAAGTTTTCCAATAAAACCGGAAAAACTCCCGAAATAAGGAACCAATCCCCTTATACTTTAAATATTCTTAATCTACTAAATTATGTGAACACGATGATGTAAAACACTTGGGGGTCTATTTATATTTTTACGCATTCCCCCTTTTTCTCATAGCCCAAAAAACGTAATGAATCCCTATGAAGACAAGTTAATCACTTATGTGTTCAAAAATTCGTGGATGACGTCAGAATCACCATGGAAACTCGAAACTCTGGAAAAAGCTTACCATATTACTCTACTACCATAATAAAAATTCAAAAAATTTCAAACCAAAAATTAAATACCAATTATTAGGCTTTTTCGGACTTGTGTTTTTTACTCGAAATACCGTTTTTTTTACGACTCTGAATCTGAAAAGCCCTTAAATGTTTAACGAATTGCATGAAAGTTCGATATGAAGTGTATTTTAAGGTCCTCTTTAAGAATATGTCAAAGAAAAAAATTTTAAATTGCGTTTATTAGGTTCAAAACGACAAAAGAGTACTCTATTTCGGCCGTGAAATACCTGCTGTAAATAATAATTGCAAATAGAAAAAAAATGCATTCATTAATATAAATTAAATAAAAAATAATGACATAATTTGAACTATTTAATGAAGCTAAGTAAAAAAATAAAGCTGGGCAATGGTAAATGAACGTAAACACTAAGAACAAGAGACACGCGTCACAATCTCACCCCGCACTAACAAACAGATTGTATGGGCTGTATCGCTTTTCTGGTATACATGTTAAGTAACCACAGATTTTTGCAAATTTACTTTTAAAATTTCATTAGGATTCCTGTATAAAGCGTGATGGTATTTTTGTATTTTTAGTAGAGTATAATTTTTATTTTATAAATTGAGCGACCGATTTGACTTGTGCGAATGGCAACGCAACATTTGCTGTTGTTGTTGTTTAGTTCGCGGGCGCGTGCCGATCGGCATGGTGCTTCTCCTATTTCAAGTAAGTTAAATGGTATCTTTTAAAAATAAAATGCATTGTACATGTCTTGATTTTGAAGAGTTTATAATACATGATAAGGTTTAGAACGTAAGGATAAGCCGGGCTGCTGTGAGAAGCAATTTTAGGACACTACATTGTCTGATAAAGAATATGGCGCCCAGCTAATCCTTTAGTATTCAAGCTTTATTTGATACTTATTTCTTGTATTCTTCCATTAGAAACAGTGTGGTAAAATCCTAGTATACGTAACCGGCTTGGCGCGATTTTGAAAAAGCCGCCAACTCTTTTAGAGTTGGCGACTTTTTCAAAATCGTCACAATCAAAATGGCAGCTAATTGGTGTGGGCAAAAACAATGAAAAATACCATGTCAAAAATTAAAAAAAAACATGAAAAAATAATATAAATCTTACACGAATAAGTAAACTTGAAATTAGTAAATTTTAGTAGGCATAAAAAATCCTAAGTTCGTCTCTACTAAATACCGCCAAGCTATTTTGAACTCTAAAAATCAAATAATAAAAATTTTTTTATAAACTGAACAGCTATTTATTTTGAACTGTTTTGAACGCCAAATATAAAATTACCGCTAAATATTTTATGGTTGTATTCATATTAGGGGAAAGGAGGATAAGAGTACGCACAGAAATGCCGAGCCGGTTATGTATTCCAGGATTTTACCGATATTAAAGCTATAAAATCAAGAAAAATCCATGTCTTCAAAAGTTTAGTACACGTAACTTTGTTGACTCAATTATCAACCTACAAAAAATTAGTCTTTAACGAAAGTAATTTAAAAAAATAACAAAGAAAATGAAACAAAAAAGATAAATTTTATTAAATTCAAATTTTAAAAAATTATTATGAATAGAACTCTTACCCGCAGTGCTATCTCAGAATGAAAATACAGCCTACTTGCATTTGTTTATTTAAATTTTACCGATGATGCGTTAAACGTGCCCCTGTGTTTTTAAAAGCTTTTTTTACCAAGATTAAGTTACTAGTCAAACTTTTGTAAGTGACAAATTTCCAGTATTTTGTAGAACACCAAAAATTTGAAAGCCGGGGACCTTCTTTATTTTAAACAAGCATTTGTTTAATTTAAATTTATGAATTGCATTATTTTTAGTTCCGTAATCCTTTGGATTAACTTAACAAAATCTTTATAAAAAATACCTTTTTAAACAATACCTTTTAAGCTATTAAAAATAATAAGAGACAAAACCTACCTGGTACTCAATGTTTTCAAACATTTTATTATGGTATCAGATTTAAATCTTATCGCCCTCTCAAATGTCGCCAAATCCAATTGGTTACGGATACTAGGATTAAGCCAACAGTGTTTATGTTACGGAAAATGTGATTAATCCGGGCATTATTAATCATGCCCTTGTATATCCGGCAAAATAATCAATGCCGATTGATAAATTAATGTGATTGGATTTATCACCCTTCCTGCCTCAATTCAGGCATTATTAACAATGCCCGGTTTGTCACATTGGGGGAAAAGTTAATAAAATATGTTTTTCTTTTCTGATTTTAAATTTTAAATATTATGAATCTAATTAACTGATTTAAAAGAAAGTTACTAAATATAGTATAGGTCAAATCTCCTGAAAAGTGTAATTTTTAATATATTATTCACAGCATTCTCTAAAAGGCGATTTCCAGGTTTGTTACCCTTACTTGGTATCTGTTACTATTACTTATTATTTTGGTGCTTTTAAGCAAATAAAATTTGTTTTTGGTGCTTTTTATCAAGTTTTCAGTGCATGAAAGTACCTAACTTACCATCACATCAAATCTAATTTTAAAATTAAAATTACTTATAAAATATTTAACATTTAATCATTGACAAATCTGTTGTGCAAACAAATGAACATCGGCAGTAAGTGGATATAAAAGGGATTGCCTTGGAATTAATGATGCCTCCCCAGAAGGATTTTGAAAACCCTGATTTATTACCTTATAAAATATAGATTTTTTACATTTTAGCATCCCGTCTAAATAATATTTATAACCATTGGATTAACTTTTGTTTTCTACCTGCAGGCCCACTTCCAATGCATGAGTTGAGTATGCTTGCCTCTTCTGCCAGTCCAGATTGAGGAGTCCAGGAGACTCGACTTCAAATTTGGGAGCTGATAGTCTGCGTCAGGCTCAGATAGGTAAAAACCATATAAACCCTCCATTGCAAAAAAAAAAATTAAAAGCATTGTCATCCATATTTAAACTGTGTTATAGCTTAGTTGTCTGCAAGTAATTTTTCAAATCCAGAATAATGTTCTAATTAGAGGAGACAGGGCAGGGATGGGACACCTTCAATAAATCTTATAATTAAAAATAAAATTAGTTTTTGAGTGTTCCACCAGGTAAAGCCACCATGGCTTCATACTTGTTGCTGTTTACTATTTTAGTTGGAAGCTCCTACAAGTTTGAATGAAAAAGATGGTTTCACTATAGCAAAAGCAACTAAGTACTCCACTTTTCAAAGTGAATTTTAATCTGATTCTTGGTTGCTTTCTTAATTATTTATATTGTTTTCGAAACTGAATAATGTATTCTTTATGAGTAAATAGTTGAGTTAAACCTAAAAGCTACAGTTCTTTTGAAAAACCTATTTTTTAAAACTGTTGCTACTGGGGTGGGATGGGACATGTCCAATTCCTCTCAATACCTAAATTCCTAAATACAAGCTATTGCATACAATTCTTTAGATACCTTTGTTTTGGAACTGTTTAGAATTGCAGTTGAAAACATATTTTTTTAGATTATAGAAGAATTTTAACTATTTTGTATTTTTCACTTATGTTTGATTTTTCGAAGTAAATATAGGACTTTTGTAATAAATCTAAATCTGTAAATAAATCTGTAATAAATCTGTAATAATCTAAACGACTTTTTGTAATAAATCTAATGTGTAAAATACTTCCATCTTTGTGATTTTTAATCATAAATTTTAATTTAAAAAAAAGTGTCCCATCCCACCCCAAGGTTGGATGGGACAGTTAACATGTTAAAATGTTTCAAGATATTATTTTGAAAGTTACAAATTTATACAAGGAAAACTGAATTTTTAAAAAAATATTCTTGTAAAAAGTGTCCCATCCCTCCCTGGTCTCCCCTACTTTTTATTTTTTTTATTCTTGTTTTTAGAATTATCTTTATATGCATGTAAATTGATTACACTACCTTATAAATTAAATTTGAGCAAATATGTTTCTCAGTTAAAACTTTTAGATCCCAGCAAATCTATTTTTAAGAATCAAATTACTCATAAAATATTAAACAAAAAATCATTCATAAAGTTCAAACAAATGAGCATCTACAGTAAGGGAATATAAACGAGATGGTCTGGGGAATTGATGATGCCTCCTCAGAAGGATTTACAAAACCCCTATTTATTACCAACAAAAAAATGAATTTTTTTACATTTTAGCACCCGTCTAAATAAAATATTCATAATCATTGAATAATTTTTTTTTCTACCTGCAGGCCCACTTCCAGTGCATGCTTGCCTCTTCTGCCAGTCAAGGTTGAAAAATGGTCGATAGGCCATGGATGAGCGTTAAATAAATAAGTAAGTAACTTTTGTTTCAAATGTTTTTGAATCATGATAAACTTTATATCAAAAAGGGAGTTTCTGGGTTTCTCCTGGAATTAAAAATCTTGAAAGTGTTTGAAGTTGGATTTTTGCCTTAAATTCTAATGTGGCATCACTATAGTTAAGCCCAGAAAAGTTTTGTTTCTCAATTTAGACAAATTTTACAAAAATTTATATTTCTCATACTTTAAGTTTAAGATTATAGAAGAGACCTTTTTGAACACAAAAATTTGGGGTACATTTGAATTTGAATAGTTCAAAAATCCCTTCTGGTTCCTTTTCTTGATTTTGAATGCATGCATAAATAAGTTGCTTTAAATTTAACATAAATTATTTCTAGTATTTAATTTGAAATTCAAATAATTTAGAATTACCCCAGTTTTAACTTATATGATCAAATTTGGATACACAGGGTGGCTACAGATAAGGGCTACAGTCAGCAATGTGTCAGGGTGGCTACAGTCAGGCAATTTCATTCATCTGGAAAAGTCAGGGAAATTCTTAAATTTAAAAAATCAGGAAAATTTTCAATAATTGACTCACAAGGAGCAATGTAATCTAAAGGGTTTCAAAATGAGTCAAATATTTCTAAGGGTAAAAATTCCAAAAATTTAAGACCCCCAACCCTCCTCAAAATTTTGATATAAATTAGTCTCTGATTTTCGTTGAAAATTCTGTGACTTATGTGGAGTTATCTTCATTTTGTGTTATATAAAGGGTTTGATAAATGAATTAAAATACTACTTTATGGGGCAAAATTCCAAAATTTTTCTACAAGAGAGATTTTTTTCCTTGTCTAGATTTGTTTTTTTAAAAATAAGTGGGTATGGAGATTAATGGGACAGTTCCATCATCACTTTATTTCCTGTTTTCAAAACTTTCCATCAATAGCTTGCTATATTCAACTCATTTAAGTAATTTCTGAATAAGTATAACTAAAATAGGGTGCAAAAATCTATGTTTAAAATTGCATTTTATGTTCCAAACTAATGTGTGAATATACGAAGTCTTAATGAGCAATTACTTTAACTTTCATCTCATATGTTATGATTAAACCATTATTCAAACAAGTTAGGTTTTTATGATCAATTTTTATGAAAAGTTCCTTCCTAGTGCAATATTACATTTGTTATTTTGTAAATTTCTGAACTTTTTTAAACTGTCCCATTCATCCCCACCACAGGGATGAATGGGACAAAATACATGCATTCATAAAAACTTTGAGTTTAAACAATGGCTAAATGATTGAATACATGCATTCATAATGTAAGATAGTTCAATTGTGATTTAAGAGTTCAATTATTGGTTTCAAAATTGTTGCAGGATTGAAAATGTAATTTTTTTCAATATTAACAAAAATGTGAAACTTGTCCCATTCATCCCCGCTCTCCTCTAAGGTGTTTATGGGTTTCTCAAGAAATGGTGTTTGTAAATTTAACCCTCCTCATAATGAACTCCACCCAAATCTAAAAGAATGAAAATTCCAATGTAAATATAGCACAGTATTAGGGGTATACAGGGTGTTTTTAAATAGTGTAAAACAGGTTATTTTCTTAAATATTTCACTTACACATACTTCCAAGTACAAATTTTCATTTTGTGAAGTGAAAAATTAGATGATGCTAATTTAAACTCCTTAAGAAAATGCAGATGATAATTTATCTGGCCCTCATTCTACCCCGCTTGATTTTCAAATAGAAAAAATTCCATTTTAAAACTCACTGAGATGCGTGTTTAAATTTTATGGGGTCTTCACAAATTAATTTTTGAAGCTATTATAACACCACATAAAAACAGGTTCAACTTAAATTTGTGGATGAACCATTTGCTCTCAAAAAGAATGTTATAAGTCACCAATTTTAAATAGTTAAAATTGATGCTCTTAATCACCAATTTTAAATATCTAAGTGGTTTTTAAAGTCATTGAATTACTTGTGTTTTAAGGGGACATCCATAAATTACGTGAGGTGTTTTTTTTTCCAAAATCTGGACCCCCCCTCTCCCCTTGGTGAGATTTAATGAGATTTTGCTGGACCCCCCTCCCCCAAGTGAGATTTACCTACAACTTTTTAAAAAATAATTTGCAGTATCTTATCTGTGTGTATTCCTTTCTCATACTTAAAAAAAAGAAAATTGTATAATTTCTAACTTAAAAAGTTGACGTGAGATTTTAATCGACCCCCCCCTTGGTGAGATTTTTCCAAACCCCTCCCCCCTTTTTGATCTCACGTAATTTATGGATGTCCCCTAATAAAGAAATAAAAAAATAAAGTTGTGGAAATTTTAATACGATAAAAACTACTTGGGCTGTATAAAAATATATTCTGCATTTTCTTTGAGACCCCCCATGGAGTTTACACTAGTCTCATCTAATTTTTCTCCTCTTAAAAAGAAAATTTGCAATTGGAAGTATATGAGGAGAAATTGTTTTAAGTTTAATTTTTATGGTTGGTTACTCTAGGTTGGGACCTTTCCAAGTACATTTTAATTTATCATTGGTAGTCATTTTTTTGTTGCTTCATGTTCTATTTCTATTTCAGATCAAAAGAAAAGATATCGGATGAACATAAAAAGAACATGCTTGAGAAAGAAACACATTGTACTTGATATTTGTAAAAATTTTGAAGCTCTAAAATAAATATTTTAAAATGTTAATATCTATTCTTTTTTTTGTTTCCAAAGAAAATAAATTCATTATAAATGTTTTAAATTATATACAATTAACTGCATAAAAATGCTAAAATAGTAAAAAAAAAAATAAGAACATATACAGGTAAAATTGCTCTTATGAAATAAATTATGTACAACTTAATTTAGAAAAGTAATGTGATAGGCTATAAGAAACCGAATAGCAAATTTTTTCTAGCAGGGCAATTCCACGGGTAACTGACTGACATTTTTTAAGAAAAACGCTTAGTAATTTGTTATTTTCTTCCAAAAAATAAATGATAAAAAAATACTTTCCATCCAGTTAATTGCTTTCTTGTTAGCTTAATCTACTGGCACAATTAAATTTTCAAAATATGTTTTTATTGGTAACGACATGGTAACTGACTGACAAATGTTTCACAAATGTCAGTCAGTTACAATGTCGTTTAAAATTTTTTAAAAATCAATAAAAACATATTTTGAAAATTTAACTGTGCCATTAGATTAAACTAACAAGAAAGCCATAAACTGGATGGAAAGTATTTTTCTATCATTTATTTTTTGGAAGAAAATAACAAAATACTAAGCGTTTTTCTTAAAAAATGTCAGTCAGTTACCCGTGGAATTGCCCAGCAACACTAGCTAGATTTTGTATGCTAGAATAGCAAGCTATTCCTAGCAGCACAAGCTAGTTTTTGCATGCTAGAATTGCAAGCTTTTCATAGCATCACATGCTAGTTTTTTTATGCTAGGTAGCATAAAAAAATGTTCCAATACATGACATGGCATGCTAGGTGATTATGCTGGAACTAGCAAACATTACATAGCAATGCATGCTATGTAATCGATTATTTTCGAGCAACACATGCTGGAATAGTGTTTATTTCCTAGCAACACATGCTAGAATAGTGGTCATTTTATAGCAACGCATGCTAGAATTGCGGTCATTATCCAGCAACATATGCTAGAATACCGAATATTACCTAGCAACACAAGCTAGAAAAAACGATCGTTTCCTAGCAACACATGCTAGTTTTTTTATGCTAGGTAGCATAAAAAATGTTCCAATACATGACATGGCATGCTAGGTAATTATGGTGGAACTAGCAAACATTTATGCTAGTTTATGCAATTTTCCCTAGCTTAAACATAGCATGCTATGCTTGTCTAGCAAAGAAATTCCAGCATAAATTTTGACTTGGGATTTTAACTCATTTTGAGACACTAGGTTACATAAAAGAAGACCACTCATTTTAAATCCCTAAAGATTTAAGGAAAATACATATTTATTTTAGGGGGTCCTCCCCCAGAAAATTTTGGAATTTTTACCCTTAAAAGTAGGTTTCTGACTCTTTGGGTTACACCCGAAGAGGACCGCTCCTTGTGACATAATTTTCATGGAAAATAACAGTATAAAAATTGATGTCAAAATTTCGGAGGGGGGTTGAACCCCTAAAACCCCCCCTTAGGATACGGCCCTGGTTGATACACCAGGTTCTTGCACCGCATAGGGCTCACTTTTTTGCGTTGCAATATCGGCACGGCCCCTCCACCACAGCATTAAACATTCACAAAAGCGGAGGCGCAAATCGCTTGCAAGGAGGTGTCTCGGTGCAATCTCTGATGTCGTCTTGGCCTCATAAATCTTTGAGGGGGCATTTTTCTCTATCCGTGAGTCAGAGCCAACAATCCGATTTCGAGAGGGGGCATTAAAAATGCACGAGCGACGCACAGATTCCTCCCCGCTTTAAGTTTATGGGGTGAGAATGCGGAACATTAGCGCCTGACAGATGACCCCCGCACCCCCTCAGAGGGGGGGACAGGTTTTAGAAGGGGGCCGTTCCAGGCGTTAATGCGGTAGTATCTACAAGCACGAGTTCATAACTATTAAATTGCCGTGAAAAAAATGACCCCAGCACCCCCGATATAAGCTATAGCTAATATCTGTGTGATAAGTGCAAACTCATAATTCTCAAGCGTCGCCTCCAGCCGTGGACCGGTTTCGTCCCTGATAGGACGCATCAGCACGGTATAGGATGGTAACGCAAGAGAGCGGAGGGCAAGTACTAGTCCCGTTACTTGGGAATCACTCAACAAGTTACGTTTGAGCGCTTTCCAAAGAGTTTCAAAATTAGATTAAACGCTAGTTTAAAGGGTCAAATTTAAAAAAAAATTTCGAGGGGAGGTACTAGAAAGACAAGTTGAAACTATACTCAGGGTTTATACTTCATCTAAAATAGAAAATTCAGGAGTCCTTAAGAAGTTTTCAAGTGTAAATTTATAAAAAAAAGTACTCCAACTGGCTCAAATCCAAATGTACTCCAATTTAAAAACAGGAATATACTCATTTCTGTGCATACTCAAAAATGAAACATCATGAGCTTAAACTCAAAAATGAGCTCCCGATGTTTCATATTCATGTTTTCAAATTGGAGTACATTTGGATCGGAGCCAGTATGAGTACTTTTTTACTCACTTTTGAGACTGTCGTTCTAAGAGTGTGTACTACATGTCATGAGTGGAATGAATTCAGAATGAATTACTGAACAAAAAAGTGGAAAAAAGGTTATAACTAAACTTTAAAACCTAATTTTAGTCATTTAAAAAAGCAATAACTTTCTACCACATTGTAAATAAAACTTCCTTTTGCTCTTGGATAATAATATACGTTCTTTTGGAATTTAAGGACAGCATAGAAATGAAAGAAAGAATCAAATCTCCCACTCAATCTCGATGAGAAACCATATACACAGCCCCGAATAACACCCAAGACATAAGTGTAAGAATCGGTGGTATGCGACGGCGGCGGTTGATGGCCCCACTTGGGGCGCCGGTTATTGAGGAAGGGGGCGCTGCTGCTGTTTTACGCGGTTCCATTATTAATTCATCGGGCCCCAAATCAGAGCGGGATTTTGCGCCTCTCGTCGTCGTTCCTCCTAAGGAGTACCCTCCTCCCCCCAGTGATATATATGTTTTAGAACCCTTTCGATGCGATGCTTTTTAATATGGCGCCTCTGAAGGGATCTTCCACACAGTGCCCTTGGCTTCTTTCTAGGAGTTTCTCTCTCTCTCTCCAGAAAGTGTCCCTACACCGAACAAATTTGAACCTACACTGAGAGAAATAACAGTTTCAAATTTGAGTAAATCGATGTTCTCATTTTGGTATGAAACTTTTTGTCTCAAATATGACGACCCAATGCTTTCAATTTTGAAACACCCTCAGTTTCAAACAATGTAATAGTCACCACTCAAATTATATGCTTATTTTTAGTTGAAAATTGAAATATTTGCATTATGTCGAAAATACCATTTAGTTGGTGTGTGATGATGTGTAACACTGCGTTGTGACGTCACAGTCGATTTACTGATATACTTCCCACGTCATAGTAAGGTGGCTATAGGGTCATCATAACTGTAACACATTGCACCCTCTTTATAAGAATGTCATGGACAAAAATGAGTAGTGCTTTATTTTTGAGTACCTGCACATTTTCGTATAAAAAATATTAGTTCGTAAAAGTAAAAATATCCGAAAAATCGCTACGAACAGCTAGTTTTCCCGTGGAAAAAATGAAGTAAACTTCAGTTCCAACCACCAAACCGAAGAACACAACCCAATGATAATAATTAACCCATTAACGGAGAATCGGTCTTTTTTCAATCCTCCTCCGCTTAGAGAAAGACTCGATTCTTCTCCATGGAGAGATAATCGCAATATGGAGAGACCACTCCACAAGGGGATCTTGCGATTTACGATTGCGAAAAGAAATGATAAAAGAGAATTTCGTTAAACGTGGCGGTTTAAATTCAAGTTATGTGAGTTAATGACAGGCGCGGATACAGGGGGTGGTACTCTGGACAGTGCCCCCCTTAGGAACCCAAAAAGGTTCTCAAAATGAGTAAACACGCTACTTTTATAGGTCTAATTTCAAAATTGTTTCTGGGGGAGAATCTCCATACCCCCCCTCCCCATTAGTACCACAAGAGGATCTTCAGTGATAGTTTTTAGGAAATCCATAATATTTTGGCATTTTTGGGTCAAAAAGTAAAGGTAATAGCGTTGAAAAGTGCCCCCCTTAGACTCAAAACGAGTAAAACCCCTACTTTTACACGTCAAATTTCAAAAAAATTTCTGGGTGGGACCCCATACCCAAAATGGTATACCACAAAGGGGATCTTTTCTGGAAAAGTGCCCCCCCTTGGAGCCGTACTGGATTCGCGCCTAATGAGTTATATAAAAGAGTTGACTCCTTTTGGTGAGTGAGCTACTCAGATCTGATCCCAAAAAAGAGTCGAATCACCCGTCTCTAAAGCAACCCAATGATAATAATTAACCCATTAACAGAGAATCGATCTTTTTTCAATCCTCCTCCTCCGCTTAGAGAAAGACTCGATTGTGCAGAGAGAATCGCAATATGGAGAGGCGGGGGGTTGGAGGAAATTCAATTTGGAGCGCCATTTATCTTGGCTCGTGAAGTATGACGCACTCTACGAACGAGGTGAAAAATGGGGAGCGCTTATTGGGCGACCTCTGGGGACCCCCTCCCCCCCCCCCTCCCCACTGAGTCGCTCTCTCTCGTTACCTCTCTCATTATCCACTTAGCTCTCTCTCTCTCTTGGTTTTTCACTCACTCTCTCTTTCTTGCTTTCATAATCGGTCGGGGGTTTTTTTGCATATTATTTCTCTAGTTTCGTTTTTTCTTCTTCATATCATCCGTTTCTTGCTCCTTTCTTTCTTTTATTTTCTGTTCTCTTCATCTATCTTTGTTTTTCGTAGTCTCTCTCTTGCATAGTTTCTTTTCTTTTTTTTACTCCCGTTTCGGTTTTTTCCCTATCATTTCCTATACTCTCTCTCATTCTATTAATTTTATATTTTTTTCCATGTTCTCTCTTTTTCTTCCTCATTTTCTGACTTGTTCCTCCTTTCTCACTTGGCTTCTCTTCATCTATCTTTGTTTTTCATTCTCCCTCTACCCTCTTTCTTTCATAATCTTGTTTTTTTTTGCATATTCTTACTCGCGGATTGTTTTTTTTCATATCATTCGTTTCCTCGTTTATTTTATTTATTTCTATTTTTCGGTGTTTTTTCCTATTATTTTTTTCCCTTATCTCTTGTACCTCTCTATTTATCCACTTATCTCTCTTGTCATTCTTTACCTTGGATTTTTATATTATCTCTCTTTTGCTTTCATAAGCGTATTTCTTTCCTTCCCGATAGTTTCATTCATGCCCTCTCTTTCTTTCTCACGATACCTCTAATTAATTCTCTCTCACTCTTCTTGTATTGATCTTTCATGGTCTTCCCTCTCTTTCTCACTTTTATATTCTTTCGCTCAAACTTTCTTGATTCCCGTCTCTATCTCACTACATCTCTCTCTGTCTTTCACTCTCTAGAATAGGCTACTTTCTGATAATACTTTTTTTTAAAGACAGAGTTAAAAATAAGTTTTCAATAAAAGAAATGCAGAGTTGATACTGGTTTCCCCCGTCAAAAATGAGGTGATTCCTCTCTTGCCTTGGAAACATAAACTAGTTATTCATTGCATTGTCACTGTAGACTTCCGTCGCGGCGACTAGAACATATCTGCCACTCGAGAGCAATGGTTCTCTATGAAGATATTCTTGGCAATTGGCCAAGCGTGTGCAGAAACCAGTCAAGCCGTTTGACATGCATATTTATTTCTGCACTAAAGCTGAAATTTAACATGCTGGAAAACTATTTTGAAATCACGTTATTTTTATTATTCTTGCAGTAAAGTGTGCGTTTACCCCCTCCAGAATTCCATGACACCAATAACTCAATTTTGAAAAAAAGGCGTTTGATACGTTTCAGAATCAAGTGATTCAATTATTAAACGGTCATGAATAATCGTGTTCTTACTACCTAAAGGGGGGTCTGTGGGCCTTTCCCCAGAAAAGTTTTGAAGTCTAAAAAATCAGGTTTTCAACTACTTTTGGGCACAGTGTGATCTTCGGGCAATGTCGAGGCTTGGGGACCAGTCGGCTCGACCAAGGAGGGTATCAGAGACGAGGTGATCATCACATCAGACGTAACAGGTGCTAACGTGTCCGGGCATCAAGTAGATTCAGAGGGAAAAGTCAAACTAACCTCAGGGATCTGGGAGTCCAGTGCCACAACACCTTTTGAGTTCTCGTCCGAAAAGAGCCCAAATCTTGGGAATTTGTTTGGAAAATCCTTTGTAGCAGAGGCTCTCGTACTAAATGCAGGTGGCGTCAGGGGAGAGTCCATCATGAAGCAAATTATGGGGGGGCAAGTTGAGGAAAAAAGTATTTTAAAATAGCAGTAACTTGATGAAGATCACTAGGTGACGAGAATGATGAAGAGCACAGAAGAACGCACGACGGCGGATGAACACAAGAATTTAATATAATTTGCATTTTGACGACCTTATTATATGAAAAATAAGTGTAAAAAATTGAGTCCAAAGTACCTAAGAGGTAGTCTGGGGATCCTCCCCCAGAAAGTATCTGGAAACTTTACCCTAAAAAAGATGGTTTCAACTCGTTTTGGTACACTTGTAGTCGCTTGCCCCCTGCTTACAATAGTCCCGACCTCTCTTACTTCTCACGGTCGTTCTTTTTAGAGGGGCTAAAGCCCCCCCCCCTTGGATCCGCCAGTAAAAGTGGCAACGGTCCCTTCCCAACCGATGTGCGCTTGCGCCACTTTGCCGAACGAGAAACCTCGGAGACTGAGATTCTCTGCTCCCAAACCTCTTTCGCGTCAAAAATGCTTAATTAGATGATTTTGATAAATGGTTTAAGAGCCTTGATTTGATTTCTAGCTGTGAAAGAGCGATTATCCCTGAGTCAAAACGCTCTTTGATCGATGCTCTCTCTTTTAAGACACTCTTGTTAGTTTGTGTATGATGAGTTGTGTGTCGAATTTGTATATTTAACGATCGTCCTTGCATTATTTCGCTATCGAAAGATCTAGGAAGAATTCGATTTTGTGATCGTGCAATTCTCCTTTTTGTTAGTATCGAAAGATGTTTTCATCTTTTCTAATCTTTTAATGGGTTTCAAAACCTTATTTTCTACGGAATTCAATGACAATCCATGGAGGATTAAAAATGTTAATTTTGTAGAAGCTAGACTAGTGAATGGTAAAGAAAATATGACTAGTGATTCAGGAAATAACAATAGAAACTATTAAAATCAAATTATGCTAATAAGTTCACTAGTTTCTATTGTTATTTCCTGAATCCCTAGTCCACTGAGCTATATAACAAACTGGAGTGACTAGTTAGCGTACTGAAACCGCATCACACCGCGGAAAGGATTTCCATCTTCTTATAAATTTCTCCATCTGGTAGCACAATTGTATGCACAGCACAGATTGAAACGACCATTCAAAATTTTGCTCATAATATTTTGAAAAACAGGCATGGGCGGATTAAAGGGGGAAATGCTCTTCCAACTTTGCTTCAATTCAAGCTTGCCCCGATTGCTGAGAGCAATCGGGGCATTGTAACCTTCCGCGCTGGCATGATCAATCGCTTGTTAGAATATCAGAGGTTGACACTCCAGTTTGTTTTAGTGCTCAGTGCCCTAGTCATATTTTCTTTACGATTCATTAATCTAGCTTCTTCAAAAATAACAGTTTCATAGCTGTTTTTATTTGTCTCTCAAGGAGCGAGTTTACAACTTAGAGGTTCCGTTTCAACGCTATTTGTGTTTTTTTTACATCTGGGATCACATAGCGCAAATAAAAAGGGAGGTTACATTGGGAATTTTCAAAATTTTTTTTACTCTAACCCTAACTGATTAAGTTTAACTCCTATAGGCTAAAATATTAATATTGCGCGTTTTATAACTCACCCCACGGGTTAAAAAGTGGTCTAATTTTGCTCAAATTTATGGTGAAAGTAGTATGGATACTGCTGTACCTCGTGCAATAAACTATTTCATTCTACTATTATGTTTCTTTTTCGTAAAACGGGCGTTAGGAAAACCACCTTATGTAACGCCCACGCACTACACTGCAAAAAATTTCACAGTAAATTTACAGCAAAAATCACTGGCAATATGGGTGCCAGCCCTTTTTGCAGTGATTTTACAGCAATTTTGTAATTTTTGACTTTAACAGCAATTTTGTAAATTTACAGCAATTTTGTATATTTAACACAGCAATTCTGTATTTTTACAGCAATTTTGTAATTTTACAGAATTTTGTGTTAACATTACAGCGATACTGTAATTACTGTAATGTGCATCTCACATATGTCTTGTTCTTTCATGTTTCTACAAGTACTCAAAATGTGGCATATTATGAACCACGGGAGATACTGATCTACGAAGGTTATACTTCATAGTTTCAGAATCATGAGTTGGTTCTTACACCTCATCTAAATAATTTGATTCTTTTAGTGGTGAGGGTGAAAACAAAAACAAACATTGGTTTCCTGTCCACAAGGATTCAGAAACGTTTCAGAAATGAAAACCAGAATTTTCCCGGAAAGTGTTAAACTGCTGTAAAAACTCATAAAAGCAGGAACGTTACTCATTTAAAAGCATTCAATAAACAAGAATTTCATTTTCTTTTCATATTTATTTTGATGACCAATTAAAGAATTACTGATATTACAAGGAAAACTACCAGGAAAATTACTATGTATATTTAACTTAAACTAATGTAGGTGGCGCTTCAAATTTACAGCTAAAAAGGCAGTTTTTTTGAGATTACAGCAAATGCGTAAAATATTAACAGCAGTTTTTGCTGTTAAATTTTCCGTTTTTTTTTGCAGTGTACATTAGGGGTTCTAGCTCTTTAACGGTGCATCTGCTACCCCCTATTCCTATTCGAAATATGCTTGTCTTGGTCCCCTCTACCCCCTTCGAAGTTTGTCCACGGTGTTTCCGAACACACTGTATAAAATTAAGATTGAAATTCTGTCCCACTGCGAGATAAGATAATATTTTCAAACTCGGTTAGATCCGCGTACTATAGGACGACCTCCCACTTTTAAATCGGATATTTTCCCAAAAAAATTCTCGGCCTAAACGCGGTAGTTTTATTTACGTTTAGTTTTGATTGCATAAAACAGTGGTTCTCAACCTTTTTGAAACTACCCCCACTTAAGGTGCGGAAAATAACTCAACATCCCACTAAGAAAATTCTGCGATTTAATAAGGTAAGGGAAAGGGTGTAATTACTTAATATTAAAAGTAATTTTAAGTGTATTTTTAGTAAGCGTAGGCACCAAATATGTTAAACTCGGGACTTGGTGACCCACTGATATGCTTACAAATAAAAGCATTTATCTTTTTAATGTGTTCTCGTTCCCTACGATCAAAACTGACAATGGGCTGTTTAAACACTCTTAAAACGATTGTATCAAAATTGAGTGTAATGTACTCAAAAAGGCTCCGATCCAATAAGTACTCAAATTTGAATACATGAATATACTCATTTCGTAAAATGTGCATACTCAAAAATGAAACATCATGAGCTCATTTTTGAGTTCAAGCTCAAGATGTTTCATTTTTGAGTATGCACATTTTACGAAATGAGTATATTCATGTATTCAAATTTGAGTACTAATTGGATCGGAGCCTTTTTGAGTACTTTTTACTCAATTTTGATCCAATCTTTTTAAGAGTGAAGTAGCCCAATTTAGTGGTAAAATGTGTTGGTGATCGTGTCGCTCAAACAACTTCTTTTTAATAGTCTTTTTCAATCCACTTTCGGACCTCTCTGGGATCACCTGAAGTCTGAATAAGACCAGTTCAAAACCTCTCCAGCAAGGGGGGGCTAGGGGTTCTCCCCCAGAAAATTTTTACTTTTTAGCACGAAATAAGTAAATTTAAGCACTTTTTATAGTGTCTTTTCAGGATCCACCACGAAGTTTGAATGGCAAAATATGCTTAATGCTCACCGCCCCCTAATACCCCGTTCGCACTGGCAGAAAAAAGACCTTTAATTTTCGTTAGCACTTTGTTGTCATGGAAACACACTAATCAATTCACTAGTCAATTAATAATGTTTTATACGTATTTTTACTTGTATTTTTGGTGATTTTATTCATTAGTTTTAAGTTGCATTCAGAAATTAAATTTTTAATTATCAATACAACTTAAAACTAATGAATAAAATCACCAAAAATACAAGTAAAAATACGTATAAAACATTATTAATTGACTAGTGAATTGATTAGTGTGTTTCCATGACAACAAAGTGCTAACGAAAATAGAGGCAAAAATAAAGGCCAGTGCGAACGGGGTATTACCGCCCAAAAAAGTTCCAAGGCTCCCCTACTGCCTATATGAATTCACCGCCCCTCGGCATCCTCTCACCGCCCCCCAAGGGGCGGTATCGCCCCTGTTAAGAATCACTGACATAAGGCGTTAATTTTTCCGACTTATTTTCCAGAAAAGATATTTCCCATTACGTCCTTGATCGCTTAAATCCCTTCTCGATATTGCGGTCCACCATTTTGAATTCTCTCACCGCAACAACAGGAGAAAAATGGGGAAACCAATATAAACGGGCGAATTCCGTCTGAGAGAGCAAACAGAGCAGTGGCCGGGCATTTGAAGAATGTCCCTCTATCCGACGGTTGTCCGAAGGAGGGGGGAGTGACTCAATAAATGAATCGAATACTCTCGGCGCCGCCTCTTTCGGAATTCGAACTGAATAAACGCCACTGGGGGAGAGAGAGAGATGGGAAGGACATAGGGGGAGCATGGGAAGGGTTTTCCGTTGAGGGTGGAAGCTCTGAACTTAACATTGCGCTTAACCCTAATTTATAATTATATCTATTTGATAATATAAAACGAGTTATATAAAATACAAATAGTACATACTTTAATAAATATTTTATATATAAAAATACGCGATCAAATCACCTTAATAATAGATTAAGTGGGACCCTCCAAGTGGGTGGTCAAAAGCCCCCCAATGATATTGAAGTTCTATACCAGCGGTTCACAGCAACTTCCATGGGGTCCACGGGAAAAATTTCTTGAAAATGATAATTTTAGATAAGTTTCAAAAATGTTGTTTTTTTATAATAAAATTTTAGTAATATGAAAAGTTTGGGAACCCCTGTTCTATACAGCAGAGGTTCCCAAACTATTTTGATCGTAGAACCCCCAAATTTGTTACCATTGATCGCGGAACCCTGAATATTTTTTAATCAACGATTTTTAAAAATTTATGATATTAAATGAAACCAGGCGCGGATCCATTCTGGTAACGCTGGGGGGTATGGGGGTCCTCCCCCCAAAAAAAATTTTGAAATTTGACTATTAAAAGTAAGGTTATAACTCATTTTGAGAACATTTTTGGGTCCAAGGGGGGTGGCGTGTCCATTTTTATTTTTTTCACCATTCTAATTTTTTCAATGAAATAAAGTTTGTCCCATGGAACTCCTAAATTTTTTCGCGGAACCCACTTTGGGAAGCCCTGTTCTATACAGCTTCAAAATTATGTGAGAGTCATTTGACGAAACAATCCCCTTTATTTGGATACGATATTACTGAACTAACTGCATGATTTCAAGTGGATGCAGTAAATTTCATTTTCAGGAAATAGTCACCTTTAATCTTCATTTTGGCCCCAGCTCAAGCAATCTCAATAAAATTTCAAACTGCCGAGATTATATCGTGTCTTTTCTGCCGAAAGACTACTATTGCACTGAAACTAGTTTCACAGGCGCACATGGGCTTTGCAGTAAAGACACTCTTAAGGAAGATTTCTGAATTTAAACGGAATTCTGTTGTCACCTTCTACATGCAATAAGGCAAAAAAAATTATGCTGCAATAATAATAATAATGATATTAAATATGAAATAACAAAAGGGGAAATATTTATCTTATGAAACATACAGATATTAAACTTTAAGAAAAATAATTCATTTATTATTTCAAACATTTCGCGAATGTTTCATAGTAGTTAGAGACCAAATAAAGGAATTAATTTTTAATTGAAATTTTATAAAAAAAATTTTAAACTGGGGACTGAACTAAATAAATTCTAGGACTTGAAAGTGCAATAACCCAAAAGCATGCTAAAATGAGGTATTCTCACTTTTTGAGATTAAATCTTATTAAAATAGTAGATAAAAAACCACGAAGAATGACGTTTACATCAAGTATTTTCGTAGTCTAGCTTCTGAGATATAAATTTTTAAATTTTCGGTTTTTGTTCGGGGGCAAAAAAACATTCAATTCACAAATCATGCGCTGTGGCGTCAGATCCAGTAGTAGCCCATTTTATGATAACGTGACTTTTCTGACGTTTTGGCAAATTTAAAATTGAATTTTAAATTATTTAAAACACATTTTTGAACTTAAAAATCAGAAATTTGGGAGTTATAAACCATAA
Organism: Tetragnatha versicolor; assembly: GCA_024610705.1. Taxonomy (NCBI): domain Eukaryota; kingdom Metazoa; phylum Arthropoda; class Arachnida; order Araneae; family Tetragnathidae; genus Tetragnatha; species Tetragnatha versicolor. The sequence goes on from JANDEH010000046.1 coordinate 994,104, forward strand.
TGTATCAAAAAAGTATAAAATGAAGCAAATACCTCATTGAAGCTAAACTTAATTGTAATGTAACATTGCTACCATGGGCGGAAGAGGGTTTAAATGCGATTAGACAACTACAACTCGGAACCACATCGGTACCTCGTCCAACGTGCCCTCCATCCAATCCCCCTACTCAACCCCTCACCTGCACGCGAGATACAATGGCGATAACGAGCCGATAATTTTTGGTGCCGTCGATCTGTCCGCACATTCCACGCATTCCCGCGTTTAATATTCGCGCGATAATAAATCAGGGGCGGTTTTAATTTACCCTCCAAATCAGAGAAGGGGGATTTTATCGCCGCAAACATCCTCCCCCCCTTGATGTGAAAAATGAGGAGACGCTTATTGCGATCGGAGTAGGAATGTCAACCCCCCCCCCTCTTAATACACACTGACGAATGATGGTCAAAGAGTTGCTGCGGGAAGCACCAACGTCATTCAATAAGAGTAATTATATAACTTCAAACGTTGTTGTGAATTTAATCAGAGTGGAGCCTATACGAAGCCCCCTGAAACCAGGGTCGGCTGGATTGGACCCATTTGGGTTTTTAAAAAAAACAACGTGAAAAACCCACATTTTAGGACCCACTTTTGGGTTTTTTTTAAAAAAACCGGGTTTTTGCCAACCCTGCCTTAAACCCCCTCAAAAGCCAGAATTTTCAATGAAATTCCTTGATTCATAGCAAGCTAAAATTCAAAGAACTCAGGATTGATCAACTGGGATCAACTTCAGAGTGATTCAGTGGATCAACTTCAGAGTGATTAACTGGGCATTATTAATAATGCTCAGAGTGAAAGCGGGCAAAGTGATAAATTTCATTCATAAATTTCGTTGAATTTATAACATTGCCCGAGCATTATTAATAATTCCCACTTTGCCCGTAACATATGTATTGATGTATGATATGCAGTGTTCTCTCGTTTTTCACGGTAGTTACGTTCAAAAATATACCGCGAGAATACGCGAAATCCGCGAATAACAAACCCAGTTTTAAAACGCGCATATATGTATGATAATATAATAGATATAATGGTTCTATTCCGTCATTTATTACATAAAATCTAATAAAACTGGTTCATCCAAAAAGTAGTTTTAACAGTAAATAATTGTAATAACTGTGAATAATTTGTAGTAAATACCAAAAGGGTTACTAGTTAGAAAACTTGCTTAGTAGAACACCTCTTAATACACACTGACGAATATTGGTCAAAGAGTTGCCACCGGAAGCATCCAATAAGAGTAATTATAACTTCGAACGTTGTGGATTTCCAACTGGCAGGGTCCTTTTGTGTGACCCCCTGAACAAAAGTAGCTTCAGAAAGATTTTTAGATTCAGGCCTCACAGTTATTAAAGAAAATTATTGGTCACATAAAATTACACTGTTCAACAAATTTGACCTTCAAAATTTTTTCATTGACGAAAATAGTCATTTCTGATGGATTTTGGGTCGCTGAATACGAAAATCACCATTAAAATTCTCAATTGACTCAGGATTTTCGGGGAACAGTCCGTCCCCCTTTTTACGTTTTTCGACGACTTTATAACTTTAAACTCGATTTTCACCGTCAAAAAGCATTGTTTTAGTCTTCAAATTGTCCCCCAGGGGACAAGAAATGTTCAAATTCATAGGCGCCGACTCCATAGGGTTTGAGGGGGCTTGAGCCCCCCCAATGTTGGAAGAAGGGGGGCTAAGCCCCCCCAATATTTTTAGTAAAAATCTACCTATTTTCTTTCATGAACTAAAGAAGGCAATGTATTGGACGTCGTTCTTTTGGTCCCGTTCACTTGGTCTTGACAAAGGGTCTCAAAATGACTTAAAACACTACTTTCTAGGGTAAAAATTTCAAAAAATTTGGGGAGGACCCCCAAGCCCCCCTCAAATTTTAAAATATATTATTTACCGTTTTCCCCTGAAAATTCCGTGATTTTTGTGGTGTGATTCTCTTTTTGTGTAACATAAGAAGAAAGAGTCTACAAAATGAATTTAAACTAGTGATGGGAAGTAGAGATGGGTAAAACCGTTATTTTTTAATAACGTTAAATAAAGATAGTTATTTTCAAATAACGTTATTTAATAACGTTATTTTTTAATCACGCAGCCTTTTATGTAATAGATTCAAAAGCACCAAATCATACAGCCTTCACTCAACTAATCTGGTCAAACAAAAGAAAATATTCTCAGGAAATTTTCACTTTCTTCTTTAATGATCAAATATCCTTCAAAGGAAAGACACAATGGAATTGGAGGGAACACCCCCGCATTCTTTGTCCTGACCATTCCGGCGCGGTGCGCGCGGTCATCTCAGCCCAGCGAGCCGACCCGCCGCGCCGTTCAAGGCATTGAAGGAAGGCACCGAAGAAAAGCTGCTTAAACTAGGGCGGGTTTACATGCAGTTACTTAACGACGCGATCGGTCAAAACTTCCCGATAGATAACGAGCTCGAGTTGAAGAACCAACCGTATCAATCAAACCGATAAAAAATTTTCTACCCTACCCTATGCCCTTGAAGCAACGTCTCGCTCGCGTCGTATCTGACTTTAGTGATTTTTGAAACTTAGCAATCCTTGTCCATCGCCAATAGTTTTATTCGAAATTCCCAAATACGAAGATAGTAGTATTTATAACACTTCGAAGAGGAAACATATTCGATTATTTTCAGAAAATTTGAAATTAAATGTGGATTTTAGCTGTCTTATTAATGAGCGGACTCTCACGTCGATCGCCGAAACCAATAATCTGTGTTTTAGCAATCTAAATGCATCACCTTAATTTCTATGAAAAATGCCTCGTGTATTATTTTTAACAGGACTAAGTACATTAACAAATTTAAGAATGCGAATATTTACTGAAAATATTAATAAATTAAATAAAAAACGCATAAAGGAATTAAATAGAATTATCGTAGCTTCAACTCGTCTCGTGAGCTATATATTTGATTTTTACAATATGCATCGAAGCAATTTCATTTGTGATACACGCAAATGTCGGTAATTTAAAAGTAAAGAACATAAACAAATTTTAGGAGATTATTTAAAAATTTTCGGCAGGTGTGTTTTTCAAACTTAAAATAATATCGAATAACTAGCTTCAATTCAAACTCACTAAAAATCATACGTTTTTGTAAAGAACGAAATAATTTTTGAAATTTAAAATAATCATAAAAAAAGTCAAAAGAATCAATTTTGATTCAACAAGCAAAAAAGTTAAAGCTATCGAGAGTAGCGGAATTAACGTGAGGAACAAAATACCAAAATTAACACAAGGAACGAAATAACAAATTAACACAAGGAACGGAATAACAAAATTACCGCAAGGAACGGAATAACAAAATTACCGCAAGGAACGGAATAACAAAATTAACGAGAGGAACGAAATAACTAGAGCAACGAAAATTAACGAACGTGGAAAATAACGGATCTAAAATGTCTGTGGTATTTTAACTCGCGTTAAAAATACCGAGAGGAACGAAAATAACGAAGCTGGTAAAATACCGATAATACCGAAAATAACGTTACTGACAGCGGACAGCGTATCGTTCTCGGGGATATTCTTATCTCTATCTAGAATTAACAAGGTGAAACTTTGGGAATAGTCCCTAAATTGATGTTCTCGGAGCGGAGGGCGCGTTCGGTGGGTTTTTTTTTTCACTATCTCTCTCGTACAGTCATGAATGTTTTTTTTTATTCGACATTGGGGGTTATGCTTGTATTAAATTCTTGATTAGTCTGGTCCTGCCATTTTCGCTCTTTGAGGCTTAGAACCCGGGAAAATTTTGATTAATTTTCAATGGAAATTAGCTGGTAAATTAACGAGATACATTATTTTGGGGTAACGTTATTGCCGTTATTTTTCGATAACGTTATTTGATAACGTTATTAGTTATTCAACCCATCTCTAATGGGAAGGTATCGATACCAAATACTTAAGTACTCGATACCTATAGATATCGAGTGTATTCGATACCCACAAAAGTATCGATACTTTATTGACATATTTCGTTTTAAATTTTTCAATGAAGTAATCTTTATAATACCTACTGTAGATCAAACGCAGCCTGTTTCCGTTTTCATTTTGCAACTCTCAAACCCAAGTCGTTATCATCCGCGAGAGAAATTTGACGCGGCTAGGTTTTTCCCCCGCCAAATCCTTCGCCTCTATCCACCTCCAGGCCCGTAGCTACGAGGCTTTTTGATGGATCGCTTTCAGTTTTTTGAATATTAGTCTGATTATGGATAGGCCCTAAAAAAATTGTCCCTTCAGGTTCATTTCCCGACATTGAAAAAAAGTACTCGATACCTATAAGTATTCGATACCAAAGTATTCGATACCTATAAGTATTCGATACCAAAGTATTCGATACCTATAAGTATTCGATACCTAAAATTATCGATTTTGCCCATCACTAATTTAAACACTATTTTTAGGGACAAATTTCCAAAAATTTTGCTGTTTTATATACTGGGTTTCTTTGAAAATTCTGCTTCTTAAAACGAGCCCTTTGCTCTAAGGGTGGAACCCAAATATGCTTCAAAAAGAGATAAAACGCTATTTTGTGGTGGAAATTTCCAAATTTTGGGGGGAGGACCCTCAAAATATCGCTTTGTTTGGAATTTTCAATTTTATAAAATTTTGAAATTAATTTCAACAAAATTTTTGTAAAATGTGCAAGTCATCTACACTTGAAGTAAAAAAGAACTCGTCAGTAGGTACCTCAAAAAAAATATTTAAGTCAAAATCCCTCCCGAAACAAAACTCTAGTTACTGCTCTATGTAGTTGATTTATGTTTGAATTCACCTTCATTCTTCGCGATAGGTATTTAATTTTTTGTGCTCGATTAAATTAAAAAATATATTGTGCTGCTTTTTATTTGAATTTTTATAGCAGTGGTCCGCGGACCTCCAAAGGTCCTCAGCACCTTCCTAGGGGGTTCGCGAGTTACCTTTTTGTTAGTTTCAAAATAAATAACACTAGTTTAAGAGACAAAGTTCAAAAACATTTCTAGGGGAGGACCCCTAGCCCCTCTCGAAATTTTGACGACTCTAGTTGTAATATTTTCCTTAGAAATTCTATGTTTTACAAGGAACTTCTCTCTGGGGGAACCAAAAATGTCTAAAGAAAAGCTGTAACACTACTTTTTGAGGCAAATTTTCAAAATTTTTCTGGACCCCCTATTATACTTCGAGTAATTGTAAAATTTTAACATAATGTGGAATATGATTTGAGTACCACTTTTAAGGAATCTAAAACTTTATGCATAAATATACTCCTTAGGGGTACTTTAAGGAATAAGTCTTTGGTCTTTGGATGTTCAAAATCTTGGGGGGGGCTATGTCTAGAATTAGTGGCGATCGAAAGTTTTTGGACCGCTTTTGTATGGAATAACTAATATCTTTTTTGTCTATAGTACTGGGCCCCCCCAATATTTGATGAAAGTCGGCGCCTATGTTCAAATTAATAAAATATGATAAATTTATAACAAATGGATAGGTTTTTAAGGGGTAATTCCCCCTAAAAATACAAAAAATAACTAAAAATTAGAGAGGTTTCTATACGCTATTTATTTCCCTTAATTTTTACTCCATTCCTCTTTGAAATGTCCTAACCCTTCCCCAAGGACCCAAATATGATGAAAATATGCAGCAATAATTTTTACTAAATGTTTCGGATGTGACGTCATCGTACGTTTTAAACAATAAATGTTTTCAGTCACGTGTTTTTTTTCTCGACATTTAAATTAAAATATTTAATTACCTGTACAATGAAATATTGACTAAATAATTCATTTTACAATACAAAAAAACATACGGAACACTTGAATGTTTATGAAAATCTTGCACATGCAACTTCCTTATTATATTATCCATTGCGGAACGTGCGTCCGACATACCAAAATTGAACCAGAAAGTAATAACTTCCAACCGATTTCATATCTATTTAAATAAACGAACGAAATAAAGTCAATCACTTAGCCATCACCAAATTATGACCGCATAGACGAAATCTGCTCTATGAAACAGGCGCGCGCCCCCTAATAACGATGACCGCGACATCATATAAAATATCGTCCGGGTAATTGAACGACCCCGTAAAAAGAGTGGGGGCTAATGGGCCCCTTCGTGATTCAAAGCAGATGGCCTGTGGGGGGGGGAGGGAGGGAGGAAACCTAATTACTTGTCTCTGCGCTGTCAACCGCCCCATTTGTCCGACGATTATTTATTCTGTGTTGTGGACGGTTTCTTTCAGTTGAGCCCCACTCACTGTGACCGCAATCAAATGACTGATAAAAAGGAAGCGACAAAAGCGTTTCTATTTTGGTTTAAAATATCGTGAATATTTTCGTGGAGATATTGGCGTGTGTAAATAGCACTTTTAAACAAGGCCTCAATTAAAAAGTTCGCAAATGAGCAAGATTTTTTTATTCAATTTGTCTTTATTTAACTTTTAAAAAATTAATAAGACTGAAAGACTTGCAAATTTGCGAACTTTTTCTTTCTTGAAGAGAGCAGATTTTAATGAACAGATCCCTCTATGTACTGAATATAATTTTACGTTTTAAACCAATACCAATGCACTACTATACAGGGTGTTCGGAAACACTGTGGATAAATAATTAATCTTTTACGGGAACAAATATTGCACGTTTTATAACTCTTCCCACAGGTTAACAAGTGGTCCAATTTTGTTCAAATTTATGGTGGAAGTAGTATGGATACTGTTGTACCTCATGCAATAAATTTTTTCATTTTATTATGTTTTTTTTCCCTCTAGGTCCCCTCTACCCCCCTCAAAGTTTGTCCACGGTGTTTCCGAACACCCTGTATAATAGGGTGTATCGAAAAAACTTTTTTCGATTTTGATGACGCATTAGTGCGGAAAAGTTGTCTAAGGTGCCAGAGAGTACCTGTGAATTTTTTCAGAATTTTTGGATAATTTCTTAAGGTGCCGCATTGACCCTGTAAGTTCCCACGTTAATCCTATGGAGCGCGCAGCCAAAAAGGCCGAAAATTGGTTTTTCGCCCCTCATTTCTGCCCTAATCAACCGAGGAAAGTCTTCCCTCGAGTTATGGACTCTATATGATGTATGCTACCCGAAAAAGCTTGAATAATAGCCTAAATATCTATATTACATTTTTTGTATGCTCAAATTTCGTCGAAAATCGCGTATTTCCTCGTTCAAATCAGAGCCCACAATCAACATAATATAAAGATTTAAGTTATTATTCAAGTTTTGTCGGGTAGCATACATCATATAGAGTCCATAACTCGAGACAAGACATTCGTCGTGTGATTAGGGTAGAAATGAGGGGCAAAAAACCGATTTTCGGCCTTTTTGGCTGCGCGCCCCATTGGATTAACATGGGGAACTTCAGGGCCAAAGTGGCACCTTAAGAAAGTATCCAAAAATTCTGAAAATATTCACAGGTACTCTCTGGCACCTTAGACAACTTTTCTGCACTATTACGTCATCAAAATCGAAAAAAGTTTTTTTCGACACACCCTACTGTATAACTTCCCCTTCTCTTCCTGTAGGAGAGAAGCCCCACTAGTGCGCCTACATTTCTGTTACAAATGTTAATACGAATAGCTTAGAAGAGAAAATAGAATGTTACAAATGTTGAACATTTTTTTTTCAAAAAACTGAAACCAGGCCAAAAGCGGATCTAGCACAGTATACTTCACAGCAACTTTACTTGAACCCAGTACGTCACTATACGCGGAAGGAGAAAGTGAGTAAACACAAAGCCTGTTGGGTTGATAGGGGGAATTTCGATACGCTAATTGTGATGAAAAGACTATTTATACATGGGTTCAACGAAATAATCATATTATATTTTAAAATTGACGTTCTTTGTTTCACTCGAAATTCAGACACCGCGATGGGAACTACTACTTTGATAGTGACGTATAGGTTCAACTTAAGTTGCTGTCAAGTATAGTATCGAATAGAATGTTTTCAGGGGACGTCACGACCATTTATTTTCTTCCTTGCTGTAGGTCAAAATGTCTGTTGCTAAGGCCGTTGCTAAGGGTGGCGGTATCTGTTGTTGTCATGTGATTGCAAATGCTCCAATAGAAGCAATCCTTGACCAGTTATTTTCTTTTAACTATTAGCTGCTATAGGTCAAACAATCTGTTGCTCCATGTGATTTAAAATGCTCTCTTATACAGGGTGTATCTGAAATGGTGCAAAAAACTTTCAGGGATGATAGTACTCATCAAGACCAACAAGAATCGGTATAGAAAGGGGGGTCCTAGACCAAATCCCAGGGACTCAGGGAGTTGAAAATGGAGCGACACCCCAAAAATCATTGAAAAATTCAATTTGTAGAAGAACTACTATTTGTAAAAACTTAATTATGGTCTCAAAAATTGTGGTTTAATAGGATCTTTAGAATTACTTCAAAAGTCTTCACTTTAAAATTTGTTTTATTATGAAAAAAGTTAAAAAACACAAAAAATGTGAAAAATCTGCCAAAACCTTATTTTGTATTTCGAAATCATTTCTTTTGATTTGATAATCTGAAAGATCGTAGTTGAAAACCCTAAAGTCCAAAGTTTCACGTAAATACAATCAATATTAAACGCTTGAGATCCTTTTAAAGTTTGTTTTTTAAGTGCGCAAGCAGTTTTCTAGAGCTGTTTCCAGAACAGCTGTGTGCGCACCCAAAAAACAAACTTTAACAGGATCTCAAGCGTTTAATATTGATTGTATTTACGTGAAACTTTGGACTTAAGGGTTTTCAACTACGATCTTTCAGATTATCAAATCAAAAGAAATGATTTCGAAATACAAAATAATGTTTTGGCAGTTTTCAAAATTTTTTGTGTTTTTTAACTTTTTTCATAATAAAACAAATTTTAAAGTGAAGACTTTTGAAGTAATTTCAAAGATCATATTAAACCTTAATTTTTGAGACCATAGTTAAGTTTTTACCAATAGTAGTTCTTCTACAAATTTAATTTTTCAATCATTTTTTTGGGGTGTCGCTCCATTTTTAACTCCCTGGGATTTGGTCTGGGACCCCCTTTCTATACCGATTCTTGTTCGTCTTGATGAGTACTATCATCCCTGAAAGTTTGTTGCACCATTTCATATACACCTTGTATAATTTCATGTTTAGAACTATTAATAACACTACCTTCTCTCCCCTGTAGGCGAGAAGCCCCACAAGTGCGCTGTATGCGGCAAGGCCTTCAGCCAATCCTCCAACCTCATCACTCATAGCCGCAAACACACCGGCTTCAAGCCCTTCGCCTGTGACGTCTGCGGAAGAGCATTTCAGAGGAAGGTCGACCTTCGAAGGCACAAGGAGACGCAACATGCCGACCTGCACCACCCTGCACTGCAGTAGAACCCCCAACGTCACACTCCCCCTATGTCACGCTCTTCATTTTGCTAATACTTTGACCGGAGGAGTACTGTGTCACACTCGGCCAGAGTGTTTTGTCACACTCTAATTTTGCTTCTTTGGCCGGAGTACTGTGGCACATATTATCTTGGCCGAAGTACTGTGTCTTACTCTAGCCCGGTCAGAGTACTGTGTCACATCCTAAAATCCGGAGGTCTATGCCACACTCAGCCAGAGTGCTTTGTCACACTCAGCCACGCCACACTCGGATTAGCTGGAGTACTGTGGCACATATTATCTTGGCCCGAAGTACTGCGTCATACTTTATCCCAGTCAGAGTACTGCGTCACATCCTAAAGGCCGGAGGTCTATGCCACACTCAGCCAGAGTGCTTTGTCACATATTTTGCTTCTTTGGCTGGAGTACTACACGCATGCCATTCTCGGATCAGCTGGAGTACTGTGTCAAACTCTATAAGCTTGGCTACAGTATTGTCACACTCTAGCATGACCGGAGTACTGTGTCACACTTGGCTGGAGTACTGTGGCACATACTATCTTGGCCTGAAGTACTGCGTCATACTCTAGCCCGGTCAGAGTAGTGTCACATCCTAACAGCCGGAGCACTACGCCACACTCGGCCGGTGTGCTACTACTACTACTTTTGCTACTTTGGCCGAAGTACTGTGTCACACTCTAGCTCGATGGCAGTACTGTGTCACATCCTGAAGGCCGCGGAGCTCCATGCCACACTCGGCCGGAGTACTTTGTCACACTCTTAATTTTTCTACTTCGGACGGAGTGCTACGTCGTTAACTCTAGCTTGATCGGTAAACTGTGTCACACTATACCTTGATCGGGGTACTGTGACACATCCTTACGGCTGGAGCACTACGCCTCACTCGGCCTGTGTGCTACTACTACTGCTACTTTGTCCGAAGTACTGTGTCACACTCTATCGCAGTACCATGTAACATCCTAACGGCCGGAGCACTACGCCACACTTTGCAGGAGTACTGTGCCACACTATAATTTCGCTACTTTGGCTGGACTACTTCTACTCTGGGTCAGCCGGAGTATTACGCCACTCTCGGATTAGCTGGAGTACTGTGTCACACTCCAGCTTGGCCGGAGTACTACTGTGTCACACTCGGCTACAACACTTTGTATTTGAGCGGCCTCGATTGCTTCACAGTGATGTTGATTACCCGTTTTTCATTGGAGGCGAAAACGCACGTTTCGCGATGTTTGAATCTTTGTGGCACACCAGAGCGATTTGTACATATGACGGAAGAGTACCAAAAGTACTTTCAGACTCCTTTCTGCTGGACTAATGGATGAAAAGTCCATCGACTTAAAATTTAATGACTTTGCTGAAAATTTACCAGTTACTGAGACCAACTAACTCTCTGCGCAGATTTTCCCTACCTTTTTCTTTCAATTCTGACTGATTATCCTTAGTATCAAACAGCACCCTTTTCAAGTTCATCAACTACAGTATAAGGTATCCGTTAAGGCTTAAGTAGGGAACACCAAGGACCAATGGCAAGGGGGGCCATTCAAATATTACGTAAGCAATTTTTTAGTCATTTTTAACTCCCCCTCCCCCTTGTCAGCAAAGATAAGCAAACACCAAACCCCCCCACCATAATTACGTAAAAAACTGCCAGACCCCCCCCCGAAATTTTGACTTCACTTTAATAAGTAGTATTTTCTTTTTCTGCTTGAAAATTAAGTGACTTATACAAGGAACGGTCCTCATTTGGTGTAACCCTAAAGTTTCAAAATTGAGTCGAAACACTACTTTTAAGGGTTAAAATTTCAAAAAATATCTGGGGGAGGACCCCAACCCCCTACTTTCAATATTTACTAGTTCTTTCTCTTCAAAATTCGTCACTTGCAACGAGAGGTCTTCTTTCAGTATAGCCTTAGGTTTTAAAATAAGTTAAAACACTTACGTAAGCATCACTCATCATACCCGCCTCCCCCTTTGTCAGGAAAAATAAGCAAAGAGCAAAGCCCTCTCCCCCCTTAGGTGCTTACGTACTATTTGAACGGCTCCAAGGCTGTATTCTGAAATCGTTCTGATCCAGCTCTGTCATTGGTTCTTGGTGATAGTAGGTAAGCTTTCACGTCAACTACCCGGAAGAACCAAAAAAATAACGATGCACTATACTGAAGATGTCTGAACTTGGTGATACAGCCATCTGATACTCAGTATTATCGTACTGATATTGTATAATATCGTTTACATTATTTCAGAGATAATAATGAACTTTTTTTTTTAAATTATCTGCCGTTTCAACTTTGATGAAAATGCTCCCAATGCTTAAGGTGGTAGCGAACTTTTGATGTCGAATGATTTTAGATTCAGCCTTTCTGTGATCTCGTACATTGTGAATTTGTTTGACCCCTTAAGAAATATGAATGATCTCTTATAACATGATTTATGAAGCCAGAACCAAGAGTTTTTTACTCACATTTAAGCCCAATTCCCATGAGATGCGTTTTTTTGTAAAACCGCGAGCGAATTTTACCGCTCGCGTTTTTTCAAGGATTTTTTCCCCTAGCTTTATTGCCCGATCTGCTTCTTAAACCGCTCACTAGAGGCCGCTCTTACATATTGGCTCCAAAATTATATAGTATCCTTAAAACTTTTAACAACTTCTTAAAGTTGTATTTAAACATTTACAATTCTTCAAAATTAGTAGATATCCAATAAAATTAAAGCATTTACTTACACAGCTTCATGAAGTATAAACATAAAATGGATGCTGTTATGGTTTGACAGGGCTTTCTTATTGGTGGGAAGGAATCACGTGACCAAAAACAGTAAGCGGTTTTGCTAACTTCTTATACTGAAACCAAGAAAAACCGCGAGGAAATTTCGGAGCGATTTTTTTCTAGGCTTGTGATTAAAGAAAGTTAGAGTCTAGTTTTTAAAGAAAGGATTGCTCTTCTTCAGAAAACGAAGGGAAAGTAGGGAAGCGTTTTTTGCTTGCGGATTTAAAACCGCATCCCATGGGAATTGGGCTTTAAAGCTATTTCCCGCGCACAAGTCTCCATCTTATATTCGTTCATTTTCAGATCTAACTATATATAAATGGCCAGAGTACTACAATAATGGCCTACTTCACTGAAATAGCAAAAATCCAGTGGAAAAAGTTTAACAGATTTTAGTGATGATATTATAATTAACATACCCTGTACAACAAAGATGAACTCCTACACTTGCTTTAACATGTGTTCAAATACCACATGGCATTGTGAGTGGCCAATAGAAATCCTCCTTTTCAGGTCACGCTGTTAAAAGAAATTAAAGCAATTAGTTAAGTGAGAATAACTTTTTTTAATCAAAAAATCTTTTACCAAAATTATGTGTCCAAAAGAGAAAACGTTTTATTCATAAGAAAGTTGCTGAGAAAAGATTACTACTTTTCTGGTTTTTAGTCTTGCTTGTTCTGCAGCAATACGATTATTCGGGTTCAGAGGTATTTGAAAAGGTGTATGAATATAATCTAAATTAAGTGAAGGATATCATGAAATAAATTTCATCTCAGATATGATTCTTTAATTTTCTTCGAAGTTGAAGTTCTAAACTACCTGTGTGGAGCATTGACTTGTATATAGATGCGCAGTTGTTAAAAGTTTTAAAGTTGTTTTTTTTAATTTCTCAAGTACTCCCTTCTCACGTTGTTAAAATACTGCTGAAACATTATTACCTACAAGTTTTCAGGTCTCTAGGACAATTTTTGAACCCCGCTCAAAACTTCTTTACCCATGTTGATCCCTGTAAATATTGAGTTAAAACTTATCTATCACCTGTGGGAAATCATTGTCTCAAGATCCTATTGGAAAACATTGAATGGCACTTGCTGGTTCAGACTTAATAAATTAAAAATAAAAATACAAATATTGTCGACCAGTTAGAGGCTCGAAGCCCAACAAGGCTGGTCCATTGTTTATTCATTCACCAAATCCCACTGACTGTCTAATTTTAGCTTAAACTCATACACACCCTTTGAATTTACTATATTTTCTGGCAAGCGTTCCATATAAAGCAGTAATATTTCCTTAAATCCCGATTAAAATTAGTCTTATTCAATTTTTACCCATAGACCCTTGTTCTGTTACCCCGATTAAAGTTTAAACCTTCTGTAAAAATCTGTAAAAATGCCAAAAATCCCATTACAACATTTTCCCTTTGCAATAACATGGAAAAACTACTTTTGAGGGGGGGTCAAAAATTGGCCTTAGAGACCTGAAAACTTGTAGGTAATAATGTTTCAGTATTCGTAACAACATAAGAGGGGATATTTGAGAAATTCGAAAAAAAAAAATATTGCAGTGGCCTCCCCTTTTTCCCGCCGGTGACGCTTTTGCACATAATAATATGTTCTATCGAAGTTCCTACTATGCTGCAGGCGCGGATCCAGGGGGTGGCACTCTGGACAGGAACCCAAAAAATTTCTCAAAATGGGTAAAAACGCTACTTTTACAGGTCTAATTTCAAAAAAATTTCTGGGGGAGGACTCCCATACCCCCATTAGTACCACAAAGGGATCTTAAGTGATAACTTTTAGGAAATCCCCAATATTTTGACATTTTCGGTCAAAAATTGAAGGAAATAGTGTTGAAAATTGCCCCCGTTATACCCCGTTCGCACTGGCCTTTATTTTTGCCTTTATATTCGTTAGCACTTTGTTGTCATGGAAACACACTAATCAATTCACTAGTCAATTCATAATCTTTTATGTATTTTTGGGGATTTTATTCATTAGTTTTAAGTTGTATTGAGAAATTAAATTTTTAATTATTTTACAAATCATGCTGTTATTGTTTACTACACACAGTAAAGTGCTTATTTTCGCCCCTTGTCAGTGCAAACGCCGTTTTCAAAAGATGGGGCGATTTTGCCTGTTTCCATGACAACAAAGTCTCTTTGTCTTTTTTCTGCCAGTGCGAACGGGGTATTAGACTCAAAACGTATCTTAAAATGAGTTAAACCCCTACTTTTTCGCGTCAAATTTCAAAATCTTTCTAGGGGAGGACCCCCGTACGCCCTATGGTACCACAAGGGGATCTTGTCTGAAAGAGTGCCCCCCTCCGTGTTGGATCCGCGCCTGCTATGCTGAGACACGCTTTTTTAAAAGAAAGTTATTGTCTACTGTTAATACTTTGTGTTTTATTTGTCATGGAAAAGTCATATACTTCATCTGACGATTACTGTGTCATGTTGATTATCTTCTTATTTGAAGGGCCTTCATAAGATAACATCACTTCATGGACTATTTCAATGAATTCTTTTACAATATTATACTCTATTCATTTGGAATAAGCGCCTGAAAATATTTCCTTCCCCCACCACCGAATCGGTAACCATGGTAACTATCAACGTCAAAGCGATGAAGAAGGCTCACTACTTTTTTCCCACCTTACTTCCGTAAACCGATAAATTTAAACATCGCCTAAAGATGCGCCTTATTTTTTTTAGACAGCCTCAACTGCAGTTGAAAAATACAACCAACGAATCAGTATCTGAGGCTGCGCGAAGAGCGTAGCTATGGTCACGCTTTTGGCGGTGGGGAAAGCACTATTTTTAAGGCGCCAATTCTTAATGAACATAGTATAAGAAATAGAACTTCTCTTAAAATTCCATTTAGTTCAAAATTTCCCTAAAATTATTAGTTTTTGGCAACTAAGGGACAAAAAAATATTTACCTACAAACTAGTTTGTGGGAACTATTTGCCGAACACTAAAAAAATTGCTTCATAGGAAAGCTTTAAACTAAATAAAAAACTGCGAGGCTTGAGCTTGTCTTTTCTTGCTAGGAGGTTAGTATAACCCCCAAAAAGCCAGGCCATTCTTTCCTTTTCATCTCTCCAATAACTACCCCACCTCCCCTCCCTTTCAAAATGATGCTTAAAAAGTCAAGCTAGCTACCCAAATTCCTCGCACCCCTATACACTCTTAAAATGACAGTCTCAAAAATGAGTAAAAATTACTCAAATCTGAGTACGTCACGCACTCAAACAAGCTCCGATCCAAATTTACACTCAAATTTGAAAACACGCATGTACTCATTTTTGAATATGTGCAGATACTCAAAAATAAAGCATCGTGTACTCTATTTTTTGATTCGTCTATGATATTCTTATAAAGATGTTGCAATGTATTACAGTGGCGGATCCAGGATTTGGTTTTGGGGGGGCTAAGAATTTTCCTTATCCAATTGAATTTTCTTGTTAATATGAATACGGAAAAGGTAGTGAAATATCCTGCTCCAACTTCCAAAAGGGGGGTCTGGGGATTCTCCCCCAGAAAATTTTTGGATATTTAGGTCAGAAACCCAACTTTTTCAACTCCTTTTGGTAGGCTTAATCCGAATTTCTGATACAGATTTTTTGCGTTTCACAGAAACTTAGTAAAATGTAGCTGTAATAAAAGAGTAACAAGTGCCAAGGGGGTCTGGGGGTCTTCCCCCATAAAATTTTTTAAAATTTACCTTAAAATAACAGGGTTTAACTCATTTTGGTGCATAAAATGTCATATTATATAGAGTAAAACTTTTCATTTTGGGGGGGCTTGAGCCCCCTAGCCCCCCCTGGATCCGCTAGTGGTCTTACATTTACTATGAGGTGAGAAGTAGACCAGTAAGTCGAGTGTGACGTCACAACGTTGCGTTACGCGTTATCACACCAACTTAATGTTACGTTCGTTATATTACCAATATTTCATATATAAACTAAAAATAAGCATAATTTGAGTGGTGACTTTTAAATTGTTTGAAACTGAGGGTGTCTGGTGTTTCAAAGCATTGGGTCGTCATATTTGAACCAAAACGTTTCATACCACAAAATGAGAACATCGATTTATTCAAATTTGAAACTGTCATTTCTCTCAGTGTACTTGAACTTAGATTTTCCCAACCACCTTGCGACAAAAGACAGACTTGAGTTAATGATGAAAATAGTGATTTATCACTTTCTCTGACTTTTCCACTTAGAGAGAATCGCAAATTGGAGTGAATAAAAACAACATGGTTTCCGAATTCTTATAAAAACTGTTTCAAATGTAAGCTAGCAATATTGATACAGAACTGAGAGAAAAATATTTCACTTATGTGTAAACAAATACTGAAATTAAGTTTCAAACAACAGTAGTTGAATTTTTCTCTTAGATTCCATGTTCTTCTATTCACTTTATTTTCCTCCTTGGAACAGGGCTAGTGAAGGAATCAAACCTTTGATCTCACTCAGAATGTGTGAATTAGAACTACTTTTTCGAACATTCTGGAACAAGCCTCAATGCTTCTGGGAAAAAAATGAAAAAAAAACCGACCTTGTTAAATTTCGTTCTGGAACCAAATTAAATGATTTTAGCCTCAACGCCACTCCAGTTTAATTCGCATATTCACAGATCCTGCAAGGTTTTTATACTTTGATAACAATGCGCATGCGTATGGACTTGATATTTGCTGTTTCTTGGAAACTTTAATAAATATTATCTGGGGATAGAACCCACGAACCGCCGCATGCTACGCAGGCATCCTACCACTGCTCCAGCGGGATTCAATAACTTTAAAACTTATTAGTTATTAGGATGTTATTTCTTTGTGACGCATGCGCATTATATCAAAGTATAAAAACCTTGCAGGATTTGTGAATTAGCGTTTAATTCATAGCTAAGTGTCTTTGTATTGCCACTCTTCACTTAATGCTGAATAACACTGTTCCAGAACAAGGCCATCTTGTTCTTTGACCAGCCCTGCTTCGAAAATTCTCTCTGGGGTTGTTAAAAAGAAAAAAAATGTCATTTTTTTTGTACAGATGCAGCGTAAAGAGCTGTGAGACGAAGTCGGATCTGACTGATTATTTGTATTGTAAATCGCATATGTACATAGGATGACTTCTTGCTAAAAATATTCATATATTATAATTATTATTGTTATTTGAAAAAAGTAATAAATATATGTCGTTCCATAAAAAAATGTCTCTCATTCTTTTTTCCATAATGGGCAATACCATTATTTTTTTAAACTGAAAAAAAAATTTCCTGTCTACAGATCTGAAATAAAAAATCTACATGATTCAAAAATTTAGCTAACTAGGGAGCTACCGCCCCCTGCTCGCTATCGCTCACCAACCCCCGTTAACTGCTGACGCAGGGCCTTTCGGATCGCTTCGCAATCCCCACAAAACCCTTCACACTAAAATTATTTATTTATAAAACATTCGCTAAAACAACTAGTAGAAGAAACGTCAACCAACTTTCAAAAAGCACACTCTCTTAAAAGTTAGAATATTATTATTGGTTGTAAATTATCAATAATTTAATCAACACGTTTTCCTTGAGAATAGCCATCAAGTCTGCTCGTAACTATTGTTATTCAATATTTACAAAAAAAGTTCAACAATGAATCTGTTAAATTTCATATAGTACCTAGTAACTCGTCAAAATGTCTAGTGTTTTATCATTTAGGCTAAGCGCGCACTAAGAGACTTCTGTCTCGGCGACTTAAAACACTAGTCACTCGAGAGCAATGCATTTCTATGAGGAAATTCTTGGCCTAGTGATCTTGGTCTCGTCGCCATGTGCGCGCACTCTAGCTTCTTGCAATAGCCAGGGAAGCAATTTTGTCTTTGTCTCCTAGTGCGCGCTTAGCCTTAAGTTTTTGTTTTAAAGCAGAATTTTTAAACAATACAATTTAAGCTATAGAAAATAAGAAACAAAACCTATATTACACTCAATGTTTACAAACAATTGATTTTGGTGTGTGAAATTCTATACTTAAATAGTACATCTGTGAGTTTCTGGAAAACTCTTATCAGTCGTTTAAAAATATTTTAATTAGAAAGTACATATTTTGAAGCACATTTTTAAAGTGTGAAAGGAATTATTTCATCATTAATGAATAGCGTCGGTTGGTCATTGTGATTGGAGGTATAATAAATTGTACGACAGTTTCTTGCTGTTAACTGCAACCTTATCCGTAATCCAGAAAAATGGAAAATTTTAAAAATTGAGAATTTTTTTGAAATTCTAAAGGCTTATTGCACATCCTCAAAAGAATTCGAACAGTTTGATACCAAAAACATGTTATACGGATCAGTAAATAAAAAGCCTTTCTCTGGAAACCATTTACAAAAACTTTTTTTTAGAATAGAAAGGTAATATTTTAAATTTCAATATTTAAAAATTAATATCGACAATAGCTTCGCCTTTGTGTAAGTTTGAATGACGCCAGATCTGTTTCGGCCTTAATTTAATCAAATGAAAACCAACTATCACTTTGAATTGCTTTAACAATGGAAAATTGGCAGCATCTCTTAAAATTCTAAATATTCAACTTTAATTTATTAAAAATTCCCTCCTGATTCCAAAAATGCGCTTGTTTTTCTCATAATGTTTTTCAGTTAATTATGAGACATTTTATTACAAATTAGTTATTCTTAATTTTGATTTTCAGCTGGATTATTTAAACTTAGGATTATGATTAGGTTGAATTAAAAGTATTAAATTCAAGTTTATTGTTACTTATGTTACCTATTGTGAAGTTGTAAAAGCATGTAAATTAAATTGTTATCAATAAACTTTAAAATATAAACATAACAAACAGTTCTAAAATTTCAGAACCCTTTCAAAAACACTAGACATGGAGAAAGCTAAGAAACGAATCTAATATAAGAATAAGCTTACGATAAAAAAATATCATCGACAACACTGTAAACAGCATACACTTTTCAACGAGAAATGCTCAGTTTTTTTTAGGTTCGAAGACTGAATGCAATCAATGTAGCAAGGATTCAAGAATCTCCTTAAAAATCCTTGGAAAAACAATCCTCAATGGAACCTGATTGTTTAGAAAATTAAAGAGATGCCATCATATATAAACAGAAGAGAGATTACACTTTCTTTTGCAACGCAATTTTAGAGGAGAAAAAAGTGTTATTTTTATCAGCATTTCAATTTGCTTTGGAGAGTTCTTTACCCCTGGAAAAAAAACTTATCGATAAAAAGTTCGCAACAAAAATATGATTTGAAAAGACGTCATTTCCAAAAGACGCTTTTTTGAATTAAAAAAAGAATACTGTGGCTTCTCAAAAAAGAATGCCGATAGTTTTTTTCTTAAAATGATAGCTAAAGTAAAGTGCTACACTTCAACTAGATCAGTGGTTTTTCGGAAGCGTGCTACAATTGTCACAAAAAGGTTTTCAGAGGGCCTTTTTGTGACTATTTAGTCATTGTACGAATTAAATCATAGCGGCCAACGTTTGAAAATATAAATTAGGGAGATTGTTCTAAAAAATTAGGGAGATTTTCACGACATCTAATTTTGTTAGAAATACAAGTACTTCTCTAAGACTTAAGAATAAAAACAAATTTAAAATAATACTAGTTAAGGATTCTCACAACAGAAATGCTACTTAAACCTTTTTATTAACTAAACTTTTATCAGAAAAACATTGCACAAAAAAGTTTTCCAAAATCAATTTAAACATTGCACCAAACAGCTTGCACTTAAATCTTCAGAAGAAAACGAAGTTTCGATTTTATTGCAACTTTGATTAAACATTAATTTGATGCTTTTTGGACTTTATATCGGTTGAAATATTGGAAATTGACGGGAAAATCCTCAAATTTGATCCATGAAGAAATTCGGGAGATTTAATACTTTTTCGGAATATCGGAATATAACAGTGAAATTCGGGAGTCTCCCGAAAATATCGGGAGAGTTGGCCGCTATGTTAAATCCTTGTTAAATTGATTTTACTAGACTTACATTGTTACATGACTTACTATACTTCACAGCAACGTTTCCTGAACCCAGTATACGTCACTACACGGAAGGAGAAAGTGAGTAAACACAAAGCCTGTTGGGTTGATAGGAGGTACTTCGATACGCGAATTGTGTTAAAAAGACACTATTTATACATGGGTTTAACGAAATAATCCTATTTTAAAATTGACTTTCTTTGTTTGGTAGTGACGTAGTAGGTTCAACTTAAGTTTCTGTCTAGTGTAGTCACAATTAGAAGTTGTAGTAAATATTATTATTGCTTCTTAGCAATAAATTTTGCAATTTTTCCCAGTTTTTCAATTTTTGTGCCTTCTGGAAGGCACCACTTTATCCTCCACTTAGCATTCTGGCTGTAATTTTCCTGCCTTTTTCTCACATTCTTCTACACTTGTGCCGATTTAAAGCCATTTCCGAATAATTTTAATTTTTACGAAATTTGCACGTTTGACCCTACCCCCAAGCTAAACGCTTCCACTTAGAGCTCTGGCTTTTTTTCCTTTATTCCAGGTGAAAAATTTCGTGCACCTTATCATACGCAAAATATGCATCCACACACTTAAAACAACAGTCTCAAAACTGAGTAAAAAAGTACTCAAACGGGCTCCGATCCAAAAATACTCAAATTTGGGAACATGAATGTACTCATTTCTGAATTTGTGCGTACTCAAAAATGAAACATCTTGAGCTTGAACTCAAAAATGAGCTCATGATGTTTCAATTTTGAGTATATTCATGTTCTCAAATTTGAGTATTTTTGGATCGGAGCCCGTTTGAGTACTTTTTTACTCAGTTTTGAGACTGTTGTTTTAAGAGTGCAGCTCTCGGTCAATAATATAAAACTCAATCCATAAAAAATTTATGAATTGATTTTTTGCAATGAAATTGCACATTTACTCTGCCTAAAGAGCTTTTTTTGTGCACATTTAATGTGCATGTATAAGGGAGGACCTTAGGAATGAATTTTGGGGGGACCTTAGGGGGTCACGATGTCTGTCTCTTACATAAGGGGGTGGATCGAAATTTTAAGAACCGCTGGTCTAAAACCTTCCGAGGGCGCTAGAACCTAGGGATAGCTAAGTGGAAGTTTGAACGGAACCCCTGCTACATAAAGGGGGCGACCGAAAGATTAAGAACCGCTGGACTACCTAGGGAGTCTGTGTGACGGCCCCTCGCATTATCGGCTGCTGTGTCCATTCCCTGATCGATCAGGGCTGTTGTATCCGTCCGCAGCGCCCCTGGGGGCAGGGAGCCAAACAATCAGCCACCGCCCCGAGCTCTCGACAAATCTCGCGGCGGAGAAATCCGGTTACGTAAACTCCTCCCTCCTCCCTCCTCGAGGTTAATTTGGAAGGCCACTTTTTTTACTTGAGGGAGCACCTTCATTTCGGGGGAGGGCATCACGGTCACCCTGAGCCAGGGTTGGCAAAAACCCAGGTGGGTTGGGTTTTTTCAATAAAACCGTGAAAAAAACATATAAAACTGGGTTTTTTTCGGAAAAAGTGTGGGTTTTTTCAAAATTAAGTGGTTTTCTCCACAGAGTATAGAGCTTAACAGAGTGTTCATCTCCATAGACGCTAATGGCAACTTTTTTAACAGGGCTTTTCCCATTGAAAAATTTTTGGCCAAACGGACCCGCCTCCTTTAATACCACGCTATTCCTGCTAAATCTGTCATTCGTCCACTGAAGCTGTCACTCAAATCCATATCGCCTATAATTAGTGTTAAAATCAAATCAAATACATTTCGCGTTCTCTGATTGGCTGCTAGTGAACTGAATTATAAAATGCGTGCTGAATAAAATTAGTGACCTAAAGAGGAAAACGGCGGTTTGAAATCTCTGTTAAGCTCTCTACTCTGTGGTTTTCTACTATATAGTAAGTAGGTTTTTTTTTCAAATTTTAGTGAGTTCTTTCTATGTCAAATGTGTTCTATCAAAATAATGTCAGTTTTTCCATAGTTAAGTGGGTTTTTTCAAAGTTAAAACTTTTTATACTTTGAAAAAACCCACTAAAATTTAAAAAATACCCCAAACTTTGAAAAAACCCATTCAATATTGAAAGAAATCTATTTAACTTTGAAAAAAAGACTGAAATTTTAAAAAAGTCCTCCTTAATTTTTTATATATAATTAGTATAAACTTTGAACTCTTTAAACTTCCTAAATTTTGAAAAAACCCTTTAATAATAATGAAAAAAACCCTTACTTATTTAAATCCGGTTAAAATTTTGAAAAACCCACTCAACTGAAGTTTTTTAGTATGTTATTTCGTTAAATGTTTTTCTTCAATATCTTGCCAAAACGGCCAAAATCTTTTTTTTTTCTTGAAAAAAAAAACAAAAATGGGTCCAAAAAGTGGGTTTTTTTACATGGATTTTTTTGAAAAAACCCATTTGGTCCAATCCAGCCAACCCTGCCTTACTCTCCCCTACACCTCCAGAATCAAAAGTCTAGTTACTTCCCCTGATGGGCCCTTCAGTAGTCGTATTTCCAGCAGCGCATCGTTTGACCTCGTCGGAAGTCGAGGAATTATTCATACACCTGTTGAAGAGGAAACGCCCTTTTTTCCCGGACGGTTCCCGTCAAATTACCACTGAAGCTCACTCTAATTAAATGGCGTTGTAATCTCCGCCAATCTCTATTAAATAGTAATAGGGGAGAGTGGGGCACTTCTTCCGCGTGACACTTTTTATTGGAACTATTTTTCTTTTTTCGGGGAATTTCAACAGATTTTAATTGCATAAAGTGATATATTGGTCGCATAAAACGATACGTGGGGCAAATACTTTATTACTAATTACAACGTGTTGCAAGTAGCTTAATAGGAGTGTTAGGTGCATACCAGTGAACAATATCCGATGGATAACATTAACATTTGAGTTTTAGCTTTAGTTTAAGAGGAGTTTAGAGCTTAACAGAGAATTCATCTCCATAGGCAACTTTTTTAGCAGGGGTTTTCCCACAGACAAACTTCATGTATATCGGACCTTCTCCTGTAGTTCCACGTGACTCCTGATACGTCTCTGTCATTCGCCCACTGAAGCTGTCACTCAAATCGGAAGTGGAGGAAAAAGAGTAGCACCGATGAAATTTAAATGCCGCCATATCCAATTCACTTTCACATTTCGCCTTCTCTGATTGGCTGCTAGTGAAATTAATTATAATCTGGGAGCAATTAAGTACCTAAAGAGGAAAACTGCCGTTTGGAACCTCTGTAAGCTCTATACTCTGTGGGATAAGGCGTATGCGTCAGATTTTCATAAACATTCAAGTGTTCAGTATGGTTTGTACAGGTAATTAAATATTTTAATTTAAAAGTCGAGAAAAAAACACGTGACTGAAAATGCTAAGTGAAAACACCGTACGATGGCGTCAACAATCAACTCCGCTGCTTTTCAACAATGGTCGCCGTACGATGACGTCACATCCCAAACTCTTAGCGTTTTCGCGCGCTTTGAAAAAGAGGATTTTTGTTACTTTTTTTTAATTGAGAATTTGTTTAGAAATTCTAATAGCTAACCCACTCCAGTCCTAGACAAACCTTCAATGAATGATTCATTTCTAATGACAAATAAAAGGCTATTTTTTGAGAAAAAGGCCTGGAAATATCCATTTGTAGTTTGTGTTATCAGACACAGACGTTTTTCTCGCATTTCATGGAACTAAGTGCTTTTAAGTACAGTCATACAATTCATCTTTAAAAATTGAATTGTGCATTTATGTAATTTGCTTATACAGGATATGCACAGAAGTGGTTCCAGCTTTAGAATATACACTAGCGGAAATAAAAATCCCAACACCAAGAAGAAAAGGAGATATCAAAGTCAAATTTATTTCTATGATTGCACATAGTATCAATGATAATTGATTAAAAAATCAGCCTTCCTGGATGTTAGGGGGCCGAGAAAACCAGGGTGGAGTGTTGTCTCCATAGGTGTCCATTACCGCTTTCACACGTCATGGTATTGAGTGACAGGGGCTCTAAATGACTTTTGAGGGATTGGAGGATCATGTTGCCTCCTCAGGTAGTCCAAATTCATATGGTGCACCAGCGGACGTTGCATACCGGGCTAGGTGATTTCTCCTCATTAACCAGACTTGTTTTGTGGGTGTTGGTTCTAGAGAACTGGTAAGACGGGGTAAAAATGCAACCTAGGGGGTTAAGAAGAAAGCTTGGACATTGCATACAACATGTGGTTGTGCATGTTTCTCTTGAAATTTGTCCCCAGGACAGGTCTGAAGGTAAGGGCGGACAACCGGCTAAAAAACCTCAATGACGCAGCTCTGGTTGGAAGAAGTACTGGTGAATCATACTCAGGAGTTGCAGAAAGGGAATCCAATGCATCCCCACTCCGTTACCCTGCATCACCACTCCGTGGAACGATTAGAAAATCATCAGCTGAGTGCGCTCTCTCCATTGTGTCTTCAAACTCATACCCAATCGTCGTGGTTCTCCAAACCGAAGCAGGATTCTCTCATAAACACAATGTCTGGAAATTGGGATTTTCATTCCCTTACTTCGTGCACTATTGGAAACAGAAAGGTCCATTTTCAGCTCCTGGTTTGTAGACAAAGATGTAAGAAGCTATGCAGACCAAACGGACAATCCGCAGTACTGCAAACGACATCCATCCCACTGCCGCTTGTCCTCAGTATGATCTACCGGTACTTTGGCCAACCAGAGCTGCTTCATTGAGGTTTTTTAGACGGTTGTCCGTTCTTACCTTCAGACCTGTCATGGGGACAAATTTCAAGAGAAAAATGCACAAACACATGCTTTATGCAATGTCCAAGCTTTCTTCTTAACCCCCTATGTTGCATTTTTACCCTGGCCTATCCGTTCGTAAGAAGCAACGCTCACAAAACATGTCCGGAGAAGGAGGAGAAATCACCTAGCCCGGTATGCAACGTCCGCTGGTGCACCATATGAATTTGGACTACCCGAGGAGGCAACATGATCCTCCAATCCCTCAAAAGTCATTTAGAGCCCATGTCACTCATACCATGACGTGTGACGGCGGTAATGGACACCTATGGAGACAACACTCCTCCCTGGTTTTCTCGGCCCCCTAATATCCAGGAAGGCTGATTTTTTAAGCAATTCACATTGATACTATGTGCAATCACAGAAATAAATTTGACTTTGATATCTCTTTTCCTTCTTGGTGTTGGGATTTTTATTTCCGCTAGTGTAGTTAATAATTGTAAAATAATTGTTTTATAACTTTTATGGAACTTTTTAAAATGGTAAAGCAAGGGGACACAGAGGGACTAGATTTCAATACGGGTAATAGAACAAGGGGTCACAAATTCAAATTGAATAAAGGAAAATTTAAGACGGATTGTAGGAAGCATTATTTTTTTAATAGGGTAGTGGATAGATGGTTGCCTGAAACAATTGTAAATTCAAGTGGGGTAAACGAGTTCATGAGGAAAATTGACAGATACTGGGATTCCGGTAGTTTGGGTTAAAAAGACTGACCCACCTTTCTGGGCTTACGCCTGTAGTTGGTCGACTTAATTTGTATTTGTATTTGTTTGATACCAACAACACGTCTTACGGATCAGTAATTGAAAAGCCTTTCTCTGGAAACCATTCACCAAAAACTTATTTTTAGGATAGAGAGATACTTTTTTTATATTTCAAATGAGGTATTTGCATGAGTGAGGAATTTGCTTGATTTTATAGTTTTTTGATACATTAGGGTTTAAAACTACCAAATATCTAATTTTTAAGTTCAAAAATGTGTTTTGAATAATTTAAAATTCAATTTTATTTTTGCCAAAACGTCAGAAAAGTCACGTTATCAGAAAACGGGCTTCTATTGCATGTGATATCACAGCGCATGAAAACCATTGTGTTTACTGTTTTCACGTGATCAGAAAACGGGCTTCAATTGGATGTGACCTCACAGCGCATGATTTGTGATTCGCAAGTGTTTTCGCGCCCAAACAAAAAACGAAATTTCAAAAAGTTATATCTCAGAAACTAGGCTACGAAAATACTTGATGTAAACGTCATTTTTCATGGTTTTTTACCTACTATTTTAATAAAATTTAATCTCAAAACGTGAGAATACCTCATTGACAACACGGAGGCAAGATTAACACGTGTCTTTCCTGCCGAAAGGCTACTATCGCAGTCAAACGAGTTCTACAGGCGCCCATTTGCAGTGCAGGGAAGACGCTCTTCAAGGCTCCGATATAGTAGTCAGAACAGAGGTCCATATGCGATGGTGGAAATCGAAAAACATAGGGCCATGAAAATCGGGAAAAATGGGGTCATGAATAGAAAAGGCCTAACACAGAGGGTCCAATACGCTATTTTCAAATGCAATGCGGAAGTTGCATGATTTTTTTTTATTTTTTTAATCGATTCTTCATGCAAAAATAAGCAACTACCCAACATTTGAGGCCGATCGAGACATTTTTTGATTGCCAAAAAAATTAGCAAAAATCCATTTTAAAAAGCGCGCGAAAACGCCAAGAGTTTTGGATGCGACAACATCTTACAATAGGCATTGTTGGAAAGCAATGGAGTTGATGGTATGATTGTTGACATCTTTAAACAATAAGCGTTTAACAGTCACGTGTTTTTTTCTCTTTTTTTTAAATTAAAATATTTAATTACTTTAAAATTGAAAAATTGACTAGATATTTCATTTTACCATACAAAAAACCACACGGAACACTTGTTTGTTTTTGAAAATCTGACACATGCAACTTCCTTATTGTAGGGCACCACAGGATTGATTGACATAGAGATTGCATTTTGGACTCTGTTCTGGTGGTCAGTGGTCAGAACATTACTCTTAGTTTTCAACTATTACATTCTTATTGCTACATTCTTTCTAGATGATTTTGATCCAATGAGATAATTTTGATTTAATGAAACGATTGGGATAAAGAATAGAATTCAAAAGGTGACAAAATAGTTTTGGAAAATGTATAACGATTACAATAAAACCAATTCAGGAAAGAGATTAATTAAAACATAACTTACCCATGAATACACGAAATCCTCAACTCTTCAGATTCACTTTCTGTTCTTGGCGTAGGTCCATGCCTGATGAAGAAAAAAAACACGACGTTGGTGAAAGGGTTTAAAAATATACGAGTCACTAATATTTATTATTTTTATAAGATTACTGGTGACTTCAACAATTTATTTAAATCGTTTAAATTTTTTTAAGGTAAAAAGAACCAAGTCGTTTTAAGGGAAATCAACAACTGATGCACTATCCCCTGTAATTTATTTTAAAATGGTGAACTAATGAATTGAAAATCTAGGGAGCTACTGTCCCCTATTCTCTATGTCCCACCAACCCCCGTAAACTGCATACGCAGGACATGTCAGACCGCTTCGCAATCCTTACAAAGCCAGTTTATTATAAATTATGTTTGATTGTTTCTTAAGTTAAAAAGTAAACGTCATATACAATAACAATGAAAAATTGCAGCATTTCTTAGAATTCTAAATTTTCGATTTTAATTTATAAAGAATTCTCTCCTGATTCCAAAAATATGCTTTTTTTCTGACAAATTTTTTCCAATTAATTATGAGATATTTTATAACAGAGAGCTCTTAACCGGGTGACGTCATATGCAGTGGCGGATCTACGGGGGGGGCTTTCGGGCTGAAGCCCCCCCAAAACGTTTAATATTTTACTAAGTTTGTCAAAACGCAAAAAATCTGTGTCCGAAATTCGGATGAGGTGTACCAAAACGAGTTGAAAGAGTGGGAGTGGGGTTTTTGACTAAAATTTCAAAAACATTTCTGGGGGAGGACCCTCAGACCCCCCCCCTTTTAGTGGTTTGAGTAGGATAATTCCCTACCTTTTTTGTATTACCATTAACAAGAAGATTCAATTGGATTATTAAAATTCTTAGCCCCCCAAAACCAAATCCTGGATAGGCCACTGGTCACATGTGTCTCTTGCAAATGTGGGACTAGCGTTTTCATGGAAACACTAGACTGTAAAAAAACTAGAGCTCATTGTTTCAAAGCAGAATGGTGGTAAACAAGGCACGCATGACGACACAAGCTGTTTCAGCTCAGACAGAAAAGAAGCTATTATTAATTGAAAATTTAGATATATGTCTCAGGAGCGTAACGAGCCGTGCTAAATGCGCATGCGTCAAAAAGAAAGAAGATATTTTAATAAGTTTTAAAGTTACTGAAGTCCCGCTGGAGCAGTGGTAGCGTGCTTGCATAGCATGCGGTAGTTCCTGGGTTCAATCCTCAGTTATTATTTTATTGTATTTTCCAAAAATATCAAAAATAAAGTCCAAACGCATGCGCATTTAGCACGGCTCGTTACGCTCCTAAAACAAACGTAAATTTAGGGCTTTGAAAAGGTAAATTAAAATGTTTTTTGGAAGTTTTAAGCCATTCTGAATACATTAAGATTAAAAAAAACTGCAAATTGACTGCAATTATCCATTTTGAAACCATCCTTTCAAAAAAACTCATTTTACAAGTATTTTTAACTGATCAATTGAAAGTGCGCTTTAAAACCAACCGATTGAAAAAATCAATTGATATCCCAACCCACGAGGGATCATCCCCGTTTCACGACTCAATTTTCTGAGGGGGGAGTTTAAAATATGGCGCCTCCCCCCCCTCCAGGGAATCTGAAAAAGTATTAAATATGTTCTCCTCTCGAATAGGAGGGTGCATTCCCTAAGGGGTGTTACATGTGGCTCTGGATGATTAAACTCTAGATTGAACTTACATTTGGATGTGAACATAATTTTGTATCGTCTTGTAAGCTTTGATGAATTACAAAAAATACACACTATCAAACGCTACTCTAATCGGGTTTAAAATACAGATTGTTTCAGATAAGTGCTTTATAACTTCTAGGGGAGGTAGGGTACTACATCAAGACGAACAAGAATTGGTATACTAGGTTAGGGGGTCGCAAGTGGTTTATAAGGGGTGCAAATCACGGGTGAAAATTAACTAACAAACTCCGATTCCAGAATTTATTACATTCTAACTAACTAACTCCTTGGCATTACAGCCCATGTTGGTAATGGCCTCTCCAACAATTTTCCTCCAAAGCCTTCTGTCCCTTGGTTTTTGTTTCCAATTACGGACTTTAAGAATTTTAAGGTCCTTTTCAACCTCATCCAACCATCTTTTGAATGGATTTCCTCTTTTTCGTTGTCCCTGGCACTTCAAGATCTTTCTAGTGCCCCTATCTTCCTCCATTCTCTCGAGGTGTCCCAACCATTGTATTATTTTGGTCTTTGTATAATAAATTATGTCTTTCTCTTTAAATAGTCTTTCAATTTCACAATTAAATCTCTTCCTCCAAAGATCACCCTTCTTCAAACGTCCAAAAACTGCTCTTAGAATTTTTCTCTCCCAGGTGATTAGCATCTTTTCTTGTTTTTGAGTTTGAACCCAGTTTATAACATTCAACCAATTCAAATTTTTTCATGTAAAAATGAGATGAAAGTGTTTATTCTAATCAGAAACAGAGACCAATAAATGAATCAGGCATGCGTTGTAGGTAGATTTAAGTTACAATTGTTCCTTTTCCAGACTCTAGTTCCTTGCGCCATGTAACTCCCAACCAAGAAACAAGACTCTAGTATTTAAATGTTTTCGCCATGACACTTTCTGTTGCAGTCTATCAACCTATATACATCGCATGCCTGTTTCATTTATTGGTCTCTGTTTCTGATTAGAATAAACACTTGCATCTGATTTTTACATGAAATATTTGAATTGGTTGAATGTAATAAATGCCAGAATCGAACAATTGTATCTCTTTCTGGCCAGATATGCGAGTTTTTTTGCTAATTTTGACCCGTGATTTTCACCCCTTAAACCCCACTTGCTACCCCCCCTTTCTATACTAGTTCTTGTTCGTCTTGATGTACCGTACCTACCCTAGAAGTATGAAAGTACTAAGTACTAGAAGTATGAAAGTCCCGTAGAAGTTATGAAACACTTATCTGAAACACCCTGTATACAGCAGTGGCGGATCCAGGGGGGTGGCACTCTGGAAAGTGCCTCCCCTTGGAGACCCAAAATGAGGTTCTCAAAATGAGTAAAAACACAACTTTTAGAGGTCTAATTTCAAAATTTTTTCTGGTGGAGGACCCCCATACCCCCATTAGTATTAAAATGGGGTATTCAGTGTTTATTTATAGGAAACCCCCAAAATTTTGACATTTTGGGTCAAAAAGTAAAGATAATAGTGTTGAAAAGTGACCCCTTAGACTAAAAACGTTTCTAAAAATGAGTTAAAACCCTAATTTTACACGTCAAATTTCAATTTTTTTCTGGGGGAGAACCCCCATACCCCCAATGGTACCACAAGGGGATCTTGTCTGGAAAAGTTCCCCCCCCCTTGGAGCCGTACTGGATCCGCGCCTGGTATACAGGGTGTTTTAGATAAGTGTTTCATAACTTCTAGGGGAGGCCACACCTAGATGACTCAGAATCACCTAGGAACGAATTTGAATTAGGAACTATTAGGAACGAATTTGCTTGCAGTCACAACAAAAATCATCAGTACTGATGAAGGGGATCCATTGATCCCCGAAACAATTGTCCACTGCTTTTAAACTTATAAATTGTGTAAAACAAACGTTGTTTTTTCAATTGAGTAATGAAATTACAGTTCAGAGAATATTCTCTAAACTAAAGATGACTTTTTAAGGGTAAGTTTCATCAAAGTTATTTTTATTTTTAGGTTTTTAACACTAATTCTACATGGCCATTTCATATTATTAAACATATTGACATTTATTTCCATTTATCTGTCAAAAAACAGAATATTCTCGATTATTCTCAAAATTCTCGCCCGTGGAGAATATTCTCAGAATATTCTCGTTCTCCGAGAATATTCTCCGGAGAGTATTCTCGCTTTACATCACTAAGATGAACAGTCTCAAATTTTTAAATGAAATCAAAAAACTATTTGTTATGGTCAAAAAGGAAGATTTTACGTAATTTTTCCGGGCCCCTTATGTGGCCATGGGGTCGTCACCGTAACCGCTGAACGCAAAAGTGCTCCCATTTTGAGAATAAAGGGACACATATGCCCCATGGATACAACAGTCGTATGCAAATACCCAAAATCCGCAACGTATGCAATGGGGTGGCTGGCAATCGAGTTAGGGAAGGGCCCTTCCATAATGAAATCACGGGAGGGGGCCCCGTAATCACTCATTAGGAGGCCCGGTGTGATTTGGGGGCTCTGTTTGTCTTGAGTGATTGGTCCGTCCGGCCCTGGGGCCATACTGGATACATCCCAAGAAGGAGGAGGTATGTCCTAGGGGGCGCTTCGAGGCGACGAACCAACGTGGAGATGTGTGGGTAGAGGATTCTATACTCTGTTCCACCCTAAGTTGACATTGTTGGGAAAGGCAGAGGTTGTACCAATCCGCCGGAAAAAATAGTACTAGCTTGTATGCAATTTAAAATAAAGAATATACAGACAAATTTGTAAAAATGTGTCATACATTATAGTTTATCGGGATTTTTATCATATAACTTAATTTAATCTTGCGTTACAAGTCTTTAAATCCAAGCGAATGAATATAGTCCGTAGGAGAGAGCCGGGTAGAACGGCTTTGGACGGGCAGCCTAATCCGGCTGATTGGCTGGGAACCGGTTTCCTGGCTGTGATTCGGTCGCCGTAGTCTTTTCTTCAGTGTCAACTTGGGGTGGAACAGAGTATAGTGTTGGGTAAATGAGTTGTGAGGCAACTAATTTGAGTAACTCACCTCAGTGTTTTGTCTCGTCACACACCTCACCTTTTGCTCATACACCTCACCACATAACTCACTCAACTCACCACATAACATACTCAGCACATAAACTCACTCAACTCACACCTCAACGGTGTGCGGTGAACCAACGTGGAGAAGTCTGGATAGGTAGATGCTGCTGATGAGTCCTAACAAGGACGAAACCGGTCCACAGTTGGAGGTGACGCTTGAAAGTTGTGAGTTTACACTTATTGTCCGCTTAACCAGCAATAATTGGTGAAATACTCCTTTCATTCAACGTGGAGAAGTCAGGTCAGGATGATTCATTCAACGTGGATTCAGATGCGCAAAGAACGTAGGAGAACCAGGCGCGGATCCACAGCACGGCTCAAAGGGGGGAGGGGCACTTTTCCAGACGTGATCCCCTTGTGGTACCATTGGGGGCATGGGGGTCCTCCCCCAGAAAATATTTAAGTAGGTTTTTAAAAGTAGGGTTTTAACTCAATTTTAGAAACGTTTTGATTCTAAGGGGGGCACTTTTCAACACTATTACCTTTACTTTTTGACCCAAAATGTCAAAATATTGGGGATTTCCTAAAAATTATCTCTGAAGACACTCTTGTGGTCATTGGCGTCGGCGGCTCCTAGAAATTGGGGGGGACGCCTCAAAGATTCGGGATTTTTTTTAAAGGATGGATAATTACCCCAAAAATAATCGTTTTTCTATTTCGCCCTCGTTTAACAATTTTAAGGTGGTTTTGAATCAACTAATTAACATGTCCCAAATTTTAAAACCGTTTGTAACTTTCCACCAAAAGGGGGGTCTGGGGGTTCTCCCCCCAAAAAATTTTAGAAATTCAACCTTTTAAATACAGTTTTAAACTTATTTTAAAGTGTTAAAAAGATTACAGTTTCAAAATAAATATTGTTATGCTTTAACCAGTGCTGTAGCTGGATTTTTTTGAGGGGGTCTCCTTAAATAATTATTTTTTTAGCTGTAAACTGAATTTTTTGTTGGGATAATGTTTTCTCATTCTCACTTGCTTCAATCTACTCAAATGAAATCGTGTTCTAAAAATGGGGTGTCCGTCCCCCTCTTGTATAAGCCTCTTTAATTAGGTGCCATTGGTATAATGACACAATCCTTTATGATTAAAAGTCGGAGAAACACACATTTAGTAAATTTTCGGTCACCCTTAAAAGTTAAAAAAATGTTCCCGATTATTGGGGGGGACGTGTCCCCCCCGTCCCCCCCTGCGACGCCGCCCGTGCTTGTGGTACTAATGGGGGGTATGGGGGTCTGAAAATTAGACCTGTAAAAGTAGGGTTTTTACTCATTTTGAGAACCTTCTTGGGTTTCCAAGGGGGGGCACTGTCCAGAGTGCCACCCCACTGAGGAGAACATGATTATACTCTGTTCATTTAGAATAGGCGGCTGTGACGTAATGTATTAGAAGCAGTTACTATTGTAATAAGGAAGTTGCATGTGTCAGATTTTCAAAAACAAACAAGTGTTCCCGTATGGTTTTTGTATGGTAAAATGAAATATCTAGTCAATTTTTCAATGTGCAAGTAATTAAATATTTTAATTTAAAAGTCGAGAAAAAAACACGTGACTGAAAACGTTTATTGTGTAAACTATAAGATGACGTTAACAATGATACCATCAACTCCATTGCTTTACAACAATGTTTAGTATAAGATGACGTCACATCCAAACTCTTGGCGTTTTCGCGCGCTTTTATAAAAAAGGGGATTTTCGTTAATTTTTTTGGCAATCAAAAAATTTCTCGAACGGCCTCAAATTTTGGGTAGGTGCTTATTTTTGCAAGAGGAATCGATTGAAAAAATATGAAAAAATCATGCAACTTCCTCATTATCATCGAAACATTTTTCTTGTGAATGACAACAAGGCAACCTAAACAGAAGTATAGTCAAAATACTGTAGTACAAGAATCGGTCACTTAAATTGCGTGATGAGTGTTATTGTTCCTGTTTCACCCGCCTATTCTAAATGATTGGCCTATCATAGTGTTGTAATTGTAATGAAATTTGATATATTGAATTGAAAACATGAATATGAAAATTTCAGATCGCAAATGAGACAAGGAAAGTTGGTACCATAAAAAATATTTTTGTAAATAACTGAGTTTTAGGATGTTTTTGTGGGTTGAATTATGTTTCATTCCATTCTAATCAATGTATAGCACTAAAACTGAATTTATAAAGCGTTTCATTAAAAAAATGAAAAAAAATGTTCACTTTGTAACTAGCCTTGAGATGAATCTGCTCTCTCATTATTTACTTTTTTAGCTTTATTTTCTCCACATAGATCAAACACATATCTCAATTTTATGTACGGAATTTTGAATATCTTCATCAGTTTTAGAGAAATAAAAAAATTTTCAGAAATTTTCAAAGGAGAGAAGGGTAAAATTTCAGAATATTTTTTTCTCTGAGATTACTGAAAATATTCAAAAATATTAAATATGTGGGTTTGATTTTTGTGGAGAAAAAAAGTAAATTTAAATTTAAAAATAGACATATTTTGGACAATTTTCTTTATTGCAAATGTGTTTTTAAAAGCTCTTTCCATCAGTTTTAGTGCTATACATTGATTATAATAGAGTTAAACGTAATGGACTGTATTCGACCACGCCCATTTAATCACGTGATGTGGAAAAACAAACTCACTATCAAATCATATCTCACTACAAACTATCTCAATTGCAAGCTAAGTAGGTCACATGACGGAGGAAATGAGACGTCAGACGGATATAGTCCATTATTGCTCAAAGATATCTTAAAATTTAGTTAATTACAAAAAAAATTTTATGGTGCCGACTCCCCTTAAGTTATTCCAACGAAATCTGTGGAAAATTTCAGCCTATCTTTCAAACGAAGAAAACGAAGTACTTTTTAACCATTAGTCCTAGTGGCAAATAAAGGTAAGTGGTAAATAAAATTGGTACCAGATGTTCGTTGCTCTCTCTAGATATAATAGCTGCACGAGAAGGGCTGATACATCGATTAGAACAGGAGTGTCCAATAGAGGGAATTAGTGCATTCTGTCCTTTGCCAAAATCCACCGTCCTTAGACCACTTACAGTATTTTTATTCGAGTTTTCTATTCCAGACCCCCTTTTGATCTAGGAACTGTTTTATCCACCATTTTTATTTATCAATTTAATACAGCGTTTCTCAACCTTTTTACTCTCACGGAACCCTTTTGATAATGATCAAGCCCCGGGGAACCCTAGCGTCCCTTTGTGGCGTCCCCACAGTGGCGTATATAGAAATTTATTTCGGGAGGGTCCCAAACATATTACTCAACACCTCAAAAGTATATTTAAAATAGGTTTAACGTAGCTTTTTAATGCATTTTTATGTGAAATTTGCATTCATGAGAACTTAATATAATAAAAATTGTGATTAATAAAGTTCCGATGTAGGAAGGGGGTTAGGGGGTACTCCCCCAGAAAATTTTTAGAAATCCCACCATAAAAACTAGGTTTTAACTCGTTTTTGGTACATTTAGTCCAAATTTTGTATTTGCATTTTTAGGTAGGATTACAATTTTCATGAAAGTATTATAAGAAATTGAAAATAATACAATTTCATGTAGTAAAGGGGGGTTCTCCCCCAGAAAAATTTAAAAAAATTGACCCTAAATAACAGGGTTTTAACGTATTTTGATATGCCTAGTCCGAATTTCGGGGGAGGGCAGGGCCCCCCCCCGGCCACCCTTATATACGCCATTCCCATGCAACAATATTTTTTCTTGCTATTTTGTCCTCACTCAGAATTTATTTTTAAAATTACCCTTGAAACTAGTGTTTCATCTCCTTTTTCAAACTTTTTGTGGAACATCCAAGGAGAAAAGATTCTTGAGACAGCAGAATGCTCAAGAGGAAAACGGTGTATAACAGACATCAAAATTTTAGATGAAAGTTTGGGAGTTCTCCCTAGAAAATTAAAAGAGAGCAAAGAAATTAAAGTAGAGTTTCAGTGTATTTTAAGAACCTTTGGGTTACATCTGAAAAGAACAGTTCCTTGTAAAACACAGAATTTTCAAGGGGGAAATATAATTAGCGCCGAAATTTCAAGGGGGGCAGGGGTCCTTCCTCAGAAATTAATTTTGAAATTACCCTTCAAACTAGTGTTAATCTGCTTTTCAAACTCTTTGTAGAACACCCAAGGGCTACAGAAGAAAATATTCAACGGAAAAACACTTGCTCACATTTGGCTGGCTGATGCCTTATCTATTTAGAGGGTTATTCTAAAATGCAAACCAGAACAACAAAAAAAAGATTTTCGGATTCCTCGCGGAACCCTTGAGGAAGCCTAGTGGAACCCCAGTTGAGAAACGCTGATTTAATACATGAAAATCCTACTTTACAATTTCTAAAAAGCTACACTCTTAAAAGGATAGTCTCAAAAATGAGTGAAAATAACTCAAATCTGAGTATATCACGCACTCAAACAGGCTCCGATCCAAATACTCATTTTTGAAAATATGTAAATACTCTAAAATAAAGCATAATGTAATCATTTTTAATTCCTCCGTGACATTCCTATAAAAAGGGTGCAATGTGTTGCAGTTATGCGATGAGCCACGTTACTCTGACGCGAGAAGTATTTGTATACTTAAGTTGAGTGTGACGTCACAATGTTGTGTAACACGTTATCAAACCAACTTAATGTTGCTTTTGATACATTCCAAATACATTGCAATTTTCAAATATAAACTAAAAATAAGCATATAATTTGAGTGGTGACTATTAAATTGTTTGAAGCTGAGGGTGTTTCAAAATTGAAATCATTGGGTCGTCATATTTGAACCGAAAAGTTTCATACCAAAATGAGAACATCGATTTATTCAAATTTGAAACTGTCATTTCTCTCAGTGTATATGGACAGAGCTTAAGAATAATATAATGCTTTTCGGAACAAAAATCTAGGTATGGGTCGAGCGAAATAAATTCCTAAATCTATTTAAAGGATATTTGGGCCCCTCCAGAAAAAGTTGTTAAGCGCCACTTCTTCGAAGTTTAAAAGAAAATTTTTGTAAGGGAGAATGAGGTAATAAGAAACATAATTAAGAGTAAAATATTAAGTCGTTGTTTTATATACCCTGGCTTTATCATTTTAAATAGTTGAATAGCGCTCGTCCTAATTTAAACTGGATATACCTTTGATCATTTTTGTAGCCCTATGCTGTACTCCCTCAATTAAATCTATGTCTTTCTTCAGACCAGAATTGAACTGCATACGCAAGATGAGGCCTCACCAAACCTCTGTACAGAGGCAAGATATGTTCCCTGTCCTTGAAGAGATAGTTTTCCTAATAACATTCTGTAAAAAAATCAGCTTCAGAAACTTAAAGGAAAATCTTGTGGATTTTTGCTTGTTTCTTATTACCTTACTTTCCCCTACTCCTCCAGACTAGGGTAACTGTAACTTTAGAAGTAACTAGACTCCAGAATCAAAAGTCTAGTTACTTCCCCTGGGAACTAGAGCTGGCTGGGTTGGACCCAATGGTTTTAAAAAAAAAAAAACATGTGAAAAAACCCACATTTTGGACCCATTTTTGGTTTTTTTTTCAAGAAAAATCAATCAAAATCATTTTCAAATTTTAAACTTCAAAATTAAATGTATTTCTTCAATTTCAGTAGGTTTTTTTTCAAAGTTAAATAGATTTCTTTCAATATTGGATGGTTTTTTTAAAAGTTAAGAATATTTTTTAAATTTTAGTGGGTTTTTCAAAATTTAAACCAAATTTCAATAAATAAGAGGTGTTTTTACCATTTCAGTGGGTTTTAAAGTATAAAAAGTTTCAACTTTGAAAAAACCCACTTACTTAACTGTGGAAAAACTGACATTATTTTGACAGAACACATTTAACATAGAAAGAACTCGCAAAAATTTGAAGAAACCCACTTACTATAGGAGAAAACCACTTAATTTTGAAAAAAACCAAACATCCCCCAAAAAAACCCAATTTTATATGGTTTTTTTAGGGTTTTAATGAAAAAAAACCCTGGGAATGGTCCTTCATTAGTCGTATTTCCAGCAGCGCATCGTTTGACCTCGTCGGAAGTCGAGGAATTATTCATACACCTGTTGAAGAGGAAACGCCCTTTTTTCCCGGACGCTTGCCGTCAAATTACCACTGAAGCTCACTCTAATTAAATGGCGTTGTAATCTCCGCCAACTCTATTAATAGGGGAGAGTGGGGCACCTCTTCAGCGTGACACTTCTTATTGGAATTATTTTTCATACAATCTTTTTTTAGGGGAATTTCAAAAGATTTTAATTGCATTAATAAGTGATACATTGATCGAATAAAACGATACGTGGGGCAAGTATATTATTACTACTTTCAACGTGTTGCAATAAGTATTAGTATTAGTATTAGTTATAGGAGTATTAGGTGTACATTAACATTTTATTAGATGAGCAAAGGACGATATTTAATATATTAGCTGTGTTTGAATAAATACCATTAAATTGATTTTAATAAAAAGTGCCCCTCTCTCCCCTAGCCATCTATCGGAAAAAAATGTTTTAACAAAGATAGATTTTATTTGAATAGAAGTTCAAGAGCTGAGGGGCCAGTTGTGTGCCCATACTGTGTGTAATTTTTTATGGAAGTTGGTTTAAAAAATACCATTACACTAAGGGAACAAATATTGCACGTTTTATAACTCCCCCCCCACGAGTTAACAAGTGGTACAATTTTGTTCAAATTTATGGTGGAAGTAGTATGGATTCTTCTGTACCTCATGCAATGATGTTTTTCATTCTACTATGTTTTGTTTCGTAAAACGGGCCTTAGGAAAACTTCCTTTTGTAACGCCCCCGCGCTACATTAGGGGTTCTAGCTCTTTAACGGTGCATCTGCTTGTCTACGTCCTGCTGCCTACTACGTGAATATGCTTGTCTACGTCCCTTCTACCACCCCTCAAAATTTGTCCACGGTGTTTTCGAACACCCTGTATAATATGGGGGCCCCTTCTTGCCCAAGGTGCCTACACTATGAGCGCGTCTATACTTTTACAACCGAAGAAACTGCGGTGGTCCACACCTCTGACGCACTCTCTAGGCGACTCTAGAGAGTGTCTAGCCGAGAGTTGTCTAGAGCAGCGGTTCTCAAACTGTGGCTCCGCGGAGCCCTTAGGGCTCCGCCAAGCATTTCCAGGGGCTCCGCGAAGAAATTTGAAATAAATACATTTTTTGATAATTTCTAATTTGCGTTGCTCTGAAATGTTATATAAATAACTTTCTGCAATATGTTTCTTGTTAAGAACTTACTTTTGCTCCTTCCTACCCAAATTTTTTAGAGCTCTAAATAACCCTTAAATTTAAGTAGATTTGGTGGGGAGCTTCCAATGAAGTGAGTTCTGTTGATTATATTTTTTTTTCCTGATTTGTGTCTTTTTTCAGGTCTTTCTTGGTTTACCAAAACAAGTTAAAACCATGTTATTTAGGGTCCAATTTTCGAAATATTTCTGGGGGAGAACCACCAGACCCCCCTATTGTACTTAAAACTTTATTACTGTCAATTTTTTATAATACGTTCGTTAAATTAAAAATCCTACCTAAAACTCAATATTAATATAAATAGACTCAAATTTGAAATGGAAATCCCATACAAAATATATATCAGACAAACTAAGGTATGTACTGTGTAGCTTTTATTACCTAAAACAAAAGTTAAATAATAAATTACTAATCAATTTATATTATTCTTGGGTTCATTCACAACTTAATTACGGTTTAGTTGTGTGGGGAGGAGATTACATGATCAACTTAAAAAGAATTGAGAGGCTGCAAAAGAGATTCCTGAGGTTTTTAAATAATGAAGCGCACTTACACACAAATAATATAAACTACTTCAATTCCTTAAATATACTTCCAATTCGCCATCTTTTTTATTTTAAAATTTGCCTCCATGTCTATCTAAACCCCAACATTTGTCAAAAACGCAATGTCGTAAACCTACGAAGACCAAACATACTATACTTTGTTCCTAAACCTAATAAATCCATATTCTGTAAAAATTTTTGTTACATAGCCCCTAAGTGTTTTAATAAGTTACCTATACATATTCAAAATAGCCCTTCAAAACATTTATTCAAAAAGCAATTAAAGGAATATCTGTTTACTATTGAGGATATTGATGATTTCTTTTGTTCTGTTTAATGTATGATTTATAATTATTTTAAGCACTTTAACTCATCATTATGGCAAAAATATAAATTATTGGCGCCCTGTTTGCCACCATATCCATCTCATGTATATGTTTCCTGTGTTTTTTTTTCTCCTAGTTTGTATTTTAAATTTTTGTTATTCATAATTACAGTCACCTACATGGACCATGAGATCCCAGGTGACTATGTGAAATTGTAAATTTTCTTCTTTTTTTATTTCTAGTTCAATAAAAAAAAATAGAAAAAAAAAATGAATGTCCAAAATTTGGACTATGATGTACCTAAAACAAGTATAAAAAACTGTTTTTAAGGATCATATTTTACAAAATTCACCCAGACTTCCCTATCATAATTGGAACTTAATTAATCACAATTTTTCTTACATTAAATTATCTTCGATGAAAATTATACCTAAAAATGTTTTAAAAAGCTACATTAAATCTGTTAAATATGCACGGGAGGGGCTGTGGAATAATTTTGGAACGGTATTGAAATAAATTTCTATACTATACGCTACTGCATTTATGCTTTTATTTCTTGTAGCAATGGTTTTTATGTAATTTGCTTTTTGTACCTTGAAAATTTAATCTTCGGAAAAGGGCTCCTCGAAGAATTTGTCTCTTGAAAAGCGACATAAAAAGTTTGGGAACCCCTGGTCTAGAGTATATCTATAGACAACTCTAGATGCACCCTATGGGCGCGTCTGATAAATGTGAGATTTTATCTCCCCTCACACTGATGCCCGAAAAAGGACTGTCGTGTCAGTAGACGCGCCCTATTGCGAATTTTCCAAATCGGGCCCTAAACTCCGCAGTTGACACAAGAAGGGTGTCAATCTTCAACTTGTGTCCGGTCCCCGTGCGGTCAGAGAGCGACGCCAAACAAGGTTTGACCCTCGAGGCGGGGGTGTTGACAGTGACAAGTGCCGCAATCCAATTCTCTCCAGAAGAAGAAGAGGGGTGCAAAGGGGCAGTTTGGCAGTTTGCTGTTTCTCGCCGTTTGAAGAGAAAGAAATCCAAGAATCTCAAGCGTACGGGGGAGGATTTCTGAAAGGGCGATTCTCCAACTTTTATTTTATGTTTCTTTATTCAATAGATATCCAAGAAGACTGGCGGATCCAGGGTAGGGTTCTAAATATTTTTCCGAAAATATCGATTCCGGAATCGAATGCTTTGAAATCGATACCAAGGAATCGATTCCAGTAGGAATCGAATCATAGGAACCGTACTTAAATTTCCGATTAATACAGATAATTAGGAAGTTGCATGTGTCAGATTTTCAAAAACAAACAAGTGTTCCGTATGGTTTTTTGTATGGTAAAATGAAATATCTAGTCAGTTTTTCAATGTACAGGTAATTAAATATTTTAATTTAAAAGTAGAGAAAAAAACACGTGACTGAAAACGTTTATTGTTTAAACTATAAGATGACGTCACATCCAAACTCTTGGCGTTTTTGCGCGCTTTTAAAAAGGGGATTTTTGTTAATTTTTTTGGCAATCAAAAAATGTCTCGATCGGCCTCAAATTTTGGGTAGTTGCTTATTTTTGCAAGAAGAATCGATTAAAAAAATAAAAAAAAATCATGCAACTTCCTCATTATAAACAATTTTGTTCACTAATTAATTTGTATTTTGATTATTAATCAATATTTTGCTGGTTATTAATTAAATTAATAATAATTATTAATTATCTTTGATTTGTGATTGAAAATGATCCTACTTTTTCAATACTGGCTCTAAGGAATTGATTCCAGGTTGGAATCGAATACAAGAATCGAACCTCAGTAATCGATTCCGGATTCAAATCGAAGGATTTTTTAGATCCCTGATCCAGGGGAAGGGCTAGGGGGCTTTAGCCTCCTAGTAAGTAATTCCTAAAAATTAAAATCCTATGCATACGTCATCTAAAACTTACTCTATGAAAGTACTTATAAGGCAATGGCGTATTTTATTTGGAGAGGGACCCAAAATAATTTTAATTATTACGCGTCAATTGTAACTTTTTATACATTAGAATTTACATCTAAAAGAACTTATTATATAAATAAAGTTGTGAGTAATTTTGTTCCAGGTACCAATGGGGGCGGGTATCCTTCCCAAGAAAATTTTTGAAAATTTGATTCTTAAAAACTAGTCCGAATTTTTTATTTATATTTTTAGATAGGATTTGCGTTCGGGTGAACTTATTATAAAAACAAGGGGATCTGGGGGTCCTCCCTCAGATATTTTTTTGAAATTTGGCCATAAAACAGGATTTCTACTTGGTTTTGGTACACCTAGTTCTAATTTTGGACATATTTTTAAGTAGGATTAGGACTATGATGAACTTATTATAAAAAGACCTGGAATAGTAAAATTACGGTACTGCTCCAGAATCCCGGCGCAAGCGATAAAGTCGCCAATAATGATGCAACTAGCGCCAAACGGAATATCGCCGCTTGTAATCCTTTGCTTGTAAAAAATAACAACAATGCCATTCCATGAAACTTTTTATTTAAAAATTAAACATTCAAATAAAAATATTTTAAACTATACTTACCAGTTTTAAAATTTTAAATTTCGTTGAAATATATTTAAAAATTAATAATATGATTTTTAAACAGACTTATATATAGTTTTTCTTTTATAATGACTTGTTATTTACATTATGTTTTTTTGTAACAATGGGATAAGCAGACTTCTTTTTGAGCAGAAATAAAGCTCGGTAAATCTCGGAAATAAAGCTGTCGCCAAAAAATCTGCTTGGCGAGATTTGCGCCGGCTTTCTAGAGAAGTACCAAAATTACAATCAGAAAGGGGGTTTGGGAGTCCTCGTCCTCCCCCAGAACATTTTTAGAAATTCATCCTTAAAAACAGGAGTTTAGCTCAGGGTTTTTGCTTGTTTTCGTACACCAAATCCAGATTTGGGGGGGGGGCTGGGTCCCTTCGGCTCCCCCCCTTATATGGTCAGGATATGCATGAATATCCCTCAAAATTATAATGTCGAGTAAAATCCCCTCCCGAAACAAAAGTCTGGGACCAAAGTTGGGAGGGGATGGAAAAAGGTTGATCATCAGGTATAGGGGCAATGGTCGCTCAATCAGGCCCACGCCCCTGCTGTTTGCATATTCTTCTTCAATCACCTAATGAGAGCCACCTGTTGACCATCCAGTCACGAAAGTAAGCTTTTACCGAGAGTAGAAAAGGATTCCTATCTGTTGTGTGTTTGCGTTGGTTGATGGCCCCATTGCACATAAGAAAAAAACCCGTCCTTGTGCCTTACTAGGGGACATCCATAAATTAAGTGAGGTGTTTTTTTCCAAAATCTGGACCCCCCCTCCCCCCTTGGTGAGATTTTGATGGACCCCCCTCCCCCCACGTGAGATTTACCTACAACCCCTAAAAATAATTTTCTATCCTATTCGTTTGCATTTTGGGCTTCACAGCACCTAAAACTTTTCCATTATTAATGATGT
Organism: Tetragnatha versicolor; assembly: GCA_024610705.1. NCBI lineage: Eukaryota > Metazoa > Arthropoda > Arachnida > Araneae > Tetragnathidae > Tetragnatha > Tetragnatha versicolor. The sequence continues at coordinate 1,037,693 of JANDEH010000046.1, forward strand.
GGGGGGAAAGGACATTATTCCGCCTAAAAATCAACACAGTATCTAATCTGTGGGTATTATTCCTTTTTCATATTTAAGAAAATCGTATAATTTCTAACTTAAAAAGTTGACGTGAGATTTTAATCGACCCCCCCCTTGGTGAGATTTTTCCAAACCCATCCCCCCCCTTTTTGACCTCACGTAATTTATGGATGTCCCCCTAGAATACACCGCCCTTCTATACAGAGTGTTTCAAAAGTCCGTTTCCCAGCTTTTATTTGAAACCAGTGTGTCCTACGGTCACGGAAGTAAGGTCTACTCCTAGGTAAGTGACCCTGGAAAATCCATTGAGATGATTTACAGCGTCCCTATAGCGGTGAAATAAAAAAGTTAGAAAAATTAATTTAAAAACTTAAGGAGATAGAGCAAAAACCTCAGTCAGAGTATTGTTGTCAACGTTATGAAGAACTCACACAAAAAAGTTTCATGAAAATAACTTTAATATTCGCGGAGATATTAGCGTGTGAAAATAGTACTTTTTCAGACCTCAAAAAAAATTTCGCAAAAAAAAGTTCGCAAATTTGAAAGTTTTTATGATTTTTTGATTAAATTTTGTCTTCATTTAACTAAACAAACCCAAAAATACACAATAACACTTAAAAATTTGCAAATTTACGAACTTTTTCTTTTTTGAGGTCTGAAAAAGAGCTATTTTCACATGCTAATATCTCCGCGAATATTCACGATTTTTTTATGAAGTGTTTTCAGTGAGTTCTTTATAACGTTGGCAACAATACTATCACCGAGGTTTTTGCTCTATCTCCTTTAGCTTTTAAATTAATTTTTCTAACTTCTTTATTTCGCCACTAGGAGCGCAGTAAGTCATTTTAATGGATTATACAGGGTCACTTAACTAGGTGTAGACCTTACTTTCGTGACCCTAGGACATATTGCTTCCAAATAAAAGCCGCGAAACGGACTTTTGAAACACTCTGTATATTCTAAATATTTTCTATGCATAAATTTAAGTAAGGTAACTTAGTGATCTGAAGATTTCTCAGATTTGTTATCAACGGTTAATTGATTTAAATTATTATATGCCGCACGTAAAACGACAACACAAAAACCGGTTTCAGTGTACTGCTAAATCCTCCTCAGACAACTAGAACATAACATCTATACTTCACACAGCAACGTTTCCTGAACCCAGTACGTCACTATACACGGAAGGAGAAAGTGAGTAAACACAAAGCCTGTTGGGTTGATAGGAGGTACTTCGATACGCGTGATAAAGACACTATTTATACATGGTTTTAACGAAATAATCGTATTTTAAAATTGATGTACTTCACTCGAAATTCAGACACCCCGATGGGAACTATACTTTGTTAGTGACGTTGTAGGTTCAACTTAAGTTGCTGTCTAGTATAGAAATCCATATTTTGGAAATTCAAGTTAAAAGATGAAAGTTTCTTAATAATACGAGTTTTTTCGTCGGTCCCTTCCATCCGCCGTGCATTGAATAAAACCGAAAAAAAAATTGCTCATCAGTCCCAGAACGGACACAGACGCGAAGGAATCTCTCAAGACAAGGACTATAGGTCCAGAGGGCGCTACAACGGGGAACCCCTGTGTGACACAGGTCAGGGTTTTCGGGGACATGAGCCCGATATTTCCGTAAATCCAATGAATGAAATTGAAAAAGTGTAAAATTTACAGCTAATAATAATTCCAGCTTACTATACTAGACAGCAACTTAAGTTGAACCAACTACGTTTTTAACGAACAAAGACGAAGTTCCCATCATGGAGTCTGATTTTCGAGTGAAGAACGTCAATTTTAAAATGCGATTATTTAGTTAAACCTATGTATAGTGTCTTTTTATCGCGTATCGAAATTCCTCCTATCAACCCAACAGGCTTTGTGTTTAGGGGCCATTCATTAATTACGTAGGGATGCTTTTGGCAATTTTTGACCCCCACCCTACCCCCATGTAAGGGTACGAAAGATTTTTCAAATCCCTCCCCCCCCCCTATTCTTACGTAAGATTTCATTTCGTTGAAAAAAGTTGAAACCTAAACTAATTAAGATTTCTCTCTCTTTTTGCTTTTGCTTTGTATCGACTTTTGACAACTAGAAGATGGATTCTACAGTTTTATTTTTTATCCTAACTTAATGCTACTCCAATAAAAAAGATCCGATCTGATATACCTTCATTTTTTCAAATTAAAGCTTCAATAATATTCTGAGATCGTCAGCATTTTTAAGTTTTCCTGGGGTTATTCAATAGTAATTTGATTAGAATAAGTGGAATTTGTTTACATTAACTTGGAAAATCTTACGTAAGAATGGGTTTGACCCCCACCCTCCAAGTAAGGGTATGTAGAGATTTTTCCAACCCCCCGTGTCATAGCTATTACTGTTTTCGTTTTTTTCTAATCTTAGCCCTTTATTTAATCAATCATCATGAAACTCGTTTTATTAAGGGTCATACCCCATACTTTCATGTGGTAATCATGACCTGTGACGTCAAAACTCGTTTTCACACCATTCGAAAAGGACGATTTTTAATCCATTTTTTTCTAATTGAAAAAGTTGTCAAATCAAGCTGGAATTTCGCACATATAGGCCTCATTTTGCACGGAGTATTATTTTTCCTGTATTATAACAGAGGGGGAGTATCAGGAGTGGATCGAGCACGGCTCCAAGGGGGGGTGTCACTTTTCCAGACAAGATCCCCTTGTGGTACCATTGGGGGTATGGGGGTCCCCCCCAGAAAAAAAATTGAAATTTGACGTGTAAAAGTAGGGTTTTAACTCATTTTTAGAAACGTTTTGAGTCTAAGGGGGACTTTTCAACACTATTTACCTTTATTATTACCACTATTACCTTTACTTTTTGACCCAAAATGTCAAAATTTTGGGGGTTTCCTAAAAATAAACACTGAATACCCTATTTTGATACTAATGGATAGTATGGGGGTCCTCCCCCCCAAAAAAATTTTTGAAATTAGACCTGTAAAAGTTGGATTTTTACTCATTTTGAGGACCTTTTTGGGTCTCCAAGGGGGGAACACTTTCCAGAGTGTCACCCCCCTGGATCCGCCACTGGGGCGTATACACTTATTTGTTGAAGTACAGTAGAGCAATCGATATTGTTATTTAAAGTATTAATGAATACGGTTTGTGTTCAATCATGTTTCCTTCGCGTAGCGAAAGTGTTACACGCATATGTATATATCCAGGGTCCTAGAGATAGATGCTCCCCCTATAGCACAGTCTCTCCCTATGATGGGATGTCTCCCTGGTGCCCCCTCGTCGTAAAGCGGGGCCTCTTCTCCATACTGAAGAGGCCCAAACCCGATTAGGAGGGGAGGCCCGTCCGCGACTGGTGTCCGCAGGGACTCTCTCTGGACCCTTCGATCGAGCCGTCTACCGTGGTTGCAATATCGGCCAGATACAAACGACCTTTCGGAAGGAAAGATTCTTGGAGAAAAGGTGGCTGACTAACTTCTTGACTTTTCAGAAGTAAAATCTAAGTTCAACTTGGACCAAATCAATGGATTTAACTTACTTAGGTCTCTGATGTTTAATGGAGCTACCGCCAGGGTTGGCTGGTTGGACCTAATTGGGTTTTTTTCCAATAAAACCCTGAAAAAAACCCCGAAAAAAACAACCTACTTGTTTTTTTAACCCTTTATTTACCGCATTATGATTCGCTGCCATTTTTTTCAAGCAAATACTTTTTTTGAGTCACTAAATTGAAAATTAAGGGATATACAGAAATAAAATAATTATCTTTGGAAAATTGAATCCGCTAGAGCCAATTAGTACTTAAATTGATACTTTTGGGTACTGTCGGTACACGGAGTGCTAAAATATTCTCACAATACAAGAAAAACATAGCTTTTTTATCGCAGTAATAAGTCTTAAAAAATAATACACTTAACTTTTGACTTTAACTACTTTTTTGAGGGAAAAAATGACAATCATGTGAATCCGATCGAAATGGCAGCTAAACTTACAACTTCAGTTAAATCTATTTGCATTTCCCGCTAAAATACTCATCATAGAACCTTCGTTGCTTTTTATCCTGGAAGTTGATAACTGAAAGAGTGTTCCTGCAAATTATCGTCAATATATTCGCAAGGATGGTTATTCTATGTAATTTTAAAGTTGGCGGTACTTGTAAGTACCGTCGGTAAATAAAGGGTTAAACCGGGTTTTTGCCAACCCTGGCTACCTTCTCCTTCTCTATATCATTCTCCGACCCCCCGTAAACTGCTTTCTTTCGGACACGAACTCACTTTATAAAACATGCATAAAAATTCTGAATTGATTACGAATTATTAAATTATTAATTCTTATTAAATTACATTGCAATTAGGTATATTACAATGGTTCAAAAATGAGTTAAACAGAACTTTTTTTCAGAGTCAAGTTCGAAAAAAACGAGGGGGAATTTGCTTGGTATTCGAGTGTTCAGTATTACCCACAATCCATATAATCTCGAAAGTAAGAAAAATTTGACATTTAATTCCTACCTTCCAAATAAGCTACATTTAACTTAAAACGTACGGGCATCAGCAAGCAGCACAAACGTTCAATTTACGTCTAATTTTTGTCATGTATCGCCAAATTTCGTTTACTTTTAGTGGCAATTAAGTAAAGATCTTCGAGTAATTTCTACTTTTACTGAATCCTCGTTGGAGCAGCGGTAGCGTGCGTGCTTAGCATGTGGTTGGTCGTGGGTTCTATCCCAGGTTATTATTTCATTAAATTTCAAGAAAATTACTGAGAGGCAAAAGAAAATATCTGTAGCTCACTTGACATAAAGTTTCTGTTTACAGCATTTACCTGTAGGTTACAGCTTTTTCTGTTTACAGGATTTTTCTGCTTACAAAACTTTTCTGACAACTTGTGCTGCCAGAAATTTTCTGTTTTTTTAAAGGACTAGGGAGCTACCGCCCCCTGCTCGCTATCGCTCGCCAACCCCCGTTTACTGCTGACGCTGATACTTAAGGATCTCTTTGCCATCCTCACAAAACACAGCTCACAGCACTTACTCATTTTATAAAACATTCTTAAAACAGAGGAACTACTTCTCTGGGGTATTCTTTCAAAAAAGGGGAATATTCATTCAGCGGCGAAATTTTAACAGTTCCTTTATGGCAATATGAATTGGCGGATCGCCATTTAATTCCAAGAAAATTAGTAACAAAGCAGTGTAAACTTTCTTTTACCATTTCCCTAAGGTAATGTTTTTCTCACACAGATCCATTCAGAAGCACTGAAACATCTCCGGAATAAATTTTACTTTCTTAAAATTTGTAATGATTTTCATTGATTGTCTGTGAAAAATGTAGTAATTATCGTAAACATCACGAAAATTTAGAATTTTGCTTCATGAGAACAAATAAACATCGAAATTGTGTCAGTTTCATAGCAATGACACGAATGTTCTGACTTTCGATTTTTATCTTTATTTCTAAAACATTCCCCCGCCATATCTAGTTTTGCGTTTTGGCATTATAAAAAAAGTTACCTTTTACTACTTTAAATAATATAACTTGCAAAAGGATATAAAAATAATTATTATTGTAATAAATAAATGCAAAAGTTCAAAATTTCTGAAAGCGAGTTTATATTTTATTGTAAATATAGTAATGATTAGGTTGCCACAACGACAAAGATAAATATATAAATATGAATTAATTATTTAAAAATAAAAGATAAATTAATTATACATTAGTTTTAAATATAATTAAAATCGTTTGAACAGCAAAAATATAAATATTGTTAAAAAGAATCCAATATATATTTTTTAAGTTAGTGTGATAAATAGAAAGATGATTATTTAATGTATTTGAATGTTAAAAAACCAGTGAAATATATTTTCAATTGTTTTAAAATTCATAGTTTCTTGCTTTGTAACTGCGACCTTATCCGAAATCTAAAAAACTGAAAATATTTTGAAATTAAGAATTTTTTTGAAAAATCGAAGGGCTTACTCGGAAATCCGGAAAGAATTCGGACATTTTGATACCATATATGTGTCATTTGGTTCAGTAATTAAAAAGCCTTTCTCTGGAAACCGTTCACCAAAAACTTTTTTTTAGAATAGAGAGATTATTTTTTACAGTGTATGACATGTGTTACTATCGAGAATATTGTGCCTAACCGACACAGAGTTTTCTTTCTGGAAACAACGGGAGAAAAATAAATACCGAGGGAGAAGGTTATATAAAAAATAGAGCAAAAAGTTGCTGAAGAGAAAAAAATAAAGAAATCAAAGTACAATCACCAGCGAACTAGTCATCCGATTCCAAACGCAATCTCCTTTCCTTATCAATTCCTATTTACGAACACTTGCAACAAAAAAAAACCTTTTTTTTCTCCCAATTTTCACCTGGCCTCATACAACTCCAAAAAGTGGATAATCGAATAACTTTATTCCTTCCATAATGAGTGAATGAAGTGGAGGAAGAACATCAGGTGGTTCCGAGGAGGATTAAAACGAAACACACCCAGCAGCTGGACTAACAATTCATCGGTTATTTTGACTGAGGAGGCTCATATTCCCCTTAGGCCGGGGACACACTAGAGTCGCGGTTTTTCTGCCGCAAACGCTTTTACAGTAGTGGCAATGGAAATCCTATTGCCCGGTTCACACTCGACTCGCGGCAAAAAAACCGCCAGCAACGTTCGCCCGCGGCAGAAAAGCAGCCGCCCGCTGCCACTGCTTCTCGCGGTTTTTCGCCGCGTTCCACCTGCCAGTGGCTCACAGGACTGAATGAGCGGGCACACATTCAATGCCGCGGCGGCTGCTGGAGAGAATTCAATGAACATATCCACAAATTTTACCTTATTTTCTGTATCTGGTATGAAATTGGGTGTTAATTATGTAATTTTTTCTCCTGATTACAACTATGCCAAAAGTTTTTTTTTTCTGGTACACTCATATTTTGTTATACAAAGTGTTGAAAATGTCATATTAGAAATCTCGAGCACTTTTTGGGAGTTATTTTAGGCCCAGAGGGTCCTGTTTCTTTCTTAACGGCTGTAAACTTTTTTATATTCCTATTCTTTTATTAGATTATTCATAAAGAAATTTAAAAAAGCACATTTATGTATAAAAGAGCGACACTATAAAAAAAATTCGTTTTTAATGAAAAGAAAACAATTTAAGTACAATCTCATTCTATAACACCAAAAAAGTACTCAAAATCGGTAGAGTGCACAAAAAGTTATCAGAATCACCCTATACAGGGTGATTCTGAAATGGTGCGACAAACTGGGTAGGGTAGGTAGACGAACAAGAAATGGTATAGAAAGGGGGGTCGCGCAGTTACACCGTTAAAGAGCTAGGACCTAATGTAGTGCGAGAGCGTTACAAAAGGACGTTTTGCCAAGGCCCGTTTAACGAAAAAAAAACATAATTAAATGAAAAAATTTATTGCATGAGGTATAGCAGTATCCGTACTACTTACATCATAAATTTGATAGAAATTGGACCACTTCACTTGCTAAACCGTAGAGTGAGTTTTAAAACATGCAATATTAATCTTTTAGCCAAAGAATGGAGTTCCTTCCTTTAAATTAGTGTAATGGTATTTAAAAAAATGATGATCGGGAAAGGAATTTTCAATGATCATACAGTTTCAATGATCAATGAATGATCATTGAAAATTCCTTCCCCGATCATCTTTTTTCTAAATACCATTAAGGGAACTCCATTCTTTGGCTAGAAGATTAATACTGCGCGTTTTAAAACTCACCCCACAGTTTAGCAAGAGGTCCAATTTCTAACAAATTTATGGTGTAAGTAGTACGGATACTGTTGTACCTCATGCAATAAATTTTTTCATTTAATTATGTTTTTTTCGTTAAACGGGCCTTGGCAAAACGTCCTTTTGTAACGCTCTCGCACTACATTAGGTCCTAGCTCTTTAACGGTGTAACTGCGACCCCCCTTTCTATACCATTTCTTGTTCGTCTTGATGTACTGTACCTACCCTACCCAGTTTGTCGCACCATTTCAGAATCACCCTGTATACCAGATACAAAATTGTGGAAAAATGTGAACTTTTATTCATTTTCGATACTTTCCTGTTTATTTTGTACAAGGATGGTCTTTTAACATTATTTTTAAAATATTCATCGTATATCTTAAATTGAGGAGAAATGGGTGAAATCCCAAAAAAACCTTGATTAACAGGATGCACCAAATAAATCAAAAGCGTTTCTATTTGAGCTGGTCAGGATGAAAGTGGTATAAGTCCAAAAACTACAAAAGTTGAGTTAAGAGTGGATTTGGATAGAGTTTTGGGTCCTTTATTTAATGCAGTGGTTGGTTAACCAAAATGTTAAATTTTCGCTCCTACAGCGCGACTTAAAAAATCACTACTTATCGAAACAGCACTTTTCGTCAGGATGAAAGTGGAATTAGTCCATCAGCCCGTTTTGCTCGGTGCGTGTTTTGATAAGAGAACTCAAGGTTATAAAACACAGCTGCAAACTGCGTGAACGAGGGGGGATCCTTTTACTAATAACTGGCATATGTGCACTAGAGAGACAGGATTTTTTTCTAAACTTTAATTGCATATTTTTGTATGATCCCTTTTTGTAAGAATTTATCCGAAAATAAATCCGCGCTTTAAATTAAGCGGGAAAGCTATAATCCCTTAATCGCCATGGCTAATACAGAGGATATAAACATCAAATCTCACCCATTACACATTACAGTCATTAACATGAAAACCTTTTATTTTTTAATTTTAAAATTAAAAAATTAATGGTTGAAAAAATAATTTATTGTTCTAAAAAATAAATTTAATTTCATTTAAATTTATATTTCCTAACTCAAAATCAATCAATTTGATACTACTATATTGCTCCACCATCTGTCATAAAATTTGCAACAGTTTATAAACGGCGGCCATATTGGACGCCATTTTGAAAGTTACCCTGATACCGAGTTATAATGAAATTGATAACGCCTAATAACTCAAACCGAAGTATTGTAATTTTTATCAAGTGTCATAAATGAATATTGGTAAAATGTATTTTTATTTTGGTTTAATTTTAAAATTTAAAATTAATGGTTGAAACAATTATTTATTTTTGTAAAAAATCAATTTAATTTAAATTAAATTTTCATTTCCCCACTCAAAATAAAAAAAATAATATATTGCTCAATCATCTGTCCTAAAAACTACAACAGTTTATAAACGGCGGCCATCTTGGACGCCATCTTGAAAGTTACCCTATAAACAATGTATAATGAAATTGATAACCCATTAACAGTGTCGTAATTTATATCAAATGTTATTTTTTAAAAATAGTTAAAAATATTTTCTTTTTTAATTTTAAAATTAAAAAGTAATGGTTGAAAAATTATTTATTGTTGTAAAAAATAAATTTAATTTTATTGAAATTTCTATTTCCTAACTCTAAATCAATCAATATGATATATTGCTCCACCATCTGTCATAAAATCTGCAACAGTTTATAAACGGCGGCCATCTTGGACGCCATTTTGAAAGTTACCCTAATACCGAGTTATAATGAAATTGATAACGCCTAATTACTCATAGCGAAGTGTTGTAATTTTTATCAAATGTCATGATTGAAAATTGGTAAAATGTATTTTTATATTGGTTTAATTTAAAATTATTAAAATTAAAAATAAATGGTTGAAACAATCATTTATTGTTGTAAAAAATCAATTTAATTTAATTTAAATTTCCATTTTCTCACTCAAAATAAAAAAAATGATATATTACTCAACCATCTGTCATAAAAACTGCAACAGTTTATAAACGCCAGCCATCTTGAACTCCATCTTGAAAACCCCATCGGTAACAAGTTTTAAAAAATGAAAACCTATTTTAAGTTAAACCTTATCTTCAGTTTAATCAATCCGAAAAAATTAAATAGAAAGACATATCGAGCGAACAACCTTTCACGGTCGCCATTTTGAATATGACCCCCCAAAATGGGCCCTAAAAATTTTTTCATTAAAATATTCGTAATCTACGCATCAAAATCTATAGAAAGAAACAATAACATCAAACTTTGTGCTTACCAGTCGCTCGCGAAGTCATATTAACTACATCTCAATAACAATCTTCCTTTCCGAAACCCATCAAACTGTTGGGATGAAAGTGGAATAAGTCCATTAAAGTCAATTTAAAGCTCTTTCAGTCGAAATTTGATAAAAGTTGATCCGCAGCAAAAATTGTGCCCATGACTTAAGACAAATCCACCCCAGAAAGTAAAAATGCAAGCAATCCTGATTTTTTTGGAGAAGTTTTTAGAAAACCTTCAATTACACAAAACGGAGTTCAGTGGACTTATACCACTTTCATCCTAACCAGCTCATTTATAACTATTAACAACTATATTATAACTATTAACAAAAGGCATCCGACCTCAAACAAGACCAAGTGTCGACTGACAGGTGATGCAAAATAATTGCGGCCAATATTTGCCGCTTTTATTTGGCCCAGTGTGAACGAAACACGCGGCAGCGGCAAAAAGCCGTCGCGGCGGAAAACCGCCGAATGTGTCTGAGCCCTTAGGCAACTAAAATGTATTTTTTTTGTATTTTTTAACGGTGATAATAAATTTATGTTATTGTTTTAAAATGGGAGAACTCTGCGAAAAGATTTCCTAGATGTTTTTGATGGGTTATATTGAGAGGGAAACGATTGTGTTACTTTTGAACCTCATTTACCGAATTGGTGAATGTAGAAATCTGTTTTTAAAAGGGGTGCGATACTTATTGAACAATATTTTAAGAAGATAAAGATTTTTGAGTATCAAAAGTAGTACTACTTATTAGGGCTCGACCGATGCATCGGTTTGGCCGATGCATCGGCGCCGATTGTTTGAAAAAATAGCCATCGGCCTAGACATCGGCGGCCGATGTTAACTTGAGAAAAAATCGGCCCATCGGCCTAAAAAAACATCTAAAAGCCGATGTTTGGCCGATGTTTTTCGCAAAAAACATAATAACATCAAGCAAGAGACAAAAAAGTGTGATTCTGCTCCATCTTGCTCCAAATTTAGTTTTAAGTTGTAAACTTGGTTGTAAGAACTCACGAGAACAGGAGCGATCCTATTAATTTCCACAATAGTCCATACAATGAATTAGGGCTCGACCGATGCATCGGCTTGGCCGATGTATCGGCGCCGATTGTTTGAAAAAATAGCCATCGGCATTGACATCGGCAGCCGATGCTAAAATTTGAAAAAATCGGCCCATCGGCCTAAAAAAACATCTAAATGCCGATGATTGGCCGATGGTTATCAAATTTTTGAAATAAATTTGAATTGATATTTCAATCTTAAAAAATTTAAATAGAATATTCGTATCAGCAGCAGTGAAAAATAGTCTATAAACATTATTCTCAAGTGAAAACCGTTAAAAACTAAATGTTGAAATTTTTACTGGTTTTACCCCTTTTTCCTTTTTTTTCGTTAGATTTACTGGACTAAATTAGTTTAATGCAATTTTTACCATCGGCCTTTAGCATCGGCCATCGGCATCGGCAATCGGCCTCGTAAAGACCCATCGGCCATCGGCTCGCCGATGGAAATTTTCGAACAATCGGCATCGGCCCATCGGCCAAAAAAGTGCCATCGGTCGAGCCCTACAATGAATGAACCGGACATTTACTATATAAAGCTTTTTAAATAAGGCCAACTCTTTAGGGGCGTAGCCAGAGGAGAGGATTTGGGGAATAGTCCCTCCCGAAATCCAGAAAATTTTCTTTTTTGACTATAAAATGAACGAAATTTATCCCATACCCCCAAAATTCCAATCTCCCTAGGCACCAAAACAGTGTCCAAGTTAAAGGGAGTTTTGAGGGGAGCTATTGCTTTGAGCTAGACATGTTTATAAATTTTCTACTTTTAAGCTAGTGTTTTATCTTACTTTGAAACACTTCTGGAGATCCCCCAAGCAACCGGATTGCTCCTTGTAAATAAAAAAGTTTTCAAGGAAAGAAATTGCCCAAAAATTTATACAAAAAAATATTTCCTTTCTGGCTCTGCGATAGGTTTTAATGCTTTTCTAAAAAAGTAAGGCCAAATGGTTTGCATTTTTTTCCATCGGCCTTAAGCATCGGCCATCGGCATCGGCAATTGGCCAAATAATTACCATCGGCCATCGGCCTGCCGATGGAAATTTTCAAACAATCGGCATCGGCCCATCGGCCAAAAAAATGCCATCGGTCGAGCCCTACTACTTATACTAGACAGTTGAACCTACTACGTCACTAACAAAGTAGTTCCCTTCGCGGTGTCTGAATTTCGAGTGATGAACGTCCATTTTTAAAATATGATTATTTCGTTATACCCATGTATAAATAGTGTCTTTTTATCGCGTATCGAAATTCCTCCTATCAACCCAACAGGCTTTGTGTTTACTCACTTTCTCCTTCCGCGTAATGACGTACTGGGTTCAAAGTTGCTGTGAAGTATAGTTGAAATTCAGTGGTTGGTGACAATTTGAGATTGTGAGACAATTTGAGATTGACAATTGAGATTTTCTTAAGGCAAAAGTTAATTCCATCGGTTCGAACCTATTAATTTAGGAGAAGTGCTGAAATATAAAAAGTTTATTTCTTTGTAGTAAATAAATAAAGGTTTTGAAAATCCTTCTGGGGGGCCCTCAACATTACCCTGTTGGCGTGGTCCATTCGTTTGAGTAATAATCTAATTCCTTAAATATTTCATACTTTAATTTCTTAACAACTCTAAACAAACGCAATAATCGAAGGCGTTTTGGTTGCGATGAGTTCTAAGGAACGAAAAGGATTGCGTCGCTTAAGGCGCAAAATGACATAACTGACATTTTGGCCATTTTGAGTTATGCATCAATCTTTTTGCAAATCCCGGCCCCGGATCACCTGGCACCAACGATTTTGCGAAAAAATGACTCAAATCGCTGCAATCGTCAATTTTGTCATTTTAGCATAACTGCATTCGTAAGGCAAAATGACATAATTGCACGACTTATCATTGACATTTTTAAGGACACAGAGAAGCGTTTCATCTCAATCCTCGGTCAAAAAGGCCTAAAATGAAGGTTTAAAACTATAATAATATCATTTTCTTTAATTAATAGCCAAACTGTTTTTTTCATCTCCTGCAAAATAGGGAAAATGCAGTTATGTCATTTTGCGCCTTAAGCGACGATTGAAAAGATGTTTCAAAGCGCAGAATCCACATCAGTGAAAATAAGGAACGAAATGAGAGAAATGAGAGAAAAATTTCTCTATATGAGAGAGTATTTTTCCCCTTTTGGACAGGAGAAAGAGAGTGAGATAGAATGAAAAAGAGAATTAGAGAGAGTGAGAGATAGAAAGAGGGGGGAAAGTTCTCTATATTTAAAATATCATTTTCTTCGCTTTCGGAGAGAAGGAGAATGAGACAGAGAATATGAGAGAGTGGGAGAGAAAGAGTGACAGACAGATAGAGAGGGATAGAGAGAATGAGAGAGAGAACGAGAGTGTGAAATATATACAAGGTGTTTCAAAAGTCCGTTTCGCGGCTTTTATTGAGAACCAACGCGTCCTAGGGTCACGGAAGTAAGGTCTAATCCTAGGTAAGTGACCCTGGAGAATCCATTGAAATGACTTGCAGCGTCCCTAGCGGCGAAATAAAAAAAGTTAAAACAGATTAACTTGAAAACTAAAGGAGCAAAAACATCAATGATAATATTGTTGCTAACGTTATGGAGAACTCACTGAAAAAAAATTGCATGAAAATATCGTGAATATTCGGGGAGATATTAGCATGTGAAAATAGCACTTTTTCAGGCTTCAAAAAAAAGTTCGCGAATGTGCCAGTTTTTTTTTTCGATTAAATTTTGCCTCTACATTCAACTAAAAAAACCAAAACTACACAATATAACACTGAATAATTTGCAAGTTAGCGAACTTTTCCTTTTTTTTTCTTTTTCGGAGAGAAGAGAAAGTAAGAAAGAGAGAGGGAGAATGAGACAGAGAGAGAATAGGAGAGAGTGGGAGAGAAGACAGAGGAGAGAGACAGGGATGATGTTGACCATAGAGTTAGTACAAATATAGAGACAGCTTACTCTTCTCGGTCAGGCAACCTTGCATGTCGAAAAAGTCGGACCTGTGTGAGTGGCGGAAGTCAATTTTAACATGGGAGCTCTCGTAGGCGGGTCAAGTGTGAGTGGCAGAACGAAACCGAAAAACCGGTCACACTTTGAACAGCGTAGAAGATGTTTAAGCTGTCTCTATATTAGTACTAACTCTATGATGTTGACACATCGTTGATGTTGAGGTATGCGTGAAACACACTTTTGCAGCTTCAAGTAAACACAATACAATCGAAAGCGTTTTGATGTGTTACTATTATTGCGTTAAGCTTGAAGGAACGAACTAAAAATATAAGAGGGATCCCTTTTTCACCCTTTCGGGCGCTGGACAGCCTCTCTTGGCAACCCCCTCTTCTTCGGGGTCCCTGGCCAATCTGGGCGGCGACAGTAAGGCCTCTGCCCAAATTGGAAAAACTCGCGTAGCGGACCTCCCATGAGGCGCTTGGAACGGCGCCAGCCAATCTGAATGAAAAATCCAGAGATCTCGCATGGGCATTCCAACCCCCCTCTGGTTTAGATTTAGTTGGGTAGATAAAAAGGGGTAGAGGGTATGATAGAGGGAGCGTCTGCCCCCTCAACAGAGGGGTCAAGAGAGGAACTTTTCTCGTTTTAAAAAAACTGACATTTGGAGGGGTATTGGAATTTTGGGGGGAGATATGGACTAAGTTTTTTTAAAGGAAAGAAGAATTCTAAGTAAGTGCGGCCATTCAAATATTACGTAAGCACCTGAAGGGGGTTTGCTCTTTGCTTATTTTTCATGACAAGGGGGTTGATAAGAGTGATGCTTACGTAAGATACTCCTTTTTTAAACGCTTTTATTCTACTTGCTTTTGGCGGCGTTTTACGGGTGGAATTTTAAAACTCGATTTTCGGGCACTTCCCGATATGTCAGGGCCCCGAAACTTTACACATCGGTGGAACCCTCATGACACTCCAATATCCAACCATTAGGTAGTCAAACAACCAAAGGATTAAGTTAATTAACGAGTATTTTTAATTAACAGAAAAAACAGAATTTGAGACCTTTCCCAAGGGGCTATTCTCCCTAAACCGTGCACAACTGTTTATAAGACATAACTTCATCATATTCAAAAGTCAAAACGAGAATTGCCCAGTAATTACGATAATTATAGACTATTAATCACTTTTTTTCTTTCTGGATTCTTGTACATAATATTTCAGGCACTTCCAAACGATATAAAGTTCTGAAACTTTGCACCGTGGTGGAAACTCGATGACAATGCAATATTCAATCATCAACTAGTCAAAACCTCCGTAATTTAGGTAATTAACGAGTGTTTTTAGTTATCCTTTTAATTCATATTTGAGACACTTCCGTGAAGCCAATGGCTCCCAAAACCTGTAAGATAATATACTAGGTATATAACTACAATATTTAATCTTCAAAATGTGATTTCCTACCTTCCAATTAAGATAATTAGCGATTTAAGATAATAACTGCGAGAAAGAAATCAATCGCCAGAAAAGCGAGAAATCGCCGAAAATTTATCCCATCCCGAGGAAGCGAGAGAGAACTTTTATAATTTATGGACTACTGAAAAGAGTGGATAATACTGTTTGCTCCTTGATACACTAATTCTGAGTTTTATTTTTGTCTGGGCTTACTATTGGTTATTATTTTATCGAATGCATTTTCTTTTTCTTGTGAATATTTTTGATATGGATGGATTTCATCGGTGAAAGAGCGGATGCGCGCTTAATCGCTCCGCTCTGTAATTATAAGGATACCCCTAGCAATATTAAATATATTTTAATTAACTTTGTTGTTTCTCGTGTGTCACCCCTCCCACAAAATTGGGAAATAGGCTCAGAATGAGTCGCGGGACCATTTTTTTCGTCGTCGCCAGCGCTGAACTGTTGCTCGCGAACCCATCATATAGTAGAAAACTAAAATTATAAGATTGAACATAAGATTAAATATGGTTGAAATAAATATTTTTTTTAGTTTTTGTTTAAAAAATACGATGACTAAAAAGTAAAAAATAAAATAAGTAAAAAAAAGATTTTTTAAAAAACGCTTTTATTGAAGTGTTCTAAAAGGTCAAAAATAATTTATTCGGTTTGACAAATAATTTATTGGGAAATAGAAAATAACTTTTTGGTAAGTAAAAAATAACTGATTTTCTAATCACTAAAAATAAAAGCGTGGGCGCTAGTAATTCTTCATTCACTATTTATTCCAAATTCTTTATTCTATGTTCCATGGGGTAAAATTTACAAATTTCTCATTTGTGAGGTTTGGGTGGGATGGATTCACTTTAAATTCTCTATTAGGTATTTTTTATGTAAAACTAGCGGATATGCCCGGCCTTGCACGGGTGGAGTGTATAATTTTTTTTTAAATTAAATTTTCTCAAAATATGTTTATAATTTTTAAATCAGCAATTACCAATCACCCCGGTATCCCAGACGCCTTTTTCCTATCCCGGTATTCCCGGTAATTTTTCATATAACGGTGTTCTCGGTAAATTTTCATAAAACGGTGTTCCCGGTAATTTTTCATTTCCCGATAATTTTCCTATCCCGATGTTTGATGTTCCCAATAATTTTCCTATCCCGATGTTTGATGTTCCCAATAATTTTCCTATCCCGATGTTTGATGTTCCCAATAATTTTCCTATCCCGATGTTTGATGTTCCCAATAATTTTCCTATCCCGATGTTTGATGTTCCCAATAATTTTCCTATCCCGATGTTCCCGATAATTTTCCTTTCCCGATGATCGAGATAATTTTTATGTCCCGGTAATCCAGGTACTTTTTTCCTATCCCGATGTTTCCGGTAATTTTTCTTTTCCCGGTGTTCTCGGCAATGTTTCCTAGTAAATTAATGACTCTAGTGAACAAAAATAACAAATTTGAAACAATAATAAAAGATCTAGTAAATTGAAAAGTCTAGTGAACGGCTTCATTTGAAACAGTGTTTTATTTTTAAGTCGTTTTCCATGAAGAAAATTTACACTTTTCCATAAATATTTAAATTTTAAAGGAAAATTTCCTAAAATAGGGGAAACTAACGTTTCAAAATTAATTACTTGAATTTATTTTGGTGTTTTTACAACTGATATAGTTTTTTAATGGACAATTTTAGAGTTTTTCTTGTTAAAATATTCAACTTTTGAGGTTTTAATCTTGTTAACAATAGTGAGTCGAGCAGATTTACTCTGGTAGAGAAATGGAGAAATAAGCGTTTTCGGCTATAAATTCGCTAATTACTCGTAATTATTCGATTTTCGAGCTTGGAAAACTTGACAGTGATCGTCCTCGCCTCGAGATACGCCTATATACCGAGTTTTGGCCACGCCTGCGGCGTGGCATAGGAGGAGATGCGTTACATACATACATACCCACACACATAGCCACAAACGTTTTTAGTAATATACTAGCTGATATACCCGGCCTTGCACGGGTGGAGTATATAAATTTATTGTTTGAAGTTTTCTCAAAATACATTTATAACTTTTAAATCAGCAATTACCAATCATCCCAGTATCCCAGACGCCGTTTTCCTATCCTGGTGTTCCCGGTAATTTTTCATATCCCGATGTTCCCGGTAATTTTTCATATCCCGATGTTCCCGGTAATTTTCATATCCCGATATTCCCGATAATTTTCCTATTCCGATGTTCAAGATAATTTTTATGTCCCGGTAATCCCGGTATTTTTTCCTATTCCGATGTTCCCGGTAATTTTTCTTTTCCCGGTGTTCTCGACAATGTTTCCTAGTAAATTAATGAGTCTAGTGAACAAAAATACCAAATTTGAAACAATAATAAAAGATCTCTACTAAATTGAAAAGTCTAGTGAACCGCTTCGTTTGAAACAACAATGTTTTATTTTTAAGTCGTTTTCCATTAAAAAAATTTACACGTTTCCATAAATATTTTTATTTTCAAGGAAAAAATCTTAAAATAAAGGAAAATACCGTTTGAAAATAAATTATTTAAATTTATTTTGGTGTTTTTACAACTGATATAGTTTTTAAATGGACAATTATCGAGATTTTCAAGTTAAAATATTTATTTTTCGAGGTTTTCATCTCGCTTACAATAGTGAGTCGAGCAGATCTACTCTAGTAGAGAAATGGAGAAATAAGCGTTTTCGGCTATAAATTCGCTAATTACTCGTAATTATTCGATTTTCGAGCTTGGAAAACTTGACAGTGACAATCGACACCTCGAGATACGTCTATGTAGCGAGTTTTGACCACGCCTTCGGCGTGGTTTAGGAGGAGATGTGTCCTCCACCCACACAGCCACAAACGTTTTTAGTTATATATAGATAGATTACACATAAATACCGATGTAATGGCCTAGTGGTTAGAGCATCTGACTGTAAAGCCGTACGTCTGGGGTTCGATTCCTCGTTCGGCATAGATGTTAGTGTTACTGTACTTGAATTTACCTATACGGGTCCATACCGTCAGGTGAATTTGTATGAATTTAAAAAAATAAATAAAAAAGTTTTAATTAAAAAAATATATATAAATTACTAGCGCCCACGCTTTTATTTTTAGTGATTAGAAAATCAGTTATTTTTTACTTACCAAAAAGTTATTTTCTATTTCCCAATAAATTATTTGTCAAACCGAATAAATTATTTTTGACCTTTTAGAACACTTCAATAAAAGCGTTTTTTAAAAAATCTTTTTTTTACTTATTTTATTTAATATATCTTGTTTCTTGCATAAATAATATCAAAACTCAATCAAAAATAAATTTAACGAAAAATTGAATTAGGAAATCTGACGTAAGCACTTTTTTCTGGGGATGGACCCCCCAAACATGTTCAAATTTTAACCCCCGAAAAGTAGTGTTTCGACTCATTTTTGAACCCTTAGGGGTTACACGCAAAAAAAGGACAGCTCCTTGTTTAAGTCACCATGGTTTTTACTAGTTTTTGTACACCTAGTCCGAATTTTCTGTTTATATTTTAAGATAGGATTTGCATTTGGGTGAACTTAATATAAAACAAGTTGAAAATAATAGAGTTCCAAGTAGAAAAGGGGATCTGGGGGTCCTCCCTCAGAAAATGTTTGGAAATTCGACCCTAAAAACAGGATTTCTATTTGGTTATTGTACACCTATAGTCCTAATTTTTTAACATATATTTTTAAGTAGGATTAGGATTTTGAAGAACATATTTTTAAAAAGATTTGGAATAGTAAAATTCCAATCAGAAAGGGGGTTTAGGGGTCCTCCCCCAGAATTTTTTTTGAAATTTGTCCCTAAAAAACTGGGTTTTAGCTTGTTTTGGTACAGTCGGAGTCAAAAAAAACGTTCCAAGGACTGTTAAGAGGAATCTAGACCTTAACCCCGTACGCATGGTATAGGAAAATAGGTTTGAAATATTTCGCCAGTCCCGATCGCCAAAGGTTTGCCACTTGTTAAAATTACAATAACCCACAAAACTAAGCCAATCCTTTAGTTATTTGTAATATTTGCGTCTCTCAATGTAGATCCCGGTAGCGTAACGGTTAGAGCGCTGGTGTTGTATGAGTTAAGTCGAATTTGAACGTTTTATGCAACTTCTTGTGCTGATTTTATAATTTTTAAGAGTTAGAAGTTATTAATAAGTGATTATAAATTATATTTAGTTTTTATTGGATATTTAAAAGCTTTTTTTAATCTTATTTTCTATTGGGGTAACCTTTTTTACAATCGTCCAACAAATATTTTTTTATTTTTGACATTAGGGGATCTTTTATTTTTGTATTTTTTTAAACTTAATAAAAATGTATTTTCAAAAGCTATTCTTATTTTAGCTTTGTTGTTTTTTAATGTTTGATGTTTGGATTCATTTAGTAGAAGTTTTTAGAAATACTCTTTATTTTTTATCCAATTCGATCCCAATTTTTCTCAATTCGTTGTTAAAATAAATTTTAAAAAATTCCCCCAGAAAATTATACATATACAATTGCGGAGTAAACGATTCTGATGAACGCCTTATAATAAAGAAAAATAAAATGAAGCAAAGATATTTTAATTTAACTTCGAAATAGATTTATTTTCAAGTAGAATATCATAACTTTCCTTATTTCCTTCTATCAAAAAACAATTTGTCGTGAAGGACAGTTATACTTAAATCTAGTTTTGGTATACAACCATGGAGGGATACAAAGTACAGAGAGTGAAATCTGGGGGCACACTGTAAACCTTCGGGATCGGGAATTTTCTGGGGGAAGCTTATTTCCCTCCAGTGACTCCACCCCGTGCGGATTCAGGGGGATGGCACTCTGGAATATGACCCCCCTTGGGAACCCAAAAAGTTTTAAAATGAGTAAAAACCCTACTTTTAACAGGTCTAATTTCAAAATAGTGTTCTGGGGGAGGACCCCGATACCCCCTTTTAGTACCACAAGGGGATCTTCAGTGATTATTTTCAGGAAATCCCCAATATTTAGACATTTGGGAAAAAAAGTAAAGGTAATAGTGTTGAAAAGTGCCCCTATACCTCTAATGGTAACACAAGGGGATCTTATATAGAAAAATGCCCCCCTTGGAGCCGTGCTGGATCCGCGCCTGCTCCTACCATCTATACAACATGGAAGAGTTAGGGAAGCAGCATGGAAGTGTCCGAATGCCTTTTTCACCCCGAGTATAAATGGTTACCGCATCTGGATGCAGCTTGAGCCCAGGACGAGGATGTCTGTCGTGAGATATAGACTGGAATCATTAAAATAATTTTTAATAATTTAGTGGTGACCTAGTAACTAAAAATATTATTAAATCTTTCTCTATTTATTAAATCTCTCACCAATCTTTAAACAAAACTTTCTTGAATAGGTAAAGCAATAAACCTACCCTTTCATTGGCTGGATCAATCTGTAGCTGTTCATTCATGATCATGTATCACGAATGAGGGATGGCTACATTGGATTGAACTCGCATGTGTTTGTGTAATGCTTTTTAGAAATTTTAGAAGCCGAACATTTTAACTGGAATTCGGGAAGAGGGGAGGTAAGAGAGAATGAATTGAGAGACATTATAGAGGGGGGAAATTGTGTCCTCCTTTCTAGTTCTCATAAGTCTATGGAACTGTCCCTCAACTCCAGGGGATACAGGGAGGGGTAGCTACCCTCTAAATCATGAGAGTAAATTACTTAAACTTTAGTCTTAAGTAATTAATTTTCAAAAATTTAAATTATGAAAACTGGGATCACTTGGGTTCACCTATGTCAAAGAGGATTAAAAATCAAAAATAAGAGATCTCCCCGGGCAGTATCTAGGAGGCGGTTAGGGAGTTGAACCCTCTATAGAGTTCTTATGTCTATTTATAGGCATTTTCCCTTGAAAATTCTAGAGATTATACGAGTGATCGATCCGGGATGTTACCTAAATATTCCCCAATGTCCCAGAACAATTCACAAAGCTACTCTTTAGGGTCAAATTACAAAACATTTCGGAGATGGACCCCAGACCCCCTTTGTTTGGGGCTAAGTATATTATCTTAAAAACTTTTGCATTATTTTCACAAAAGGTCCAAATCCCATCTCGAAGCAAAACTCTGGCCCATCATCCCGGGTTTTAAAATGGTTCTCCACAAGCACGAGAAAGATCGACTATGCTTGCTTCGCCCTGAGCAGAATCCTGGGTACGCTTATGCAACTCAACCAAATATCTGTATATTAGAAATATAGCTTGTTCCCCACCCCCGAGACTGCTTAGTACAATTTCAATAGTCTCCAAAGCAAATTATTTTTTAATTTCTTAACAAAACTACAACTACTAACTTTTACTAAATCCGTAGAGTTCCCATTATTAAGTCATATAATTAAAATTCCGTTACAAATACAAATACAAATTAAGTCGACCAACTACAGGCTTAAGCCCAGCAAGGTTGGTCCAGTCTTTTTAACTCAAACTACCGGAATCCCAGTATCTGTCAATTTTCCTCTTGAACTCGTTTACCCCTCTTGAATTTACAATTGTTTCAGGCAACGCGTTACCCCACGATTTAAAAGAATTTATAATTATTATTTATTTAAAATAACTTTAAAAATAGTTAAAATAGAATTATTTTCTGAAATAGTACAAAGAATTATGTTTAAACTTGTATTCGCCTGAATAAGCTTGGTAAAAAAATTCTTAAGAAATTTCTCTGATTAAAAAATTTCTTTAAATAAAATATTTTTTCCAGTGTGAAGTTAAAAATACCTTTAAAAAATTACTTACTTATCGGAGTTGGATTTTTTAATGATCATAGTGGAAGATCCAGAGTTCCAAGTAAATTTCATAAATAATTATTTTAAGATTTAGGAAGAAACTTTAACGGCTGCTGAGAAATACGATTGAGTGCTTTGAATAAAAAATCAGGTAAGAATACTCCTCCACAGAGATTGGATCATCCGTAAATAAATTTCAACATCAATCGTAATGACTTTGAGAATGATCCGCATTGAGGATCGAACCCGCGAACTTCCGATTACTAAGACGTTACTCTAACCACCATACTACTATTTTAAAGCATTTTTATTCGAAAAAAAAAACTGCGCCAAATCATGGATAACCAGCCAAATATGTTTCCTTAAATTAGATATTAGAAAATTTTTCTCGCCAATCTTTTCCTATATTCAGCGATTCGTTGAAATTTCAAATCCTGCAATCCCGTTGCTTAACTTTTGGAACGATTTTTTTGACTCCGACTGTACACCAAGTCCGGATTTCGGGGGACCCCCCTTATATACGCAACTGCTGCTCATTAAAGCAGTTAAACGCTACAAAATTACTATATTTTTTAGAAATTCTCTTCAGACATTGGTTTATCCAATTATTTTTTATTCTTTTGGAGGGGGGCACGTGACTGCACATCATCAGGACCTACATACCTAAGCGTCGCCTATTTCTTTTGCCTCTACGAGGACGGAAATCTCCTATTCTTGGGCAGATTGAAAGGGCCCCATATTCAAAACAACCTAACTGAAACGAGATTTCTCTCTCCATAAGAATCATTCTTCCTTCGAGGATACACATAACACACCTTTCACTTATTTTCAACATTTCTTGCGCTTTTCGTTTTTCCACATCTTAAGGCACCTGAGATTACCATTGAATCCAATGGGGAATTTCGGGGCTAGGGATCTAAAAAATTGTTCGATTCGATTCCGAAATCGATTCCTGAGGTTCGATTCTTTCGATTCTAGGATTCGATTTCTGAGGTTCGATTCTAACCTGGAATCGATTCCTTAGAGCCAGTATCGAAAAAGTAGAATCGAACTTATGTATTTCAATCACAAATCAAGGATAATAAGTAATTATTATTAATTTAATTAATAATAACCAGAAAAAAATTAATTAATTCTCAAAATAATAATTAATCTGTGTATTAAGTACGTTTCCTTAGATTCTATTCCTTCTGCAAAATAGTAATTAATTATTAAAATAATTCATTAGAATTAGTTATTAAAATAATTAATTAGAGAATAAATTGTTAATAACTATTTGTTTTAATTAATTACGATTCCTGCTGGAATCGATCCTGAGATTCAATTCCTTCAAGGGTTTGATTTCTTGGTATCGAATCCAAGGCATTCGATTCTGATTCGATTCATGAATCGATTCTTTCCGAAATATTTAGAACTCTATTCGGGACGGCTATAGAACTGAAAGGGTCAAGAGGATCATAATTCCCGCTATATCCTTGAATCCGAAAAAAAATTGCAAGAAATTTTACAATATGTGTGCTTGAGAAAAACTTTCGATTTCATACTATGTTTTGAAGGTTGTTATGGCAACGGATTATTCCACTGAATTCTGGGGGTGATAATAAATCATTTGGAGCTAAAAAAATTCATTTGCGCCAAATATATGTGGAGCAATCTTTGATTTCTTTGAGATTGAGATTTGAAAATTTTCTTTGGGACGATCCAGTGGGAAGCATTTGCAATATAAGCCTTTCGAACAGTGGAGGATCGAGGATTTGGTTTTGGGGTGGGCTAAGAATTTTTTTTATTCAAATCGAACTGAATCAGCTTGATAAGGGGTTTCCAAGTACTCGGCCGCAAAGTACTAATATGTAGGATAATACGTAAGTACCCAGACACGTAAAGAGACTTCTGTGTTCTAGCCTCTTCATCGATTATTACAAGTCACAATCCACAATTATTCAGTCACAATTTCAGCCAAATTATGACTGTTGAATCGGCGGTCGCTACATAACGTGAAAATACTATGTAAAGCACTTTACCTAAACTGTACTTACGTATGATCCCGTCTACCGTTCCGTGACTGTCAAATTCAACGGCACAGCCATAGAAAAGTCAATGGGTTGTTTTACGTTTTCGGATTCAGCGGTACCGTCGAAGGGATAACACGTAAGAACCCAATAAATATTTGAAATGAAATTCATTTGATCGAAGTATTTGTCATCATATATTAATTATGGTTCCGTTCAGTTGCCGTTTAATTCAGCGGTACATCAATAGAAAAGTCAATGGGATTTGATAACGTTTTTGAATAAGCGGCGCGATCGACGGTATAATACGTAAGAACCATTAATATCGGGTGAAAACTGTATCGCTCAAGTTTATAATTAAGTTTTATGCCCTATTAAACCAGGATAGGACGTCCTCATCAGTATTTTTCAGAATAGTCAAGTCACAATTGGCGGTATTTCGTGATTTTTCGGAACAAAACATAAAAATCAATAAATAACGCAATTATCATTAAAATAACGATCACCAGTAATGAGTACAAAGTGAGTTTTTCTTCTCTGATCGCCCACATCTATGATTCCTGTATGATAAAAAACACCGTCTGATTTTTAAAAGAAGCAAATAAAAGTTTCGATCTTAGTTTTCCTCCGTTCTCGTAATAATTATCAATTTCAAACCTTGATTTCAACTGAAGCCCTGGATAGCAAAGCTATAGAGCTCCATCCACAGGGCTTTAATTTCAACAAATCACGACGTTCTACTTATTCGAATTTCGTGTTGATTGTTGCTGGATCTTTGAAAATTTGATTTACCTGGAGGTCATTCCAAAGACTCTGGGTGAGCGACTGTCTCTTTCATGGAACGCTATTCAAAATGAGAGCACGTGCGATTTGATATTTCGATCCTCGCGTTTCAACCACGGAGCTGGGAGTAAGTGGAAGGAATATGGCTGAAATCACTGAAGCAAAAAAAATCCCAACTTAACTGTGGTAATGACTGGTGCATTGAATATTTTTCAAACTTACCAACTTTTCTCACAAACTATTACTGGTGACTAACTTCGTGTTCCATGAAACTTTTTTACCATGTTTATTTCGCACTCTTCATAAGACCTCTGAATAAAACGTGAATAAGTAAGATGGATTGAAGGACAATTATTTAAAAGGGATGTGCAAATATTTTATTTTTGAACACTTAATTTAGTAATTTTATATTTTAATCCAAAATAAACAGTTTCATAGAACATACTAATACTCGCCGATAAAAGTTTTGTTTTCTTTTTTTAAATATATGTTAGTTACAAAATGCACTGCTCAAGATGGTGGCAAGACTCCGCGGTTGCTTCAACTAATCTAAAAGGGGACATCCATTAAACTAAGTCGAAAAGAGCAAAATCTCCCCAAATCTCATCAGAGGGGGGTCAGTTAAAATTTCGCGTCTACTTTTAGTTTAGAAAAAAAGCGTTTATTTCTCTTATCTTTTTTTTTTAAGCACAAGTTTAAGTGAAATGCGCGGATTAGTCAAAATAAGGAATTAGGTAGTACACACTTTTTCAAATTAAATATTTCCTCACAGAATCTAATAAAAGAAAACCATCGGTGAAGAAATTTTTCAAATTCGATCGTTAGTTAATTTTTTAAATAAATAAAAACTACATGTGCAGTAGCTCAGCGCATTACGTCAGTGGTGCCGAAAACGTCATCGTTCGGAAGCAGAGGAGAAATTCGAGCACTCGATTGGTTAGAGCACTTTGAGCCAGCGGTGGCTCCTATGTATTAGTAGCTCATCGGCAGCTGTGACGTCACGCCAGGTTTTTTACTCCATTGAAATGTGTCCCCCAACAAGAAGCCCATTGGAACAAGTATGATGTTAAAAAGACGAAACAAATGTGGCTAAAATATATCAAAGAAATTCATTTACTATAAAGATATAGAGAAAATCCAAATTTGAGGGGGGATTCAAGCAAAATCTCTCTAAATCTCGCCAAGGGGAAGGGAATTAATAACTAATTTTATATTTCCATCTTAAATAAAAAGTTTCCTGGAACACATAATAAATACACACCAGTATAATAGTTTTTGAAAAGAAAGAAGTTACACCCTTTATAATTGAATGGGAAAATATCAATCGCAACAATCATATTGTAAGACGTTTGAAAGCTTTTCTCTTGGGGGTATGACAGTAGGAAAAATCAAGATATTAGGTAAACCTAACTCTCTTTTTCGGTGTCGCCACATCCAATTCAAACAGAAAAAAACTTTTCCGGGTCATTCCGACCCTATAAAAACTCAAACCCTGTCCCCCTTGCGAAGAATGAGTTTTAATTTTCGTGAAGTTAATATTCGAACGTTCGCCCACCTGCACCTCACCCCCCCCATAGGGAATACAGACCCCTCACACCGTAAAAAAGTCCCCGGAGTTGATAGTTGATATTGAAAACTATTATTTTTTTTCTACCGACCCATAGGGGGATTAAGGGCAGGGTTGGCAAAAACCCTTTCGGGTTTTTTCAATAAAACCCTGAAAAAAACCATATAAAACTGGGTTTTTTCGGAAAGAGAGTGGGTTTTTTCAAAATTAAGTGGGTTTCTCCTGTAATGTAAGTGGGTTTTTTTCAGATTTTAGTGAGTTCTTTCTATGTTAAATGTGTTCTGTCAAAATAATGTCAGTTTTTCAACAATAAGTGGGTTTTTTCAAAGTTTTTATACTTTGAAGAAACCCACTGAAATTGTAAAAACACCCCTTATTTACTGAAACCTGGTTTAAATTTTGAAAAACTTACTAAAATTTAAAAAATATCCTAAACTTTGAAAAAACCCACTGAAATTTAAAAAATCTTCTTTATTTTTTTATATCTAGTTTGAACTTTAACCGTCCTAAATTTAAAAAAAAACCCATTCAATAATGAAAAAACCCACTGAATAATGAAAGAACCTATTTAACTTTTAAAATTGAAAAAATACCATTTAATTTTTAAAACCTACTTTAAATTTTGAAAAAACCCATCAAAATTTTAAAAATATTCTAAACTTTGAAAAAAAACACTAAGTTTTGAAGGAACTGCCAAAATCTTGATTTTTCTTGAAAAAACCCAAAAATGGGTCCAAAATGTGGGTTTTTTCACATGGTTTTTTTTGAAAAAACCCATTGGGTCCAATCCAGCCAACCCTGATAAAGGGGGACATGTTCAATAACTCTGATGTCATACAGGGTGAAGTTGGACCCTATGAGTTGATTTAAACAAAACTTTTGTTAATGATGAAGTTGCTTGATTTTTTTATTTTTTTAATCGATTCTTCTTGCAAAAATAAGGAACTACCCAAAATTTGAGGCCGATCGAGAAATTTTTTGATTGCCAAAAAAATGAACAAAAATCCCCTTTTTAAAAGCGCGCGTTTTGAAAAACTGACTAGATATTTCATTTAACCATACAAAAAACCATACGGAACACTTGTTTGTTTTTGAAAATCTGACACATGCAACTTCCTTATTGCTGTCAGTGTCACTATTTAAAAAATCAAATTTATTTATAATACTCCTATTCTTAAAAATAAAAGAATTTATAATGCTTATCACTTAAACAAATGGGCGATGTCATGGGGACGAGAATGGTATGGGGTGGGGCAGTTAAACTTTATCAGTTACGGATAAAGTGAAAAAAAATTTTGAAAATTCCCGATGTAACCCCCCTTTTTTTATTTGCGCTATGTGATCCCAGATGTGAAAAAACACAAATAGCATTGAACGGTACCTCTAAATTGTAAACTCGCTCCTAGAGAGACACATGAAAACAGCTACGAAACTGTTATTTCGGTAGAAGCTGGACTAGTGAATGGTTACGAAAATATGACTAGTGTATCAGGAAATAACAATAAAAACGAACGGTTTTTGCATTGACCGGATTTTTCGCGACACCCTCTAAACAAGCAGAAGTGTATCGCTGACTTTTATTTCAAATCAACCGAAACTGATACTTAATTATATAGAAATATGAAAGATAATCATTTTCTACTCACTAGTTTTTGAAGTTTTCGGAGCAAAAACGACAGTTCGGAGCAGTTGACCCAGCCGTTGGAGTGTAGTACGCTTAATGCCAATGGGCTTCTAAAAGAAAATAAAAGGCTACATCAGTGGTTTTCAAAGTCCTTGAGAAAAAAAAACTTATTTTTCCACCTTCAAAAAACTGTGAACAAATTTTCTCAAATTTTAATAGCGTGTTTTCAGCAGGGTTGGCAAAAATCAGGGTTTCTTTGAAAAAACCCAAGTGGGTTGGGTTTTTTCGGGTTTTTTCAATAAAACCCTGAAAAAAACATTTAAAACCGGGTTTTTTCGGAAAAAGTGTGGATTTTTTCAAAATTAAGTGGTTTTCTCCTAGAAAGTAAGTGGGTTTTTTCAAATTTTAGTGAGTTCTTTCTATGTTAAATGTGTTTTGTCAAAATAATGTCAGTTTTTCCACAGATAAGTGGGGTTTTTCAAAGTTTTTATACTTTGAAAAAACCCACTGATTATATTCTGAAACCTGGTTTAAATTTCAAAAAAAAACCCACTAAAATTTAAAAAATATCCTAAACTTTGAAAAAACCCATTCAATATTGAAAGAAATCTATTCAACTTTGAAAAAAAACAATGAAATTTTTAAAAAATCATCTTTATTTTTTATATCTAGTTTGAACTTTAAACGTCCTAAATTTTGAAAAAACCCTTCAATAATGAAAAACACACTGCACTGAACAATGAAAGAAATTTAACTTTAAAAAAACTCCCTGAAATTGAAAAAACACCATTTAATTCTTAAAACCTAGTTTAAATTTTGAAAAAACCCATTAAAATTGTAAAAATATCCTAAATTTTGAAAAAAAAAACATTAAATTTTGAAGGAACTGCCAAAATCTTGATTTTTCTTGAAAAAACCCAAAAATGGATCCAAAATGTGGGTTTTTTCACATGGGGTTTTTTGAAAAAACCCATTGGGTCCAACCCTATTGGGTCCAATCCAGCCAACCCTGGTTTTCAGGTGACGTCACGACCAGATACTTTCTTACTTATTTGAAGAGAGCATCTCTAAAAACCCCTTTTTAAAAATTTCATTAAATTTGGATTCTCTGCTAATTACTGGAAGAAACCAAAAATATTTGTTTAATTGGGGTTTTAAGAGGTGCTCTCTTCAAATATGTAATATTAATTAAAGTTTTCTGTAGAGTAAAAAAGCTAAACGCCAGTTGGAAATCTCTGTTCTAGAAATCATATCTAAGTCTGTTCTTTTCCCCCTTTAAAAATAAAAATGTAAACATAGTTAAATGGTAGGGGAGCGGGTGGGGACGACGATTGTAACAAAAAAATTTATTTGATCTCAAACTAAGCCATTTTTTATGTTAGAGTTATGAAAATTGATATGAAAATAGGTTGATACATCCCAATTATAATTTTTAGGGCTCGACCGATGCATCGGTTTGGCCGATGCATCGGCGCCGATTGTTGAAAAAATAGCCATCGGCCTAGACATCGGCGGCCGATGTTAACTTGAGAAAAAATCGGCCCATCGGCCTAAAAAAACATCTAAAAGCCGATGTTTGGCCGATGTTTTTCGCAAAAAACATAATAACATCAAGCGATAGACAAAAAAGTGATTCTGCTCCACCTTGCTCCAAATTTAGTTTTATGTTGAACTTGCACCAGCATGGATGTCATTTAGCGGGAACCGGGGGGGGCGTTTGCCCCCTCCAAGTCTACTAGTATTTTTAAATGAAAACTAGTAAAAATAGTTTCAAGTCCCTAGAAAATTTTGTAGATCGAGAAAGGGCATACGAGTGTAACTTAAAAAAGTCTCAAAATGGGTTAAAACATTACTTTTGAGGTCAAAATTTTAAAAAATAACTGGAAGTGAACTCTCAAACCCTGGCAAAAAGTCGTGCTTCCTGGAGGATGCATAAGACGGAGAAAGCCTTGGCCTGCACCAGGCCACCAGGCTGTAGTGCTGCTGAAGAAGAAGAACCCTAAACCACCCCATCTAAAAGTTTGACTTCTGATACCAGTATTTTCTCCTTAATAATTCTGCCGCTTACCAGAAGCGGTTCCGTTTGGGTGTTCCCCAAAGTGTTTTAAACGGAGTCAAAGCACTTCTTTTCAGGAGAATTATCAACACATTTTCTGGAGGAGGATCCCCAGCCCTATTTAAAACTCTGATGTTTTTTAAAGCTTCTTCTCTTGGAAATTCAACATTTTCAGTTTAAAAGGGTCTGTACCCCCGGATGAGCAGAAAAGAAACACTATCTTAAAAAGGCAAATTTAAAAAAAATTGGTGGGGGAGAACCCATAAACCCCCTCTGTAAAAATTTCGGCAAAATACAGTGTTTTCCCCTGAAAATTATGTCACTTTCAAAAAGCCTTTCCCGTTGGGTGTCCCCTTAAAGAGATTTAAAAGGAAATAAAACTCTTGGTAAAAGGGGAATATTCAAAAATGTTTTTGGGGAGGACCTCTGCCCCCTTGAAACTATGACGTTTTGCCTTAGGAAATTTTGTGGTTTGCAGGGAACTGTTCTTTTAAGATGTAACCCAAAGGGTCTCAAAATAAACTGAAACTACTTCAAAAGGCAAATTTTCAAAAATTTTATGGGGTACAATCCACCCCCCCTTTTTTTACCTGGAGCTTACGTTGTAAAAGAACTCACGTTAGGCCTGGCGTCCTGGCGATCCTATTAATTTCCACAATAGTCCTTACTATGAATGAAAAATTTATACAAAAAAAATATTTCATTTCTGGATCTGCGATAGGTTTTAATGGTTTTTTTAAAAAAATAAGGCCAAATGGTTTGCATTTTTTACCATCGGCCTTAAGCATCGGCCATCGGCATCGGCAATCGGCCAAATAATTACCATCGGCCATCGGCCTGCCGATGGAAATTTCAAACAATCGGCATCGGCCCATCGGCCAAAAAAATGCCATCGGTCGAGCCCTAATAATTTTGTAATGAAAGCTGTCCGGTGCATTACAATATAGTAAATAAAACATCGAAAATCGTTACAATCGACCCCACCTCAAGGGTCAATTGCAACACAACACAAATTTAACACAAATTCATAAAAATCGATAGAAGATCATTCAGATTTATTAACAATATATCTCTTCTTTTTAAATAATAATTAAATACATAGACTAGAATGGCAATAATGAACTTTCCACTTAAATAATGAGTTATAAATTATAATGAATGAATATGAAAAAATAATAGTGAAAAATTATTCAGAAAGGCAATTAGGGTACTATTTATACCCCCACGACGAACCCCAGGGGAAAATTCAAAGCACTAATTCCACTTGAAGTATCTAAATTTAATTTTCCACCACAGAAAATGATCAAAACTGGTCCATAACCTAAGAGGGGGGTTCGGGGAAAAATTTTTGAATTTCAGTATGTTAATAGTGTTCTAAAGCTCCTTTTTTGGGGGGTGTTGGGAGCTTCAAGGGCAGGGTTGGCTAGATTGGACCCAATGGGTTTTTAAAAAAACATGTGAAAAAACCCTCGTTTCAGACCCAATTTTGGTTTTTTTCAAGAAAATCAAGATTTTGGCAGTTTTAATATTGAAGAAAAACATTTAACGAAATAAAATACAAAGAACTGCAGTTGTAGGTTTTTTCAAAACTTAAAACAGGTTTCAAAAATTAAATGGTGTTTTTTTCAATATGAGGGAGTTTTTTTAAGTGGGTGTTAAATAGGGTTTTTTTCAAAGTTTAGGATATTTTTTAAATTTCCGTGGGGTTTTTCAACATTTAAAAAAGGTTCCAATAAATAGGGGTGTTTTTACTATTTCAGAGGGTTTTTCCTAGTTATAAAAGTTTAAACTTTGAAAAAAAACCTTAACTGTGGAAAAACTGACGTTATTTTGGCAGAACACATTTAACATAGAAAGAATTCGCTAAAATTTGAAAAAACCCACTAACTATATACGAGAAAACCACTTAATTTGGAAAAAAACCCACACTTTTTCCGAAAAAACCTAATTTTATATGGGGTTTTTCATGGTTTTATTGAAAAAACCCGGGTTTTTGCCAACCCTGTATCACTGGCAGCACAAAATGACCCGGTGGACCACCACATGGGAAAACCCAGTTCTAATAGAAATTCAAACCCTTCATATCGAAGCTTTAATATTTTCATTGTACTTTTTTCCCCTTTTAAAAATGAAAATGTAAACATAGGTAAACGAAAGGAGAATTTCACCATTATCGCTGGTTAGCAGACAATAAGTGTAAACTCGCAACTCTCAAGCGTCGCCTCTAACCGTATACCGGTTTCGTCCTTGTTAGGACTCATCAGCACGGAATAGGAAGGCAACGCAAGAGAGCGGAGAGCAAGTACTAGTCTAGCCGTAACTGAAAAAGTGGTGACCATTTATTAATACCATTGATAACAATAATTAATTAATACTAATTATAATTTAGTGGTTACCAGCGATAATGGTGAAATACTCCTTTCATTTATCTTACCTTTCGGGAATTAACCCTTTGTTGCATCATGTCCAAAAAAAAGTTACATCCAACAAAAGTTACAATACAGTGTCCACAAAAGTTAAAATCGTTTTGCTATTCTGTAAATGCCTTTATAGATTTCATTTCAGTTTTTTTACCTTCTACATCATTTGAGCTTTCATCTGTTAATCATAGACGACAGTACGACTGCACAGACTATTTTAAAGAGAGAAAATGCATGTATATTTTTTAACTTCTCCAGATTATTTGTATGCAACAAAGGGTTAAATCTCATCTAGGAATGCCAAGTCATTCCAGCAGATGAGTGGAGGAATAATCAATGGTCACCACTTTTTCAGGCTAGACTAGTACTTTCCCCCTCCGCTCTCTCGCGTTGCTTTCCTATGCCGTGCTGATGAGTCCTAACAAGGTCGAAACCGGTCCACGGTTGGAGGCGAAGCTTGAGAGTTTTGAGTTTTACTTTTATTTAAATTGTACTTTTTCCCCTTTTAAAAATTAAAATGTAAACATAGGGTAAACAGCAAAGAGATGCAGGGAGTAGAGAGTGATGACGTAGCAAAATCAAGTTGCACGCGCATCTAAATCGGGGGCCCATCAATACCTATTATAGAGAGAGCAAAAGAGGCTGAAAAATAGGGATTCCCATCAAAGATTCAGGAAGTTATTAAAGCCGCTCTTCTCTTCTCCATTAGAGGGCGCTGCTGCTGCCACCGGTGATTAATTACGGATGCTCTGTGGGTGTGATTGAGACACTGCCATTAAGAGACAGGGCGAAGGAGATGAAGAAATAGGGGGCGCGTAGGATGAATACCCGCCGTGACATCACACTGTGACAGGGTTGGAAAAAACCCAAGTGGGATGGGTTTTTTAGGGTTTTTTAAATAAAACCATAAAAAACCATATTAAACCAGTGGCGGATCCAGGGAGTGGCACTCTGGAAAGTGACCCCCCTTGGAGACCCAAAAAGGTTCTCAAAATGAGTAAAAACCAAACTTTTATAGGTCTAATTTTCCAATTTTTTTATGGGGGAGGACCCCCATACCCCCCATTAGTATCAAAATGTGGTATTCAGTGTTTATTTTTAGGAAATCCCCAAAATTTTGACATTTTGGGTCAAAAAATAAAGGTAATAGTGTTGAAAAGTGCCCCCCTTAGACTCAAAACGTTTCTAAAAATAAGTTAAAACCCTACTTTTACACGTCAAATTTAAATTTTTTTTCTGGGAGATGACCCCCATTCGCCCAATGGTACCACAAGGGGATCTTGTCTGGAAAAGTGCCCCCCTTGGAGCCGTGCTGTATCCGCGCCTATATAAAACTTGTTTTTTTCGAAAAAAGCGTGCGTCTTTTCAAAATTAAGTGGATTTCTCCTATAAAGTAAGTGGGGTTTTATTTCTTCAAATTTTAGCGAGTTCTTTCTATGTTAAATGTGTTCGGTCAAAATAATGTCAGTTTTTCCATAGTTAAGTGAGTTTTTTCAAACTGAAATTCACCGAAATATTAAAAACACCCCTTAATTATTGAAACCTGGTTAACTTTAAAAAACCCCTGACGACGATAAGTACGATTAAAAAGACGAGATAACACTGTTCAACATCTTATAGGTTTTGGGTCTCTGAACGCGAAAATCATCATTAAAATTTTGAATTGACTCAATTATCAGTACATAGTCCAGTATATTGATCAATAATATACTGGACAATTATAATTTTCTGCAATTTTTTTTCGTGCAAATATATACGTAAATAAAATATTAATCTTTGAAAAATTTAATCCGCTAGAGATAATCAAATTGATAGTACTTTTGAGTACTGCCAGTACACTGAGGACTAAAATATTCTCACAACACAAAAAATATGGCTTCTCATCACAGTTTTACCTCTTAAAAAATAATACATTCTCCTTTTGACTTCAACTACTTTTGAGGGTACAAAAATGTCAATCCTGGGAATCCGTAAAAAATGGCAGCTGAAAGTTTAAACTCGTCCCTATCGTACGACAAGAATAAAACCCTTAAAACGTTATAAATTTTACATATATATTTTAGGAGTTATAAATTTCATTTTAAAAACTATTAGATATTTACTAAATTAGTCGATTACAAAGTTGTAGAGCAGCGTCGATTTAATAGGAAAATACACCCCTTAATAAGAAAAATATCTTGAATAAAACCCCTTAAACGCCCGCTCAATTTGGTTGAATTTACCTCATGCCCCGATAATTAAAATAATGATGAATTTTTTAAAAGTGTTTATGACTTAGGTAAATAAGACTAAAAGTGTTCTTCGATCGGTAAAAAAAGTTCCAGACAAAAGCCGCGAAACGCCATTTGAATAACGTGGCTATAGGATCATCATAACTGTAACACATTGCACCCTCTATAAAAGAATGTCATGGAAGAATTAAAAAAATGAGTACATGATGCTTTATTTTTGAGTGTCTGCACATTTTCCAAAATGAGTACATGCATGCTTTCAAATTTGAGTAAAATTTGGATCGGAGTCTGTTTCAGTGCGTGACATACTCAGATTTGAGTAATATTTACTCATTTTTGAGACTGTCGTTTTAAGAGTGCACCAGGAGCGTTAGAAATTGGGAAAAAATCCACTGGTCCTGCGGGCCAGTGCTTTACCAATCTTACTGGTCCGCAACAAAAATTTCTGGTCCGACAAATTAAAAAGGACCTGTTTAAATATTATTATACAGTAACTGTTGCACTGAATGTGAGTACCAAATATAGGTGAAACCTGAGCAAAGCCCGGGTCTAGAGCGTCAGCGCTAGTAATTAATAAAATAAATTGATGAGAAATAAGCAGTGGCACTAAATAATGAAATAATTTTGAAAATATCTTATTTATTAAATATTTTTCTGGATTAAGAGATACAGGGTGGTTATAAAAAAAGTAACCCGACTTAAGGGCCTCTAGAGGCCAAACCGTTCATCGGAATTGAATGAAATTTTGGTGGAAGACGTTTTGAGGGATGGGAAAGAGAATGGTATGAGTTGGAGCAGTCTAACTTTATCAGTTACGGTTAAAGTGAAAAAAATTTTGAAAAATCCCAATGTAACCCCCCTTTTTTATTAGCGCTATGTTATCCCCGATGTCTAAAAACACAAATAGAGTTGAAACGGCACCTCTAAGTTGTAAACTCGCTCCTAGAGAGGCAATTGAAAACAGCTATGAAACTGTTATTTTTGTAGCATCTAGAGTAGTCAATTGTTAAGAAATTCTGACTTCATTGTTATTTTTTGATTCACTTGTCAGAATTTCTTAACAATTCACTAGTCTAGATGCTACAAAAATAACAGTTTCATAGCTGTTTTCAATTGCCTCTCTAGGAGCGAGTTTACAACTTAGAGGTGCCGTTTCAACTCTATTTGTGTTTTTAGACATCGGGGATCACATAGCGCTAATAAAAAAGGGGGGTTACATTGGGATTTTTCAAAATTTTTTTCACTTTAACCGTAACTGATAAAGTTAGACTGCTCCAACTCATACCATTCTCTTTCCCATCCCTCAAAACGTCTTCCATCAAAATGGCATTCAATTCAGATGAACGGTTTGGCCTCTAGAGGCCCTTAAGTCGGGTTACTTTTTTTATAACCACCCTGTACTTAACTAACTGAAAATAAAAATAATCTACTTGATTAAATATAATTTCTCTAATTAACATACAAATTGGATGCAATTGCACTAATTGACAAAAAATAAGAACTTTTCTTGAATAAATGATATTGCACACAAATTAATACATAACTGGTGGAGGGTGGGATATTTTTTCACCACTTGTCCGGCGGACCAGTGATTTTCTGATTCCACTGGTCCGAGCAGTTTTTTTAGTTGTCCCGGACCAGCAATCCAGTACAATTTCAAACGCTGGTGCACCAGTCGATGCTCCCTCTAGTAGAACCCATCTATCTCTCTCTCCCCGCGTAAAAAATGGCGCTTTTATCAATTTCGGAATATGGAGGGAAAAAGATAATGACCTTCTTCCCCAAATGGGCCTTTTTCCAAAATTACGCCGCTCACAGGAATTTTAGAGAATCTTCAAGCAATTACAATAAAGCACTCGGAGACCCACTTTTGCAGCGATAGAGCTAGTTCTTAGGTGGTATAGTATATCACTGTGAGGAGCAGATTTTTGGTTGCGTAAAACTGGTCGATTTGAGAAGATTCCACGCAATTTGTCACTTTTAGCAGAGGAGTCTGCTCCAGGGCCGTACCCTGGGAGGGTTCAACCGCCTCCCCCGAAATTTTGACATCAATTCTTTACTTGAGGCGTTTGCTGTCAAAACCAGCTCCTTCCATATTTTTCTGAAATCCATTTTTTGGCATATTTTGGGAGTTTAGAGGGTCCTTCGCATAACCTGACGAAGGCTTATAGCTCAAATCCAGCTCATTCCAACCCAAAATTAGATGAAAAGGTGAAAACTGTGATCTCAAATGTAAAATTTCGGAACATTTGATAAAGTTAAGTGTCTGTCATTTACTTAAAACTCGTAAAGACACAAATATTAACTGGTATAAACTGGAAAAAAAACAATTTCACACAACTTAATTGAACAAAAAAACTGAAAAAACCATGAAAAATCGTGTTTTTGCATCAAAATCAGCTCATTCCAACCTAATTAGTGTAATTACGCCCAAGGTAATGCACCTGGAATGAAAATGAAAAACTAATCAAATTCTAATCGGTTATACCTACAATTAAAAATTTTTTAAAAAATTTAGCCTTAGAACTGTGTACGTGAGAAAGTTTTTGTTTCTCCTGTAAAATTTCCAAAAATGGAATGAGCTGGTTTTGATATAGAAAACGCCTCACTTAACTGTTTTTCCTTAAAAATTCGCCTTAAAATGCATAAAACCCAGATTTTTTCCCCAAACCCCCTTGAAAGTGTGAAGAGTGATTTCAAATTAGAAAGGAATACGATCAGTCCAGATCTATCACAGATTATCAGAGATCAGATAGGGCAGTGGTTCCCAAAGTGGGTTCCGCGGAACCCTGGGGTTCCACGAAAAAATTTAGGGGTTCCATGGGGAAAACTTTATTTTATTAAAAAAAATAAGAATGGACAGCGCCGCCCCCCTTGGACCCAAAAATGTTCTCAAAATGAATTAAAACCTTACTTTAACCAGTCGAATTTCAAAATTTTTTCTGGGGGAGGACCCCCCCCACGGTATCACAAGGGGTTCTTGCGCGATACTTTTTGGAAAATCCCCAACATTTTGACATTTTTTGTCAAAAGATAAAGATGGAATATTTCCCCTCTTGGCAACAAAAAAGCGTCTTAAAATGAGTTAAAACTCTACTTTTACAAGTCAAATTTCAAAATTTTTTTTCCGGGGGAGGACCCCCATACCCCCCAGTGGGACCAGAAGGGGATCTTGCGTCATACTTTTAGAAAATCCCCAAAAAATTGACATTTTTGCAGAAAGGTAAAGGTGATTGTCTGGAAAAGTGCCCCCCCACCTGGGCCCGTGCTCGTGCTGGATCCGCGCCTGGTTTAATTTAATATCATAATATTAAATTTTCAAAAATCGTTCATTAAAAAATATTCAGGGTTCCGCGATCAGTGGTAACAAATTTGGGGGTTCCACGACCAAAATAGTTTGGGAACCACTGAGATAGGGCAAATGAACAGATCCCGACCATCTGAGCCCTAAATTATGGTTTCTCTGCACTGCACATCCCATGTGTGCCTATAGAACCATTTTCACTGCGGTAGTAGCCTTTCGACAGAAAAGACAACTTTTAGGTAAGGCCTCCAAACCTACAGGGTGTTTAGGAAGTCAGCTTCATGGCTTTTATTTGGAACCAACGTGTCCTAGGATCATGGAAGTAAGGTCTTCCCCTAGGTAAGGGACCCTGGAGAATCTATTGAGATGACTCACAGCACCTCTAGCGGAGAAATAAAAAAGTTAGAAAAATTAATTTAAAAACTGAAGGAGATCGAGCAAAAACCTTACAGTATTGTTTCACTTATTGTATTGTTTGAAGAACTCACAGGAAAAAGTTTCATGAAAATAACTTGAATATTCGCGGAGATATTAGCATGTGAAAAGAGCACTTTTTCAGACCTCAAAAAAGAAAAAGTTCGCAAATTTGAAAGCTTTTTCAATTTTTTTGATTAAATTTTGCCTTTATTCAATTAAAAAAACATAAAACTACACAATACAACTGAAAAAATTGCAAATTTGAGACATTTTTCTTTTTTGAGGTCTGAAAAAGTGCTATTTTCACATGTTAATATCTCCGCGATTATTCAAGTTATTTTCATGAAACTTTTTTCTGTGAGTTCTTCATGACGTTGGCAACAATACACTATTTGATGTTTTCGCTCTATCTCCTATAGTTTTTAAACTAATTTTTTAAACTTTTTTATTTCGCCGCTTGGGGCGCTGTAAGTCACCTCATTTGATTCTCCAGGGTAACTAACCTAGGGCAGTGTGGGGAGCCTAGTGGTTAAGGCATCGGCTTCGGGATCGGAGGGTCCCGGGTTCAATTCCCGACACCGCTAAAGACCCACCGAGTATATGCGGAGTACGTGCTCGTTAAAACTGTGGGTCCGAAAGTCCTGTGGTCAGTCATAGCGCAGTTTACCACGGGTCCAGGTGTCTGGAGATTATTTACCCTCCCCTTCAGACACATGGCAAAATTGTGGAGGTAGATAGTGGCAGCATCTATCATATCTCATGAGGCAGAAGTTGGAGGCCTGCCATTTATGGGCCTCACTTTCTCAGGAGCCCTTTGCCTTGAATCATTGTGGAGCTTGGGTATTCCAAGTGGCACACGACAACAACAACTAACCTAGGGGTAGACCTTACTTCCTTGACCCTAGGACACGTTGATGGTTCCAAATAAACGCCGCGAAACGGACTTTTGAAACACCCTGTATACAACCTAACTTTTACAGGGTGTTTCAGATAAGCGTAAATGCATACGTATATAGTATGTGTATTTCAGATAAGGTATGCGTAAATATGCGGACGACCCCCTCTCTTGACCAGAAGAGAGAGAGAGTCGCTCAATTAGTCGGATGGTGTCCCTCGGCGACCCCCGACAAAAGATCGCGTGATCCGGTGGCCCCGCCCTACTCACCCCCCTTCCCACGCTAATTGCGCAACTACACAGCTCAATTAATTAAGTGCCTATCCCCCCTTTTCTCGTAATCAATTGCGGTTTTACCTCATGCTCTCTCTCTCCACGCCTTTTGGGATTTGTGAAACTAAAGGGTCAATTCTCAACAACCTCTCGGATTTCGATGAAACTTTCCACGAGAATTAGAAAGTTGCATGATTTTTTATTTTACTTTTTTTAATCGTTCTTCATGCAAAAAGAAGCAACTATCCAAAATTTGAGGGCGATCGAGAAATTTTTTGATTGCAAAAAAAATTAACAAAAATCCCCTTTTTAAAAGCGCGCGAAAACGCTATGAGTTCGGGATGTGACGTCATCGTACGGTGTTGTCACTAAGCGTTTTTAGTCACGTGTTTTTTTCTCGACTTTAAAATTGAAATATTTAATAACTTGTATATTTTTTTGAAAAATTGACTATAGATATTTCATTTTACCATCATACAAAAAACCATACGGAACACTTGAGTGTTTATGAAAATCTGACACATGCAACTTCCTTATTGCGGTTTTACCTCATGCTTTCTCTGTCTCCACGCCCCTTTGGAATTTGTGAAACTCACGGATGCAGAATATGTCCGATCCGGCGATCTAGGATCGGGGGAAATTTTAGGCATGTGGAGAAATTTTGTGGAAAAGTATATTATTGAATTCAATTTCAGTTCAGTAATCGAAATTTAAGTGGCAATTTTCACCTTCACCACAGATCTAAGGTTCCCTATAGTTTTGCGTTTCCAATCACGTTACTTGTAAACATGAATCGGATTCTTTTTTAAATCTTTATCACTTTTTAAAATTTTGGGGAAATTTTGTATTGATTGGGGTAAATCTTGGAAGTAAAAACATTTTCTGCATCCCTGGTGAAACTAAAGGGTCAACTCCCAACAAATACAAATTAAGTCGACCAACTACTACAGTATACTCAATAGTTGACATTGAACAATATTTTTAAAACATATCGTCGCTTAAGGCGCAAAATGACATAACTGCATTTTCCCTATTTTGCAGGAGATGAAAAAAACAGTTTGGCTATTAATTAAAGAAAATAATATTATTATAGTTTTAAACCTTCATTTTAGGCCTTTTTGACCGGGGATGAAACGCTTCTCTGTGGCCCTAACAATATCAATAAAAGGCGTGCAATTATGTCATTTTGCCTTACGAATGCAGTTATGCTAAAATGACAAAATTGCAGCGATTTGAGTCATTTTTTCGCAAAATCGTTGGTGCCAGGTGATCCGGGGCCGGGATTTGCATAAAGATTGATGCATAACTCAAAATGGCCAAAATGTCAATTATGTCATTTTGCGCCTTAAGCGACGATATGCTAACTAAATAAGCTCACCCTACAGAACCCTACATCATTTATAATCACTATTAGATTACCCGTATTTTATTACTTTAATCATGTAAACTTCTTTTCTTCCTTTCTTTACATTAATGTATAATTTTCGGTCACCTGTAAGAGTCAATTTGACTCCTTGGTGCCTCATACGTGTATTTTTGTCATTTTCCGTTATATTTTTTGTCTCGACCTAATATACAGGGTGTTCGGAAACAAGCATATTTTGAATAGGAATGGAGGGGGTCGCAGATGCACCGTTAGAGCTAGAACCCCTAATGTAGGGCGAGGGCGTTACAAAAGGAGGTTTTCCTAAGGCCCGTTTTACGAAACAAAACATAATAGAATAAAAAAAATTATTGCATGAGGTACAGCAGTATCCATACTACATAAATTTGAACAAAATTGAACCACTTGTTAACCCATGGGGTGAGTTATAAAACTTACAATATTTGTTCTCTTAGTGTGATGGTATTTTTTATGAAAAAGTTGGTTTAAAAAATACCATCACACTAAGAGAACAAATATTGTAAGTTTTATAACTCACCCCATGGGTTAACAAGTGGTTCAATTTTGTTCAAATTTATGTAGTATGGATACTGCTGTACCTCATGCAATAATTTTTTTCATTTTATTATGCTTTGTTTCGTAAAACGGACCTTAGGAAAACCGCCTTTTGTAACGCCCTCTCACTACGTTAGGGGTTCTAGCTCTTTAACGGTGCATCTGCAACCTCCATTCCTATTCGAAATTTGCTTGTATAGGTCAGCTCCACCCCCTCAAAGTTTGTCCACGGTATTTCCGAACACCCTGTATATATTAGTAAAAGTAAATTTTTATTTGATTTGATTCGATTTGAAATTATAGTGAAACTGAGTCATTAAAGCAGTATCAATGGAGTGAGTAAAGGTTTAAGTAATCTTCTGACCCCAGCAGTTCCCCCCCCCCCACACAATGTTCACCGTAACGGTTTCTATTTCCGATACTGTACATTTTGTTTTCTTACGTTTCCCTAATAAATTCCGAGAGGTGTCGACCAAATGGTGATATATTGGACGTTCACGTATCGTCTCTTCATTTTCAGTCACTGATGTATGACTTTTCCGAGCGCATTATTTTTTTACTTTTCTGCTTCACATTGACATCAACAATGAGTTGCTCTTAAGTGAGTTGGCCATTAAGAAAAAGGACGACATAAAGTGTGGCGTTGCGAAACACCGTTGTAAATCTTCGGGTGTGTTTTCGATATACCTGTCGATCATTTTCTGCTCCCGTTCGTTTAGAGGTGGTGTAAGTCAACCAGAGGCGCGGATCCAGCCCGGCTCACTCTTAAAACGGCAGTTTCAAAACTGAGTAAAAATTACTCAAACTGGCTCCGAATCAAATTTACTCAAATTCGCAAGCTCAAGATGTTTCATTTTTGAGTATGCACATTTTCAGAAATGAGTATATTCATGTACTATTCAAATTTGAGCAAATTTGATTCGGAGCCAGTTTGAGTAATTTTTACTCAGTTTTGAAACTGCCGTTTTAAGAGTGCTCCATCAAGAGGGGGTTACATTCCCAGACAAGATCCCCTTGTGGTAGATCTTGATCCATTGGAGATCCCATTGGAGGAATGGGGGTCCTCCCCCAGAAAAAAAAATTTGAAATTTGACGAGTAAAAGTAAGCTTTTCACTCATTTTTAGAAACGTTTTCAGTCTAAGGGGGGCACTTTTCAACACTATTACCTCTACTTTTTGACCCAAAATGTCAAAATATTGGGGATTTTCTAAAAATTATCACTGAAGTTTCCCTTGTGGTACTAATGGGGGGATGGGGATCCTCCCCCAGAAAAAATTTTGAAATTAGACCTGTAAAAGTAGAATTTTTACTCACTTTGAGAACCTTTTTGGGTTCCCAAGCGGGGGCACTGTCCAGAGTGCTGCCACCCCCTGGATCCGCACCTGGTTTGAAGGGGGTGACCCACTTACCCCAAGGGACCCTACTTTCTATTGATTTTTAATTGTTTTCAACGTGATGAATTTTTCAAGTCAAGCGACGTCGCTTGACTGGTTTCTGCAATAAAGATATCAATGCTATAAAAAGCCCACAGAGGGGGTATAGTAGACCCTAGCTAGCCTGGAATTTGTGAGGACTTGCACCACTGGGATCCTCAACCACGGGTCATTTGCTCAACAGGTAGGTAGCTTCTTCCAACAAAAAAAAAGAGCATGAATCATATAGGGAGGAGGGGGATATAATGCAACCAGCGATCAGTTGGTTATTTACGAGGCCGTTTAATAGGCGGAAGCCCATTAGACCGCTCTTGTGGGCAAACATTGCTCGCGTATATAGGTGTTGTAAGCAGAGGGGCCTTGATACGGTGACCCTTAGTGGACAGTGGAGAGTGGTGGTGGAGAGTGGTAAAAATTAAGTAGTGCACAGCCAGAAAAAGGTTTCGGAGGGGGATATTGGAATAAGGGACCGTTCAAATATTACGTAAGCACATTTTGATCATTTTTACCCCCCCTTGTCAGCAATGATAAGCAAACCTCGAACCCTCCCCCCATAAATACGTAAGAAACTGCCGGACCCCCTCACCCCCGAAGTTTTGTCATCCCTTTTAGAAACTACTGTTTTTATTCTCCTTGAAAATTAGGTGACTTATACAAGAGGAGCTGTCCTTTTTTGGGGGTGTAACTCTAAGGGCTGAAAAATTAGTCGAAACACTACTCTTCAGGATTAAAACTTCAAAAAATGTTTGGGAGGGTCCATCCTCAGAAAAAAGTACTTACGTCAGATTTCCTAATTCAATTTTTTGTTCAATTTATTTTTGGTTGAGTTTTGAAATTGTTTATGCAAGAAACAAGATATTTTCAAAAAAGGAGTATCTAACGTAA
This sequence comes from Tetragnatha versicolor, assembly GCA_024610705.1. Lineage (NCBI taxonomy): Eukaryota > Metazoa > Arthropoda > Arachnida > Araneae > Tetragnathidae > Tetragnatha > Tetragnatha versicolor. Next base: position 1,081,825 of record JANDEH010000046.1, read on the forward strand.
GCATCACTCATATCCCCTCCCTCCTTGTCAGGAAAAATAAGCAAAGAGCAAACCCCCTCCCCCCTGAGGTGCTTAGGTAATACTTGAACGGCCCCAAAGGAAGTTGCATGTGTCAGATCTTCATAAACATTCAAGTGTTCCGTATGGTTTTTTGTATGGTAAAATGAAATATCTAGTCACACAATTTTTCAAAAATATGTACAAGTAATTAAATATTTTAATTTAAAAGTCGAGAAAGAACACGTGACTGAAAACGTTAAGTGAAAACACCGTACGATGACGTCATCCACATTCTGGGGGTCCTCCCCCAGAAAATTTCTGGAAATTTGACCCTATAAACAGGATTTTAACTCGTTTTGGAGTCTTTTTCCCCTTTTTTTCCACCCCCGAGTTCCCTCTTCCCCTCTTTCTCACTGTTAGTGCTTATCCCTATTGGGGGGTTAAAGCAACCGAAAGAGGACCACTCCTTGAAAGTCCCAAAATTTTCAAGGAACGACTGTAAGATTCCAAAATTTCAAGGGGGTTTGGGGTTCTCCCCAAGACAAATTTTGAACCTTTAAAGTAGGGGTTTTATGCATTTTAAGACGAATTTTTAAGGATACGTAATTAAGACGGATTGTAGAAAGCATTATTTTTAATAGGGTAGTGGATGGATGGAATGCGTTGCCTGAAACAATTGTAAATTCAAGTGGAGTTCAAGAGGAAAATTGACAGATACTGGGATTCCGGTAGTTTGGGCATGGCTTACTGCGATACGGTAATTGAAACACGTAGCGGCTGTACCAATCCTGCAAAAACCGCGTACAGAGAAAGTTTCTCATTCTCGCCACTAGGAGCGCATTACCGACCGCGAAATCCTCGCAGTCTCAATAGAAAAGACGCTTATTAACGATGTTTTTCCCGGTTTTTCCAACGTATAAGGATCGGGGGAAAGGAATTAGATATACGTATATATATGCTAAATTGGTTCTTTATTTCCTATACATCGACTGATTTACTTAATGTTAATACGTTTATGCTCCGAGACCACCGATATCTCCGAAATACGTCTGAATATCTTTTAAGTTTTTTCAAAGCACTTTAAAGTGAAAATCCATTTTAAAATTAGTTTGTTCATGGAAATTTTTAAGAAAGATTATGAAAATAATCGTTACATTAAAGCGAACGCTAATGTTTTTAATTCCCACTCTTTTTCCTATAACTAAAAAGGAAAATTCAAAGTTATATCAGTAGGAAATAGAAATACATGCAATGTTAACTTTCATAATTTCTTGGATTATAAAAACCAGCTCACTATTATGATTCAGATATAGTGCTAATTCATCTATAATTCAGCCCACTTTTTTGCCATAAGTATTAAATTGCCTACAGCTTAATATTTTATGAAAATGAGTTATTAATGAACAACAGATTCAATTAATGAGGAAATGAACAACAAGATTCAATTAATGAGGAAATGAACAACAAGATTCAACAGAAAATGAGAAACAATGTTTATTTTTCAAATTTCTATAAACATAAAAACCTTTTTCACTTGAATTCAGATTTGAGAATTTTGATTCAGATTAATCAACTTATCTATCAAGCCCATTTTTTAAATAATAAATTTCCCAGTTTTATGTTTTTTAAAGTAAGATTACAACATTATAATCTTTATTAAGCAACATTAGACAAGTCAACAGGGAAATTAATAAGTAAAATTTTCAGTTTGACAACCTTTGATGCAATTAAATTGATTTAATAATGAATTTACTAAAAAGCAAAAATACCATTGAAAAAACATTAAAATTGATAGGTATTATTTCAACTGTTTGACAACCAAAACTATATATTTTGAAGTAATAAACAGGTTTCATTGAAATATAAAAATGAATACACAAAAAGAAAAAATTTGGTAACAACAGCTTTTTAGCACAAATGTTTTTGCTTTCAGCCTACTTTATGAATTTTACGAATAGAAGGTTTGTTCTGAATTCTTTTACTGAGATAACTTTCACTGACTTTCTTGGCAAAATTTTTCAAAACTATAGGGATAAATGTTTTACAAATGAAATCTCTCAGCTGTAGATGAATTGTGGTCAGCGTTTGAACACATCATCAGTGTAAACAACACGGTAAACAAACGGTCGGTATTACGCCACCTAGCGGCCTACAGGTGAACTTTTTCTTGTACGCAAAATTCAATAGACTTGAAGGAAACTGGTACAGCCGCTACGTGTTTCAATTACCATATCGCAGTAAGCCATGGTTTGGGTTAAAAAGAATGGACCAACCTTGCTGGGCTTACGCCTGTAGTTGGTCGACTTAATTTGTATTTGTATAAACTGTTAGTAAAAATTTGACGTTGAAATTTCGGGGGGCGGGTTAAACCCCCAACCCCCCCATTGGATACGGCCATGCGCAATATAAATTGTTATTATAACAATACAAGTTAACAATTGTTAAGATATAATATTGACTGCCCCCCTTTACTACAGTTACTTAACTTCTACGTTCCACCACGCATCACAAGAAACATCATTGTTTTAAAAATTCCACTTATTAAAAGCTATCTTTCACATCAATCAATGTTTCAATTTTATAAAATAGTGAATAATCTTCCCGGATCAATTGATCTTTTCTTTGATTCTTTTACCAAATTGAAAAATCAATACCTAGAAAGTGTTTCTTCTTAATTTTTCTGTACATATACTTTTTGGAGTGTTTGCTTGTTTCATATGTTTCTTTGTACTTTTTTGTGTCTTTTATCTGTTGTATTTGTTTGTATTTTATTTTCCCTGCCAAGTAATTGGATTATTTCTGTTTGGCAGTGTATATATAAATAAATACATTCTATCCACGCTGTAAAAGAGCGTAGAAAAAACTTCCGATTTCATGTGCCATCTGGTCCCTTCTACGAGTGAATCGACCCATAATATCTCAAAGGGGGACAACAAACAGAGCTCCCTCATTTTGTAATGCAGTGTGGATGCTTAACCGGGGGCACTAAGGGTCCGTCTATAAATAATGTCTTTACAACATTGAGAAATTTTTAATTTATATACTAAGTACTACTCGGTTATCAAATATGTTATCAAAAATGTTTAAATATGTTTTGCACTTGATTTTTTTTCTGTCAAATAAATGCGTTTTCTTTTACCCCAGTTTATTCATATTTTGATCCAAATTGTTGGTATCATCTTATATTTTTGTTAAAATAAACTATTATTATTATATTGTGAGAAAACTCCAGCTCTCAAGCGCCACCTCCAGCCATGGACCGGTTTCATCCTTGTTAGGACTCATCAGCACGGCATAGGAAGGCAACGCAAGAGAGCGGAGGGAGAGCCAACTATATCGAAAAAAGTGGTGACCATTGATTATTATTATCATTACCATTATTATTATTATTAAAATTATGCAATTTCGCCAACTCACCTTGCTTAAAGTTCATTCAGAAATTTTCCTCCTCTTGCCTTCTTGAAAAATAGGTCACTATTAAATAGGTTAATGTCCACCTGTGAAAAATAGGTTACTATTAATTAAGTTATGTTGGGATTTTGTAACTATTTTTGTATGAGCAAATCTATGCAAGCCCAATAGAGAAGAGGAATTAAATTTCCAAAACTTTTCTGGGTGAAGACCCCAGAAATTGGACCCAATTTTATGGGGCACCCCAAGACCCTTCCTTTATCAGTTCGAACTTGATTATTCGCAACCTTTTACAAATTGTCGCTGTTAAATCAAACCGGCATAATGTGCAAAAATTGAGTTTGTGAGTTATGTTGGTGTCAAAAAATTTCTTTTTTCCTGTCTATTTTTATGTCAAAGTGGCATATCGTATAGTTGAATAAAAATACATCAGATGGCGTTGGGCCGATATTATATAGTGCTGTCCTTTAAAAAAAACCCACTTTTTCATATTTCTTTCATTAAGAGCTTAAAAAATATGATAATTAAATCGAACAAAATTGTGTTGTAACGGCTCACCCTCCTCTACATTTTAGTGCTTAGTATTTTTGATTCCAACACTCCGTTACAAATTGGCAAACAATTAAGGAAGAATCCAAAAAAGCCCAATTTTCCTAAAAAAAAACCACTCCTGAAAATACTCAAAAAATTAAGAAAAATATGATTGAAAGGTTTATTTTGATAGAAAAGATAATAGTTAAGATAATTAAACCCATGTTTATTACGAATTATTTCTAAAATTAAAACTATGATAAGTTTTTCTACTCAAGAATTTCGCCTTCAAAACACGTTGACAATAGCGTTTTTATTGTTGTACTAGCTGTTATACCCGGCCTTGCACGGGTGGGGTGAATAAATTAATTTTTTAAATATTTCTTAAAATACATTTATAATTTTGTAAATTAGCAATATTACAAATCATCCCGGTATCCCAGGCGCCTCTTTCCTATCCCAGTGTGTTCACGGTAATCTTATCCCGGTGGTCACGGTAATTTTTCTAATCCCGGCGTTCCCGGTAATTTTCCTATCTCAGAGTTAACGGTATTTTTTATATTCCGGTATTCTGGGTGTCTTTATGGTAAATTTCCTATCCCAGTGTTCTCGGTAATTTTTATAACCCGGTAATTTTTCCATCCCGATGTTCTCGCTAATTTTCCAATCCCGGTGTTCTTTTCACTTTTTACAATCCCGATGTTCATGATAATGTTTAATATCTTGGTGCCTTTATAAAATAACCAATTTGTAACCATAGTAAAAAGTCTAGTAAATTAGTAAGTCTAGTGAACAAATTAACAAATTTAAAACCAGTGTTTAAAACTAAACTAAAAGATCTAGTAAATGAAAAAGTCTAGTGATCTGTCTCATTTGAAACAATGTTTTATTTTTAACTCGTTGTATGACTGGTAAAACAGGTTTTCAAACACGGAAAAATAAGTGAAAAAAAGCTGGAAAAACGGGAAAAAAAGAATGAAGGACTGATTTTCTCTTTATAAATTATAGCCCATGTCCTATTCTGATGTATCAGCTACATTATGGTAGAATTTCATTAAAATCCATTCAGTAGTTTTTGCGTGAAAGAGTAACAAACATCCAGACAAACATTCACAATTATAATAGTAGTAGGATTTTGATGAAAACGACCTATTAATACAAATACTTAATACAATTTTTATAAAAAAAAGTTTAAAAACGGTAATTTGCACTGATATTTTATTATAAACCTCCAACTATTAACTCTCAAAACCCATTTTCAAGTAAAACTCGGTAAAATGCTATATTTTCATGGAAAATGGCTGTTTTTGGTATCATTGAGTTTTTATCAAAAATACCGAAAAATAAATCAAGAATTACTGAAACAACTATTCTATTTGCATAATTAGTTGTATATCATGAATAATATTAATTAATTACACAATTCTTTTTATTTATTTTGTCATTTATTACAAAAGGAAAAGTTGGTTTTTTAGGCACCCAATGGGTTTTTTCACCCCTCATTTGGAAGACTACCGTAAGCAGGGCCTGATTTACCATTAGGCTCACTAGGCCCAGGCCTAGGGGCCCCACAATTTGAGGGCCCCCTAATTTTCAAAAGTAAACAAAAATTTGCAGAAGAAATAACTTTCTATACTTCCTAGAATGTTTTTTTGTTACTTGTTAACCAAATATAGCCTAATGTAATGCAAATATGTGGTTATATTATCACATACATTTAATGCATAAAAACTTTTATGCATTTACTTGTTTAATACAATCCAAAACACCAAACTCCTTTCCCATAATTGATAACACACAGGTACCGCATAACATGGGGGCCCCTTCCTGCATGTTGGGCCTATAGTTGCAAATTTTCTAAATCGGGCCCTGACCGTAAGGTCCCTAATTGCCCGACTGAGCTGAAATTTTAGCATTTTATTCTCATAATAACGGGATAACACAAAACCACGTGAAAAATCCTTTGAAGTCTTTATAACATATATTTTTACAGCATCGAAATCTGCATAACTAAATCATATTTTTAGCCCAAAATCGACATTTTCTATTTATTCAAAAAACTAAGTAAATAAACGGTTCTTTGACTTGCTTTTACGTTTCTGCCCCTCTTAATGGCATTCAAAGACAGGGCACATGAGAATTTAAAATTATTTCAATTATTTATTTAAAATATCTCGATGGGTTTTTTTAGGGTACAATTTGAAGTGGGTTTTTTTTAAAGGACAGCACTATACATTTACTCGGGAATAGTCATTTTGTTTATCAGAAGACAGATCTATTGAGCAATCGCTTCAAAACCTTCAAGGAGGGAAGACGTCCATCATCTAAGTAAAACTGAGTTATCTCACAATATTACATTTTTATTACTATATTTTAAGTATCGCATGCGAAAACTTTAAAGCTCTATGGTGAAAAATGAGCATTTTGCAGATATGCCGGTTTGATTTCACAGCGACGATATGTTCATCAAGATATGATTCAATTCGATTAAAAAAATTTTGGGCTATCCCTCCAAAGCCAAATCCTGGATCCGCCACTGTACTAGAATAACATGATGATTTAACCTCGAAAAAACTAGCCTCATCAAAAAAAAATCGCAGATCAGCCAAATAATATGTCCGCAGATTCCAATCAGCGGAAAAACAACTCCACTCTAACCCTATCACGCCTTGACAAACAGCCAAGAGCAAATAATTCTCCAAAAGGGAATCATAGGGAGAAATAATAATAAATCGAACCGACGGAATTCCTCTACTGCCAAATATTTAGTGCTCCTTTACGCTCTCTGTCTTTGCTTCAACAATCCCGGAACGATTTTTTTTCTTTTTTGTAGAGGAGAAAATAAGGAACTTGCATGATTTTTTTTTATTTTTTTTTAATCTATTCTTCACGCAAAAATAAGCCACTACAAAAATTTTTGAGGCCGATTGAGAAATTTTTCGATTGCAAAAAAAGTTATCAAAAATCGTCTTTTTCGAAGCGCCTGAAAACGTGTAATTGCATTCACTGTGACGTCACAATGTTTGGACTTCACCTAAAATGTTTGACTTGGATTTCTGACAGTCACTAGAAGTGTCTAGAAGGTAAATATTTATTAAAACACTCATATCGGACACTTTAGAAAAAAGAAATAATCAACAAAAACATAGAAATTCAATTTTGATAGCAATTTGGCCCGATGAAATTCTACGTCACTGTGCATGCAAACACACTTCGCGTTTTTAGTAGTGATGGGCAGGTATCGATACCAAATACTTAAGTACTCGATACCTATAGGTATCGAGTGTATTCGATACCCACAAAAGTATCGATACTTTATTGACATATTTCGTTTTAAATTTTTCAATGAAGTAATCTTTATAATACCTACTGTAGATCAAACGCAGCCTGTTTCCGTTTTCATTTTGCAACGCTCAAACCCAAGTCGTTATCATCCGCGAGAGAAATTTGACGCGGCTAGGTTTTTCCCCCGCCAAATCCTTCGCCTCTATCCACCCCGTAGCTACGGGGCTTTTTGATGGATCGCTTTCAGTTTTTTTTAATATCAGTCTGATAGGCCCTAAAGTATCCGCCTAAAGTAAAGTAAAGGCCTATAAGTATTCGATACCAAAGTACTCGATACCTAAAATTATCGATTTTGCCCATCACTAGTTTTTAGTCACTTGTTTTTTTCTCAATTTTTAAATTAAAATATTTAATTACTTGTACACTTTTTTGAAAAACTGATAAAATATTTCATTTTACCATACAAAAAAAACTATACGGAACACTTGAATGTTTATGAAAATCTGACATATGCAAGTTCCTTATTTTACCGAAAAAAGTCCCAAGCCAAGTCCCCCTTTCCCCTTTTTTAACAACTCACTAAAATTGGAAATCTGTGAACTCATGGACGAGCTATGGCTCCTTTGGGATGCACGTACTATTTGCAATTTTCTTTTCTGTGTAAACTTTTGTGAATGTATGTTTTTAAATTTTGTATATTTTTGTTTTTGTTAATAAATTGATTGATTGCTTCAAACAAAAAATATTTAGAAGCAGAGGCGCAACCAAAGTGTCCCTTTCAAGGCAAAGTTTGGGAGCAAGGAAAAAAATGCTCACTGGATTTTTCAAATGACCATATAGAAAATCATTGAGATTCCTTTTGGCATTCAGTTTAGGAGATAACTGGTAACTTTAGATTTAATATTATGAATGGGATTTAACTTAAGATTTTCCAAGCCAAGTGACCATGATAAATCCTTGAGACTTAGCCGCTAAAAAGTTCTCTGCTAAGGCTTCTTGCAAACCCCAAAATTTTCAAGGGGAAAAAATTGTAAATAGAATTCAAAATTTCAAGAGTCCTTCTCCACAACAACTCTATCGGAACGTATGGTAAGCCTAACTTGAGGGGGGGAAGGCCTTGTATTGGCGCCGGTCGGTCGGGAATGCGGCATTCCAAGGGGACCTAATGACTTTCGCTTTTTGCAATATCCTCTGGAATCTCGACCGATAAATGACGTCGTTAGGCCACGTCATCAAAACGCTGATTTCCACCACCCCTTTAGAATTCTCCTCAACTTTTTATCCTATTCGTATTATATGTGATGGCTCGCGCGAACGTCTTTAATTTCGAGTTTTCTCTGTGTATAATAGAGCCTATAATAGGCATTTGTGGATTGCCGGACAAATACCCATTTAAGTGTAAACTCACAACTCTCAAGCGTCGCCCCCAACCGTGGACCGGTTTCGTCCTTGTTAGAACTCATAAGCACGGTATAGGAACGTAAAGCAAGAGAGCGGAGGACGAAACCGGTTCACGGTTGGGGATGACGCTTGAGAGTTTACACTTTTTGTCCGCTTAACCAGCGATAAATGGTGAAATTCTCCTTTCAAATACCCATTTAGCTAAAATTCCCAGGAAATCAAAAAAAAATCCCTGGGCAATTAGGTCTGTTTTTTAATAGCACCCAAATTCAAATAACTTCTTACCTATTTATTCATTAATTCAAACTAATATAATTATGAAAGGAGTATTTTATCATTATCGCTGGTTAGCTGACAATAAGTGTAAAATCACAACTCTCAAGCGTCGCCTCCAACTGTGAACCGGTTTCGTCCCTGTTAGGACTCATCAGCACGGTATAGGAACTTAACGCCAGAGAGCGAAGGACGAAACCGGTCCACGGTTGGGGGCGACGCTTTAGAATTGTGAGTTTACACTTATTGTCCGCTTAACCAGCGATAAATGGTGAAATTCTCATTTCAAATACCCATTTAGCTAAAATTCCCAGGAAATAAAAAAAAATAAACAATTAGAATTAATTTTAAATGAATTCTTTTAATTAATTTAAAATAAAAAGAATAAACCGGGAATTTTAGGGGAATATTGGGAATTTTGAACGTACACAACGATATTTCATCATCAGTTTCCATTTTCTAGGTATTCTTTTGAGGAGTTTGACAATTTTTTTTATATAAATTCACTGAAAGACCATTCTGCAATTGAAATTCTTATTAGTAATGAAGTAATTTAGCAAATTAGTTAAAAAAGAACATCTAAATTTCCCGTCCAAATACAGTTTTTTCTCTGCAACTCGAAAAGTGTAATCAAGGATGATATTTTAAATACGATTGCAAACACTAGAAATTGATTTAGTTCTTTCTTTAAACTATTTCTATTATTTCAGGAGCTTTATAATATTATATCGCTTACTTCTGTTTTTCGCTTAAACCGAAATTCAAGTCTTAATATTAAAATTAACCTTACGATTTTTTAAATTTCAATGTAAATCAGGAGTTGAGTTGTTCTTTTCTGAAAATTTCCGGGAATATTCAAAATTCTCATCCCAAAAAACCGGGTTTATTCCCAGGAATAAACCCGGTTTTTTCCAGCCTTTGCATCTCTAATAATAGGCATTTGTGAATTGCCGGGCAATTACCCATATCTAAAATCCCCAGGAAAAAAAATCCCTGGGCATTTAGGTCTGTGTTTTTAGCTCACAGCTCTCAAGCGTCGCCTCCAACCGTAGACCGGTTTCGTCCTTGTTAAGACTCATCAGCACGGCATAGGAAAGCAACGCAAGAGCGGCCGTTCAAATATTACGTAAGTACCTAAGGGGGAAGGGGGTTTGCTCTTATTTTTTCTGACAAGGGGGAGGGGGATATGAGTAACGTAAGTTTATTGCTTTGGGCGATTCCACTTTACAATGCATAAGCATGTAAGTTTGCGACTACGACTAACGGCCGTATTCACCGGTAACCTGACCGGCGGTCTGGTCAGGAAACCATGGTTACAGCCTCTGATTGGTGGAAAAAATAATTCAATATTTTCCTTCCACCAATCAGAGGCTGTAACCATGGTTTCCTGACCAGACCGCCGGTCAGGTTACCGGAGAATACGGCCGTTAGACATAAAAACAAACGTGCTAGACAAAAGTGCAGTTTTCTCAAAGAAGTCTAGTTTTGCCCCCCCATACCCCCCAGCGGCACCACAAGGGTATCCTGCGTGATACTTTTAGAAAATCCCCAAGAATTTGACATTTTTTCCAAAAGGTAAAGGTGATTGTTTGGAGAAGTGCCCCCCCCTTGGATCCGCGCCTGGTTTCATTTAATATCAGATATAAAATTTTGAAAAGTCGTTGATTAAAAAATAATCAGGGTTCCGCGATCATTGGCAACAAATTTGAGGGTTCTACGACCAAAATAGTTTGGGAACCACTGGCTTATCCTCTGTTAGTTTAGAATTGGCGCTTTAGACGTAATGTATTAGAATCAGTTACTACTGTAATAAGGAAGTTACATGTGTCAGATTTTCAAAAACAAACAAGTGTTCCGTATGGTTTTTTGTATGATGGTAAAATGAAATAGGCTAGTCAATTTTTCAATGTACAGGTAATTAAATATTTTAATTTAAAAGTCGAGAAAAAAACTCGTGATTGAAAACGTTTATTGTTTAAAGAATAAGATGACGTCAACAATAATACCATCAACTCCATTGCTTTACAACAATGTTTAGTATAAGATGACGTCACATCCAAACTCTTGGCGTTTTCGCGCGCTTTTAAAAAGGGGATTTTTGTTAATTTTTTTGGCAATCAAAAAATGTTTCGATCGGCCTCAAATTTTGGGTAGTGGCTTATTTTTGCAAGAAGAATCGATTAAAAAATTAAAAAAAATCATGCAACTTCCTCATTATCATCGAACATTTTTTCTTGTGCGATAACAGGCAGCCAAAACAGTTAAAATACTGTAAAAATATCGGTCATTGAAGTTGTGTGATGAGCGTTATTATGCGTTTTTGATCCTACTTCAGGCGCTAATTTTAATGAACAGACTAATAGATAGCTAAAACTAAGCCACGTTTCATTTTTCACAGAATTACGCAGCTGCCAGTCAGAAAAAAAACGCGGATCGAATGAGCAATAGAAACATTTCCACTATCGGCAGATGGCCGAAGGAAAGAAAAACAACACCATCAAATTGTAGGGATAAAGCATTGAGAACACGAATATTCTTTTTAATTAACCCTTTGCTAATGTATCAATCGAGCTTGAATCAATAGAAAAATCAATGCTGAATACGTTATAAAAATACGCAATGGAAAAAGATGTTTGTGAAAAAGTGTGTTCGGCAAGCTTACTCTAAAATGGATAGTTCTGAATTTTATCGACACCGAATATTTTTTATATCTAAAAGATATTTAATTCAGCAAATGCTACCTCAGTATTAACAATTAAATGAAATATTAATTATAAAACTTACGTGTTAGTTTTTCTTTTAGAAGCTGAAAACCATCAGACGTAGATAAATTATTTGTTTGTTTTTATAGTGATAAAAAAAGCTTTGCCATTTTTTATTTACTTAAAATGTCATTCTAAATTTTTTTAGAATAGAAATATAAAATATTCCTTTAAACAAAGTTAAAAGAAATAAAAAATATTTTTCTTATTTTAAAAAAGAACAATAAAACTAGCTTTTAGGGGAAAAAATGATAATTCTTATTCTAATTTTGAATTACATTTTTTAGAAGTAATGGAATGCGGATATTTTAATTAATTTAAAGGTTTTGTTTATAGAAGTGTTCAGAGACATTTGCAGACTATAATGAGCCGCTTTCGTCTCTGTTTTGCTTCTCTGTTTGTTTCTGTCATCCTTCCTTTTTCTGTTTTTGAATCACAGTTTTATTCGTCTGGCTATCGGAAATTTTCTTTTTATGTTTGAAAAGATTTAGATCTAGAAAGACAATCTCTTTTAAGTTCAATATGAAATTAATAAAATTTTGTTGAGCAAAAATGGGTAGACATAATTTATTTTTCTCTCGAAGTGTCTGATTTGATAATTTGACTTCTGAAAATGGTCCGAAACCCTAAGCAAAATTAGTTAAAGCGCCATCTATGAATGAGAAAACGAACTAGGAGAAATGAAAATTTACATCCTTTTGAAATGCCTTCTTAAAGGTTTGTTTTTTTACCCGAATTTTCGTGTGTAGAAAATGTTAAAATAGGGTCGTTATTTTATTAACCCCCTGTATTAAATAATTTTTAAAAAATGAAACAATTTATCGGCCAATTCAAAATCCTTCTCAAATTTGAGAAGTGGAAAAATGCACATCAACCTATTCCTAGAGACAGCGGCGTAACCAGGATTTTCCTTTGGGGGTCCACCCACTGCATACAACTCCATTTATTTTTCTTATGGCTAATATTCTTAATCTTAATTTTTTTTACTGGAAAAAAATTCATAACCTCTTCAGAGCAAGTTTGAGTAGTCTTTTCTTTTTTTATAGTCATCTAAATCTGTGACCTCAAAGCAGAAGTTTAATTACACAGGTCTACAAAAAAAACTTTTTGAAAGCTATTAAGGTTATTCTAACTGACAAATCCAAATATGATCTCTTTTTTTTCGTGGGACGTCACATTTCCCGATATTTTATTTCAATACTTAAAAAATTGTTTTACAAACCTTTATTAAGAATATTTTAAAACGTTTTTTGGTACTTAGTCTAAAAATCATTTTAATTTTGCCCTAGAATATCATAACCATAAAATAAGTCAATATAAATAAAAAATAAGCACATGAAGTTAATTCATCGTAGTTTATTCCCCATGCAAATATTCGACACACTTTTACCATTGTGAGTAGCAACAGCAAAAATCCATGCTTGTTGCAGTATTTAACCTTTCCAGGCATTTTCAATCCGAATTAATAGTTATGAAACACCATAGTTACCTAATTAGACCAGGGTTGGCTGGATTGGACCCAATGGGTTTTTTCAAAGAAAAACAATGTGAAAAAAGCCACATTTTAGACCCATTTTTGGGTTTTTTCAAGAAAAATCAAGATTTTGGCAGTTTTGATATTGTACATTTAACGAAATAACATACCAACTGCAGTTGAGTGGGTTTTTTTCAAAATTTAATTTTTAAACGGGTTTTTTCAAAAGTTAAACTAGGTTTCAAAAATTATGTGGTGTTTTTTCAATTTCAGGGAGTTTTTTTTAATTGGGTGTTAAATAGGTTCTTTCATAATTCAGTTGGTTTTTTCATTATTGAAAGGGGTTTTTTCAAAATTTAGGACATTTTAAGTTCAAACTCGGTATAAAAAATAAAGGAAGATTTTTTTAAAAAATATCAGTGGGTTTTTCAAAGTTAAGGATTATTTTTAAATTTTAGTGGGGTTTTTTTTCAAAATTTAAAAATGGTTCCAATAAATAGGGGTGTTTTTACAATTTCAGTGGGTTTTTCCAAAGTATAAAAAGTTTCAACTTTGAAAATACCCACTTAACTATGGAAAAACTGACATTATTTTGACAAAACACATTTAACATGGATAGAACTCACTAAAATTTGAAAAAAACCCACTTCCTATATACGAGAAAACCATTTAATTTTGAAAAAACCCACACTTTTTCCGAAAAAAAAGTTTTATATGGGTTTTTCAGGGTTTTATTGAATAAACCCAACCCATTCGGGTTTTTTCAAAAAAAAACCCTGGTTTTTGCCAACCCTGAATTAACCATTTTTTAAAGTAAGGAAAAAAATCAAAATTAAAGTAAAATGAAAAAATGTGTACAAGTGATGGAATTTTTCAGCTACCAAATTTTTGCTGCAAGTTCAGGACCCTATTTGGGAAACAGAACAATCATCTTAAAAAAAATAAAAGTACACACTATTCAAAATTTTTGTACAGTTGATGGACTTATCCCACATGAAAAATATCAGCTGAAAAAAAACACTTTTTGAATGAGAAAAAAATTAAATTTCTGCTTACGTCACAGCACAAAAGTGAAAAATAGACTAAGTCTACAACAAAAATAAAATTCAAAAGTATTATGAAACTGGGTCATTAAGAAACTTTAATGAATATCAAAGGAGTCAAACATTCAGTGAATAAAAAATTTTTAAAATGCCTTTAAATTCAAGACAAACTTTATTTTAGCTCAGTTTTTTACAACACAAACTAACTTAAATTACAAATTAAATAAAAAAAACACAGTGAATTGACATCTTGCCATGGGGCTATGGGGGTAGTTATTTCCCCCCCCCATTTTCCACTCATGTAAAACATAACACAATAAAAGTAGCATAAAAGTGATAATCCACAAAACTCTAAGAAGAAACTCTAGAATTACAAAACAACATTTTCATAGCATTTTACACTAGTCATCTCTTCACTAGCGGATCCAGGAGAGGAACTACATTTTTTACACTATTTGGTATTTCATGCACCAAATAGAGTTGAAACCCTGTTATCTTAAGGTCAAATTTTCAAAAAATTTCTGGGGGAGGACCCCCCATTTCAGGAGTTGGAGCAGGATAATTCATCACTACTTTTCCATTAAGAAGATTAATTTGGATTATGAAAGTTTTAGCTTCCCTCCCAGAACCAAATCCTCTCTTAGATCTCTTAAAACGAAAATTATATCAAACAATAAATTAGACCTATTGCAACACAAGCAGTAGAAACTCAAAATGAGTAGGGAAAATACTTATTAATTTTTAAAGAAAGATCATATCTTCTTTAGTCTAATTTTACCCAGAACAGAAAATCTATTGAAAAATAAATGAAATTTAGTAGCTTGTGGGTATAAACCAGGGTTGGCAAAAACCCGGGGTTTTTTCAATAAAACCCTGAAAAATCCATATAAAACTGGGTTTTTTCGGAAAAAGTGTGGGTTTTTTCAAAATTAAGTGGTTTTTCAAAGTTTTTATACTTTGAAAAAACCCATTCTATATTGAAAGAAATCTATTCTACTTTGAAAAAACCCACTAAAATTTAAAAATTACCCTAAACTTTGAAAAAACCCATTCAAAAAGAAATCTATTCAAGTTTGAAGAAACCCACTGAAATTTAAAAATATCTCTTTTTTATAACTAGTTTGATCTTTAAACGTCCTAAATTTTGAAAAAAACCCATTCAATAAATGAAAAAACCCGCTGAACAATGAAAGAACCTATTTAACTTTTTAAAAAACTACTTGAAATTGAAAAACACCATTTAATTTTTAAAACCTAGTTTAAATTTTGAAAAAACCCATTAAAATTTTAAAAATATCCTAAACTTAGAAAAAAACTTTAAATTTTGAAAGAACTACCAAAATCTTGATTTTTCTTGAAAAAACTCAAAAATGGGTCCAAAATATGGGTTTTTTCACATGGGTTTTTTTGAAAAAACCCACTGGGTCCAATCCAGCCAACCCTGGTATAAAAAAACAATCAACGAAAGTAACACGAAAGGTAGATTCTGACCTGCCAACTCCCCAGCTTTTGAACTGAGTTTTCTGCCTGTAATTCAAATCCTCCTTTTTTTTTGATCGGGTGCTTGATATTACTCCGAAAAACAGCCTAATAAAACTCCCAATCAAAACAGAGACTTGTGATTCAAAATAAAAGCCAGAAACTTCACCAAAAGTCGGAGAGTTGGCAGGTCTGCAGATTATAATCTACTCAAATAATAATCCTTCAGTCGTGATTTCAAGATTCAAATTGGAAGAAAACACATTTACTGTACTATAACACAATACAACTCTTCTGAAAAGCAGGATAACATTTTCTTCCTGTTCAAAATATCTAAAAGTTAAAACATTAAAAGGTTTACACATACAGGGTGATTCTGAATTCATCATCAATATTTTGAGAGGAGGTAGAGGGGACCTAGACAAGCGTATTTCGAATAGGAAAGATGCACCGTTAAAGAGCTAGAACTCCTAATGTAGTGCGATAGCATTACAAAAGGACGTTTTGCCAAGGCCTGTTTAACGAAACAAATATAACTGAATGAAAAAATTAATTGCACGAGAGACCACTTGCTAAACCGTGGGGTCCAATTTCTATCAAATTCATGGTGTAAGGGGCCATTTATTAATTACATAAGGATGATTTTGGCAATTTTTGACCCCCCCCTACTCCCATTGTAAGGGTACGTAAGATTTTTCAAACCCCTCCCCCTATTCTTACATATAAGATTCCATTTTGTTTTTCAAAATAATAATAATTTTTTTCGACTTTTGACAACTGGAAGATGGATTCAACAGTTTTATTTTTTATCTTAACTTAATGCTACTCCAATAAAAAAGATACATCTGATATACCTTCATTAAAAAAAAAGCTTCGATAATATATTGAGATCGTCAGCATTTTACTAGGGTTATACAATAGTAATTTGATTAAAAATCAAATCTTACGTAAGAATGGGTTTGACCACCCTCCCCCCAAGTAAGGGTATGTAGAGATTTTTCAAACCTCCCCTCGGGACCTTTACGTAATTAATGAATGGCCCCTAAATAGTATGGATACTTCTGTTCCTCATGCAATAATTTGTTTCATTTCATTATGTTTTGTTTTGTTAAACGGGCCTTGGGAAAACCGCCTTTAGTAACGCTCTCGCACTACATTAGGTCCTCTTAATCACCCTGTATACAAAAAAAAATACAGTAAATTAGGGGTTACACTTTCCCTTATTTAAACAGAACCGTGGAAGCCGTTTTTAATTCTTGAATACACGAAATATTCAATTTGAAATTCACCAAGTCAAAACATTATTAATCAATTACTAAAAAGGCTCTCATGAAATGAAGCATGCATTTATTCTTTAATTAAAATGATTTGGCATTTATAAAAAAACTACTGATTTAGGTAAAAGATAAAAAATAAAGTGACAAATTTTACAAGTTTTCATGGAGTTTCTCTATAAAGATGCATTTTAAATTACAGTAGAACCCCGACTATATGTGAGTGCCACGAAAAAATTTTTTAATGATGAGAGCGAATTTTAGATGAGATTAGAGAGATTTTAGATGTAGAGCAAAGGTTTCTGCTGTACTGTACATATTTTTAAAGTTTTACATATCATGTTTTTTGTACAATAAAACATTGTTTTTATGCTGAAATATTTGTTCCGTGTTTTCCCCTCATTTTTAGTATTTTTTTTGGGTTATCCGCGGTACCCTTGCCACCCAATTCCGCAGATAATCGGGGCTCTACTGTACTATCATGGATACCACTATTCAAAAATTGCAAGACTTAACTTTAAACTATTAATTGCACAAAAGAACCTATATAAAGTACTATCATCTGACCAATTAAACATTTCCTTTAACTTTTAGTTAAAACAGTATCTGTGTAAAAACAGGCCCTTGGCAAAAAGTGGGATGTAAGTACTGCTACAAAAATATCACAATTTGCTGCCTTAAATTTTTGTTTAGTTACCAGGAGTTGATCCAGGCCCTTTTGCTGCCCCTTCACAAAAATAAATTCATAAAAATGCCCCTTTCATGAAATTCAAATCGAGAAATTTTGCAAGAAAACATTCACAAAATATTTGAATTTTTCATGATTGCCTTGGTTTGTGAGTCAATTTTACTTTTATGCATAATCTTTTATAATCTGCTAACTATCAATGCTTCAATTTTCCACAAAAAAAAACATTTAGTTTTTCACAAAAATAATGAAATGGGCCCCAAAATATAAAACCTGGATCTACCCCTGGTCACTTATTTACAAATTGTGTACTTAAAACTTCAACTCTCAATGTTATATATAAATGGTTCTTCTTGACCAACAACAATTTAAAGTTGTAAAAGAGTTGTAAAGAGAAAAACAATTAAATACAAATACAAATACAAATTAAGTCGACCAACTACAGGCGTAAGCCCAGCAAGGTTGGTCCAGTCTTTTTAACCCACACTACCGGAATCCCAGTATCTGTCAATTTTCCTCTTGAACTCGTTTACCCCACTTGAATTTACAATTGTTTCAGGCAACGCATTCCATCTATCCACTACCCTATTAAAAAAATAATGCTTTCTACAATCCGTCTTAAATCTTCCTTTATTCAATTTGAATTTGTGACCCCTTGTTCTATTACCCGTATTGAAATCTAGTCCCTCTGTGTCCCCTTGCTTTATCATTTTAAAAAGTTGAATCAAATCCCCTCTAATCCTTCTTTTCTCTAGAGTGAACATATTTAGCTTCTTTAATCTTCCCTCATAACTTAAACTGGATATACCCTTGACCATTTTAGTAGCCCTATGCTGAACCCTTTCAATTGAATCAATATCTTTTTTTAAGTATGGAGACCAAAACTGAACAGCATACTCTAGATGAGGTCTCACCAAGCCTCTGTATAGTGGTAAAATAATATCCTCGGACCTTGAAGATACAGTTTTTTTAATATATCCCAATATCCTATTAGCCTTTTTACTAGCAGATGAACTCTGATGAACCCATTTAAAGTCTTCATTTACTATCACCCCTAAATCCTTGATCATATTACCTTCTTTAACTTTGTTCCCTTGCAGATAAAATTCTGCCCTACCATTCCCCCGACCTATATGAAGTACCTGACATTTACTTATGTTAAAGGACATACCCCATTTTTCAGCCCATTGTGATATCCTATCTAGATCCCTTTGTAAATTTTGTATCTGCTCCTGAGTATCTACCCTCCCCCAAATTTTTAAGTCATCAGCAAAGATGCTGATCTTGTTCCTAATGTCCTGACTAATATCGTTAATGAATATTATAAAGAGAATTGGCCCCAATACTGACCCCTGTGGCACCCCACTCATGACCTCTGCCCACTGAGAATAATTACCCTTGACTTGCACTCTCTGTTTCCTACCTATCAACCAATTCCTAATCCACAGTAGTGTTTTACCTCTAATACCCAATTTTTCCAATTTGAGTAGCAATGCCTCGTGTGGAACCTTATCAAATGCCTTTTGAAAATCTATGTAAAATATGTCTACACTATGTTTTTGATCCAACTCCTTAGTTACTTCGTCATAGAACTTTAAAAGATTAGTTTGACAGGATCTACCCTTCCTGAATCCAAACTGATTGTCTGAAAGTAAGTTACCCTCCTCCAAGTATAACATTATATGCTTTTTAAGTATGGTTTCGAAAATCTTACAAATGACTGATGTTAAGCTTACTGGTCGATAATTGCCTGGATCCCATTTTGGTCCCTTCTTATATATTGGAGTTACATTAGCTAATTTCCAATCTATTGGCACCCAACCCGATTCGTATGTTGATTTAAAAATTGTCATTATTATGTCCCCTAATTCCTCTGCGCATTCCACAAGCACTTTTGGATAAACATCATCTGGTCCTGGAGCTTTAGTTGGCTTTATGCTTCTTAAAAGATGTATTATTTCCTCCCTATTAAAACAACAGTCCGAAATTTCCACCCTTCCATTATAATCTAATGCATAGTCACCCATTAATTTAAAATTCTTATTAAAAACCTCTATGAAAAAATCATTTAACACCTTTGCCATACCTATATCATCCTGAATAATTGTGTCCTCTCCTAATTTTAATGGCCCCAAGGTAGAGCTTAACTTATTGTTCTCCCCTGCATAAGCATAAAATTCTTTTGGGTTTTTTATGATATTCCTAGCCAGTTTTTCCTCTAAAGCCCTCTTCTGCCTCCTACTGATATTTTTGAAGTCTTTCCTAGCCTTTAAATAAGCCCCCCTATCACTATCCCTCCCAGTACGTTTGTACAATTTATAGGTTTTTTGTTTCAACTTCAATGCCTTTCTAGTTTCCCATGAAAACCACATGGGTGTCAATTTACGCGCTATTCCCTTTTGCCTAAATGTAACATTATTTTCAATCACCTTATTTAAAACCCCCTTAAATTCTTCCCATTGTTGGCAGGATTGTACTTCTTTTAACCCCTTACTAAAAGCCCCCTTTAATTCATCCCTTATAATTTGAAAATTAGCCCTCTTAAAGTTTGGAATAATCCTTGTGTTACAAACTGCTGTATGCTGGAAATTTATTCTAAACCTAATATTTCTATGATCACTTTCTCCTAAATTTTCCCCTATGGTTAAATCCCTGATCTTATCTTCATCACTGGTGAAAACTAGATCTAAAATGGCCCTATCCCTAGTCCCTTCATTGACCATCTGGTGGAGGAAACAATCCTGAACCACTTCCAAAAACTCTGAGCCTTTTCCAGAAACTACATGGTTGTTCACCCAGTCAATATTAGGATAATTGAAGTCCCCCATTAATACAATCTCCCCCTTTTGACAAACTTCTTGAATTAATTTACACATATCCTTATCCTGTTGTTCATTGCTGGCTGGAGGTTTGTATATATTTCCTACTATTAATCCTCTCCCTTTATCGTTTATTAGTTTTACCCAGACTGATTCAATACCCTCAGGCTTACAATTCAACTTCAATTCTGAGCAAGTTACAGAATCCTTCACATAGACTAACACACCTCCCCCTTTCTTATCCATTCTATCATCCCTAAAAATTGTAAACCCATTTATCTTTAAAATTGATGAATCCTCACTGTTTGCCCAACTTTCAGTAATTCCTATAATATCAATAGCCTCAGCCTCCACAATTCCTTTCAACTCATCCATTTTATTTCTTACGCTACGAGCGTTGCAATAAAACACTTTTAAATAGTTATCACCTACTTTATTGAATTTTTCCCCATTAGATTTCTTAGCATGTGTGAATGGCCTAAAACAAACTTTTGAATTATTCCCATAAAAGTATTTTTTTAAACCACCAGGTTTTAGCCTTGCCCGCTCATAAACTAGTTTTTTGAGTTCAAAGTGTTCAAAACCAGCTTCCCAACCTCCCTGTTACCTAATCTGCTCAAATGCACACTGTCCCAACCCAACCATTCCCTCCTGCAATCCTTCCAAACATCTAAGAATCGAACCTCCTCCTTCTGACACAACTCCCTCAACAACCCGTTCATCCTTTTGGCCCTTTGATTTAACCACCCATTATCTACCCCATACCTAGGTAGTAACCCCAAAACTGTAACCTCTACCCCCTGAGACTTAATGCCTCTCAAAAGTGCTTCCGTCACCCTCTTAAACTCATCATTATCGGTCTTCCCTACATCATTAGTTCCCACCCACACAACTGCTTTTTCCTCTCCCTTAACAACACCCTTCTTAACTGCTTCAACTACATGTTGGACCCTGGCGCCTGGCAAGCAACACCTTGCAAAATTGCGCTTTTTACGCCCTACCATGTCTCCCAAAACCCTAACCATTGAATCTCCAACCACAACCCCTTTGGTTTCCATGTCAACCTCATCCTTCTGATCAACCTCATCCCTCTGATCAACCTCATCCCTCTGATCAACCTCATCCCTCTGATCAACCTGACCTAAATCTACACACTGAACCCCCTTCTCCACTCCCTCAGCTAACCTCAACTTCAAATCCTCCAACTCCTTCCTCAAGTCACCCACCTCCAAGCAACTCTTACATTTGAAATCAACCTCCTCTGACATTTTAACCCCACTCACACCACTCCTATCTGCCTCAACCAAATTCCCACACAAGTCACATTCCACATACAAATCCCCACTAGCTCCACCTGTTTTCATCTCCTTTAACATCCTGACAAAACCCATGCTAACCCAAAGTGACAATCAATGTACAGAATAAGCTCTAAACAAAATCAAACGCACAGAAAAAGCACTAGGTCAAATACACAGAAAAATCACTACACTGATCAAATATACAGAAAAAGCCGATATTTTAAAAACCTATAATTTTATAGTAGTCAATGAACAACTCAACTCATTGAGAATGTGAAAATGGGCCACGTGTATTAGAGCCCTACTTAATAAGTAAAATATCTAATTCCTAAGGTTAATAAACACTTAAAAACAATTAGGAATAGTTAAACTGGCAGAAATTCAACCTATTAAACTGAAAATTGACCTAAATAGATGAATAATTTATCAAATAATCGCTTACCAAACGGGAGCTTGAAAAACGCACGCACTCTCTCGGCCACCTAGCGTACCCAGTAGAACAGTACCAGTAGAACAGAGCCCCAAAATAAACAAATAACTAAGACACCTGGTTCTAGTTGAGAGAAACTTTTTAAGAAAATAATGATTACACGGTGTCCACTTAATTCTAAGCTAAGAATTCCCTGAGTTTTCCAGGACAATTTTTTTGATTTTCCAGGTTCGGTCAAACTAAAGCTTTAAGGGTTTTTTAAAAAAATATTTGGTGATAAGATGGAAAGCTTGCATATGCTAGCAATGTATAATTTAATCTATATATAACTAAAAACGTTTGTGGCTATGTATGTGGGTATGTGACACATCTCCTCCAAAACCACGCCGAAGGCGTGGTCAAAACTCGGTACATAGACGTATCTCGAGGTGTCGATTGTCACTGTCAAGTTTTCCAAGCTCGAAAATCGAATAATTACGAGTAATTAACGAATTTATAGCCGAAAACGCTTATTTCTCCATTTCTCTACCAGAGTAGATCTGCTCGACTCACTATTGTAAGCGAGATGAAAACCTCGAAAAATAAATATTTTAACTTGAAAATCTCGATAATTGTCCATTTAAAAACTATATCAGTTGTAAAAACACCAAAATAAATTCAAATAATTAATTTTGAAACGTTAGTTTCCCCTATTTTAGGATATTTTCCTTTCAAATTTAAATATTTATGAAAAGTGTAAATTTTTTTCATGGAAAACGACTTAAAAATAAAACATTGTTTTAAATGAAGCGGTTCACTAGGCTTTTAAATTTACTAGATCTTTTATTATTGTTTCAAATTTGTTATTTTTGTTCACTAGACTCATTAATTTACTAGGAAACATTGAAGAGAACACCGGGAAAAGAAAAATTACCGGGAACATCGGGATAGGAAAATTATCGGTAACATCGGGATACGAAAATTATCGGGAACATCGGGATAGGAAAATTATCGGGAACATCGGGATACGAAAATTATCGGGAACATCGGGATAGGAAAATTACCGGGAATATCGGGATATGAAAAATTACCGGGAACACCGGGATAGGAAAAATTACCGGGAACACCGGGATCAGAAAAATTACCGGGAACACTGGGATAGGAAAAATTACCGGGAACACCGGGATAGGAAAAAGGCGTCTGGGATACCGCGATGATTGGTAATTGCTGATTTCAAAATTATAAATGTATTTTGAGAAAATTTAATTTAAAAAAAATTATACACTCCACCCGTGCAAGGCCGGGCATATCCGCTAGTTACTAATAAAAATTGTAATTTCACAAAGCATAAAACAAAGACTTAATTTGAGAAAGCAGGGATGTTGCTATATTTCAAGTATTTTGTAGCAGCTAGTACTTGTAACAAACAAAATACTTCAGTCACTTAAAATTTGTAGCAAGTTAAGGCATTTTTTGTAACTGTAAAATTTAAAATTTGGAGCATGGTTATGTAATTTTTTTAGCAACTACACTTAAATGTGTCAGGAATTATCACTTTCATAACACTAAAAATGAACTACCACTAACTTAACATAACATCCAACTTTCTCATTATATTGCAAACTTTAAAAAATTAAGCTCGTACGAGCTAGGATGCCGTTGATTTGACTAAATACCGGAGATGGTAACTCCACAACGTAAAAAAAAAAACGCTGGAAAACGCTACGCATCGTATAAAATCACATTTTTCCAGAATATTTTTGGAATTCCCTGAGTATTCCAGGTTTTCCAGGGCATTCTCGAACTCCCTGAGTATTCCAGGTTTTCCCTGTTTCCAGGGTTAGCGGACACCCTGTGATTAGGTAAAATGTGTGTCTCTGACCCTAAATACAAAAACATTCCTTTTATAAAAATAGTACTTGAATGTATAAAAATCTTTTCAAGAATTTAAGATTTCTCCATACATTGGCACCAAGCGGTGTATCTCAAGTTGGCCTTTAGCCTCTTTACACCTTGGCCAAAGAATACTTAATAACCATGGTGCAGTTGATCTGTTTTTGCTCCTTGCATTTTTACAAGAGGACTGAAGCAAGCAAAATTCACCCTTTGAACTGTTTCCCAGGAACCTTCCTAAAATAGAAAATTAACCTTATAATGATTAATTGAAAAAAGTTTCAAAATTAAGTAACCAGTCCGACTTCACTTTAAAGATCTTGTAACTTTTTTTGTGGTTTTTTAACCTTTTTCGTAATAACACAAATTTTAAAGTGAACACTTTTAAGATAATTTTAAAGATCATATGAAACCACAAAATTTGAGGCCATAATTAAATTTTTACCAATAGTAGTAGTTCTACTACAAATTGAATTTTTTAATAATTTTTGAGGGTGTTGCTCCATTTTTTCTGGGACCCCCAAATCCTATGTGATTCTGACTCGTTTATGTGTCTACTATCCCCCCTAGAAGTGGGACCCAACATTTATGGGACACCCTGTATATATTTTCAAAATTAATTTTTGAGAATTATAAATTATAATGCGTACAAAACTCATGAAAATTCATGTACGATTTCAAACATCAAACACAAGCTAAACTTTCTTTAGGAGAACAGTTTTACATTTAAGAGAAAATTTAGTTATTTTAAATTAACCCGTTAACACCCAGCGTCCTCGTTTGAGGACAGTGCATAAAAGGGGGTGTAAAATCTTTCTTTTTTCCGGAAACGATTGTTTATTTTGCATGACGATAGGTGGCATTACTACAAAACATGCAACAAATTATGCGTATGGGTTTGTTTTAAGCTCCTTGATATATTATACATATTACATGCATATATATACATATTACATGCATATACATATTTATTATATGTTACAAGAAGAATTAGTTCAGAATTAAGTTTAAAACAAGGAATAGTGAAAGAGGTTGGAATTTCACATTCACTCTGCAGAGGTTTATTAACATTATCAGTTACTAGAAACAAGTTTAAGGAACCAAAATGATTGTCGACCAGTCTTATCAATGATGTACGGAAAGTATTATTGAAGTTATTATTAGGGTTCTCATGTTAAAACAACTTTGTTTAAAAATGTTGTTTTCTTTTTAAAATACATCAATAAGAAAATTAAAAACACCTTTTTTAATGTTTATAATTCAATCAGTCTTGTACTTTACAACATGTAGTAAACATAAAAAAGTACATTCTACAAAATATAAATTTAAAAAACTTACTTCAATTGGTGTCCTTTCTTAATCAAGGTTTGGTGAAGTTGTTTAATACTTGAAGCAATTCCTGCAATTTCAGAAAAAAGTACATTATAGTTTCTATTAAAAAGTGTTTACAAATAATAATATTGTGAAAGGTTTTTGGTTTGTTCACCAATTTTCTTACAAGCTACAATAAAATGGTTAGTTTTTTTAATTTTACAACTGTTTCCATGGAGACTATTTGAACAACAATATTATTCCATAAAACTTTTTTATTTTAAAATTAGGTAAATTATTAAATAAATCAAAAAGCTATGTATATGCATTGATTTAGGTTTCTAAAATATTAGCATGATTTTTAAATAGACTTGAAGAGAGTTTATATTTTAAAAACATGATATTTTGCTTTGCATCATGTTTTTTTTGTAACAATAGGGTGATCAAATCTCTTATTTGAGGGGAAATAAAGCTGTTATCAAAATGACCATAAAAAGAATCCAAAGAGGGTCAAAGGATCATAAAGAAAATTTCAAAATACAGCTTATGTTTTTTAATTTTATTTTTACTTAGTTTGGTGCAGGATTGGAAGAAAACTTTGGATTTGTATGAAAGACAAATATTGACTTTTATGATACAAGATTATACTGAATTTTCTTTTGAAGGTTTTAAAAACCAAAGTCCTTACACTTTGTTGCAGCATTGGACTCGAACCTAGAGCATTGGAATTTGTAAATATGGATATTGCTTTGTAACTGTAACTGTATTTCTTTATTTTTGTATATAAGGCTATCACTTATTAAACGTTAGATTATTCAAGGAAATCGACTTGACTCTATCCTTTCATCCTAAAGATAGGACACACTTAACATATTAAATCCCTACTAACGTCCGTAAAATTAAACAAAATCAAGACTGCAAAACTATCTCCTACAAGACTACAAAAAAAAATGCATTTTACATTTGAATTTTGATACTACTACTAGCAAAGCTTCGCGTAGTGATGTCATACGGTCAGGAGGAAATGTTGCTGTCTAGTATAGATTTTTAGAATTCATAAAAATAATTTTGGAAAATAAGAATAAAAATTAAGCTGCAAAAAGGTTATATGTTACTGCTGGCATCATGAGATAAACTTGTATAATCGAAGTCGGGATGGATACTTTATTCTAGAATAGCAAGTGTGTGTTTCGCCAATGAGGAATTACTTACAGCCTAATTCAGAGTTTCTCAAACTGTGGGTCGCGACCCACTGGTGGGTCGCCAGTCAGTTGTTGGTGGGTCGTTTAAGATTTTAAATTTTTTTGAATATATAGTATAATTTTTATAATTTTTACAGATTTTATTCACTTTGGAAATTACCATATATAGTAAAAAGAATAAAAATAAGAGCAAGAAGAAAAAACCCCCTACTTGTGTCGAATGCAAAAGACAATTAATGTAAATACAGGGTTCATTCCAGACTTTTTGTGAAGGGTCCGGTTTTGTAAAAATTGTGAAAATCTACTCATAATTTTGTGAATTTTAGTTAGCGTTAAAATAATTCTTTTGAGCCAGGAGCCTGTTTTTGTGAAAATAAGATCACAAATTTTCAGTTTTGTGAAAAATAGTGTCCATTTAAAGGTCAAAATACTTTGTGAAGGGTCTGTTTTTAAGGTAAAATACTTTGTGAAAGGTCCGTTTGCACAATGACACATTTTGTGAAGGGTCCAAAAACGGACCCAAATTTCTTCTAAACAGACCCCTGGTAAATACATACTATGTGTCGCATTAATGTGCTTATAATGCAAATCTAGTCTGTTATTCAAATAAGATTTGATATTTAATAAATAAGATTTGATTATAAACGTAGGACTCCCCATCCCATCCACACCAGGGAGAGCAATGCAATTTTTAAGAATTTTTTTTAGAAAATAATGCAACTGCAATTTATCCCAGATTACTAAAAAAACAAGTTAAAACCCAGTTTTCAAGGGTCAAACTTCAAAATTTTCTCTGGGGGAGGACCCCCTTCTTATTGTGGGGATCATTGTTCACTCATAATTAACCTATTTCATACACTCAAATTCAAATACTTACTTTAATTTTTCTTCTAATACGTGCATGTAATTTATTATCCTAACGAAATAGTTGGTGACCAAACCCCTTCCCCACGCCCCCAAGTTCAAAGCCTTCTCTTGGGGATGAGGTGGGTCGCGTTAGATTTAGTTTCTAAAATGTGGGTCGCGATGCTCAAAAGTTTAGAACCCCTGGCCTAATTTATTCTACAAGTCATTAACGCCAAAACAAGGGTCAAATCAATTCCACCGAGAACACCAGTAATCATCCTGTAACCATATGAGCACTGAAGCTTTTTTTCTTTGATTCCACACTGGCCATTTAACTAAAGCTTTTTGATGCATATTTTCAATCTAGTGAATACAATTATTGTACGTGTAACTCAACTCGGTTGCACGTTAAGTAAGTATCATGTTTTAAAATTAACAGTAAGATCGCAGTAAGATAATTTATAGTTTTGATTTTCAACCGATTATGTAATTCCAATTTTTATCATTTATATTAATTAAAATAATTGTTTTATGACCACGGCTCAAAATGATTTTTGACTAATTATTACATCACTTTTCTTCACAAACAGTTCTCTCTTGCTCCTGGTTTGGGCAGCCAGCTGGAACAAAAAATTAGCCACTTTTTGATAGAGATTGAAAGACCTGCTTTTTTGCTTTAACAGCCCATTAGAATGTTTGCCCTGTTTACAGCGAAAAAGGTCTTTGGCAAAAGGAAACGCTCCCTCATATTGTATCTATCCCCACTTCGATTATACGAGGTAATCTTATGATGCTAGTGTTATACGGGATGTTGTTCCAGATTTACACAAGATTAAATTGCTAATACTTGCAGTAGAGGCATCCTTCAAAAACTTTATAACTTTCTATAACTTTTCTGGAGATGATCCCCCAGATACCTTTATGTTCTTAAAAATCTATTACTATAAACTATTTTTTACATTAAATTTATCAAAATGCAAATCTTACATAAAAACTTATATTCAAAAAATTATAACTAGGGGTATCAAAATTAATTAAAAAACCTGTTTTTTCGAGTCAAATTTCCAAATATTTTATGGGTGAGGACCCCCAGACCCCCCTCTGGCAGGGATGCAGAAAATGTTTTTACTTCCAAGATTTCCCCCAATCCATACACAAATTTCCCCAAAACTTTTTTGAATTACTGTCGGTATCAATATCTGGTAAATTTTTATTACTGTACTGAAATTCAATTCAATATTATACTTTTCCTCAAAATTTCCCCAGATGGCTGAAATTTCCCCCGATCCTAGATCGCCGGATCGGACATATTCTGCATCCCTGCCCTCTGGTAGCTAGAACTTAATTGTTCATAACTTTTTTATATTAAGCTCCCTACCTAAGACGCAAATTCTACTTAAAAATGTACTAAAAACCTACTTGGACCTATGAAATATGCATGGGGGCTGAGAAATAATTTTTGTCCCTCCCGACCCCTCTTGAGTAATAACTGTAAAATTTATTATGATTTATATTAACTAATTTTAACTAATCTAAAACTTAAGACAAAAGTCTGGTTACGGCTTTGGTGTTTAAAATGTTGGGGGTCGGCGATGTCTGGTTGCTACATAAAGGGGTCCGTGACAATAGAAAGTTTGAGAACCGCTGATTTAGAAGATTGAAAGTAAACTGTCAATACTTGCAGTAGAGGCATGGAAAAACTTCATGGCACACTTTGTGATCCACTGTATTCGAAGAGTTGACCACAGCAAGATGAAGAGAATCCACTGAAGAGAATCCAGCCGAGGAGATTTATCGCTGAAAGGATGGTTTGTCCAAGTACCAACTGATGGCTGGCATCACAAACAGTGAATTGGCTCCTTACTCGATTCCATACCTGCAAAGAGAAAGTGGTGCAATCTCTAGTTATCTGAATAAATCGATAGAGAAATATTACTACAATATATTCTCATTTGTAGTTGACAAAACAGCAAAACGTCTGAAAAACTGCCGTTGACGACATTTTGCAAACAAAAACTCCTATTAGTTTTCATGTGCATCTTTAAATAAATTTTTAGATTGGTTTTTGGCATATAGGTGACAGTAACATGAAAAATTAGGTAGAATAAAGTTACAAATTGGGGTCTGGGGCAGTGGCGGATCTACGGGGGGGGGGGGCCTTTCGGGCTGAAGCCCCCCCAAAACGTCTAATATTTTACTAAGTTTGTCAAAACGCAAAAAATCTATGTCCGAAATTTGGATGAGGCGTACCAAAACGAGTTGAAAAAGTGGGGTTTTTGACTTAAATTTGCAAAAATTTTCTGGGGGAGGACCCACAGACCTCCCCTTATAGTGGTTTGAGTAGGATAATTTACTACTTTTTCCGTATTACCATTAATAAGAAGATTCAATTGGATTATGAAAATTCTTAGCCCCCCCAAAAGCAAATCCTGGATCTGCCACTGGTCTGGGGGTCTTCATCCTGAAAACTTTTTGGGATTGGTTGACCTAGACTTGACCTAAATTTTAAGACTAAAGAGGACTGGAAAAAGACAATTTGGAAAATCAAAAATAGTTCCAAATCTACAAGGGGGTTTGGGGGTCCTCCCCCAGGAAATTTGATCCTAAACACAATGTTTTTAGCTTTATTTTGAGCAACTTTTCACAATTTTTTTTGGCTTTGCCTCCCTTCATGTATGCAATCAGAATATTTTTATAAAAATCTGAAATAGTTTGAAAATCTGACAAAAATTAGAAGAATCATAACTAAATGCTTAGCTGTCTTTTTATCAGTGAAAGAGCCAAGAATTTTGTATTCATTTCTTACCCATCTTTCTGCTTGTTTCAGTTGTCTGCTTGCATCACTACCACTAGTAGCATATTTCAGAGTTCCGCAGTATAATAATCCGATCATCATCCTCTATGAGAGAGTTCCACTGGAGATCGATTAGATTCCGAATTTCTTTGCCATCTTCAGTTTCTCAATTTTGAAAGTAAGCCTTGCATTATAGCTTGAAAGTCTTTTTTGAAAGGAATATTTCTTTTGCGCCACTTTCTCTAAATCTTCATCAGAAAGCTTTTTGAAACGAATCTTCAAAATTTTAAGACTGTGGTGATAACTTCTTCAAATTCATTATTAATCTGAGATCGAGAAGATGCCTTCTTAGATTTCTGCTTTACTCCACCTGTCTGCTTTTTATGTAATCTACTAAATGATTCATTGTCCAACTCTCCTTCAGTACTGATGTACTTCACTTCAGTACATTCATGACTCACAAAGTCTGAAGATAAGTATCCTTCAGTACTAATGTGTATTCATGTATATCAGAAAACACCGAGTTTTTCCGCCATTTCTTCAAGTTTGCCCTTGTTATAACGATCTGTTATTTTCTGTATTATCGTCAGTAATTTCATCATTTACAAAAACCATCTTTTCAAAAGAAAAGCACAGCGAAGAAAACGACGTCAGACACAACTTCTACCTTTAGTAGCTGTACAGTAGTAGTAGTAGTAGTAGTAGTAGTAGTGAATAACAGCTACCATCACTCATTCATATTCATTACTTTCATCACCTGCTCAGTACTGAGCTTAAAACAGGGTTGGGGGAAAAAACAGGTGGATTTTTTGGTTTAAACCGTTTTTTTAAACAATTTTTCCCTACCACATATAAATATAACTATCTACAACTATTAATTGTTTTAAGATGTCGAACCAACATTCGGAGTTTCATAATAAAGCAATGAACTAAAATTTTCAGCAAACGGTTCTTTTAAATCCATCGGTAAACATTTAACATTATTTGGTTCAGTCAGCAATAATATTTCTATTATACTCTGTTCATTTAGAATAAGCGCCTGAGACGTAATGTATTAGAACAGGGTGGCTACAGAAACTGAGAAAACAAATTCCCTGACTTTTCCCTGATTTCCAGGACTAAACTTACAGCTTTCCCCTGATTTACGGGAACTAATTTTATAGTAATTTTCTGGATTTCTCTGTACTTGTTGTTGTGGTGTTGTTTCCAATACCACTTGGAATATCCAAGCTCCATCCGCATCTCTGTACTTAGAAGCATTATGTGCGTACAAGATAATTAAAAAATTGCTACCTGTTATTTAAAATGAAAAAAAAAAATACATATAAAATATTAAAACTTAATTTTGACTTTGAGTGATGCTCGAGTCCAAGCATAGTACGAGATGCAGAATATGTTTCCCATTGAGCTAAGAAAAGTAAAAAATATTCACAAGGTTTCGGAGGAAGAAAAATTGTAGCACAAAATGAGCTCATGAGGAAATTTCCCTGATTTTAACAAATTTTTAAAAATTTCCATAACTTTTCCCTGATTTTTCCAGATTAGTAAAATTCCCTCACTTTTCCCTGAAATCCCTGATTTCCAGGTTCTGTAGCCACCCTGTAGAAGCAGTTACTTATGTAATTAACATGGGAAAACTTTTCTTGTGCAATGACAAGGTAGCATAAACAGTACTAGTTAAAATATACTGTAATAAATTGATGAAGTTGTGTTATGAGCGCTATTAAGGGTTTTTGAACCCGTTTCTGGCGCCTATTCTAAATGAACAGCTTATGTTTAATGTGTTTTGTTTTATATCTCACCATTTTTACCTATTTTTTCATACTATGTGTTGCTTCCTCAAATTCTGCACTATGAAGTCTCTTAGCTGGACTACTATCACCCTCTGCTACACTTTTTCTTTTATTGTACCCATTAATAAAATCATCTAACAGTTGAAAGAATTCATCTTTCTTCTCTGCAAATTCCTCTTTTGAAATCTTCCCCATTAAACGCTCCTCAAATCCCTCTTTAAATTTTATCATTTCATCTTTCGATGATATACACTCTCGAATAAAGAACTGAAGTGAATCCCACTCATCATCACAAATTAAATCAAGGCAAATTTCTTGCCCCCTATCACTGAAAATAAGTCTCCTTTTTTCTATAAGAGTGGCATCTTTTAAAATTAGCTTAACAATCTCTTTATCTTCAATCTTAAGTAAACTTGATAATAGAGACCCACTAGAATATCCATCTATAACATATCTTTTATGAACATTGGGACTTTGCTGCCAAAACTCCCTGAAAAGTTGTTGGTAGTCGTAATCTTTGTGGCCCTTTCTCACTTTATTGACGATATCTGACAATAATCTATTGTAACGCAGCTCCTCAAGAAAGTCCCACATACGATTTGCCGTTCCCATGAAGAGACTTTGCCAAGGCCATTCCAGCAAACACTTTAGTACTCTAATACGATCACTTTCAAATACCTCTATTTGTTGCTCTTCGTCCATTTGCGAGAGTAATAAACATAAGACATCAGCCCTAGATTGTGCTGTAAGGTGATAAGATACTGCTACTTGTTCCGCTGTTCTCACCAACGACTCTTCTCTTTCCCTGGAAGTTAGTTTTTGCAAGAAATACTCAATTGCCGGTTTGTTGCCAGCTGCTGCTGCATACTGAAATGCATATTGATAAGGAGAACACCTACTTCTTTCTTCTTGCCAAATGTCTCTTTCCCATTCAATCTCAAGCTTATTCACTTCCTCTTTTATATTATACATCCAAAGATCCACTAAATCCTGCTGCCTAACCTTTATCGGGTCTTCATCGCTATAAAAAGATTCCCGGCTATTTTCAGGTATTTTGCTCCACAGTTCCAGGACATCATCCTCTAGGCAGTAAGTACATGCTAATTTGTAGCGGCTGATAACATCCAAACTCTCATCCTTAATTAAGGCTTCTGCCGTTTTCTTGAAATCTACTGTTCCTTGTGGTGTCCAACAAAGCTCACTTGGTAGACCTATACATAAAAGGATTTTTTCCTGATGATATTCCAGCCAATTCAATATTCGTAAGCCTACTGGTTTAATAAAACCTAATATTTCCTCTTTAAAAGATTCTGGTAGTGAAAGCTGTGGCACTTTCTCTATTACTTTATTTTCTACCTCCTGCCATTTTTTATCTCTTCGAAATTTTAAATTAATGTCTAATTTTAATTTGATGTCAAAATTGAATTTTGACATTAAAGACCTAATATCATCTGGATTCCATAATGTGGTGGCTATCTTAACTAGAGCTATATGTTTAAGTGATGGACAATTTAAAGTGTAATTCATTGTTTACCCCTACTGAAATACTTAGTATCTATGACTATTGCAAGAAAATAAAGCAAATAAACTGCAAACAAGGCAGAAATCCTTTTGACCTCTATAACAAAACCAATTTTGACGTAAACGTAACCATAAATAAAAAGAATGTTGCCAACTATTTTCGAACATTCTCACAAATTTAAAGGCTTTGTGACAAATTATTAGTTTGCTGGTCGGTTGAATTTTAAGGCATTTATTAGAAAAAAATATCTAAATAAAAAATAATTGAAAAGAATACATTTAATTGAATCAACATTAGGTAATTTTCCAAATAAATGTGGAATCGAGTTTATAATAAAAAAATATTATTATACTATCAAAAAGTTTTTGTTCATGGTAGTCAAAAAACAACTAAACTCATTGCTTGTTATTGCTTTACATTGTTTACTTGGTTCGAAACTGAAATTTCCAAATTGTTTTATTTCTTTTCTTCAGACACAAGAAGAAATAATTTTATTCTCTAATAGTACTTCTAGATATCTTTTCTTTGAGGTTTGATAGTACTTTGAGATCTCTTATTCTTTTTATTTATTGTAAATAACTAGCTGATATGCCCGGCCTTGCACGGGTGGAGTGTATAAATTTTTTAAAATAAATTTTCTCAAAATATATTTATAATTTTTAAATCAGCAATTACCAATCATCCCGGTATCCCAGACGCCTTTTTCCTATCCCGGTGTTCCCGGTAATTTTTCATATCCCGATGTTCCCGGTTATTTTCCTTATCCCGATGTTCCCGATAATTTTTCTATCCCGATGTTCCCGATAATTTTCCTATCCATTCCCGATAATTTTCCTATCCCGATGTTCCCGATAATTTTCCTATCCCGATGTTCCCGATAATTTTCTTATCCCGATGTTCCCGGTAATTTTTCATATCCCGATATTCCCGGTTATTTTCCTTATCCCGATGTTCCCGATCATTTTCCTTATCCCGATGTTCCCGATAATTTTCCTATCCCGATGTTCTCTATAATTTTCCTATCCCGATGTTCCCGATAATTTTCCTATCCTGATGTTCCCGATAATTTTCCTATCCTGATGTTCCCGATAATTTTCCTATCCCGCTGATCGAGGTAATTTTTATGTCCCGGTAATCCCGGTACTTTTTTTTCCTATCCCGATGTTCCCGGTAATTTTCCTTTTCCCGGTGTTCTCGGCAATGTTTCCTAGTAAATTAATGAGTCTAGTGAACAAAAATAACAAATTTGAAACAATAATAAAAGATCTAGTAAATTGAAAAGTCTAGTGAACCGCTTCATTTGAAACAATGTTTTATTTTTAAGTCGTTTTCCATGAAGAAAATTTACACTTTTCCATAAATATTTAAATTTTAAAGGAAAATATCTTAAAATAGGGGAAACTAACGTTTCAAAATTAATTATTTGAATTTATTTTGATGTTTTCATAGCTGATATAGTTTTTAAATGGACAATTATCGAGTTTTTCCTGTTAAAATATTAAATGTTTGAAGGTTTTAATCTAGTTAACAATAGTGAGTCGAGCAGTCTACTCTAGTAGAGAAATGGAGAAATAAGCGTTTCGGGCTATAAATTCGCTAATTACTCGTAATTATTCGATTTTAAAGCTTTGAAAACTATCTTAAGTTACTCCCCGACTCGGAATACGTCTATACGTCGAGTTTGGTTTCGGTCCGTGGCCTATTTCAAGAGATTACCCCGGACATACCCACACACACACATACATACACACATCGCCCGTTAGCCTTTTATTTATACAGAGATAGATTTGATCTCTGGTTTGGTTTTTGGGGTAACATAAATAGGAACGGGTACGGTATGTGTATACACCTTTGTCAAGTGAGACAGACACAACAGAAATTTTACTGACAGAAAAGGAAATTACAGAATCGAACAGATGACGGAAACAGTACACATACTGCTGGCGTGAAGGGCAGTGAGCAGACCCAACCGGCCATCCGTCCCCCGATCTCTATGGTTGTCGGTCATTTAAGCTATGGGTAAACATTACTGCTACAGGACTAGGACTCAATCTACATATTATCTATTCTTAATGTGTGTTCTTATGTGTAATGAATTAAAGATTATGTTGAGAAAACTAATTACACTCTGTTCAGTTTAGTGAATAAATCTGACTAGGCATACCTTGTAAATTTGATTGTATAAAGAAACTCAAATTCATCCTGCCCAAATTCTACCATTTAAAAAAATATATAAACATCAACCTACTTCTGAAATTATATTTTGCTTGGGTAAAATCATGAATTGAATAAGGTAAAATTATTGGTCTCAAAACTGAAAAAGCGAATACTTTTGAATACAAAAAGTTTAGCATTTAATTTTCAAATTTAAATACAAAAAATAATTCAAAAGTTTTGTACTAGATTAGGAAGAGTATTCTAACTTAATTATTGTATAAGACGATGAACTCTTTACACAATTTTTTTGTATAACACCTTTTTTACAGTGGGTTTTTTTCCAAAAGGGGCTTAATGTGGGAAACAGGATGGTTTCTCATCAATGACCCATAAGAGTTGTATATTTTACTAATTTAAGGAAAAGAATGCATAGTTTGAGTTCTTAAATGGTAGAATTTAAGATGTCACAAATTTTCTTTGCAAATTTGACCAGCAATCTGGTTAAAATAAAAAGGAATCAACGCCAGGAGGGGATTGTGGGTAGTTCAAATGGAGGTTCACAATTATGTTTTAAAAGAACAATTAAGTAACAACCTTACAATTAAATCACAATTATTGTTATTTGCAAAAAGATAAAAAGTTTTTAAATTTTTTTTGTTTATTTGAAATATGCCTTTTTAAATATTTTTTTTGGCAATATTCTCACTTTTGTGAACTTAATTACATGAAAATAAATATGTTTAGTTGAATTCTAAGCACAAAGAGGGGGGTCCTCCCCCATAAAAAGTTTAGAAATTTGACAGTAAAAACAGGGTTTTAATTCATTTTAGGATTTTTTTCGTGCATGGAAAGGTATATCCACAGGCCTGATGAAAGGGTCTCGCGGGCGGTAGTTAGGAGACCCTGAAATAGAATATTTATTTCCTCCGAAAGAGAGGTTCCGGAACGCCGTTCTGGCCAAAATCGAGCCCTGGTCATAACTGTCATAATAAAAACTTCAACTGGTCCTCATATCCAATGAAAGTATAAAAGGGTTCATATCAGCTAAGAAATAGAAAAATATCACTTATCATTCACACTACTTATATGCTGCTGATGCATAAATCTTGCTATATATCCCAAAGTAAACCTTAGATGTTAAATAGATTTTATGAGAATGATGAAAGTCGAGATGAACCCTTACGACTAATTTACTGCAACGGACGTAGAGCGATATCTAGTGAGAATAAAAAATACTAAGTTTAAACAGTATATCTAATGTTCGGCACTAGTTAACTAGTAGTTCAACTACTTTTGGTTTAGAGTAGTTGAACTAGTAGTTTAACTACTTTTTTCACCAACTACTAGTTCCAACTACTTTCAAAAAGTTCAACTATTTAAAAAAATATTGAAAGATCAAAATTTTAAAAAAATATGTTACATCTTCTAACAATGCCATTTTTCGTGATACATTTCCATATTTGGACACCTTGAAATATATTTAGTCATGATATTTTTGCAATAGGTAAGAAAAAGTATTTGAAAATTTGGGGAAAATATCTTATGAAATTAAATAGACTAGTTAACTACTTTGGGAAATAATCAACTACTAGTTGCAACTACTTCCAAGAAAAAGTAGTTAACTAGTAGTTACAACTACTTTTGCCCAGACTAGTTGGTAGTTAACTACTTTTTGACCAGTAGTTGCCGAACACTAAGTATATCACATATGAGACGCCCGTCCTCTGGTCCTTTCAAAGCAGGCGTCTCATCGTGAGACACTCCTTACGAAAGGGTCAAATTTAAGGATTTTAAATTTAAAGGAAATTTAAGGATTAAGACAAGGATTCTCTATTAAATAGGATTTCAAATTTTTAAAGGATAAAGCTTCAAACAAAGAATAGGTTTTTATGACAAAATGAGGGGCAGAAAAACTTTTAACAGAACTGTTACGAATAATATTTAAGGGAGATCAAACAGACTTCTATAACTTTTTTAAACCTTCCTTGTCAAAATAACTTGCATAAAGATATTAAAAGAATAACACATTAATACTGTATCTTTTTGTATTTTCTGAGATTAATAATTGAATAATAGTCTTCAAAATTCTATTTTTTTTCATGAATGGTCCCAATAGAACATAATTTGTATGCATTTCTGGAGGGAAATGTACCCTGACTTATGCAGTTTTCGCTCTATCCACCCACCGTGTAAGTCCGGGTATTACTGTACACAATACTAAAAATGCATTTCTGTGAAAAATGATATTGATAAAATGAATATCATTGACTAAATATAAAAATCTTTGTACAGTTGATGAACTTGTTCCCTTTTTAAAACACATGAAATCTCAGCTGAAAGAAAGTACCTTGAATTGACAAATAAATTATAATTTTGCTTATTTCACAACAACAAAAGTAAAAAATAGAAAACCTAAGACAAAGTTAAAAAGAATTACTCTTCAATCAGTCCTTAAAAGAATATCAATGGGGTCCAACACATTCAATGAATTAAAAACCTTTAAATCAAAGACAGACTTTATTTTGGATTAGTTTTTTACAGCACAGAATAAGACAAACTAAGGTACAACTTTAATAAAAAAATACAGTGAATTGACATTGATTTTTCTGCACTTTTCTTCTCTCTGCACTTTTACCTATTTTTTCATACTATGTGTTTCTTCCTCAAATTCATACTATGAAGTCTCTTAGCTGGACTACTATCACCCGCTGCTTCACTTTTTCTTTTATTGTACCCATTAATAAAATCATCTAACAGTTGAAAGAATTTATCTTTCTTCTTTGCAAATTCCTCTTTACGCCATGTTATAGGCCTCTCAAATTCCTCTTTAAATTTTATCATTTCATCTTTCGATGATATACACTCTCGAATAAAGAACTGTAGTAAATCCCACTCATCACGACAAATTAAATCTTGGCAAATAAATAGCCCCCCACAACTGAAAATAATTTTCCTCTTTTCTATAAGAGTTGCATCTTTTAAAATTAGCTTCACACTATCTTTATCTGAAACCATCCCAAGTAAATTAAATAATAGAAATCCACAACTAATACATCTATCTATAACATATCTTTTATGAGCATTGGGACTTTGCTGCCAAAACTCCCTGAAAAGTTGTTGGTAGTCGTAATCTTTGTGGCCCTCTCCCACTTTATCGACAATTTCATTCAAACAATTATAATAATCTTCTCCATCAAGAAAGTCCCACATACGATTTGCCGTTTCCACGAAGAGACTTTGCCAAGGCCATTCCAGCAAACACTTTAGCACTTGACAAGGGTTGCTTTTAAATACCTCTATTTGTTGCTCTTCGTTCATTTGCGAGAGTAAATAACATAAAACATCAGCCCTAGAGTGTACTTTACTGCCCATAGCTTGCGCTACGTTTTCAGCAGTTCCTATAATATTTGCAGTTCTCACCAACGACTCTTCTCTTTCCCTGGAAGTTAGTTTTTGCATGAAATACTCAGTTGCCGGTTTATTGCCAGCTACTGCTGAATACCGAAATAAACATTGATAAGGAGAACACATACTTGTTTCTTGTTGCCACATGTCTCTTATGAAACTATCATCCAGCTTATTCACTTCCTCTGTTATATTATACATCCAAAGAACCGCTAAATCCTGCTGCCTAACCTTTATCGGGTCTTCATCGCTATAGAAAGATTTCCTGCGATTTTCAGGTATTTTGCTCCACAGTTCCAGAACATCATCCTCTAAGCAGTAAGTACATGCTAATTTGTAGCGGCTGATAACATCCAAACTCTCGTCCTTCATTAAGGCTTCTGCCGTTTTCTTTAAATCAACTGTTCCATGTGGTGTCCAACAAAGCTCACTTGGTAGACCTATACAAAGCTCGTTTGGAAGACCTATGCATAAGCTGCATCTATCTTGTTGATATACCTTCCATTCTAATATTCGTAAGCCTACTGGTTTAATAAAACCCAATATTTCCTCTTTCAAAGATTCTGGTAGTGAAAGCTGTGGTACTTTCTCTATTACTTTATTTTCTATCTCCTGCCATTTGTTTATTCTTTCAGATCTAAGTGTAAAATTGATTTTTGACATTAAAGCCCTGATGTCATCTTGATTCCACAATGTGGTGGCTATCTTAACTAGAGCTATATACTCAAGCGATGGACAATTTAAAGAGTAATTCATCGTTTACCCCTACTGAAATACTTTGTGCCTATCTTTTACTAATGAAAGAAAAACACTTATTTTATTCTATTTTGGTATCTTGAATCACTCAAACAAGAAAACGATTTTCAAACCTTGTGAATGCACAACACACAGCTCTTGTCTTACATCATTAGCTACTCCAAACGAAGATAATCTGGAGCAATGAAACGGGAAAAAGGCAGAATTCGAAGGAAATTCGATTGAAATTCATTCCCGCGTGGATATATGAATGTAAATAAAATAAATAAAAAGAATGTTGCCAACAATTTTATCCAAATTAAAAATCATTGAAAGGAGTAAATTTAATTGAATTCCAATCAATTTTTTTTCCAAATAAAATGTGTAATCGAGTTTATAATTAAAAAATATTATATTATTACACCCATTTACACCATCAAAACGTTTTTCGTTCATTGCAGTCAGAAAACAACTCAACTCATTAACTTCCCTTGTTATTGTTTACTTGTTCGAAATTGAAAATTCTTTGAATCGGTTTTTTCTTTTCTTCAGGCACAAGAAGAAATAATTTTCTTATAGTACAGTCAAGTCCGCTTAATATGATCGCAATTGTCCGAGACTAAACTGATAACATTATCCGATCGATAACAATAAGCGATCTCATAAAAAAACAGCAAACAGTGTTA
Source organism: Tetragnatha versicolor (assembly GCA_024610705.1). NCBI lineage: Eukaryota > Metazoa > Arthropoda > Arachnida > Araneae > Tetragnathidae > Tetragnatha > Tetragnatha versicolor. The sequence goes on from JANDEH010000046.1 coordinate 1,122,316, forward strand.
CTAGATTGTTTGCTCTAAAATCAAAATCATGTAATCGTAATAAATGTATTTAGAACTATTTTTAAACTAGGAAAAATTTTAAGGGGAAAATATGAGAGTAGTTCAGTAATAAAATTCAACATTCAATAAAATTAAAATAATAGCTTACTGTGTATTTTTATAGAAAGGTCTCTCTTTTTTCCGCTCCATTGTATCCTTCCACTCCAATAAACCACTTATTTATTAAACACAAGGTAAAATTCAAATCTCTTATCGGACATCTGCAAAGCGTTGATCTTGTTGGTTTCTTTAACCAATCACAAGCATGGATTCGGACCCCCCCATAACCATTTCCTTTCAATATTATGCGGAATGTTTCCTTTATCTCTTACTCATATAATCTGAATTTCATTAAACAAGGGAAATCAAAATCTCTTATCAGAAACATCTGCAAAGCATGGATCTTGGTGTTTCTTTAACCAATCACAAGCAGGGATTCGGACCCCCCCCCCCATCCCCATAACCGCTTTCTTTCAATATAATATATGGAATGTTTTATTTTTCTTCTTTTTCTTTAATATCCTGGTGAAATCAAATAGTTAACTATGTGCTTTACTCACAAATCTTAATTTTTTAAAGTAAGGAGTAAAGTAGGGCAATTCCACAGTAACTCACGCTCCATCTTTTTCAAAATTGCTATTTCAAATTAATTTTTATTATAGAAATAACTATAATTTTCTTTAAATCATGCATTTTGAAATTTATGCTATTAATTTAAAATAAGATTGTGAATCTTTTAAGAATTTTAGTTTTTTAAATATTAATTAAAATAGAGTTGTAACTCACGCTACAAGAAAAAAGACATGGATTTATGAGTACAAAATTCAAATTTGTTTTTCTGGTTAAACAGTGTTTCAATAATTCTATATGCTTGTCAGGTGTTTGAATATACAGTAAAGCACCGTTTATACGTCTCTCATTTATACGTCTTTTACATTTATACGTCGTTTTTACTAAGTCCCAATTCATTCAAATAATCAAAATTGTTTTCAATTATACGTCTTTTCATTTATACGCCGTTTTACGTCGGTCCCTTGAAAGACGTATAAACGGTGCTTTACTGTACTTCCCTTATTCTAAAATAACAAACAGTTTTACTGGGAATACTTAAGAAAATCAGATATAAAATAAAATATAGAAAGCTGTTCGTAACTCACGCTACATGTCTGTAAGCGTTCAGTTATTCATGAATATAAATATAATTAAATTGATTAAAACACTTTATTTCATTTTTACTATAAAATTTATGAGTATATAAAAAAATTGTAAAAACTAATTAATTTATTTTTAATTTTCAAAATAAAACATGTTTTTCATTAAAAAATTAACCTTTAAAACAAGCAGTTCTAAATATTGTTTTAGATGCTGACATTCCGATAAAAATAATTTTACACAAAATTTATATAAGCAGTGCACAAAACACAATTAGATCAATACTGTATAATTATTCCCTAAAATAATTAGAAAATTTTATTATTTTATTTTTCATGATCATGTCCCTGTTCATATGGAATAGCCCAGTAAGGAAAAAAATAAGTAAGACGAAAAAATCTGAAAATTTGTGATAGAGTTTTCATTGTATAACAAACAAATTTTTACTGGAAGTTCAGGACCCTATTTAATTCTAATTTCATATCATTCATGATAATTAATTGCATATTCGTTTTTTTTCTTTCCTCCTTACGAAAACTGCTTCTTAATAGATAAGGTGAAAATAAAAGAATATCACTCAATAAAATAAATTCTGTTTGAGTCATGTTCTGAAACATTTCCACGCTGTTAACTCATAATCCCCTTCAAACAGAGAATCTAATGACGATTTTAAATTTAAGCAAGGATTACAAATTGTCAAAGGATAGCTTCAAACAAGGAGCAGGTTTTTAAGAAAAAACGAGGCGTTGAAAAACTTTTAACCCGTTGTGAAGAAAATTTTAGGGAGTTGAAACAGAGTTCTTCATTCATCAGACTTCTATAACTTTTTTTAAACCTTCTTTCTCAAAATAACTTGCATAAAGATATTTAAAGAGAATAACACTTTAATACTGTATCTTTTTGTAATTTCTGAGATTAATAATTAAATAATATTCTTCAAAGTTCTATTTTTTTTCAATTTGTATGCATTTCTGTGACCCTGACTTATGCAGTTCGTCGCTCTATCCCCCTACTGTGCAAGTCCGGGTATTACTGTACACCAGGGGTTCTCAACCGGTGGGTCGCGACCCCTAGGGGGTCGTGAAACAAAAATTAAAAACAGTCATATTTACAGAGTTTTATACAGACACAACAATTTTCAAAACATATAGATTATTAAAGAGAATAGTTCGTTTCATGCATGAATTATTTTGAATAAGAGTAAATATAGGATGCATTGTCAGCGTATTGCGAGTGAAATGACAACTAAATGGTTGATAGTAATTACAGTCTTAGGGGGTCGCCAAAATATTTTCCTTGAAAAGGGGGTTGCGAAGTCAAAATGGTTGAGAACCCCTGCTGTACACAATACTAAAAAATCTTTGTACAGTCGATGGACTTATTCCCTTTTTAAAACACATGAAATCTCAGCTGAAAGAAAATCACATGAATTGACAAATTAATGATGATTTTCCTTATTTATTTCACAACAATAAACGTAAAAAATAGAAAATATAAGACAAAGTTAAAAAGTATTACTCTTCACTTAGTCCATTAAAGAATATCAATGGGGTCCAACACATTCAATGAATTATAAAAAAATTAAAAACACCTTTAAATCAAAGACTGACTTTATTTTGGCTTAGTTTTTTACAGCACAAAGAATAAGACAAACTAAGGTACAACTTAAATAAAAAATACAGAAAATTGACATAGATTTTTTACCAAATTCAAGGGGCTATATCTGCCTTATTATTAAAGCATTACTTTACAAACTAATGTGATAAATTTTTGTTTATAATATGGTCTTCAATGAGTTCAAATTCAACAATTCAAAAAAAATTTCTTTTAAGAAATTAAGTATATTCCAAAAAGGGGTTCCATTTACCCCACTTAACCCCAGAGTATTTTCAAGTAGAAAACATTTTTTCAAAACAAAATTTCTTTTAAGAAATTAAGTATATTCCAAAAAGGGGTTCCATTTACCCCACTTAACCCCATAGTATTTTCAAGTAGAAAACATTTTTTCAAAACATTTATATATTGTACAAAATATTCTCCTCCTGAAAAAAAGGATAATATTTCTTTCTTTTCAAAATTGCTAATATTCAAAACATAACTAATAAAGTACTAACATTACATAAGTTTAGTTATATAAGTACTAAAAGGTTTTCATGAATACAAGCACATACATGTTCCTTAATTTCTTCAAGCCATTTAAAAAAACTAGATTTAGTAAAAGATAAATATAAAGATAGGAGCTAAGAATAAAAACAATTACAAGTAGAACATAAATCAAAAATAAACAAATAACTAGACACTCTAGTTAATAGAAACTTGAACTTTTTAAGAAAATAATGATTTGGAAAAATGTGCATCTCTGACCCTAAATATAAAAATACAGTAAAATCTCGTTATAACGAACTTCACGGGACCGTAAAATTTCTTCGTTGTAATCGTTCTATCGCTAGTTCAAATAAAAACAGTTGGGGACTCTCTGGACTTTCGTAATAACAGGATTTTTCGTTGTATCGGTATTCGTTGTAACAGGATTTCACTGTATTGCTTATATAAAAATAGTACTTGAATTTATAAAAATCTTTTCAGGAAAATATATATATTTTCAGGAAAATATAACTATCTACAACTATTAATTGTTTTAAGATGTTGGAGTTTCATAATAAGGCAATTTCAGCAAACGGTTCTTTTAAATCCATCGGTAAATAGACTTAATTTGACCCTGAAAACACTATTTCTACTCAGTTTTGGTACACCTAGTCCGAATTTTGGACTTATATTTTTAAGTAGGATTGGGATTTTGATTAACTTATTGTAAAAAGATTCGGAATAATAAAATGCCAATCAGAAAGGGGGGTTTGGGGATCCTCCCCCAGGGATATTTTAGAAATTTGTACCTAAAAAACAGGGTTTTAGCTTGTTTTGGTACACCAAGTACGGATTTCGAGGGGGGGGGCCCTTCGCCCCCCCCTTATTTACACCACTGCGTTTTTGATCCTGTTTCTGGCGCCTATTCTAAATGAACAGCTTATTTTTAATGTGTTTTGTTTTATATCTCGGCATTTTTCCCTATTTTTTCTTACTATGTGTTACTTCCTCAAATTCTGTACTATGAAGTCTCTTTGCTGGACTGACTACTATCACCCTCTGCTACACTTTTTCTTTTATTGAACCCATTAATAAAATCATCTAACAGTTGAAAGAATTTATCTTTCTTCTTTGGAAATTCCTTATATGAACAGGGCATGTTATCTTCTCTCCCCTTTGCTAATTTCTTGTCAAATAAATATAACCGTGTTAAACACTTCTCAAATCCCTCTTTAAATTTTATCATGTCATCTTTCGATGAAATACACTCTCGAATAAAGAACCGTAGTAAATCCCACTCATCACGTCGAATTAAATCTCCGCAAGTGCCTTGCCCACTATCACTGAAAATAATATTCCTTTTTTCGATAAGAGTTGCATCTTTTAAAATTAGCTTAACATTCTCTATATCTTCAATCCCAAATAATCGTGATACTAGAAGATGCCCCCACGATAAAACGAACCTTTTATGAGCATTGGGACTTTGTTCCCAAAACTCTCTAAAAAGCTTATGGTAGTCGTAATCTTTGTGGCCCTCTATCACTTTCATGTGGATATTTAACAATAAACTATCATAATTCTTCACAGAAAGAAAGTCCCACTGCATACGATTTGCCGTTTCCATGAAGAATCTTTGCCAAGGCCATTCCAGCAAACACTTGAGCACTTTATAAGGAAACCTTCTAAACACTTCTATTTGTTGCTCTTCGTCCATTCGCGAGAGTAATAAACACAAAACATCAGCCCTAGAGAGTGTTGCAAGGTCATAAGATACTGCTACATTTTCCGCAGTTCTCACCATCAACTCTCTTCTTTCCCTGGAAGTCAGTTTTTGCAAGAAATACTCAGTTGCCGGTTTGTTGCTACCAACTACTGCTGCATACTGAAATGCATATTGATAAGGAGAACACCTACTTCTTTCTTGTTGCCAAAAATCTCTTTTGTTCTTATCATCCAGCTTATTCACTTCATCTTTTATATTATACATCCAAAGATCCACTAAATCCTGCTGCCTAACCTTTATTGGGTCTTCACCGCTATAAAAAGATTTCCTGAGATTTTCGGGAATTTTGTTCCACAGTTCCAAAACATCATCCTCTAAGCAGTAAGTACATGCTAATTTGTAGCGGCTGGCAACATCCAAACTCTCGTCCTTAATTAAGGCTTCTGCCGTTTTCTTTAAATCTACTGTTCCATGTGGTGTCCAACAAAGCTCACTTGGCAGACCTATACAAAGGCGGCTTGTTTGAGGAAAGAGGTTGTTTTCTTGACGATATTCCATCCATTCCAATATTCGTAAGCCTACTGGTCTAATAAAACCTAATACGTCCTCTTTTAAAGATAGTGGTAGTGAAAGGTGTGGTACTTTCTTCATTACTTTTTTTTCTATCATTAGCAATTTGTTTCTTTCAATTCTGCATTCTGATACTCTTAATTGAGTAATATTAGAGTAATGGAGTAATCTTTTTTCATAATTGAATTTTGACATTAAAGCCCTAATATCATCTTGATTCCACAATGTGGTGGCTATCTTAACTAGAGCTATATGCTCAAGCGATGGACAATTTAAAGTGTAATTCATTGTTTACCCCTACTGAAATACTTATAGAGTAACTATAACTAATGCAATCAAATAAAGAAATTCTTATTTTATTCTATTTGGGTAACGTGAATCACTCATAGAAGAAAACGATTTCTATGTAGATTTGCTTGGCTTATTCTAAATACTTTGTTCACCAGGGTTTTGGAAAAAAGTAGGGATTTTTCAAACCTTGTGAATCCACAACACGCAGCTCTCGTCCTACAGCATTACCAACTCAAAACGGAAAGAATCTGGAGCAATAAAACAGCAAAAAAGGTAGAAAACTTTTGGTAGTTTGTCTCAACAGAAATTCGATTGAAAAGAAAAGAAAATCCAAATTCAATTCAAGCACAAGTTCATTCCCGCGTGGGTATATGAACATGAACGTAAACAAAAGAAATAAAGAATGTTGCCAACAATTTTCGAAAATTCTCACAAATTAAAAGGCTTTGCAACAACTTGGTTGAATTTTTATGGCATTCTTAAAAACCATTGAAAAGGTTACTTTTAATTGAATTCCCATCCAGTAATTTTCCAAATTAAATGGGTAATCGAGTTCATTATTAAAAAACATTATTATACTATCAAAAAGTTCTTTTTTTGTTTCTAAGTTTGGTTCTAGGAAGTCGAAAAACAACTCAACTCAATGATTTCCCTTGTTATTGTTTACATAACTTCGAAATTAAATTGAAAATTCTGAATCGTTTTATTTTCTTTTCTTCAGACACAAGAAGAAATAATTTTGTAATCCAATAATACTAGATGTCTTTATTTTGATATCTTATAGTACTTTGAGATCTTTAGAGCAGTGGTCCATAACCTTTTTACCACCACGGACCGGTCAACATTTGATCATTTTACCGCGGCCCACTGGGGGGGGCGTTGATTGTCTACATTGTAAATTATTTTGATTAATTAATTTTAATTTAATTGTCTTTAAACGTGCTTTCAAAATAAAATACAATTACACCAAAAAATAAATATAAAGTGATTTTTCATTCATTGCATTCAATAGTTTTGAGTATAAACCTAGGAACTTAAATTCATTTTCAATGAAATAATCGGCCAGCGGCCCGGTACCATTTCATCCACGGACCAGTACCGGTCCGCAGGTTGGAGACCACTGCTCTAGAGAACGTAAATTTTAAAATATGATAAATATAGTTAAGAATAGAAAAGGATCAGAAGCCAGAGAGAACATACTAAAAGTAAAATACCATTTATATTGTTGCAAACAGCTGCAGTTAAGTTAAAGTTCAATTACTGTAGAAAGATCCAGAGATAGTTCAATACGTTTCTATCCCAATTTTTATTATCTATTATAAAAATCTATGCTTAGGGGCCGTTCAAATATTACGTAAGCACCTTAGGGGGGGGAGGGGGTTTGCTCTTTGCTTATTTTTCCTGACAAGGGGGGAGGGGGGATATGAGTGATGCTTACGTAAGATGCTGAATTTTCGAAAATCTTTTGCTTCTTGCATAAATAATTTCAAAACTCAACCAAAAATAAATTTTACAAAAAAATTAATTTGGAAATCTGACGTAAGCACTTTTTTCTGGGGATGGACTCCCCAAACATTTTGAAACTTTATCCCCGAAAAGTAATGTTTCGACTCATTTTTGAACCCTTATGCTTGCACCCAAAAATGACAGCTCCTTGTATAAGTCACCTAATTTTCAAGGAGAAAAAAAACAGTACTTACTAAAAGGGGAATCAAAATTTCGGGGGGGGGGGGGGGGGGTCCGACAGTTTCTTACGCAATTATGGTGGGGGGGTTTGAGGTTTGCTTATCTTTGCTGACAAGGGGGGAGGGGGGGTTAAAAATGACCAAAAAAGTGCTTACGTAATATTTGAACGGCCCCTTATTGCAGTATTTTAACTTCCCTATCATTTTATATCGTGTCTCTCAAATATCCTGGTGAAATCAAACAGTTAACTTAGTTCTTTACTTGCAACTCTTAATTTTTTTCAAAGTAAGGAAAAAACCAAACGTAAAGTAAGACAATAAAATCTTAAAAAGTGTGATGGAGTTCTCATTGTATAACAAACCAATTTTTATTGGAAGTTCAGGACCCTATTTGTCATTTCATATCATTCATTATAATTAATTGCATATTAATTTTTTTTCTATCCTCCTTACGAAAACTGCTTCTTAGAAAAGGTGAGAAAATAAAAGAATATTACTCAATAAAATAAATTCTGTTTGAGTCATGTTCTGAAACATTTCCACGCTGTTAACTCATAATCCCATTCAAACAGAGAATCAAATGAAGATTTTAGCAAGGATTACTAATTGTCAAAGGATTGTTTCAAACAAGGAGCAGGTTTTTAAGAAAAAACGAGGCTTAGAAAAACTTTTAACTTGTTATGAAGAAAATTTAAGGGAGTTGAAACAGAGTTGTTCATACATCAGACTTCTATGTTCAACTTTTTAAACCTTCTATATCCAATCAATTTGATAATGACATTAAAAGAGAATAACACATTAATACCGTATCTTTTTGAATTTTCTGAGATTAATAATTACATAATAGTCTTCAAAATTCTTTTTTTTCCATCTATATTCCCAATTGAACACAATTTGTAAGCATTTTTGTGACCCTGACTTATGCAGTTATCGCTCTATCCCCCTACCGTGCAAGTCCGGGTATTACTGTACACAATACTAAAAATCTCTGTACAGTCGATGGACTTATTCCATTTTAAAAACTCATGAAATCTCAGCTGAAAGAAACTACCTTGAATTGACAAATAAATTATAATTTTGCTTATTTCACAACAATAAAAGTAAAAAATAGAAATAAAGTTATAAAAAGAATTACTCTTCACTTATTCCTTAAATGTATATCAATGGGGTCTAACACATTCAATGAATTAACAAAAATGTAAAAACACATTTAAATCAAAGAGTAACTTTATTTTGGCTAAGTCTTTTACAGCACAAAGAATAAGACAAACTAACTTAAATTAAAAAATACAATTAAATAAATGATTTTTTTTACCAAATTCAAGGGCCTATATCTGCCTTATTATGAAAGTATTACTTTAGAAACTTGTGTGATAAATTTTTGTATATTAATATGGTCTTCAATGAGTTCAAATTCAACATTTCAAAAAAAAATTTCTTTTAAGAAATGAAGTATTCCAAAACGGGGTTTCATTTACCCCTATAGTATTTTCAAATCATTTCAAATTAGAAAACATTTTACACAACGTTTATAATATTGTACCATATTCCTAGAGAGAGTTACCTCGTTTCTGCGGCGTTCGCTTTGCTGCAAATTGGGGGCAGGGCGGTCAATTCATTTTTGAAAAATTTTAAACAACATGGCAACTGACTGACATAAATATCAGTCAGTCACCATGTTATTTAAAATTTTTCAAAAACAAATAAAAACATATTTTGAAAATTTAATTGTGCCATTAGATTAAGCAAACAAGAAAGCCATAAACTGAGTGGAAAATGTTTTTTTTTTAATTTTTATTTTTGGGAAGAAAATAACAAAATGCTAAGCATTTTTCTTAAAAAATGTCAGTCAGTAACCCATGGAATTGCCGTTAAACTCAGGTTAGAGTCTCATTTCATCTCTCTGCACTTTTCCCTATTTTTTCTTACTATGTGTTAGCTGGACTACTATCACCCTCGGCTACACTTTTTCTTTCATTGTACCCATTAATAAAAATCATCTAACAGTTGAAACAATTCATCTTTCTTCTTTGCAAATTCCTCTGTTTCCCAGGGCCGCCATAAACGATGCTTCTCAAATTCCTCTTTGAATTTTATCATTTCATCTTTTGATGATATACACTCTCGAATAAAGAACTGTAGTAAATCCCACTCATAACGACGAATTAAACGTTGGCAAATTTCTTGCCCCCTATCACTGAAAATAATTTTCCTTTTTTCTATAAGAGTTGCATCTTTTAAAATTAGCTTAACATTATCTTTATCAATCGTAAGTAAATTCCATAATAGAAACCCTCTAGCACATTCATCTATAACATATCTTTTAAGAACATTAGAACTTTGCTTCCAAAACTCCCTGAAAAGTATTTGGTAGTGGTAATCTTTGTAACCCTCTGTCACTTTATCGACGATTACATTTAAACAAATATAAAAACTATCTCTATCAAGAATGTCCCACATACGATTTGCCGTTTCCATAAAGAGACTTTGCCAAGGCCATTCCAGCAAACATCTAAGTTTTCTACCAGGCCATCTATTAAATACCTCTTTTTGTTGCTCTTCGCCCATTTGTGAGAGTAAAAAACATAAAACATCAGCCCTAGAGTGTGCTGCAAGGTTATAAGAAAGTGCTAAGTTTGCTGCTGTTCTCACCAATGACTCTTCTCTTTCCCTGGAAGTCAGTTTTTGCAAGAAATACTCAGTTGCTTCTTTGTTTCCACGAACTGCTGCATACTGAAATGCATATTGATAAGGAGAACACCTACTTCTTTCTTCTTGCCACCTCTCTCTTTCCCATCTATTATCCAGCTTATTCACTTCCTCTTTTATATTATACATCCAAAGAACCACTAAATCCTGCTGCCTAACCTTTATCAGGTTTTCACCACTATAAAAAGATTTCCTGCCATTTTCAGGTATTTTGTTCCACAGTTCCAGAACATCATCCTCTAAGCAGTAAGTAAATGCTAATTTGTAGCGGCTGATAACATCCAAACTCTCATCCTTAATTAAGGCTTCTGCCGTTTTCTTTAAATCTACTGTTCCATGTGGTGTCCAACAAAGCTCACTTGGTACACCTATACATAAAAGGATTTTTACTTGATGATATTCCAGCCAATTCAATATTCGTAAGCCTACTGGTTTAATAAAACCTGATATTTCCTCTTTTAAAGATTTTGGTAGAGAAAGCTGTGGTACTTTCTCTATTACTATATTTTCTATATCCTGCCATTTTTTTACAAATCCCCAACGTCGAAAATTGATTTTTGACATTAAAGCCCTAATATCATCTTGATTCCACAATGTGGTGGCTATCTTAACTAGAGCTATATGCTCAAGCGATGGACAATTTAAAGTGTAATTCATCGTTTACCCCCTACTTATGTACTTAAGAGTATCTATTACTAATGCAAGATAATAACGAAAAGCACTTATTTTATTCTATTTTGGTATATTGAATCACTCAAACAAGAATATGATTTCTATGTAGATTTGCTTGGCTTACACTTAACACTTTGTTCACCAGAGTTTTGAAAAAAGTAGGGATTTCAAACCTCGTGAATGCACAACAATCAGCCCTTGTCTTACATCATTAGCAACTCCAAACGAAAATTATCTGTAGCAATGAAAACAAGGCAGAAAACTTTTGGTAAAACAGAAATTCGATTGAAAAGACGAAAAGAAAATCCAAATTTCAATTCAATCACAAATTTAATACCGCGTGGGTATATGAACATGAACGTAAACAAAATAAATAAAAAATGTTGCCAACAATTTTCGAAAATTCTCACAAATTAAAAGGCTTTGCAACTTGGTTGAATTTTTATGGCATTCTTTAAAACCATTGAAAAGGGTACTTTTAATTGAATTCCCATCCAGTAATTTTCCAAATTAAATGAGTAGTCGAGTTCATTATTAAAAAACATTATTATACTATCAAAAAGTTCTTTTTTTTGTTTCTAAGTTTGGTTCTAGGAAGTCTAAAAACAACTCAACTCAATGATTTCCCTTGTTATTGTTTACATATAACTTCGAAATTAACTTGAAAATTCTGAATCGTTTTATTTTTTTTTCTTCAGACACAAGAAGAAATAATTTTGCAATCCAATAGTACTAGATATCTTTATATTGATATCTTATAGCACTTTGAGATCTCTACTAGAGCAGTGGTCCCCAACCTTTTTACCATCACGGACCGGTCAACATTTGATAATTTTACCGCGGCCCACTGGGGGGGGGCGTTGATTGTTTACATTGTAAATTATTTTGATTTATTAATTTTAATTTAATTGTCTTTAAACGTGCTTTCAAAATAAAATACAATTACACCAAAAAATAAATATAAAGTGATTTTTCATTCATTGCATTCAATAATTTTGAGTATAAACCTAGGAACTTAAATTCATTTTCAACGAAAAAATCGGCCAGCGGCCCGGTACCATTTGATCCACGGACCAGTACCGGTCCGCGGGTTGGAGACCGCTGCTCTAGAGAACGTCAATTTTAAAATATGATAAATATAGTTAAGAATAGAAAAGGATCAGAAGCCAGAGAGAACATACTAAATACTAAAAGTAAAATACCATTTATATTGTTGCAAACAGTTACAGCTGCAGTTAAGTTAAAGTTCGATTACTGTAGAAAGATCCAGAGATAGTTCAATACGTTTCTATCTCTATTATTATTATCTATTAAAAAATCTATGCTTATTGCAGTATTTTAACTTCCCAATCATTTTTTATCTGTCTCTTTAATATCCTGGTGAAATCAAACAGTTAACTTGGTTCTTTACTCGCAACTCTTAATTTTTTTCAAAGTAAGGAAAAAATCAAAAGTAAAGTAAGACAATAAAATCTTAAAAAGTCTGATGGTTTTCATTGTATAACAAACAAATTTTTATTGGAAGTTCAGGACCCTATTTGTCATTTCATATCATTCATTTTAATTAATTGCATATTAATTTTTTTCTATCGAAAAACGAGGCTTAGAAAAACTTTTAACCCGTTGTGAAGAAAATTTTAGGGAGAAGAAACAGAGTTCTTCATTCATCAGGACTTCTATGTTCAACTTTTTAAAACCTTCTATATCCAATCAACTTGGATAATGATATTAAAAGAGAATAACACATTAATACTGCATCTTTTTGTATTTTCTGAGATTAATAATTGAATAATAGTCTTCAAAATTCTATTTTTTTTTCATCTATATTCCCAATTGAACAAAATTTGTATGCATTTCTGTGACCCTGACTTATGCAGTTATCGCTCTATCCCCCTACCGTGCAAGTCCGGGTATTACTGTACACAATACAGTAGAACTCCAATTATCCGAATCAATTGGGACCGAACCCCATTCGGATAATCAAAAATTCGGATAATTGGATTTTTCCCGAAAAAAAGGGGTTTACTATAATTAATTGCTGTATGCAAGTTTAAAAATAGGAGGAAAAAATTATATATAAAGAAAAAGAGCTGTTTATTAATTAAATGAAAAGGAATTTCACATACTAAAAGTATTTACAAGTGGTTTTCAGAATACAGTACGTACCGTTCTTCGACAGTCATTGCTGCATTCGGCCCTGAATAACTAATGAATAAGAACACGAAAAAGAACAAAGCGAACATAGAAATGTCAAATAGAACACGAAAAAGAACATTAAAAACGGCAAAATTCGCGGCGGAATTTTTTTTATTAATTCTGAAATCGATTCGGATAATCGGCGATTCGGATATTTGGAGTTCGGATAATTGGAGTTCTACTGTACTAAAAATCTTTGTACAGTTGATGGACTTGTTCCCTTTTTAAAACACATGAAATTGCAGCTGAAAGAAACTACCTTGAATTGACAAATAAATTATAATTTGGCTCATTTCACAACAAAAGAAGTAAAAAATAGAAAGACAAAGTTATAAAAAGAATTACTCTTCACTTAGTCCTTAAATGAATATCAATCGGGTCCAACACATTCAATGAATTAATAAAAAAATGTAAAAACACCTTTAAATCAAAGACTGACTTTATTTTGGATTAGTTTTTTACAGCACAAAGAATAACACAAACTTAAATTTAAAAAATACAGATAATTGACATTGATTTTTTTGCCAAATTCAAGGGCCTATATCTGCCTTATTATGAAAGTATTACTTTAGAAATTTGTGTGATAAATTTTTGTTTATTAATATGGTCTTCAATGAGTTCAAATTCAACAATTCAAAAAAATTTCTTTTAAGAAATGAAGTATTCCAAAAAGGGGGTTCATTTACCCCTATAGTATTTTCAAGTCATTTCAAATTAGAAAACATTTTTTCACAACATTTATATATTGTAAAAAATATACTTCTCCTGAAAAACGGGATAATATTTCTTTCTATTCAAAATTGCTAATATTCAAAACATAACTTATAAAGTACTAAAAGGTTTTCATTAATACAAGCAGGATGTCCAAAAAATACTGACTGCAGGAATACAAGCAGGATACAGGATGTCCCAAAAAAGACTGACACATTTAAAAAATTTTTAATTAATAAACTTAAAAAGATAAAAGTGCGCGGTTTATTGCATCCTACTCATAAGACCTAAGAATTTTATGACATAAATTTTCATAAATCATTGTTCCCTAATCCCTCAAGAGGGCATAAAAGTATCAATCTCCCCATAGGAGAAAATGGAAAATAGTGCTCCCACCTGTCGGGGGATTTTTGAACCATGATTTACGAAAATATGTGTCATAAAATTATTTGGTCTTTAGAGTAGAATTCAAAAAACCGCTTATTTTTATCTTTTTTAGTTTATGAGTTATTGATTTTTAAAATGTAATGTGTCAGTCTTTTTTGGGACACCCTGTACATGTTCTTTAATTTCTTCAAGCCATTTAAAAAACTAGATTTAGTAAAAGATAAAAATAAAGATAGGAGATCAGACAAAAACAATTACAAGTAGAACAAACCCCAAAACAAACATATAACAAGACACCTGGTTCTAGTTAATAGAAAGTTGAACTTTTTAAGAAAATAATGATTAGGTAAAATGTGTGCGTTCTGACCCTAAATATAAAAATATTCCTCATATAAAAATAGTATACTTGAATATATAAAAATCTTTTAAAGAAAATACAGTAATTTAGGCGTTACATGTAGCATTTTGCTTCATACAATTACAACAGGACAATTTGGGAAATTTTAGTAAACACAAACACTATTAAATAGAGGAATCTTGGTGATATAACATTAATGAAACAAATTACACTACAAGTTTTTAGTAATTTTATGAATAATGGTGCAACAAATCTCTGTTCTTTTATTCCAGCGGTTCTCAAACTTTCTATCGTCACGGACCCCTTTTATGTAGCAGCCAGACTTCACAGACCCCCTACATTTTAACACCAAAAGTCGTTACCAGACTTTTGTTTTGAGTTCAAGATTAATTAAAATTAGTATATGAGTTATAATAAATGTCACATTTACTCCACCAGAGGCATATATAGAAATTTTGACAGTTTGAGAACCGCTGTTTTATTCAGTTCTGTTTAGTATTAATTAGTTCCTTGTTTAGATTCGTTGTTATTTAGTAGAGGCACTGAACCTAGAGCACATAAGAGTTCCTACAAAATTCAATATTTCATCAGTCAATTGCACTTGTGTCTAAATATTAAGGACAGTTTGTGAATTTAAGAACAAGTTCCTTATCAATGATATTCATGTCATAGAATCTTCCTGGAGTATGATTAAATGCCCCTCAATGAATGAATAAATGCCTCAAGAAAAAATTACCCTAGAAATAGTTTAGGGGGGTAACAATCAGGGGTGCAGAAAATGTTCCAGGATCCAAAATTTCCCCAGAACACAATTTTTTTCTACAAAATTTCCCCCAAAAATGAAATTTCATTAAAAAATAGTTTATTCAGTGCATACTTCTTTCAGATTCATCAATTTACAAATAATCCATAACTTTAAATTTTAATTACATTTATACTCTTTTTTAGTCTTTCTTACACACTTATAATCTTTGCTCAAAAAAGTGCCCTAAAATATGAAAAATTTTCTAATTATCTCAAATTTGAGCTATCTGTAAATTTCTCCTTTATGAACTCAACATTTTAATTAAGAACAACGATGGAACAAGAACGCTACTAATAGTGAAAATTACCCATTCTACCACGGATAGGTTGTTTTCCCTGCATTCCAATCGCAAAGAAAAACCAACATCCAGGTTAAGAACCTGAAAATAAGTTTTCCCGTAGTTTTTCCCACTCTACATCCATAACTCCGCTGTTTTCACGTTGAAATTGGAGGTTTTGATGTAGTCACAGCACAAAATATCTGTTTTTCAGCTAATGATGTTGGATTTTTTAGTTTTTCTGGGGAAACATTTCCCCAGAGCTCCTCAAATTTCCCCCGAACATCGTTCGCGCATATTCTGCACCTCTGGTAACAATTAAGTCCTCCAAATAATGCCTCTGACCTTAAAAGATGGTGCCAGTGTGTCTAGGTTACTGGTTAAAATTCGGTTACTGAAGTTGCGTAATGAGCATTATTAAGCGTTTTTGAACCCATTTCTGGCGCCTATTCTAAATGAACATCTTATGTTCAATGTGTTTTATTTTATCTCTCACCATTTTTCCCTATTTTTTCATTGTTACTTCCTCAAATTCTGTACTATGAAGTCTCTTTGCTGGACTACTATCACCCTCTGCTACACTTTTTCTTTTATTGTACCCATTAATAAAATCATCCAACATTTTAAAGAATTTATCTTTCTTCTGCAAATTATTTTTTGCAAATTTCTCTATTGAACAGTGCCATGTGAAACGCCCCTCAAATTCCTCTTTAAATTTTATCATATCATCTTTTGATGATATACACTCTCGAATAAAGAACTGTAGTAAATCCCACTCATCACGACGAATTAATTTTTGGCAAATTTTTTGCCCCTTTTCACCCAAAATAATTTTCCTTTTTTCTATAAGAGTTGCATCTTTTAAAATTAGCTTAACATTCTCTATATCTTTTTTCACAAGTAAACCTGATAATAGAATATTATATTCAGTACAACATTTATCAAAAACATATCTTTTAAGAGCATTAGGACTTTTCTGCCAAAACTCCCGAAAAAGTTTTTGGTAGTCGTAATCTTTGTAGTTATGCATCACTTTATTTTGAACACACTTGACAATTTTTGAAAATAACCACTCAGAATGTTCCTCAGGAAAGAAGTCCCACACATGATTTGCCGTTTCCACGAAGAGACTCTGCCAAGGCCAATACAGCAAACTTCTTAGCACTGGAACAGATCGTCTTATAAATACCTCTATTAGTTGCTCTCCGTTCATTTGCGAGAGTAAAAAACGTAAAACATCAGCCCTAGAGCGTGCTATAGGCACACAATCCACTCCTATAAGACCCGCATTTCTCACAAATGAATCTTGTCTTTCCCTAGAAGTTAGTTTCTGCAAGAAATACTCAGTTGCCGGTTTGTTGCCAGATCTTGCTGCATACTGAAATGCATATTGATAAGGAGAACACCTACTTCTTTCGTGTTGCCACCACCTTCCTTCCAAACTATCATCCAGCTTTTTCACTTCCTCTTTTATACTATACATCCAAATAACCACTAAATCCTGCTGCCTAACCTTTATCGGGTCTTCATCACTATAAAAAGATTTCCTGAGATTTTCTGGAATTTTGTTCCACAGTTCCAGAACATCATCCTCTAAGCAGTAAGTACATGCTAATTTGTAGCGGCTGGCAACATCCAAACTCTCGTCCTTAATTAAGGCTTCTGCCGTTTTCTTGAAATCTACTGTTCCATGAGGTGTCCAACAAAGCTCACTTGGTAGACCTATACAAAGGCGGCTTGTTTGAGGAAAGAGGTTATCTTCTTGACGATATTCCATCCATTCCAATATTCGTAAGCCTTTTCGTAAATATACCTTTTATAAAATATATTAAACCATTCTTATCAAGCTCTCAATAAATTCAATACATTAAATTGAATTCTTTAGTAATTACGAATGTTTATTTAATGCAGTAAAACTAAATTAGGGACCATTCATTAATTACGTAAGGGTACCGAGGGGAGGGGGGTTGGAAAAATCTCTACACACCCTTACGTAATTAATGAATGGCCCCTTAGGAAATATAAAAAATATATGCTTTTTTTCCCAGAAACTTACCCCATAATTACATACCCTACGGATACAAATTTCAATTATCCCATAAGATAACCAAGCACATTTTCTTAAATTTTTATGCATGTATAGAAGAGTATAATATTTACTTAATAATAAATGTTAAAGTGTTGGAGACAGCATTGAGAAAATTATGTCGATTGATGAGTGAAAGCTGATAACTTTCAGATAACTTTCCCTTTTTCCGACAATCTCACAGCATGGAGAATGGAAACGCCGACGGGCAGAAAGGGGATGGACCCCTGAACGCAACCCGCGCCAGCTTATCTCTGTCGATTTGACGCGGGAACCTAGATATGGCACAATGAGACTGCGGGTGGTCAGGGAAATTAGCAAAAGGAAACGCTTGTTTTGTGAAGATAAGAGATCAATGGTTTCTGGAGGCCCCCCATAAAAGCATGGAGGTCCGAAGTCGCTTGACAGGAAAAATTTATTTTTATTGGAGGGTCACCGCTTAGCCAATTATTTCAAAAACCTATGCACAAAGCCATAAAACACTAAAATATCTCCTTCCAATCAGAGATGACCATCCGGTGGTCCTCGGGCACACACCACTTTTGGGCTCATTCTCATTTGAGTTAGCTATTCTCTGCCCTCACTTAATCTGCTCTTCTTTGCTTGTTTTTTTTATTTAAATTTCTTTAGATTTTATTTTAAAATTTATAAGATTATTGGATTTTTAAAATGTCTACGTCGGGGAAGCTGCTTCATTCGAAGGAGAAGAATATTGTGATGAACGTCTACAAATTTTTTGAGGATGAGTCCAGAAAACCAGAGTCGGACCGAATTCCTGTAGCTGCAGTACAGAAGCGTACAGCGGAAGCTACTGGAGTCAGTTTAAGAACCCTCCAGAGATATAGATCCGAATTATTGAAGGGGAATAAACTGGAATCACCAAAAAAAGGATATAAATTGAAGTGTGAAAGGATTGTCGATGTGGATGACTTCGATCTTTGTGTGATCAGAAATATCATTAGAAAGAGTTACATTGAAAAGAAGTTCCCCTCCCTAAGTCGTCTGCTCCCTCTTATAAAGAAAGAAATTAATTTTCCATGGAAAAAGGAATCATTGAGAAAAATTCTGCATAAGATTGGTTTTAAATACAAAAATCACAGAAGAATTCTTATGGAGCGCCCGGACTTGCAAATGTGGAGAGCAAAATATTTAAGGAGTGTAAGGAAGTTTCGTGAAGAAGGGAGATTAATTGTGTATATAGATGAAACATGGATCGACAGCAACTTGTCACATCGAAGAAGCTGGAGGTTGGATGAGGATGACATAAGTGCAATTTCTAAGGATGGAGCTGGCCACAGATTAATAGTGGTTCACGGTGGGTCTGAACAAGGATTCGTTCCAAACGCAGACCTAGTTTTCATGGCTGGTTGTGCATCGGGCGACTATCACGGCCAAATGAACTTTAACAACTTCGAGAAGTGGTTGAAAGAGAAACTTCTTCCGAACATTCCATCGAAATCTGTTATTTGCATGGACAATGCATCATACCATTGTAAAGTTGAAAATCCTTGCCCCACCAAGTATTCCACGAAGCTCGCCATGAGGGAGTGGCTTAAGTCGCAGGCCATTAGCTTCGATGAGAAGATGAGAAAGGATGAGCTGTGGGAGAAAGTGGCTCAAAACCTTCCTCCAGGAAAAAACTTTCGAGTGGACAAAATTATCAAAGGGTTCGGTCACGATGTGATAAGATTACCTCCCTACCATTGTGACTTGAACCCAATTGAGCTAATTTGGGCCCAAATTAAAAGGCATGTGAGAGATACAAATACAACAGGAAGCATTGCTGGTAAAGACCTAAAAACATTGACACATGAGGCTATAAAAAAAGTTTCACTTGAAACCTGGATCAATTGCTGCCGCCATGTCATGGAGATAGAGAAAAAATATTGGGAAGATGATTGTTTGATAGAAGATTGTGTTGAGACTTTATCCTTTAATATAAACGACAGTGAGAGTGAAGATACGGACATTTCAACAAGTGATGATGATCTATGAGCATTGCCATTAAACCTTTTTAGCAATTAACATTAAAATTTAAGTACATAGTCAAAATTAATGCATTCAGGAGCTAAGATCTATTTTTCAATTTTCATAGTTGTATGCAGTTCAAATATTTGTATTCTCATTACCGCTTATAACAATTTATTTTTTCTGTAATCAGTTAATTAGTTTTGTTTTAACTCTTTCTTATTGTTTGGAAGTAATATTTTATGCAATAGGTTTTTTAAAGCGCTTTTACGAAATTATAAATTTTTTTACAAAAATTACGTAATCAATCACTAGATATCCAATGCAAATTTTTATGCATTAAATATAGCTTTCATGCATTTAGCTCTCTGATCAGAACTTTTTGTTTTTTCTCGATCAGAGACAAAAAATGTGCCAAAAATTTCATTTCCCACAAGTGAAATTTTTTTCTCATTTTTTGTGGGGTGTAATGTAGCAGGCCTCCTCGTGGTGCACCCTGGGTAACTCTAAATCTGCTGCAAGAATAAAATTCTAGAAGATTTGCACTGGATATCAAATTGGTTACTTTTTCATATTTATTACATAGATTTACATCTTAAAATATAGTCCGTTTAACTTGTAACTTTTTTTAGTAGATTTTGATTTATATGAAAAGCACTAAAACAATAATTCGTTTATAACTTAAAAAAATACCGATAACAATAACGATTTAACTAATAAACGAAATATTTCCAAGTTTGCGTATGGAAATAACGACCGAAACTGTTGCCTTTATAAATTTTTATAAGAGCCAAAAAGTTTTTAATGACTTATTGTTAAGAATTATCAAAATTCTTTAAGATCTATATAGTTTTTAGTGAACTAACAGTGAAGTAACCGCAAAATTAATATTTAATCTCGTCGATTAATCCTTTTACAATCTTATAGTAAAAAAATGTCTGGTTTTAAGACGTCTTTTTAAACAAAGGGAGAAAAATTTACTGCACTCTGCGAAACATATTTAGTTTAATATTTGAGTGTTACTTGAAATGATCTTATCCCATGGGGAAAAAATCCGACTCTCCTCTCTAGCCAAGAAGGGGAGAATGGGGAAATTCTGGGAACCCCTTGTCCGGGGTCAACGGAGGTTGAGCCGCCAGGATCTCGTGGTCGCATTATAACAAATCCTTTCAAGCAGTTTCTTTTTAAAGATGAACCTAAAAATATCACAATTTGCTGCTCTAAATTTTTTACTTACATATTTACAACATGTGTATTTAGAATTTCAACTCTTAATCTTATAAATGGCTTTTCTTGACTAACATTAGTTTGAAATTGTGAAAATGGGGAAAGATAAAAGAAAAACAATTAAAAGTAGAACAGAATTCAAAAATAAACAAATAACGGAGACACTTGGTTCTAGTCAGGGTTGGCTGGATTGGACCCAATTGGGTTGGACCCAATGGGTTTTTTCAAAAAAACCCATGTGAAAAAACCCACATCTTGGACTCATTTTTGGGTTTTTTAAAAGAAGAAGCAGTTCCTTCAAAATTTAATGTGTTTTTTTCAAAGTTTAGGATATTTTTAAAATTTTAATGGGTTTTTTCAACTAGGATTTAAAAATTAAATGGTGTTTTTTCAATTTCAGGGAGTTTTTTTAAAAGTTAAATAGATTCTTTTATTATTCAGTGGGTTTTTTCATTATTGAATGGGGTTTTTTCAATATTTAGGACGTTTAAAGTACAAACTAGAAACAAAAATAAACAAAAAACGGAGACACTTGGTTCTAGTTAATAGAAACTAGAACTATTTAATAAAATAATGATTTTGTAAAATGTGCGTCTCTGACCCTAAATATAAAAATATTGCTTATATAAAAATAGTACTTGAATATATAAAAATCTTTTAAAGAAAATACAGTAATTTAGGAGTTACATGTGGCATTTTGCTTCATACAATTACAAAAGGACAATTTGGGAAATTTTAGTTAACACAAACACTATATTAAAGAGAGGAATCTTGGTGATATAACATTACTGAAACAAATTACACCACAAGTTTTTTAAAATTTAATAATAATAGATGGTAGTGAAATAATTAAGATTTAACACAGCAATGTTAATTATAAATAAATTCTGAATGTGAACTACTTCTTAACCATGAGTGAGAGTGCAGAACATACAACTAAAGACAAGCTGAAATATATCAAAAGCACAATTAGGTCTAAAATTAAAACACAGCTTATAAGATTTCTCGCAGAGTCCATACAAGCCAAGCAGTGTGTCTGGTTCTCAAGTCCAGCTTTGGCCAAAGATTTGGTAACCAATTGAAATTGGTTTCTTTGCAGTGCAGTTTATGTGTTTTTTCTCCTTGCATTTTTACAAGAGGACTGAAGCAAGCAAATTCACACTTCAGTTTCCCAGGAACCTACCTAAAATGGAAAATTAACCTCATACATATTACATGCATATACATATTTATCACATATTACAAGCAGAAAGAGTTCAGAATGAATAAGTGAACAAGCACTTTAACAAGCACTTTTAACTGTTTTTGGTTTTTTCTCTTCTAAAAAAATAAGATGATGGCTATTACGCTTAATTTATTACATTTTTCTAATAATTGTGTTACAGCCATGCCTAAAAATGTGTAAAAAGTGTTGGTTTCAAAGTTTCTAGAATTTCCCCTCAAAAAACACTTATTTTTCAGGGTTCAATTCCGTGATCTGTCCCACTAAATAACGCTGTTTTAGATTCCAAATATTAGAAAATCAAGAAAAAATGCTTACTATAGCTTACTATTACTTAAGAATGTCGCTTACTATAGGGTACAGATGCATTTACTTCTGTTCGTTTTAATGGGACAGTCCCAGTTAAATGCAAGAAGAGTAAAAAAAAAACTTGATTGTTAGTTAGTTTTCAAAACTTTGAAGGAAAATCCTTAACCATATGGTATTGGATCAGAAGTATTGAATTGGTAGGTTAGAATAAAAAAGATAATAAACAATGATTTACATTACATTTAGCTAATGTTTAACAACCTTTATTCCAAATTCAACATTAATTTCCCTTCATGAAAAAATTTTACATTTAACATTGAATAACAAAACTATCTTATGATTTGTCTTTTTTTTTAAATGAAAAAAATCATTAAACACTGCTTAAAATAAAAATACAACTGCATTTTAAGTAACTTGTATTAAAAAACCTAACTTATTCTTGCTTAAAAATACTTTATAATGTAAAATAGTATTCTTAATCAAGTTTTTAATGAAAAGCGGTATAAAAATCCTTTCTGCGTGTCTTTGTTTATGCAGCTCTGTCATCTGAAATTAGCATTCTGATAGGTTCAAAATGTAAGTAGCAAGCCCAGTAGTGATTAGCATGTTAATTTTTGAATGATTTCTACATTTACAACATGCTACCCATAAAAAAAGTTTTTTTTCCTCCAAAATACAAATTCAAAAAACTTACTTCAATTGAAGTCCTTTCCTAATAATTTTAGTGAAATTGTTCAATACTTGAAGCCTGTTCCTGCAATTTAAGAAAAAAATATATAGTATTTCCTATTTGAAAGAGTGCAAATAATAATATTGAGAATGGTTTTTGGTTTGTTAACCAACTTTTTTAAAAGCTACAATAAAATGGTTAATTTTTTAAATTTTACAATTGTTTCCATGGAGACTATTTGAACAACAATATTATTCCATAAAACTTTTTTATTTTAAAATTAGGTAAATTATTAAATAAATCAAAAAGCTATGATATGCATTGACTTAAGTTTCTAAAATATTGGTAGGATTTTTAAATAGACTTGTAGATAGTTTATCTTTTAAAACTTAAGTTATTGTGCACATTGTTTTCTTTGTAACAATGGGGTGAGCAGATCTCTTGTGGAAGAGAAATAAAGCTGTTTAGCAAAATGACCATTAAAAGAATCCTTAGAGGATCAAAGGGTCATTTCAAAATACAGCTTTTATGTTTTTCCATTTTTTTTGTTTTTAAAAGTCCTTACACTTAACAAATTATATCACTATTAATGTCCATGAAATTAAACAAAATTAAGGAATTAAGACTTAAAAAATCTCGCTTCAATGCTGATTTCAAGAAAAGTATGTTTATTTCATGATACATATACTGGATGTAAGTTTATAATGGATTAAGGTTTTCGATTAAGAGCACGATTCTGCGATGAAAACTTGTGAAATTCAGTCGAAAGGACAGACTGTTTGCACGTAATTTAGAAAAATATAGCTTTGTTATAATCTAATTTCAATTTGAAAACCAAATCTAATATTTAAAATTATTATAATAAAAATTTATATTTAAAAGAATGCATTACCCATTCTTGAAGGTCTTCATTCAAAACTTTTCTTTGCTTCAACTTTATCAAAGAGTGAAATTCACCTTCCTGTAGTCACGCATGTTCAAAATGCTGCAAAAAGCAAGACAAAAATAGTTTATATACTTTTCAGACATTCAAGAAAACCTGTAAAAAATGAATTAAACAAGTAATAGCCCATAAAGTAAGCTTTTTTAAAAAAGATGTATACTATAATATTTACAGCAATATAAACACGAAAAAAGTATAGGTAGTTATTCTTTATATTAAGTTCAAATATTTATTTCACTTTGAGGTCTTTCAAAGTGTTTTCAAAGGTACCTGTTTAGAGTAATTTAATAATAACTTGTTAAAATTATAAAATATTTTAAACATTACATTTTTTAAGCATTGAAAACAACCTTTAAGCTCTTAACAGTTTTACATTTAATTTAAGAGAATATCGGAGAAATTTCTTTTCATATAGCTTAGAGCAAACAAAAAAAGTAGTAGCTGACCGGCGTCTGAATTTTAATTGAACTTCATTTTAGAAATAGGATAAGTCAAACCATAGTTGCATTACAGCGTCTTTTTATCACAATTTGCGCATCAGGCTTTCTATATTTACTCTGGTTTTCTTTACGCGTAGTGACGTTATAGGGTCAAGAAACTTAGAGTAGATTCTATGTCACTATTTCTATTCAATACTATTCTATGCATCTAGAATAGATTTTTAGAATTCACAAAACTTATTTAAGACAATTAGAATAAATATTAAGCTGTAAAAAAGGCTTTATATTATATGGGATGCACTGGCGTATATAGAAATTTATTTCGGGAGGGGCCCAAAATTGTTTCCCAGCCCCTCTCATATGTATATTTAACTTTTTTTCCAGTACATTCTTAGGCAGAATTTGCAACTTAAAGAATTTAATGGTAAAAAGATATGTATTAAGTGGCAATTACAAAAGGGGGGTCTGGGGGTCCTCCCCCAGATAATTTTTGGAAATTAGACTCTAAAAACCAGGTTTTTAACTAGTTTTGGTACCCCTAGTTAGAATTTTGGATATAAATTTTCAGGTAAAATTTGATGAATTTAATGAAAAAGTTATAAATAATATAGTTTTAAGTACAGAAGGGGATATATGGGGGTCATCCCCCAGAAAAATTTTGGAGATCAGATCCTAAAAACAGGATTTCAACTTGATTTTGATACACTTTCCGAATTTCAGACATTACATTCTCAGGTAGGATTTTGAACTTATTGTAAAAAAGTTTTGAATAATAAAATTCCAAGCACTCTAAAGGGGGGTTTGGGGGGTCCTCCCCAGAAAATTTTTCAAAATTTGACCCTAAAAAACAGGGTTTTAACTTGTTTTGGTACACCAAGTCAGAATTTCAAGGGGGGCCAGGGCCCCTTCGCCCCCCCCTTATATACGCCACTGATGGGATGTTGTTCTAGATTTAGAACAGGGATTTCTAAGGGCCACAATCGAAGTCAAAGTAATCTGGCTGATTTTTATCGATGTTAAATTTTTTGAGAGGCGACTCTTTAATATGAAACTTTTCCAGTGAAAGAGAGACGAAGGCATATTGTACGGGTACTATACTGACTGTTTTTTTTTTCAAAAGTTTTTGAGAATATATAGAGTTTTTACCCTTTAGAACTTTCAATATGGAGAGGTCTTCCTCAAGAAAATGTTTGTTAGTGTTTCCCTTAATCGTTTACATAGCTGCCAACCTAAGCTATCAAGTATTCCAATTTTCATCTTTTCTCCAATAACCCGATGACTTCCCTTTCTAATCCCAATTTTCTTTTTACTTCAAAAAGATTGGAGTTTAAAGAGGAAAATCTGATAATCGGTGTAAAGATAAAAATCTGAAGTAACTCCGATAAAATCGGAGTACTTGGCAGTAGTCCGTCCTCTTGATAAAGGTTAACCTAAGCCTTCATAATCCCTTGCTACGGTCAGGGGAATTTCAGGACATGCAATCTCTACTATCGAGATATCAAGCTTCAAAATTTTCAAAACGGAAAACGACCAAAGCCATTCCATAATCCAAGAGGTAAATAAGGAGGTTCTGGGGACATTACCTTAAAATTTTATTAAATATTAATAAGCTAAAATATGTTCTAAAGCTTCTTTTTAAGGGGATTTTCATGGAGCTTCGATTATACGAGGTTATCTCATGTTACATGGAATGTTGTTCCAGATTTACAAGATTATATTGTTAATACTTGCACTGGAGGCACCCTTGGAAGAACTTCAAGGCAAACTTTGAGATCGGCATATTAGAAGAGTTGACCTTAACCACAGCAAGATGAAGAGCCAGCCAAGGAGATTTATCGCTGAAAGGATGGTTCGTCCAGCAGCGGCCGATTTGGTGTGTCTTTGCAAACTGAGAATTGCAGTCTTTCGCTTGATTCCATACCTGCAAAGAGAAAGGAAGGTGGTGCAATGTCATGTGAACGATATTTTATGGGGGGGGAATTCCCCCATCAGGCTCCAAGGGGGGAAGTGTCGGAAGTTTTTTTCAGAAAAAGTGTTTTTTTTTTTCAAAATTAAGTGGATTTCTCCTATAGAAAAAGTGTTTTTTTTTTCAAACTTTGGTGAGTTCTTTCTATGTTGAATGTGTTCTGCCAAAATAACATCAGATTTTCCATAGTTAGTTTTTCAAAGTTGAAGCTTTTATACATAGGAAAAACCCACTGAAAATTGTATAAACACCCCTATTTATTGGAACCTTTTTTTTAATTTTTAAAAACCCACTCAACTGCAGTTCTTTGTATCTTATTTCGTTAAATGTTTTTCTACAATATCAAAACTTCCAAAATCTTGATTTTTCTTGAAACAACCCAAAAATGGGTCCAAAATGTGGATTTTTTCACATGTTTTTAAAAAAAACCCATTGGGTCCAATCCAGCCAACCCTGCCGTGAAGCCCCCTAACACCCCCCCCCAAAAAAGGAGCTTTAGAACACTTTAAACATACGGAAACTCAAAAATTTTTCCCTGAACCCCTCCCTCTTAGGTTGTTTGATCTAGTTTTGTTACTCTAGTTAGAGTAATAGTGCCTCGAACTTTCCCATGGGGTTATAATTAGGGGTTATGGAGCTTAACCTGTATCACAAGAAAGGACTAAATGGAGCATCCAAAAACTAGGTGAAACCAGGCACGGATCCAGCACAGCTCCAAGGGGGTGGCACTTTTCCAGACAAGATCCCCTTGTGGTACCATTGGGGGTCCTCCCCCAGAAAAAAATTGAAATTCAACGCGTAAAAGTAGGGTTTTAACTCATTTTTAGTAACGTTTTGAGTCTAAGGGGGCACTTTTCAACACTATTATAACTTTTTGACCCCAAATGTCAAAAGTTTGAAGATTTCCTAAAAATAAACACCCACTACCTCATTTTGATACTAAAAGAAGTATGGGGGTCCTCCCCCAGAAAAAAATTTTGAAATTAGATCTGTTAAAGTTGGGGTTTTACACATTTTGAGAACCTTTTTGGGTTTCCAAGGGGGGGCACTTTCCAGAGTGCCACCCCCTGGATCCGCCACTGTCAGTATCAAGGTTCTATGCATCTTTTTAATAAATTTTTAGATTGATTTTTGGCATATAGGTGACAGTAATATGAAAAATTGAGTACAATTAAGTTACAAAATGGGGTCTCGGAGTCCTAATCTTGAAAACTCTTCGAGATTTCACTTAGGCCTAAATTCTGAAAAGACTAAAGAGGACTCGGAAAAAGACTAGATTTGAAAAATAGTTTCAAATCTAGAATCTCATGCCCGATTATTAATGATAATCATAGCTATAAATGCTTAGCTGTCTTTTTATCAGTGAAAGACCAAGGAGAATTTTGTATTAATTTCTTACCTATCTTTCTGCTTGTTTTAGTTGTGTGCTTGCATCACTACCACTAGTTAAATTTCAGAGTTCCACAATATAATAATTAGAGTACATATCCACAATAAATAGAGTACATATCCATATATACTCTAATTTAATTACCATCTTCAGTTTTACCATTTATAAATGAGCCGTGCATTATTGCCTGTTGAAAGTCTTTTTTGAAAGGAATCGTGCTACTTTCTCTATATCTTCATCTTTAAAACAAATTCTCAAAATTTGTAGACTGATGAAAACTTTTTCAAATTCATGATTAATCTGAGATCGAGAAGATGCCTTCTTAGATTCCTGTTTTACTCCACCTGTCAGCTCTTTATGTAATCTACTAAATGATTCAATTGAGGTTGTCTCGATTCATTGAGGGTTGGAAAAAACAGGTTTTTTGGTTTAAACCTGTTTCAACTTTTCAGATTATTTGGTTCAGTGAATAATCATCACATCAATCGATAAAGATCACATTTAACGTTATTTGAATTGGTTCAGTGATTGGCCATAATTTTATTATACTCTGTTCATTTGGAATAAGCGCCTGAGACGTAATGTATAAGAAGCAGTTACTCAAGTAATTATCAAAAAATATTTCTTGTGCAGTGAATGACAAGGCAGCCTAAACAGATGTAGTTAATATATATTGTAAAAAATTCGGTTACTGAAGTTGAGTGATGAGCGTTATTAAGCATTTTTGAACCCGTTTCTGGCGCCTATTCTAAATGAACAGCTTATGTTTATTATTATGTTATGTGTTTTATTTTATCTCTCACCTTTTTTCCCTATTTTTTCATACTATGTGTTACTTCCTCAAATTCTGTACTATGCAGTCTCTTAGCTGGACTACTATCAACCTCTGCTACACTTTTTCTTTTATTGTACCCATTAATAAATTCATCCAACAGTTGAAAGAATTTATCTTTCCTCTTTGCAAATTCCACTTTTTCCCAGAGCCGCTTTAAACGCCCCTCAAATTCCTCTTTAAATTTTACCATTTCTTCTTTCGATGATATACACTCTCGAATAAAGAACTGTAGCAAATCCCACTCATCCTCACAAATTACTTCATGGCAAATAGATTGCCCCATATCACTGAAAATAATTTTCCTTTTTTCTATAAGAGTTGCATCTTTCAAAATTAGCTTAAAATTATCTTTACATTTAATCATAAGTAAACTTGATAATAGAAACCCTCTAGCACATCTATCTATAACATATCTTTTAAGAGCATTGGGACTTTGCTGCCAAAACTCCCTAAAAAGTTTTTCATAGTCGTAATCTTTGTAGATCACTTTATAGACGATATGAAACAATAACCCCTCATAGTTCTCCTTATAAAGAAAGTCCCACATTTGATTTGCCGTTTCCATGAAGAGACTTTGCCAAGGCCAATTTAGCAAACATTTTAGCACATTACTAGGGTCGCTTTCAAACACTTGTGTTTGTTGTTCTCCGTCCATTTGCGAGAGTAAAAAACATAAAACATCAGCCTGATTGCATTCTTCATGAACCTTAAAATCTCTTCTACCTACTTCTCGTGCAGTTCTCACCAACGACTCTTCTCTTTCCTTGGAAGTCAGTTTTTGCAAGAAATACTCGGTTGCCGCTT
Source organism: Tetragnatha versicolor (assembly GCA_024610705.1). Lineage (NCBI taxonomy): Eukaryota > Metazoa > Arthropoda > Arachnida > Araneae > Tetragnathidae > Tetragnatha > Tetragnatha versicolor. The sequence continues at coordinate 1,151,836 of JANDEH010000046.1, forward strand.
TGTTGTCCCCAATTGCTGCAGCATACTCAAATGCATATTGATAAGGAGAACACCCAATTCTTTCTTGTTGCCACCTACTTTTATAGTAACAATCACCCAGCTTATTCATTTCCTCTTTTATATTATACGTCCAAAGATCCACTAAACCCTGCTGCCTAACCTTTCTCACGCCTTTACCCGTATAAAAAGATTTCCTTTGATTTTTGGGAATTTTGCTCCACAGTTCCAGAACATCATCCTCTAAGCAGTAAGTACATGCTAATTTGTAGCGGCTGATAACATCCAAACTCTCGTCCTTAATTAAGCCTTCTGCCGTTTTCTTTAAATCTACTGTGCCTTGTGGTGTCCAACAGAGCTCACTTGGTAGATCTATACAAAGGGAGAATCTCACAAGGTTCCCATTGTGATATTCCATCCATTTCAATATTCGCAAGCCTACTGGTCCAATAAAACCTAATATTTCCTCTTTTAAAGATTTAGGTAGTGAAAGATGTGGTACTTTCTCTTTTACTTTATTTTCTATCTCCTGCCATTTTACTTTTTCTTCATATCCGATTAATTGAAAATTGATTTTTGGCATTAAAGCCCTGATATCATCTTGATTCCACAATGTGGTGGCTATCTTAACTAGCGCTATATGCTCAAGCGATGGACAATTTAAAGTGTAATTCATTGTTCACCACTACTGAAATACTTACACTCTAACAAGAAATAGACAGATTGCAAATAACGCTATAATAACCTTTCAAAACGCTTTAAATGGATATCTTGTTTCTATTACACTTAAAGCATGTCGGCAAACGAGCTAATTGGAGAAGCCCAATTGTTTACTAATTCATGTGCACCAAATTTCTTCGTATGTACTCTTACTTACGAAGCTGTGCTGATATTTATAATTTCACAGCTAAACAGAAGTAGGGATTTCAAACTTTGTGAATGCACAACACACTTGTCCTACATCATTAGGAACTACTCCAAACGAAAAGAATCTAGAGCAATGAAACTGCAAACAAGGCAGAAAACTTAGATAAATGCGTCGTCCTGTTGGCCAAATATCTGAGGATTGGTTGGTTTTAATCTACTGGTTTCTGCTTATCGCTTTTACCAGTTTTCCTCTTTTTATTTTAAATATTTTCTTTTTTTTCCCACTTATTCACCTAAATCTGAGGCTACAATGGCCTGAGGCGTACGTAAATATAAATAAAAAGAATGTTGCCAACTATTTTCGAAAATTTTCACCAAAGTTAAAGGATTTGAGATAAATTGAAATTATAAGAAAAAATATATCCAAATTAAAAATCATTAAAAGGGGTACATATAATTGAATTCCCATGAACTAACTTTCCAAATAAATTGTGTAATCGAGTTTATAATTAAAAATTATTATAATACAATCAAAGGTTTTTGGTTTATGGTTGTCAAAAAACAACTCAACTCATGGATTTCCCTTGTTATTGTTTATGTTTATTTTTCATTTCTTCAGCCACAAGAAGAAATATTTTTTAATCTAATAGTACTAGATATCTTTATTTTGAAATGTATGTTTTGTTTATGTATGCTAATGTGAGAGAAATGTATTTGGATATCTCTAATGATCTACTAATTATAATTTTATGATTTATTATAAATAATTTGATCTCTCTGGTTGTCGGTCAATTGAGTTATGATGGGTGATCTATGATCTCTATGGGTAAACATTTCGGCTAGAGGACTATTATACTGTACGAAGAACGTCAACAAATACAACTTAAAAGGGAAAAATTCAAAATTATTTCTGGAGAGGGCGAATACAATAATTTGGTGTCTAAAAACGGTCTTGAAAATCCTGAGGTTTATTAGATCTCAAAATCAGCTGAGAAACTTTGCTTTTAGACTCTTTATTTCAAAATTCACGAGATTTTCTGGGGGAGGAACCCCTGACATCTCCTTTGGAGGAAGCATTACCAGATAATACAACTTTTAATACTTTAGCAGAGTTTCGCGTTTCTGTTATACGTGGAAAAGACCTTTGGGAACAAATTTGGGGCCCAAACACCTCTGGGTTTTGCCCAATCAAGCCCTTTGAAATAAAATTGTCAATTTTTTTTTAAAATTAATAATAAAAACTTTTTATTGACACACATAAATAGTTATAAAAAATCTTCAAATAAGAACATATTTATCACCAAGGGGACTATATCCCGTTCTGGTGACTGATAAATTACATTAAATTAATACAATAAATAAAATTTAACAGGAAATTAAACGAATACACAAAAAAAAACACGATTAAGGAGTACACTAAAGAAAAAATAATAATAAAAGATAATAATAAGGTATAATTCTTAATTTCAAAACTATATATACATATAAATAAAAAAAATAATTTAATAAATATATAATAAGCATTTTTATACATAACCGAGAATTAAAGAATTTAATAGTAAATAAAAAATAAAAATAAATAAATTTAATATGATTAGAAGTTGTAACAATAAAATGGGGGTCTGGAGGTTCCCCCCAGGAAATATTTTCAAATTAGACCCTTAAAAAGCATGTCTAGGTTAATATTTGTTGCGTAAAAGTACAAATTAATTATTTTCAAAATGGTATGGCGGTCCAGGAAATAACTTCACGCGGTCCGGATGCCGACCCCTGCAATAGAGTATAGACCCCTGAGAAGCTTCTTAAAAGAACTCTTTGCAATGCTAAAATTGAAAGAAATTTCTAAGGATCCTGAAATTTTTTTCATCTCTGGTCCCAATTGAACATAATTTGTAAGTATTTCCGTGGAAAAATGTACCCCGACTTCGCTACTCTCGATACCTCCTACTAAACTACACACAATACTAGAAATCTTTCTAACTAACACTATACTAAAAGTAAAATACTATTTATATTGTTACAAACAGTTACAGCTGTAGTTAAGTTAAAATTCGTTTACAATATTACGACTTAACACATCTGTGTTCGATAACTGTAGAATGAAGCAAGGATTACAAAATGTCAAAAGGATAGCTTCAAACAAGGGGCAATTAAGAAAAAACAAGGCATAGATAAACTTATAACCTGTTATGAAGAAAATTTAAGGGAGAAGAAACCAAGTGTTCATCAGGACTTCTATGTTCAACTTTTTTAAACCTTCTATATCAAATCAACTTGGATAATGACATTGAAAGAGAATAATACATTAATATCTTTTTGTAATTTCTCAGATTAATAATTTAATAAGTCTTCAAAATTCTATTTTTTTGCATCTCTTATCAATTGTAGTATCGGTAAACTACACACAATACTAAAAATTTTTGTGCAGTTGATGGGCTTATTCCTTTTTTCAAACACATGAAATCTCAGCTGAAAGAAATTGACAAATAAATTATAATTTTGCTCATTTCACAACAAAAGAAGTAAAAAATAGAAAGACTAAGTTAAAAGTAATACTCTTCACTTAGTCCTTAAATGATAAGCGATTGGGTCCAACACATTCAATGAATTAAAACAAATTAAAAACACTTTAAATCAAAGACTGACTTTATTTTGGTTTAGTTTTTACAGCACAAAGAATAAGACAAACTAACTTAAATTACAACTTAAATGATTTTTTTCCATATTCAAGGGCATATATCTGCCTTATCATTAAAGTATTACTTAAGAAACTAATGGCAGGGGTGGGAAGTGGTATAACCCTCTTTGGAGCAAATTTTGGAGCAGCAAAATTTAACTTTTGGAGCAGTAACACGCAATATTTGGAGCAGTAAAATTTTACTTCTGGAGCTAAAATTATGAAAGTTGTAGTAGGAAAATTTAAGATTTGTATCATAATATCTTATTATATCTTGCAATAATAGCTTCATATCTTAAATAACCATAAAGGAAGTAGAAGTATAAATATATGTAGTAATTCCCAATTGATAGTGTAGTAGTATTCATTAGTTTATCAAGTGAACCTTACCTCCACAGTTCCAAGACCAATAGAAATAAATTAACTTCTCCCTATGATTTAAAACACTTTTCATTTTAGAATAGGTTGAAACCAGTGCTGAGTTAGGGGGACATTATTTCAACAAAAATTTTGTTTCTGGTAAAAAAAAAAGTACCTAATAATAAGGTGAGCTCTTTTCTCAGAAAAAATCCAGCTACAGCACTGATTGAAGCATATAAGCTTGATTTTAAAATTGTCTAATCATCATCTATATATATAAAAATCAATGTCTGTCTGTCTGTATGTTTGTTTGTATGTATGTATGTATGTTTGTATGTATGTCCTTTATAGTTTTAAACTTTTCGAACCTACATTAACTATTAAACTATACCACGTTGATCTACTCGCTCCAAGGAAGGTTTCTGAAGAATAATAATTTAAAATCGATGCATCCTAATAACTTTTTTGGTCAATTTTATGCTCAAAAACCCATATTTCGTGCCTAACTTCATGGAAAACACCCATTGTTGTAAATATCATAAGAGATGATGTAACTTTAATTGTTGTAGGCGTATTCTTGATTGTTGCAGTTTAAAATCCATTGTTGTAACATAAACATAAAAGTGACTCCTTTATTTAACTATTTCCACATTTGGACTGGCGAAGCCCATCTCTAACACACCAGAAGAATTTTTTTAAATGGACTGGCGAAGCCCATCTGTAACACACCAGAATAATCTTCTTTAAAAATGGACTGGCGAAGCCCATCTGTAACGCACCAAGTGATATTTATTAAAAAAAACTGGAACCCGGGCGAAGCCCGGGTCTAGCGCGTCAGCGCTAGAAATTTCAAGAAATTTATTTGCAATGATCTATATATATAAAAATCAATGTCTGTCTGTCTGTATGTTTGTATGTATGTATGTATGTATGTATGTTTGTATGTATGTCCTTTATAGTTTTAAACTTTTCGAACCTACATTAACTATTAAACTATACCACGTTGATCTACTCCCTCAAAGGAAGGTTTCTGAAGAATAATAATTTAAAATCGATGCATCCTAACAACTTTTTTGGCCCATTTTATGCTTGAAAACCCATATTTCATGCCTAACTTCAGGGCAAAACCACATTGTTGTAAATATAACAATAGAAGATGTAATTTTAATTGTTGTAGGCATATTCTCGATTGTTGCAGTTTAAAATCCATTGTTGTAGCATGCACATAAAAGTGGTTCCTTTATTTAACTATTTCCACATTTGGACTGGCGAAGCCCATCTCTAACACACCAGAAGAATTTTTTTAAATGGACTGGTGAAGCCCTTCTGTAACACACCAGAATAATCTTCTTTAAAAATGGACTGGCGAAGCCCATCTGTAACGTACCAGATGATATTTATAAAAAAAATAAAACCCGGGCGAAGCCCGGGTCTAGCGCGTCAGCGCTAGTAATTATAATACAAACTATAGTATTAAATACTATAAGACACACAAATTATAGTAATATATAATTATAGTATTGAGAAACCTCATCATAACTTTAATGTCTCAAAAAATATTTCCCTTATGAAATTATTTCTCCATTTTTCTTTGTCATGACAAAAACTCTCTATAATAACAAAATTTATAGGGTCTTCGATTATGAGATACTGTGGTTATATATCAAATTGGTAATTTTTTTTTATTAAACAATGGTAATTTTTAAATATTCACTTGGAATTAATATAATGTATGTATACTTGAGAATGAAATATTAACTCTATTAATATAAAAATTAATTCATTTGATGTTTGATAGTGATTCATAAATTAAATACTACAACCACTGACATCTGAACTATTCTTTTTTTCCTCGAGGTTGTGTTCTTGCTATTTCCCCCTTTAAATAAATGGTGCTTTTAAGCCACTTATTAAATCTAACTATACCTAAAAATCAAATGTCATGTTGCAGCAGCCAATGAAAACAGAAAAATGTCTAAAAGGTAAGTAAGCAGGATACTACACAACACAAACTCTCCAGAACTTTGTTTCACCTCCATATTTTATGATGAAGCAAGTTTTATTCAAGTTTTAAAAATCTACTTTAAGATACTTTCCACGTTAAATATAATTCAAACACTGATAAAAGTATTCTAAAATCTTACAAATATTCTATTTCACATGTCAAATGTTTTGTCTAAAACTTACAACTTTAAGTCTGACAATCGAAATAAATTGTAAACATTGAGTGGCATAGTTGGTTGTCATTTATTTTAAATGTTTTAAAAGGTATTGTTTTAGATCTCAGTTGCAATGAAAATAAGCGTTAAATCACTAAGTTTACCATACATGTGATTCTTCCGCCAATTGGCGGAAATCCGCCAATTTGCTTTGCAAAATTAAAGTCTGACAATTCGATTTGCAAAACTCAAATTCCACTTTCTGATTTTTCAGTTATTCTTTTTACTAAAAACTCTTGGCCGCGAAGGTTTTTTAGTAATAAATACAAAGTAAAATCAAAAAATTATTGGAAGTTATATGAAAAGCAGTTAACATTTAAGCTAAAAAATATGACGCTAGCATCTCGAATCGTAGATCTTGGGAAGTAGAAGCCAATGTACCCCCTCTACTTAAAATGAAGGAAAATATAGGTGCCATAAAATTTTTAAAAACATTTTCAGCCAATTTATTGTCAGAGTAATCACATGTATGGTTTACTAATGAGTTACTAGGTACAATATTGAATTTAAGTTTCATTGGTGGCTATTCTCTTTCAGAATGATAATTAACAATTGATATTAATAAACGTGCTAAATGTTTTTAAGGAAAATTTTTAAAATTAAATTATTGACAAGTTAGAAAAAATAAATATTCAAACTTTTAAAAGACCATGGAGAGGACCTGACATAATATTTGAAAAGTTTGTTATAATTGTTTCTTTTGCCCATTGTTTCATAAGACGAGTTAAGTTCAGCAAGCTGGGTGAGCAAAGCAATCCAAAGGGTTCTGCGTAAGCAGTTCATTTGAGTTAGTGAGAAATATTGAGAAAGGAACAGAAGTCCCCCTAGTAAGAAAATTAATATACTATTATACTGTGGTTTTAATTGTAAATCAACTTTTGTCTAATATGCCAACATGTTCTTTTTCATGTTAGAAAGGAATGTTAATTTATATATTACTAGCGCTGACGCGCTAGACCCGGGCTTCGCCCGGGTTTTATTTTTTTTATAAATATCATCTGGTACGTTACAGATGGGCTTCGCCAGTCCATTTTTAAAGAAGATTATTCTGGTGTGTTACAGAAGGGCTTCACCAGTCCATTTAAAAAAATTCTTCTGGTGTGTTAGAGATGGGCTTCGCCAGTCCAAATGTGGAAATAGTTAAATAAAGGAACCACTTTTATGTGCATGCTACAACAATGGATTTTAAACTGCAACAATCGAGAATATGCCTACAACAATTAAAATTACATCTTCTATTGTTATATTTACAACAATGTGGTTTTGCCCTGAAGTTAGGCATGAAATATGGGTTTTCAAGCATAAAATGGGCCAAAAAAGTTGTTAGGATGCATCGATTTTAAATTATTATTCTTCAGAAACCTTCCTTTGAGGGAGTAGATCAACGTGGTATAGTTTAATAGTTAATGTAGGTTCGAAAAGTTTAAAACTATAAAGGACATACATACAAACATACATACATACAGACAGACAGACATTGATTTTTATATATATAGATGTAAAAACTAGTATATCGTTTTTGGATAAAAATTAACATGAACATAAAAATTTAACATTACGTAAACATGGTCACAAGAGTTCTGCGAGGGTAAAAAGGTTGGGAAACTGATCAAACGAGTAAGATGTAAAGCTGAATATCGCAATGATAATACAATTATATTTACAAACAAGTTAAATTTTTATCATACTGTTGAACCTTCTTATAACAATCTAAGGTATCATGATACTCGTGTTTCTTTGAGTGGTTATTAATTATTCAGCAGTACCAAGATAAAAATTTATTTACTGACCACTTTTACCAATTGTACTCAACTGTGCAAAATATTTTTTCAAAACTGGAAGGAAGTGTATTTGAATTTAATCAGGTCTTGATACTGTAAACTTTAATATTAAATATATCTAAAACAAATTCCTTCATTTGGTAAAGTAAAATAGACTCCCAGGCATCGCTCCCTTGGAGGAAAAGTAACTTATTTTTCAAGACCAAGATAAATATTTCAGGTGAATAAATCGTACATTTATAAGTTTTGTAATTTCTTTAATTAGAACAAGAACAGTAGGTTGTAGGGCCATGGTCTTGGTGTTAATAAACTAGTCTGGAAGATTCCTCTTTTAAGTATTCCAGACTAGTGAGCCTTCATCGTTCTATTATTATAGTTCTACGAATATCATCAGCAGGCCCCGTTTTAACCATAAAACCTAGGCCAAGGACCCCCAAAATCTTATCAGTATCATAAAACTATAACAAAACTAAGTATATAAATAAACTGACTTTTCATATTTTTGGAATTCATTTCAATATTTTTTTCTACAAATTGGTAAGTAAGAACACGAACTAAATGGTTTTATAGGACATCTTAGAAACGTTAATTTGAAACATTACGCATTTACTTATTGTGTTGTGAATTCTGTTTCCATAAAAGAATATAACATGGGAGCTCCTTGCTGCACAGGGTGCCTTTTATATTGAAAATTTTCTAAATCAGGCCCTAATTACCAGATCTTGATATTGGATAAATTTAATAATTAAATCTGAATCTAACACAATAATCATCATCACTATAAAAGCAAGTTCTTTTATATATATCTTTCTTTCGGGGAAACATCACTTAAATTCTTGTACTTTTGTTTGCTGTCTATGTTTATTTTATTAGATTTTGAAATTTACATACAACAAGTAACATACTCAAAGCATAACACAACTTAATATACCACAACATAAAAAAGTGAGGAATAAATAAATGATTATAAGTTTTTGTATCTAATCACCCCTGGTAGTACAACGATAAGATGATGTTTTTAGGGAAAGTATTTTAAGTGTTTTGTTGTATGAACTTGCAGTAGGGTATTTTAATATATTTAGTTCACTTTAAAGTAATTGTACTTTAAGAATTTTACTTCTATAACTATAAAACTATATTCAAAAACATATATAAAGCAATGAACAGAATCAGATTCACTATGCTAGTAAAATGACTTTTTCATTCAATTCTACAAAACCTTTTGTAATTCGATAATACCCCAACGCGTTTTTATCGCTTTAACTCTATTACTTTGAATAATAATTAATAAATTAACCTTAATTTTACGTAAAAAAGTTTCTAAACATCGCATAGTAATGGACGACGATTGTTGATGGCAAAAACAGCACGATGTTCTCTTCCGTTTAATTGGTGGATTTCAATCACGTGACCCATTCGTTCTTTCGGCCCCGAAAAAAAGTCCATCCGAGCCGAGCCGAAAACCGGCTTCGGCATGCCGGGTGAATACGCCTAGCCATTGGTCCGTAGGACTCACGTGACCACAAAAAAGAGTCAACCAAATCGGCTCGTCTTCGGCTTTCGGCTTAGGGATTTTTTCTCGCGCCAAGCCATCGCCAAGACGTCGCCAGGCCGAAAATAAGTGTCGGCAAGGCAGAAAACCGGCTCCATGTAAAAGCAGCTTAAAAAGGGGTTCCATTTACCCCTATAGTATTTTCAAGTCATTTCAAATTTGAAAACATTTTTTCACAACATTTATATATAGTACGAAAAATACTCCTCCTGAAAAGCAGGATAATATTTCTTTCTGTTTAAAACTGCTAAACCCAAAATATAACTAATAAAGTACTAAAAGGTTTTCATGAATACAAGCACAAACATATTCTTTAATTTCTTTAAGCCATTTAAAAAAACTAGATTTAGGTAAAAGAAAAAAATAAAGAGGCAGATTCTACAAGTTTTCAAACAGTTTCTTTGTAAAGACACATTTTAAAACACCAACATGATAGTATTGTAACATTAACAGCTCATGGGTGTTTAATTTTTGAATAGCCTATTCAAAAATTGCAAGACTGGACTATCAATTGCAAAAGAACCTATCATCTGAACAATTCAATGTCTTCTTTAACTTGGAGTTAAAGCTGTATCTGTGTAAAAACAGGCTCATATCTTTGTAGATAGTTAGATGTAAGTACTGAGTAAATCTAGTAAAAATTGCTGCCAATTTCACATTTTGTACCTTCACAAACGGAATTCCCTTCACAGAACTTTTAAGCAGATGAAATTCCGACCCCAAGACTGAAGTTTCGTGACATTGAAAAGATAAAAATAAAGTAACAAATCCTTTCAAGCAGTTTCTTTTTAAAGATGAACCTAAAAATATCACAATTTGCTGCTCTAAATTTTTTACTTACTTATTTACAACATGTGTATTTAGAATTTCAACTCCTTATCTTATAAATGGCTTTTCTTGACTAACATTAGTTTGAAATTGTGAAAATGAGGAAAGATAAGAGAAAAACAATAAAAAGTAGAACGGAACCCTAAAATAAACAAATAACGGAGACACTTGGTTCTAGTCAGGGTTGGCCGGTTTAAACCATTTGGTTTAAACCATTGGTTTAAACCATGGTTTTTTTACCAAAAAAACCACTTGGTTTTTTTGTTTTTTTTAGAAATTATAAAATATTTTCAGGATTTTTTAAAGAAAGTGTTATTAAGTATAATCTTTTGCACAAAATTAAAAGGTCAGATTTATAAAAAAATTGACATTTTTAGGTGATTAAAAATCAGATATCTTTTAATTTAATGGTTTTAACTATTGAATTCTCTCTAAACTTAACCTTAAATGCTTAAGTTAAACTTATTATATTTTGCAAGAGATAGTTCATTTATTAATTTCCTTTAAAATGAAGCATTATTTCAAAGAGTACAACTAAACATACACAAAAGTTATCTGTTTTTCACTGATAAAATATGGCTTGGATTTTAATTAATTAATAAAACCAATTTGTCTGATTTGTCAGTCATAAAAACCAGTTGGTTTTTTTAGTAAATTAATAAAAACTGTTGATTTCTTTAATGATAAAAACGAAAAACCAGTTGGTTTGTTTATAAACAGATAAAAACCAGTTGGGTTTTTTTACTAAATTAATAAAACCGTTAATTTCCTTAATCGTATTAATTATCTCAATCATTATCCAATTTCAATTAACATTACGAAGTGTATATTTGGACGGCCAAAACGGCCAGTGGCGCATGCGCTGTAGGTCTCGTGATGACGTAGCAGTCTCGGCGCTTAGTGATGGAACCAATGATACGCCTAGCCGTGGAAGTTAGAGTAGAGTTTAGTTGAAAAATGGCCGTGCAAATATACAGTGCCTTAACATTAGTTGCTTACATTTCCCTTTTATTTATTAAAAAAGTTAAATTTTCTCTTTCTAAAGAAATTTCTTAAGTTCATAAATAATCCATATAATTAATTTGATTATTTTACCATTTAATAATTAATCAAATTAATTATCTTTATCAATTATCCAATTTCAATTAACATTAGTTGTTTACATTTCACTTTTACTTCTCATTTAAAAAATAAAATTTTCTCTTTCTAAAGAAATTTCTTAAGTTCATAAATTAATCCAAATAATTAAGATAAATAATTTGATTATTTCAACCATTTATCCAAGATAAATTAACACTGATTTTTATTCACTACAATAATATTAGATATTCAAATTGGAATATTTTAGAAACAAAAATTATTTTTAAAACAAATTAATTTAATTTTAATTAATTAATTGAAATATACAAATCATTTATCAATTATAAACAACCCCTGAAATAAATGTCTCATTTACAACTCAATTTCAAACATCAATGCTAAAATAACTTATTCTGATAAAAAAAAATTCTAAAAAAACTTGGTTTAAACCAAAAAAACCTGGTTTAAACCAAAAAAAACCAAATAAACCCGGTTTTTTTGGTTTTTTTAAAAAAACCCGGTTTTTTGCCAACCCTGGTTCTAGTTAATAGAAACTAGAACTATTTAATAAAATAATGATTTTGTAAAATGTGCGTCTCTGACCCTAAATATAAAAATATTGCTTATATAAAAATAGTACTTGAATATATAAAAATATTTTCAAGAAAATACAGTAATTTAGGAGTTACATTCAGCATTTTGCTTCATACAATTACAACAGGACAATTTGGGAAATTTTAGTAAACACAGGAACACTATATTAAATAGAGGAATCTTGGTAATATAACATTAATGAAACAAATTAACTACAAGTTTTTTAAAATTTAATAATAATAGATGGCAGTGAAATAATTAAGATTTAACACAGAGAAATGTTAATTATAAATAAATTCTGAATGTGAACTACTTCTTAACCATGAGTGAGAGTACAGAACATACAACTAAAGACAAGCTGAAATATATCAAAAGCACAATTAGGTCTAAAATTAAAACACAGCTTATAAGATTTCTCGCAGAGTCCATACAAGCCAAGCAGTGTGTCTAGGTTCCAGCTTTGGCCAAAGATTTGGTAACCAATTGAAATTGGTTTCTTTGCAGTGCAGTTTATGTGTTTTTTCTCCTTGCATTTTTACAAGAGGACTGAAGCAAGCAAATTCACACTTCAGTTTCCCAGGAACCTACCTAAAATGGAAAATTAACCTCATACATATTACATGCATATACATATTTATCACATATTACAAGCAGAAAGAGTTCAGAATGAATAAGTGAACAAGCACTTTTAACTGTTTTTGGTTTTTTCTCTTCTAAAAAAATAAGATGATGGCTATTACGCTTAATTTATTACATTTTTCTAATAATTGTGTTACAGCCATGCCTAAAAATGTGTAAAAAGTGTTGGTTTCAAAGTTTCTAGAATTTCCCCTCAAAAAACACTTATTTTTCAGGGTTCAATTCCGTGATCTGTCCCACTAAATAACGCTGTTTTAGATTCCAAATATTAGAAAATCAAGAAAAAATGCAAACAAATGGATTAATGTCAATGAACAAAAAAAATTTGCACCCTCAACTTCTCATTTTGGCTATTTTTGGTTACTTTTTAACGCTTACTATAGGGTACAGATGCATTTACTTCTGTTCGTTTTAATGGGACAGTCCCAGTTAAATGCAAGAAGAGTAAAAAAAAACTTGATTGTTAGTTAGTTTTCAAAACTTAAAAGGAAAATCCTTTAACCATATGGTATAGGATCAGAAGTATTGAATTGATAGGTTTGAATAAAAAAGATAATCACTGTTGAGGGAACAATTATTTACATTACATTTAGCTAATGTTTAACCTTTATTCCAAATTCAACATAAATTTCCCTTTATAAAAATGTTACAATTAACAATGAATAACAAAACTATCTTATGATTTGTCATTTTTTAAAATGAAAAATATCATAATAATATAAAATACAACAGCATTTTAAGTAACTTGTATTAAAAAACCTAACTTATTCTTGCTTAAAAATACTCTATAATGTAAAATAGTATTCGTAATCAAGTTTTTAATGAAAAGCGGTATAAAAATCCTTTCTGCATGTCTTTGTTTATACAGCTCTGTATCATCATCTGAAATTAGCATTCTGATTGGTTCAAAACGTAAGTAACGCCCCCAGTAGTGATTAGCATGTTAATTTTTGAATGATTTCTACATTTACAACATGCTACCCATAAAAAAGTACATTCTACAAAATATTAATTCAAAAAACTTACTTCAATTGGAGTCCTTTCTTAATCGTGTTTCGGTGAAGTTGTTCAATACTTAAAGCCTGTTCCTGCAATTTAAGAGAAAAGTATATACTATTTTCTATTTGGAAGAAACAACAAATAATAATATTGTGAATGGTTTTGTTTTGTATTGTTAATCAATTTTCTTAAAAGCTACAATAAAATGGTTAATTTTTTTGAATTTTACAACTGTTTACATGGAGACTATTTGAACAACAATATTATTCCATAAAACTTTTTTATTTTAAAATTAGGTAAATTATTAAATAAATCAAAAAGCTATGTATATGCATTGATTTAGGTTTTTAAAATATTAGCATGATTTTTAAATAGACTTGTAGATAATTGAAATTCATTTCTTTCGGGCTTGTAGGCCGTGGTCTAAAAATAAATAAAAGGTCCAGACGTTTCGTCGGAAGCTGTGTCCGACATCATCAGTGGAAATAAAATAGAGTCAGTTCACCAATTCAATAAGTTCAGACCACGGCCTACAAGCCCGAAAGAAATGAATTTCAATAATCAAACCGGCTGTGAAAGTCTTCATGCTTACAAGACTTGTAGATAGTTTATCTTTTAAAACTTAAGTTATTTTGCACATTGTTTTCTTTGTAACAATGGGGTGAGCAGATCTCTTATGGAGGAGAAATAAAGCTGTTCAGCAAAATGACCATAATACAATCAAAAAACATCTTACAAATCAAAATACATCTAACAAAACAAATCAAAACACAACTTATGTTTTTTCCTTGGATTTTTTTTACTTAGTTTGGTGCAGGAATTGTATGAAATGTATGAAAGACAAACATTGACTTTTATGATACAAGATTATACTGAATTTTCTTTTGAAAAGGTTTTAAAAACCAAAGTCTTTACACTTAACAAATTAAATCACTATTAATGTCCAGGAAATTAAACAAAATGAAGGAATTCTAAAAAAATATCCTTTCAATGCTGATTTAAAGAAAAGTATGTTTTATTTCATGACAAATATACTGGATGTAATTTTATAATTTGGTTTTAAACAGCTACAGTAGAGAGTATATAGATGGTTATTTCCCCTAGTATTCCTGAAGCTGGGCTTGGGAAAGTTTATTATTAAAATTTTGATTTTAAAAGCAGATTAATCTGTTTTGTGCAGAACAATTATAAAGCAGTCAGATTTGGACCTATAGCCACAGTTTTGTCCTGAGAGGGGTTTTAGATCTTTAATGAAAATGATCCATTAGTTTTTATTTAACCCTTAAAAATTATTCCCCCCTTATTCCCTTAGCCAGTTTTAGCCTTAGCCATAGTTTTGTTTCCATAGTCCATAGTTGTTAGCCATAGTTTGAACTTTCATAAAATAATTGTCTGCTATTTGTTAATTCTTTGGTTTTTGTTATGGTTTAATGGTTTGTTTTTTTTTTGGTCCCCAAAAAGCAGTATTGTGACTTATTTTAGGACATTAGATACCATTTAGGGGACACTTGAGGTGAGTCATTCATTCCTTGTACTCTTCAGAATTATCAGACAAAAAACTGCATATGAATAGTAAAATATTCTAGAAGGTAAGCTTGCCATCTATCTGGGATTAGTTAGGAGTTTTAAAAGCTGTCCGGGGTAGCAGAAATGTCCAGAGCTTCATACATTTAAGATTTGAGAGACATATTTATAAAAATAATTCCAGATCAAAATGTCTGAAATACTGAAATGTTTTACTTAAGTGAATGTGAATGAAAGGTGAATTTTATGAAGTTAGGTCAAACAATTTTTGAAAAAAAAAAGTGTCAAATGAAAAATAAAATTTAACATTTCTGTTTAAAGTACTTTAGTTCGAATCTTTTTTCCCCTTAGTTAATAATGTTTGATGAATTTATGGTACTTATTGAATAATCTCAAAAATATGTCCTGGGTTGGAAAATATTGTAAGCCTATGAGAAGGGGGAGGGTCAACACCCTAACCCCCTCTTGGATACGGGTCCCTTAAATCCTCTTTGATATAACTCTATTACAATTCACTAAATTGCTGTGACACAGGTGGTACATTGATGGATAAAGAGCATGATTCTGCGCAATGAAAACTTGTGAAAATCATTTGAAAGGACAGACTGTTTGCACTGAATTCAGAAAATATAGAGCTTTGTTATAATCCAATTTCAATTTTAAAATCAAATTTAAAACTTAAAAAAAATGATATTTTTTTATATTTGAAAGAAATATTATTTTAAAAATCTGCCAAAGTTTATTACAAGCAATATGAGATAAATAACAAGGAAATCTAGTTGGTCCCTTTTGATTTGTTCTAATTTATGTTAGTTTTATATATGTTTACAATGGTAGTAAACATAATGTGTATTTTTTGTAAGCTATTTCTAATTAGCTTTCTTTTCATATTATTTTCTGTTTTTCAAGTATTGTCATGTAAAAAGCCACCTTGTTAACGGGCATATGCCCAATACAATAAACTTGTGCCTATGTCTATGCTCAAAACAATGCATTACCCATTCTTGAAGGTCTTCATTCAAAACTTTCCTCTGCTTCAACTTTATCAAAGAGTGAAATTCACCTTCCTGTAGTCACACATGTTCAAAATGCTGAAAAAAGCAAGACAGAAATAGTTTATATACTTTACACAAGTAATAGCCCATAAGGTAAGCTCTTTTAAAAAAGATAAAGAAATAAAATATTTACAGCAATATAAATACGATAAAAAGTCTGGGTAGTTATTCTTTATATTAAGTTAAATACTTTTCAAATATTCATTTCACTTTGAGGTCTTTCGAGATTTTTCAAAGGTTTTGAGTAATTTAATAATAACTTGTTAAAATTATAAAATATTTTAAACATTAAATTTTTTAAGCATTGAAAACAACCTTTAAGCTCTTAACAGTTTTACATTTAATTTAAGAGAATATCGGAGAAATTTCTTTTCTTATAGCTTAGAGCAAACAAAAAAAAGTAGTAGCTGACCGGTGTCTGAATTTTAAGTGAACTTCAATTTAGAAATAGGATTAGTTAAACCATAGTTACATTATAGCGTCTTTTTATCACAATTTGCGCAACAGGCTTTCTATTTACTCAGGTTTTCCTTCCGCATAGTGATGGCATAGGGTCAAGAAACAGTGGCGTGTATAAAAATTTATTTAAGTAGCAGTGGCGTAGCCAGGAAAAAATTTCGGGAGGGGATATGGGGTATTTTAGTGGTTTTCTATGGTCAAAAAGGAAATTTCCTGAGTTTCGGGGGATATATCCCCAAATCCCCCCTCTGGCTACACCCCTGCTGCCTGGTGTCTGAATTTTAATTGAACTTCAATTTAGAAATAGGATTAGTCAATCCATAGTTGCATTATAGTGTCTAGTAATATACTATTACTAGTATAAAACTAGTGTTTCCCTTAATCAGTTAGTCCCTCCTCTTGA
Source organism: Tetragnatha versicolor (assembly GCA_024610705.1). Lineage (NCBI taxonomy): Eukaryota > Metazoa > Arthropoda > Arachnida > Araneae > Tetragnathidae > Tetragnatha > Tetragnatha versicolor. The sequence goes on from JANDEH010000046.1 coordinate 1,168,870, forward strand.
TAAAGGTTAACCTAAGCCTTCATAATCCCTTGCTACGGTCAGGGGAATTTCAGAACATGCAATCTCCTTGTCGAGATATCAAGCTTCAAAATTTTCAAAATGACCATAGCCATTCCATAATCTAAGAGGTAAATAAGGAGGTTCTGGGGACATTACCTTAAAATTTTTTTAAATATTAATAAGCTAAAATATGTTCTAAAGCTTCTTTTTAAGAGGGTTTTCATGGAGCTTCTATTATACGAGGTTATCTCATGTTACATGAAATGTTGTTCTAGATATACACAAGATTAAATTATTAATACTTACAGTAGAGGCACTCTTGGAAGAACTTTATGGCACACTTTGTGATCGGCATTTTAGAAGAGTTGACCACAGCAAGATGAAGAATCCACTGAAGAGCCAGCCGAGGAGATTTATCGCTGAAAGGATGGTTTGTCCAGCAGCGGCCAATTTGGTTTGTGTTTGAAAAACTGAGAACTGCAGTCTTTGGCCATACCTGCAAAGAGAAGGGAAGGTGGAATGTCTAGTGAACGATATTTTATGGGGGGAAAACTCTCCCATCAGTATCCAGGCACGGATCCAAGGGGGGACACTTTTCCAGACAAGATCCCCTTGTGGTACCATTGGGGTTCCTCCCCCAGAAAAAAAATTTAAATTTGACGCGTAAAAGTAGGGTTTTAATTCATTTTTAGTAACATTTTCAGTCTAAGGGGGGCACTTTTCAACACTATTACCTTAATTTTTTGACCCCAAATGTCAAAATTTTGGGGATTTCCTAGAAATAAACACTGAATTGACATGTTTTGATACTAATGGGGAGTATGGGGGTCCTCCCCCATAAAAAATTTTGAAATTAGACCTGTAAAAGTTGGGTTTTTACTCATTTTGAGAACCTTTTTGGGTCTCCAAGGGGGGGCACTTTCCAGAGTGCCACCCCCTGGATCTGCCACTGTCAGTATCAAGGTTCTATGCATCGTTTTAAAAAAATTTTAGATTTATTTTTGGCATATAGGTGACAGGAATATGAAAAATTGGGTACAATAAAGTTACAAAATGGGGTCTCGGAGTCCTAATCTTGAAAACTCTTTGAGATTTCACCTAGGCCTAAATTTTGAGAAGACTAAAGAGGACTCGGAAAAAGACTAGATTTGGAAAATAGAGTTTCAATCTAAAATCTCATGCATTATTAATGATAATCATAGCTATAAATGCTTAGCTGTATTTTTATCAGTGAAAGACCAAAGAATTTTGTATTAATTTCTTACCCATCTTTCTGCTTGTTTTAGTTGTGTGCTTGCATCACTACCACTAGTAGCATATTTCAGAGTTCCACAATCAATAGAGTACATATCCATTATCCATATGTACTCTAATTTAATTACCATCTTCAGTACTTCCATTTATAAATAAGCCTTGCATTATTGCTTGTTCAAAGTCTTTTTTGAAAGGAATCGTGCTACTTTCTCTATATCTTCATCAGAAAGCATTTAAAACAAATCCTCAAAATTTGTAGACTGATGAGAACTTTTCCAAATTCATGATTAATATGAGATTGAGAAGATGCCTTAGATTTCTGTTTTACTCCACCTGTCTGCTCTTTATGTAATCTAAATGATTCATTGTCTTCTTGAGGTTGTCTCGATTCATTGAGGGTGGGAAAAAACAGGTTTTATGGTTTAAACCTGTTTCAACTCTTCAGATTATTTGGTTCAGTGAATAATCATCACATCAATCGATAAAGATCACATTTAACATGATTTGAATGGGTTCAGTGATTGGCCATAAGGCCATAATTTTATTATACTCTCTGTTCATTTGGAATAGGCGCCTGAGACGTAATGTATAACAAGCAGTTACTCATGTAATTATTATGGGAAAATGTTTCTTGTGCAATGACAAGGTAGCCTAAACAGAAGTAGTTAATATATGCAGTAAAAAATTGAGTTACTGAAATTGCGTGATGAGTGTTATTAAGCATTTTTGAACCCGTTTCTGGCGCCTATTCTAAATGAACAGCTTATGTTTATTATTATGTTATGTGTTTTATTTTATCTCTCACCTTTTTTCCCTATTTTTTCATACTATGTGTTACTTCCTCAAATTCTGTACTATGCAGTCTCTTAGCTGGACTACTATCACCCTCTGCTACACTCTTTCTTTTATTGTACCCATTAATAAAATCATCCAACAGTTGAAAGAATTTATCTTTCTTCTTTGCAAATTCCTCTTTTGAAATCTTCATTTTTAAACGCTCCTCAAATCCCTCTTTAAATTTTATCATTTCATCTTTCGATGATATACACTCTCCAATAAAGAACTGTAGTAAATCCCACTCTTTATTACAAATTAAATTTAGGCAAATTCCTATCCCCGTATCACTGAAAATAATTTTCCTTTTTTCTATAAGAGTTGCATCTTTTAAAATTAGCTTCACATTATCTTTATCTTTAACAATCGTAAGTATATTCCATAATAGATACCCACTAGCACATTCATCTATAACATACCTTTTAAGAGCATTAGGACTTTTCTGCCAAAACTCCCTAAAAAGCTTTTGGTAGTTGTAATCTTTGTGGCAATCTGTCACTTTGTAGATGATATTTGACAATAAATTAATATAATGGTTTTCATCAAGAAAGTCCCACATTTGATTTGCAATTTCCATGAAGAGACTTTGCCGAGGCCAATACAGCAAACATTTTAGCACTTCATCTGGGCATGTTTCAAAAATCTCTATTTGTTCCTCTTCGTCCATTTGCGAGAGTAAAAAACATAAGACATCAGCCCTAGAGTGCGTTGTAATGTGATAAGAATCTGCTACGCTATACGCAGTTCTCACCAACGACTCTTCTCTTTCCCTGGAAGTTAGTTTTTGCAAAAAATACTCAGTTGCCGCTATGTTGCCATCCTCTGCAGCATACTGAAATGCATATTGATAAGGAGAACACCTACTTCTTTCTTGTTGCCACCTCTCTCTTTTCCATCTATTATCCAGCTTATTTACTTCCTCTTTTATATTATACATCCAAAGAACCACTAAATCCTGCTGCCTAACCTTTATCGGGTCTTCACCGCTATAAAAAGATTTCCTGCCATTTTCAGGTATTTTGTTCCACAGTTCCAGAACATCATCCTCTAAGCAGTAAGTACATGCTAATTTGTAGCGGCTGATAACATCCAAACTCTCGTCCTTAATTAAGGCTACTGCCATTTTCTTGAAATCTACTGTTCCTTGTGGTGTCCAACAAAGCTCACTTGGCAGACCAATACAAAGGCAGCTTTTTTCTTGATGATATACCTTCCATTCTAATATTCGTAGACCTACTGGTTTAATTAAACCTAATATTTCCTCTTTTAAAGATAGTGGTAGTGAAAGGTGTTGTACTTTCTCTATTACTTTATTTTCTATCTCCTGCCATTTGTATCCTCTTTCATATGAATCTAATGGAAAATTGAATTTAGACATTAGAGCCCTAATATCATCTTGATTCCACAATGTGGTGGCTATCTTTACTAGAGCTATATGCTCAAGCGATGGACAATTTAAAGTGTAATTCACTGTTTACGCCCTACTGAAATACTCAGTGCCTATCTATTACTAACGCAAAAAAATAAAGAAAAACACTTATTTTAGTCTTTTTTGGTATCTTGAATCACTCAAACAAGAAAACGATTTCTATGTAGATTTGCTTGGCTTACACTGAATACTTTGTTCACCAGGGTTTTGAAAAAAAGTAGGGATTTTTCAAACCTTGTGAATGCACAACACACAGCTATAGTGGCTAGAACACAGCCCTTGTCTTACATCATTAGGATCATTACGAAAGGAGCAAACAGTAAAAAAGGCAAAAAACCTTTGGTATTTTGGCTCAACAGAAATTAGATTGAATAGACGAATATAAAAGAAAATATATATTCAATTCAATCACAAATTCATATTCTCGCGTGGGTATATAAATGTAAATAAAAAGAAAGAAATAAAGAATGTTGCCAACAATTTTTGAAAATTCTCACAGAATTATCAGTTGGCTGGTTGGTTGAATTTTTATGGCATTTCTATCAAAACAAAACAAATATATCTAAAATAAAAATCATTAGTAACGGGACATTTATTTGAATTTCCATCAAGTTATTTTCCAAATAAAATGGGCGCAAGTATGTGTAATCGAGTTTATAACTAAAAACTACTATCAAAAATGTTTTTGTTTCATGGAAGACAAACAAAAAACAACTCAACTCATTGATTTCCCTTGTTATTGTTTACTTTACTACTTGGAGAAAATTCTGAATCCGGCTCCAAGGGAGTAAGCAGAGGCCTCTAAAAACCAACTTGAACTTGAATTCTGAATCGTTTTTTGTTCTTTTCTTCAGGCACAAGAAGAAATAATTTTGTAATCTAATAGTACTAGAGAACTTTATTTTGAGATGTAATAGTACTTTGATATCTCTAATGATGTTCTACTAATTATAATTTTATGATTTATTATAAATAATATGATCTCTATGGTTGTCGGTCAATTGAGTTATGATGGGGATCTATGATCTCTATGGGTAAACATTACGGCTAGAGGACTATACTATACGAAGAACGTCAACATCTACAACTTAAAAGGGAATAATTCAAAATTATTTCTGGAGAGGGCGAATACAATAATTTGGTGTCTAAAAACGGTCTTGAAAATTCTGAGGTTTATTAGATCTCAAAATCAGCTGAGAAACTTTACTTTTAGACTCTTTATTTCACGAAATTTTCTGGGGGAGGAACCCGACATCTCCTTTCCTTTGGAGGAAGCATTACCAGATAATACAACTTTTAATACTTTAGCAGAGTTTCGCGTTTCTGTTATACGCGACCTTGGGGAACAAATTTGGGACACCTCTGGGTTTTTCCCAATCAAGCCCTTTGAAAGAAATATTTCTCTCCCCTTTCATAAACCTCCCTGGTAATGTTTGAAGTAACTATAGAGTATAGACCCCTGAGAAGCTTCTTAAAAGCACTCTTTACAATGCTAAAATAATCTATTTTTTTCCATCCATTTCCATTTTTTTCATCTCTCAGTTGAACATAATTTGTAAGTATTTCTGTGGAAAAATGTACCCCGACTTCGCTCGGTCCCTCCTACAATACTAATACTAAAAATATTTCCTTATTTTTTAAGTTTGGAATTCTTAACGCGACGCCCCCCCCATATTGTTCCATCATACAAATAAATAGTTTTTGCAAAATATTTTATAACATATCTAATATCTTTCATAAATAGTTTTGCAATACTAATACTAAACTACACACAATACTAAAAATCTTTCTAACTAACACAATACTAAAAGTAAAAAACTATTTATATTGTTGCAAACAGTTACAGCTGTAGTTAAGTTAAAGTTCGATTACCATATTATGACTTAAGACATCTGTGTTCGATAACTGTAGAATGAAGTAAGGTGAATGACATGTGCGTGTTCTTTAAAGTAAGACGATGTGATCTTAAGACATAAATTTATTTAAAACTTAACAAGGTAAATATAACAAAGAAAAATATGCAGCACTGACAGAATGCGATCGCTGAATATATAGCACTGGAGAGGAAGGTGACGTCACTGCTGAGCGTGTTGCCAGTTCACCACAGAGTATCCCCCCAGTGACTTAAGGAACGATTATTAGTACATAAGTAAAATACAACTGAACGAGAAAATACAATAGAACTCTGTAATGAATACAAATATTTCAATAGAACATTTTTAAATGTATTGAACAAACTTTTTTGGAAAGTGCACCTTTCGCCCAGATCTGGTTACGATACTTTTAACAGGAATGTTACTTTTCTCATCATTTTTAGGGGGGTTTGGTATAACAGGCACTTTAGTAGGTTTAAAGTCATCATTAAGCTCGAAAGCAGGTTTTAATCTATCAATTGAGATGGTGGTCTTTTTACCATTCAAATCTAGCACAAAATTCTTGTCATTGCGATCTATGACCAGATGAGGTCCTGAGTAGGGAGATGTTAAAGAAGGATGAATTTTGTCAATTCTTAAGAATACGTGAGAACAATCTTTCAATGACTTGTTTACAAAAACTTTACAATTGCCGTGTGATGGCGAAGTTACTGGATTGAGTTTACGCATCATTGAAATTAAATTGGACACGTAATTGGGAGTAATAGGTTGTTTATACAATTGATTGGATATTAAATCCGAAGGTAACCTCAGGTTGGTACCATACACAAGCTGAGCGCTAGTAGCATTTAAGTCATTTTTAACGGCTGTTCTTAAACCTAGTAAAACGATTGGCAAAACCTCTGTCCATTTAGGATTTTCATGAGCTCTAAGAGCTCCTTTTAAATGCCTATGCAGTCTCTCAATCATCCCATTTGATTGTGGGTGGTAAGAAGAGGAATGGATTCTGTGAGACCCTAGGATGTTTGTTAATTCTCTGAAAAGTTTAGATTCAAAATTTTTACCTTGGTCAGTGGTTATTGTGACAGGTGATCCAAATCTGCTGATCCAACTGTGCAAAAGTGCACGAGCAGTGGTCTCTGCCGACATGTCAGTCGTAGGAATAACCTCTGACCATCGAGTGAATCTATCTATAATTGTCATACAATATCGCATTCCATCGGATGGTGGTAGTGGTCCGATGAAATCGATATGTATATGGGAAAAACGAGCGTCTGGTTGGGTAAATGTACCAAGTGGAGCTTTGGTATGTCTGAATACTTTAGCTCGCTGACATTTGTTACAGTTTAGAACTCTAGTTTTAATGTCTTTCCTCATACCAGGCCATGTAAAACGACTAGATATTAATTTGGTTGTGGCTGATATGCCAGGATGGGAAAAGAAATGCAAATTTTCAAATATTACACCTCTATACGATTTAGGTATAAAAGGTCTTGGGTTTTTAGTTGTTGAGTCACAATACAATTCAATGTCCTCAAGGGGAAAATAGTGCTTTTTGAATACTAGTGAATTGGATTGAAGTAAATTTTGCAATTCTTCATCGCAAAGTTGTTCTTCAGCTAAATGCTTATAATCCAAAACGGGAATTTTTGAAACACTATCTATCTCAACGCGAGACAATGCATCTGCGATAGTATTGCTCTCACCACTAACATGCTGAATATCCGTTGAAAATTGAGAGATAAAATCTAAATGTCTCAATTGACGTGGAGAACATTTTTCCGATTTTTGTTTAAACGCAAAAATCAATGGTTTTTGATCTGTGAATATGGTAAATTTACGACCCTCTAACATATGCCTAAACTTTTTGATTGAGGAGTATATGGCTAGTAACTCCCGGTCATATGTAGACCATTTCTTTTGACTTTTATCCAATTTCATAGAAAGAAATGCTAAGGGTTCCCATGAATTTTTAGAAAATTGCATTAAGGTGCTCCCTATAGCTACATCCGACGCGTCTGTCCACAAACTTAGTTTTGCATTAGGAATTGGGTGCCTAAGTAAGGTGGCTTCTGCGAGTGCAGTTTTTGCCTTGAGAAATGCTTGTTCAGCAAACTCATTCCATTCGAGTGGGAGTTCGTTTTTCTTAGGGACGCGGGTTTTTCTCTTTTTACCCTCTAACAGTTGGTTTAGCGGGACTAGGATGTGAGCAGCTTTGGGAACGAATCTTCTATAGAAGTTAAATAGACCTAAAAAACGTCTAAGTTGGGTCAAAGAATTTGGTTGGGGAAAATTTTGAATAGCTTTTACCCTTTCTGGCAATGGTTTTATACCATGTTCAGACACAAGAAATCCTAAAAATTCTAAGGATGGTTTACCAAACTCACATTTAGACAAATTGATACAAAGTCCATATTTATCCAATCTAGAAAACAGACATTTTAAATGGTTGAGATGTTCGTCATTGTTTGACGATGCAATTAGAATGTCATCGACAAAAGCAAATACACCATGCAGATCACGCGTTACCTCGTCTCTGAAATGTTGCACTAGCGTTACACAAACCGAACTGCATGCGAGTACTTTCAAATGTGCCAAAGGGACAACAAATAGCAGTCTTGTGAATATCTGCTGGATTAATAGGTATCTGATGATACGCTTTCACAAGATCAATATGGCTAAAAATTTTGCAACCATGCAATTCAGCTGTGAAATCCGATACATTTGGTATGCAATATTTATCTTTTACGGTTTGTGCATTAAGTAGTCTAAAATCACCTACAGGTCTCCAATCAGTGGAATTCTTTTTGGGAACTAGGTGCAAAGGTGAAGCAAAATTACTTTTAGACGGTCTCATGTGACCTAATTCTAACATGTTTTGAATTTCCCTTTTTGCGATCTTTAAACGATCGGGTGCTAATCTGCGAGGTTTACAAACTACAGGAGGACCTTTAGTTTCTATGAAATGCAAGGTGACGGGGTGATTTGGGTCAGGTAGTTTAGTCACATTTGGAAATTCAGATAGCAATTTCATAAAAATAGAATCATCAGTAAAAGATTTTACAGAAAAAATATTGCATTCGCTTAACAGACCATAAGAATTTAATTTTGTACATGAATCAATTAGTTGACGATTTCTTAAATCAGGTGTTAAGTTAAAGTTATGCAAAAAATCAGCTCCAATAATATTACAGGATACATCACATACATAAAAAGGAAATGAAAAATTTCGTCTTAAACCAAAATCAATTTTAACTGTCTTTCTTCTGTAAACGTTAATTTTAGTACCATTAGCAGCTTGAAATACCTGCTGAACTGGTAATCTCCTTTCGGTTCTGCTGGCCCTAATCAGAGAGGCGTCGGATCCAGTATCAATCAGGTAGGATATACCCGTGGATCGTTCACGCATGAAAAGGCGACGAGAGGGTGTTGGCAGGGAGTAGGTCGCCGCTACTGCTGCTGTTCGTGGTTTTCCGCAAAGCTACATGGAGAAGTGCATTTCTTTGCTTCGTCTTTGAATTTTCGATGATACCAGCATACTCCAGAGTCAGTAGCAGAAGGGGATTTATAACGGCGTCTAGACTGGCTCCGGTATTGTCGAGATCGGGAAGAACTTCTCGCACAGCGAAGTTTGTTTACCTCACGTCTTAGCTCTTTGATTTCCTGGAGAAGAGAGTTATCAGTAGTTGGTGTCGTTACAGAACATTCAGACGTCTGCGCTGTGGTTATCTCCAAGACTCTATCGGCTGCTTTTTTAATTGGCACTGGAAGTATAGCTGCGAGAACGGTTTGGACGTTGAGAGGCATTTGTTGCATGAAAAGCTCCAAAAGAAAATCGTCTTCGACGTGGTGGTTTTCGGCGCGTCGCTGCATCACTCGAAGAAGTTCGCTGGGCTTTCGATCTCCCAGTGGTTCACCAGTAAGTAAACGACGTACCTCTTGAGATCTCGTTTCGCCACATCGAGCAAGGATCGCATCTTTGAGTGTCTCGTATGGGGTTTCGGAGGGCTTGATGATGACATCTCGTACGATCGCTGCAACCTCGGGTGGTAGTTGTGCGACGGCATGGTTGAATTTGGTTTTTGATGCGGTTATCGGCTTTGGAGTTGCTAATTCAAATGTTGCCTCAACCATATGCAGCCAAAGTGAAGGATCGATTGTATTGTATGCCGGTATCTTCACGGCAGAAGCTTGATCGGTCGCCATCACGCTCTTCCGAAACAGAAACTGCCAGTAAACTCACTTCCCGGTCACCATTAAGGTGAATGACATGTGCGTGTTCTTTAAAGTAAGACGATGTGATCTTAAGACATAAATTTATTTAAAACTTAACAAGGTAAATATAACAAAGAAAAATATGCAGCACTGACAGAATGCGATCGCTGAATATATAGCACTGGAGAGGAAGGTGACGTCACTGCTGAGCGTGTTGCCAGTTCACCACAGAAGCAAGGATTACAAAATGTCAAAAGGATAGCTTCAAACAAGGGGCGGGTAATTAAGAAAAAACAAGGCATAGAAAAACTTATAACCTGTTATGAAGAAAATTTAAGGGAGAAGAAGCCAAGTGCTTTATTCATCAGGACTTCTATGTTCAACTTTTTTAAACCTTCAATATCAAATCAACTTGGATAATGATATTAAAAGAGAATAACACATTAATACCGTATCTTTTTGTAATTTCGGAGATTAATAATAGTCTTCAAAATTCATTTTTTTTTCATCTCTGGTATCAATTGAACATAATTTGTATGCATTTCTGGGGAAAATGTCCCCCAACTTAAGGGGTTATCGCTCTGTCCCCCCTACCGTGTAAGTCCGGGTATTATTGCAGGGTTCTCACGGTCCTTGAAAGTCCTTGAATTTTTTAAGGCTAAATTTAGGTACTTGAAAAACGTTCTAGGTCCTGGAAAAATGACTTAGGTCCTTGAATTTTCACTCAGCCTCTAATCGAACTTAATTTTTTCAGATCTTTCTTTGTTTTTTTCTTGAAATTTTCTTTAAAACTACTCTAATGAACATAACTTACGGCCAGTTTTACAAACTGATAGTAAAGAGCGACTTATTCTCTCGTTCCGATTGTATGCGGGAAAAATAACTTGTCTTGAAATACGACTAGTTTTTAAATGTCTGCGAAAAAGGTCCTTGAAAAATTTTGTCAAGGTCCTTGAGAAGTTCTTGAAAGTCCTTGATTTTCAATGTTTTCAAAGAGTGGGAACCATGTATTGTACACAATACTAAAAATATTTGTACAGTCGATGAACTTATTCCATTTTTAAAACACAGAAAACCACTTAAATTGACAAATAAATTATAATTCTGCTTATTTCACAACAACAAAAGTAAAAACTAAGACAAAGTTAGAAAGAAATACTCTTCACTTAATCCTTAAATGAATATCAATGGGGTCCAACACATTCAATAAATTTTTAGAAAAAATGTAAAAACACCTTTAAATCAAAGACTGACTTTATTTTGGCTTAGTTTTTACAGCACAAAGAATAAGACAAACTAACTTAATAACAAAATAAATAAAAAAATAGAGAGAATTGACATAGAGTTTTTACCAAATTCAAGGGCCTATATCTGCCTTGTTATTAAAGTACTTTACTTTAGAAACTAATGTGATAAATTTTTGTTCATTAATATGGTCTTTAATGAAACTAATCAATGAGTTCAAATTTAACTATTTGAAAAAAAAAATTCTATTAAGAAATGTAGTGTTCCAAAAAGGGGTTCCATTTACCCCACTCAACAATATAGTATATTTTCAAGTCATTTTAAATTAGAAAACATTTTTTCACAACATTTATATATTGTACAAAATATACTCTTCCTGAAAAGCAGGATAATATATCTTTCTGTTCAAAATTGCTGAAACTCAAAATATAAATAATCAATTAAAAGGTTTTCATGAATACAAGCACATATACATGTTCTTTAATTTCTTCAAGCCATTTAAAAAAAACTAGATTCAGGTAAAAGATAAAAATAAAGAGGCAGATTCCACAATTTTTACACAACACATTTTAAAACACCAACATGATAGTATTATAACATTAACAGCTCATGGGTGTTTGACTTTTGTATAGCCTATTCAAAGATTGCAAGACTGGACTATCAATTGCAAAAGAACCTGTAAAATATCATCTGAACAATTAAATGTGTTTTCTTTAACTTGAAGTTAAAGCTGTATCTGTGTAAAAACAGGCTCATATCTTGGCAAAAAGTGAGATGTAAGTACTGAGTGAATCTAGGACAAATTGCTGCCAATTTCACGTTTTGTACTCCAAACGGAATTCCATTCATAGAACTCAGAATTCCAACCCCAAGACTGAAGTTTCTTGACATCGAAAATATAAAAATAAAGTAACAAATGCTTTCGAGCAGTTTCTTTTTAAATATGCACGTAAAAATATATATTTGCTGCTTTAAACTTTATAAGTTATTTACAACATGTGTATTTGGAATTTCAACTCTTAATCTTATAAATGGTTTTTCTTGACTAACAACAATTTAAATTTTTAAAAAAGCAGGTAGATAAGAGAAAAACAATTACAAGTAGAACAAAACCCTTAAATAAAAAAATAACTTGACACCCGGTTCTCTAGTTAATATAAACTTTAACTTTTTAAGAAAATAATGATTTGGTAAAAGGTGCGTCTCGGACCCTAAATATAAAAATATTGCGTATATAAAAATAGTACTTGAATATATAAAAATATTTTCAAGAAAATACAGTAATTTAGAGTAACAGTAATACAGTAATTTAATAATTAACTCTATTTAGTGAGGAATATTAGTGACACGATATAAAATTAAAGAAATAAAATTCAAGGTTTTTGTAATTCTCAGAATAATGGTACAACAAATTTCTGTTTCTTATCAATGATATTAGAATCTTACAGTAATCAATGCCCCTCAATAAATGAATAAATGCCCTGAAATGAAAAAATTACCCTTGAAATAGGTTAGGGGGGTACAAAAGTCCTCCAAATAATGCCTCTGACCTTAAAAGATGACAGTAAAGTAATTAAGAATTAACACACAGCATTGTTAATTATAGATGAATTCCGAATGTGAACTACTTTCTGACCATGAGTGAGAGTACACAGAGCAACAAAAGATGGTAAATGACAGGTTGAAATATATCAAAAGCACAATTAGGTCTAGAATTATAAAACACAGCATTATGCAAGATTTCTCACAGAGATCATACACTGGCACCAAGCAGTGTGTCTGGTTCTCAAATATAAACAAGTTACAGTTACAGTGATCTGTTTTTGCTCCTTGCATTTTTACAAGAGGACTGAAGCAAGCAAAATTCACCCTTCAAACAGTTTGCCAGGAACCTACCTAAAATTTAAGGTAATGTAAAATTAACCTACATATTACATATTACAAGTGGAGATAGTTCAGAATAAGGAATTGTGAAAGAGGTTAGAATTTCACATTTAAATAGGAATTTCATTGAATAGAAAAACAATTATTTCCACAATAAAACTTCCTTTTGCTCTTGGATGTTTTATTATGATTAGGTGTTAAATTATGATTTCCAGGAGTTATAAGGTCCTTTAGAAAAATAAAGCAAATCTTGGAAGGAACCCTGTCTATTTAACACATGAAACAGATATAATTGCTCTTTTAACAAAGTTATAATTTCAATGATCTTTTTACCTACCAAACTCAGAGCTCTAAAAAGAACACATAATAATTATTTTACATGTATACAATAATTGGATTTATTTTTAGGGTTGTCACAATAAAAACACTTTGTTTAAGACCAGGGACTAATCCAGGATTTTAAACTTAACCCCCTTTTTTGTGAAAAACTTACACATCCTTTCAATTTTTGTGAAAAATTGTAAAAGCTTTTTAATTAGTGTGAAATTTTTTTATATGTTTTCTTAAGGGTAATTAACTATAAAATTATTGAAAACAGCATCAAATTACTTATTGCTACAATTTATAGCAATTTAAAGACTAATTTTACCATAAACAATTCGTCTATCATTAAAAAATAATTTTAGAATTTTTGTGAAGGGGCCGTCTATGTGAGTACCTTTTTTGTGAAGGTGCCGATAAACGGTACCTAGATTGGCCTGCATAAGTCCCTGAAGACACTTGTAATTTTCAGCAAATTGCTAGCTTAATTTATGCAACCAATTAAACATTGAGTTTTAAAACATTCGTGTGAAGTATAAGGCTAGGGTAAAAACCACCACAACATACAGTAGAGCCCCGATTATCCGCGGAATTGGGTGGCAAGGGTACCGCGGATAATGAAAATCACGGATAACCCGAAAAAAGACTAAACATGAGGTGAAAACACATAAAAAATATTTCAGCATAATAACTATGTTCTATTGTACAAAAACATGGTATGTAAAACTTTTAAAATATGTAAAGTACAGCAGAAACTACATCTAAAATCTCTCTAATCTCATCTAAAATTTGCTCTCATCATTAAAAAATTTTTTCTTGCCCCTCGCGGATCATCTGCTCGCGGATAATCGGGGTTCTACTGTAGGTGGTATTCATTGCTCCATTCTGTGACGAAAACTCCCTGGGGTAGCTTCAAAGTTTCATACATTTAAGATTTGAGAGACATATCTACAAAAATATTCTCATCAAAATGTTTGAAATTGCATTGTTTTACTGAAATGCCACCTTCATAAAATTCACTTTAAAGTATCAGGCAAACAATTTGTGAAAAAAAAAATGTCAAATGAAAAATAAAATTTAATATTCCTGTTTAAAGTACTTTAGTTTGAATCTTTTTTCCCCTTAGTTTATAATGTTTGATGAATTTATGATCATTATTAAATAATCTCAAAAATATGTCCTGGGTTGGAAAATATTGTAAGCCTATGAAGAAGGGGAGGTCAACACCCTAACCCCCTCTTGGATACGGCCTTGCGTGGGAGACCTCATTTTTAAATCCTCTTTGACATAACTCTACACTCTATTACAATCCACTAAATTGCTGTGACACAACTAACTAAACTGCTAGATTCTGCGATAAAAACTTGTGAAAATAATTTGAAAGGACAGACTGTTAGCACTTAATTCAGAAAATATAGAGCTTTGTTATAATCTAATTTCATTTTTAAAATATTTAATTTTTAAAAAATTAAGTGTTTTTTATATTTAAAAGAATGCATTACCCATTCTTGAAGGTCTCCATTCAAAACTTTTCTTTGCTTCAACTTTATCAAAGAGTGAAATTCACCTTCCTGTAGTCACGCATGTTCAAAATGCTGAAAAAACCAAGACAAAAATAGTTTATATACTTTTCAGACATTCAAGAAAACCTGTAAAAAATGAATTAAACAAGTAATAGCCCATAAAGTAAGCTCTTTTAAAAAGATTAAGAAATAAAATATTTACAGCAACATAAATACTAAAAGTCTGGGTATAGTTATTCTTTATTTAAGTTAAATACTTTTCAAATATTCATTTCAATCTGAGGTGTTTCGAGATTTTTTTAAAGGTACCTGTTTTGAGTAATAATTTAATAATAACTTGTTAAAATTATTAGGGATGGGTAGAATAACGGATAACAGTTACAAATAACTGTTATCAGGGAAAAAACGAAATAACTGTTATTGCCTTTCTACTGATACAGTTATTCGTTATTGGCGTTATTGGTAACGCTGTTGAAAAAACGACCTCTAAGCAGTTATTCACGGTCGTTATTTTAACACTGGTATTAGTACGAACGAAACGTTATCCGCTATTCTTACATTATTTGTTAAAAAACGACCTTCAAGCCGTTATTCAAGGTCGTTATTTAACTGGTATTAGTAAAAACGAAGCGTTATATCCGTTATTTTTTCGTTATTTCGAGGAGAAAAAACTGGGTGGCTTGCGTTTTCGGATGGGATGGGGGATATGAGGGTATTTTTGTTGATTGTTATTTCTGTTGTGGTCGATGGGTATTAGGCAAGGGGTATAAGGTGTGAGAGAGGAAGGGGGGCAATGCTTAGACCACTCACTGCGTTTCTATTGCGAAAGGGGGTAAGGATAGCGATGTGGTTTTGGATGGAAGTGGATCTACTTATGCAATTGGCAGTTGAAAAATGTTACTGAGTTTATTTTCTTTCAATATTTATCTTCAAGTAAAGCTAAAGTATTTAAAAATTTCACCCGAAATCTGGACGATTGATACGGATTGCTAAAACGGCAATTTCGTCAAACGTACTACCTGGTCTACAAACACAGAGGTTATTCTAAAATGACTTAATTTTTGAAATAGTTTAGGTATATATTGAAAAAATACTTGATGTTGTTTAAAATGTATGCAATAAAGATTCAAATTTTAACTATTAAATTGCACACTAATTAATGAATGAGCCGATTCATTTGGATTTAAATGTCTAATTTCTATAAGGAATCGGCACGCGAGCGTCTCTTTTTTGTGACACTATTGCTGTGTGTTCGCTTATTTATTTATTATAGATGGAATGGACTATGGAAAATTTATTTCGTACTTGAAAAATTTTAGCGTATTTATGTTCTTAAGTACCTCGCTTATAATTATGGCTAAAAATATTAAGATTTTCGTAATAAAATTTGACGATTAATTAAGATTGACAAATGGAAAAATCAGTTCCGAATTTCTTTGGGGTAGGAGAATCCAAACCTTCAGTCCGTCCCCCTTCCCTCATGCACAGCAAATTTTAGCGATGAAACCTTTATTTGTAACTGTTATTAATAACTGTTATTTGAAAATAATTAACGTTCGATAACGTTATTGAAAAATAACAGTAACGCCCATCCCTAAAAATTATATAAAATGTTCTAAACATTAAATTTTTTAAGCATTGAAAACAAGCTAAACCTTTTAAGGTCTTAACAGTTTTACATTTAATTTAAGAGAATATCTGAGAAATTTCTTTATATATAGCTTAGAGCAAAGAAATAGTAGTTACTGACCAGTGTCTGAATTTTAATAGAAATTTCAATTTAGAAATAGGATTAGTCAAACCATAGTTGCATTATAGCGTCTTTTTATCACAATTTGCGCAACAGGCTGTCTTATTTACTCTGGTTTTCCTTCCACTTAGGGCCAAGAAACAGTGGTGTATATAGAAATTTATTTCGGGAGGGGCCCAAAATTATTTTTCACCCCCTTCCCAAGCAAATTAATTACATCTTTTTATGCATTTTTTGTTAGAATTTACATATGAAAGAAATTAACCCGTAACAAAGGACGTGGGGTCTCCCAGACTCCACAACAATAATCTGATAACATCGATAATTTTAAGTCTGTTGGAAAATTGTCTGGAAAAAATGTTTATTTCATCATTAAGTTTAAGAAAATATTTTTCTATCAAGAGATAAATGTTCAAATAACAATGTACTGAAATATCATAATCATATCTTAATTAGACGATTTTTAAAAATATAGAAAGTCTCTGAGACCTCACTTCCCCATGTATGTTCCAATTTTTCCCCTCCCCTGTTACGGGTTAATAGAAAAAAGTTGTGTAATTTATAGTTCCAAGTGCCAAAGGGGGTTCTTCCCCAGATAATTTTTGAAAATTTGACTTGACAAAAATGTTTTTTAACTAGTTTTGGTTTACCTACTCCAAATTTTTGATTCATATTTTAGATAGGATTTGCATTTGGGGGAATTTAATATAAATACAAGAGTTGAAAATAATAGAGTTCCAAGTAGAAAAGAGGATCTGGGGGTCCTCCCTCAGAACATTTTTGGAAATTTAACCCTAAAAACAGGATTCGGTTTTGGTATACCTACTCCTAATTTTCGATATATTTTAAAGTAGGATTATGATTTTGAGGAACTTATTATGAAAAGATATGGATATATAAAATTCCCATCAGAAAGGGGGTTTGGGGGTCCTTCCCCAGACAACTTTTTGAAATCTTTCTTAAAAAAAAAACCAGGGTTTTAGCTTGTTTCAGTACACCAAATCAGGATTTCAAGCTTTTTATACGCCACTGTCAAGAAACATAGAATCAGACTTGGTGGAAAAAGTTGTATCCTTCCCCCGAACAAAATGCTTAGATGTCTTTTTATCAGCGAAAGACCCAAGAATTTTGTATTAATTTCTTACCCATCTTTCAGCTTGCTTTAGTTGTGTGCTTGCATCACTACCACTAGTTGTTATTTCAGAGTTCCACAATAAAATAATTGAATAATCATCCGCTATGACAGAATTCCTTGTGGAGATAGATAAGATTCATAATTGTTTTGCCATCTTCAGTTTTTCCATTTATAAATAAGCCTTCCATTACAGCTTGAAAGTCTTTTAAGAAAGGAAAATTTCTTTGGTTTTCCATATCTTCGTCAGAAAGCCTTTTAAACGAATCTTCAAAATTTGTAAAATGATGAGAACTTTTCCAAATTCCTTATTAATCTGAGATTGAGAAGATGCCTTAGATTTCTGTTTTACTCCACCTGTCAGCTCTTTATGTAATCTACTAAAAGATTCATTGTCCGAGTCTCCTTCAGTACTAAGGCGTATTCATCTATATCAGAAGTCAGAAGTTTTTTCGCTATTTCTTTCAGTTCATCGTTGTTGTAACGATACTACTTTCCATCACTACCCTGCTCATTACGCATAGTGTGCTTATCCTCGGAAAAAAACTGGTTTTTCTGATTTAAACCTTTTTTAACAATTTTTTCCTAATATAGCAATAACCTAAATTTTTCAGCAAACGGTTCTTTTGAATCCATCGGTGCACATTTAACATTATTTGGATTAATTGTGGTTCAGAGTGAGCTTTATGGGCTTTTTTATATAATTAAAATTTTGACCTAATTTGAGGTTAATACAATTAAATGCATCTAAAAACTATGAATAACATAAAAAAATTTAAATATTGATTCAAATTTTCATATTATTGAAGAATTTATGCATAAAAATCCCAAAAAAACGCATTTCCACAAATCATCATAACTCAAATTCATATGAATATATTTTTGTTTTGTAAACTTTGTTATCCTCGTGAACTTATATTTTAGGAGGCTTACTACACACTTTTATGTCTAAAATTATTTAATATCAAAAGTTACAGAACCAAACGTGAAAAATGAAGAAAAACCCACCAAAATTCAGTAAAGTTTTAAGTTATACTATTCATAAAATAAAAAGTACTGTGCCCAAGTTTTATAGAAATTCATTCATAATATTTTGAGTTAGTATGCAGTTTTGCGGAGAAGGAAAATAGCAAAAATGTGATTCTGAGAAAAACGCGAATTTCTTTATTTTTTCCTTAATAAAATGCCTATTTAGCTGTGAGTAAAATTTCTGTAACTTTGGTTCTAGGAAAGATAAAGACAAAATTTAAACTGATTTGGAAAGCTAAAGATGTGCTTTTTGAAATAAGAAAGTAAAATTTTTTTGAATTATGGGTTCTAAACAGCGTTTTTTAGGTAGGCAGGCACCTTAATTCAATCATACTCTGTTCATTTAGAATAGGCGACTGAGAGACGTAACACATGTAATTATCATGGACAAATTTTTCTTGTGCAAAAGTAGTTAAACTTAACAGTAGTAGTTAAAATATACTGTAAAAAATTTGGTCACTGAAGTTGCATGATGAGCATTATTAAGCGTTTTTGAACCTTTTTCTAAATTCAGGCTTTTACCCCATCAGTGTTGCCAGATTGGGCTATAAGTAGCGGCTCCTTTTGCGACAAAAATTTCGTTTTGGGCGACAGGCTACTTTTGGGCAACTTAAAAATTAAATCTGGGCATTTTTAATCTGCGACTTTTGTGTTTTGAAAAAAATGGACATAATAGTTACAAATGTCCACTTCTAGTGCAGAAAGGCGAGTCAAAAGTAATTCATCTGCATCTCTTCCAACTCCTTTTCAATCCCCGCCTCGAAGCTCTGGACATTTTATACAAATAAACAATAAGGGAGTTGAAAGAGAAGAAAGAGGGTAGGGCAAGAATTTTCCGATTTGCAATTTATGAAACGAGTATTGATCATATCCTTTCAAGGTTTTTAGTATAAGGAAATATTTATGTTATGGCAAGAGTTCCTTTTCGAATAGCAATAGAGGAGTTACTTTCAACTAATTCGTTTTTAGATTAAAAATGTATCTAACTAATTGAAATCTAAAAAGTTCTAATGATATTTTATTATAAAAGTATCATTTTTTAAAATAGAATCTGGAAAATTAGCTTTATTCAAGTCGAAATAGCTTTAAAAAATTAAAAGATTATTTTTTTAAGTTCTAGAGTATATATTAATAGTTCATTAACAATGTTAAAAGTGTGTTTAACTACAATATTACCACTGAAATAAAATTTGGGCTTCCAAAATTTCAAATCCGATACTTTTAGAGCTTTAATCCGCGACCTTTAAACTGTCTGGCAACACTGTATGTTTTGTTTTATATCTCAGGATTTTTCTCTATTTTTTACATAGTATGTGTTACTTCCTCAAATTCTGTACTATGCAGTCTCTTAGCTGGACTACTATCACCCTCTGCTACATTTTTTCTTTTATTGTACCCATTAATTAATAAAATCATCTAACATTTGAAAGAATTTATCTTTCTTTTCTGCAAATACCTCTTTTGTACACCACGTTAAACGCCCCTCAAATTCCTCTTTAAATTTTATCATTTCTTCTTTCGATGATATACACTCTCGAATAAAGAACTGTAGTAAATCCCACTCATCCTCACAAATTAAACTTGCGCAAATACCTTGCCCCCTATCACTGAAAATAATTTTCCTTTTTTCTAAAAGAGTTGCATCTTTTAAAATAAGCTTAACATTCTCTTTATCATTAAAATGAAATAATCTTGGTAATAGAAT
Organism: Tetragnatha versicolor; assembly: GCA_024610705.1. Taxonomy (NCBI): domain Eukaryota; kingdom Metazoa; phylum Arthropoda; class Arachnida; order Araneae; family Tetragnathidae; genus Tetragnatha; species Tetragnatha versicolor. Next base: position 1,189,065 of record JANDEH010000046.1, read on the forward strand.
CCCACCAGATAATAGAAATCCACTACTAATACATCCATCTATAACATATCTTTTATGAGCATTGGGACTTTGCTGCCAAAACTCCCTGAAAAGTTTTTGGTAGTCGTAGTCTTTATGGCCCTCTCTCACTTTACAGACGATATTAAACAATAAACTATCATAATTCTTCACAGAAAGAAAGTCCCACATACGATTTGCCGTTTCCATGAAGAGACTTTGACAAGGCCATTCCAGCAAACAGTTTAGTACTCTAATAGGATCTCTTTTAAATACCTCTATTTGTTGCTCTTCGTCCATTTGCGAGAGTAAAAAACATAAAACATCAGCCTTAGAGAGTGCTATAAGGTGTGAGTGTTCTGTAAGGTGATAAGAACTTGCTACCCTTTCCGCAGTTTTCACAAACGACTCTTCTCTTTCACTGGAAGTTAGTTTTTCCAAGAAATACTCAGTTGCCGGTTTGTTGCCAGCTGCCCCTGCATACTGAAATGCATATTGATAAGGAGAACACCTACTTCTTTCTTCTCGCCAAAAATCTCTTTCCTCACTATCATCCAGTTTATTCACTTCCTCTTTTATATTATACATCCAAAGAACCACTAAATCCTGCTGCCTAACCTTTATCGGGTCTTCATCGCAATAAAAAGATTTCCTGCGATTTTCAGGTATTTTGTTCCACAGTTCCAGAACATCATCCTCTAAGCAGTAAGTACATGCTAATTTGTAGCGGCTGATAACATTTAAACTCTCATCCTTAATTAAGGCTTCTGCCGTTTTCTTGAAATCTACTGTTCCTTGTGGTGTCCAACAAAGCTCACTTGGTAGACTTTTGCAAAAGAGGTTCAACTTTTCATGATGACATTCCTTCCATTTCAATATTTGTAAGCCTACTGGTTTAATAAAACATAATATTTCCTCTTTCAAAGATTCTGGTAGTGAAAGCTGTGGTACTTTCTTTATTACTTTAAATTCTATCTCCTGCCATTTGGTTCTTCTTTCAAATGCTCTCGCTCTCTTTTGTTTAACATTAAGGTAACGGAGTAATCTGTCTTCACAATGGATTTTTGACATAAAAGCCCCGATATCATCTTGATTCCACAATGTGATGGCTATCTTTACTAGAGCTCTATGCTCAAGCGATAGACATTTTAAAGTGTAATTCATTGTTTACCCCTACTGAAATACTTATAAAGTACACAGCCTTTGCACTACAGCATTAGCAACTCCAAACGAAAATAATCTGGAGCAATGAACCAGTAATAAGGGCAGAAAACAATCAGAGAAATAGCGTTGCTCTGGTTTACCAATTGACCCCATTGACGGACGATTAGCATGACGATTCACGATTAGTCGACGTAAATAAAAATAAAACGAATGTTGCCATTATTTTCGAAAATTCTCACAAAATTAAAGGCTTTGTGACAAATTTGGCTGGTTGAATTTATATCCAAATTAAAAATTATTAAAAGGGGTAAATTTAAATGAATTCCCATAAAGTAATTTTCCAAATGAACTTGCGCCATGAAAATGTGCAATCGAGTTTGTAATTAAAAAATATTATTATACAATCAAAAAGTTTTTGGTTCATGATATTCCAAAAACAACTCAACTCATTGATTTCCCTCTTTGTTATTGTTTAATGTTTACTACGGAATTGAAAATTCTGTGAATAATTTTTTTTTTCATTTCTTCAGGCACAAGAAGAACTAATTTTGTAATCTTATAGTACTAGATATCTTTATTTTGAGATGTTATTGTACTTTGAGTCCTCTAATGATGTTCTACTAATTATTATTTTATGATTTATTATATAAATAATTTGATCTCTATGGTTGTTGGTCATTTGAGCTACTATTTTTATTTACTATTATATATATATATATTATATTTTACTATTATATGAGCTACTACTGATTTTAATTTCTATGTTTTAGTTGATGATTTCTTCTTTCTGAACTATTCGATATGAGTGTTTTGGGGCCGTTCAAATATTACGTAAGCACCTAACGGGGGGGAGGGGGTTTGCTCTTTGCTTATTTTTGCTGACAAGGGGGGAGGGGGGATATGCGTGATGCTTACGTAAGATACTGCATTTTCGAAAATCTCTTGTTTCTTGCATTAATAATTTCAAAACTCAACCAAAAATAAATTTAACAAAAAATTGAATTAGGAAATCTGACGCAAGCACTTTTTTCTAGGGATGGACCCCCAAACATTTTGAAATTTTAACCCTGAAAAGTAGTGTTTACACTCATTTTTGAACCCTTAGGGTTACACCCAAAAAGGACAGCTCCTTGTATAAGCACCTTATTTTCAAGGAGAAAAAAAACAGAACTTACTAAAAAGGATGTCAAAATTTGGGGGGGGGGTCCGGCAGTTTCTTACGTAATTATGGTGGGGGGGGTTTGAGGTTTGCTTATCTTTGCTGACAAGGGGGGAGGGGGGGTTGAAAATGGCCAAAAAAGTGCTTACGTAATATTTGAACGGCCCCTTTAATAAATATTTAAAAGCCAATTATTAAATATTTAAAAGTCTAAAGCCAATTTGGCATATTTGGTTTTTATTTGTTGGTTCACTTTTCCAGCTTCCCTAGTTCCTACGATTCATAACAAGATTGGCACAGCTTTAGATAATGATGTGAAAAGAGAATAACACATTAATACCGTATCTTTTTGTGTTTTCTGAGATTAATAATTGAATAATAGTCTTCAGAGAGTATTCTATTTTTTTCATCTATATTCCCAATCGAACACAATTTGTATGCATTTCTGTGACCGACTTATGCAGTTATCGCTCAGCCCCGTACCGTGCAAGTAGTACGGGTATTTCTGTACACAATACTAAAAATCTTTGTAAAGTTGATGGACTTGTTCCCTTTTTAAGACTCATGAAATCTCAGCTGAAAGAAAATCACTTGAATTGACAAATAAATTATGATTTTGCTTAATTATTTTACACCAACAAAAGTAAAAAACAGAAAGACGAAGACAAAATTAAAAAGTATTACTCTTATGAAGCAGGGTTGCTTGATTTAAATCACTTGATTTTTTGCTTGATTTAAATCACATGATTTTAATAAAAAAATCATTGATTTAAATCAAAAAAGTTAAACTTCCACAATTTAAATAAAAAATTAGTTGTGTATGCTTTAAAATGGCTTGCAAGATTATTTGCCTTTTACAATTTTTTTTAAATTATGCAAGATATGAAACTGGGAGATAGGTTTAGGTTACTTGACATAAAATTGCCTGCGATTTCAAGAACAAATTTTACTACCAATAACAAAAATATTTGACAAAAAGGGGTAAGTAGCAGGGTTTGAAATCAATAATTGTGATAAACTTAACTAGAATTAAAATATTTTAATTTTTTCATCGTAAGCTTGCTTTTATAGTTATAGTCTGTTCACTTTGTACTGACGCTTGAAAATATTTCCTTCCCCCACCACCGATCGGTAACTATAGCAACAATCTTCGTCAAAGTGACGAAGAAGGCTTACTATTGGCTGCTCGAAGATAGTAACTATGGTAACGCTTCTAGCGTGGGGGAAAGCACTATTTCTCAAGCGTCAATTCTAAATGAATAGAGTATAGTCATGTTTTCCAAACTATTAATTTCTTTTACATAACTATAGCGAATAGAGCTCTTTTTTCTATGAACATGACTGTCAATAAGTTGTTCATTTTATTTTTATTACTAATTATTATTTTAAAGAAATAAGTATACATATTCTTTTAGTAAAATCAACTTAACTGAATTATTATAATTCAAAGATTGATTAAAATTTTTACACCAAATGAGGCATAGATTTTTTCAGAAATCCATTGTCACAATTTCTTTTAAAGCTATTATTGATTTCACAATTGGGCAAAAATAGTTATAGAAAGGATAAAAATTTTAGTAACTGATAGTATAATTTAAATTGATGAAAACTTCCACGGCCTAAAGAGCAATTTATTTGATTTTCCGGGATAGATGGCCGTGTTTGAATGGAATCTCCAAACGTTTCGCTCTCAGCTTCGGAGAGCATCCTCAGTGGCAAAAAATCAACAGATAAAAATTGATTGGTATTTGTTTTTTCATTTTCAATTTTTATCTGTTGATTTTTTGCCACTGAGGATGCTCTCCGAAGCTGAGAGCGAAACGTTTGGAGATTCCATTCAAACACGGCCATCTATCCCGGAAAATCAAATAAATTAGATAGTATAATTGTTCATTCACCATTTAGGATGGGCTTGGGCATTTCACCATGAAATAGCAGCAAACCGCTCTCCTTAATTAATTAAATTAATTAATGCATAAAATAGATCAAAATTGAGATATTAAGTAATCCTAAATTATTAGTATCACATTGAATATACAATATCAGTATATTATTAACCAGTTTCAGGACGTTCAGAGCTAGTTATTCATTTAAATTAAATAAATCTGATTTAAATCAAATAAATCCAATTTTTTTTTTAAAATCAGCAACCCTGTTATGAAGCACTTGGTCCTTAAATTATTATTAATGAAGTCCAACACATTCAATGAATAAAAATTAAATCAAAGACAGACTTTATTTTTGCTTCGTTTTTTACAGAATTAGAAGTGTAGTTACTCATGTAATTATCATGGGGAAATGTTTCTTGAGCAATGACAATGTAGCCTAAACAGAAGTAGTAAAAAATTCAGTCAATGAGGTTGTGTGATCAGCGTTATTAAGGGTTTTTGAACCTGTTTCTGGCGGCTATTCTAAATGAACATCTTATGTTCAATGTGTTTTATTTTATATCTCACCATTTTTACCTATTTTTTCATACTATGTGTTACTTCCTCAAATTCAGTACTATGAAGTCTCTTTGCTGGACTACTATCACCCTCTGCTACACTTTTTCTTTTACTGTACCCATTAATAAAATCATCCAACAGTTGAACGAATTTATCCTCTTTACGCCATTTAAAATGCCCCTCAAATTCTTTAAACTTTATCATTTCTTCTTTCGATGATATACACTCTCGAATAAAGAACTGTAGTAAATCCCACTCATCATCACAAATTAAACCTGCACAAATTTCTTGCCCCTTATTACTGAAAATAAGTTTTCTTTTTTCTGCAAGGGTTGCATCTTTTAAAATTAGCTTAAAATTATCTTTATCTTCAATCTTAAGTAGATTTGATAATAGAAAACTATACTTAGCACATTTATCTATAACATATCTTTTATGAATATTGGGACTTTGCTGCCAAAACTCCCTGAAAAGTTTTTGGTAGTCGTAATCTTTGAGGCCCCTTCTCACTTTAGAGACGATAAATTCCAGTAAACATTCATAATCCTCCTCATCAAGATAGTCCCACGAACGATTTGCCGTTTCCATGAAGAGACTTTGCCAAGGCCATTCCAGCAAATAGCACAGCACTTGATTAGGGCATCTTATAAATACCAGCATTTGTTTCTCTTCGTCCATTTGCGAGAGTAAAAAACATAAAACATCAGCCTTAGAGTGTTTTGTAAGGTGACGAGAATCTGTTATGTTATCCGCAGTTCTCACCAACGACTCTTCTCTTTCCCTGGAAGTTAGTTCTTGAAAGAAATACTCAGTTGCCGCTATGTTGCCATCCTCAGCAGCATACTGAAATGCATATTGATAAGGAGAACACCTACTTCTTTCTTGTTGCCACCTCTCTCTTTCGTCCCTATCACCCAGCTTATTCACTTCATCGTTTATGTTATACATCCAAAGATCCACTAAATCCTGCTGCCCAACCTTTGTCGGGTCTTCATCGCTATAAAAAGATTTCCTGCGATTTTCAGGTATTTTGTTCCACAGTTCCAGAACATCATCCTCAAAGCAGTAAGTACATGCTAATTTGTAGCGGCTGATAACATCCAAACTCTCATCCTTCATTAAGGCTTCTGCCGTTTTCTTTAAATCTACTGTTCCATGTGGTGTCCAACAAAGCTCACTTGGCAGACCTATTTGTAAATGGATTTTTTCTTGATGATATTCCAGCCAATCCAAAATTCGTAAGCCTACCGGTTTAATAAAACCTAATATTTCCTCTTTTAAAGATTCTGGTAGTGAAAGCTGTGGTACTTTCTCTATTACTTTATTTTCTACCTCCTGCCATTTTTTATCTCTTCCAAATCTTAAATTAATGTCAAATTTTAATTTGATGTCAAAATTGAATTTTGACATTAAAGCCCTAATATCATCTTGATTCCACAATGTGGTGGCTATCTTAACTAGAGCTATATACTCAAGTGATGGACAATTTAAAGAGTAATTCATCGTTTACTCCTTACTGAAATACTTAGTGCCTTATCTTTTACTAATGCAAGAAAATACAGAAAAACACTTATTTTATTCTATTTTGGTATATTGAATCCCTCATAAATGGAAACGATTTCCATGTAGATTTGCTTGGCTTACACTAAATACTTTGTTCACCAGAGTTTTGGAAAAAGTAGGGATTTCAAACCTCGTGAATGCACAAACACACAGTCCTTGTCCTATAGCCTTACCAACTCACAACGAAAAGAATTATCAGCAAATAAACTGCAAACAAGGCATAAATCTTTTAGACAAGCGTTTCTCTTTTACCAAAAAACAATTCTTGTTGGTTGGAGGTTTACTGGTTTTTGCTTACGAGTTCTGCAAAAAACAAATTTTGACGTAAACATAAATAAAAAGAATGTTGCCAACTATTTCGAAAATTCTTACAAATTTAAAGGCTGGTTGGTTGAATTTATATGGCATTTCTATTAAAACAAAATATAATAAAAAATATCTAAATTTAATTAAAAAGAATACATTCGATTGAATTACCATCAGGTAATTTTCCAAGTAAATGTGTAATGAAGTTTATAATAAAAAAAATATTCTTATACTATCAAAAAGTTTTGCGTTCATGGTAGTCAAAAAACAACTCAACTCATTGATTACCCTTGTTATTTGTTTATGTTGTTGTTTACTTAATTTCGAAACTGAAATGAAAGTTCACCTCCTTTTCCTTAACCGCAGAGGAACAACTAAAATCGTTGTTTGTTTATTATTGTTTATAACAAGGATTGTGTGGATATCTATGGAATAATGGTTTTGACGAGTCAATGGTTGACGTGTCTTTTTGGTGGGAAGTTTGAATGGTTTGGTGTTGAAATCTATCAAAGTGCTTTTATAAAAGTCAAGAAGACCAGGGGTGCAGAATATGTCCGAACGCCCGAACGATGTTCGGGGGAAATTCAAGCAGCTCTGGGGAAATTTTTGCTCAAGATGAAAAGAAAAACTAAAAATATCCAATCATCATTAGCTGACTAACAAATTTTTTGGGTAGTGACTGCATTATAACCTCCAAGTTCAACGGAAATCAGGTGAAAACTGCGGAGGTTGAGCGGGAAAACTACGGATCTGCGCAAAAATCCTAGTTGTCATAGGTGAACACCTGAAAGTTGGCTTTTCATTGCTTTCCGATTGGTATGCAGAAAAAACAACGTATTCGTGGTAGGATGGATATTTTTCACGAAAATTACTTGTTAAATCACACCGATGTTCTTTTCTGAAAAGTTGAGTTAATTAAGGAGAAGTTAACATTTAGCTTAAATTTGAGAAAAAAAATAGAAAGCTTTTCATATTTTAAGAAAAGAGGCACTTCTGAGCTATAAGATTATAGTGTGTAAGAAAGACTAAAAAGGAGATCATTAAAATTAAAATCTATGGATTATGTGAAAATTATTGAATCTGAAAGAAGTTTACTAAGTAAAAAAACTACTTTTTTTAAATGAAATCTGATTTTTGGGGAAATTTTGGAGAGAAAAATGTGTTCAGGGGAAATTTTGGACCCTGAAACATTTTCTGCACCCCTGAAGAAGACTACAATTTAGTTCAGTTAAGACATTTTATTTATAATACTGTTTGAAAATAAACAAGTGGAAACTTTGAATTTTCAGGGTTGGTCTTTCCTACCCTGTTTTTTTAGCAGGCATGTGATTTTTCCGCTAATTAGCGGAAATCCTCTAATTTTAGAGTTGTTGAGAATCGGAATTCCGCTCAATTGAGTGCGGAATTATTTTTTGAAAGCGGGAAAAGTAGGATTATTTTGTTTCCTGAGTGGACGTAAAGTGTACCAAAACAATTTTAAACCCTGTTTATTTAGGTCAAATTTCATAAAATTTCCGAGATTGAGTTTAGTAAGATGAGAATCCTATCTATAAAGTATTAATAAGCTGAATTGAACCTATAGTATGGGATAGGGATTGGAATTTGGGTCCCTCTGGAAATAAATTTCCACTGACAAATCTCGACGCTTCTAAAAAATTTCAGATAATTTCTTTCTTGACCAATCACATGCCTGACAAGATTTTGTTTACTTTAAGTTGCCATTAATTGAAAACTTTTCAAAATTCAAATTCAAAGGAATTTAACTTTAATTTTAAGTCATAATAAGATTGTACGGAAAATATTATTTATTTCATCAATTGAAACTCATTTTATACTACTTTTGAAGAGCGGTGGTAGAATTTCCAGTGATCTAGATTCCTGCAAATGATCGTCCGGATCTTTCCTAATATAGAGGGTTAGGGGTAGCAATCCAATATTGATGATTGTGATCAAACTCTCTGGATGCCTCAAAAGAATTTAAATCTAAGGGCTTGTTCATAAATTCACACTCTTTTCTCAGTGCACATTGAAAAATATGCTGGTCATGTGACCCGTAAAAACTCTTTGAACATAGAAATATATGAACGCTTTAACTTTTCCAGTTCACAATAACAGTTCAGTTGACTTTCTGAACGGCCAGTTAACCGCACGGAAGAAACTGCAATAATTTTTGAACGCATAGTTGGAGAACTGAGTGCAGCGTGTTGAACGAGTGCAAGTTTATGAACACGCCCTAAGTTAAATTTTCCACACTTGTTGAAAATACTTAATTGTTTTATGGAAGTAGTCAGTTAATTTTAATTTAGAAATCTTAACTTTAGGAAAAAGGCAAAATTTTGAGCAGAAAAGAAATGAAGTAATAAGTTATCATAGACTTAAGGAAAGCTCAGTTGTCGTACAGTCCCCAAAATCATGCCAAGTTGACTGTAGAAAAGTTACAGTTTATATTGGTATCCTTCTGTAAGGGTTAAATTTAAAGGATTTTAAATATGAAATTATTATTTTAATTATGATTATAGTTCTTCATTCATCCGACTTCTATAATTTTTTTAAACCTTCTTTATTAAAATAACTTTTTGTGGGGGCTGCACAGGGTTGGCAAAAACCCGGGTTTTTTTTAAAAAACCCAAGTGGGTTGGGGTTTTTTCAATAAAACCCTGAAAAAACCCACATAAAACTAGGTTTTTTCGGAAAAAGTGTGGGTTTTCTCCTATAAATTAAGTGGGTTTTTTCAAATTTGAGTGATAATAGAGCTCTATTATCTGTGTGCATGACTTCTATCAATAATTAATCACTGTATTTTCCTTTTTATCACTAATTACTTATTATTTTAAAGAAATAAACACATATTTCTTCGAGTAAAATTAATTTAACTGAATCAACATAATTTAAAGATTGATTTTAATCGTTACACAAAAATGAGGCATGATACGTTTTTAGTAATCATTGTCACAATTTATTTTCAAACCTAATATTAATATAAAAATTTGTCAAAAATAGTTATAGAAAGAAGGATAAAAAATTTTAGTAATAGAGTACATTTATTCATTCACCCTTTTCGAACGGGCTTCACATCGGTGTGATGCCAGTGAACTGCTTCTCTTAATTAATTCAATTACTAAATTAATGTATAAAATATATTAAAATTGGGTAGGAAGTAATGCTAAACTATTATATCACATTGAAATCACAATATCAGTATATAATTAACCAGTTTCATGAAGTTTAGAACTAGTAATTCATTTTTTAAAAAAATCTGATTTATATCAAAAAAGTCCGATTTAAATCTTCAAATAAATCCGATTTAAAAAAAAAATCAGCAACCCTGACCACTGGTCTATTGTACTAACTTAAAAAAACTTGGATAATGATATGAAAAGAGAATAACAAATTAATACCGTATCTTTTTGTATTTTCTGAGATTAATAATTGAATAATAGTCTTCAAAATTCTACTTTTTTTTTCATCTATATTCCCAATTGAACACAATTTGTATGCATTTCTGTGACCCTGACTTATGCAGTTATCGCTCTATCCCCCTACCGTGCAAGTCCGGGTATTACTGTACACAATACTAAAAAATTTTTGTACAGTCGATGGACTTATTCTCTTTTAAAAATACATGAAATCTCAGCTGAAAGAAACTACCTTCAATTGACAAATAAATTATATCTCTGCTTAATTATTTCACACCAACAAAAGTAAAAAAGAGAAAGACTATAAGACAAAATTAAAAAGTATTACTCTTATAAAGCACTTGGTCCTTAAATTATTATTAATGAAGTCTAACACATTCAATGAATAAAAATTAAATCAAAGACAGACTTTATTTTTGCTTCGTTTTTTACAGAATTAGAAGTGTAGTTACTCATGTAATTATCATGGGGAAATGTTTCTTGAGCAATGACAATGTAGCCTAAACAGAAGTAGTAAAAAATTCAATCAATGAAGTTGTGTGATCAGCGTTATTAAGGGTTTTTGAACCTGTTTCTGGCGCCTATTCTAAATGAACAGCTTATTTTTAATGTGTTTTATTTTATATCTCGGCATTTTTCCCTATTTTTTCATACTATGTGTTACTTCCTCAAATTCTGCACTATGAAGTCTCTTAGCTGGACTACTATCACCCTCTGCTACACTTTTTCTTTTATTGTACCCATTAATAAAATCATCTAACAGTTGAATGAATTTATCCTCTGTACGCCATATAAAATGCCCCTCAAATTCTTTAAACTTTATCATTTCTTCTTTCGATGATATACACTCTCGAATAAAGAACTGTAGTAAATCCCACTCATCATCACAAATTAAACCTGCGCAAATTTCTTGCCCCCTAACACTAAAAATAAGTTTTATTTTTTCTGTAAGGGTTGCATCTTTTAAAATTAGCTTAAAATTATCTTTATCTTCAATCGCAAGTAGATTTAGTAATAGAAAACTATATTGAGCACATTTATCTATAACATATCTTTTATGAGCATTGGGACTTTGCTGCCAAAACTCCCTGAAAAGCTTTTGATAGTCGTAATCTTTGTGGCCACTTCTCACTTTATGGACGATAAATTCCAGTAAACATTCATAATCCTCCTCATCAAGATAGTCCCACGAACGATTTGCCGTTTCCATGAAGAGACTTTGCCAAGGCCATTCCAGCAAATAGATTAGCACTTGATCAGGGCATCTTTTAAATACCTCCTTTTGTTGCTCTTCGTCCATTTGCGAGAGTAAAAAACATAAGACATCCGCCCTAGAGTGTTCCGCAGTTCTCACCAACGACTCTTCTCTTTCCCTGGAAGTTAGTTTTTGAAAGAAATACTCAGTTGCCGCTATGTTGCCATCCTCAGCAGCATACTGAAATGCATATTGATAAGGAGAACACCTACTTCTTTCTTCTCGCCAAAAATCTCTTTCGTCACTATCACCCAGCTTATTCACTTCATCGTTTATGTTATATATCCAATGAACCACTAAATCCTGCTGCCCAACCTTTGTCGGGTCTTCATTGCTATAAAAAGATTTCCTGCGATTTTCAGGTATTTTGTTCCACAGTTCCAGAACATCATCCTCAAAGCAGTAAGTACATGCTAAATTGTAGCGTCTGATAACATACAAACTCTCATCCTTCATTAAGGCTTCTGCCGTTTTCTTTAAATCTACTGTTCCTTGTGGTGTCCAACAAAGCTCACTTGGCAGACCTATTTGTAAATGGATTTTTTCTTGATGATATTCCAGCCAATTCAAAATTCGTAAGCCTACTGGTTTAATAAAACCTAATATTTCCTCTTTTAAAGATTTTGGTAGTGAAAGCTGTGGTACTTTCTCTATTACTTTATTTTCTACCTCCTGCCATTTTTTATCTCTTCCAAATCTTAAATTAATGTCAAATTTTAATTTGATGTCAAAATTGAATTTTGACATTAAAGCCCTAATATCATCTTGATTCCACAATGTGGTGGCTATCTTAACTAGAGCTATATACTCAAGTGATGGACAACTTAAAGAGTAATTCATCGTTTACTCCTTACTGAAATACTTAGTGCCCTATCTATTACTAATGCAAGAAAATACAGAAAAACACTTATTTTATTCTATTTTGGTATATTGAATCCCTCATAAAAGGAAACGATTTCCATGTAGATTTTCTTGGCTTACACTAAATAATTTGTTCACCAGAGTTTTGGAAAAAGTAGGGATTTCAAACCTCGTGAATGCACAAACACGTAGTCCTTGTCCTATAGCCTTACCAACTCACAACGAAAAGAATCGTCAGCAAATAAACTGCAAACAAGGCATAAATCTTTTAGACAAGCGTTTCTCTTTTACCAAAAAACAATTCTTGTTGGTTGGAGGTTTACTGGTTTTTGCTTACGAGTTCTGCAAAAAACAAATTTTGACGTAAACATAAATAAAAAGAATGTTGCCAACTAATTTGAAAATTCTTACAAATTTAAAGGCTGGTTGGTTGAATTTATATGGCATTTCTATTAAAACAAAATATAATAAAAAATGTCTAAATTTAATTAAAAAGAATAAATTTGATTGAATTACCATCAGGTAATTTTCCAAATAAATGTGTAATGAAGTATATAATAAAAAAATATTCTTATACTATCAAAAAGTTTTGCGTTCATGGTAGTCAAAAAACAACTCAACTCATTGATTACCCTTGTTATTTGTTTATGTTATTGTTTACTTAATTTCGAAACTGAAATGAAAGTTCACCTCCTTTTCCTTTACCGAAGAGGAACAACTTAAATCGTTGTTTGTTTATTATTGTTTATAACAAGGATTGTGGATATCTATGGAATAATGGTTTTGACGAGTCAATGGTTGACGTGTCTTTTTGGTGGGAAGTTTGAATGGTTTGGTGTTGAAATCTATCAAAGTACTTTTATAAAAGTCAAGAAGACTACAATTTAGTTCAGTTAAGACATTTTATTTATAATACTGTTTGAAAATAAACAAATGGAAACTTTGAATTTTCAGGGTTGGTCTTTCCTACCCTGTTTTTTCAAGATTTTGTTTACTTTAAGTTGCCATTAATTGAAAACTTTTCAAAATTCAAAGGAATTTAACTTTAATTTTAAGTCATAATAAGATTGTACGGAAAATATTATTTATTTCATCAATTGAAACTCATTTTATACTACTTTTGAAGAGCGGTGGTAGAATTTCCAGTGATCTAGGTTCCTACAAATGATCGTCCGGATCTTTTCTAATATAGAGGGTTAGGGGTAGCAATCCAAGCAATTCAATATTGATGATTGTGATCAAACTCTCTGGATGCCTCAAAAAAAATTTTAATCTAAGTCAGGGTTGACAAGTTTCTTCCGAAGTGGAAAAAACCGTCCGGAAGAAATAGGTTTCTTCCATATGGAAGAAACCTTTTTTTTAAAGAATTAGCTTTAAATTTTCAGGTTTTTTTAAAATATTTGTCTCACAAACACTCTTATATTTACATAAAAACTTCCAAAATGTCATTAAATATATGCACCTATTAATGATTAAATTAGTAAATGTAGGTTTCTTCCAAACTATGAAAAAAATGCTATTAAATAATTTGAAAAAAAACCCCTTTAATAAACAATATTTACTTTGTAGTCTAAAATTTAATTAAATACTCAAAACTGGTATAAATACCTATTGCATGCATGTATTAAATTATTCCAGTAATTTTAAATTAATTTCTTCCTAACAGAAAAGTAGTTTTGAATAAGTCTGAGAATTACATAGTATTGGATGAGTTTCTGTCTACAAGAAAGTATAAAAGTTAAACAGAAAAGACATGTTTTAATAATCTGAATTTTTCTAGAATACACTATCTTCCATATAGTAATAAAACAATATAAACCCGACACAAAATTTAAAACAAAGTATTAAACTTGAATATTTCTGACAAATATTTGTCTGGTTTTATTTCCAGTCAAAAATGTTTCAGGTTATACACACATTTTTTTACTACATATATATAATTTTCAAAATCTAATTACTCTAATTATTTAATTAAATTATATTTACGAGTTCTTTAAATTATGGTTTGATTTATTCAGTTAACAGATTTAAAATACTAATAAAAAACTAACTGGAATTAAAAGTTAAATATGTTAATTTTAAAAAATTAATTACTCTAATTAAATTTAATTAATTGTAATTAAATTACATTTATGAGTTTTTTAAACTGTGGTTTAATTTATTCAGTTAACACAACAGATTATTATTTAATTTAACTCACCGGAATTAAAAGTCAAATATAAAATTTTTTAAAATTTAATTACTATAAATAAATTTAACTAATTATAATTAAATTACATTTAAGAGTTTTTAAAATTATGGTTTGATTTATTCATTTAACAGATTTAAAAATTGGGTGCTTCTGTAAAGCTTTTTGTTAGTTCCTTCCGGTTTTTTCCAGTTTCTTCCACTGTCCTGGAAGAAACTAGTTACTTCCGGAAGAAACCCAACCCTGATCTAAGTGCTTGTTCATAAATTCACACTCTTTTCTCAGTGCACATTCAAAAAATATGCTGGTCATCTGACCCGTAAAAACTCTTTGAACATAGAAATATATGAACGCTTTAACTTTTTCAGTTCTCAATAACAGTTCAGTTGACTTTCTGAACGGCCAGTTAACCGCACAGAAGATGAAACTGCAATAATTTTTTAAGTTGCAGAACTGAGTGCAGCGCATTGAACGAGTGCAAGTTTATGAACACTCCCCAAGTTAAATTTTCCACACTTGTTGAAAATACTTAACACTTTAATTGTTTTAGGGAAGTAGCCAGTTAATTCTAATTTAAAAATCTTAACTTTAGGAAAAAGGCAAAATTTTGAGCAAAAAAGAAATGAAGTAATAAGTTATCATAGACTTAAGGAAAGCTCAGTTGTCGTACAGTCCCCAAAATCATGCCAAGTCGACTGTAGAAAAAGTTAGTTAGGGTTAAATTTAAAGGATTTTAAATATGAAATTATTATTTTAATTATGATTATAGTTCTTAATTCATCCGACTTCTAAAATTTTTTTAAACCTTCTTTATTAAAATAACTTTTTGTGGGGGCTGCACAGGGTTGGCAAAAACCCGGGTTTTTTTGAAAAAACCCAAGTAATAATAGAGATACTATTAGATAATAGAGATACTATACTATTAGATACTAGATAATAAAGCTCTATTATCTGTGAGCATGACTTCTATCAATAATTAATCACTGAATTTTCCTTTTTATCACTAATTACTTATTATTTTAAAGAAATAAACACATAATTCTTTGAGTAAAATTAATTTAACTGAATCAATATAATTTAAAGATGATAACAAGATAAAAATGATTATGGTCCCAATTCATTTCAGTAATAAAGTTTTTTTGAGGGAGAGAGATTTAAAAATGTGTAAATTCTTGCAGAAAATTTTTTGGAAAAAATTTAAGTTTACAGAAAGGTTTTCATTTTATACAAGTATGTTTTCATCTATATTCCCAATCAAACACAATTTGTATGCATTTCTGTGGAAAAATGTACCCAGACTTATGCAGTTATCGCTCTATCCCCCTACCGTACAAGTCCTGGTATTACTGTCACAATACTAAAATTCTTTGTACAGTTGATGGACTTGTTTCCTTGTTCCCTCAGCTGAAAGAAAATAACTTGAATTGACAAATAAATTATAACTCTGCTTAATTATTTCACACCAACAAAAGTAAAAAACAGAAAGACTAAGACAAAATTAAAAAGTATTAGTACTCTTATGAAGCACTTGGTCCTTAAATTATTATTAATGAAGTAAACACATTCAATGAATAAAAATTAAATCAAAGACAGACTTTATTTTTGCTTCGCTTTTTACAGAATTAGAAGTGTAGCTACTCATGCATACCTGCCAACATTGGAATTATAAAAATACGGAAGATTTTAAAAAATCAAGACCAGAAGCATTGTTTTCTTAATCTGTGTTAGCCAATTTGGTTACCTATCATCAGTGTTAGAAATTGGGAAAAAAATCACTTCCGTTGAAAGAAGCACTGGTCCTGCGGACCAGTGCTTCACCAATCTTACTGGTCCGCAACAAAAATTACTGGTCCGACAAATTAAAAAGGACCAATTTAAATATTATAGTAAAGTACCTATTGCACTGAATGTGAGTACCAAATAGTTATGTTAAAAATTAATACATATTCAATAATAAGTTACCAGCTGTAAATATGAGATTTATATAAAATAAGTAATAAAATAAACTTATAAGAAATAAGCAATAGCTCCAAATAATCAATTATTTAAAAAATATCTTATTAATTAAATAACTTTTTTGATTAAATAATATTTCCACTAACTGACATACAAATACAATAATCTTCTTGATTAAATAAATTTCTCTAATTGACATACAAATTGGATACAATTGCACTAATTGGCAAAAAATAAGAACTTTTCTTGAATAAATGATATTGCACACAAATTAATTCATAACTTCGAATTAGTTTTACATTGTTAGTTGACAAACTGGTTGTAATCTGGTTTATTTAATGAAATTTATTTTTTTTGCCTTTCTCCCGATTTCAAGCAAAGAGAAATTGCAGGCTAAAACTGGAGGGTGGGATATTTTTTCACCACTGGTCCAGCGGACCAGTGATTTTCTGATTCCACTGGTCCGAGCCGTTTTTTGGTTGTCCCGGACCAGCAATCCAGTACAATTTCGAACGCTGCCTATCATAGTTACGTCAAGTAGGTTAATACATGGCAGGAATGGATATCTTTTTTAGTAAACAGGGGTCTGTCCAGACTTTTTGTGAAGGGTCCGGTTTTTTTAATAATTGTGAAAATCTACTGATAATTTTGTGAATTTTAGTCATTATTAAATAAGTTCTTTTCAGCCAGGAACCTGTTTCTGTGAAAATAAGCTCACAAATTTGCAGTACTGTGAAAAAAAGTGACCATTTAAAGGCCAAAATACTTTGTGAAGGGTCCGTTTTTAAGGTAAAATGCGTTGTGAAGGGTCCGTTTTCACAATGAAACATTTTGTGAAGGGTCCGAAAACGGACCCAAATTTCTTCTAAACAGACCCCTGGTAAAAAATCAATGAAAAAACTGAAATCTTCCGGCTAAACAGGAAGAGTCTTAGCTGGACTACTATCACCCTCTGCTACATTTTTTTTGTACCCATTAATAAAATCATCCAACAGTTGAAAGAATTTATCTTTATTCTTTGCAAATTCCTCTTTTGAAATCTTCCATGTTATACGCTCCTCAAATTCTTCTTTAAATTTTACCATTTCTTCTTTCGATGATATACACTCTCGAATAAAGAACTGTAGTGAATCCCACTCATCATAATGAATAAAATCTTGGCAAATAAATTGCCCCATATCACTGAAAATAAGTTTTCTTTTTTCTGTAAGAGTCGCATCTTTTAAAATTAGCTTAACATTATCCTTATCTTCAATCTGAAGTAAACTTGATAATAGAAACCCTCTAGCACATCTATCTATAACATATCTTTTATGATCATTAGAACTTTGCTGCCAAAACTCCCTAAAAAGTTTTCGGTAGTCGTAATCTTTGTGGCCCTCTATCTCTTTATAGATGATTTCTGCCAATATATTATCATAATCCCGCTTCTCAATAAACTCCCACATACGATTTGCCCTTTCCATGAAGATACTTTGCCAAGGCCATTCCAGCAAAAAGATTAGCACTTTATCTAGGCATGTTTCAAATACCTCTATTTGATGCTCTTCGTCCATTTGTGAGAGTAAAAAACATAAAACATCAGCCCTAGATTGTGCTGTAAGAAGGTGATAAGAACGTGTTACGTTTTCCGCAGTTCTCACCAACGACTCTTCTCTTTCCCTTGAAGTTAGTTTTTGCAAGAAATACTCAGTTGCCGCTTTGTTGCCAACCTCTGCAGCAGTCTCAAATGCGTATTGATAAGGAGAACACCTACTTCTTTCTTGTTGATAACACCTTCTTTCGATCATATTATCCAGCTTATTCACTTCACCTTTTATATCATACGTCCAAAGAACCACTAAATAATCCTGCTTAACCTTTATCGGGTCTTCATCGCTATAAAAAGATTTCCTGCGATTTTCAGGTATTTTGTTCCACAGTTCCAGAACATCATCCTCTAAGCAGTAAGTACATGCTAATTTGTAGCGGCTGGCAACATCCAAACTCTCGTCCTTAATTAATGCTTCTGCCGTTTTCTTTCTATCTACTGCTCCTTGTGGTGTCCAACAAAGCTCACTTGGTAGATCTATACAAAGGCAGGGGTTTCTTTGATGATATTCCTTCCATTCCAATATTCGTAAGCCTACTGGTTTAATAAAACCTAATAGTTCCTCTTTTAAAGATTCTGGTAGTAAAAGCTGTGGTACTTTCTCTATTACTTTATCTTCTATCTCCTGCCATTTGTTCATTAGTTCAAATGATAATAATGAAAAATTTGACATTAAAGCCCTGATATCATCTTGATTCCACAATGTGGTGGCTATCTTTACTAGAGCTATATGCTCAAGTGATGGACACTTTAAAGTGTAATTCATTGTTTACCCCTACTGAAATACTTATATAGTAACTATAAATAACGCAATCAAATAAAGAAAAGCGTATAGTTTATCCTATTGTGGTATCTTGAATCACACACTCTAACAAGAAAAAGCCAATATGTGATTGCAAATAACGCTACGATAATTTTAAATTTAAGCTACGATAACCCTTTAAATGGCCATCTTGTTTATATTAAACTTAACGCATGTCGGCAAACGAAGAGAAGCACAAGTTGCAAAGCTGTGCTGATTTTTATAATGTCACAGCTAAACAGAAAATTTTTACTTGTTCACCAGGGTTCACGTATAGTATACTTTATAGAGAAATAGCGTCGCTCACTGAGCTATAGAGGCGTCGATCTTTTATTATTATTATATTGAAATAGTAGGGACATTTGCTGCCCAAGAAGGCGTCGATCTGTTGACGAAAAATCTGACGTAAATATAAATAAAAGGAATGTTGCCAGTTATTTTCGAAAATTCTCACAAACTTAAAGCCTGCCACAAACATAGAGGCCAGGCTGTGGCACAGAGAAAAGAGCTAACAGAGGGTCCATCTCCATAGACCATAGAGTAGTAATACTGAATAGAGAGCGTGCAACCCTACTTTCTGCGAGGGCAAGACCTGGTCACGTGACTAGTGGCAAGATTTTGTCTTAGCCGTAACCGCGTCCCCAGCTCTTCATAGCATTTCAATGGCGAATCTATTTGTCGGATTAACTGTGCTACTTTAAATTGTTGTTTTTAATCATTCTTCAGTTTTGATGTACCTATAGATGCAAGGAAAAGCTTCCTAGGATAATATAGTAACGTTTCACAGGTACGTACACTTATATTTTTGTTTTTGTTTTGATTATTAAACAGTTTAAAATCTTGTTACTCGAATCACTCACTGAATTTAGTGCTGTATCTTAATTAAATTTCGGTATTAGCTTCTGCTATTAAATTTAATTGTTACAACTTGTTTTAAGCTTCATTTAGAAGTAATATGGGTTGCATATGGTTTTGTAATTTGCTTTACAAAGACCTGAAAAGAGTTGACCGCCCGTGTTTAGGTTTGGCGTAATTTTTTGTCGCCAATCAATCGTAAACAAAAAATGTTTCTGTTGTATTTGATTCGTGTTTTTATTTAATTATGAAGTGCTTAAACTATTTAATTATTCGTTTTATAAGCATAACTACTCTTTCTGCATTCTTGGATGTGGATGAGTAATATTTAGGAAATTACATCATATTGATGGTTTGTTTTCTTCATAATAGTTCATATATTTTTAAAGAGTAACAGTTAAATAATGGTTGTATTATGGTTTTAGTACAATGTTGGGTACATTACACATAATCTGCTTGTAATTTATTAACCTTGGTGAAAGATATTGCATGCTTATCGAGTGTTTGCTTTAGTTGTATTATCATAACATCTTAGATTTAGTACTACTAAGTTTTATATTTGTTCTTTAATTTTCCTAGAAGATAGTATTGTAATAGTGGACACATTAGTACGTAGCACACACATTAATATATACTTTATATTAAAATTTGTTGCCTTTAATGCCATCTAAACCCCCCAACTGGGAATAAAGAACTCGTTAAAATTACTATATCCTTATAAAAACAATGTAGTTCATTGATAACAACTAGTTATATCATTCATTGTTTTATCTGACCCCTCTCTTGGTGAACAATATAACTGCAGTCAAATCCGCGTAATGTTATCACAGTTAATGTTATCAATTGGATAATGTTAACGAAATCAACAGGTCCCGATCATTCCTATTAAATTAAAAGTAAAATATGTCGTTTATTGTGATCAACTATGGATCAACACGATGCTTAATATTATCAAAATTTGTCTATATATGCCCTAAAAACACCCGCTTTTGAGTTTTGTAATGAAGGTTAATTACTTTTTTCTGAAACTCGGTATAAGTTCACAGTTGTTTCTTTGCTTTGACTGTGAGAAAAAGAAAACATTTGAAACTCCCTGTCCTCATACATAGAAAAAAAAGTTAAAGGGGGGGGCAAATCCATGCTAGTCATTGGATATCACCATCGGCGCCTTGCAAATGTTACTGATAAGAGTATTTGATTTTTTCGTGTTTATTGGAATTCACATGAATTTCAGTGGTTATGTTTCTGAGCCTTTTCTGTGTAAATGTTTGAAAACTAGTGATGATATATCTTGTCTGGAAGTCAAAAGAAAACGAATTTATCAGGGGTGCATCTAGAGAGAAATTAGGGCCGAAAATGGACACTTCACAAAATTCAGACCCTCAACACGGCCCCTTCACAAAATTTCGATCCTCAAAAATGGACTTTAATCAAGCTATATGCACTTGCTAAGTGTAATTTTATTAAAAAATAAACATATATTTACAGAAATAGGACCATATTTTAGAATGAAATATTTTCACAAAATTCCCAAAAACCGCCCCTGGCAAAAATCCTGGATGCACCCCTGTCTCCTGAAGCGGAATCGCATAGGTATAGTGCTAACACAAATGAAAATACAAAGAAAGCAACTATTTTATTTTTATTACTTGGACTACTTGGAATTTTAAATTTTACCCTAAAAAATTCAAGTAGCCAAGTACATAGAGTGTAAAATTGTTTTAAAAACTTGAATTGCGGTTACATAATTTTAATATTAAAGCAAACAATCTAGTTTTACTGTTTGCTTCCTTTTATGTGAAATCGCTCATTGTTGTCAATTGTTTTAATATCAGACAAATGTGATCTCAAAAAGCAAACTCGACTATTAATTTGGCGTGCCCTCTCACTTCAGCGTTTTACTTAAATTGTCACCAATTTTCATTTTTCTAAAAGCCATCAATTGCACAATTATGACAAGACAAGTGATAGTATCATAAGTAATATGAAATTTGGGTTTAAAGTCATTACACTGTCTTGTTCAATATCTTTAGAGTATTTTCACGAACAAAACCTTTTTTATCTGGTGTTAATTTCCTTGTTATTTTTTGTGAATTATGTTTGATTTCAGAAGGAAAACAACTATAAACTGGGTGAGGTTTGTTTTTGAATGCTTCTTTGGAACATCCAATAACAAATCTTTCTCGGTGTCGTCAATTGTATTATCATCAGAAGAGTATCATTTGGCATCCCCAACAGCTTGACAATATTTAGCCTTACAGATGACAGAATATTGAACTGAAATTTTTCTATACTTTGTTATAATTACCTTGGTTTTTTTTGTGAATTATGTTTGATTTCAGAAGTAAAACAACTATAAACTGGGTGAGGTTTGTTTTTGAATGCTTCTTTGGAACATCCAATAACAAATCTTTCTCGGTGTCGTCAATTGTATTATCATCAGAAGAGTATCATTTGGCATCCCCAAAAGCTTGACAATATTTAGCCTTACAGATGACAGAATATTGAACTGAAATTTTTCTATACTTTGTTATAATTACCTTGTTTTTTTTGTGAATTATGTTTGATTTCAGAAGTAAAACAACTATAAACTGGGTGAGGTTTGTTTTTGAATGCTTCTTTGGAACATCCAATAACAAATCTTTCTCGGTGTCGTCAATTGTATTATCATCAGAAGAGTATCATTTGGCATCCCCAAAAGCTTGACAATATTTAGCCTTACAGATGACAGAATATTGAACTGAAATTTTTCTATACTTTGTTATAATTACCTTGTTTTTTTTGTGAATTATGTTTGATTTCAGAAGTAAAACAACTATAAACTGGGTGAGGTTTGTTTTTGAATGCTTCTTTGGAACATCCAATAACAAATCTTTCTCGGTGTCGTCAATTATATCATCATCAGAAGAGTGTCTAACATTTGGCATCCCCAACAGCTTGGCAATATTTAGCCTTACAGATGACAGAATATTGAACAGAAATGTTTCTATATTTTGTTCAAAGCTAATTCTAAATTTTTTTGTTTTTATCTGGTTTTAATATTTATTACTTTTGTTGGTTTCTATTAAGACCATTTTATCTATCAGAAAAAAGTGTATATAGTTACAGTGCAAGTTTCTATGTTGGCGAGTTGGTCAATGCCTTAATGAACAGGTAGTACACAATTTTTTTTGTACCTTTATATTTTATTTTGTGATGTGAGAACTTTGAGTAGAATGAGTGTGATGTGTTCAAAACTGAAAAAATAAAATATTTTCTAGCAGAAAAGTCCTCTTCATATTTTTTAGCATTGGGAAAATTCCTATTTTAATTTTAATGTTTTTTTATCAATACTGTTATAATTAATCTTTTTATTTTTTATGAATAATGTGATTGTTTAAGGAGATGGAAACTGGATACCTCATGTAAATTTACTAACTTTCAAAAAAAATTTTAGATGACTGCTTCATAAAACTGAGTGAGGTTTTTTCGTGTTTATTTGGAACATCACTTGCAAACTTTTCCCGGTTCACTGATAAATCTTGTATTAATTACATTTGTCTTAATTTCTCTCTCTTATTATTTGTAATATTCATTCACCTTTTATTCGTTCATCCCTTTTTTTCAAGAAATTCATTTGTAATTAGATGAAATACACATGACAAATTTCACCAAGTTAAAATTTTTTAAGTTCATATTACCCACTTTAATACATAACCAGATCCCAAATATTTTGGTAACTTACATGATGTGGTTTTATGTATCACTTAAAAATAAAAAAAGAACAGTAATTTTCATTATCACTCTGATCTTATTCATTATTCAATATGTACTGAAGATTTTTAATATCAAACGTTTGGATTTTAGATATGGTTTACCTGAAATATTTATGAACCAAATTTTAAGCTCTGGGGGAAAATGTAGTGTCATCAACTTGTGTTTCCTTACATAACAAAAAAAACTTAAATTTACAGAGGCATAAGCTTTTAATTAAAAAGCACTAGTGCTCTAACAATTATTCCTTGAGTCTTGTCTTATTAATGATTTTTAAAAAATTGTTTTCTTTCTATGATGGTTTCTGGTTTTTTTTCTTAAAATAAAAACCATATTTTTATGTTCTTTTAAATTACCAAATTATCTTTTATAAATTAAATTTTTGAGTAAGTTATAAAGAAAGAGAAAGCTTTAATTTGTTAACTATGTATAGTAAAAGATATATCCATTCTAAAGAGCTATAGGGATTAAAAATAAACCCTCCTGAAATCCCTAACAATGCTTGATAAGATTGGTTAGTCAAAAAATAAAGCTGAGAGGGTATTAATAATTTATAAAAAACCATAGTACTACTTCTTGTCTACCAGTATTACATGGGAGATGAATTCTATACTGAATTCTTCGAGTATAGAATTCCTTATTTATCTGAAAATTGATAAACACACACTCTAAATATTTATTTGTCATAGTTCATCCATTATTTAGCTTTAATTTGTAATAATGCTTTTTTGTTAAAGCATTTTCTTTTCTCTTACCTTATTTTTGTTAAATTATTCAATTTGATTTTATTTTTTAAAAAGAATTCATTTGGATGCACTGAATAAAACGTCTCTCATTGTTTCAAATTTCTTAATAAAATTTTTAAACAGAATATTTTCTTTACTATTTACAAAATAAAACAGGAAACCTATTTTCCAACAAACACAATCCTACACAATCCCATTCCTTTTACACGGACTTATCGACGCGACGTGCAGCCCGGCATTCGTAAGCATGCCAAGACGCCAAGACTCGCGATAAGTTGCCAAAACGGTAGTAGTTTGCCACTAGTCACGTGGTACCATCGTGGGTACGCGCGATCGGAGGAGAAATGCCCCGCTGACTTCCTCTATCTATATTACTACTCTATGCCATAGACGCTAATGGAAACTTTTTTAACATGGGTTTTCGCATAGACAGTGGCGCCTTTATGTGATAACGCAGGAACTAAACCAGATAATAGGAAGAAACGTTATTGACTCTCTACAATCGAGCTACAGCCGCATACAATCTCTCTCTCCGCAACCTCCTCTTTTTTAATTAACCCCGCCCACCTCGCCCGCTAGAGAGGGAAAAAGTTTTTATTCATTTCCCCAGTTTTCAAAGAGCTTCTTGTATCTTTTGAGCATGCGCCGGGAAAGAGGAAATTTCTCCAACTTCTGCGTCTGAATTGGAAATCGTCTTTTACTGCGATCGATCTGAATAATTTCTTAGACTATTTTTATCTTTTTTTTATTAAACTAATACAATGAATATCATTAATAGAGTGATTATGATTAAAGTTTGCATTTTTTAGCATTTTTCAGGACAAAAATCTTTATATTTAGCATAGTCTCTACTTTTTAAATTTTTAAAAGGGAATTAAACACTACCAAAAATAATCAAATACAATTTTTTTCACAATAAATGCATTAGATTGTTTTATATATTCAAAAACTGAACTAGATTGCAAATAGTAGGGTGAGGTAAAATGGATATATGTTGATTTATAATATAAACAATTATATTAAGCATAAATAAATCAATAGTAATATCAAAATGAGGATGTATTTCTACAAAAGCAAATAAAATACCACTTACCTACTAAACATCGTTATCATCTAATTATTTGTTCAAAAATATTTATAAATAAAAATAGATAAAAAATAATTTTTCTTAGGTGAAAAGATTAAAAGAAAAATAGAAAAAATTCTTACTTTATATGAATTTCAACACAGTGAATGCAAGTAGTAACAAAAAAATGTTTATTGAGTAGATATTTACAGATATTACACAAACTGGACATTCATTTCATTTTCATACATATTTTCTTTATTTATAAAATAATTTATCAGATTATTGTTTATTTTAGTATCTGAGTGATATAAGGCTTTTGCTTTCAAACACACAACACAATGCTCAACTAAACTTAAAACTTTACATAAACAGACATAACTTTGAATGGACCCAAAAAGCTGCAATTTTGACAGTGCAAGGGTAATATAATGTAATCTTCTTGAAAGCTTTGAATTCAACCAATGCAGATTCAAAAGCGCCTGAAAGTTGATGAATTCATCAGATTTTTTTTCAAAATAAGCATTATAAAGTGAAGGTAATTTGAACCTACTTAAATAATTAAAAACTTCACTTTATCATGGCTTCATTTAAAATATTAATCAATAAACTGAAGGATATACAATAAGGGAAAGGAATAAAGACTTGATTTACAAGTCAACAGTAATTACAAGATATTCGTAGATCTAAATTAGTTATAAAAACATAACTCAAAAAACACGAATATAACATTAATTGTTTTTACAAGTAATCTCATTAAACTCAGTAATAAAGTAAATCATTAAAATACAAGAATAGCATTGACACCTACTTGCAACTTATTGGCTATTAGAAAGTTGCTGTATAAAAATAATAAACTGCATACTAATAAATATTCAAGGAGTAAATTTAAGAAACAAAGTAGTACTCAACCATTAGTAACATTAAATAACAAAGTTAAACCGAACGATATTCAATAAAAAAATATTTTATTTACAGTTCAAGATTACTGTCAGACCATTTTAAAAGAAAATATACCCGTTTTTGCTTACTTTTATTTTCATTTAATAATCAGCAAATTTTAATTAATAGTAGTGTGATTTAATCGTTTGCTTTTTTTTCATTTGATGAACAAATATTTTTAATTTATCTAGATTTTCAAAACATTTCATTAAAAAATTATTTCCTACTTACTTTTTTATCCTTTTAAAGTAAAATTTTCATACCCAGAAGCCTCAATAAATTAATAGTCATCGGATGTATGACAACTGACTAGACGCAATTGTTTACTCTTCAACAACAACAGTGATCTAAAAGCAAAAAGAAAGACATTTTAAGAAAAAAAGCATTTTTATAATAAATGATAGGATTTAAGTAAATAAATAAAACAATGCTAAATGCGACTTACTTGGACAATGATGCAAATCATTTTTACGACTGCAATTAATGAGGAGATACATCTATTAATGATTGACAGCTTCGAATCAAACGAAGAGAACGACGCCATTAAAGTTTAAAAATTAAAATAAAAAAGGGAAAACTTAGCTACTGACAGAGGGAAAGCTCGCAACCTGTAGGGAAAATTTCCTTCCTATGGGGAAAAACGGGGAAAACAACAGTGATTGCTAAATTAAAATACAACTTCCATACAAAGTTCCATATCCAATGAGAATCACTCGTTTCCTTTAGTTCCCGCCTACCCTGTTGATCCCGCCTTCTCTGGTACCGCAGCGCCACTATGTGATAACAAAAGAACTAAAGAGGAAAATCGCGTTTTGGACCCTCTGTTAGCTCTTTACTCTGTGGGCTGTGGCTTGTATGTTATTTTTATTAAAAAGATAAGAAAAAAATATAAAAATCTTTCAAAAGGGTACTTTTAATTGAATTATATTCATGTATTTTTCTAAATAAATGTGTAATCATGTTTTTAATTAAAAAATATGGTAATACTATTAAAAATTTTGAATTAATCCTAGTCAAAAAAGAACTCAACTCATTGAATTCCATTGTTATTGTATCTTGACTTCGAAATCTTTTTTTCAGGCACAAGAAGAAATTTTTTTTGAAAAAGTTTCCCTTCTCTAGTAGCGAATTATCCAAATAATAATGCTTATGATAACGATCCTCTTTTTGCGATGTGGCTAATGTTCGTTTTTAAATATTTCAGGTATAGAAAACCTATAAATCTTTTTGAGGATCTGTGCTTCCAGTTCTAATCCATTACAATTCGAACAGATTTGATGGAGCAGGTTTAGGAAGAGACCTCTAGTCGCCTTTTTAACCACAGCAATTTAAGTGTTGTCAGCATTGTAGTACTATTTGATATCTAATAATAATCTAACTAATATTTTAGGTTCTTGTATTGACAATTGGGTTCATCTAGTTCCAAAATTGGTCCGTTTAAGGACCCTTCATAAAATTCCAATTCACAAAAGTCCAAATATCAAAAGATATTTGAAAATTGTTTTCAATATGTGGTTCTATAGTTTTAGAATGAAATTTGCCAGATTTTGGACCCATTTTGAAAGTTATGAATGCTTCAAGGTATTAGTTTTCACAAAATTTCTGGACCCTGGCAGAAAACCTGGATGAACCCCTGATAATTAGATCTCTTCTTATCTAACTAAACAATGTATGGTACTTTTCCATACAACAGCGCAAATCTCGCAAAGCAGACTTTTTGGCGACGGCACACAATCGTGGATTTGGTAAAAGTGCCTGAACCTACCAGGCATGTGATTTTTCCGATAATTATAGTTGATCATCGGAATTACGATTTTAGAAATTTCATATTCAGCTCAATTGTGTGCAGAAATAATTTTTCAAAGTGGTAAAAATCGGAATATTTTGCTTCCGTTAAAAATTTCTATTTGAAGCAAGTAACTAAATAAAAAATTCTGGTTGGTTTTTCTAACTCGGGCATTCACAATTTTTCTTAGATTGAGTTTAGTAAGATGAGAATCTTATCTAAAATTAAGAACCTAAATTAAACTTATTTTAGCCCCTCCCGATATATATTTCTATACCACTGTAACATGATCTAGAGATTTCAAAAAAATTCCAGATAATTTCTTGAGCAATCACATGCCTGACCTACAAACCTGGTTCAGGAGAAGCCCCTGCCAGCTTCATAGGAGCAATACTTAAGGTTTGGGGGAAAGTTACAACTTTTTCCAGGTCCGGACATTGGTTGCATCATTATTGGCGACTGTATCGCGTGTGCCGGTATAATGGAAAAGTACCCATTTTAAATTAATCTATGAGTTTAAAATGATTTAGCAGTATTTCTACTTTTTGGTGTGCAAAATAGCGTAGCAGGAATGTTAACAGAGCTCAACCCAATAAGGAAGTTGCATGTGTCAGATTTTCAAAAACAAACAAGTGTTCCATATGGTTTTTCCTATGATAAAATGAAATATCTAGTCAGTTTTTTAATGTACAGGTAATTAAATATTTTAATTTAAAAGTCGAGAAAAAAAACATGTGACTGAAAACGTTTATTGTTTAATAAACTATAAGATGACGTCAACAATAATACCATCAACTCCATTGCTTTACAACAATGTTTAGTATAAGATGACGTCACATCCAAACTCTTGGCGTTTTTGCGCGCTTTTAAAAAGGGGATTTTCATTAATTTTTTTGGCAATCAAAAAATTTCTCGATCGGCCTCAAATTTTGGGTAGATGCTTATTTTTGCAAGAAGAATCGATTTAAAAAATCATGCAACTTCCTCATTGCTTTGCATTCAAGTATCTTTCGTTGTATTTGATGAATTGAACTATTTTAAAGACTTGAAATTTGTTATGTAGTGCTAAGTGCAGTTTTTGTTTTTCAGATTGCGTCCAATTCCCCTGTCGATATTTGCAGAAGGACCAAAATGAAGAACTAACATGTTCACTAACCTTTTCATTTCGATATATATATTCTAATTTCCTTCTTTATTCACAGCTGAATAAGTTTACCTATTTTTCTAGTTGTGTGGTGTCAGTAAATGAATAAGTTTACCCAGGGCTCGATTTCTAAAAAAAGAGGTACCGGAACGGTAAAATTATTGGTCTCAAAAACTGAAGAAAAACGAATACTTTTTAATGCAAAAACTTAAGAATTTATTTTTAAATTTAAATTTTAAAAAATTCAAATGTGTTGAACAAGATTAGGAAGAATTTTCTAGCTTAATTATTTAACAAGGCGATGAACTATTTAGGCAAATTTTTTTCGTTAAAACACCGTTTTTTACATACAATTTTTTTCCCAACAGGGCGCCTCTTGTAGAAGGCGGGACTGTGTATCATCAATGAACCAATAGTGTTGTATATTTGGCCAGTTTAAGGAATATAATGCGTAGTTAAAGTCCTTAAACCGTAGGATTTAAGATGTCGCAAATTTTCTTGGCAAATTTGACCAGCAATCTGGCAAATCTGATTCAAGAATCAACACCAGGAGCGGATTCTGTGGGTAGTTCAAATTGGGGTTTACAATTATTTTTAAACGAACACAATCTAGTAATATCCTTAATTTTAGAACACAAAATTATTGTTATTTGCAAGAAAGATAAAAATGCATTTAATTTTTTTTTAAATTTAAAATATGCACAAGTGAATCGTTGAATAAAAGTTTAAAAAGTAACAACAGAATTTTTTTACACATCTAGGATCATAGTGTATTGTGTAGAAATTTATTTCGGGAGGGGCCCAAATATCCTTTCATAAAATGAAATCAGTATCAGGCCCCAAGTTAAATTTTTGCACAGGGGGGGAAGAAACGCGAAATTCCCTCAAAATCCTTTTTTACGCCATGAACTTAATCTGAAGATAAACGTGATTAATTTAGTTCTAAATACAAAAAGGGGGGTCTGGGGTCCCCCCCCAGAAAAATGTTGGAAATTTGACCCTAAAAACAGGGTTTTAATTCATTTTAGGACTTTTATTCGTACAGATAGAAAGGTTTTTTAGGGCCTGATGAAAGGGTTTCACGGGCTGTAGTTATAGGAGACCCCTGAACAAAAATATTTTATGTTTAATCGAAAAAGAGGTTCCGGAACGCCGTTCCGGCTGAAATCGAGCCCTGAGTTTACCTATTTTTCTAGTGGTGTGGTGTCAGTAAATAGAGTTAATGGGAGACTTTTTGCGTTTCAGCTTTCCTCGCGTCCAACACGACCGTGGGCGTTTGCGGAACGACCGGGAAGAAGAAGTACACTTGCAACGTGTGCTGGTATTCGAGCCTTCGCAAAGACCACTTCAAAGTGCACATGTCTCGGCACTCTGGGAGGAGGCCCTACAAGTGTGAGACCTGTGGAAGAGGCTTTGCGGTGAAAGGGGACCTCAGGTGCCACGTCTACACTCACAGAATCAAGGAATCGCTCTCGAAGGGGGGAAAGTAGACCACCGATCAAGTGTGGTTCGTACGGTGCTTTTCATACATGTGATTCATCCGCCAATTTGTTAACCCTACAATGCATGATTTTTTAAATTCACTTGAAAATCATTTATGTGACTTCTATTATGGTGTAAATTAGTAAAAAAATACTAAAAAAATTTAATTTATTTTTTTCTACTTTTAATTGACCAAAAACTTTATCCTTGTGAAATTTATATGTGTCCCTTGTGAAATTAATTGTGAAGTGAAATAAAACCAAATGCTCTAAAAATATAAAAAAACAACTTATCTTTTCAGAACATTTTTTGTTCAAGCTGAAAAAATTTTTAATTTTAATTTATATGGTCCTTTTATTGTGGCATTTTCTGTGTCTTGACTTTCGTCTCACTAGCTACTAAAAAATGTCTCAAAATAGTACCCCTGCTGCCATTTACTGGCAGTCTAAAGTGCTAATACAATGTTATATTTATTGTACTTATTGCATGGTGTTGTCGTTTGGAAATGGAATTTCGAGTAGGAAATGGGGAGAAATGTCGGGTTGCCAAATGGCAACAGTATGCACTGTAGGGTTAAGCAAAATTAAAATCTGACAATTCGATTTGCAAAACTATAATGCCACTTTCTTATTTTCCAATAGTTTTTTTTACTGAAAACTCTGGCCACGAGTGTTGCCTAGTAACAGGCATGAGTGATGTTTTCCATTTTATTCGCTTTTTGTTTCATTTTGATGGATATTTTTATGCAGATTAGTTGAAATATGCATATCATGTATAGAGATATTAATCTGGCTAATATTAAGACTTTAGTTTTATGCAAGTTTAAAGTTTGTTAATGGTCAAAATTATTCAGGGTGGCTACAGAACCTGGAAATCAGGGATTTCAGGGAAAAGTCAGGGAATTTTATTAATCTGGAAAAATCAGGGAAATTTCCTGATGAGATCATTTTGTGGTACAATTTTTCTTCCTTCGAAACCTTACGAATATATTTTACTTCTCTTAGCTAAATGAGGAAAATATTCCGTATCTCATACTACTCTTGAGCTCAAGCATCACTCAAAGTCAAAATCAAGTTTTACTATTTTAGTAATGCATTTTTTTTTTCATTTTAAATAACAATAGGTAGTGATTTTTTTAATTATCTTTTACACACATAATGGTTCTAAGTACAGAAAGCCAAGAAACTAAAAAATTTAGTTCCGTAAATCAGAGAAAAGCTGTAAGTTTAGTTCTAGAAATCAGGGAAAACTCAGGGAATTTGTTTTCTCAGTTTCTGTAGCCACCCTGTTATTCGTGTCACGCTAAAAATAATTCGAAGGGGGAAAAGAAGCCCACACTCTTTTACTCTTTAAACTTCTGAACAAACCATATTTTAATTCCCTTTTTTTAAGTATTGAACTTTTATTTTAAAAATTCATGGGATGAATCATGGTTGCCCTTATATTTGGGCTGGGCCAACAATGTAGAAATCTCATTGGATCGTGTTGGGATTTCTGCTGTTATTGTAACTTTAACTGTTTTGTTGTATCTTTAACTGTTGTGTACTTTGAATTAATCCTACTAAATCATCATGAAACCAGTTACTGTAGTTAACTGCCGACTAGTGTTGGGTAAATGAGTTGTGAGGCAACTCATTTGAGTAACTCACCTCAGTGTTTTGTCACGTCACACACCTCACCTTTTGCTCATGCACCTCACCACATAACTCAGCACATAAACTCACTCAACTCATAACTCACACCTCACCACGCAACTCACACCTCGCGATACAACTCACAGAGATTCGCAAGTATCTTTCCTTGTCAGAAACTGAGAGAAAGTAATAAATAATTAAATTTAAAAACAATGTGGCTTTTATAAGTTTGGTTCAATTACAGTTGAGAGTTGAGTAGAATACCTGCTTCTTGAAAATATAATTAATAATCATGGATGGTACACCTCTTACACCTCAGTAACTCATATATACACCTCTCAAACCTAACCAACTCACCTCTCACACCTCAGCAACTCACACACGTAACGTCACAACTCAAAGTGAGTTTTGACGCCGTCCCAACTCACTAGGACAAATTCAGATAACTCACTCAACTCACTAAAATTTTCTGAGTTACCAATCGATACTGCCGACCATCAAAGCCTTCAAAACTAGAAGAATCTGAAAGCATATTCTCTTATGGGTTATTCATCTTTTGACTGTGGAAATTCTTTTCTTGTTTGAATTTATGCTGTATGCCACATTAACTGGCTCTTTTAGACCAATTTATTTCTCTACTGTTTGTGATTCTTATCTATCTTGTTTCCTAGCTAAATGCTTTAACTCATTTTGTGTTTCTAGACTGATATTGTAGAAGTAATTTTATTTTTATTGTATTTTGCTATGTATTTTATCATCAACTGCAATGCTTTTACAGACAACTTTTGAGTGTGGCCACTCTCATAAATAATAATGAATCATCACATGCTCTCAACCTTCTGGAGCATGTGTCTCCATTTTAAGGTTGAGTATTTTGCCAAACCCCTCTGATTCAGCAATAAAACCAAGGATTTTATACAGTTACATTAGTTTGTGAAAATATTCTATGAATAATCGTGTTTTTTTATTTTAGTTTCGTCAGCTTTATTTTTGCGTTAAAATTATGCAGCAAGTCCAATTACTTCTCTCAACTTGTTCACTAACTTTTTTATTTTTCAGATTTATATTATTAATTTGTTTACTCTTTTTCTCGTTTTAAAAATGAAATTAATCGGGAAAACTGAAAATGCAAGTTAACTGATTAATTTTCCTCGTGGGTTGTGTTTCACTATATATTTTCATATTACCCACAATGCTTTTATGTATAGTTTTTGAGTGTTGCCACTCATAGGAATGTATAACATGTTCTCAACCTATTGGAGCATGCGTCTCATTTTTAAGGTTGAGTAGTTTGCAAACTCCCCCTCTCTTAATTTTTGAGTGTAGAAATGTTTTGTGTGTCCAATTTGAATTTTAATAAACATAGCTTTTCATTAATTAGATCTATTTCTGTATTTTTAGAGATACCATTTATAATGGATAATTGCAGTCAATTTTTTTTTAAATCTTAATGTATTCAGAATGGCTTAAAACCTCCAAAAAACATTTTAAATTACTTTTCAAAGCCCTCAATTTTAAGTTATTTTCAATTAAAAATAGCTTCTTTTCTGTCTGAGCTGAAACAGCTTGTGACGTCAAATGTGGTATGGGGCCATTCATTAATTACTTCAAATGTGCCTTGTTTGCTATCATTCCGCTTTGAAATACTGAGCTCTAGTTTTTTATAGCCTAGTGTTTCGATGAAAACGGTGTTTCCCACATTTCCAAGAGGCACATGTGACATCACACTGTTAGGAGCTTTCTGTAATAAAATATGTCACAATTAATCGAAAAAGATATTTGTGAGAAAAGACAAGGACATTTTTAAATCGGGAGAGAATTTTTAATAATTTAAAATTGAAAATTCAGAATTTTAAGAGATTCCACAATTCTCCATTATGTTACTATTGAAAGTGTACCATAGGACACTTGGAAAGGTTGTTTCAATTTGCTATTAAGTCCTTAAAGAAATGGGAAAAAAATAATTTGATGCTCGAAAGAGTATATGCTAGAACTGCCAGCTTAAAAAATAAATTTTGTTTAAAAATGGTAAATTGACTTTTTGTGCTAAAAAAAGATTTACTCTACTTAAGTAACTACATGCTGTTGTAGCCCCTTGAATTAGAAAAAAATCAATGGTCATTCACTGTACTAATATTCAGTTTGAAATATAAGTTAATTTGTCTTTTTTTCTTATTATCTGGTGGTGTAAACTAGCCAAAACCAAGCAGGGGTCTGTTTACAAGAAATTTGGGTCCATTTTCAGACCCTTCACAAAATCTTTCATTGTGAAAACGGACCCTTCAAAATGTATTTTACCTTAAAAACGGACCCTTCACAAAGTATTTTGGCCTTTAAATGGACACTATTTTTCACAATACTGCAAATTTGTGAGCTTATTTTCACAAAAACAAGCTCCTGGTTGAAAAGAACTAATATACTACTAACTAAAATTCACAAAATAATGAGTAGATTTTCACAATTTTTACAAAAACCGGACCCTTCACAAAAAGTCTGGACAGACCCCTGCCAAACGTTTTTAATCATAAAATGATGTTTTTACCCTTTTTTTTAAATAAATGTTCTATTCTCTCCCATACAGGGATTTGGAAAATCACATTTTAAGCCACTTTTCAGTCCTGAGGATAAAGTTCTGATCCAGGGTTTAACCGAATCGGTAGTAATTGTTACTGAATTTCAGCACTAACCTTGTATATTTTGGTAGAATATACAAGGAGATATTTTGATTATTGCTGACTTATGGATTTTTTTCTTTCAGTGAAATTAGTAATTTATTTATCAAATGCTGCATATCTAATTAATAGCTGGACAAATCATTTTTTTAGCGAATCCCACCATCAATACTGCATCATTTTAATAGCTTTTAACAGAACTGACTGTGTTTTAAAAGAACTCTCCAAAACTTTCCCTTGACTTCACAACTTAAAGAAGTAAAATAACTATTATTGGAAAACCACAATGTTGAGGTTAATCATACATTCACTGTTAAATAATTAAAATATTAAAAAGCTAAATTGAACCTATGGTATGGGATATAGGGATTTGAATTTGGCCTCCTCCCGAAATAAATTTCTATTTCACTGTCACATGCCTGATGTCTCATTCTCTCCTAAACAGGGAAATGATGTGTTAATTGTAATTAATTGTAATTAACGTTTTCCTTTCTGTTGCAGATCTCCCTACCGTCTCCGTGTGCAAAGCCTACCGGGAAATCTGCTTATTGGGGGGAAATATGCTTTTAGCTCACTAAAATTCCTTTTATGTGAGCATATGTCAGTAGTGGGACAAGCCAAAATGATGAAATTTTGAGCTTTCAAGTTTTTTAATTCCTTAAACTTTGCTTTCAAAATTTTTCTTATACTTATGTGCCATACTTATCATAAGGATATTTATCCGAATGTTGGAAAGAAAAATTAATTTTAGGACAATACATGGATTTTTGACCCCTGCACCGGAATTTTTCACATTTCTAGAGAATCACCCTTATATTATGTGTTATTTTCTTTCCAGAGGTTTACAACCTCCAGTTCATATTGCTTATGATAGTGGAAAACTTAATAACTTTAAAAATGCTTTTTATCAAACTTTTCCCTCATTGTCTAGAGCAGCGGTTCTCAAACTGTGCTCCGAAATAAATAAATTTTTTGATAATTACTAATTTGCGTTGCTCTGAAATGTAATACAGTATCGGATCCCGTATCCGGCGTCCCGATAACCGGAGTGTTCCGAAAACCGGCGGTTTTTCCCAAAATTAAAAATTTTTTTTTAAGTTCCAAATCCGTGCTCCGAAAAGATCCAGTGAGTTCCGACCGATGTACTCCGATTTTCGGCGCCGAAAATCGGCACGCGGATGATGTAGTCCCTTTTTTCAATCAAAAAGGAATAAACTTTGGCAACCAAAGTCGCGCGGAAAAAACGCGCTTCGGTACCGAAAAAATGCAGCGTACTCGTCACCGTGCCGAAAATCGGCATCGTATCAAAACCGAAACAAACAAGTCCGATCAGGTGAGTTCAGCTTTTAATTTCTTTAGTCTTAAGTTTATTTTTATGGATACTTAAGAACTATTTTAGTACAAAATCTTTAAAGTAATTGATTTTAATCACGTGACGCTTACGTTTTTCCAGCGCCGAGAAAAAGTCCATCTATGCCGGGCCGAAAACCGGCTTCGGCATGCCGGTTGAATACGCCTAGCCATTGGTCCGTAGGACTCACGTGACCTCCAAAAACGCACGCCGAAAAAACGCATTTCGGCGCCGAAAGGGATGCCAGGGGCCGCGCGAGATTGTTTATTTATTCTCGCGCGACCCTGCAGATTGCGCGTCATTGCGCGCATTTTCGTTACGATCGCGTGTTACGAATAGACGCGGTCTTTCTGAGCTTTTTTCGGGAATTGTTCCGAAAACCGGATTTTCCCGTAAACCGGACTGATGCCGGTCCCGAGCGAGCCGGATACGGGGTCCTATACTGTATAAATAACTTTCTGCAATGTGTTTCTTGTTAAGAACTTTGCTCCTTCCTACTCAAATTTTTTAGAGCTTTAAATAACCCTTGAATTTAAGTGGATTTGATGGGGAGCTCTTTTGATTATAGTTATTTTTCTGGTTTTCGTGTTTTTTTCAAGTCTTTCTTGGTTTACCAAAACAAGTTAAAACCATGTTATTTAGGGTCAAATTTTCGAAATTTTTCAGGGGGAGAACCCCCAGAACCCCCCCCCCCTATTGTACTTAAAACTTTATTATTGTCAACTTTTTATAATATGTTCTTTAAAATTAAAATCCTACCTAAAAACGAATGTCCGAAATTTGGACTATGATGTACAAAACAAGTATAAAATAACTGTTTTAAAGGATCATATTTCACTAAATTTACCCAGACTCCCCTAACATAATTGGAACTTAATTACTCACAATTTTTCTTACTTGCCCATAGATGCAAATTATTTCTAAAAATGTTTTAAAAAGCTACATTAAACCTGTTAAATATGCATGGGAGGGGCTGTGGAATAATTTTGGAACCATATTGAAATAAATTTCTATATACGCTACTGCATTTATGTTTTTATTTCTTGTAGCAATGGTTTTTATGTAATTTGCTTTTTGTACCTTGAAAAATTTATCTTCGGAAAAGGGCTCCGCAAAGAATTTGTCTTCTGAAAAGGGCTCCGCGACATAAAAAGTTTGGGAACCCCTGGTCTAGAGATTTGATTTACAAAAATTACAAAATTTAAATTAATGATTAACGTTTTCCTTTCTGTTGCAGATGTCCCTACCGTCTCCGCGTGCAAGCGTACCGGACGGATGCAGTTTGGGTGCCGCGTGTGTGGCTACGTGACGCTCCGTAAGGACGTGTTCAAGGTGCACGCGGCACGGCACTCTGGGCTGAGGCCGCACCGGTGCCGCTCCTGTGGAAAGACTTTCAAGACGAGGAGCGACCTCACAAGCCATTCGGCGGTACACCTCAGGCTTACCTAGCCTTTGGATTAGTCCAGGGATGCCAACCATTCCGGATTTTGCGGAACCATTCCGCATTTATAATAATAATAATTTAGTTATTCTGAAACATTTACAAATAAATAGCCATTAAAAGGAAATAATCAAAAAAGAAAAAAAAACATTGCTCACTAAGGGGCTAAATTGGCCCTTCCAAGTGAAACAAAAAATTTACTATGAAACACTTATATATAAAGAAAAAAAATTTAGTATATAAATGTAAAAAAAAAATACAAAAAATAAGTAATTTGGCAAGAGGACAGCCCAGAAAATTACATTAATCATATGGCTCCACACAAAATACAACCCAATTTAAATGAAAGATAAAAACACACTAACACAAATGTTAATAATTATTAATTATTAACATTTCGGCCCCGAATTCTGCTATTACGGATAAAGATAGAAAAACTATGGAAATTAAGCTAATAATATTTTAAAGACAATGTATTAAATTTTTCTACTTAGTTCTCTGTTTTTAGCTTCAATCCTTTCAATACATATTTTTTTTTACTTAGAATTGCGAATAAAAACAATAACGATAGTCGCTAGTAACTGATGAGATGGGCAATAAATAAGAAGAATCATAAGAATCGGCAGTAATTGTTACTGAATTTCAGCACTAACCTTGTAAATTTTGGTAGAATATACAAGATATTTTGATTATTACTGACTTATGGATTTTTTTCTTTCAGCGAAATTTGTAATTTATTAATCAAATGCTGTATATCTAATTAATAGCTGGAGAAACCATATTTTTTTAGCGAATCCCACCATCAATACTGCATCATTTTAATAGCGTTTAAAAGAACTGTGTTTTAAAAAACTCTCCAAAACTTTCCCTTAACTTCACAACTTAAAGAAGTAAAATAACTATTATTGGAAAAACGTCAGTATCAAACTTTGTATAATTTTCTCACTGGTTAAAACTTGATTATTATTGATTGAAATTATTATTGAAAATTATTGATTGAATAACTTTATCAAGGGATTCCCACCCTGGAATATTGTATGACATGAATATCATTGATAAGGAACTGATATTTGTGTACAATTATTCTTAAAATTACAAACTATCCTTAATTTTTGGACACAAGTGCAATTGACTGTTAAAATAGTAAATTATGTTGGAAATTCACTTAAAGACACTCTAGGTTTGATGTGACTAAGTTAACATATTTTACTTATCCCCATTTGGAGGAAAATTAAAAAACTCTTTTGGCTATAAAAATGCAAAAACACTTCCTATATAATTTTCTCACTGGTTAAAACTTTGTATCAAATAGACTATAATTTGTTATAGCAGTTGTAAGCATCGTGTGCAATGACAAGGTAGCCCAAACAGAAGTAGTAAAACTATTCTGTAAAAAATTCGGTCACTTAAGTTGTGTGATGAGCGTTATTAACCGTTTTTGAACCTGTTTCTGTTGCCTATTCTAAATGAACAGCTTATGTTCAATGTGTTTTGTTGTGGTTAATCATACATTCATTGTTAAATAGTTTTAAGTTTCAGTTTTATTGGTTGGCAATGTCAAGTAGATGCTGTATTGTTATTCATGTCTCGCGATTGTTATTTGAAATTTAGTTTTTGTGCTTTCTTGGAGATACTTGATACTTTTTGGCTTTCGATCTTTCATTAAAACTTGTTTATACTTACTGGCCTCTGATTTAATTTGATTAACAGTCAGACTGGGTAAAATGATAAATTAGGTTTTCAGGTCTTGCAAATTTTGAATTTGAAATAATAAATAATTTGACGAATAGAAGAATTTATTTGGACATTTGAAGCCTGCTAACAAAGGGTGGTTCAATGATTCAAGCAATATAATGCAATAAATGGATATAAATAAATGTTTTTCAAGAAATGAAAGTAATTAATTGATGATTCGAAGAACTAAATTAAATCAGTGCAATAAATTAGTGAAAATTAGTGAATTTAAAAAATCACACTTATATGACTAACTCTCAAAGTCATAAATTATACATTGTTTGTTAATATCTAATGCGTGTACACGTAGATCCTTAAAGCTTCTCAAAGTCCTTAAAATCTTAATAAATCCGTAGTATCCTTAAAAGAGAAAGTAGAGTAAAATATCCTTAAAATTTTTCTCTTCTAACTTCTGTACAAACCCCAAAGAATGGTTCTCCAGCATTCTAGCATTTAAATTGAATTATTTTCGATTTTTTTGTATTATAATATTTTATCGCAATATTTTTCGACTGT
This sequence comes from Tetragnatha versicolor, assembly GCA_024610705.1. NCBI lineage: Eukaryota > Metazoa > Arthropoda > Arachnida > Araneae > Tetragnathidae > Tetragnatha > Tetragnatha versicolor. Next base: position 1,228,892 of record JANDEH010000046.1, read on the forward strand.
CAAAAATTTATATTCGTGAATTTAAAAACTAAAAAAATATTTTATTTGAACGGTAAATGGTGTTTTCGAAAAAACAGGGTTTACCAACTTCCCAAATATCTATATATTGTAATAAATTACAGCAGACTTTTGTAATATTTTTCCATAAAAGAAAATCTGAGAGACATTTCAAGCCAATCAGCTTAGAAAAATATTTTATCTTTTATAACAATATTTTGTACTTGGGGTAAAATGGGTCATAGTTAGGAGGCCTTCTGTATTAAGTAAAAACAATGTTTTAACTTATTTCCTTCAAATATACATTGAACTGTCAAACAAGTTTATTTTTTCTCCAAATGAAGTATTTTAATTGCTACATTTGAACAATGTTCATTAACTTCGGACTTTAACAATTTCACTAAAGTACAACTTAAAACAAATTTTTTCAAATAAAAACGGCTTAGCCGATTGCCTTTTTTCTTATTTTCATGTATATTTAGTAATAAATATATTTTTAACATCTCTTTGCAATGAGACCCATTTTACCCCGCGTTGGGGTAAAATAGGTCATTATTTTGATGCTAAGTTTAACCAACTTATAACTAAAAAATATTTGATAAAATTAGATGAAAATGTTCTGAAGGATTGTATGTCAAGATCCAATTGAAAAAAATCATTAAAAAGTAAAAGTTTTGATGAAATAAAACTTAGAATGTGAAAGTACCTTAAAAGTGACCCATTTTACCCCAACCCACCCTAGTGTCTGTAATTGTTGAAATGTGTTTATACTGCTTCCATGTGATGCCCCAATTTTACATTTGACAAAACATATTACCAGAGTTGTGAATTTCGTTAACTTGTCTGGTTTGTTTGGAGAAAACGGATAGAAAAGGTCTATGCATGCTACCCGTTCCTCGACGTAATTAAAAAAAGTTTGGATTAAATTCTATGTAGTTTGAATTTGAGCTTTTAATTTCGTGGCCGGAAAATCTCTTCGGAGGCCCACACTGACTTAGGTTTATTCATATACAGGGTGTCCCAAAAAAGACTGACACATTACATTTTAAAAATCAATAACTCAAAAACAAAAAAAGATAAAAATAAGCGGTTTTTTGAATTCTACTCTAAAGACCAAATAATTTTAATTGTAAATCGTAGTTCAAAAATCTCCCGACAGGTGTGAGCACTATTTTCCATTATCTCCTATGGGGAGATGGATACTTTTATGCCCTGTCGGGGGATTTGGGAACAATGATTTACGAAAATTTGTGTCGTAAAATTCTTAGGTCTTATGAGTAGGATGCAACAAACCGCGTATTTTTATATTTTTTTGTTTTTTAATGAAAATTTTTTAAAATGTGTCAGTCTTTTTTGGGACACCCTGTACATTAACCTCTAATAATCCCTATTTTCCAAGAAAATAAAAATCCTTTTTTTTTTTCAGGCTTTCTGCTGGGTCCGAATGTCCTCCGCCGGAGGCCATTTCTGCAGGTGGTCAAGGTAGACACCGACTTCCACTGGACGGGTAAGACATTTCTCTGAATAAAAAAAACTGTCGGTATGTTTTTATGACGGGGACTCAGTACTCCAAATCGGTCAAACTATCAAGTTAAGGATTTTGCTCTCAAATCGATGTTTATACTCATAAATTGATTCAGCAAATTTCATAGTGATGCACGGATTCTAAGCATAACAAATTTCGGTACTACTCCAGAATCTCAGCGCAAGCGATAAAGTCGCCAATAATGATGCAACCAGCGCCAAACGGAATATCACCGCTTGTAACCATTTGCTTGTAAAAAATAAAAACAATGGCATTCCATTAAACTTTTTGTTTAAAAAGTAAACACTCAAATAAAAATATTTTAAACTGTACTTACCAGTTTTAAAATTTTAAATTTCGTTGAAATATATTTTAAGATTATTAATATAATTTTTAAACAGAATTTTATCAAGTTTTTCTTTTAATAACTTGATATTTACATTATATTTTTTTTGTAACAATGGGGTAAGCAGATCTCTTTTTGAGCAGAAATAAAGCTTTCTTCTGTGTTTGTTTCTGTTTCGGAAGGCCATGTATGAGCTGTCGCCAAAAAATATGCTTGGCGAGATTTGCGCCGACTTTCTAGAGAAGTATCAAATTTCCAATGTTCATTGAGCATAGTTACCACACATTTTTTTAAATAAATATTTCTCAAAACTACTTTTTATCACTTAAAACCCTGAGGCTTTTATTCTACTGAACCTAATGCTATGAAACTTGGTATTTATATTCAATAGGGTAATATTATCAAATGTATGTTCCAAAATTTAATGAGTTTAGTCCAGAATATTTTTTATGGTGCAAAATAGGGTAAAAATCATAAAAATTTCATGTTTTTAAATGGGAATCACGGAAAAGTTTTTTTTCTCAAAAACTATTATGATTATCCAAAATCCCCCACATAGAATTATACTACAGAACATATATAACATAAAAATGAAAAAAGCTAGTAAAAAAAGGGAAAAATGAAGGAGGAGTAGCATTTTTAAATTTAGTGAAATTTTTTGTTGTTTTTTATTAATATTAAAAATCATAATTTTTTTAAAAAACTTTTTGTGTTTAATTTTCCATTACATGATGGTAACAGATAATTTGGCACCAAAAACTAATAAAAAAAACTCAAAAATAAAAAATTAAATTTTTTTGGTACCGAGTCCCCTTAAAAAATTAACAAAAAAATAGCTATTTTTTTCTGGATATTCTTATAAAACAAATTAAGAGTTCACTCCGAAATTATAAGATGGGGTGTATACTAAAACTGGCGTTGGTTCCAGATTATTACCAACTTAACTTATCATTGGTAGTGTGCATAATGCAACGTTAGAATTTGGAAAACTAAACCACTGGCCATTTCGCCCGAACCCTGAATACCAGTGGCGGATCCAGGATTTGGTTTTGGGGGGGGCTAAGAATTTTCATAATCCAATTGAATCTTCTTGTTAATTGCAATACGGAAAAGGTAGTTAATTATCCTACTCAAACCACTAAAAGGGCGTCTGGGTCCTCCCCCAGAAATTTTTTGGAAATTTAAGTAAAAAACCCCACTTTTTCAACTCGTTTTGGTGCGCCTCATCCGAATTTCAGATATAGATTTTTTGCGTTTTGAGAAACTTAGTAAAATATTAGACGTTTTGGGGGGGCATCAGCCCGAAAGCCCCCCCGTAGATCCGCCACTGCCCCTGTGACCAAGCGTGGTATTTTAAAGACCCCCTGACCGGGTCATGTCGTATGGGTACGTTCCCTAAGATGACACATATTTTTTCCACTCAAAATGTAATGTTCAATTTAAGAAACTAAATTAGTTGATTTTGGTTTGGAAAACTAGTGAGTTAGTTTTCAAACCCAAAAAGCAAAACTAAATTTTAAATGCAAAATAATTTCAATGAAATAACTTTTCATATAATTTAAATCCACAACAACATTAATGAAATCCTTGCATCAGAGTTGTGTATCCAACAGGCTTTAGTTTCGGTACGGTAGGGTAGGTGACTCAAAATTTTGAGGTACAGCCTTTCGAGTACTTTTCTACATTAAGTTTTAAATGAGGGGTCTGGGGTTTCCTCCCCAAAAAATTTTTAGAAATTTCCCCCTTTCAAATAGCGTTTCAGTTCATTTTGAGATCATTAAGATTACACCCAAAGCTCCCTGCTTATTGTAAGCTGCAGAAATCTCAAGGAAAAACACTAACATAATAAATAACAGTGACAGCAAACGGTGACTAACATAAACGACTAAGTTATAAGGGGCACCTCCCCCATGGAACTTTTCCAATCAGGAGGGGCAAATTGGTTGAAAATTTTCAAATTCAGTTTTCAAATAATAAATATTCAGAGTTCAAAAGAAATTTATTAATAATAATAATAATAATAATAATTTTTTATTTTTTGCTTTAAAAATACCATGTACAAAAATAAGATTTGGTCACCAAGAGGCAACAGAGCCAGTACTGGTGACTACTTAAATTATATAAAAAGTTGGTAAATAACAATAATAATTAAGATAATATAAAATTACAAAATTCAAAACAACAGAAACGATAAAAAACAAAATAAGGTTTTTGAATTAATAAATAAACACAAGACATAAATTTATCAAAATATACAATAGATTAAACATTCTGGACAAAACTGGAAAATATAAAGAGTAATTTCGCTTCTAAATGTGGAAAAATAAATCAATATCGTCAATTTCAATTAAAAACGTAAATAAAACTTTCTTGAAATGATAATAGTTGTTTATTGATTGCAACTCTAATGGTAAACTATTATATAACTTAGGAGCTAAATATAAAAAATGCTTGCGATATATTTCTTTACGTATAGCTGGTAGTTCAAAGATTATATTAGGACGTCTATCTGAAATGTTTTCTTTTAATTTACAAAGTGATTTATTTTTAAAAAGTTGTAAAATTATTCTAAAAAAGGCATTATAACGAATTGGTAGTAATCTTAGGGATTTATAATGAGGTGTATTAGTAGTTTTAAAGTAATTTAAAATTTTGAAGCATTTATTCTGTACAGATATAATCGGATACAAATTGGATTTATAGTCACTCCCCCAAACTAAAATTCCATAATTAATAATAGAATAAAACCATGAGTAATAAAGAGTGATCAGAAAGTCTTTTGAAATTTTATTTTTTAGATAGTAAAACTTATAAAGAATAAAACGAAGTTTTTTAGAAATTTCATTGACATGCGTTTTCCATTTTAGGTTGCAATCAATATACAAACCAAGGTATTTAATAGTATTAACAGATTGAAGAGAATAACATGAACAATTCGAAAACGCTGCGCAGTTAGGCGAGTGATACTTAGGTTCAAAATTAAAGCTAGGGTTCTTCAAACTGAAATATATGTATTTAGTCTTATTCAAGTTTAATTCAAGGTGATTTGATGAGAACCAATTACCAATAGTAACTAAATCCTGTTCTACTTGTAATTTAAGAGTATCTAAATCGGAACATGAATAAAGCAGAACCGAGTCATCAGCATACGAAATAATAGATCCAAATAATTTTAATTTACAGAAATCATTTATAAAAATTAAAAAAAGTAAAGGTCCTAAAATAGAACCTTGAGGAACACCCTTGGTGAGAGAAATAAAACTACTATAATCACTGTCTATTTTTACTCTTTGTTGTCTATTATGTAAGTAAGATACAAACCAATTTAAAATGTTACCTCTTATTCCAGCATAATTGAGTTTTTGAATTAAAATCTTATGATTAACGTTATCAAATGCCTTGGAAATATCCAAAAATATGGCTAGGGTCTTTTTGTTATCATTTATGCTGGTATAAATAAAGTTAGTGAATTTTAGATGAGCATCTGTGGTGCTTCTTTTTTTTATAAAACCATATTGGTTTTCAGCAAAAAATTTTGTCGTGTTTAGAAAATCATAAATTCTATTCGATATTAATTTTTCAATCAATTTAGAAAAAACGGGCAAGATTGAAATAGGTCTATAATTTGATAAAATATTTTTGTCACCAGATTTGAAAATGGGTGTTACAGTGGCACATTTTAATGAATTTGGGAATAAACCCAAATCAAAAGATGAATTTAAAAAATTTGTCAAAAACTCAACATTATTGATGGAAAATTGCTTCATAATTTGAAAATTTAAACCGTCATAATCATAAGATTTTTTGTTGGAAAAAGAATTTAAGACATCATATATTTCATAATCAAATATTTTTAAAAAAACGAAAGATTTTTCACAAGGTGAAATATACTGTTTAAAATTATCATCACTTAAAAAGTTTGAAGACATATTATTGAGACAGAAATGAGAATTAAATTTCAAAGCTAAATCACTATTACTTAATGAGTCAGGTAGTTTATTAGACTTACTTTTATTTATGATATTATTGACTAAATCCCATTTTTGCTTGTTAGACGAGCACTTGACAAATTGTTCTTTATAAAACTCATTTTTCCTACATTTTATTTTTATTTTGATTGAATTTACAGTTGATTTATATGCTACTTTATAGATTTCATCATAAGGATATTTTTTAAGTTTTTTGAACAATTTTTCTTTCCTTAGAACCAAACAATATATAGTTGGAGTCATCCAATTTTTGTTAAATTTTTTACCGAATTTTCTTTTAAATTTAAAGTTGTTTACAATAGAATTTATCTTAAACAAAAATGAATTATATTGTTGGTCCAGAGAGATGTTGGTATCCCATTTCATTTTATATTGTGATAAGTAATTTAATAGCTGATTATAGTTAATTGAGATATCAGAATTATTTTTTTGTTTTGAATTAAGTATTTTGCTTGAGTTTAATTTGCATAATATTGGATAATGATCCGTTAAGTCATTTAAAAAAACTGCAGTTTGGGGAGACATATAATTTTGATGTTTAATAAATACGTGATCTATGCATGTAGTAGTGAGTAGTGATCTAGTTGGTATATTGATATAAGATTGAAATCCATAATGATACACTAAATTCAGATAATCTTGTATACAGTTATTAGAGTCGTTAAGAATATTAATGTTTAAATCACCAATTAAAATTATATTTTCATAATTTTGCTTAGCTAAAGTAGATTGAAGTTCTAAATTAAAATCTGAGATAGAAAATTCATGTGAACGGTATACAGAAAATAAACACAATTTCAAGCTTTTACTATATAACAAAATAGCTTCAGCAGTACTTAAATTCGAGTCTATTTCAATGAGATCAAGGTTTTCACGAAAAAACACAGCAATACCACCTGATCTGTTATTCTGTCTACAACAAAATTTGGAATTAAACCCATTTATTGAGTATAAGCTTTTCTCACTGTCATAGATCCATATTTCTGACATAACAATTATTGAGATATGTTGTATACATTTAGAAGTAAGAGCAATAAAATTATCAAAGTTCATACGGATGCTTCGAATGTTTACATGAATAACACTAATATTATAAATATTTCCTGGCAATAAAAATTTTTCTAAATCATCCAAATACAATAACTGTTTACAATCCGGAAGAGTTACCTGAATTGAATCAATTGGAAAGGTCGCCATTTAAGTCCTCCTCTGTTTGTATACGATAAATTTTGGATGTTTCATTTTTTCTCAGGTAGATCTTGCCATCACGCACCCAGCAAAACTTGAAGTGGTTTACTTTTTTGAAGTTCCTTGATAAGTAGAATATTTTTTTAAGTTCAGGTGTGAGGTGCTCATTGAAGTATACAGGCATGTCAGTGAATCGTGGATTTATTTCAGATGTAGTTATCTTTCTTTCTTTCAACTTTTTTTGTATTTCATCTTTAGCTGGCTTAGATTTAAACTGTACAATAATAGATTTAGGTCTTTCTTTATTAAAACTTGGCACACGGTGAGCGATCACAACGTTATTGATTAGATCACAACTTGCCAATTCTCCTATTTTTGATAGAATTTGTTCGATATTTTCATTCTCAGATTCAGGGATGTCCGAAATTTCCAAATTAGCCCGACGTGAATACTGTTTCAGCTCTATAACAGATAATTTCAGATCCTTGACTTCTTTTTTCATTAACAGATTCTCTTCTGCAATTCTTTTATTTTCAGATTTTAGGTTTTTATTAGCATCTTCCAATTTCATCACAGAACTCTTTAATTCCTGAATAACTTCATTATTAAAATCCAGAGACTGTTTAAAGTCATCAAGCTTGTCTGACACAAATTTTTTCAGTTCATTATTCTGCTTTTCAATTAAGCTCATGATTTCAGGATTTAGGTTGATGATCGTCTCCGGTTTCACTGTTTCAGCTTTTGTTTTATTAGAAACATCTTGAAGTGACTGACTACATGTTATGCAGATCCACCTTTTCTTTTTGTCAGCTGTGTATTTTCTAAAAGTTTTATCGATGAAGCCACAGCAAGTGAAATGAAAGTTACCTTCACAAGTACCAGTACAAGATAGTAGATCCTCCTGGTGAATATCCTCGGCGCACGCTTTGCATTTCATTTTTGACGATTTAACAATAATGAAGCTTAATTATAAATTAAGTACATAAGTTACATATATAACTGAAGAAAAACAGTATTCAATTCTTTTTGTATGTGGAAACTTTGAATATTTTCAAAAGTTTGGACGAGCGAAAAATAAACACGTTTCACAGATTTCCAGCTGTTGCCAGAAAAAGTGAGTTATTAATTAACATCGACGACCTGGATTTATATTTTTCACTTCAATGAAGGTTTACCAGCTTGCTGCCATCATTATTTAGCTATTGTTTTCATACAGCTATAATCTTGTGTCTTTGTAATATGTCATTTGTCTATATAATTTCTTTTTCGCCTGTACGGGAAGTTTCTTCCCCTTGGTGAATCACATTCTTCTTCTTTGGTAGCCCTTGATGGGCCTTGGCCTGCTGTACTACCTTATTCCAGGCAACTCTATTACCTTTCTATTATTATTATTTTATTCTATTGCCTTTTTTTTCCAGTTGGTTATTTTCATTGTTCTAAGATCTTTAAGAACATCATCCAACCATCTCATTTTGGGTCTCCCTCTAGGTCTATTGCTCATTGGCTTCCAATTTAATGTCCTTTTAACTCTATTTTTGTCATCTGATCTTTCAATGTGACCCAACCAAGCCAGTCTCTGTCCTTTAATAAAACGGGTTATAGTTTCATTTTTTACCAGGATCTCCAATTCTCTGTTTGTTTTTAATTTGGAATCCATTATCGTTCATAATAGGGCCGTAAATTTTTCTGAGAATTTTCCTTTCAAAAATTTTCTAAATTATTTAAATCCTTGGTGAATCATATTATATCTGACTTTTCTGGGTTTGTTCTATATGTCTAAGAAAGTTCTATTTATTTAAATTGCCCACCGGTGGGAAACACTGGTCTAGAGGTTGGATTTACAAAAATTACCGTTTACCACCACATAAAATGTCTCATTCTCTCCTATACAGGGAAATAAGTGATGTGTTAATTGTAATTGAATCGTCAGTTTGAAGAAGGGAATAAGTCCAAAAAATGACAAATTGACTTTTTGTGCTCAAAACAATCTCCAAGCTTTGCCCTACACATGGGTGAAAAGAGGGGAACAATAACTAAACCCTATAGGGAGATATCGCCCCTTGAAGTTGTGAAATCGATGTCCATTCATTGTATTTTTTAAGCTAATTTGGAATTAAAGTTAATTTGTCTTTATTTTCCTATTCTTTGAGCTGTAAACTAAGTTAAAATGAAATTTTCTCTTAATTTCAATTTTTTTCAAACTTTTTTTTATGCAGGGAATGTTTGACTCCATTCATATTCACTCACTCCACTGATACTGGTTTAATAACCCAGTTTCACTATAATTTTGAATTTCATTTGTCTTATTCTTTTTATTTCACCCTTTTGTGGTGTAAACTAAGGAGAAATGTAATTTAAATGTGATTTTAAGGGTTCTTAAAGATTTTTTCATTAGAAAAATTTCATAAGGTGGAAGAAAGGAATAAGTCCATCAACTTATTTGGGCTGTAAAATATTTTTGAATACACTTATATTTGTTTTGATGATTGCTCTGTTTTCTAAATAGGGTTCTGAACTTTCAATAAAAATTTGGCGGTTATACAATGAAAATTCCATTACTTATACAGTTTTTTTTCCGATTTTCTCAAAACTTGATTTTTGGACTTATTCCCTTCTTCAAACTGACGATTCAATTAACGTTTTCCTTTCTGTTGCAGATGTCTCTACCATCTCCATGTGCAAGGGTACCGGCCAGATGCAGTTTGGGTGCCGCGTTTGCGGCTACGTAACGCTCCATAAGGAGACGTTCAAGATACACGCGGCACGGCACTCTGGGCTGAGGCCGCACCAGTGCCGCTCCTGTGGAAAGGCTTTCAAGACGAGGTGTGACCTCACACGCCACAAGGCGGTACACAAGGCTGCCAGCTTAGGATAGGCTTGCCATACGTTACCCCGGACAGTCCAGGGTTTTTAGAGCTGTCCGGAGCTCAGTGGCGAATCCAGAAGGGGGGCTGTGGGCACTAGCGGATCCAGGGTGCTTGAGCCACCCCCAAAAGGAAAAGTTTTACACTATATAATATCATAGCTGCCAATCCTCCCGGTTTACCCGGGAGTTTTTCAATCATTTTACGGCCAGAAACTAGTTTCTCCCGGTTTTTCGCAATTTTCCGGAAATTTCTATATTTTTGTGAGTTTTCGCTACTTTTTGCTCAAAGGAGCCTCAATACAGTCTGCATTTTCAGATGCTGATTCAAAGTAATCGATTTTGGCAGAACTGTGTAAAATCAAGGAAAAACAAAAAGTTGAAAGATTGTGTATTTTATTGTAAACATTAAAATGTTCCTCATTTCAGTTCATAGAAGGCAGATTTTTTATGTAATATCAATGCGTCCGTGTATATTAAAGTATCCCGTTTTTTATACAAAATCTTCCTGTTTTTGAACAAACTCAGTTGAGGCAGCTATGTAATATGGAATTTTATTCACCAAAATGAAGCCCCAGTGGCTCAGTGGTATAGTGCTTCGCGCTTCCACACCACAGGCCCGGGGTTCAATTCCCGGGCTGGGCAAGGTTCACTCAGCCTTTCATCCCTTCAGTGGGTCGATAAAATGAGGACCAAGCATGCTTGGGAACTAAACACTGGGGGTCTCGCGTTAGAATGACCACCTAACCGGGACACATGCCTAACACCTTGCACCCCAGGCCCCACGGTCACGAAAACGAAGCTGGGCATCGTAGGCCTTGGCCCACTAGGGCTGTTGCGCCAATGAGTTTAGTTTAGTTTAGTTTAGTTATTCACCAAAATGAGTTAAAATCCTGTTATTTTGTGGTCAAATTTCCAAAAATTTTCTGGGGAGACCCACATACCCCCTCGAAATTTTGGAATATAATAAGTACTGTTTTTCCTTGAAACTTTAGGGATTTACAAGGAGGGATCCTCTTTGATGAACCTAAAGTGTCTCAACATGAGTTAAAATGCCACTTTTACGGGCAAAATTCAAAAAATTTTCTGGAATAGGAACCCCTAAACCCCCTAGAAATTTTCCAATTCATAATACTATAAACTTCTTCCTTGAAAATTCTGCCCCAGACCACTCTTTTACTTGGAGTTGACATTTTTACACAATTTTGAAATTTAGTGCACCAAAATTAAAACCTTACAAAGTCATCTCACCTAAAACTTAGTGTTCCTAAAATTAGACCTCAGAAAAGATGTTGAGCAACCCCCTAAACAAAAATCGGGCTATGGCACTGGCAACTCCCCCTTTCATTACTTACTTACATTAACATTTGAACAGCCCATAATAGCAATTCAGCTAGTTGTGAAACTCAGCCTCGCCCAGACAAAAATCCTGGATTCGCCACTGCCGGGGTTTCATGTATTTAAGGTTTGCCAGACATTTTTATGAAACAAAATCCTGACCAAGCTCCTTAAAATTGCGTTGCTTTACTAATATTGATTTGGAGAACTTACTAGTAGTGAATTTTTTAGGATAAAATGAAGTCAATCGAACAGTTTTTGAAAAATTAATGTCAAACGAAGAAATAAGATTTGATATTTCTGTTTAATGCATTTGTATTAGTTTTATTCTAATTCTATTGTCTAATTAACAAATAAGGTCAATCACATCCTTGGGATCATGGCACAGGTATCATCATTCTAGGGAGGGAATGCCCCCCCCAAAAAAAGGAACAAGAACTAACAGTCAGAAAAAGGGGAAGTCAGAACTGGGGGTGTATAAAAAATTAGCTGTGTAAAAAAGCTGTGTAAAAAATTATTTCTAAATTATGTGAAAAGATACTCCTTGATTTTGGTTTTTGAAAATTTTTATGAACCCTGTGTATACAAGAGTGGAAGCAACCAAATGTACTACAAAGCGATTTAAAATCCTTTTATTTTAGGGTCAAATTTCAAGATCTACTAGTGACCCCCAGTGCCTAAATTTTGGAAAATTCCTCATAAGTTCTAAAAAACAGTTTTTCTTGGGTTTTCTCCATGTTTCTAGTTCCACCAGCTATTTAATTTTATTATATGTTCTACCCAGCATCTCTGTTATTCAAATTGTTTATTTGTTATCATTTGGTGTAAAGATTGCCTCACATTCGTGTCATCCTTTTGTAACCACACTTTGTCAATAAAGTCGGATTGATAATAATACAGCTTCTTCAATCGACCATCGAGCATTAAACATTAATTCTCAGTTGGATATTATATTTGGTTTCTGATTTACAATATCAGGGGTCTGTCCAGACTTTTTGTGAAGGGTCCGGTTTAGGTAAAAATTGCGAAAATCTACTCATAATTTTGTGAATTTTAGTTAGTTGTATATTAGTTCTTTTCACAGCCAAGAGCCTGTTTTTGTGAAAATAAGCTCACAAATTTGCAGTATTGCGAAAAATAGTGTCTGTTTAAAGGCCAAAATACTTTGTGAAGGGTCCGTCTTCACAATGAAACATTTTTTGAAGGGTCCGAAAACGGACCCAAATTTCTTCTACACAGACCCCTGAATGTCATAGTCAGAATTTACGAATTGTTATTTCTCTGTTGTAAAATTCCTACATTTTTGTCTTCAAACATTTGAGATTCTTTCTATCTTTTGTGCTTAACTTAAGCTAAGTGTGAGAACTTAAATTGTGCTTTATAGTTGTAATTTTTATTGCTTCCACTTCTATTAAACCGTAGTATTACTATGGAATTAATATTAGTATGAATAGTTGTATTACTATTAGTTAGTACTATTACTATGTTTGATTTCATATTTACAATGTTAGATTATGAAAAATTCTTATTTAGTTATTTTTCTGTTATAAAAATGAAAGTCCTACATTTTTGTCTATAGGATTTGTCTTTATTCATTTAAGATCATTTCAAAAGGTGTTTTTTTTTCTTCAGAACTTATAAATCGTGCTTTAATCATTAATATTATGTTGCATAAAATGAACAGTGTAATTTTTTATTGCTTTCAGTTCTTATTACTATGGTAGAGTTTTTAAGTTTGTGAATGTGTGAGAACTTTTTGTTGGAATTTATGTTTAATAACATGTTCAACCCACAATTTAAGTTTTAAAAAGCTAAATTCTGATCTAGTGCCATTTGTGCAGTTTTCTTACTTTTTGCTTCTATAATAAGATTGTAAAAGTAAACTACAGTAGACTCTTTTTTAAAAACAGTGGTCTTAACTTTTGAAAGAGCTCTTAATGGTAGCCAAGTTGGCACTATTTTAGAGGTTATTTTAGAAGTACAGTAGAATCTTTTAAAAAACAGTAGTCTTAACTTTTGAAAGAGTTAACTTTGGACATAGTCTTTAATTGTGGCCACTATTTTAGAGACGATCTGTTGTTTAAGTAAAACAATCCTCAAATATTCATTTAATACGAAACATTGCCAATTTGGCGACCTGCGCCAAAGCAAGCTCTTTCAGAAGGAGAGAAAGCTGGTATTGCATACTTGCCAACTTTTACGGATTATCCTTAATATTTATGGATTATCTTTAGTTTCACGGATTGATTGAAAAATATTACGAATTTTGCGTTTTTGTCCACTTAACTATCAGTGAAAACGCAAAACACTCGCGGATTTTCTCTAATTGTATCTTTTTACTTCAAAACCAGATTCCTCTACTAATCCCTGTCCTTACGATTTTCTCAATTTTGATCCTTTTATTGAATGAAATTTGGCTTTTTTGCAAGTTTTTTTCGGACCCGCGCTCATCCATAAGTTTTGCTTCTTCTCTTGTTCCGTTCACAACGCGGAAAAAACAACTTTACCGAGATTGGAATGAGGGAGTTGCATGATTTTTTAAATTTTTTTAATCGATTCATCTTGCAAAAATAAGCAACTACCCAAAATTTGAGGCCGATCGAGAAATTTTTTGATTGCCAAAAAAATGAACAAAATTCCCCTTTTTAAAAGCGCGCGAAAACGCCAAGAGTTTGGATGTGACGATCTTATACTAAACATTGTTGTAAAGCAATGGAGTTGATGGTATTATTGTTGACGTCATCTTATAGTTTAAACAATAAACGTTTTCAGTCACGTGTTTTTTTCTCGACTTTTAAATTAAAATATTTCATTACCTGTACATTGAAAAATTGACTAGATATTTCATTTTACCATACAAAAAACCTTACGGAAAGTTTCACGGATGTAAGTTTTCAAAAGTTGGAGAGTATGGTACTGATTTAAAGTGTAAGATTTGTATGTGATGAACATGAAGAAGATAATCGTTAAAATTCTTTTTGCAGCGAGAGAACTCCTTACACTGCACCAAGATGTACGGAACATTCGTAGCCAGCTCAACTTCCTCGTTTACTTCTTGATGCCAAACAGACCTAGAGAAGAAGAAGACGGTCTCAATCTGCCGATCAATTCGATGAGCGAACTGGAGGAAATGGAGAACGCCTTGAAAGACCCGCAGTTCTTTCAGAAAGTCGTAAGAATCATCCTTAAGTCCATTTTTATGTTTATGCTACAACAATGGATTTTAAACTTCAACAATGGATTTTAAACTACAACAATCGATACCCTGTTTTTATTCCAAAATTTTTTGGGGGGAGGACCCCCAAACCCCCTTTTGGTATATAGAACTCAATTAATCACATTTATCTTCAGATCAAGTTCTTAAAATGGAGAATCTTACTAAAAAATAACATTAAACCTGTAAACATGCGTAAAAGGGGTTTAGAGGGAATTTCAAGTTTCTTCCCCCTGTGCAAAAATTTAACTTGGGGCCTGATAATGATTTAATTTTCTTAAAGGATATTTGGGCCCCTCCCAAAATAAATTTCTATATACGCCACTATGATCCTAGATATGTTAAAAAAACAATTTTCTGTTGTTACTATTTTAAACTTATTTTCAACGATTCACTTGTGCATATTTTAAATTTAAAAAAACTTTAAATGCATTTTTACCTTTTTTTGCAAATAACAATAATTTTGCAATTTAATATTAAGGTTATTACTTAGTTGTGTTCTTTTAAAACATATTTTTTATTTGAACCAGATTTGCCAGATTGCTGGTCAAATTTGCCAAGCGATACCTTAAATTCTACAGTTTAAAGAATTTAACTATGCATTATATTCCTTAAACTGGCAAAATATACGACACTATTGGTTCATTGATGATAAACCGTCCTGCCTTCTACAAGAGGCGCCCTGTTGGGAAAAAAGTACAACGCACTGTAAAAAAAGGCGTTTTAACAAAAAAATTGCCAAAATAGTTCATCGTCTTATACAATAATTAAGTTAAAAAATTCTTCCTAATCTAGTTCAACACATTTGAATTTATTTTTAAAATTTAAAAAAGATGCTTAAGTTTTTGTATTAAAAAGTATTTGCTTTTTTCAGTTTTTGAGCCTAATAGTTTTACCGTTCCGGTACCTCTTTTTTTAGAAATCGAGCCCTGTGCCTACAACAATTAAAGTTACATCTTCTCTTATTATATTTACAACAATGTGGGTTTGCCATGAAGTTAGGTATGAAATATGGGTTTTTAAGCATAAAATTGGTGTTAGGATGCTTCGATTTCAAATAATTTTTCTTCAGAAACCTTCCCTGGAGGGAGTAGATCAACATGGTAAAGTTCAATAGTTGATGTAGGTGTGAAAACTTTAAAACTATAAAGGACGCACATACATACATTTAAAAATACCATTACACTAAGAGAACAAATATTGCACGTTTTATAACTCACCCCCTGGGGTAACAAGTGGTCAAATTTCGTTCAAATTTAAGGTGGAAGTAGTATGGATACTGCTGTACTTCATGCAATAATTTGTTTCATTCCATTATGTTTTGTTTTGTAAAACGGTCTTTGGAAAACCACCTTTTGTACCGCCCTCGCACTACATTAGGGGTTCTAGCTCTTTAACGGTGCATCTGCGACCCCCCCAATCCTATTAGAAATATATACTTGTCTAGGTCCCCTCTACCACCCCTCAAAGTTTGTCCAAGGTGTTTCCGAACACCCTGTATATTTGAGGAGCTGAGAGCCAGAGTGGACCAACCCACAAAAAATGAAAAAGCGTTTTTTTTTTTTAATTTTTCAGTAGAATGTAGAGGCATCTATTGATTTAAGTTAGAAAACAATGCATTTTTTTAGTTCCCACAAGATGGCATCACTTTTTCGTTTGATCTAGTAATTAAAATCGCTCAAAAATTTAATGCTAGAATAGATCAAGCCACTTGGTCCATTCTGATTCTGACTTTCAATTGAGTAGCTGAGAGATTGATCACGAGGAGATCAAAACTAAATATTAAATACTAAACTCAAAAAAGAAAAAGTTTAAATATTACTCCAATTTTGTAAAGCGTTTTTCTCGAAGTAACAGCTGCTGAGGTTGGTCCACTCTGGCTCTCAGCTCCTCATATATAAGTGCTGTCTTGATAAGGATTAGGAGCCCTGTTATACTATGAAAAATACTGTGAATACTCATATATAGACTTATCTGGAAACTTCCTGTATATTGATCCTATTTTGTTTTAAGGCCAAGAGACTCTCCCTGCAAGGCGGAAGGACCCTTAACGAGGCTGTTCGGAGGGTCATGACAGCCTTCCTGTCCATGGAAGTGTCCTGTCTCCTCAACTGGGCAGGCAGGGGGGAGAAGACTGGATTCCGCGACCTACTCTCACGGAGACTCGTCATGCGTAAGTAGCATTCATTAATTCCTCTTTTAAGATTTTCTGTAGATTTGTGTAGACAAACACACACTCACACATTGACTTTTATTATATTAGATTAGACCATAACTCATTGTTCTAACCACAGAGTATAGAGCTTAACGGAGTGTTCATCTCCATAGAGGCTAAATGGCAACTTTTTTAACAAGGGATTTCCCATAGACAAACTCCTAGTACTTCAGACCGCCTCCTTTAATACCACGTCATTCCTGCTAATTCTGCCCACTGAAGCTGTCACTCAAATCAAAATCGGAAGCGGAGGGAAAAGAGCAGCACCGATGAAATTAAAATGCCGCTTGATAGAAGTTCCATATCCAATCAGGAATCACTTTCGCCTTCTCTGATTGGCTGCTAGTGAAATGAATCAAAATCTAGGAGCAGGAATTAAATTAAGTACCTAAAGAGGAAAACTGCCGTTTGGAATCACTGTAAGCTCTATACCACAGAGAACAGAGCTTACAGAGGTTTCATAAGGCACTTTTCGTCAATCCGCGGACACTAATTTAATTCTCACTAGCAGCCAATCAGAAGAATCGAAATCCGAAGGCGATTCCTAATTGGATATGGAGCTTCTGTCAGGCGTTGCATTTGAATTTCATCAGCAATGTTCCTTTTTTAGAATAGAAGAATTAGAATTTTAGAATTTTTTAGAATCATTAGAACATTTTCCCTAGATGATAGAACATTTCCCTAATGTACTTTTTTTCACAGAGTAATTACCTATCTCTGGCTGAAAATCGTTTGGAACCTTGAGCAGAAGAATTTTTAAATTTCTAAACACACATGTCATCCGTATTTTAACTTTACGTATTATCTGAATAATGGAAATTTAATTAATTAATGAAAATGGAAATAATAAGAAGGTCACGGTGAGATATCGGGAAAAAAGCCATTTCAAAAGGAAAACAAACACCGGTATTATAAACAAACTGATCGTTGCCAACACAGAAAGAGATAAGGACCTTTTCTGTGCCACGCATAGCCCATGGATTCTTTTCCCCAGAGCAAAAGGAGATTTTCCCTCCACCGCCGATTTGAAGACAGCTTCCCCGGTGGAGGGACGCGGCGGTAGGAGGCGGAGCTATGTCCGCATATTGTTTGATTGGTTTAAAAAAATTACCATTAGCGTCTATGGCGATGAAACCTCTGTAAGCTCTGTTCTCTGTGCTCTATACTCTGTGGTTCTAACCAGGTGGCAGCAACATTCCTCCATTAGATTTTCTGTAGATCCAAACACACACACTGACTTTTATATTGATCAATTTTGAGGATTTTTGATTGATTGTTTGATGATTTAATCAGGGGCGTCATTTCAGTTTTTGGTTGGGGGGGGCAAGGATTTTTTTTAAATGGGTCATGGGTCTGGACCTCTCTGTAACTAGGTTTTTTTTGGCGGGGGTTGCCTCAACTTCATTTTTTAAGGTAATATTATATTAAAATTTGACAACATGAACTCCTAGGAAAAAAGGGGGGTCTGGAATTCACCCCCAACCTCTTAAAGTAGTGTTTTAGCTCATTTTGAGCTGCATCCAAAGAGAACAATTTTTTGTATACCACATAATATGCTGGGAAAATTTTAATTCCCCTTTAAACTAGTGTTTTATCTCTTTTTCAAACTCTTTGGGGAGCTCTAAATAGAAAAACTTCTGACCTTTTTGAAAAGCCTTTGAAAATTCGAGTGTAACTTAAACATTTTTAAGCAATGTGAAATTGATCTGAAAACAGGACAGTGGAACCCCACAATAAGTATAGTAACTTTTTATAAAAGGAAAAGCACAACAATAAAAGAGTTAAGTTGCAATAAACATCTGAATGTAAAGCGAGAACAGTATAAATTACATCAAAACATCTCCAGTATGACCTGAACCAAAACTAATAGGGCTCAACACTGAGGACCAGAAAAACACTTCATTTTGTAATTTAATGAGGTATTCTCACGTTTTGAGATTAAATTTTATTAAAATAGTAGATAAAATAACATGAAGAATGATGTTTACATCAAGTATTTCCGTAGCCTAGTTTCTGAGATATAAATTTTTGAAATTTCGTTTTTTGTTTGGGCGCGAAAACACTTTCGAATCCCAAATCATGCGCTGTGACGTCACTTCCAATAGAAGCCCGTTTTCTGATCACGTGAAAACAGCCAACACAATGGTTTTCATGCGCTGTGATGTCACATCCAATAGAAGCCCGTTTTCTGATAACGTGACTTTTCTGACGATTTGGCAAAAATAAAATTGAATTTAAAATGATTTAAAACACATTTTCGAACTTAAAAATCAGAAATTTGGGAGTTTTAGACCATAATGTATCGAAAAAGTATAAAATCAAGCAAATCCCTCACTCATGCAAATACCTCATTTTGTTGCACAAAATAAGCTTAGTGTCAATAACATAATATAAGCATGTAAGAACTTCTCCAATTCATCAATATTGATGCCATACAAAATCTACACAGCAAATACTACACACAGAAATGAACAATTTCTTTTGCCCTTAAATTTTATTTGTTAGAACAATTTGGCAACTCATTGAGCTGCAATAGTCTTCTGGAATAATAGAAACAGTTTGTTCTCATAGCGTGTTTCTGATACTTTTTTACAAGAGGAAAAAGGGTTTATGAAGTTGGATAAAAACTTATTTAAAAACAATATAGTACCTGAAATGCAGCAAATTATAAGTTGGAACAAAGTTTAATATTATGCTGCATTTTGGGTTGTTTTCAAAGAAGTTTTTACCTTTAACATTATTAAGATAACAACAAAAGAGTCAAATACCTATAGTAACAATTGCAATGAACATAAGAGTGTTTTATAGAGAAAAAGAACTTAGTAGTGTACCAAAACATATCCAATATGACTTGAACCAGAGCTAATAGGGTTTAACACTGAGGGCAAACAAACATCAATGTTGACAGGCTATAGAGAAAGCAAGAAAGACCAAAACTAAATACATTTTGTGGCTGTGACATCATTAACACCATTAGCCAATCAGGATGTGGTGATGTCACATCCAGCGCTTTACATCAGTTTGAACTGACATCTAGAAGAGGTTAACTAAAAACTCTCTTTTGGAAAAGGGGATGATTTGATACAAAAAGAGCACATTATTTTGGTTAAAGGAAAACCAGATATAGCTATTAACATTTATCAGGAACGATTAATAAGTATAACTTGATTTAAAACTGAACAAAGTTAAAAGTTTGATGTTAACCCATACACTTTGTACAAACTTCAAAGAATTCTCATTTTAATTACAAATCCATAAATTCTCAAAACTTACAAAATTTAAGCGCTATACTTTCTAAAATAATAACATGCTGACTTCTTAAATCTCAATTGGAATGACAAAAAAATCTTTTTCTAGAACATTACATCTAACTATTGCCAACTTAAAGTAATTTGAAAAAGAAACAAATAAGTATTTCAATTTAATTATAAAACTAGCTTTAAAATACCTCTCAAAAAAGTTGGTTTACTTAATAAATTAAAAGTAATTTTTAGGGAAGTTGATTTATAGAGTTCTTGAATCATAACACAGTAATAGTTCTTAGTATAAAAACTTTGTCTATTTCCCAACAAAAGTTTTCCTTTAGAAGAAATCCGATTATTATTTATGTTAAATCATCATCATCATCTAAATTAATGATTCCAGATGCTGTGAGAAGTCAGTTCCAGTTTCACGAAGCATGCGAAAAGAAAATGGAGGAATTCATCAAATGCTGCCTTAAGTACGCTCCTACAAGACTGAAGGAAAAAAGATCAATTTTAGAAAACTAAATGGACTCTTTGATTTTTCCTTTTCTTAGGCTTTTGAAATTGAACGGCAGTTTATTTTGTCTAGCTTGCCATTTCTTAATAAAAAATAAACAGTTCATTATTAAAGACTAATGATTTATGACAGGGTCGCTACAGAACCTAGAAATCTGGGATTTCAGGGAATTTTATTAATCTAGAAAAGTCAGAGAAATTCTTTAAAATATGTTAAAATCAGGGAAATTTATAGATGAGATTATTTTGTGCTATAATTTTTCTTACTCTGAGACCTTGTGATGATTTTTTTTACCTTTCTTAGCCTCAATGAGAAACATATTCTAGATCTTATACTATGCTCGGACTCAAGCATAACTCAAAGTCAAAATTAAGTTTTAATATTTTATATGGATTTTTTCATTTTAAGTAACAAGTAGTGTTTTTTTAATTGTTTTAATGGTCTTATTAATGGTTTTACCCGGGTTTTATTGAAAAAACCCGGGTTTTTGCCAACCCTGGCTATGGGCAACACTGCCAAAGCTCTTTTTAGAAGATAAAGAAAACAGATATCTGGTTTTGTGTAGTGTGAGCTGATATTTGAGACTAGAGCTTAGTACGAGTGATCTTGATTGAGTTGTGAATAATTGGATTGAATTGAATTTTATATGTATTTTTTCATTTTAAGTAACAAGTAGTGTTTTTTAATTATCTTAATGGTCTTATTAAGTGTTCTAAGTACAGAGAAAGCCAGAAAATTAATAAAATTAGTTCCTGTAAATCAGGGAAAAGCTGTAAGTTTAATCCTGGAAAGCCACCCCTGTATTAATTATTATGATTATTATTATTATTATGATTAAATGTGATAATGAATTAAAATGAATTAATCCAATTTTGAAAACAATTAACCCAGGGAACCTAATGTAAACAAACAAAATGGATTTAGTTCAAATTGTTATGTTGGCACCAATATAACCGAAACAATTTAAACAATGAATGTAATGATTAACCTCAACATTTACTTGAAGCCTTCTTGACTTAAATGAAAACAATTCTATTACATGTGTGGCCATTTACAAAAAAATATCTACATTACACTTTAAAATTGATTCAAAGAAAGAACTGGCTCATTTAAAAAATCTTTCCTCAACCTATGTACAGTAACGGACCCTTTATCCGGGAACCCAAAATCCGGAAGGACCCGAAGTCCGGCTCGCGTTTAAAATTTGTTTTTTTATATTTTGAAGAATTTTTAGTGAGTAAATGCTGTTACGACCCATAATGGTTGCGCGCAACTTTTGCGACATCGTCGCGGTGCGGAATGCGACCGAATCGTATCGTCCCCGCGCTAAAAACGGCCGTTCCAAAATCGGCTACTTCCTCTCAATCGGTTCTTGCCGCGACGACCCACGTACTTTGCCGGATCCGCCGCGCCTTTTGTGACATCGTCTCGGTGCGGAATGCGACGATTCAGCGCGGGCCGACGCGGCCGAATCGTATCGTCCCCGCGCGTAAACGGCCGTTCCAAAATCGGCTGCTTCCTCTCAATAGGTTCTTGCCACGACGACCCACGTGCTTTGCCGGATCCGCCGCGCCTTTTGTGACATCGTCTCGGTGCGGAATGCGACGATTCGGCGCGGGCCGACGCGGCCGAATCGTATCGTCCCCGCGCTTTAAACGGCCGTTCCAAAATCGGCTGCTGCCTCTCTATCGGTTCTAGCCGCGACGACCCAGGTGCTTTGCCGAAGTTTTTTTTTTTGCTGGATCCGTTACGATTGGAACGGATTATGTCGTTTCAGCGGGTATTTTGGTTTTACTAAAGCAGCTGCGTCTTTAATGGCGTTTTTTCCAGAACGGACCCGAAATCCGGAAAATTCCGAAGTCCGGGATGATGTCGGCCCCGAGCTTGCCGGATAAAGGGTCCGTTACTGTATTCTAATACTCAACACAACATAATTATCTTGTAAAATTTATATTCTATGAAATAAAATATCCAATAGAGTTAATATTTATAAATTTGAATCTTCAAAGAAGTTAATTAAACTATTTTTCAAAGATATTAGTTAATTTCTTTCAAGTAAAGTGGGTCCTGTATTCTTAAAAATTTTGAAATTCTGACCCCAATTACCCCTGAGGTAAAATCTTGGGAATAATTAAAAAGCCTGAAAAAAGTTTTTAAAAACCTTAAAAGAAGTTCAACAGCTGGTAAGATTACATTTGCAGAATCTGTGACTATTAATTCATTTAAATTATAAATTTTTATTCTGAACACATGCAACTTTAAGAACAACTGAAGTGATTTTAATTTTCAAGATTCTGTAAACATTCTTTATTCTTCTATTATTAAATCAATTCTTTTTATTTTAATTCCAATACTACAAAACTTTTTGAAATTCTTCATTCAACTATTTAGTTATTCTCATTAACTTTGGAATTCATTTTATTCAAGTCTTCATTAATTCTTTTGGACTCCATTCTGATGTTATTTATTCTGTTAAACTGCAAGTTTTCTGATGTATCTAATTTCAAGTTATTGGCATACAAAGTAAGACTTTCAGTTTGGACTATTTGTATAAGAAAAAGAACTAGCAAGGCTGTATTCTAATTTAAATTTTTTAATATATATTTTTAAAAGAACCAGTCTTGTGCTTATTATTCGTCTATTCATTCTTTTGTATCAAAGATAAACCTTGCACTGCACTAGTTTCTTCAACTCAAAATTACATCAATTAATTATTAATTAAGTAATTGAAATTACATCGGAAAGTTAACTGCAAGCTTTCTGTAATTTCAAGTTTACAGGACTGTTTGGATTTTGTACTGTTGGATCAAATGAAAGAACTGAAAGGAACTGAAGAGACTTTAATCTTTATTTAAGATTCTAAAATTCTTTATCCTTCTTTTATTAAAATTCAGATACCAAACTTATTCTAATTCTTAATTAAATTATTTAATTGTTCTCTCTAACATTAAATTCATTTTTATTCAAGTCTTTTAATTCTTCTAGACTGCATTACTTAATTCTGATGATGTTGTCCTGCTAAACTCCTATCTTTCTTATGTAATTTCAAGTTATTGGTGCAAAAGAATGTTTATATTTGAAATGAAAGATTTAGTTAAAGAATTAGCCAGTTTGCTGCATTGTAATTTGCTGTAATTATTTTATTTCTAATTATATATATTTTTTGAAGAACCAACCTTGTGGTAATTCATTTCATTCACTACTTAACATTAACAAAAGTGCATAGGGGGTATTCAGTCTTTAAAATGTTAATGTCATTTATGTTTTCAAAATTCGAGTGAATATTGGATTGTACAAGAGTAAACCGACTGTTCTATTCTCAAAGGAACAACCAAAATTTTGTAAATTCCTGTTGTTGAAAGTACCAGTTTAAGTACTCCTTTCAGGTGAGTATACAGACACTCAAATCATGTTTCATAAACTAAATAGGGTGGGTTGGGGTAAAGTGGGTCATGGGGTAAAATGGGTCAGTTTTAATTAACTCTATATAAATCAAATTTAAATTGAATTTTTTTCACTAATTTTTTAAATTATATTCTTTAATCTGTTGGCAACCTTTTTTGACTGTCAAAAATTACGATTTATGAATTTGAGGACTGGAAAAATATTTAATTTGAACCGTAAATGATGTCATTGAAAAAACAGGGTTTACCACCTTCGAAATAACTATATATTGTAATAAATTACAGCAGTCTTTTGTGATAGTTTTTCATAAAAGAAAGTCTGAGAGACATTTCAAGCCAATCAGCTTAGAAAAATATAAAATATTTTATCTTTTATAACGATATTTTGTACTTGGGGTAAAATGGGTCATAGTTAGGAGACCTTTTGTATTAAGTAAAAACAATGTTTTTAACTTATTTCCTTCAAATATACATTGAACTGTCAAACAAATTTATTTTTTCTCCAAATGAAGTATTTTAATTGCTACATTTGAACAATGTTCATCAACTTCTGACGTTTACAATTTCATTAAAGTACGAATTAAAAAAAATTTTTCGGATAAAAAAGGCTTAGCCGATTTCCTTTTTTTCTTATTTTCATGTATATTTAGTAATAAATATATTTTTGACATATTTTTGCAATGAGACCCATTTTACCCCACATGGGGTAAAATAGGTCATTGCTTTTGATGCTAAGTTTAACCAACTTATAATTTAAAAAATATTAGATAAAATTAGATGAAAATGTTCTGAAGGATTGTAATGTAAAGATCCAGTTGAAAGAAATCCTTAAAAAGTAATAGTTTTGATGAAATAAAATTTAGAATGTGAAAGTACCTAAAAATTGACCCATTTTACCCCAACCCACCCTACACTATATATTAATAAGTATTTGGACACCTGTGATAGAAAAGAAAAACTAACTTTATTTATAATCAACAGTTGGTAGAGCCTCCACGAGAGGCAATAAGGAAGTTGCATGATTTTTTATATTTTTTTATTAGATTCTTCATGCAAAAATAGGCAACTACCCAAAATTTGAGGCAGATCGAGGAATTTTTAGATTGACAAAAAAATTAACAAAAATCCCCTTTTTCAAAGCGCGCGAAATCGCTAAGAGTTTGGGATGTGACGTCATCGTACGGCGACCATTGTTGGAAAGCAGCGGAGTTGATGGTATGATTGTGGATGACGTCATCTTACTGTGTTTTCAATTAGCGTTTTCAGTCACGTGTTTTTTTCTCGACTTTTAAATTAAAATATTTAATTACTTGTACATTGCAAAATTGACTAGATATTTCATTTTACCATACAAAAAACCATACGGAACACTTGAATGTTTAAGAAAATCTGACACATGCAACTTCATTATTGTTGAACTCAAGTATAACTGCTTTTATTTTTCTGTGTGACTTTCCTAGAATTGCCTTTCCACCCTTCTATGGTAAAAAACATAAAATGACATTGAAAGGTACTTGATATTTTTCCTCACAAGAGTAGGAACTATGGATAAGAGTTTGAAGGGGCCTTTCAAATATTTCATAAGCACTGTTTTGGTCATTTTTAACCCCCCTCCCCCCTTGTCAGCAAAGATAAGCAAACCTCAACCCCCCCACCATAATTACGTAAGAAACTTCCGAACCCTCCCCCGAAATTTTGACATCCCTTTTAGTAAGTACTTTTTTTTCTCATTGAAAATTAGGTGCTTATACAAGGAGCTGTCCTTTTTGGGTGTAACCTAAGGGTTCAAAAATGAGTCGAAACACTACTTTTCGGGGTTAAAATTTCAAAATGTTTGGGGGGTCCATCCCCAGAAAAAAGTCCTAACGTCAGATTTCCTAAATTCAATTTTGTGCTTAATTTATTTTTGGTTGAGTTTTGAAATTATTTATACAAGAAACAAGATAATTTCGAAAATGCAGTATCTTACGTAAGCATCACTCATAGGGGCCGTTCAAATATTACGTAAGCACCTAAGGGAGGAGGGGGTTTTGTTCTTTGCTTATTTTTGCTGACAAGGGGGGATATGAGTGATGCTTACGTAAGATGGTGCATTTTTGAAAATATCTTGTTTCTTGCATAATAAATAATTTCAAAATTCAACCAAAAATAATGAGGAAGTTGCATGATTTTTTTTTATTTTTTTAATCGATTCCTCTTGCAAAAATAAGCAACTACGCAAAATCTGAGGCCGATCGAGAAATTTTTTGATTGTCAAAAAAATTAACAAAAATCCCCTTTTTAAAAGCGCGCGAAAACGCCAAGAGTTTGGATGTGACGTCATCTTATACTAAACATTGTTGTAAAGCAATGGAGTTGATGGCATTATTGTTGACGTCATCTTATAGTTTAAACAATAAACGTTTTCAGTCACGTGTTTTTTTCTCGACTTTTAAATTAAAATATTTAATTACCTGTACATTTTTTTGAAAAACTGACTAGATATTTCATTTTACCATACAAAAAACCATACGGAACACTTGTTTGTTTTTGAAAATCTGACACATGCAACTTCCTTATTGTCACAAAAAATTGAATTAGGAAATCTGACGTAAGCACTTTTTTCTGGAGATGGACCACCCTAACATTTTGAAATTGTAACCCCGAAAAGTAGTATTTCGACTCATTTTTGAACCTTTAGGGTTACACCCAAAAAGAACAGCTCCTTGTACGAGTCGCCTAATTTTCAAGAAAAAAAAACAGTACTTACTAATAGGGATGTCAAAATTTCGGGGGGGGTCCGGCAATTTCTTACGTAATTATGGTGGGGGGTTTGAGGTTTGCTTATCTTTGCTGACAAGGGGGAAGGGGGGTTAAAATGAACAAAAAAGTGCTTACGTAATATTTGAATGGCCCCATATCCCCCCTTGTCAGAAAAAATAAGAAAAGAACAAACCCCCCTCCCCCTTTAGGTGCTTACGTCATACTTGAACGGCCCCAAAAGTAATTACGTACTTTTTTTTCTCTGGACCGCGATAAAAATGTTCAAAATTCTTCGGACTTCGAGTGGAATTACTTGCCGGCCCTCTTGAATAACACGCGAATCATAAAAACTACTCCGCCGAAGCTCGCTCCCACCCCCGCAGAGTGTCTTTTGCAGTGACCGCGAAAACCGAAACCCGATTCCCGCCGCAGAAGAAAAAACGAATCGGAGGGGTAATTGCGATCACGTGGGACACAGAGTGGGCTGCCGGGCTTTGGCTCTTAGTCGCTCTTTTGGCGCCCGCCATAGCTCAAAAAATCTCATTGAGCGTCTACAAGATTTCTCTCCCTTGACCAAGCGCGGATCCAAGGAGGGGGGGATCTCTTGAAAGTTGAAAGTGCCTCTTCCTTGCCTAAAAAAGGAAAGAACAGAAGAAAGGTTCAAAAAAGAAAGGAAAATAGATTGTGAAAGACGAAAAGTTTTTCAGTCATTAAAAAATGCAATGGATAATTGCAGTCAAATTTTTAAAAAATCTTAATGTGTTCAGAATGGCTTAAAACCTCCAAAACACATTTTAATTTACCTTTCAAAGCCCTCAATTTTAAGTTATTTTCAATTAAAAATAACTTCTTTTCTGTCTGAGCTGAAACAGCTTGTGACGTTTGAAAGACTGGAAAGACTGAGCTCTAGTTTTTTTACAGCCTAGTGTTTCGATGAAACCGGGGTTTCCCACATTTCCAAGAGGCACATGTGACGTCACATTGTTAGGAGCTTTCTGTACTAAAATATGTCATAATTACCTTGAAAAAAGTTTGTGTGGAAAGACAAGCGTATTTTTGGAACTGGGAGAGAATTTTCAATAAATTAAAGTTGAATATTTTAGAATTTTAAGAGATGCTGCAATTCTCCATTTTTCGTCTCTTTACCCTTTTTTTATTTCTTTTCCCTTCTTGGCCCCCTTTTTCTTGGTCCCTTCGACCAGGTGTGGATACCAGGACCTTGGGTCAGGGTTTTCAACCCGCCCAAAAACCAAAAAAAAAAACCTCGTAACTTAAAAAAAAAAACAATAAAACCCAGCCCTAAGTTTTTTTAATTCAAAAAGTGGGTAAAATTTCATTGAAACAGCATGATCAAGTCTTTTAATGATGCATATGTCTCAAACTATAATTTTTAAAGATTAATTTAAAAAAAAAACTCTTATTATTGCAAAATAATATTGGGCAAGTTAAATGAATGGCATCAAAACTCACGCCCAAGCGGTTTTTCCCCCGTTTTTTAAAAAATCAAATTTTGTTACAATACTGACCCCCCTTTTAGGTACTTAACCACCCCAAATACCCAACTTAAAACCCAAGATCTTGGGTGCACTGGCGGGCGGATTCCAGCATTTGATTTTGGAGGGGGCTAAGGGGCCGTTCAAATATTACGTAAGCAACTGAGGGGGGTTGCTCTTTGCTTATTTTTGCTGACAAGGGGGGAGGGGGGATATGAGTGATGCTTACGTAAGATGATGCATTTTCGAAAATCTCTTGTTTCTTGCATAAATAATTTCCAAAAATAAATGTAACAAAAAATAGAATTAGGAAATCTGACGTAAGCACTTTTTTCTGGAGATGGACCAACCTAACATTTTGAAATTGTAACCCCGAAAAGTAGTGTTTCGACTCATTTTTGAACCCTTAGGGTTACACCCAAAAAGGACAGCTCTTTGTACGAGTCACCTAATTTTCAAGGAAAAAAAACAGTACTTACTAATAGGGATGTCAAAATTTCGGGGGGGGGGGTCCGGCAGTTTCTTACGTAATTATGGTGGGGGGGTTTGAGGTTTGCTTATCTTTGCTGACAAGGGGGAGGGGGGTTAAAAATGACCAAAAAAGTGCTTACGTATTATTTGAACGGCCCCTAAGAATTTTTCCATAATCGAATCGAATCTTTTCAATAAACATAACTTTAAAAACGTTGTGAACAATCGTGTTTAAGTACCTAAAAGGGGGTCCCCCTTAAAATCCACTTGTGACTCCCTAATCTTTACCAATTCTTGTCCGTCTTGAAGTACTCTACCTATCCTACCCAGCAGTTTGTACCACGAATTCGGGACACCCTGTATAGACGAATCACCATGGAATGGGGGATCGGAAATGCAACCCTAGCGACTATTATACTACCGACCAAGGGGTTTTTGAAAGCGGGCATGGGAGGTGGAAATTGACCTTTTATAATTGGATTAAAATCAGCAAAATCGTTCGATTCCGGCATTTGTTTCATAGAAACCCCTTTAGGAGCTGAAATTTCAGCTCTTTAAATGGTTTTATGGTATAAATACCTAAATCGATGGTTTTAATTAGATCTTAAAAGGTTACGTGTAAATTTCCACAGGGAATTTTACAACTTCCCACGCCGGCTTATAAAACCTCCTAGGTCGCAAGGGGTACATTGCCGCCCCCACCCCATATTCTGAGTGTGCCCTATCCTAGACCCCTCCAAGAAGTTACGAAACACTTATCTGGAACCATGGAACTAGGAATATAGGGAACTGCCGTGGTCTATCTCTTCAATGGATTTCCCAGACGCCAAATATAAGTGACATAGAGGGAGCTGCGTGTGCATATTTGGTTGATCAGAGGAGAGAAGTCGATGGGTAGAGACATATGCTTGCTCACTAAAAGCCGCTTTGTCTTAGTTTTTTTCATGGTGCTTGATTGATAAGTTACATGCGGAGCGGAGGAGGACACAGCTCAGTGGAGGAAACGAACTCTCGCGCGTTCCTAAGTTATTCAGCATATTTTCTAACTGGCGATTTCACTTTTTCTGCTGTTTCATTTCAAGAAGACGAAACCGCGGTTCTACCAAGCCAACCAACCAACCGCGCACGTAGCGCCCCCTAGGTCACTTAACATTGGCGCCTGTCAAAGTTAATACGGCAGTTCCCTATCTTCCTAGTTCCATGTCTGGAACACCCTGTATAAAGTATATGTTCAATAAATTAATATCACCTATTTGGACTACAGATAATACCAAAGTCCGGGCTAGGCAGACTCAGCCTTTCATCCCTCTAGGATCGATAAAATGAGTACCAAGGTTACTTGGGGAAATCCAGAGGGTGTTTAGCATCAAGCTAGCGCGCTCAGCTGACCGTGACATTCAGTCCCAGTTCTGCCAATGGCCTCACCCAGTGAGGCCCAATTATACTGGAGTTTAATCCCTTATGTACCGACGGTACTTGTAAGTCCCAATGTTCCAAATTCGTCTAATTTTCGTCATGTAGGGCCAAATTTAGTTTACTTATTGCAGTTACGTAAACTTGACATATTTTGGATGAGGATGGAAAAAATAATTTGGGGCATAAAGGGTGTTTTCAGACTCCCACCCCACAGTATTGCTGATTTCTCATACAGAAGATTCCACTCGCACATAGAAGTAACTGTTAGGGTCGTGCCACACTATAGCGTCTTGAAGAATCCAAAGCTATAAAAAAGTCGTTAAGATTCTTGTAAGATAGGGGAGAAAGCATGGAGTTGAGCCTCCTATTTGACAAGAATCTTAACGACTTTTATATAGCTTCGGCTACTTCAAGACGCTAGTGTAGGGCACGACCCTTAGACTTTCGTCACACTACGCGTCTTATAGACGCTACTGCAATCAATCTCCATAAAAAAAGCATGGAGAAAGCCTAGTCCCTATCTTGACAGGAATGAAGATTCCGGCGCGGATCCAGCACGGCTCCAAATGGGGGGGGCACTTTTCCAGACAAGATCCCCTTGCGGTACCATTGGGGGTATGGGGTTCCTCCACCAGAAAAAAAAATGAAATTTTTCGTGTAAAAGTAGGGTTTTAATTCATTTTTAGAAACGTTTTGAGTCTAAGGGGGGGCACTTTTCAACACTATTACCTTTACTTCTTAACCCAAAATGTTAAAATTTAGGGGATTTCCTATAAATAACCACTGAATACCCCATTTTGATACTAGTGGGGGGTATAGGGGTCCTCCCCCAGAAAAAATTTTGAAATTAGACCTGCAAAAGTTGGGTTTTTACTCATTTTGAGAACCTTTTTGGGTCTCCAAGGGGGGGGCACTTTCCAGAGTGCCACCCCCTGGATCCGCCACTGCAAGATAGGGGGAGTCTCAGGCTGAACTCCATGCTTTTTCCCCTCTTTGATTGATCGCTGTCACGTCTTAGACGCGTGGTCTGACGTGGCTCTTAAATGGTCGGAAATGTTTTTTTTCTCTTCATCTATCTTCCAACACTGAAAGATTAAAAAAATGTTTTTATATCAAAAGGAGGTCCGATCATAATCAGAGAGATTCGAAACCAGTTTGAGAGGAGACGCCGCCAAAAAAGAAAAAAAAGTTTCTCCTTCGCCAAGTGGCAACCCGCGCGTCTCGGCAGCAGCAGCCGATCAACAAGTTATTCCAGTGCCCAAGTTTTGTTGACCGCAGCGGATATACTTCTCGGATATACTCTTTCTTCGCCGCTTTTACAGACACATCATGGGAACCAAGTGAGTAACCAATTCTTTTTGTAAAAAGTTTTCTCGGTACTTGAGTATTATGCCCAGGATCTGCCTTACAAGTTTGGGGGTCCAGGGCAAAAGAACCCTTTTAGGGGCACATCTTATTATAGAAGTTATAGAACAGCTTTAGAAAAAGTTTTCTAGCCCAGCAACATGATTTCAATGTAGTCATCATAGAGATCTAATAGAATTATTAGATCTCTAAAAATAATCTACTAATTATTATTATTTTAGGATTTGATACTATTATTAATTAGAGCTCTATGGTTATCGTTTGAGCTGTGGGTAAACATGGCGACTGGAGGACTCTTTCTAAAGCTGTACTGTTAAGTTATGCATTTAATTAATCGTATTGCAGTTATTGCAGAAATTATGCAAAAAAGCATATCGATTAAAAAAAGATCTTTCAAATGAGTTTATTTATATCCCTCATTTGAATTTGCATAACTGAGATCATTTTGGGGGCCCCTTCGAAATGAGGGCCCTGATGGGTGAATGAGGTGCCCCGAATGACCTTCCGTAAATCAGACTCTATAAATTCAACGGCACGGCTATAGAACAAATCAATGGGTTGTGATAACATTTTCGAATTCAGCGGCATACGGGCGACG
Source organism: Tetragnatha versicolor (assembly GCA_024610705.1). NCBI lineage: Eukaryota > Metazoa > Arthropoda > Arachnida > Araneae > Tetragnathidae > Tetragnatha > Tetragnatha versicolor. The sequence goes on from JANDEH010000046.1 coordinate 1,260,818, forward strand.
TAAGAACCGATTTCTCCTCTTAGTTCTTAGTAGATTATTTTGGTGTGATTATTTGGCTTTTTGAGTTTGGAAGATTTGATAATCGGTGAAGTTTATCATATTCAAAGTTGAACAATCATCATGAAACTTTTTCCGTTGTGGTTTTGCGAAAAGTGTTTGATAACTGATTAATAATTACCATTCCTTGTTATTAGTAAACATCAAGCCCTCATTTATACCATTAGGCACACTATAGAAACACTACATTAGACACACTATAGAAAACGTTTTTTTTTAAATAAAAAACAAGAAAAGATGTTTTATTTGTTTTAAACGTTTTTTTGTTCAGAACATATATTTTTTGTTTTTTTACCATCGACAAAGAAATGCTAAGAAAACCCATGATTTTTAAAAATTTAAATTTGTTTTTTTTAAATTGAAATTAGATTAATAAAGCTATACTTTTAAATACACCCCAAACAGTTCGTTCATTTAAATTTATTTTTGTAAGTTTTCTTCACAGCATCGTGCTCTTTATCAAGTAATGTACTGCCTCATGGTGATTTGTACCCAAGCCTTTTACTTGACACCATCTTTTTAAGCTCTGAGTGATCAACATTTGAAAATAGTGAGTTTGTTGCGTAATTTAAGGGAGCAACTTGCTAAAAAATGTTTGTTTTAAACGAGGTTTTTTTGCTTTGTTTTAAACATAACCTGTAGAGAACACCATATTTTTAGAGGTTTCGTAAAATTTTATCAAAATGAACTTTCTATTCTCATTATTTTAATGAAAAAATACTCTTTTAATCAGGTGTGGTTATTGGGGATTTTTGAGTCTTTATATAATCGGTGGTTTTTGTCTTGTTCACAAGGTCAATCGTGAAAGTTTTTCATTTGTGGTTTCTCATTTTGGAAACCACAAATTCATTCATTTTGGTAGTCTGGGGTTCATCTATAGAGGAAAATGGGGTCCGTTTAAAGAACCTTCAAAAAATTCTAATCAACAAAAAAGAACCCTTCAAAAAATTCCAATTTCCAATAAGTAGTCCAAAGATCAAAAGTGATTTGCAAAATTTTATTAATTTATCCTAAACCACCTTAAAATTCTTAGAAATAATACCTTAAATAGAAATCGAATCGCGCATTTAAATGAAATTGGAATTTAATCGCTAGGGGGCTAAAGCCCCTTAGAGAGAATGAGAACTAAAACAGTGGGAAAGAGGGGTGGTCAGAACTTAGGGATGTATATAAGAGGGAAAGAGACTCCAAAAAGAGTTAAATCGTGTTTTAGACTTAAATTTCCGGAAATTTTCTGTGGGAGGATCTCCAATACCCCCCTTTGGTACTTGGAACTATATCATTTACAACTTTTTAGTGGCAAGTTCGTTAAAATGCAAAACTCCTACCAAAATACAAGTTAAATTCTTTAAGATGTACACGTCCAAAATTCGGATTAGGTGTACCAAAGCTATTTGAAAACCTGCCTTTTAGATTTAATTTTAAAAAAATTTCTGGGGGAGGACCCTAGACCCCCTTTAGGTAGGTAACAAGAAGACTATTTTTAAAATTATTAGCCCCCCCCAAAAAAAACAAATCCTGTATCCGCCACTGCCCTACTTAGCACAACGCATAGTAAATATGTCGAGTTTACGTAATTGCAACTAAAAGCAAACGAAATTTGGCCATCACAAGTTATAAAATTTTGACGAATCTTCAACATGTGTGTTGCTCAGGGTGCCGTGACAGAGGGTCGTCCACCCGTGACGCTATCAGTTCTGATCGCCTTCCTTTTGATCGAACGATTTGATATACGTAACTGTACACTTCGCTTGTTTTTTTATTTCCTTTTAAGTCGAGCTTCTCAAGTGAAAGAGTCTCTAGGAAGAGAGATAAGGAGAGAGTAGTAGCGGATCCGCATACCCCCTCTTATCCAAGGGGGGGTGGGGGCTCAACCCCCCTGAAATTTTGACATCAATTTTTTACTTACTGTTTTTCCTTCAAAATTCGCCTTAAAATGCATAGAACCCCTAGTTTTAAAGTTCAAAATTTTTCTCCTTGAAATGAAATTTTGAAATCTATTATAACAGTCGTTCCTTGAAAATTTTTGGACTTACAAGGAGTGGTCCTCTTCGGGTTTAGTCTAAAAATGATTGAAATCATAAAGGGGCCGTATATCCAAGGAGCCATTCATTAATTACGTAAGGATGATTTTGGCAATTTTTGACCCCCCCTACCCCCATGTAAGGGTAAGAAAGATTTTTCAAACCCCTCCCCCTATTCTTACGTAAGATTTCATTTCGTTTTTCAAAACAATAAAATGTTAGAAAAGGATCAGTTACACTAAAACTCTCAGTTTAGTATACCGAAATCGTCAGCATTTTTAAGTTTTTCTGGGGTTATTCAATAGTAATTTGATTAGAATTGTAGTTTGTTTACATTAACTTGGAAAATCTTGCGTAAGAATGGGTTTGACCTCCCACCCCCCAAGTATGGGTATGTAGAGTTTTTTCCAACCCCCCCTCCCCCTCGGGACCCTTACGTAATTAATGAATGGCCCCAAGGTGAATTAGGAGTTCTTCCCACACTAGCGGATCCAGGGGGCTAGGGGACTTTTAGCCCCCCTCCCCAAAAGGAATAAGAACTAACAGTGAGAAAGAGGGGAAGTGGGAACTCAGGGGTGTAAAAAACGGAAAAGCGACTCTAAAACGAGTTAAAATCCTGTTTTTAGGGTTTAGGGTCAAATTAGGTTTTTAGGGGTTTCCATTCATGTAGTTGGGGCTAAATAAATTTATAATACCTAAAAATAAATTTTTTTTAAATTTTTGTATCCAAATTTTATAAGAACGTTTTTTGAAGCCGAGGACTCTGAACCTAAACTTTATCAATTACAGCACCTGAAGGGTGCAATTATTGCTGCAGTAAAGATGCTGTAAATGAAGCTAAACTTACGGTGTAGTATATTTGCTACCATGGGCAGTAGAGGGTTTACGTGAGTATTTATTGTGGCAAAAAAAAAGAATATTTCCCTTCAAATGTTTAAAAAAAACCGCAGTTTTGCTGCTGGAGATGTGCCTCAAAATATTACAATTTCATTTTCAAAAATTCTCATCAGATGTCATTTAACCCCAAAATCTCTTTCCCTTATGAAGGGGGGCACGTGCCCCCATGCCATCCCCTGGATCCGCTACTCTTTTTAGGTGCTTATTATAATATTTATTATTTGTAATTTAACAACATATGTATTCATATGTTTTTAACATAATATGTATTTATGTTTATTTATTATATGTAAACTCTTTAAAAAAGAAAGTGCGTATGTCTCTCTTTTATTTATGTTTTCTATAAACAATGCGTAAAATTTGCGATTCCCATCAAAGCAGTTTTATGCATAGAGTTGTTTTATGTGCCCATAACTGTCACCTGTTGAGTTCCGCCAGCTGTCCCACATAGAACACTTTCCCGCTCTTTTCGCCCTGGTTCCCCCCAGGAATAGCTGCTGATGCTAAGGACCACTGACCACACCTGCTTCCTCCTCATAATCGGCAGTTAGGAAAGAGAAAAACTTATCTTTCATATTTTCATTCTCCTCGTATTTCTTTCTCTTTGGGGCCGTTCAAGTTTTACGTAAGCACTTTATTGGTCATTTTTAACACCCCTCCCCCTTGTCAGCAAAGATAAGCAAACCTCAACCCCCCCACCAAATTTTGACATCCATTTTAGTCCTTTTTTAGTTTTTTTTCTCCTTGAAAATTAGGTGTCATACAAGGAGCTGTCCTTTTGGGTGTAATCCTAAGGGTTCAAAGATGAGTCAAAACACTACTTTTCGGGGTCAAAATTTCATAATGTTTGGGGGCTCCATCCCCAGAAAAAGTGCTTACGTCAGATTTCCTAATTCAATTACCTTTATTTACCAATTACCTTTTACCTTAACAGTTACCTTTTATACCTCATTTTTTCAACCCTGTATTTTCCTGGGTTCATTAGCCCGACAAAAAAAACTAAAATTTTAAATTTTGTACTAAATTAATCCTTTTATTTGCGTTCTCAAAATCCATAATTTTTACATTATGTGTTCAAAGATGCAAAACTAGTTCGAAGGCGTTAATAGAGTGTTTTCAGGTGACGTCACGACCATTTATTTTCTTCCTTGCTGTAGGTCAAACAGTCTGTTGCTAAGGGCGGCGGTATCTGTTGCTGTCATGTGATTGCAAATGGTCCAATAGAAGCATTCCATGACCAGTTATTTTCTTTTAACTGCTGTAGGTCAAACAGTCTGTTGCTAAGGCCGTTGCTAGGTGCGGTGTCATGTGATTGCAAATGGTCCAATAGAAGCATTCCATGACCAGTTATTTTCTTTTAACTGCTGTAGGTCAAACAGTCTGTTGCTAAGGCCGTTGCTAGGTGCGGTGTCATGTGATTGCAAATGGTCCAATAGAAGCATTCCATGACCAGTTATTTTCTTTTAACTGCTGTAGGTCAAACAGTCTGTTGCTAAGGCCGTTGCTAGGTGCGGTGTCATGTGATTGCAAATGGTCCAATAGAAGCATTCCATGACCAGTTATTTTCTTTTAACTGCTGTAGGTCAAACAGTCTGTTGCTAAGGCCGTTGCTAGGTGCGGTGTCATGTGATTGCAAATGGTCCAATAGAAGCATTCCATGACCAGTTATTTTCTTTTAACTGCTGTAGGTCAAACAGTCTGTTGCTAAGGCCGTTGCTAGGTGCGGTGTCATGTGATTGCAAATGCTCCAATAGAAGCATTCCATGACCAGTTATTTTCTTTTAACTGCTGTAGGTCAAACAGTCTGTTGCTAAGGCCGTTGCTAGGTGCGGTGTCATGTGATTGCAAATGCTCCAATAGAAGCATTCCATGACCAGTTATTTTCTTTTAACTGCTGTAGGTCAAACAGTCTGTTGCTAAGGCCGTTGCTAGGTGCGGTGTCATGTGATTGCAAATGGTCCAATAGAAGCATTCCATGACCAGTTATTTTCTTTTAACTGCTGTAGGTCAAACAGTCTGTTGCTAAGGCCGTTGCTAGGTGCGGTGTCATGTGATTGCAAATGCTCCAATAGAAGCATTCCATGACCAGTTATTTTCTTTTAACTGCTGTAGGTCAAACAGTCTGTTGCTAAGGCCGTTGCTAGGTGCGGTGTCATGTGATTGCAAATGCTCCAATAGAAGCATTCCATGACCAGTTATTTTCTTTTAACTGCTGTAGGTCAAACAATCTGCTGCTAGGGGCGTTGCTAGGTCCGAGTCATGTGATTGAAAATGCTCTATAAACACTTCACCCCCTATCTTTTTGAACTCCCCCTCGAAACAAAAGTATTTATAGACTTGACTGGCTAAATTGCAAAAATATTTCCATCCTCCCCCTAATCTCAAACATGGGCGACCTAAGGCGGCCTGTTGCCTTAATTTAAAATCGCCTTTAAAGAAGGTATGACTCCAAAATCCAAGAAAGAAACATAAGCTTGAGAAATAACTTATTTTTAATAACATTAACAACTAACAATTAGAACAACAGATAATTTAGATTCAGAATAAATAGTAAAGATTAACATAAGGCCTTGCTGCTTGAACATAATGGTGGCTGGACAGTGGCCGGCGCAACGCCCCGTGAAGGCAGGAAAAGTAAGAAAAGAAGGGAAGGGCTGAGCTTTGAACCGTCAGGCTTTTTATACCTGAAGCGCCGATCACAGTCAAAGTTAGCGGTAAACGTCACCAGTTCTGTGCGAAAGCCTAGGAAACCGGGAATCGAACACTATGGCGAGGTCGCCACAGACCATATACCGAATGTTGTCGGAATTGAGGGGAGCTAAATATTTTAGGTTTGGGTGATGCTGCGTCCCACAGGATACTCTGGATAAAAGGAACATCCCAAAAATTGAAGAACTATCGTTAAAGAGTTTGTTAAATGTTTTTAAAATTTTTTTCCGGAGTTGATCCCATATAGGAATAGCATTGGCGGCAATATCTAAGAAAAATTACCCTTGAACTCCAGAAGTTTTCATGCGACTGTTTGAAAATTCTGCGGCGTACAAAATCCTCTTTTTGTATCCAGCAAAGGACCCCAAAAAAATCTAAAAATAGAGTTAAAAAAACTACTTTATGAGGTCGAATTTTCAGAAAAAAATTGGGAGAGGACCCTTGGGTAGTCCCACCTCTTCGCTTTTGACTTTATTGGTATCCAGTAAAGTACCCATCAAGTCACAAGTCCGAAATCTTACTGTATTAACTCAGTTGCAGATCCAGCATGGCTCCAAGGGGGGGGCACTTTTCACTTTTCCAGATTATCACTTTTATTCTTGACACAAGATGTCAAAATGTTGGGGATTTTCTAAAACGTATCACGCAAGATCCTTTTTGGTACAGCTAGGAGGGTATGGGGGTCCTCCCCCAGAAAGAAATTTTGAAATTTGACTGGTAAAAGTAGGGTTTTACCTCATTTTGAGAACATTTTTGGGTCCAGGGGGGCACTGTCCAGAGTGCCACCCCCTGAATCCGCGCCTGGGGCGTAATACCTACGAAATTAGGACTATAAGGTAACAAAACAAGTTAAAACCATGTTTTTAAGGTCGAATAATTCTGGATTTTAATTTTCTGGTGTAAGACCCCCTTTTGTACTTGGAACATTATTATTCTCAACTTTTTTTACACAAGTATATCAAGATGCAAATCCTACCAAAAAGAGGTATATACCCAAAATTCGGGCTATTAGAGGTACCAAAACTAGTTAAAAAAACTTGTTTTCTACAGTGTCAATTTTTCTAAAATTTTCTCCAGGAGGTCCCCCAGAACCCCCCTTTGGTACCTTAAATGTATTGAAAAGCTATTGTATAACACTATAACCTGTTAAATATATATTGGGTGGGGGTGAGTATCAATTTTTGTAGCCTCTCCTGAAATAGATTTCTATATACGCCGCACTGACATTAGTATTTCCACAAAACCAAATGATACATCCATCAGGGGTAACCGCTTAATGAAACTGGTTCTGTCACTAATAATTCTCCTTCTTGATCCTTCCTATAGTGACGTCACTGGTGCTTATGGGTTTTCCATTTCTGTGATGGGAGGAAATCTGGGGTCCCGAGCCTTGACCCGACTGGCCTTGATGGGACTCGCCACAACAATACGTGGGGATATATAGCTCTTTTTGAAACCTGATACCTCTCAAATTAATAAGGAAATTGAATTTTTGAATTCGTCGATAGGGGACGTATAAATATTGCTTAAACATAAGTGTAAACTCACAACTCTCAAGCGTTGCCTCCAGCCGTGGACCGGTTTCGTCCTTGTTAGGACTCATCAGCACGGCTTAGGAAGGCAACGAAACAAGGACGAAACCGATCCACGGCTGGAGGCAACGCTTGAGAGTTTACACTTATTGTCCGTTAACCAGCCATAATGGTGAAATACTCCTTTCATTTACCTTGCCTTTCTGGAATTAAATCTGTTCTAGGACTGTCTAGTCATTTCAGCAGATGAGTGGAGGACTAATCAATGCTCACCACCTTTTCAGTTATAGTCGGCTAGACTAGTACTTGCCCTCCGCTCTCTTGCGTTGCCTTGCTATGCCGTGCTGATGAGTCCTGACAAGGACGAAACCGGTTTACGGCTGGAGGCGACGCTTGAAAGTTGTGAGTTTACACTCAAGCTCAGTTCCCATGAGTTGCGGTTTTAAATCCGCAAGCAAAAAACGCTCCCCTACTTTCCCTACGTTTTTTGAAGAAGATCGATCTTTCCTTTTACAAAGTGATTCACAGGAGCACATGACGAGAAGAGGCCAATCACAGGCCTAGTAACAAAACCGCTCCTAAATCCGCTTGTCCGAAATTCGCTCGCTTTTTTTCTTCGTCCATGTTCAAGAAATGAAGCAAATTCGCTTACTTTTTTTGGTCACGTGATTCCCTTCGACCAATACGAAATCCCCATCAAGCAATAACAGCATCCATTTTTATTTTGATGCTTCGTACCAGATCATGATCGGCTATTTTACAGAATTTAAATGATACATCCTAATTTAGATGAGATAACTACTAGAAAAGTTTATAAAATTACAAAAGTATCATCTTTGTTACGATGATCGGCTTCCAGAATACAAGGAATAATTAAATAAATAAAGCAGACGGCAAACGGCATGGGAAACGAGAATTCTGGAGATAAACGGTGAGTTGATGTCTTAAAAGGATATATTTAAATTCGTAAAAAGAACTGTTGATTGAAATGATTTTCTCATTTGATTTTCTGAATTATTAAACTCCTCCAAATGTAAAAAAATATACCTTTGATTTGATAGAACAACAATCTGATTCTTCTCTCTTCCCATGCCGTCTGTGTTCTGCATTTTTTGCTTTTTCTTTTTATTAAGAGGTCATTTTTTTATTATGATCCAAAACAGAAAAAGGCCCAACTACTTTGAATGTTTTGAGATCTACTGTAAACTGTAGTATTTAAAAAAGCATGTAAATACATTTTTACCATGATTTGGATTGATACCAAAGAATATTTTCATCAGAACATGACAGAATAAAAAAATATCGCTGTGTAAAATCGGAAATTATTGATGTTCTTCATAGAACGGTTCTTAATATATTTTCAGTGAGATAATTTGTTTTATTTTTTGTTCTTGATTAAAATAACTTCCATTTCATACAACAGCTTTTGTGTTATATGAAACATTTTCACCTCGGAGCTTCTCGACGTCTTATCTTGAATAAACTTTAAAATATTAGAAGTAATGATTTAAGAATTGATTTAATTTAGTGGGTGCTACAAATTTGATGAAAAATGCAGGTTTTTAAAACTTAATAAAGTTGTTAAAAGTTTGAAGTTATATACTGTAAATTTTGGCGCCAATACAAAAGTCGGCAAAAGCCAGCGACCTCTAGTGAGCGGTTTGAGAAACAGATCGGGCAAAAAAGCTAGGGGAAAAAATCCTTGAAAAACCGCGAACGGTTTTCGCCGGCGGATTTCGCTGGCGAATTTACAAACATGGGAATCCAGCTTTATTGTCCACTAACCAGCGGTAATGGTGAAATACTCCTTTAATTGCTTATACATGTTTTTTTTGTAATTTTTAACATCTTTAGTCGGGATCTATAAGCAAATTACTTACTCGTACAAAAGTGGCCTGAAGTAACTTCTCCCACAGTAGAATATTGGTTAGTACTGTGGACAAACGATAAGGGGTAGAATTAAAATTCCGGTGCCAACCACACTGTTTTAGCTTGTTAAATTTTATTTTGTCCTTGGGTCAACTTGAAGTATACGACGACGGCAAAAAAGTTACTACTGTCTTGTTTTGTCGAGATCTTTTAAGGACAAAAACTTAGGGAGGGGATATTTCGTGCTGCCAACTACGCTAGCCATATGTAGTACGCATATTTAAAAATCTTTATTTTAGCTGTTTGTAATTTGAGTTAAGTCGAAACTATTTTATAATTAATAATTCCCTTACGTAGTTTCACTCTGGCTAAAAATTCTTTTTTTTTGTGATAAAGGTTTCATGGGCGTCATTTAGGGGGGGACAACTGCCCACTAGATTTCCACTGCTATGTGAAAAATAGCTGCAAGTCCCTTGAAAATTCTGTAACTTCCTCAAGGAGCTTTGAGTGTAACCCAAAAAGTATCAAAAGAAGTTAAAACACTACATTTAAGAGTCAAATTTTAAAAACTTTTCTGGGGGAGGACCCCCAGCCCCCTCTAAAATGTTAATGTCCTTTTCTTAGTGTTTTCCCCCTTGTAAATTCTGCCACTTTCAAGAAGCTTTTCCTTTTTAGTGCTCCCCAAAAAGTTTGAAAAAGAGATTAAACACTAGTTGAAAGGGGGAATTTCAAAAAAATCTGTGTCCCCCAAAAAATTTTTTTATGTCAGGTATTCTATGAAATTTATCCTTGTAGTCGAAAAGGGTTATAGGGGCTTGGGTATTACACTAGGGGTCAAGTATCCAAAAATGAAGAGAAAATATATTTTACGAAGAAATATTTCCATTGCATTTTGTTATACTAGGGGGCTCTGCCCCCTGCTCGCTATCGCTCACCAACCCCCGGAACTGCTCCGCAGTTCTTTGAAGATCGCTTCGCGATCTTAGCGAGCAGAGCTCGCTTGTTTCATCTCAACTATCCAGTAAAACCTGGAACTTGTCTGCTTAGTAAATGATCATTTAAAATCGAAACTTTTTATCTCTCTAACTTATCAGTAACTTAATGCGGACCCCATTACTACAAAAATATCAAAATAAAAACTGTTACTAAAATATTCCTTTTTAGTTTACCAATAATTTTACCGAAATGTTTTCAAAAATATCCAGCAAGTCTACTAATTATCATCAACCATCTTAGAGAAAAAAATGCCATTAAAAATTTTTAAAGTTATAAAATGCACGAGTGTATCTAGTGAATCATTGGGAATAAGAAATCGTACTCATAAAAATAATCGCCTGTTTCTCTAGTGAACGACCAGAAAGAGAAGAAAAATTGAAACTTGGTATCTTAATAATTCTAAAACTAATTCGAATTTTTTGAAAAACGAAACTCCAATCTTTCTATAAAAAATAATTGTATGCGTGTTTAAAATATCATAGTTCTACTGTGATTAGTTTTTCTATTATAACGAAAAAACCGAAAAAGGGTAGAAAATTTCGAAACTTTAGAATTTAATAACTCCAAAAATAATTCGAAATTCGAAAAAAGGGCGACGAGGTGCAAAACTTCATACCTAAGAGTTTGTGTCTGCAAAAAATCGTGTTTCTGCTGTAAATAGATTTTGCTGGGGGCGAACTCGCAGCAGAAAAAAATAATTTTTGACTTTGACATTAAATAATTCCAGAACTATTTATCTAATTAATTAGGTTTGGGAACTAAAATGATCATCATGCATTTGTCTACCAATGGTCAAAATTTCATAATATTCCTGCAAATAGTTTTTGCGTAGTGAAAGTTTATAGTGGTCAAAAATAAAATTTTCAAAATCAGCGGCGGTGACGGCGGCGGCGGCGGTCACTGTTACTTTTTTTTAATATAGAGAGACTATAATGCCGCTAGCTCCTTGACGGAAGAGCGTTCGCCGGAATTCTTCCGCATTGCTCCTCATTCGACCACATCCCCCCACCCTTCCTCCTATTCGAACTGCTCACTCACTTCCAAAGGGTTTAATTGGAACACATTACAACTCTGTCATGCTTGATATCGTCAAATATAATTAACAGGTGTTTAACTCTTTTCGGTGTACTTAGTCCTAATTCCGGGGGGGGGCCTTAACTGTAGACTTTAAAAAATCTCGCGGGCCGAGGGTTGGCCACTTCTGGATAGACTCTTCGGGGTTATGTAAAAAAAGTGAAGAGGGATTTCAGAAGACCACTTTTTTTACATAACTTTCTAAAAAAAGTGAAGAAAAAATTGAAAATAAAAAAGTGACTATTAAAAAGAGTGAGGGATTTCACAGCTTTAGTTCGACCTAAGAAAGTGGTTTTAAAACGTTAGCAGCATCCCATTTCTTTTCAAAACGGCTGTCGTATATTGATAAAACAGCTTTGTTTTAGCAACAATAGATGACTCATTCTCTCTCCTCTATTATTGCTTCGGAGAGGAGAATTGACTGAAGCTGTGACTCAAACTGTGTACACACTCCCCTACAAAGCTTTATAGAAAAAACCACTGATGTGTGTTACAGAGTTGAATGCACTCATGGTTCAATTCCGTTAGAGTTCCCGCTAAATATCAGCAACTATCTCTTTTGAACGCTTAATTTTCAAATATTGACATAATTATTATTGAAATTATTTAGCAATATTTAAACTTTTTGGTGTCCAAAAGAGATAGGCGATATTTAGCGGGAACTCTAACGGAATTGAACCGCACTCTTTTGTAGTTCGTTTGATATTACTTGTTGAAAGCTTTTGCTCTGTGCGATTTCCTATAAAAACTTATTAAAATGATCATGTGGGTACAATAGGATTTTATTTTCAATTTATCAGTAGTGAAGTAAATGTCTTTCTGCAAAAATAATTAGTTCGAGAATTTTGTGAAATCATTTTTTTAAATCCCACTCTGGATTAGATCACAAACAATCGAGTAAATTTGATTTTTTAAATAGTGTTGTAGCAGTTAAATAGTGTATAGTATGTTAATTTGTTTTTAACAGGAATTAACAAGAGTTTTGTTTAATTTAACAATCAAGAAGACAGTTTACTCAAATTTCATTTAAAAATATGTGTTGCTGAAGATGAAAATTTAAAGCTTATTAAGTGCTTTTTTTCTATGGACCTAGATTGAATTTTCGAAATTATTTGGAACCCTCTTAATAGGCCGACCCCTGCTCAATACCATCAAAATTTTAACTTTTAGTTCTATTTATATACTAATTTTTCCTTTTACTACTATACTATTTATGTACTAAGATTCCAATCCTACCTACACTGTAAAAAAAACTGTAGAAAAACAGAAATTACAATAACAGTGACTTTATGTTTATAGAGATATTCTGTCATGTAACATTCCCACCGCACTTCTATTTATTTTATGTAAAATAACAGCTTTTACCTAGTTTTTTAGCTTATCTGTACTTAAACAGAAACTTACTGCATTGAAAACCAATACAGCTATTGGCAACGTTATACTGAATCTTCTTTGGTTCAGTGGTAGCGTGCGTGCTTAGCATGCGGTAGGTCGCGGGTTCTATCCCCGGATATCAATTAATTAAAATTAAAAAAACTCTACTAAAATAAGTGCATGCGCACAAGCAAAAAATTACTGAGAGGCAACAGAAAAATCTGTAGCCCACTTGACAGAAAGTTCCTTTTTACAGCATTTACCTGTAGGTTACAGCTTTTTTCTGTTTACAGGATTTTTCAACCTACAGATTTTTTCTGGCAACTTTTGCTGCCAGAAATTTTCTGTTTTTTTGCAGGATTATTTTTTACAGTGTAGCTATACTTCACAGCAACGTTTCCTGAACCTAGTATACGTCACTACGCGGAAGGAGAAAGTGAGTAAACACAAAGCCTGTTGGGTTGATAGGAGGAATTTCGATACGCGAATTGTGATAAAATGACTATTTATACATGGGTTTAACGAATTTGACGAACGAATTTTTGGGTTAACGATTTCAAAATTGACGTTCACTCGAAATTCAGACACCGCGACGGGAACTACTTTGTTCGTTAGTGACGTAGTAGTAGGTTCAACTTAAGTTGCTGTCTAGTATACCTGAAAGTGTTTTAACTTAGATTCCTACAACAGTGTTTAATTACATTCTGAAATAACTGCACGGAACACAAATTTCGTTATACTTCACGTGATCTTTCCTAATATAAATACAAAAATATTCAGAGCCCGCAGAGGCGTTTTTTCCGTACGTACGCGTGTATCGGGAAATTTATTCAATTGTGAAACCATCACAGAAAACAATGGCCGACTCAATAAAAGCCTTCGCGTGTGTGAATGTAATTCCGTGTTAAACTCTCGTTTTCTGCTTTTTTTTCTCCATCGTGCGTTCGCTTCGCAGCGTTTGCCGATGATGGTCATGGTGAATATATCGAAGGCCTTATTCTCATTGAAATAGAAATTCCCATATATACAGGGTGTTTCAGATATAAGTGTTAATAACCACATCTAGACAGACAACTCGTCCTTTACCCAAGTCATAAATATGAAATTTTCGCATTGCTCTCTCCCATGATATATGGAGGGATCAGAATTAAAATGGACCAAGTCCACTTTTTGTCATTTTTGAGTTAGCAACGCTATAACATGCACCAACTATGTAAAATTTCAGTGCAATAGTGAACCAAGTCCTAGTTCTGATAATATCCGCTTGGCAGCAGCAAGTTCTGTTGCGTTAACATGTAATTTTGCTATGAAGCTTTAACTTTTAACGTCTGTAGCTCAAAAGTAGCTTAAGTGGACTTGGTTCATTTCTATTCTGAACCCTCCAGATATAAATGAGAAAATGTTTTTATTATTCAATTTTATCGGTAATTTTTTTATTAAAAATTTTGAAAAAAGGAAGAAAATGCAACTTTTGGATCTTTAATGTATTATAACTCAAGTTATATTTGTCCGAGAAAAATCTATATAACCTCTCGTTTTAAAGATAATTTTGCAAACTTTAATTTGATAAACAGTTTGACTATGTCCACGAAAAGTATTTTTATGATTTTTTAAATAAAAAAAACTTTTTAAAACAATGTTGGCACCCTTCAATTTTTTTGAAAATTATACTTGTATAAAAAACGTTATGAAGTATATCTGAAAGTTAGAATGGACAGCCATGGGATCGAGAGTTATAGCAAAAAGAGTTGTTTTGAAGTACTACTTCGGAGATTAGAGTGACCAAATATGCCGCAGTACTCCATATTTGACCACTTAAACTTAAAAAGTGGTATTTTAAAACAACTTTTTTTGCTTTAACTCCCGATATCGTGGCTGTCAATATTTAGACTTCAGTTTTATTGAGGGCATTATTTTGGACCCTAAGTATTTTCATTGTAAAGTTTCGAAACGCTAAGAATTAAAAATTCCGCAGTTAGCTAAAAGCGAAATTTTCTAAAAAATATTGTTCAGTACGGCTAACTATCCCGCTAAATATCGCCAAGCTCTTTTTTTAACTCCATATATTCAACTATCGTCACTTTTTTCAGATTTTTATTGACAAACTGAACAGTAATTGATTTAACTAAACATTTTAATCTATGAGTTTGAAATTATTTAGCAATATTTCTACTTCTTTGGTGTCCAAAAGAGCATGGTGATATTTAGCGGGAACCGAATGGATAATTGCAGTCAAATTTTTTTTAATCTTAATGTATTCAGAATGGCTTAAAACCTCAAAAAAACATTTTAATTTACCTTTCAAATCCCTAAATTTTAAGTTATTTTCAAATTAAAATAGCTTCTTCTCTGTCTGAGTAGAAACAGCTTTTGACGTCATATGTGCCTTGTTTACCATCATTCCGCTTTGAAATACCGAGCTCTACAGTTATTTTAAAGCCTAGTGTTTCGACGAAAACGGTGTTTCCCACATTTCCAAGAGGCACATGTGACGTCACACTGTTCGGCGCTTTCTGTAATAAAATATCTCCTTATTAACTGAAAAAAAATTGTGGGAAAAGACAAACATATTTTTGGAACCTGGAGATAATTTTTTTAAAATTTAAAATTGAATATCCCGAATTTTAAGAAATGCTGCAATTCTCTATTGAACCAGCACAAAAATGTTTTGGGAGAATCCAACAGTTTTATTTTTTGACTGAGTTTTTGTCACCTGAATTCCGCGACATTAGACATTCCTGTGCTATTCCATCGTAAACATCGGGGTCATGAGAGGAGTGTTTTACTAATGGGGCAATTAGGATTTAGATGGCTGGTTTGGCCTTCAACGGAATGCCTAAGCGTGCATCTCAGGTGTTCAACAATATCTTCCTCGTTGAACTACGACAATATGCAGGGTGTTCTTTAACCCTTTATGCCGCAAATTATTTTCCTCATCCAAAATATGTCAAGTTTACGTAACTGCAACTAGAATTAAACTAAATTTGGCCTTGCATGACGAAAATTGGACGAATTTGGAACATTGGGAAGTGTGACTTAAGGGTTAAGGGACTTGAAGTCCCGCCGGGACATAAAGGGTTAAGCCCGTTTCACGGCTTCGGGGCCGTCCATAAATGACGTCACGCTCAGAGGGGGGGAGGGGGTTAATCAATTTGTGACAGCTTGTGACAAGGGGGAGGGAGGGGGGTATGAAAGTTGTGACATCACATCCTGCAGCTAAAAATCAACGGAAAAAACCTTGGTTCCGGGTACTTTCAAATTAGTCTATTAGACATATTGTTGGTTTAAGAGCGTGACATGTGACAGAAGGGGGGGGTCAAAGATGGGCAAAAAAAGTGTGACATCATTTATGGATGGCCCCTTCCACAACGTCTCCTAGCCTAGCACTATCGGATCCAGGGGGTGGCTAACAGTGAGAAAAAGGCCGGAACCAAGTATAGCGTTTATAATAGGGGACGCTACCAAAACGAGTTTACCTCCTGTTTTTTAAGAGTCAGATTTCTCCAGACATTTTCTGGACCCCCATGCACCCCTTCGTTACTTGGAACTCTATAATTTACATTTTTTTATAGTAAGTTTGTCAAATTGCAAAAATCCTTAAAAATTTAGTAGTGTGTAGTAGAAAAATTATGTAGTGTAAAAAAATAGTGTCTATAAGACGCGTAGTGTAGCCAAAGTCACCGTGAGCTATATAGACCGGGCGTGTCACCAGGCGTATCTTATCGGTCTTGGATTATCGGGACGTGGATCCCACCTCTTTGTGTGGTTAGGTGAGGTCAATTAGTGAACAAAAGAGTGGGGTAGATATCCACTGCCCGAGAAGAACCGCCTGGTGATACGCCCGGTCTTGAGCTCACGGTGACCGCTCCGTCTGTTCATTTAGAATGGGCGCCTGAAACAGGATCAAAAACTCTCAATAATGCCTAATAACGCTCATCCCGAAACTTCAGTGACACATTCTTTTACAACTACTTCTGTTTAGGCTTCCTAGTAATTGCACAAGAAATTTTTTTCCGATGATAATTACAATAGTAACTAGTAACTGCTTCTAATACATTTCGTCTCAGGCGCCTATTCTAAATGAACAGACTATCAAATCAAATCAAAGTCTGGCCGGGCCTAGTGGCCCATCAGGCGGTGCCCATCTCCGTTTCTGTAGCCTTTGGGCCTGGGGTGCTAATTTCTAGCGTGTGTCCAGGCCGAGTGGCTAGCCCGATGCTGGACCCCCAGTTAATTCCCCAAGCAAGCTTGGTCCTCATTTATCGGAAGGATGAAGGGCTGAGTTAACCCATGACCAGCTACCCGAGCAGGAGCCGCGAGGCATCGGGGTCGGTAATGCTCGTAGCCAGACACGCTAACCACTGCACCACCGCGGCCACTGAACAGACTATAATCGAGGTTAAAACTGGAAGTTGAGGGAAATGTTGTGAACTGGAAGTAGCAGTAACACATCAGTCTTATCAGGTGATAAGGATGACCTCTGTGTGATATGGGAAACGCAGCCAGCGGCTATTTCGGTTTCACTGACCTCAAGGCTCGCCTCAAATTTAGTTTCACAACACGATTTCTGTAAACACAGAAAGTAGAAATCATTGCTGAAAAGAATGTTGATCAGTATTAATATACGTTTTTATTTAAGTTTATATTTATTTTTAATATCATTTGTTTTATGCTTTCTGTGGGTCTCAACAACTTTTATTCGATAAAACTATTTGGAACTGTATTATTCACTTTTTTAATAATAAATTCAATAAAATGATAATCCTACCAAAAAAAACCCTTGGAGACCCAAAAAGGTTTTCAAAATGAGTAAAAACCCTCATTTTACAGGTCTAATTTCTAAATTTTTTCTGGGAGAGAACCCCCATACCCCCATCAATACCACAAGGGGATCTTCAGTAATAATTTTTAGGAAATCCCCAATATTTTGACATTTCGGGTGAAAAAGTAAAGGTAATGGCGTTGAAAAGTGCCCCCCTTACACTCAAAACGTTTTTAAAAATGAGTTAAAAACCCTACTTTTACACGTCAAATTTCAAATTTTTTCTGGGGGGAGGACCCCCATAGCCCCAATGGTACCACAAGGGGATCTTGTCTGGAAAAGTGACCCCCCCTTGGAGCCATGCTGGATCCACCACTATCTCAAAAAGCGCCCCCCCTCCATTTAAACGTCCATTGTCATAAACATAAACATAGCTCTCTTTCTAAACCCAACCATAGCATCATCGTCTTTTACGGTTATGGTTTCGAAACGGCGATCATCAATGATGACCATCATATCATATCGCACAATAGCCACCGTTGCGTCATCCTGGGATGAGAAGCGACGACATCAAAGAACGGAAGTCCGATACGGGCTTGACCCAAGGCCGAAGCGCCTTTCCGCTTTTGTCTTCGTCGCTGTATTAATGTCCATTTCGTTTGTCCAGTGTTCGATTAATTGAAATGCAGTTTCTTGTGTGTGTATTTTTATTTGTCCTTTTTGTTCCAACTTTTGGTGTTTCTTCTTGGTTTTGACAATGGTTTAAGTGTTTTAAGATCCTTTGAAATTAAGTTCTTTTAGCGTAACTACTTTAATAATATGTGGTATAGTGCTTTGTATTGGTATATTCTTTAGTAGATTCTTTTTGTTTTAAGAAGGGTGGCTATCAAAATAGAAGGGCTTTCAGTAGCAATTACAATCCTTGGCGTCGCCGGCTCTTGAAAATTGGGGGGGACCCAAGGATTTGGGTCCAGAAGGACTCCACAGAAGGATTTTACAAAACCGTGATTAATCTACCCTTTTATTTCACTTAAGCCCCCCGTCCAGTGATTTTGAGGTGGCTTTGTGAATAAATTCATAAACTTTCATTTCATGTTTTTGTGAATTGCTTTCAACTTTGAATCAAAGAGTGGGATCTGGTGGTCCTCCCCCATAATTTTTTTGAAATTTGACCTTTTTAAGACAGGGTCAAACTCATTTTTAGTGATATGATTAGACAATGAGGAAGTTGCATGATTTTTTTATATTTTTTTAATCGATTATTCTTGCAAAAATAAGCAACTACCCAAAATTTGAGGCCGATCGATAAATTTTTTGATTGGCAAAAAAATTTAAAAAATTCCCTTTTTAAAAGCGTGCGAAAACGCCAAGAGTTTGGATGTGACGTCATCTTACAATAGGCATTGTTGAAAAGCAATGGAGTTGATGGTATTATTGTTGACGTCATCCTACAGTTTAAACAATAAACGTTTTCAGTCATGTGTTTTTTTCTCGACTTTTAAATTAAAATATTTAATTACCTGTACATTTTTTTGAAAAATTGACTAGATATTTCATTTTAGCATACAAAAAACCATACGGAACACTTGTTTGTTTTTGAAAATCTGACACATGCAACTTCCTTATTTCAAAATCAAATTTCTATGCTTCAATCAGTGCTGTAGCCGGATTTTTTTGGGAGAAGGGATCGCCTTATTATGACGTACTTTTTTTTTGCTCGAAACAAAATATAATAAAATGAAATAAGTCCCCTAAACTCAGCACTGGATTCAACCTATTCATATTCAGCTCTAATCTAAATTATGGGGAGTCCGTCCCCCTCTTATATGCCCTTCTTATGTTAAGTGCGATTGGTAAATTGGCCCCATCCTTTTGATTAAAGGTTGGAAAAACCCATTCAGACAATTTTTGGTCTTTCCTGAAAAGTTAAAAATAAAGTTTTTCAAAACAAAGTTCCTAATTATTGGGGGGGGGGGTTCTTAAACTTTTTTTGAGGGAGAATTTCCAAAACTTTTGTTGGTGAGGACTCCCAGATCCCCTAATTATATCTGGCATTCATATTAATCACGGAGTATTAAAATCAATCGCACCAAAAATAAAATTTTATGCGTAAGTTATCTAACGCTGAACTGAACATGTATGGGAACGCTATAAATCTGTGACCCTTTGTGGCATGGGAGAGTTCAAGGATTGTGACATTAGGGTGTCTCAAAAAAAACTTTTTTTCGAAAAACCTCGCTCCCCAGGGCTTTTCCCATTCCTTTTGATCCCAAAAGATAGTATGTGAAGTTTCAGCCCCCAAAGTTAACTCTAGGGGTTGCCTGTAGAGCCCCAAAGTTTGAAAAAAGTGGAAAAAATGACTAAATTTCAGAATTATCAAAAAATTTATTTTATGAGTGAAACTGGATAAAAATGGTTCAATTGTGTTACTTAGGACTTATTTAGATGGGTTATATTTATTTATGTGTGATAATTGTACCCTATAGCCCCTGCTATTTAGGATTAAAACGTACTACTTAGGGACGTTGCGCTCACCAAAGCTTATAATGCACTACCGGTGGACGAATTGAATTGAATCCGAATTTATTTGAAGGAACTCCCTCAAATGATGCCATTTAGTGCTAAATTGATATTATAAACTGTAAAAGCCAGTGAAATAACAATAATGATGCCCTCCACTGAGCTTATAATGTAAAAAGTGATTTTCTTCAAAATTGCTCGTTTCCAGCTGATCAAACCCAAAATTTGTACTAAAAAAGGGGGTTGTTGTACTTTTTTAGATACCAAACTTTGAAACCTTTATAGGGGTTTCATTTTTAATAAGTAGAACTAAGTTTTAACAGCACAGATCGGAAATGACATGGATATTTCCTATACCAGAAGTAAAAATCGGTTTTATTTTTTTAAGTTAGGAAAATTACTCCCTTTTAACGTATTAGTGGTGGTAAGTTTTATTATAAAACTTCTTTCTTAACATTTCAACCAAGATTCACACGTATTAAACTATTTTCCTCATTTAAAAAAAGAAAATCGATTTTAACTTCTGGTATTGGAGATATCCGTATTATTTTCGATGTGAAGGGTTTAAAATTAACTTCTACTTATAAAAAATGAAGCCCCTATAAAGGTTTCAAAGTTTGGTATCTAAAAAAGTACAACAACCCCCTTTTTTAGTACAAATTTTGGGTTTGATCAGCTGGAAACGAGCAATTTTGAAGAAAATCACTTTTTACATTATAAGCTCAGTGGAGGGCATCATTATTGTTATTTCACTGGCTTTTACAGTTTATAATATCAATTTAGCACCAAATGGCATCATTTGAGGGAGTTCCTTCAAATAAATTCGGATTCAATTCAATTCGTCCACCGGTAGTGCATTATAAGCTTTGGTGAGCGCAACGTCCCTAAGTGGTACGTTTTAATCCTAAATTGCAGGGGCTATAGGGTACAATTATCACACATAAATAAATATAAACCATCTAAATAAGTCCTAACACAATTGAACCATTTTTATCCAGTTTCACTCATAAAATAAATTTTTTGAAAATTCTGATATTTAGTCATTTTTTCCACTTTTTTCAAACTTTGGGGCTCTACAGGCAACCCCTAGAGTTAACTTAGGAGGTTGAAACTTCACACACTATCTTTTGGGACCAAAAGGAATGGGAAAAGCCCTGGGGAGCGAGGTTTTTCGAAAAAAGGTTTTTTTTGAGACACCCTATTGTGACATCACACATTGAAAATCAATAAAAACTAAATAATAGGAATCTTTCCTGGAAAACATATAGTTTAAATGACATTACACACTTCATTCTAAATAAAATAATAAGTGGTTCACTTTAAAATTACAAGGTGAGGTGCACATGGGGGTCCTCCTCCAGAAAAAATTTGAAATTTGACGTGAAAAAGTAGGGTTTTAACTCAATTTGAGATACGTTTTTGAGTCTAAGGGGGGCACTTTTCAACACTATTACCTTCCCTTATTGTCCCAAAATGTCAAAATAATGGGGATATCCTAAAAATTATCACTGGAGATCCCCTTGTGGTACTAAAGGAGGGTATTGGGGTCCTCCCCCAGAAAAATTTTGAAATTAGACCTGTAAAAGTCGTGATTTTGCTCATTTTGAAAACCTTTTTGGGTTTCCAAGGGGGGGGCACGGTCCAGACTGCCACCCCATGGATCCGCGCCTGGAGTGACTTGTGACAAATGTGGGGGTCAAAAATGTGACATCATTTACAGATGGCACCTAAGAAAGATTTAACTTCAAATCGAAAAAAAATTTCCATATGTTTTCCACCAACAGAGTTCATTTTTTGGGCCGATGATGAACCAACTTTCCCGAGGAGTCTCTCAAATATTTGATAGCGCGTGCTGAACCGGAAACTCTCCTCTGGCAGACCGGAACGCGCGACCTGCCGGGGGGCGGAACTCCCCCCAGGGGCCTTACCTGGGTCACACTTCGGGTTCACGGCCAACTCTCCTACTCGCAATAGTACATTTGACGCGGATTCCATTTGATATGTATATTTTTCCAATTGAAAATCTATAGATGATGAATAAATATATTTATCTGCCCGCTCTCATAAATTTCTCCTTGAAGAAATAGGACCTTAGATAGGAAAAATAGGATAGGAAAATAAGAATAGGTGGCGTATTGTATAGACCAGAGTTTCTCAAACTGTGGGTCGCGACCCACTGGTGGGTCGCCAGTCAGTTTTTGGTGGGTCGCGAGAAGATTTTTAATTTTTCTGAATATGAAGTATCTTTTTATAATTTTTACAAACGTGATATTGAATTTTAAATTATCAAACTATTATTTGAACTTTTGAAATTTATCAAATTACCATATAGTAAAAAGAATAAAAATTCGAGGAAAAACAACACTACTTGGTGTCGAACGGAAAAGGCAATTAATGTCAATACGTACTATATGTGTGTCACTTTAATGTGCCGATAATGCAAATCTAGTCGGTTATTCAAATAAGTTTTGAAAAAAATATTCAGTGTTTCTCCCCTTCCACATCAGATGGGAGCAATGCAAATTTTAAGAATTTTCTTAGGAAATGATCTCATATTGCAATATATCTCTTATTGCTAAAAAAACAAGTTAAAACCATGTTTTTAAGGGTCAAATTTTAAAATTTTCTCTGGGTGTGGACCTGGACCCCCAGACCCCCTTTTTAATTGTGGGGATTATTGTTAGCCCACAATTAAACTAATTCATACGCTAAAATTCAAATATTTACTTTTAATTTTACAGTTAATTTTGCTTCTAATTCGTGCAGTGTATGTAATAATTATTGTTGTAATTAAAAATTAGTTGGTGAACACCCCCCAGTCAGAGATGTTAAAATTATGTTGGCGGGCATGAGATAATTATCTCAGTTCAGTTAATTATAATTAACTGAAGTCGGTGGGTCGCGTTAGATCTCGTTTCTCAAAAGTGGGTCGCGATGTTAAAAAGTTTGAGAACCCCTGGTATAGACTTTATTTCGGGAGGGGTCCAAAATTATTCTTTATCCCCTCCCATACATAGTAAGTGCAATGGAACTTTTTATCACGTTTTAGGTAAAATTTACATCTTAAAAGATTTGGGAATAATTAAGTTCGAAGTACCAAAGGGGGGTCTGGTGTCCCTCCCCCAAAATATTTTTAAAAAATGGACTTTGAAAATCAGGTTTTATAACTAGTTTTGGTACCTCCTAGCCTGAATTTTGGGTACATTTTTAGGTAGGATTTGCATTTTGATGAAACTATGTAAAAAGTTGTAAATAACAATGTTCCAAATACAAAAAACGAGAGTCCTCCCCCGGAAATTTTTTGGAAGTTTTTGACCCTAAAACACAGGGGTTTGACTTGTTTTTGAATACCTGGTTTGAATTTCAGGGAGAGGTGGGGGCACAGCTTATAGAGCCGTTGAAATATAATATTACGTAAGCACTTAAGGGGGGGAGGGGGTTTGCTCTTTGCTTATTTTTCCTGACAAGGGGGATATGAGTGATGCTTACGTAAGATACTTCATTTTCGATAATCTCTTGTTTCTTGCATAAATAATTTCAAAACTAAACCAAAAATTAATTGAACAAAAAATTGAAATAGGAAATCTGACGTAAGCACTTTTTTTAGGTTAAATTTTAATTATAGGTTAATTATAGGTTATTTAAATAAATAGGTTATAATTTTTCATTAATTTTATTTTTGAAAGAGCAAACGAGAAATAGCTTTTAAAATAATGTACTATTTATATGAATTTTAAATTTGCAAAGGTCAAAAATTCATTTAAGAGGCTGAGTTTTCAAGAGTAAAACACAGTATAAAAGACATAAAAATTTCAGAGGGGGGTTTGGGGGTTCTCCCCTAGAAATTTAAAAAAAAATTTCGTTTAAAACAGTGTTTAAGCTTATTTTGAGGCTCTTTGGGTTCAATCCGAAAAGAAGGTTCCTTGAAAACCGCACACTTTTCTAGGGAAAATTTTCAGTTCTTGTTTTAGAACAGGGGTTTCCAACTTCTAAGTCCTTGAGGACCGCAATCAAAATTAAAAGTCAAGTGGTAGGCCCAAAGAAATCTCTGGCTTTTTTTTATCCATGATAGATTTTTCGGGGGTATAGAGTCTTATAGTATGGAATTTTTCCAGCGGAAGAGGGACATATTATTACACATTGTGAAGCTACTACTTTGTATATTTTCAAAAATTTCTGAGGATATATTTAACCCTGTACAACTTGTAACACTGAATATTACTTTAATTGGGGGTCTTCCTCAAGAAATTTCCCTAAGAATATCATATAATTTTTGGATACTCCATTTTGTCCCTCCTCGACATAAAGATTGACGTAAGCCCTTGCTACGTTCCGGGGAGATTTCAGGTTATATTCAACCTGCCTCTCGAAATAAAAACTTTAAATTTTTCACCATAGAAAACAAAGTTACAACATAACCTATGAGGTAAAATTAGTGGGGGTTCGGGGGTCCTCCCCCGAAAATTTTTTTAATTTTTGCATGCTAAAAAGTGTTTTGAAGCAACTTGGGGGGTTTTCAGGGAGCGATGTAATGGGGGGGTTACGTCCCCAATAACCCCCCCTCGTTACGCCTATGGCTCCTTGCGTATAGGTCACCTTATTTTCAAGGAGAAAAAACGGTAATTACTAAAAGGGATGTCAAAATTTCGGGGGAGGGTCCGGCAGTTTCTTACGTAATTATGGTGGGGGGTTGAGGTTTGCTATGGTTGGTTATGGTTGAGGTTTGCTTATCTTTGCTAACAAGGGGGGCTAAAAAATACCAAAAAAAGTGCTTGCGTAGTATTTGAACGGCACCTATACGCCCTTGGGGGCCGTCCATAAATGATGTCACACTTTTTTTGCCCATTTTTGACCCCTCCCCCCCATTGTCACAAACTGTCACACTGTCCCATACCCCCTCCCCCCTCTGTCACATGTGACTCTCTTAAACCAACATCCAACATGTCTAATACACGAATTTGAAAGTGCCGGAACCAACTTTTTTCATTTGATCTTAATTTTACCCCTCATGTGATAGTTTCATTTCTATCAACCTTTAAGATACCATTTGAGAGAACAATATACGGTCGTTTTAACAATTTAAGGGATATTTTTCCGTTGATTTTCAGCTGCAGGATGTGAAGTCACAACTTTTAAACCCCCTCCCTCCCCCTTGTCACAAATTGATTAACCCCTCCCCCCTCTGAGCGTGACGTCATTGGATGTCCCCTTGGTTCTATTCTAATAAACATCCACGAAAAGCTGAAAATTCTGTAAAAGTTGGGTGAATTGAACCGCCCAAAAATCCGCACAGTTCCGGAACCAGAGAGAAAGTACTATATTGCATATTCCGAGTTGAGACAGCATCATCTTCCTTTGAAGAAGAATAGAATAGAATAGAAGAGGTCGTCCGTAACGGTGGGAAAGTGTCCTGGGGGCGACACTTGACCCACATTCCCCGCCGATGCAAGGTCGCCTCTCATCTCTCTGCACGTGCGACATGTCATCCTTTCATCCTTTCATTCATTCATTCATTCATTTTGTTTGATCGAGCGACTGAAATCAAACAGAACTAATTGAGAGACATTGAGCTAATTTGAGGTGATGTGCACTCTTAAAACGATTGCATCAAAATTGAGTAAAAAAGTACTCAAAAAGGCTCCGATCCAATAAGTACTCAAATTTGAATAGTACATGAATATACTCATTTCTGAAAATGTGCATACTCAAAAATGAAACATCTTGAGCTTGAACTCAAAAATGAGCTCATAATGTTTCATTTTTGAGTATGCACATTTTCGGAATGAGTATATTCATGTGTACAAATTTGAGTATTTTTGGATCGGAGCCTTTTTGAGTACTTTTTTACTCAGTTTTGATGCAATCGTTTTAAGAGTGTGGTGTTTTTATATAAGAGACAAAGGAAAAAAGCTACAGAATAGTTGGATTTGTAGGGGATGGACTAGTGAATGGTTAAGAAAATGTGACTATTATACTATACTAGACAGCAACTTGAGTTTTATTTATTTGAGATTCTGCAGCCTATTTAAAGGCCAAGCAGGGGATTACAGACAAGCAACCCAAAAAATAACAATGAAAATAACTAATATACATAGATACATACATGAACACAAAAACTGTAAAATAACTATAAATATAATTTCAATTTATCTACAATTGTGGATACTGATTTAGCTAAGAAAATATCGTTAGGCAATGCGTTCCATTCACTAATTGTACGTGGGAAAAAAAGAATATTTAAAAATATTGGTC
Organism: Tetragnatha versicolor; assembly: GCA_024610705.1. Classification (NCBI taxonomy): domain Eukaryota; kingdom Metazoa; phylum Arthropoda; class Arachnida; order Araneae; family Tetragnathidae; genus Tetragnatha; species Tetragnatha versicolor. The sequence goes on from JANDEH010000046.1 coordinate 1,286,884, forward strand.
CTGCAAAAATAAGGTACTATCTGGGAGTCATTATTTTGTCTCAAATTAGATTGATCTCGAAACTGAAAATAACTTGAATGCCTGAATCTATATGATAAAAACCCTTAATTATTTGGTAAAGAAATTTTAATCTGATTATTTTACGCTGGTCACAAAGGGGAATCCAACGGACCTCCTGAAGCATTTCAGTATAGCATATTCAGGGCAGCATATTCAAGGAGGGGTTTAATATACGTATTAAAGGCCAAAATTTGAATGTGAAGTTGAACGAATGAGTTGAACCTACTAACAAACAAAGTTGTTCCCATCGCGGTGTCAATTTTAAAATAATATGATTATTTCGTTAAACCCATCTGTGTAAACAGTGTCTTTTTATCGCAATTTGCGTATCGAACTTCCTCCTATCAATTTTTTCCGTGGATCCCCTTCGTCAGTGAAATGACGTCATAATTTCAGTGATCGTCATTTCACTGACGAAGGGGTCCAAGTATCCCCGAAACTTAAGTCTGTTTTTAACTTTTAATGTGCAAAATAAAAAACTTTGTTTTTAATCTTACTTACCTAAATTGCACAGCATTTTATTAATTAATTACCCTGGAAGTTATAACGGACACACTGTGCTTTACGCCTGTAAAACAGTTTTTTCCTTTAGAAGCCCAAGTATGCAGGAAAACCTACAAAAATAGAAATGGCTTGCCCGGGAAATTTATTTCGGGAGGGGCCTTAAATTATCCCTCAGCCATTCCCATGGATATTTAACAAGTCCAATGTAGCTTTTTAATACATTTTTGTAAAGTAGAATTTGCGCCTTAAATATCTTACTTTTAATACAAGAAAGGTTTCTGGCCAATTCCATCGGGTAACTGACTGACATTTTTTAAGAAAAACACTTAGTATTTTGCAATTTTCTTCCCAAAGCAACATAGTAACTGACTGACATAAATTACAAAATATTAAGGGTTTTTCTTAAAAAAATGTCAGTCATATACCCGTGGAATTGCTCTTCTAGTATATCAATTAAGTTCCAACTAAGCAGCAAAGGGGGTTCTAGGGGACCTCCCCCCTTGAAACTTTTTGCAAATTTGACTCTACAAAAAAAGAATTTCAACTTGGTTTTGGTAACAAATTTGGACGCATGTTTTTAGGTAGGATTTCGAATGTGATGAACTTATTAAAAATGCTTTGAATTGCATATTATATACTTCCAAGTTCAAAATGGGGGATAATTTTTGGAAATTCGACCCTAAAAACATCATGGTTTTACCTTGTTTTTGTCGAATTTCTGGGGGGGAATGGCTTCCATATGGTACCAATGTTGGAACATTCTGTGGGACTGGGTTTATGGTTGTTTTGGTGACCTCCTTGAGGAATCTCGTGCTCGGAATGTGGAAGTATGCCGTAAACACCTGTACGGCCTTTTCTGACGTTATTGTGTGGCTGAAATCGTGGACTCGCCTGCGAATGAGCATAGATGATGTCCGCTGAAAACGTGTTTCTTCAGCGCCTTATACTTATTCATGCTCTTCTGGTGCCATACATTATATACCAAGGATATTGTTGTTGAGGTTTTCGGTTCCCTTTTAAACAGGCGCATATTTAAAGGAGGCCAACCCCCCCTCTCAGGGCCGAATCCAAAGGGGGGGTTTGGGGGTTCAAACATGCCCCGAAATTTTTACGCCAATATTTTACATACTGTTTTTCATTAAAAATTCGTCATAAAATGCATAAAACCCCTACTTTCAAGGTTTAAAATTATTCTTGGGGAGAACCCCCAACCCCCTATCTAATTAAATTCCGAAATAAATTCAGTAGTATTTTAACCCCTTAACTCAGCGCCGTATCCAAGGGGGGTTTAGGGGTTCAACCCCCCCCCCGAAATTTTGTTATCAATTTTTATACTGTTATTTTCTATGAAAATTATGTATCCTCTTTCTCTAAGGAGGAGTAAAAAATTTTCCTCTTCGGGTATAGCCCAAAGGGTCTCAGAATAAGTCAGAACCCTATTTTTAAGGGTATTCCAAAATTTTTCTGGGGGAGGAGCCCCAAATCCCCTCGAAATTTTGGAATCTAATAAGGCTTTTCCTTGAAACTTAAAGGGATTTACAAGGAGTGGTTCTCTTTGATGATGGAACCTAAAATGAGTTAAAATGCCACTTTAGGGGCAAAATTCAAAAATTTTTCTGGAGTAGGAACTCAAAAAAAACCCTCTCGAAATTTTTCCATTCATAATACTGCATATAATTTTTTCCTTAAAATTTCTGCCGCTTACAATAAGCGGTGCTCTTTGGGTGCAATCTAAAAGGGTTTCAAAATGAGCTAAAACACAAATTTTAGAAAAAAATTTCCAAAAATTTTTCTGGGGAGGACCCCCAGAATCCCCTTTTGTTTGGGATTTACATTTTTACACGATTATGGAATTGAGTGCGCCAAAATTAAACTCTTACGTCCTACGAAGTCATCTCACCTAAAAATTAGAATTCCTAAGGACATACTTCAAAAAAATGTCAAGTAAACCCCCCCCCCTGAAACAAAAGTCTGGTTACGGCCATGCCCCCTCCGAAATTTGGACCTTGAATTGATTATGATAATAAAAGTTTTCTTAAGGGCTGGTGGTGTGCCGGGTCGAATAGATCTAAAAGTTCCAGACGTTTCGTCTACTGCCTATGGCAAAACATAGTCAATCTGGTTGAAATAAAAAGTTAAAATTACTGCTACTTTCGTGGTTTGAAACGAACCCCTCTTTTGTACTCGGAATGAGGAAGTTGCATGATTTTTTAAATTTTTTTAATCGATTCTTCATGCAAAAATAAGCAACTTCCCAAAATTTGGGGTCGATCGAGAAATTTTTTGATTGCCAAAAAAATTTACAAAAAAACCCTTTTTCCAAGCGCGCGAAAACGCTAAGAGTTTGGGATGTGACGTCATCGTTCAGTGACTATTGTTGTAAAGCAGCGGAGTTTATGTTTAAATTAAAATATTTAATTACTTGTACATTGAAAAATTGACTAGATATATACCATACAAAAAACCATACGGAACACTAGAATGTTTATGAAAATCTGACACATGCAACTTCCTTATTCTAGCGTTTGCAATTTTTTTAAATACTAGGGAGCTACCGCCCCCTGCTCGCTATCGCTCGCCAACCCCCGTAAACTGCTGACGCAGGACCTTTTGGAATTGCTTCGCAATTCCCACAAATTCCAACTCGTTGAACTTAACACACTTTATAAAACAATTAAACAATTTACAGAAAAAACGTCAACTAACTTATTAAAAATACTTCACATCCCCTCCATGAATAAATCTCCATTAAAAGTTTGAGTATACAGGGTGTATCTGAAATTGTGCAACAAACTTTCAGGGATGATAGTACTCATCAAGACGAACAATAATCGGTATAGAAAGGGGGGTCCCAGACCAAATCCCAGGGAGTTAAAAATGGAGTTACACCCCAAAAAAATCATTGAAAAATTCAATTTGTAGAAGAACTACTATTGGTAAATTCTTAATTATGGTCTCAAAAATTGTGGTTTAATATGATCTTTAAAATTACTTCAAAAGTCTTCACTTTAAAATTTGTCTTATTATGAAAAAAGTTAAAAAACACAAAAATGTGAAAACTCAGCAAAAACCTTATTTTGTATTTCGAAATCATTTCTTTTGATTTGATAATCTGAAAGATCATAGTTGAAAACCCTTAAGTCCGAAGTTTCACGTAAATACAATTAATATTAAACGCTTGAGATCCTGTTAAAGTTTGTTTTTTGCGTGCGCTAACAGCTGTTCTGGAAACAGCTCTAAAAAACTGCTTGCGCACCCAAAAAACAAACTTTAAAAGGATCTCAAGCGTTTAATATTGATTGTATTTACGTGAAACTTTGGACTTAAGGGTTTTCAACTATGATCTTTCAGATAATCAAATCAAAAGAAAGGATTTCGAAATGCAAAATAAGGTTTTGGCAGAGTTTTCATTTTTTTTGTGTTTTTAACTTTTTTCATAATAAAACAAATTTTAAAGTGAAGACTTTTGAGGTTATTTGAAAGATCATATTAAACCACAATTTTTGAGACCATATTTAAGTTTCTACCAAAAGTAGTTGTTCTACAAATCGAAATTTTCAATGATTTTTTGGGGTGTCGCTCCATTTTTAACTCCCTGGGATTTGGTCTGGGACCCCCTTTCTATAACGATTCTTGTTCGTCTTGATGAGTACTATCATCCCTGAAAGTTTGTTGCACCATTTCAGATACACCCTGTATATTAACTCGAACTTATCAAAAATTTAAACGAAATGTTTTTAAAAATATTCATCTTAATTATTTTTAATCTATGATTATAAAAATAACTAATTCTAATTGTTTATCAATATTCAGACCAAACAAAAAATATTATTTTAAAGTAACTCGATAGTATAATATGCCTAGTGTTTATCATTCATATTTTTTTTAAACCCAGACTTGTTAAACAATACCGTTTAAGCAATTGAAAACAATAAGAGACAAAACATCACTATGTTTACAATTAATTTCGATAAAATCAGACTAAAAATTATAAATATTGGACAAAAAGTGTGAAATTTTAGTATAAAATGGCTTTCATGTAAGTTTTTAGAATATGTTTTTATCAGTCTTTGAGTGATATTTCATCAAGAAAGTACTTTTTTTAAAAGGTGAAAAAACATGTTTCATCTTAAAATAAAGCGTCAATCGGACATTGTGATTGGATGCATAATAATTTGATTGACAGTACTTGCTTTATAACTGCGACCTTATCCGTTATCTAAAAAGATGGAAATATTTTAAAATTGAGAATTTTTTTGAAAAATCGAAGGGCTTACTCGGAAATCCGGAAAGAATCCGGACATTTTGATACCATATATGTGTCATTCGGTTCAGTAGTTAAAAAGCCTTTCTCTGGAAACCGTTCACTGAAAACTTTTTTTTAGAATAGAGAGATTAAGTTCATCAAGATATTTACATACATGCGCGATTGTGAGTAACAAACAGTACTTTAATTATGTGTGACTGGAAGAATTTTCGTTCGTAGCTGCCGTTCCGGTTTTTCTCCCGAACCCGTTTGCGGCGGCCGTCACGTGGCCCCGCGTGGAATGCCTCCCAAGATGCCTTCTTTCCTCCCTCCTCGAACATATACGCACGAACACGATGTCGGCTTTCGTGTTCAACGCTCAATTGGCGATTTGAAATAAGGCGATTTTACGTGTTAAGGACTTTTTTTTTGAAGCGGAACGGAAGTTATGAGTCCGATTCAGTCGGCCGCTCGGCTCTAATTTATGTCCACCTCATGAGTGGAAAGCAGGCGCGGATCCAGCACGGCTCCAAGGGGGGGCACTTTTCCAGACAAGATCCCCTTTAGTACCATTGAGGGTATTGGGGTCCTCCCCCAGGAAAAATTGAAATTTGACGTGTAAAAATATTTAACTCATTTTTAGAAACGTTTTGAGTCTAAGGGGGGCACTTTTCATCACTATTCCTTTAATTTTTCACCCGAAATGTCAAAATTATGGGGATTTCCTAAAAATAAATACTGAATACCCCATTTTAATACTAATGGGGGGTATGGGGGTCCTCCCGCAGAAAATTTTTTGAAATTCGACCTGTAAAAGTTGGGTTTTTACTCAATTTGAGAACCTTTTTGGGTCTCCAAGGGGGGGCACTTTCCAGAGTGCCACCCCTCTGGATCCGCCACTGGTGGAAAGAGGGGGGAAATAACTCCTTGAAATAGCGAAATCGAAGTGGGTTCACAGTGTTTTTTTATTTAATTAGATATTTAAATTTCTTTTATTATTTTTTGCTCTGTAAACTAAGGGGCCGTTCAAATATTACGTAAGCACTTTTATGGTCATTTTTAACCCCTCCCCCTTGTCAGCAGAGATAAGCAAACCTCAACTCCCCCACCATAATAACGTAAGAAACTGCTGGACCCCCCCCCCCCCCCGAAATTTTGACATCCCTTTTAGTAAGTACTGTTTTTTTCTCCTTGAAAATTAGGTGACTTATACAAGAAGCTGTCTTTTATGGGTGTAACCCTAATGGTTCAAAAATGACTCGAAACACTACTTTTCGAGATTAAAAATTCAAAATGTTTGGGTAGTCCATCCCCAAAAGAAAGTGCTTACGTCAATTTCCTATTTCAATTTTTTGTTAAATTAATTTTTCGTTTAGTTTTGAAATTATTTATGCAAGAAACAAGAGATTTTCGCATATGCCGTATCTTACGTAACCATCACTCATATCCCCTCCCCCTTGTCAGGAAAAATAAGCAAAAAGCAACCCCCCCCTTAGCTGCTTACATAACATTTGAACGGCCCCTAAGCCACATTTTTTTTTAAATTTTGGAGGGTTCTCTCTTCGAGACGTTTTTGAAATTTGACCCTTAAAAGTAGTGTTTTAAATAATTCCCTTTAGGTTCAAGGGGGCACTATCTATACCAGGGGTCGGCAAGTAATTTTACTTGGGGTCCAAATACTTTTGAAAATTTTCATCGAGGTCCGGAGAAAAAATAGGTTACAATTTTTACTTTAAATTTTATCTTTAGATACACACATATTTTTACAAAGATGTAATTTTGAGTACCTTATTTAAATTGTTAAAATTATTATTAGAAGTTTTTACATTCAAAATGGGGTTCTGGGGGTTTCCACCAGGAAATTTTTCGAAATTTGACTCTTTTTGAGGCGTAAAAATGCATATTAATTATTTTCAAAATGTTATGGCAATCCAGGAAATAACATCACGCGGTCCGGATGCGGTCCGCCAGTTGCCGACCACTAATCTATACTAACCCTTGGATCCGCTGATGAGCATTCTTTTGTCACCATCCTTTCTTAAGAATTGTTAAGACACTGTCGTTTCTTATAAAATTGGCACGCGTAGCATATACTACATAAATCGTCTGAATCGTCGGGTGTTAATGACCCTGATGGATTTCACTTCTTGAGCCGATTACCACAGATTAAGCCGATTTCTCTTCACTATCCGCGTCCAAATCTTCCATTTATTTTAAACGGATTTTGCCACCGTGTCATCTTGGTGGTTTTATTTTTAGCACGGGAAAAACGGTCGGAAATTTCTCTTTGATGTACAGGGTGTATATGAAATGGTGTAACAAACTTTCAGGGATGATAGTACTCATCAAGACGAACAAGAATCGGTATAGAAAGGGGATCCAAGACCGAATTCCAGGGAGTTAAAAATGGAGTTACACCCCAAAAAAATCATTGAAAAATTCAGTTTGTAGAACTACTTTGGTAAAAACTTAATTATGGTCTCAAAAATTGTGGTTTAATATGATCTTTAAAATTACCTCAAAAGTCTTCACTTTAAAATTTGTTTTATTATGAAAAAAGTTAAAAAACACAAAAAAAAGTGAAAACTCTGCCAAAACCTTATTTTGTATTTCGAAATCCTTTCTTTTGATTTGATAATCTGAAAGATCATTGTTGAAAACCTTTAAGTCCAAAGTTTCACGTAAATACAATCAATATTAAACGCTTGAGATCCTGTTAAAGTTTGTTTTTTTTTGGTGCGCAAGCAGTTTTCTGGGGCTGTTTCCAGAACAGCTGTTCACGCACGCAAATAGGAAAATTTTTATATATTAATTAAGATGCTCAAAAAGGTTTTTTGCCTACTTAAAAGGGCTCTCGGGGGGCATGCCCCCTTCTCTGGGATCGCCAGGGGTATGTGAAGCGTAGGATATAATTCTACAGAATATTTTGATACTTCAAAGTTCGGTGGTTGATACCAGAGTTAGAGCTATGGGCCTGGGGGTCCTCCCCCTGAAAATGTTATAAACTTGTCCCTTAAGTACACCGTAATTACTACCTTACTGTACCACTGCGCTACGTTTTGGCCACCCCTGCTCTGTTGTCTTATATGCCACTTGGAATATCCAAGCTCCACCGCAAAGCGATTTGAGGCAAAGGGCTCCTGAGAAAGTGAGGCCCATGAATGGCAGGAGTCCAACTTAAGCCTCGGATGATAGATACCGCAACCATCTATCGCCACCTCAACAATTTTACCATGTCTCTGAAGGGGAGGGAAATAGTCTCCAGAAGACCTGGACCCATGGTAAACGGCTACGACCGACCACAGGACTTTCGGACCCACAGATTTAACGAGCACGTACTCCGCATATACTCGATGGGTCTTTAGCAGTGTCGGGAATCGAACCCAGGACCCTCCGATCCCAAAGCCGATTCCGCTGCTCTTCCATTGAGTTTTGAATCACCACGAGTTCGTAAAACCCAGTCAAGACGAACAGTTTGCCCTCAATATCTCCAAAAGAACAAAAAAAAGGCTTTACTCTTAATACCTCCATAATCTCCTCTTCAAAACTCGCTCGTTTTAGCAGTGTTATTGCTCTTTATTATTATCGTTACGCCTGTAAGCCGATATAGTTAAATAGTTTATTTTCTCCTTTTCGAAAAAGAATCTTGAACGTGACCCACTTATGGAATGCGATAACTGGCCTTTTTAGGTTAAGAAAGCTTTTTTTAAGCTGTGTTTGTAAAGTGAAAAATACTTACGATGTTTCATCTCTTCTATAAAGTGTAAAAGTAGAGCGATGTTTTTTTTATTGATCTCAATAAGTAATCTATAAATTAATGTTTATTGTCATTTATTGGTGATCTAGAATCCAGGCGGATCCAGGATTTGGTTTTGGGGGCTAAGAATTTTCAAAAACAAATTCCCTATATGGGATATACGAAAATACCGTTCAATGCAAAAACCGTACAGTAAAAAACAAATTTATTAAATGTGTAAAACTATGAGTTTTTTTAACGGTTTTTGCATTGAACGTTTTTGCGGCACCTCCCTATGAATGAAGAATTCAAAAGGTTGTGTATGATCCTGTTCTAATTTATTACCTAAAGGGGGTGTGAGGGTCCTCCCCATTAAAATGTTTGGAAATGAAAGTCTAAAATACAGTTTTTTGGTACGCCTTATCCGAATTACGGACAAGGACATACATTTTCAAGAATTTTATACAATTTTAGTGTATGGTTTTGGCATTTTGACGAACTTATTATGGAAAAAAGTTGCAAATAAAGGAGTTCAAAAGGGGGTTCTGGGGGTCCTCCCCCAAAATAATTCTGGAAACTTGACCCTTAAAACGGGGTTTTAAATCGTTTTGGTATACTTAGTCGCCCCCCCCTTATATACGCTCGAGTTCCTACCTCACCTGTTTCTAACTGTTAGTTCTCGTATTCATTTAAATTTACCTTTAGGAGCAACCCCAAGAATAACTTCTGTTAGTATATCCATAAGGAACTTAACAGGTGCCGTTAAAAAACACTTGGAATCACTCGAAACTAAGGAGCCTGTGGCGCTTATAGAAATTTATTTCGGGAGGACCCAAATTTTCTCTAAAAATTGCAGCTAGATTTTCGCACTGGGAAAGAGTACCCCCAAATCTTCCTCTGATGCCCCAATGCATATTATATAGGTACAATGCATAAATTAAAATATATTTTTAGGTAGGATTTTCACTTGGCGGAATTAATATCCTAAAAAAATTTGTGAGTTCCTAGTACTAAAGAGGGATCTGGGGGTCCTCCCCCGGAAATTGTTTTGGAAATTCGACTCTTATTAACAGGTTTTAACGTGTTTTCGTACACTATGTCCGAATTTCGCCTTAACTTACCCTAAAACTTTAAATTGTGAGTAAAAAAATTCTCTCTGGCAGCAAAATTATTTCAAACGGGCCTCGGGTAGGCCATGCCTGCGTTTAGATGGTCGTAATTTTTCTTGTAAAGTTTTATCAATAGAGTTAATGAAATTGATTGCTTCTAATTGATTAAATTTATGATTCTTTACTGTACTGTACAGTATTGTTCAACTCATTCTTGAACAACGAATCCGTATTATTTGTACTTCACCGTACTTGTATGCAATTCAGGCGCGGATCCAGCACGGCTCCAAGGGGGAGCACTTTTCCAGACAAGATCCCCTTGTGGTACCCTTTGGGGTATGGGGGTTCCCCCCCAGAAAAAAATTGAAATTTGACGTGTAAAAGTAGGGTTTTTAACTCATTTTTAGAAACGTTTTGAGTATAAGGGGGGCACAATTCAACACTAATACCTTTACTTTTTGACCCAAAATGTCAGAATTTTGGGGATTTCTTAAAAATAAACGCTGAATACCTCATTTTGATACTAATGGGGGTTATGGGGGTCCTCTCCTAGAAAAATTTTGAAATAAGACCTGTAAAAGTTGTGTTTTTACTTATTCTGAGAACCTTTTTGGTAGAGATGTATAATTCCCACATTTTTGGGGAAGCGGGAAAAAACCCGGGATTTTCGGGAATAAACCGGGAATTTCAGGGGAATTTTGGGAAATTTGAACGTATAAAGAACACAACGATATTTCACCATCAGTTATTTTCTAGGTATTCTTTTGAGGAGTTTAAGACCATTTTTGATATAAATTCACTGAAAGATCATTCTGCAATTGACTCTTATCTGATTAATAATAAATCAATTCAAATATTTTTAATCTGCCCATTTTCTGTTTCAATGTCTAATATACATTTTTTTCTCTGCAAGTCAAAAAGTGTAATCAAAGATGCTATTTTAAACATGATCAAACACTAGTAATTGATAGTTCTACACGCTTGTTTCAACACTACTCTAAAATCTAAAAAACGAAAGTACTTTCATATTTGAAAATCCGGGAATATTCAAAATTCCCTTCCCAAAAAACCGGGTTTATTCCCGGGAATAAACCCGGTTTTTTCCAGCCTTTCCATCTCTACTTTTTGGATCTCCAAGGGGGGGGCACTTTCCAGAGTGCCACCCCCTGGATCCGCCACTGATACAATTAAAATAGTTGTTTTTGGTCTCTCCGTAACGAGCATGTTCAAGTGCAATTATTTTTTTCTTCTCCAACATACATTTGCGAAGGTCGCCGGTCATCCCTATTCGAACGGGAAGAATCGTCTGCAGAAACTCGTTCTTTATTTTTCTCCGTCCTTCGTCGTCCCAAGGCCAAGTGGGTGCCCACGTAGTAACATCCCTCCCTTGAGGAGCATACCTAATCACTTGGGAAGAAGAATTCCTCATCAACTATTTTTCTATGTACAGAAGGACGAGTTTTTTTATTTACTTCCTGTGACACAAATAATGAAGATCTGTTTTGGAAGGAATTTTGGTCACCGTCATAATTTTTATTTTTATCCAGTGTTGCGATTGAAAAAATAAAATATTGGATATTTTTTTTGCTCTAATGGCAGCATGGGCGTAGCCAGGTTATACTGAGGGGGGGGCAAGCAGGGTCGACTTTTTTTATGTTTGTGGAGAACAATTTTAAAGCCCCGTGAGAGACGGCTGTCAAGTTTCAACTAGGGGTCCTCCCCACGGAAATTTGCCCCTAAGAACTGGGTTGTAAACTGTCTTTTGGTGCACGTAAACCCAAATTTAGTCATACATTTTTTGTAAGAATTTACATCCCAAAGAACTTAATATATAAAAAAAGTTGTGAGTAATTTAGTTCTAAGTACTAAAGGGAGGTCTGGGGGTCCTCCCCAAAAAAAAATTATTTTAAAATTTATTTTCGAAAGTTTCCAGTTTTTCAACCCCAGTTTCCTAACGTTTTTCCCAGGTATATTTGGCACCCAGGATCGTTTCTAGAGCAGCCATAGCAGTTTGCTGCCCCGAAAGACGAAGCCCAGCTGCCCCCGCACTGTTTAGACACCATAACATAAGCGCTTGCAACACTCTTATCCTTCCTTCCCCTTGTTATCTTGAGACGAGCAAAAATATTCCTGACCTTTGAACAGTCAGATTCCTAGCGAGGAGTATAGAAATAGTCCAACCCTGGGCCATATATCCCTTCAAAGGGGGGTTAAGGGCAGTGGCGTATATAAGGGGGGCGAGGGACATTAAAAGATATTTTTTAACTTTGTTGTTATGAATTCCCAAAAAGAGATATTTGGCTGTAAATTGTTTTATTAGAAACGCAAAGGACCATATTTAATAAATATATTAGCTGTGTTTGAATAAATAATACCATTGCATAAAAAATTAGAAAAATAGTAGTTTAATAAAAAGTTTCCCAAGGTGCCCCACTCTCCCCTATTCCTTAAACTAAAAGTTGACGTGATATTTTTATTGACTCCCCCCTCCCCTCTGAGGAGATTTTGATAGACCCCCTCTCCCCCCTTTTCAACCTCACGTAATTTATAAATGGCCCCTACTAACCTTCTCATTTAAGACAAGGTTTTGATAAATTTATTATTTATGAAATGCAGACACAAATTTCATTTCAGCATTTGCATTTTGAGGCGAATTAAAATTTCAGCGTGGCGTGACACCGAAACGGTATGGTCACTTCACGCTGCCACCGAAAACTCACAAATCTTTCATTTTTCTTCTTCCGCAACGCTTATTCCGAAGGAAAGGGAAAGTGGGTCACTCGGAATTCTCCCACACGAATATTTCGCTTTTAAACCCTTTCATGTCCCGTCCGCCCCACAATTCCTATTGAAATCAAAGGCAGTCTCGGGCGACACAGGTTTGAAAGGGATGATGTTGCTGATAATTTGAAAGCGAATAATTTTTCTTCCTAATATTATTTTATCCTTTTTGCGTTTCTGAGTCAGTTAATAATAGAGGGTGGTGTGGTGATAGTGACGGAATTATTCTTTGATGTTGGTGGGTTCAAGGTATAGAAAGGGGTCGAGGTCGCTCTTGCCTTTGGGATCATCATGACCTAGATCACGTGACTGTAGCTCGGGTCAAGAGGAACGGAATGGAGGTTCAATTCCGTTTCTCGGTAAATATTGCCAAGCTGTTTTAAAAACGCCGTGTACCGAAATATCGATAAATTTTTCTGATTTATATCGTTAAACTCGACAGTTGTTGATTTAACTAAACATTTTAATTTATGATTTTGAAATTACTTATTAGCAATGTTTCTACTTTTGATGAACACAAGAGCTTGGTCATATTTAGCGGGAACATTAATAACGGAATTGAACCGATTAAGGGGGCGGGGAGCTGCAATTTTTAAAATTGAGGTGTTTGCAGCTACAGCGATCTATCAATAGCACTTACATGGGAGCACTATTGGATACAGGAGAGCAGTGGCGTAGCCAGAAATTATTTTTGGGGGGTGCATGATATCGAAATGAAAAAAAAATTAAGGTATTGAATTACACTAATTTTTTTTCTCCCTGAATGAATAACTTAATATTAAATTAATGGTGTATTTTAATCATGAAACAAAGAAATCAATTGTTAACAACAGACTAGAATGAAGTATTTCATTAACACTCATAAATGAAATCTGTCGATAAGAACATTTTATTTACTTAAAATCATAAATATAAGCATCAGGGGCTGATCCAGGATTTTTTTTATGGGGGACTAAGAACTTTCACAATCCAATTGAATCCTCTTGGTGATCTTAATATGGAAAAGGTAGAGAATTATCCTGCTCCAACTATTTAAAGGGGGGTCTGGGGGTCCTCCCCCAGAAAATTTTTGGAAATCTAAGTCAAAAAATCCATTTTTTCAACTCGTTTTGGTACGCCTCATCCGAATTTCGGATACAAGTTTTATGTTAGAATTTTTACATTTTGACAAACTTAATTTAAAAAAAGCTGTAATAATAAAGTTACAAGTACCGATGGAGTCTGGGGATCCTCCCCCATAAAATTTTTGAAAATTAGAACCTTAAAAACTGGTTTTTAACTTGTTTTGGTGTACCTAATCCTAATTTCGGGAATAGGGGAATAAAAAATTCTGAAATACTTAATTTCGCAAAGTTTGGGGCTTGGGGGGTGCAAAATACCCATTGCACCCCCACTGTCTACGCCACTGCGGGCTAGGGGGTTCATAAGGAACGAGAACTAACTCTGAGAAAGAGGGGTGGTTGGAACTCAGGGGTGTATGTAAGGGGGAGTTGACAAAGTGAATCAAAACGAGGTGAAATTCCATTTTTTAGGGTCAAATTTTCAGAAATTTCCTGGGAGAGGACCCCCAGACCCATTCGGTACTATTATTTACAACTTTTTTTATAAGTTCATCACAGAATGCAAAAATCATACCAAAAAATATATTTAATTCTTGAAAACGTATATGTCCGAAATTCGGATTAGGTGTACCAAAACGAATTACATGCTATTTTTACACATTTCCAAAAATTTTCTGGGGAAGGCCACCCCCTTTAGAACACGATTATCCACGACCTTTTAAGGTCATGTTCGTATCAAAGATTCAATTTGATTTTGAAAATTCATAAGCTCCCCCCAAAACCAAATGCTGGACGGAACTTCTCCCGTAATGTTCCGTCAACCAAGAAGAATGAAAAAAGGAAGAAAAAAGGATGAATCGTGAATGAGGGGTGTCCAGGACATTTCGCCCCAACCATTGTATTCGACCCCGGCGACCCTCCCTTTCTCATCCATCACACCTGTCAATTAACGAAGGGTTTGGTGGCGAGTCTTTCTCCGTCCCCGTTTGGCGAAATGGATGTTGCGCCAGGTTCGCCAATTTTAAATTTGATTGCAAAAAGCGTAACTATGGAGATGGTCCCCTTACGGAAAAGGGGTGTTGTTGTTTCTCATCTCCCACATGATCTGACGAAGTTAGACCATGTCCAAGCAAGAATCCGTTGCACATAAACATTTAGGTGGCGTGGGAATGAAGAGCGATGAACTTTTTAGTAAAGAAATTGACTTAGATAAACTGGTAAAAATGAAATACAGAAAAAATAATTTTAAAAATAAAATCGAATTTAAATACTTTATTAAAAAAACGAAATAAGTATAGATGTACTTATAGAGTGCTGTATTTTTGTAGCATTTTAGTTTTAGATCTAGATCTAACAACAAACAATAAGTTTACAACCCAGCAAAAAACATGTCCAAAATTTCTTCAAAAAAACGTCATAAGTGCAGTTTTCTTAAAGTCTGTAGTTATTTTGTAGCAATAGGACTTCAACACGTAAGTCTTCACTTTTTTACAGCAATTTTGAATACATTCTAAAGGCATTTCAACGGTCTTATAAAAAACTGCAGAATTCTTGAAGAAAACTGCAGTTTTCATAAAGAAAACTGCAGACAAAGTGTCCAAATTACCTTCACTTCTTTGAAGAAATTTTGTCGATTTTTTTTGCTGGGAAACTTTTAGAGTTTATGCCCAACCATGTTTGGGTTTGATAAATAATTTTTGATACATATACAATTTTATAAAGAATTTTGCATGATACATAACTTTTAAATGTATAATAGGTAAAAATTGAAATTTAATTATAATTATTCTCTAAACATATAAAATACCATATAGGACGCGGTAAAAGTATTTTAAGGGAAGGAAGCTTTTGTTAAAAAAAAGTAGGGTAAATGTACCAGTTATGGCCACTTTAAGAACAATCTGCTAAATAAAAAATTGTAGAAATTTTTTTTGATTATTTAAAAACAGAGTGGTTTTTGTAAGTTTTTAATTAAAAACTCTGGTTTTTATTAGTTTATTAAAGAAAGGTTGTTTTTATAGACTGAAAAAACTAATTGGCTATGAGTAATTTTTAATTTAGTTTAAGAAATTGATTATAATTAATATGAGAAGATCATTTAAAGTTACTGCTAATTAAAGATTAAAATGACTTATTAAAGAAAGTCTAAAAAAGGTCAACCCCTAATATAAATTATTTACAAGTTAATTATGCAAATAAATATTAATTAAGATAATCCATTTGACTTTTATCAAATTGAGCCCATCCCCATATCACATGATTATTACCACTTCATTTAAAGTTATTCTCATTGTAGTGGAGTCGCTTGTGTCAAAAAACAATGGTGTCCAAAAAATGTTTTGCTGGAGCTTTGTGAGTGGTATCATTTGATTCGTAATGACGTCTACATTAACGTGGTACCGGGTGTTTTTTCCGAATTTTGTGCAGGGGTGGGTATGACGTCATGAATGAAGATGGCAACAGCAGGAAAATTCTGTAAATGGAGAAATAGAGATAATATCGGAATTATTTTTGGACGAAAATCTCAGAAATAGATAGATTTATCGAATAGCTACCAAAAAAAACGAATATAAATCCATAGAAAAAGGAGTATAAGACGACATAACCAAAAAATGACTATTTTACCAAAAACACAGTATTTGGTCATCAAATACTTTCAATAGATGCTATTTTCAAAGTGAATGCAATGAAAATATGTTCCTAATTAAAAACACAACAATGAAAATTTCATTGTTGATCACAAAAGGCGGATATGACGTCATAAATCCAGGATGGCTGCCATACAGTCAAAATTTCTAATTTTTTGTTCGAAATTTTTTTAATTGCAAATTATTGCACTCTAATGAACGTAATAAAGTTATTTATAAGAATAAAAGTTAAAAAAAGCTGCTTTAGAATGAGTGATTGGCAGGTATTACACTACGGTTAGGAAAGAATCAACGAAACTTTTCTATCTCCCTCCCCCATTTTTATCATCCAAATCAGTAATTATGACGATAATATTATGGATTATAATGATAATAAATGGAAAATATTAATTCATTAACAAATTAAACTGTTAGGAAAATATAAACCATATACAAAAGACTTGATAAATTTCAGCAATCAATTTCCTAGTTAACTATCAAATAGTTGGGTGACCGAAAACTGCAAAATGTGATAATTTAATGAAACTTTCAGGGATGTTATAGATAATCATATAAGAACTAAAAATCGATGGGAGCAGAAAATAAATTTTACTGCGTGATTTCACAGCTATGAAGTTATGGTTTATAATTTAACAACAGTTTAATTTGTTAATGAATTAAATATTTTCCATTTTAAAAATTACTTGATACTTCTTATTTACTGTAAATGTTGTTATTTTTAATTACAGTAAACTAAACGGACGATGAAGAAAACGCCTATATATTTCAATCTATATTTTCGTTCCAAATTAGTTGAATTAAAGAAGTTATCAAATGTTATTAAATTAAACAAAAAAGATTATTTATAAAAACATCTTATGTTTTCTCATAGTTAATGTAAACGGTCTTAGAAACAACTTGGCTAAACACTATTATTTCGGGAATTATTTCTGAACACCTGTCATTTAATTCTCCTTTACATATTAACTTTTCGACTTTAGTCAGTAACACTTTCGACTTTTAGTCTTATAAGTAACTTCATTACGTTCATTAGAGTGCAATAATTTGCAATTAAAAAAATTTCGAATAAAAAATTAGAAATTTTGACTGTATGTTGCAGCCATCCTGGATTTATGACGCCATATCCGCCTTTTGTTTCATTGTTGTGTTTATAATTAGTAACATATTTTCATTACATTCACATTCACTTTGAAAATAGCATCTATTTAAAGTATTTCATAACAAAATACTGTGTTTTTAATAAAAATATCCATTTTTTGTTATGTCTTCATAAACTCCCTTTTCTATAAATTTAGATTCTTTTTTCGGTAGCTATTCGATAAATCTATCTATTTCTGATATTTTCGTCCAAAATAATTCCGATATTATCTCTTATTTCGCCATTTACAGCATTTTTCTTGCGGTAGCCATCTTGCATTCATGACGTCATACCCGCCCCCTGCACGAAATTGAAAAAAAAAACACCTGGTACCACGTTAATGCAGACGTCATTACGAATCAAATGTTACCACTCACTAAGCTCCAGCAAAACATTTTTAAAACATGACATAAAAGCGACTCCACTATTGCTTTGTAAAATTGAATTTCTAAAAAAAACCTTTTTTTTAAGTCAACTGACTTTAATTTTCATGGCACTCGGCCCCACAAAATTAAAAGCTTATTAAAAGTACATAGAATATAATCCAATCTCGGTTTTTATTTCAGAAATAGGCTAAAAAACACTTTTTTCTGGTTTAGTTCACTAGCTGGAAAAATCCTTTATAAAACCATACAGTATATGAACTAAATGGACTAAATAAATAAAACCCAAAGGTGAAACTGCTGTGACTACGGGAAATATTAATGTTTTAATTTTTATAAAGCAGATAAAATCACATTTCGACCATTGATAAAATTTTTTACAACAAGCTGTTCTCCCTATAAACTGAAACGATTGTACTTATCATTAACTCATAAAAAGAAAAGTTTCAGTTTAAAAGAATGTTAAAACATAGCACTTTTTTGATGGATTACTTATAATGATCAATTCCTCGCATATAATAAATTGGAAATCAATTGTTTAAAGTAAAGAAATTATTTCTGGACCATAAATACTCATTTAAAGGAAATACATGTCTTGATTTCTCACTAAAAATATACAAAGCACATAGAATTTAATCACATAGAACAAAGTTACATCTAAACACCATCTAATTGACTTTGAAGATTTCTATATAAACATTTTGAATTGGCTGGCCAGTAATTTTGAGTCTAGAGTTTAAATGAATTTTTAAACCATTTAAAAAATAAGTATTTATACATCTACTAACCAAAAGAGAAAAATAAGAATTCTATAATAATTTTAAGGGTTAGTGTCTAAAAAGGTTTCAACTAAAAAAATACCCATTTTTATAACCGAATCCTCAAAAAATTAGAGTTAAGTCATGAAAATAGGCTTGATCACACTATTAATTTCGGAAACCTGTCAAAAAATGCCAAATTTTCAAAAAAATTTTTGTAAGGATAAATTTTTTAAAGAAATTTTTTTGCCATTAAATTCCTCTTTTCCACATGAGGTATTCTATAAGAAAAAAATTACTAACATTTTCATTAAAATGTAGTGAGCCTCTAACTATACAGTTTTTATGCTTTTTCTCAAAACAAGAAAATTGGCATTTGACATGTTTCAGAAATAAGTGATTGAATTACCCAAAATAATTTTTGATTTGTATCATCAAATGCATCTTATCTTATGATACAAAAAATTAATATAAAGTTTATTTATGTAAGTAGATTATTTTAAAATAAAAACATTTTCCATGACCGACCAGTCAAAACTGTTAAGCCTGTGTTTAATAGTCTCATAAAAGCTAAAAAAAAATCTATCAATAAAAATTCTCTTTGTTTTTACAAGAAAATGAATCATTCTTTTAAACGGTACTAGATAAATTAATTAAATTGATAAGTTACATGTATATGAATTTCCTTGTTTTAACTAAACAAAGTTGGGCCGGTTTAAATTGATTTTGGTTTTTATGTTAAGTTATTACTGTAAAATCTATATGCAATTATTTATGTGTCTTTTTGTTATTTCAAACAAATTTGGTCTGCTGCCAATCATTTTGATCCGTAAAATACTTTAAATTTTATAAAATTAATAAATGCTTGCATTGGGACAACTTTCAAGTAGAATTAAAAATACGAATATAAATATTTAATATCGTAAAATTAATATAGTTTCTGAGGGAAGGTAAAAATGAGATTCAGCACTTTTATAAAGAAGTTTTGAGTAAAAGGTTTTTATTAATTTACAATATTAAACGTTTCTTATACGATTCATGCTTATAATATTCATGATTTAGAAATTTTCTTTAATTTAGAGAAGCTTGCCACAGTTTAATTCAAATTTAATTTAATTTTACACTATTTTTTGTTTATTTATGTAAGTTTTTGTAAGTATTTGCCTATTCTAAAATGACTTAATATTTTACCATGTTTATTTATAAGCTATATTTCCATAGTACTGTAATTATAGTTTAGCTTCTATTCGATTTTTAAAACAGGTATACAACCGAATCGAATTAGAGGAACCAAGACCTTTTTCCGTCTAAAGGGGCCGTATAGATAGAAACATTGTAATAGTTCAGTCTCCGATATCTCGCCAAATAGGGCAACCTTTTTGTGAGTCTTGCAACCCTCTTCTGGAAAGAGAGGGGAGTGAACCATAAACCACAGGGGGTCCAGGGGGAAGCTGACCACATGTCAGGATACCCATCAATCAGTTGGGGCGAAAAGTCCGGTAAATCGAATGAGGGGGGGGACAGAGAGTGTCGGAAGTAGAATGGAGGAAGGCGGAAGGGGGTTGTCGCGTGAGGAAATCTCGTGCTACTGCTGTCAGAGTTTCTCAGATCAATCTCTGTTATTTGCATTCGAATCAGCGACACGATCTAAAAACGCTCTCTATCCCCTATCATATCATATCTATATGATTTTTTCGTTTCAGTTCTCTTTTCAAATGCTAGATTTTTTTTCTTTCAAAAATAATGTCAACTGTAAAGGAGATTTTTTTTGGGTTAATGGAATCTCTATGTTTTCCTTTTTGCACTTTAAAAGCATAGATGTGATTCTTCCGCCAATTGTCGGAAAACCGTTAATTCTATCTTGACAAAATTAAAATATCTGCAAAATTAAAATTGCGCCTTAAAACTTCTTCACATGTATGTATAGAAATTAGTATTGCAATTTACTACTTATTTAAAAACTGCATTTTTTTGTAAAAAAAAGTTGGGAACTTAAAATAAATTGAACTTCTTAGGGGACATCCATAAATTACGTGAGGTCAAAAAGGGGGGGAGGGGTTTGGAAAAATCTCACCAAAGGGGAGGGGGGTCGATTAAATTCTCCCGTCAACTTTTTAAGTTAGAAATTGTAAGATTTTCTTTTTTTTAAGTATGAGAAAGGAATACACACAGATAAGATACTGCAAATTATTTTTAAAAAGTTATAGGTAAATCTCACTTGGGGGAGGGGGGTCCAGCAAAATCTCACTAAATCTCACCAAGGAGGAGGGGGGTCCAGATTTTGGAAAAAACGGCTCACGTAATTTATGGATGTCCCTTTATACTCGTTTTCCCCCAAAAATTTTATTATGTTAATATTTAGGTCATTTCTAGATGAAACCCGTTGAATTTATCCCTTTTGGATGTATTTGTAAGTTTTGAGGGGGTTAATTTTTTCATGCGACAAATTATCCTCAAAGTATACTAAATATTTTCAGCCAATTTACTGTTAGAGTATCACATGTATGCAAAAAGGAGGTAAGAATCCAGACTCGATTGAACACATTGAACTTTAAAATTACATAGAATAACCATACTCGTGAATATTCTGATGATACACTCTTAAAACGATTGTATTAAAATTGAGTAAAAAGTACTCAAAAAGGCTCCGATCCAATAACTACTCAAATTTGAATCCATGAATATACTCATTCCGAAAATGTGCATACTCAAAAATGAAACATCGTGAGCTCATTTTTGAGTTCAAGCTCAAGATGTTTCATATTTGAGTATTTTCAAAAATGAGTATATTCATGTATTCAAATTTGAGTACTTATTGGATCGGAGCCTTTTTGAGTACTTTTTACTCAATTTTGGTACAATCGTTTTAAGAGTGTACTCTGTACTCTTTTAGTTTTACTCTTCCATGGATAAAAGGCAGTTCTGTGAAGGTCATTTTAGCGGGAAATGCAAATAGATTCAAGACTGAAGTTGTACTTTCTTCTGATGCCATTTTGATCGGATTCCCATCATGATTCTCATTTTTGTTCCCGTAAAAGTAATTAGTCAGTCAAAAGGAAAATCAATTTAGTTTTAGTATCAATTTAGTTAATTGGATCTTGCGGTTTCAATTTTCCAAAGATGATTATTTTGTTTATGTATATATCCTTTAATTTTCAATTTTCGACTGAAAAAAAATATTTTCTTGAAAAAAATTGCAGAAAATCATAATGCAGCAGATAAAGTTTTAAAACCAAAAGTGAGACAATCTAGACTCGATTGAACCTCGGAAGAAGAGCGATCTAACGACCCACTTTCCCTGATGCATTTCACGCGAAGCAATTAGTAACGGATAGCTTCCGAAGCACATTAATTAGCATACATTAATTTCAAATATCAGTTCGATTTCAAGCGCTGATTGTTTTAATTACTAAGGAAATACTAGTTTAACCACTGAAACAGAAAGGATATGGAGTTTTAATGATGAATTAGTCTAAGCATGGGATGGGGCACTATACTAACCTTACACGCAGTCATATTAAATACAGGCCTTAGGTGCTTACACTATTATATTAGGCTATTAGGTGCGCGGATTCAAGAACACTCTTAAAACGACAGTCTCAAAACTGAGTAAAAATTACTCAAACTGGCTCCGAATCAAATTTACTCAAATTTGAAAACATGAATGTACTCATTTCTAAAAAAGTGCATACTCAAAAATGAAACATCTTAAGCTTGATTAATGAGAATGCCATACACTAACTCAAACATAAGCTCATGATGTTTAATTTTTGAGGATGCACATTTTCAGAAATGAGTATATTCATGTTTTCGAATTTGAGGAAATTTGATTCGCAGCCAGTTTGAGTAATTTTTACTCAATTTTGAGACTGTCGTTTTAAGAGTGAAGGGGCACTCCGAAAGGTGCCTCCTTGGCTGTAAAAGGTGAAAAAGAGAATAAAGTCGGTAAAAAGAAAAAAATCTGTCATTTAAAATATATAATTTTTCTTCTTTTTCCCCTTTACCATCTACCTTTTCCATTCTCGGCCCCTTTTTTTAACCCAAGAGGGCACTTTCTCCAGATTGTTTAAAATTTTTCGTTAAAATTTTTTTTTTGAAATTAGACCTGTAAAAGTTGAGTTTTTACTCATTCTGAGAAACTTTTTTTTGGGTCTCCAAGGGGGAGGGCACTTTCCAGAGTACCATCCCCCAGGATCCACGCTTGAACACACCAGAATAAATTAAAAAAGAAAATGGACTGGTGAAGCCCATCTGTAACGCACCAGATGATATTTATTAACCCTACAATGGCATGATTTTTTAAATTCACTTGAAAATCATTTATTTGACTTCTATTATGGTGTAAATTAGTAAAAAAATACTTTAAAAATTTAATTTAATTTTCTTTACTTTTAATTGAAAAAAAACTTTGTCCTTGTGAAATTAATTTGTGTCCCTTGTGAAATTAATTGTGAAGTGAAATAAAACCAAATGCTCTTAAAATATAAAAAAAACAACTTATCTTTTCAAAACAATTTTTTTTTCAAGCTGGAAATTTTTTTTATTTTAATTTATATGGTCCTTTTATTTTGGCATTTTCTGTGTCTTGACTTTCTTCTCACTAGCTACTAACAAATGTCTCAATATAGTACCCCTGCTGCGATCTAATGGCACTCTAAAGTGCTAATATAATGATATGTTATATGTATTGTACTTATTGCATGGTGTTGCCGTTTGGAAATGAAAGTTCGAGTAGGAAATGGGGAAAAATATCGTGTAGCCAAATGGCTACAGTATGCACTGTAGGGTTAAAAAACTGAGACCCGGGCGAAGCCCCGGTCTAGCGCGTTAGCGCTAGTTTAAATATAATTGAAGGATATTTTTTTTGGAAAAGATTCGAAAGATTAAAAAAGTTGCTTCGGTAGTAAAGTAAGGGGGCGGCAAGACGATTGTAGCATAGGGTGGCAAGAACCATAAATTACGCCCGTATTAACATTCAATCGTCAATATCTGAGGAGCGCTTATGTATTCTGTTAGTTGGAGTGCATTTTGATTAGATGGCCCCACCAACAGTAGGATGTCGTGCCGCGTCATTCTATTGTGCGGGGGGGCGTTTCTGTCACCTGGACGACGACGTTCGACGGAAACATAGTTGTCGTTTGGGCACAATGCGCTTCGGACATCTGATGCGATCACCGTGGCCAACATCATCCAAACAGAAAACATACAGGGATGAGCAAGCTGAGCTGGGTGGTTCCCATCGACTCGACCCCCACGTGAGTATCTTTCTGTTCCCCTAACGCATATTTAGGCTCTCAAACTTTTTGTGACCGCCCCCTATATAGAAGAAAATTTTCCCTTACAAATTTTTGGCCCAATTTGCTTATATTTAATAGAATTTCCTATAAACGTTTTATAGTAAACATATTTTAATCTCTCTATTCTAAAAAAAAGTTTTTGGTGAACGGTTTCCAGAGAAAGGCTTTTTAATTACTGAACCGAATGACACTTATATGGTATCAAAATGTCCGGATTCTTTCCGGATTTCCGAGTAGGCCCTTCGATTTTTCAAAAAAATTCTCAATTTTAAAATATTTCCATTTTTTAAGATAACGGATAAGGTCGCAGTTACAAAGCAAGTACTGTCAATCAAATTATTATGCATCCAATCACAACGACCGATTGACGCTATATTTTAAGATGAAACATGTTTTTTCACCATTTAAAAAAGTACTTTCTTAATGAAATATCACTCAAAGACTGATAAAAACGTATTCTAAAAACTTACATGTACGCCATTTTATACTAAAATTTCACACTTTTTGTCCAATATTTATAGTTTTTAGTCTGATTTTATCGAAATTAATTGTAAACATAGTGATGTTTTGTCTCTTTTTATTTTCAATTGCTTAAACGGTATTGTTGAACAAGTCTGGGTTTAAACAAAAATATGAATGATAAACACTAGGCATATTTTACTAACGAGTTACTTTAAAATAATGGTTTTGGTTTGGTCCGAATATTGATAAACAATTAGAATTAGTTATTTTTGTAATCAATGATTAAAAATAATTAAGATGAATATTTTAAAAAACATTTCGTTTAAATTTCTTATAAGTTCGAGTTAATATATATTTAAACTTTTAAGGGAGATTTGTTAATGGAGAGGATTTGGTGACGTATTTTGGAAAGTTGTTTGACGTTTTTTCTGTACATTGTTTAATTGTTTTATAAAGGGTATTCAGTTCAGCGAGTTGGAATTTGTGGGAATTGCGAAGCAATTCCAAAAGGTCCTGCGTCAGCAGTTTACGGGGGTTGGTGAGCGATAGCGAGCAGGGGGCGGTAGCTCCCTAGTTTATAAAACCAAAGAAATAAAATTTTCTGAAGTTTGGACAATATTCAAAAGGAGTTAAATTTTCTACGCACCTTAAAATTTAATTTGAAATAATTAGGATAGTAATTTGATTTGGTAAATTTACCCAACAGCCCTGAATCTTTACTTTATCAAAATAAACAGCTAAAAATTTGAAACAATCCCTTGAAGAGCCTGAAATGAAAAAAAAATGTGAGATTTCTTTTTCTGAAATTAAACAATTTCTTCTTTAAATTTGAAAATGAAAAAGTTTTAATCAGAGTAAGAGGATTTTTAGAAGCATATCCCCATAAAAATTACTGAATGGCTGTATTGAACTTGATTCCACAGCACTAGACAGTGGGGGATCCAGGATTTGTATTTTTTTGGAGGGGGTTAAAAATTTTCATTAAACCCCCATTGTATCTTCTCAACGAAAATAATATTAAAAAGGTTATGAATAACCGTGTTCTAATCAGGCGCGGTTCCAGCACGGCTCCAAGGGGGGGCACTTTTCCAGACAAGATCCCCTTATGGTACCATTGGGGGTATGGGGGTCCTCCCCCAGAAAAAAATTGAAATTTGACGTGTAAAAGTAGGGTTTTAACTCACTATTAGTATTAGAAACGTTTTGAGTCTAAGGGGGGCTCTTTTCAACACTATTTCCTTTACTTTTTGACCCAAAATGTCAAAATTTTGAGGATTTCCTAAAATTAAACACCCAATACCCCATTTAGATACTAAAAAGGGGTATGGGGGTCCTCCCCCAGAAAAAAATTTTGAAATTAGACCGGTAAAAGTTGGGTTTTTACTCATTTTGAGAACCTTTTTGGGTGTCCAAGGGTGGGGGCACTTTCCAGAGTGCCACCCCCTGGATCCGTCACTGGTTCTAATTGCCTAAAGGGGGATCTGGGGGGGTTCTCTCCATGAAAGTTTTTGAAAATCTAAGTCTAAAAAGGTTTTTGGCTCACTTTAGTACACCTAATCCTAATTTGGGACACATTTTCAAGAATTTAATACATTTTTTTGATTTCCATTCCCATTTTATACTATCCATTTAAGTTTCCCATTTTATACTCATTATTAAAAATTGTAAATAATCGTGTTCTAAGTACAGTAAAGCACCGTTTATACGTCTTTCAAGGGACCGATGTAAAACGACGTATAAATGAAAAGACGTATAATTGAATACAATTTTGATTATTTGAAATAGTAATTGGGACTTGGTGAAAACGACGTATAAATGTAAAAGACGTATAAACGGTGCTTTACTGTAGTACATAAAGGGGGGTCTGGGGGTCCTTCCTTTAGAAAGTTTCCAGAAAATTTACCCTTAAAACATGGTTTTAATTCGTTTTGCTACACTTGGTTGCCTTCCCTAGTTCACGGGCTAAAGCCCCCTTAGGCGCTTAGGCCCCCTGGATCCGCTATAGACACTACTAGATCTACGTAAAAGGAATGAGCTTTTGTATAATTTTGTAACTTATAGAACAACTCCGGTGTGCCTTGTTAGTTTCCCAGATGGCCAGAGAGAGAGAGATCTAAGAATACAACTCCCTATGTCTGGTTTGTGTCTGATGGCCTTTTTTCCTCCTATGTGTGTGTTGTTGTAAGATCCAAAAGAAGATACTCATTAGTATATCTTTTGCTCACGGTTCTGTTCAGTATCAGTCAGCGTTTTTCTAAGTGAATCTTAAGTTTTTGCAACCGTGAAAAAACATGTAAGAATTTTTCATTTACACATGATCAGCAGGGTTAAAAAACCCGGGTTTTTTTTCAATAAAACCCTGAAAAAACCCATATAAAACTGGGTTTTTTCGAAAAAGGTGTGGGTTTTTTCAAAACTAAGTGGTTTTCTTCTAGTTAGTGGGTTTTTTCAAATTGTAGTGATATTTTTCCATGTTCAAGGCGTTCTTTCAAAATAATGTCAGTTTTTCCGTAGTTAAGTGGGTTTTTTTTTTCAAACTTTAAACGTCTTAAATTTAAAAAAAAACACATTCAATAATGATTCATTCATTTATTTTTGCATGAAGAATCGATTAAAAAAATAAAATAAAAAATCATGCAACTTCCTCATTGCCGAACATTAGTAATTTTAAGAAATTTACTAAAAGGAATTGGAGCGATTTTTGGATGGAACCCACTGGGAGGCTTGTCTTCAATCATTATGCCAAAGTGACGTCGCAAAGTCACGACCAAAGAAGTCGCATCCAAAATAAGAGGTGTGAATTGACGTTTCCACTCTTTCACTTTTCTAAGCTAAGGGGACATCCATAAATTACGTGAGGTGTTTTTTCCAAAATCTGGATCCCCCCTACCCCCAAGTGAGATTTACCGACAACTTTTTAAAAATAATTTGCAGTTTCTTATCTGTGTGTATTCCTTTCTCATACTTAAAAAAAAGAAAATCGGTATAATTTCTAACTTAAAAAGTTGAGGTGAGATTTTAATCGACCCCCCTCCCCCCTTGGTGATATTTTTCCAAACCCCTCCCCCCCCTTTTTGACCTCACGTAATTTATGGATGTCCGCTAACGATAGGTGAAACATTAAAAGTGAAACAGTGCATATGAGGATTTTTTAATGCTTTTTCCCTTATAAGAATGACATTGAGCAAAACTTTAAAAGAAGTCATTGCCCCCTTTTACTATAACAACGCCCCCCAATATCCTTTCAACTCATCACCGCCCCCCTAGAATTCTTGTGGGTGCGGTACCGCCCCTCCAGTGGCGGGGATCCAGGATTTGGTTTTTGGGGGGCTAAGAATTTTCATAATCCAATTGAATCTTCTTGTTAATGGTAATACGGAATAGGTAGTTAATTATCCTACTCAAACCACTAAAAGGGGGGTCTGGTGGTCCTCCCCCAGAAAATTTGTGGAAATTTAAGTCAAAAACCCCACTTTTTCAACTCGTTTCGGTACGCCTCAACCGAATTTCGCACATATTTTTTGCGTTTTGACAAACTAAGTAAAATATTAGACGTTTTGGGGGGGCTTCAGCTCGAAAGCCACTCCGTAGATTCGCCACTGCCGTACCTCTATGGGAACCACTGCCCTACTTAAACTAAAATCCAAAGCGGTCCTTTGAGCGGGTCCGTTTTCGATTGTAGTGCTGACATCTAGCGGTAATGGGAGGAAACAAACTTTCATGTGAGAAAAAGTTACCTTGGAGCATAGATATTTTTAACTCCTCTGAGAGTGTATTTCACGCATTGAAATTAAGAAATGCGCTTTAAAAAAACAACTAGGCGTATTTTCACGCTTTGAATTTTTAACAAATGTTTAGCTTAAAAGATGCATGGCGCCCCACCGAAATCAGCAAATGATTTTTTCTCCTCAAAATAATAGAGGAATAATAAAGACGGCATGGGTGGCAACTGTGTTCCCAAAATCAATCAGAGGCAAAGAGAATTCTTTAACATTGAAGCTCCCATAGATGAGTCGATTTTGAAGGCGAAAAATCGCTGTAAATCACAGAATAAAACAAACCTGTTTATAAGGAAGTAAGTGGAAACTAGTGATTTTGAGAGTAAAAGTTCACATTATCTCCATTAAATTTTAAAAACCTTGCACCGAGTACCATCGACTTTCGAAAGCTTTATTCGATTAGCTTCATCTTAAGTTCAGTTTAACTACCTCCTGGTATCATAAAATCAAAAATTTGTGATTCGATTCATCCACATTTTTCATATTTCATTTTTTCAATTAAAAAAGTAAGCGCTTTATATTGAAAATTCGTCTTTGTATTATGTAGTTTATCACTATTTCCGTACTCCCTCTAAGTCAAGGAGTATTTTAACTCCTCTAAAAAAAAATCCTAGGAATAACACTGCCTGTGAGTGTTGTTTTAAAGATCGGCTTAAAAACAATGCATGAATTTTCTTAAATCTAGGCATAAATATTCTTTATGAACAGGGTGGTAATAAAATAACAATTTTTCTTTAAAATTTTCTACCAGCGAAACTACTGATAAAATAAAATCTGTAATTTTAAAGGGGCCATTTTTGAAGGAATTGGAATTTTAAACACATAGATCCATGCATAGTTCATATGCATCTTCATAGATGGAACTTTATCTAAATTTTTGCAGTATCTATTCGGATCATCCCTAGACAGTGGCGTATATAAGGAGGGGCCCTGGACCCCTCCCCCGAAATCCGGACCTGGTGTACCTAAACAAGCTAAAACCCTGTTTTTTAGGGACAAATGTCCAAAAATTTTCTGGGGGAGGACCCCCAGAATTTTCTTCCCAGACCCCCCTTTAGTACTTGGAACAAAATTAAAAATTACTCAACTTTTTTTTACATAATAAGTTCTTTTAGTTGTAGATTGAGCTCATCCCGAAATAAATTTCTATATACGCCACTGATTCAAAGTATCAAATCAGACACTTAAGAAAACAAATTTTATTGCTATCCCTAAAAAATCACGCAATTTTTTTTAGCATAATACCCCGTTCGCACTGGCAGAAAAAAGACCCTTTATTTTCGTTAGCACTTTGTTGTCATGGAAACAGGCAAAATCGCCCCATCTTTTGAAAACGGCGTTTGCACTGACAAGGGGCGAAAATAGGCATTTTACTGTGTGTAAACAATAACAGCATGATTTGTAAAATAATTAAAAATTTAATTTCTCAATACAACTTAAAACTAATGAATAAAATCACCAAAAATACAAGTAAAAATACATAAAAGATTATTAATTGACTAGTGAATTGATTAGTGTGTTTCCATGACAACAAAGTGCTAACGAAAATAGAGGCAAAAATAAAGGCTAGTGCGAACGGGGTATAAGGGATAATTTCCTTACAGAATTTAAGTGTGGAGAGAAATTGGGGGCAATGGCCGTGCAACAGTGAAATTGAAACAGTGTGAATGAATGAATGATTCATTCTCTCGCGGGCGTTGTTGGTTTCAGCTGCTCTTTTTGCTCCTCTTTCAGCTACTGCATCTCTCGGATCCATCCATTGTGGATTATTCATTCATCTAATTGTTTTTTGCAGCTGCTCTGTTATTATCCGCTGATTGATCCTCGTCGTTGATAGCGCTTCAGTGAGTTAGTTACCAGGTGTCGAAAAGGGTGCGGAATACACAGATGTTTCTACAGAGGTTTTTAGGCCCAATTACGGTAGCAAAAAGTTTTTGTAAAAAGGTTTGGATGTAGGCATGACAGGTGCACCGCACTAACTATCCGCTTCTGGCAGGATTCAGAAACGTTTCAGAAAGAAAACCATAATTATTTAAGTAAAGTGTTAAACTGCTGAGAAGCCCAGTGCTCCTTTCTGCTCCCAAGCCACAGGTCCGGGATTCAATTCCTGGGCTGGGAAAGGTCCACTTAGCCTTTCATCCCTTCAGTGGGTCAATAAAATGACCGAGCGTGCTTGTTGACTTAACACTGGGGGTCTCGCGTTAGACTGACCCCCTTACCGGGACATTTGCCTATAGCACCCCAGGCCTCACGGTCAAGAAAACGAAGATGGCCATCGTAAGGGCTTGGCCATAGCCATCTAGAGCTAGAAGGCCTGGACAGCTAAGATAAGTCATTCTTCGATTTCGAACGATTGGTTGATTGGCAGGGGAAATCAAGCGCGCGCTTATTGGTGGTTCGCCACCTTGAAGACTGAGAGAATGACTCATCGAGGTGAAGTGTCCAGGCCTCCTTGTTCTAGATGGCTATGGCTTGGCCCACTGTGGGCTGTCGCGCCGATGGTTTAGTTAGTTAAACTGCTGTAAAAACTCATAAAAAGCAGGAACGTTTCTGTAAATTATGCGGAACGTTACTATTATTTTTTACAGTGTGAAATCCAATCCAATCCATTGCCCTATTTTCCTGTTTTTGCTTAGTGTTAATTCTAGGCTTACCATATTTTCTCGGGTCCAACCCTGGACAATTTCTTTTAATTAATTAATTTAAAAAATTATTTTAATAAGTGCTCTATAAAACTACCAAAGATTACAAACTAAGAAAACACTGTTCAAGCTAATAAACGTTAATCAGAAATATGACATTTTATATTTTCATTTAACATTACTTTTTCAAAAATTGTTTGATTCCGATAATTTTATTATAAAAATTAAGTCAAAGTTAGTTTTGAGAAGTAATTAGACTTTAGAAAATGTAATTGAATGCAATTTTTAGACAGATTGGTCAGGATTTTTGTCTGGGAAATCTTAAATGTATGAAACCCCGGACATTACCCTGGACAGCTCTAAAAACCCCAGACTGTCCGGGATAAACCCGGACGTAGGGTAGGTAAACAAATGCAGTTCGAAAATTGTTATCCCAAATTTAACAAAAATTGTGTCCAGTCTTAAAATTACGAAAACCCAGGACATTTTGGGATCCACGACATTTCCCAGGACAGCCTCCAAAACCCAGGACTGTCCTGGGTAAACCAGGACGTATGGTAAGCCTAGTTAATTCCTTTCTCTTGTGCTAAGTGTATATCTCTTTCTTTCAGGGTTCAGCAGCAGGGTGGTAAGCACCACGAGGAAGAGAACGGCGGTGTGGTCGGGGGTGGTCTGGCTTCTCGTTGCGGGTTCGGGTGGTTGGCGTTCGTCGCTGAGCTGCTGTTGGCCGGCTCTTTGGCGCTCGTGCTCTTCTGGGTCTTCCATTACCACGGAGGGGTGGCCTTGGTGGACGACGGATCCAAGCAGATGAACCTCCACTACGTACTCATGGTGGCGGGATTCGCCTTCTTCAACGGACACGGTAAGTAACTAAACCTAGATTAGATTAGACCACGGTAAGAATTATATATACAACCTAACATATACAGGATTCAGGGAGAGTTTCATAACTTCTCGGAGGGGTAGGGCACACCTACACTCTTAAACTTTTCTTACTTTTCGTGTGTGGACAGAGCAGGGCTTCCCAAACTTTTTCATGCATCGACCCCTTTGTAGTATTTTACCTAGACAATCGACCCCCTTTCAAAAATCCGACTAAATTTTTTAAGAAAAATTATTTATGAATTTTAAAATTTTACAGCTGATTCCACTCCAGCGGCGGAAGCAGGATTTTGTTTGGGGGGGGAGGCTAAGAATTTTCAGTATCAAAATCGTCTTCTAATATCCTAAAAGGGGGAGTCTGGGGGTCCTCCTCCAGAAAAGTCTTGAAAATTTAAGTCTAAAAAGCAGATTTTCAACTCGTTTTGGTAAACCTTATCCAGATTTCGGACATACTACATTTTCAAGAATTTAGAACTTGTAACTCTATTATTTATAACTTTTTTGCAAAAATCCTACCAAAATGTAAATTAGAGGGGATCTGGGGGTCCTCCCCCAGAAAATTTCTGAAAGTTTAACCCTAAAAACAGGATTTTAACATATTTTGGTGTCGCTTTTCTCATTTTTACAACCCTGTTTCCACTTCCCTTATTTCTCAATGTTAGTTTTTATTCTTTTTTGGGGGGATAAAGCCCCCTAGCCCCCTTGATCCGCTAGTGTTCCACTCACTAGTAATGTACAGTTCAATCTGGATAATTTATAGGTGAACCAAATAAGCAATAGACCACCAAAGAAGCATTAATCTTTCAAAACTTTGAAATTAAAAATTCTTTTGTAAATTAAGTTCAAAGGACCAGGAAACTTCTTTGAAATATCTACAGTAATAAGAAGCTCATCTGCAATTTTCTTTTTTTATGACTGTTTAACTTCCATCGACCCCCTACCGACGCTTCGGTACCGACCACTTTGGGAAACCCTGCACTACAACTGCTTGAAAACAACAGTGCATAAAGTATATTAGTTGACAATTAAAGTGTGTTGATTACACAGTACTTACAGTGTTTTTTTTGTTTCGCATATAGGCCTTCTGGTGTACCGCGTGTTCCCTTGCTGCAAGCGCATCTACAGCAAGGCCCTGCACGCTGTTCTGTTCCTGTTGGCAGGGGCTTGTGTCGCAGTAGGGATGTTCGCAGCAATCGACGCTCACAGCGAAGGACCCAACCCCGTACACTTCTACTCCATGCACTCGTGGATTGGACTGGTGGCATGCGGACTATTCGCACTGCAGGTAATATGGAGTATACTCTATTCCTTATCAGGGTTGGCTGGATTGGACTCAATAGATAATAATTGCAGTCAATTTTTTTTAATCTTAATGTGTTCAGAATGGCTTAAAACCTCCAAAAAACATTTTTAATTTACCTTTCAAAGCCCTCAATTTTGAGTTAGGGGCCGTTCAAATATTACGTAAGCACTTTTTTGGTCATTTTTAACCCCCCTCCCCCCTTTTCAGCAAAGATAAGCAAACCTCAAACCCCACCACCATAATTACGTAAGAAACTGCCGGACCCCCCTCCCCGAAATTTTAACATCCCTATTAGTAAGTAGTGTTTTTTTCTCCTTGAAAATTAGGTGACTTATACACAAGGAGCTGTCCTTTTTGGGTGTAACCATAAGGGTTCAAATATGATTCGAAACACTACTTTTCGGGGTTAAAATTTCAAAATGTTTGGGTGCTCCATCCCCAGAAAAAAGGGCTTACGTCAGATTTCCTGATTCAATTTTTTTACATTACTAGGGAGCTACCGCCCCCTGCTCGCTATCGCTCGCCAACCCCCGTTAACTGCTGACGCTGATACTTAAGGATCTCTTTGCCATCCTCACAAAACACAGCTCTAAGCACTTACTCACTTTTTAAAACATTTCTTTAAACAGAGGAACTACTTCTCTGGGGTATTCTTTCAAAAAAGGGGAATATTCATTCAGCGGCGAAATTTTAACAGTTCCTTTATGGCAATATGAATTGGCAGATCGCCATTTAATTCCAAGAAAATTAGTAACAAAGCAGTGTAAACTTTCTTTTACCATTTCCCCAAGGTAATGTTTTTCTCACACAGATCCATTCAGAAGCACTGAAACATCTCCGGAATAAATTTTACTTTCTTAAAATTTGTAATGATTTTCATTGATTGTCTGTGAAAAATGTAGTAATTATCATAAACATCACGAAAATTTAGAATTTTGCTTCATGAGAACAAATAAACATCGAAATTGTGTCAGTTTCATAGCAATGACACGAATGTTCTGACTTTCGATTTTTATCTTTATTTCTAAAACATTCCCCCGCCATATCTAGTTTTGCGTTTTGGCATTATAAAAAAAGTTACCTTTTACTACCTTAAATAATATAACTTGCAAAAGGATATAAAAATAATTATTATTGTAATAAATAAATGCAAAAGTTCAAAATTTCTGAAAGCGAGTTTATATTTTATTGTAAATATAGTAATGATTAGGTTGCCACAACGACAAAGATAAATATATAAATATGAACTAATTATTTAAAAATAAAAGATAAATTAATTATACATTAGTTTTAAATATAATTTAAATCGTTTGAACAGCAAAACTATAAATATTGTTAAAAAGAATCCAATATACATTTTTTAAATTAGTGTGATAAATAGAAAGATGATTATTTAATGTATTTGAATGTTAAAAAACCAGTGAAATATATTTTCAATTGTTTTAAAATTCATAGTTTCTTGCTTTGTAACTGCGACCTTATCCGAAATCTAAAAAAATGGAAATATTTTAAAATTAAGAATTTTTTTGAAAAATCGAAGGGCTTACTCGGAAATCCGGAAAGAATTCGGACATTTTGATACCATATATGTGTCATTTGGTTCAGTAATTAAAAAGCCTTTCTCTGGAAACCGCTCACCAAAAACTTTTTTTTAGAATAGAGAGATTTTTGGTTGAGTTTTGAAATTATTTATGCAAGAAACAAGATATTTTCGAAAATGCAGTATATCTTACGTAAGTATCACTCATATCCCCCTTGTCAGGAAAAATAAGCAAAGAGCAAACCCCCTCCCCCCCTAAGGTGCTTACGTAATATTTGAACGAAGCCTATACACTGAGGACAGAAATGACAGTTTCAAATTTGAGTTAAATCGATGTTCTCATTTTGGCATGAAACTTTTTGTCTCGAATATGACGACCCAATGCTTTCAATTTCGAAACACCAGACACCCTCAGTCTCAAACAATTTAATAGTCACCACTCAAATTATGCTTATTTTTAGTTTATAGGGGAGAGTGTTGTACCTCTGGACAAAAATCACGTTTGGATTTTTCTAAGACAGGTATAATCACATTTTGACAATTTAAAGTGCCCAACCTATAGTCCTAACCTTTGTGAGTACAGAGATATTTTTTACTAGCCAAAATCTTAAAATTTAGATTTTTAATCATTTATAATAACATGGAAAAATTTGTGTCCAAAGGTACAACAACCTGTTGTACCTATGGACAGACCCAGTTGTACCCATAGAGTTAGGAAAGAAGAATAGAGGAGGAATCGGGTCCGATTTCAACGGAAGCGAGCGATCCCATGACTGCCTAGCATGTCAAAGTTATGAGTTACGAGATTTCACGCTATTTGGCGAGGTTATCGCGCTGTTTGGCACGGCGCGGCGCTCAGAATATATGTTTTTTTGTTGCCTTATTAGTTTCGTATTTTTGTATCAATGCTATCGTATTTTTTACAGTTAAAATATAAATTAGTGATAGCTTCTGTTTTTAAAGGTTACATTTTATTTAAGTAATTTTAATTCCAGTATCTGTTATCTGAAACATAAATGAAATTAACACTACTCTTAATCCCATTCTAATTCACAACGATAAAGCACACGCAATATTTAAAGGAAAGCAATTTTAAATTGATGAATACAAAAATTAAAGTAAACTGTTACTTTAAGTGGTTAGAAAGATTTAAAAAATAGTTAATTAATTTTGCTTTTATAATAAATTGTGTAATTTGAATAGCGAATTACATCCGAAAACATACAGGGAAGAAGTTTATGGATATGTGAAGTGAATTATTACTTTGAAATTTGATGGCCTACTTTTTACCTTATTTAACTTGGAGACTCATCCCCTTTCTCATTAAAGCTCGTTAACCCCTCTACTTATCACTTCTCGATCTTAGCAAACAATGTTGCAAAAACCGAAAAGCTCGAAACTTCAAAATTTAAATACATAAAAACTAATAGGAAAAAGAGTGACGGTAATCTTCATTCATAAGAGTATGTGGCTTCAAAATAATATTTTTCTGAAAATAGGGGGCGGGTCTTATGCCATAAAACCCCAACCAACCAATCTGCTGATTACAGTTTTTTTAATGGCAAACTCGCAACTGAAAAAATATTTTCGAATTAAACATTTGATGGCTTTTGAACTAGTAAATTAAATTAATAAGATTACATTCTACTGATTAGGTTTTGTGTTATGAAATTTCAAGGATATCAAAGCGGAATTTTTTTAAACAGCCCCAGTGATGGAGACATTAATTATTATTACATTATTTTATTGAGGTATTAAAATTCTAAAAGAAGTACCCAAATCTTGTACAAATATCCATAATAATATTATTCACAATATTGTTACAAAAATTACATAAATGTAAATATTGGTAACTTATTTTGATACATTTAGCATTAATGTAGCAGCAATCTAAAAATAGTCTTTTACAGTATGGCAAAAAAAAATCCACAGAAACTTTAAAAAATCACAATTATTTAGAAACTGATTGATTGATTGGTTTTTTATGGCACATGATCCACATCAGGATATTATGCGCCAGAAAAGACTATTTAGAAACTGCATCTCAATAATTGGAATATGCATTTATATTATTCCTTAATAATTATTGGAAATTATCTTCTTGAATTCTTGAGAAAGAGGCAAAATAAAAAATAATAACGCGCTAAAATTAAACCCGCACCAACACAAAACAAGCGCCAAGCTCGATCGCCAACGGCCGCCAAAGCTCATTTCATGACTTAACTTCGTAAAAAACAATTTTCAACCAGAAATATTGATTTGAATGACTCAAAAACACATCCAATCTAATCACAAAACTTCATTTTATAATACTAGAAGTAATTTAACTGAAATTATGTCAAATTTAATCGAATATAGCTCGTGAAAGTCGAACGAACTCGGCGCGAAGTTTTTTAAAATCCCATTCATAAAAATGTTTCGGAGATATTATAAATTTTTAAGCTCAGAATAATTAGTCTTTTCCTTCTACATCATAAACAGGTGTTTTTTTCTTTTTCCGATCATTTTTCTATGAGTTATTACGATTTTTCACCTTCGAAATCGACGCGTCTATGGGAGCTCCAATGTTAAAGAATTCTTTTTGCCTAGCATTGATCTTTGGAACACAGGGTTGCCGTCCATGCCGTCTCTATTATTCTTATACCTCTATGGTTGTACCTGTGGACACCCTTAAAAAGGGAAATTTTAGTTGAAAAAAGCTAAGAATTAATATTTTTATTGATGCATTACCTTTTAATAACCTATTTCAAGCCTTTTTAAAATTGAAAATAGATTTTTTAAAGTAATGTAGTAATGTAAAGTAATGTAATCGTAAATGATCATTAAAACGAAGTTGAATGAAAAAAGTCTTGATTTTTTACCAAAAAAACAAAAATCACATGGTATTTTCAGATCAGAATTTAAGATAATAGTTTCATCAATCATGCTGATTAATCTGACAACTTCACTGTTCCCCCCAAAAAAACAATTCAATCAACACTTAGTTGTGCAAGCATTTGGTGGTAATAAACAATAATAATTTGGTGGTAAATCTTCTTCAGTGGAAATTTTAAGTTTTTTTAATCATCATACAATGCGATAGGGTTCTTAGGATTTTACACCATATTTTACATTAAACTCCAAGTAGAATCATAAATTTAAAAAAGTAGTTAAGATCACAAAATATTTGATTTTTCATCTAAAATTCACTTGAAAATAATCGCTGACAAATAGATTACCATTTAGAATTAATTGAACATTTATTAAAATGTATTCAGTTAAATGAAACCTGATTCTAAAACGTCGATTAGCTACTGACACCCACAAGAACGTGTCCGTAGGTACAACACTTATGGTGTCCGAAGGTACAACATGAGGTGTTTTTGCATTCAAAGTTCTATAAAAGGTAAAAGAATTGAGATCTGACGATTTCTAATATCAAAAATAAAAGTTAAAATCTCGGGGATTCCCCCCATGTATCCCATTTTATCATGTCATAATTAAAGGGGAAGAAAAAAGTTAATGTAGTGATGCACTAAAAAAAACTTTGAGCACCTAAAAACAGTAAATTTATTGTATAAAATTTAAATAATATTTTAAAGAGCTGATTTCACGTTAGCAACTAGATAGCATCTGTTTACATTCAAAATCGACCACAAATTCAAATTTACATTTTTTCCCGAATTTTAAAATGAGGTGTCTGAAGGTACAACCGTCCGTAGGTACAACACTCTCCCCTACGTATTTGAAAATTGAAATGCAAGGAACATTAAGTTGGTGTGATAACCGAGTAACACAACGTTGTGACGTCGCACTCAACTTACTGGTCTACTTCCCACGTCATAGTTACGTGGCTATAGGGTCATCATAACTGTAACACATTGCACCCCTCTTTATAAGAATGTCATGGACGAATTACCAAATTAAATCCGTGCTTCTACTCCATGCACTCGTGGATTGGCCTGGTGGCATGCGGACTATTCGCACTGCAGGTATACAGTATACTCCTTACTTTATTGACCTCCATGGAAATAAAATTGGCGGCTCCTCACCATGATGGCAACGACGTGAGTAGTGGTGTTTGCTCACTTCTGGCATAAATTCTTAGCACCTTAACACTCTTACAGCCGTATTCTACTCAATTGAGTTAACCGCGTGGTAAATCAAACCCGATGAGATCGTGTTTCAGAGTGTGTTGAAAATCGGTATTCTACTGCCCATGATGAACTTATTACGGTAGTAACTGGCTTTCCAAAACTTAATCTTGGTCGCCATTTTGTCCGTCCTAACAGAAATAACTAATCTGACTATTATAAGGTAGTTTCAATAATTAAAATATATTTCATAGACCTAAAAACTCTTACATTAATATAACCTTTAATCTTGTAAAAACACTTTTTTACAATAAAAGAAAAATATTCCATCATAACAAGTACCCAATGACGAATATTTTAATGAATAAAATATTAATCCACAATCGTAGTAATAGATTTAAGATGGCGGCGAACTGGCTGTTTGCAGTGCAGTTACCTACGCACAGAAAACATAGTTCCTTTGCAAAATAAAGATGTTGTTTCATCTAGATGTTGAATATTAATTTCTAAGAGCGCTTTTTGATGTACAAGAGCTATTAATCTGAGAATAATGTAATTATTTCATGAAAAGACATTGTAAACTTTGCCCTAGAACACTGTAATTTGACTTACCACCCAAATTTACCGGATTACAATTAAACACATGAAACACGGTTTCGTGGAGGAGTAGAATACGAAAAAAAAAAGTGTTAGACACTGTGAATGCTAAGAACGTCAATTTTAAAATATATGATTATTTCGTTAAACCCATGTATGAAATTCTTCCTATCAACCCAACAGGCTTTGTGTTTACTCACTTTCTCCTTCCGCGTAGTGACGTACTGGGTTCAGGAAACGTTGCTGTGAAGTATAGAAATGCAGTGTGTGACTAGTGAAAAACAACTAGTAGTGAACCGCCTATTTTATTTACACAGATTATAATACAGGGACTAATAGGTGCTATTCCCACTGCAGTTAGAGTACTCGATACTAATGGATGATAGAACTGGATGTATATTTTACGTAACATAAGGTGCATAAAAGTGCCTCTAATAATCACCGATACTCGATCTTTCCCTTTTCTAAGATTCAGTACAGGGGGGTCATTTCAGGTTTTGGT
This sequence comes from Tetragnatha versicolor, assembly GCA_024610705.1. Lineage (NCBI taxonomy): Eukaryota > Metazoa > Arthropoda > Arachnida > Araneae > Tetragnathidae > Tetragnatha > Tetragnatha versicolor. The sequence goes on from JANDEH010000046.1 coordinate 1,326,385, forward strand.
TGGGGGCAAAGAATTTTTTTAAATGGGTCTGGACCTTGCTGTAACTAGGTTTTTTTTTGGCGGGGGTTGCCTCAACTTCCTTTTTTAAGGTAATATCATGTCAAAATTTGACAACGTGAACTCCAAGGGAAAATGGGGGGTCTGGGGGTTCAGCCCCTGTAAAATTTTGAAAATTTGGCTCATAAAATAGTGTTTTAGCTCGTTTTGAGACCCTTTGGGCTGCATCCAAAGAGAACAGTTTCTTGTAAACCACATAATTTTCTAGGGAAAAGAGTTGTTAATAAACGTCAAAGTTTAAAAGGGGACTAGGGGTCCTCCCCCAGGAATTTTAATTCCCCTTTAATCTAGTGTTTTATCTCTTTTTCAAACTCTTTGGGGAACTTAAAAAGATAAAAGTTTCTTGTAAAAGGAATGGTTTTCAAGGGGAAAAACACTAAATAAGAAACGTGGAAATTTCAGAGGAAGCTAGGGGTCCTCTCCCACAATTTTTTTTGAAATTGAACCCTCAAAAGTAATGTTTTAACTCCTTTTGAGACATTTTGAGTTGCACTCAAAGCTCCTTGTGGAAGTTACAGAATTTTCAAGCGACTTGCAGCTATTTTTCACATTACAATGGAAACCTTGGGGGGGGGTTTCCCCCCCTAAATGACGCCCCTGATTCAGTACAAAAGATCTGATTCTAATTCAAGTATTAAAAAATATAGAGCAAGATTTTAACTCTCTCCAAGTTGCAAAAAAGCATCATGTGTGACAATTCTCTTATTTTCAGTTCCTGGTGGGTTTCGTGACTTTCCTTGTGCTTCTGTGCTGTGATCAGGCGACTGCACAGTTCAGAGGGGCGGTCCTCCCCGTCCACGTGACCATGGGACTGGCCACGTTCGTCATCGCCACGGCAGCCTCGCTCACAGGGCTCACACAGTCCGCTAGATACAGACTCAGGTAACAACGGTTCTTCTTGTTGACTGTATTAAAAGCAGGGTTGTCAAAAACCCGAGTTTTAAAAAAACCAAGTGGGTTGGGTTTTTTCGGGTTTTTTCAATAAAACAAAATAAATTCGGGAACAAAAATAAATTCGGGAAAAAAAAGATCCCATTATGGCGTAATGGAAATTAATACATTAAAAATACAAAGGAAAATAACAAAAAAAGAGAAGAAAAAAGAAAAACACTACAAAAACACACACAAAAAAGAATTCTTGAACAAATGAAATAAGTACTTCAAGATTCAAATATCAATTAAAAAATGTAGTGTGATTTTCCCCTTTAAACTATTGTTTTATCTCACTTTGAAATTTTTTGGGGTAAAATAAACACTTGATAGGGGTTCTCCAAGGTAACTCACGGACCCCCTTGGAAGGCGCTGGTGACCCCGCCACCGCTGCTCTAGTAAGAACTCTAATTTGAAGGATTGTTTCTTCCAACGATTAACAGATGGCGCTGCAAATTAAGGTTTCGGTTGTTCCGCAAAGCGCGTGTTCTTCGCAGGAGGCGGTTCTTTCAAAGCTCCCCGTGTATACAAAGTGTCCCAGGACAAGTAGCCACCCCCTTTAACTTTTGAACCCCTACAGAATGGTCATGAAAGGGGACTAGGTACAGTCAAGTGACCACGCCCTATCCGATGCGACCAATTTCAATGCCCTCTAGCGTCAATGTCAGGAGTTATTTTTAAACTTTAAAAACTATTAGATATTTGCTAAATTAGTAAATTAAAAAGTTGTAGAGCAGCTTCGATTTGATAGGAAAAGACATCTTGGGCAGAGAAATGCATTGAATAAAAATTTAATTAGGTTGAATTTACGTAGTTTTTTACGTCCTAAAACGCTCCTCGTAAAGTGAAAATGAGAAATTTTCATGACTTGGGTAAATAAAAAATTGTTCTTAAATCGTAAAAACGAAAATTTCTCAATTTCGCCTTATGAAAAACGTTTTAAGATGATGTAAAAACTACGTAAATTAACTATAAATAACGGTTCAATTCCCCGTTATAGTTCCCGCTAAATAACACCAATCTCTTTCGAACGCTCAATATTCAAATGTAAACAAATTTTTCTAATTCTTAATGATAAACTGAACAGTTATAGATCTAATTAAACATTTTAATCTATGAGTTTAAAATTATTTAGCAACATATTTATAATGTCCAAAAGAGATTGGTGATATTTAGCGGGAACTATAATGGAATTGAACCTAAATAACAAAGGTTGCAGTGCTGCCATCTATTCAGGAATTTGAAAACTACGATTTTTCGAAAACTTGTGTCCGAAAATTCTTTGATCTTCCAAGAATAATGCTGCAAATAGCATATTTTCTCCTTTTTTTACTATACATATTTATTTTTATTGTTTGCAGCGGTAAGGACGGCAAGCCCAACTACAAGGGCTTTCCCGAGCAAGGCATCATTCTGAACGTGCTGGCCATGTGCCTGATCGCTCTCTGCATTGTCCTCCCCTTCGTCATCCGAAACAGCAGTCGACGACGATACGCCACCCTCACCATCAACTGAGATCGATCGATCCACTTCAACTGAGAGATCGATCCACTGAGAGATTCATCCCTCTATTTTAACTCTATCATCGATTATTAAGAGATCGATCCTTCTTATTATCTGAGAGAACGATCACTCGCCATCAGCTGATGAGATCGATCTTTCGACATAAATCAACTAAGAGATTGATCCGTCTCTATCGACTTCAACTAAGAGATCGATCGACAGAGAGATTGATCCCTCTATTTTAACTATCATTGATTATTAAGAGATCGATCCTTCTTATTATCTGAGAGAACGATCACTCACCATCAGCTGATAAGATCGATCTTTTGACATAAATCAGCTAAAAGATCGATCCCTCTTTATCGACTTCAACTGAGAGATCATCGATTGGCTTTTTATTAATGACTGAGAGATCAATCATTCTTCATTATTGACCGAGAGATCGATCTTTCTATATCATCCATTATTAAGAGATTGGTCTCTTTTTATCATTAACTAAGAGATCGATCCCTCGACTACAACGAAGGGAGATCGATATTTCAACATTGATTGAGAGATCGATCCTTACCTTTTCCGATCAAGTGAAAGATCGATCTGTCGAACTGTACTTTTATCATAAACCGATAGATTGATCTGATCCCTCATCCGAGAGACGAAATCGATTTGATCATGACTTTGCTGTAAGAGTCGATCAGAATCGGTTTTACTTTGTAAATAATGTCTTTTATTGTGGACGAAATCTGTGCTTTTTAGAGTATGAATATAACTTTTAACGGTTCATAATTTAATTTTTAGTAGAGAAAACTGAACTATTTAAAAAATTTTTCCTGTAGATAGAAAGTACTAACTTAATAAAGCCACACCGAAAATTCTATTATAAAAAAAAAATTTGTCCCATTAGATATATTAGACTTCTACCCACAACAACAATAAATTCCATATTAGTTTTTATTAATACCAACTGTGTCTCTCAAACACTGGTTACCTACAATAAATACTATTAATAATACTTAAAAGTATGGATTTCGCCAGTTACCGATTCGATTCTTGATCAAATCGATTCAACTCGTTTGAGAATTTTTTCCTGCCTGTGCATTTTTAAAGTGTTTCTCATTTCAATGTAATTTTTTTTTCTAAAAGAAAAAGTGTATTGTATATTGCTGATGTGGGAAAACAGTTTGATCTTGGATTTCTTTTTGAGTGATCTCAGGAGCTGATCAAATATTATGCAAGAGGGGTTCTAAAGGGGTGATCCCAGATGTGAAAAAACACAAATAGCGTTCAAACGGTACCTCTAAATTGTAAACTCGCTCCTAGAGAGACAAATGAAAACAGCTACGAAACTGTTATTTCTGTAAAACTAGACTAGTGAAAGGTGACTAGTGAATCGGTAAATAACAATAAAAACCAGTGAACTTACTAAACATACTTTGATTTTACTAGTTTTTATTATTTCCTGATACACTAGTCATATTTTCTTAACCTTTCACTAGTCTAGCTTCTACAGAAGTAACAGTTTCATAGCTGTTTTTCTTTGTCTCTCTAGGAGCGAGTTTACAACTTATTAGAGGTACCGTTTCAACGCTATTTGTGTTTTTTCACATCTGAGATCACATAGAGCGATTAAAAAAGGGGGGTTGTTACATTGGGAATTTTTAAAAAAAAATTCACTTTAACCGTAAGTGATAAAGTTTAACTACCCCACCCCATACCATTCTCGTCCCCATCCCTCAAAACGTCCTTCCGCCAAAATTTCATTCAATTCCGATGAACGGTTTGGTTGCTAGAGGGCCTTAAACAGAGTTACTTATTTTATGGACACTCTGTACTGTTTTTCCCCTTGAAAATTATCCAACTTATACAAGGAGTAATCCTCTTAGGTTTTGAAATGAGTTAAAACATTAATAAGGGTCAAAATTTTTTACCCCCAAATTTCGACCCATTTCTAATATTTTCTCCAGACACCCCCCCATGTTTTCCTTGGAGTAATTTCAAAATTTTTGCACGATCTGTACAACATAATTAAAACATTTCTTTTCAGGTTTAATTTTTTAGGGGTTGGAGTAAAAAATAAATAGAACATGCTTGCGCAATATTTGAACTGTCCTTTTCCTCTTGCGTTTCCGTCCTTTTACAAATTTTGTGTACTTAGACCTATTACTTGCAAAAAAATTACCGTTGCTGAAGCATTTTTAATCGCTTCTAGCTAGAACAGTGTTCCCAACCTTTTTTCGGTTCCACCAAAGCCTTTCTAAATTTTCCATGCCCCCCATGTGAGATTACGCACAAACTTTTACACTCAAAATGTAAAGCCGCGTTTACACCTAAGTTGACAACTAAAAGCTGTCAACTTTTGTTGAAAACATTGTTTGTAGAAAACTAAAAGTTTTTTAAAAGTTGCTTTTCTCAAATTAGAGCAACAAGTGGAAGATTTTTTGTAGAAAACTAAAGTTGCTCTTCTCAAATTTATAGCAACAAGTGGAAAACTTGTTGCCAAAGAATTGGCGCGAAAGGCGGTAGTGTCATGAATTAGGCAGTAGTTCCACTATAGTTTCCAACAAGTTGCTAGCGCAAAGCGCGCAGCAACAAATCTTCCACTTTTAGTTGTCAATTTTTTTTGATCTTACCGACACTCCGCGGGAAACTAAAATTTAGTGGAAGATTTGTCTCTCCACAAGTGGAAGACAGAAAAAGTTGCTGTATTTTGTAAAAAAAGCAACAAATTGCCGCAACTTGTGGAAAACTTAGTGGAAAACTTTGGTGTAAATGCGGCTTTATGTATTCAATTTAAAAATTTAATTGGTTGATTAAAAAAATATGAAAGCCATGTTTTGAAAATTAACGAACTAATTTTTCCAACACGAAATGTAGTAAAAAAATTTTTAATGAAATTAATTTTCATATCATTTAAAGATTTAGTAATCGTCAATCAAATTTAGTAATAGAAAATCGTTAGAATCCCAAAGTAAAATCGATTTTATCCAATTCGATTAAAATTAACATAAAGTAAGAATCGATTTGAAACCAATACGAAAGGTGCTTTTTATAGTTTTCGATCCCCAAGTCTGAGCATTTGTCAAAATGAACTCTTTGTTATTGTGAGAACAAACTGCTAGATTGTTTGTGAAGGTATGTCGTGAAAATGCTTTAATTTTGCTCTTGGTATATATATAGTATATATTATAGTGTTTATGTGTTTTTTGTGTGTATCATATTTTACCGAAATTCGTGTTTATAAATCATCTCGAGTAAAGGCATAAAAGTCATGGTACAGCTTTAGAAAGAGTCCTCCAGCCGCCATCTTATGACTGACAACCACATAGATCTAATTAATTAGTACTAGATCTTAAAATAGTAATGGCACAGCTTCGATAAGAGTCTACCAGCCGTCATGTTTGTTTAACCACCAGCTCAAACGATGACTGACAACCATAGAGATTTAACTATTAATATCATTATTAGTTCCAAAAATAATAATCTACCAAATATTATTATCTTAGTATCCAATGATAGTGATATTAATAGTTAGATATATATGATTGTGTGATCATTTGAGCCGTGGGTAAACATGGCGGCTGGTAGATTCTTATCGAAGCTGTGCCGATTCGAATCTTACGGCCGTATTCACCGGTAACTTGACCAGCGGTTAACCGGGAGTCAAACCTCTGATTGGTGGAAAACTAGTTTTCCTTCTTCAACGGCCAATCAGAAGTTTGACTGTCGTTTAACCGCCGGTCAAGTTACCGGTGAATACGGCTGTTAGTCAACAAAAAATTGAATTGCATTCAAAAGATTTTATGCCAAGATTTATTTTAATCTTAACGTTCTAGAATCTAGATCCCTCTTGTTTTCAATTTCAATTAGTTAAATTTTTTTAGATTAATACAAAACATCGTTAAGAAGAATGTTGAAAAATTCATATTTCTGCTGAAATCTCTAAATTCAATGACTTTTATTGTGTTATTTCGCGATTTGAAAAGTTACTTGCATAAAATAAGGCCGGTTAAAGCAAGGATCCGGTTAAACGGGAGTCAACAGTGTATTTCGAGAAAATATGCGTGCTCATTTATATTTCATGATGAGAATGCAGCAATCATCGGTACAGCTTTAGAAAGAGTCCTCCAGCTGCCATGTTTACCCACAACTCAAATGGCGACTCGCAACCAAAGATCTAATTATTAATGTCATTTTTATTAGATCGTAAAATAATAATAATAATTAGTAGATTATAATTTGAGATCTAATTTAGTAGTATTAGAACTCTATATGATGGTGCTGTGGTTAAACATGGCGACTGGAGGACTCTTTCTAAAGCTGTTCCCAATCATCTTTCATTTGCCTTTTTATATACTGCAGCCGCATTTCAATGTATGTTACAATAAAGACTTTTTTATATGTACACAAATGGAGATTTCATTATGCTGGGTATTTATTTACACTGTGAAAAAACTGTTCATTTAACTGAGAAATTCTGTTAGCTGTGTTATAATTACTGTAATTTGTTGAGGGAAACCATCTTGTAGCTGGGCAATGCCGCGGGTAATACCCCGTTCGCACTGGCCTTTATTTTTGCCTCTATTTTCGTTAGCACTTTGTTGTCATGGAAACACACTAATCAATTCACTAGTCAATTAATAATCTTTTATGTATTTTTGGTGATTTTATTCATTAGTTTTAAGTTGTATTGAGAAATTAAATTTTTAATTATTTTACAAATCATGCTGTTATTGTTTACACACAGTAAAGTGCTTATTTTCGCCCCTTGTCAGTGCAAACGCCGTTTTCAAAAGATGGGGCGATTTTGCCTGTTTCCATGACAACAAAAGGCTAACGAAAATAAAGGGTATTTTTTCTGCCAGTGCGAATGGGGTATAACTGACTGACATTTTTTAAGAAAAACACTTAGTATTTTGTAATTTTCTTCCCTAAAATAAATTATGAAAAAACATTTTCCACTCAGTTTATTGCTTTCTTGTTAGCTAAATGTAATGGCACAATTAAATGAGGCGATCCGTGCCAGAATCTATGTTCATCATATCATAATGAGTTCGGCCTTCTGGCACGGATCGCCTCAAATTTTCAAAATATGTTTTTATAATTTAAAAAATTTTTAAACAACATGCTAACTGACTAACATAATTGTCAGTCAGTTACCAGGTTGTTTAAAATTTAAAAAAATAAAGACATGAAAATTTAATTCTGCCATTACATTTAGCTAACAAGAAAGCAATAAACTGGGTGGAAATTTTTTTAAAATTTATTTTTGGGAAGAAAATTACAAAATACTTAGTGTTTTTCTTTAAAAATGTCAGTCAGTTACCCATGGAATTACCCAGCTTGTACTTAAACTACAGGGTGGTTGAAAAGTCCGTTTCAATTGATCAATTATAGATGATTCAATTTGATTAGCAATCTGATTGATTAGCTTGATCAATTTTAGTAATTTTTTTAAGAGACTTCAATTAGTGACGCCCCTAGTTTTGTGCCAATGTATAATTTAAGCAAAATTAAAGCTCATTCTTACAAGAAAAATACGTGCCGCAAAAGGAAAAAATAATTCGATCAATAATAATGAAAGCAGAGAAAATTTAAAATTTGACATTAATAACTTCGGAACTAATAATTTAATTTATTAGCTTTTGAGAAACGAAAATATTCAATTTTTGAACAAATGTTTAAAATTTCAGGATTTTCCGTAGAATAGTTTGTACACTACTGTTACTTTTTTAATACAGATAGAAAAGGCTATGTAAAAAATTCGGTAGTTTTCCAAAGATATACTAACTTTACAAAATTAAACAATTAACAAATTAATTAAGCAAAGTTTAACTACGGGAGATGAACTTGTTCGAAGTTCGAATGGCAAGGGGCCGTTCAAATTTTACGTGAGCACGTTTTTGGTAATTTTTAACTCCCCCTCCACCTTTGTCAGCAAAGATAAGCAAACCTAACCCCCACCATAATTACGTAAGAAACTGCGGGACCCCCCGGCCAAAAAAAATTAACATCCTTTTAGTAAGTACATTTTTTTTCTCTTTGAAAATTAGGTGACTTATTCAAGGAGCTGTGCCCTTTTTGGGTGTAACCCAAAGGGTTCAAAAATGAGTCGAAACACTACTTTTCGGGGTTAAAATTTCAAAATGTTAGGGTGGTCCATCTCCAGAAAAAAGTGCTTACGTTAGATTTCCCAATTCAATTTTTCGTTAAATTTATTTTTGGTTGAGTTTTAAAATTATTTATGCAAGAAACAAGAAATTTTCGAAAATGCAGTATCTTACGTAAGCCTCCCCCCCCTTGTCAGGAAAAATAAGCAAAAAGCAAACCCCCTCCCCCTTAGGAGCTTACGTAATGTTTGAACGGCCCCCAATAATTAATTTCGGAGAAAAACGAAGTTTAGTTTTTTTCCTCGCATACCGTCTAATTATGAAGGAAAAACTAGTTATACAGGTGCAAAACAATCTTGAGAAGTAGCGGAATGGAAAATGAAAAGATCACGGAAGGGTTCAAAAGGCCGTTTCATGGCTTTTATTTGGAACCAACGTCCCCCCTAGGGTCATGGTAGTAAGGTGCAACCCTAACTAAGGGGCCATTCAAATATTACGTATGCACCTAAGGGGGTTTCCTCTTTGCTTATTTTTCCTGACAAGGGGGGATATAAGTGATGCTTACGTAAGATACTGCATTTTCCGAAATATCTTGTTTCTTGCATAAATAATTCCAAAACTCAACCAAAAATAAATTAACCAAAAATCTGGGGATGGACCCCCCAAACATTTTGAAATTTTAACCCCAAAAAGAAGTGTTTCTACTCATTTTTGAACCCTTAGGGTTTACACCCAAAAAAAGGACAACTCCTTGTGTAAGTCACCTAATTTTCAAGGAGAAAAAACTGTACTTACTAAATGACAAAATTTCGAGGGGGGTTCCGGCAGTTTCTTACGTAATTATGGTGGGGGGTTGATGTTTGCTTATCTTTGCTGACAAGGGGAGAGGGGGCAGTGGCGTATATAAGGGGGAGGGCTGAAGGGCCCCCCCCCCGAAATCCAGACTTGGTGTACCAAAACAAACTAAAACCCTATTTTTAGGGACAAATTTCCAAAAATTTTCTGGGGGAGGACCCCCAAACCCTCCTTTCTGATAGGAAGTTTATTATTCCAAATCTTTTTATAATAAGTTCATCAAAATCCTAATCCTACTTAAAAATATATGCCCTAAATTAGGACTAGGTGTACCAAAACCAAGTAGAAATCTTGTTTTTAGGGTCAAATTTCCTAAAATTTTCCGAGGGAGGACCCCCAGATCCCCTTTTCTACTTGAAACTCTATTATTTTAAACTTGTTTTTATATTAAGGTCACCCAAATGCAAATCCTATCTAAAAATATAAATCAAAAATTCGGACTAGGTGTATCAAAACTAGTTAAGAACCAGTTTTTAAGAGTCAAATTTTGAAAAATTTTCTGGGGGTGGATCCCCCTTGGTACTTGGAACAAAATTACTCACAATTTTTTTATGTAAATTTTAACAAAAAATATATAAAAAGTTACATTGGACGTAATAAATTTCCTTTGGAGGGGGTGAAAAATAGTTTTGGACCCCTCCCGAAATAAATTTCTGTATACGCCACTGAGAGGGGGGGTTAAAAATGACCAAAAAAGTTCTTATGTGATATTTGAACGTCCACTAGGGTCATGGGAGTAAGGTGCAACCCTAGGTAAGTGACCATGCTGAATCCATTGAGACGGCAAAATAAGAAAGTTAAGAAATTAATTTTAAAACGAAAGGAGATGAATCGAAAACTAAGACAGTGTTAGCATGAAAAACGCCAGAAAAAAAAAGGAAATATCTTATTTAAATGTTCGTGAAGATTTTAGCTTGTGAAAATAGCTCATTTTCACAGGCCTCAAATAAGAAAAAATTCCGGAAAGTTCTTGATGGTTGTTTAGAAAATTCATAAAATCAAGAAAAATAACCGAATTAAAAACTGTGGCCTCAGTTGTGCCATCGGTTAGTCGGATTATTTTTTATTACAAAAACAAATTAGTTCAAAAATGATGTTAATAGAGGGCGTAAGGGGTCATCCATAAATTACGTGGGGCGTTTTTTCCAAAATCTGGACCCCCCCTCCCCTCTTGGTGAGATTTAGTGAGATTTTGCTGGACCCCCCCTCCCCCAAGTAAGATTTACCTACAACCCCTAAAAATAATTTTCAGTTTCTTATCCTTTCTCATACTTAAAAAAAAGAAAATTGTATAATTTCTAACTTAAAAAGTTGACGTGAGATTTTAATCGACCCCCCTCCCCCTTGGTGAGATTTGGTGAGATTTTTCTTGACCCCCCCTCCCCCAAGTAAGATTTACCTACAACCCCTAAAAATAATTTTCAGTTTCTTATCCTTTCTCATACTTAAAAAAAAGAAAATTGTATAATTTCTAACTTAAAAAGTTGACGTGAGATTTTAATCGACCCCCCTCCCCCTTGGTGAGATTTGGTGAGATTTTTCTTGACCCCCCTTCCCCCATGTGAGATTTACCTACAACTTTTAAAAATTATTTTCTAAAAATTATTTGCATTGTGTGCTTCATAGCACCTAATTAAGTTATAATTAAGTTAAAAAAAGTTGACGTGAGATTTTAATCGACCCCCCTCCCCTGGTGAGATTTGGGGAGATTTTTCCAAACCCCTCCCCCCCTTTTTGACCTCATTAAATTTATGGATGTCCCCTAATAACATATACATAGGGTGTTTCAAAAGTCCGTTTCGCGGCTTGTATTCGGAACCAATGTGTCCTAGGGTCACGGATGTAAGGTCTACCCCTAGGTAAGTGACCCTGGAGAATACATTGAGATGACTTACAGCACCCCTAGCGGCGAAATAAAAAGTTAAAAAATTAATGTGAAAACTATAGGAGAGATGGAGCAAAAACCTCATCAGTGAGAGTATTGTTGCCAAAAAGTTATGAACTCACAGGAAAAACTAATGAAAATATCTTAAATATTCACGGAGATATTAGCCTGTAAAAATAGTACTTTTTCAGGCCTCAAAATAAAAAAAAGTTCGAAAATTTGCAAGTTTTTTCTATTTTGAGGTTTGAAAAAGTGCTATTTTCACATGCTAATAACTCCGCGAGTATGCAAGTTAATTTCATGAAACTTTTTTCTGTGTGTTCTTCATAACGTTGGCAACAATACTATCACTGAAATTTTTGCTCTATCTCCTATAGTTTTTTTAAATTAATCTTTTTAACTTCTTTATTTTGCCGCTAGGGGCGCTGTAAGTCCTCTCAATGGATTCTCCAGGGTCACTTACCTGGGGTAGACCTTACTTCTGGGACCCTAGGACACGTTGGTCCCAAATGAAAGCCGCGAAACGGACCTTTGAAACACCCTATGTATATTTTTTTTCATTTACTCTTAATTTAATATCCAGTACGTTGTTAGCTGTTGCTCAGTCGAGCCGGTTGGCTCAGTGGTTAAGGCCTTGGCTCAGTGGTTGGGAAGTTTCCGAGTTCGATCCTAGGAAAATTAATGTGGCCTGAAAAAAATAAATCAAAATTAAGTAGTTGGGCTAAATTCCGGTAGGTGGCAGTGTGAGTGATGATGACGTACCTGGTCTGTTCTGGGCTGAATGCAAGCGCATGGGGCCCCTCAAGCGAAAGCCGGGGGACTTCTTTCTCCCTCCTAAACGGGAGCATCCAGTCCTTTTGAGGGCGGACCAGGTACGTCGAGCCAAGGAGTTTTGCCGTTTTTGGTGGCAACTCATTAACATCTTTCTGCGCAACATGCGCACGGGCATGCGCTCTTGAGCTGTCACGTGATGGGGGCGTCGACACAAGCGCCATCTGACACGTGCCGGCTCATTTGGAAGCTGGCCGTGGTGAAGGATGTTGGAGCTCTGTTCAAGGTAAGTCAACAATGCTTTTCAATACTTAAAGTTGATTACAAACGCATTAGTTTAATTCTCTTTTAACTTTTAAATACTATCCTCTTTAAGGTAACATAATTTTAAAGAGCTTTTGTGTAATGCTTTACATAGGTATAGTTTAATGTTATGTTTTGGATAGCACTGTTAGTTTTACTTGTGAAGGGCGACCATTGTTTTGATATTCAACCAAAAGCAAATTCTATTTAATGCTTTCAAGCATTTACTTTGAAACATTCAGTAGTAGTTAACCTTTAATAGCAGTAGTTGACTCGAAGTTGTCATGGCCAAAATCGTACTTTAAGCTCTCTTGTACGCTTATTAAGATTTCAGTGAATTAGATTTTCATTTGAATTAGAAAAATATAGTTAAGTACTCAAAAAATGAAGCTTAAGGAAATTTTAAGGCTAGTTTATAACTTAGAGATCAGCAATTGATGACTGAAAACTATACCAAATATTGTGAAAGCAGTTGATGCTTTAATATTTATTGCCTTTTTTATTTCATGTGACACAATTGTTGGGGTGTTGAATCAACTTGTTTGGAATGTCTATACGTTGGTTGAATCGAAGTTCTCACTCATCGAAGCTGGATTTTTCAGGTAAGGAAGTGTCTTATTTCGTTCAGTATAGTGTATCGGAACAGCTTTAGAAAGAGTCCTCCAGCCGCCATGTTTACCCACAGCTCAAATGATGACTGAATCATATCGTACCTCCGGAGAAAGACTGCTCCAATATCCGAATTTGAAAGATCCAGGTTGGCGATCGTTTGTGGTTGTCGCGGAGTTGGCGAAGTTTCATGAAAAATTTAGCTTGCCCATTCCCATGAAACTAAAATCAGGCGATCGTTTCGGAGAAATAATCAGCAAATTTATGACACCATTTTAAGATTATTAGGAGAGATTACACAAGTTAATATGATCGTATATAACATAAGACAGATCGGTATAACTCTTAAAGATTTTATTTACACAGTTTAAAATTTTTTGATCCTAAAAAATTGGTCAGCAATTATCATGATTACTTTAATGGAAATCAAACTGAATATAAATAAGGATCTAAAACTGTAGTCGATGTCTAGCCCATCCGATCATAGTTTCACGTCATAATTCAGCTTTTTAATATGTTTTATGTCATAATTAGACGATATTTTTATTGGTTTGGTCTGATCGCAATAAAAGTTAAAAGATCAATTTCTGATCAGTCAGTATATATGAATTATCCCTTATAAATAACATGTCTTTAGGATTGAATTTCCAATCATTTTCATTAACTTAGTTGTGACAGTTCTTTTCTCAAATGGCAGATCGCTTGATTTTGAATCAAGCCGTGGTTGAACATGGCTGGATTGGGCAAGGTAAATTGTTCACGAAACCGCGACAAATCGGCGATAGCCACGCCAAGGGGAAAAGAGAACTGAATCTGTCGAATTCGGATATTGGAGCAGTATTCTTCCGGAGGTACGATATAGATCTAACTGTCAATATCATTATTATTGGATCCTATAACGATATTTGGTAGTTTATTATCTTAGGATCTAATAATGATGATAACAGTTGGATCTGATGTTATTAGTTATACCAGCCGCCATGTTTACACACAACCATATAGATCTAAATATTAATATCATCATTATTATAGATCCGAAAATAATAATCTACCAAAAATTATTATCTTTGGATCCAATGATAATGATATTAATAGTTAGATCTATATGGTTGTCATCATTTGAGCTGTGGGTAAACATGGCGGCTGGTAGACTCGTATAGAAGCTGTGCCGAAAGTCTACTACAATTGCCTTAGATGTTACTGAAAAAGCTTAGGTCATCATTTTTTAAATTTAGGGCATCAAAAGTAAAAGCGTAAACATCTATTTCCAAATTGGATTAAATTTTGTAATCATTTTTTACGATCACTTATATACTTTTAAATTGTCAAGTAACTTATATCATAGTATTTATGATCGTGGTTTAAAAACTGAGATAATTTACTCGAATCGGGCGTTTTATATATTTGGAGACAAAGTTAATTCTAAAATTGAGATTAATAGGGAAATCGTTAATCATGATACCTGAAGTTAAAGTTTAAAAAATTTTAGTTACAGCTAAGACTGTTTTTCCTTGGTAATTTTTGAATTTATTTACTTATTAGTTTTACGAAATATTTTAAATTGAACATTTGGATAATTTAAAGTGTAATTTTCGATATTTAATGTTTTCAAGGTGAATCTCGGGAAAACTATACTTTGAGATTTAATAGTTTAAATTACGCTAAATAAGAATATAAAAATAAGGTAAAAAGAAAATTTGTGTATGATGAATAAAAGTATGTTGTGTGTTCTATTTACAGGTTTGTGTGGAATATTGGAGACAGGAGCGGATCCAGCACGGCTCCAATGGGGGGCACTTTTCCAGACAAGATCCCCTTGTGGTACCATTGGGGGTATGGGGGTAAAAGTAGGGTTTTAACTCATATTTAGAAACGTTTTGAGTCTAAGGGGGCACTTTTCATCACTATTACCTTTCCTTTTTACTCAAATGTTAAAATTTTGTGGATTTCCTAATAAAAAAAAACACTGAATACCCCATTTTGATACTAATGGGGGGTATGCGGGTCCTCCCCCAGAAGAAATATTGAAATTAGACCTGTAAAAGTTGGGTTTTACTCATTTTGAGAACCTTTTTTGGGTCTCCAAGGAAGCATTTTCCAGAGTGCCGCCCCCCTGGATCCACCACAGATAGGTCCAAGAAGCTTCCATCGAATTAGTTTTAGTCGAAATAAATATAAAAACTTTTTTTTTTATTTCGTTATGAATGTTTCATTTCAGGATATCTAGAAGGAACGGACCACAGCTACTGAAGGGACATTATATTGTGAGTATATTATAGAATGCATTTATTTTTTAGTGTTACATAGAAGGGGTTTCGTGGGGACTACCCAGAGAATCCCCATGCACGGGGGCAAAAGTCAATGAAAGATGTTTCCGGGTTGAGACTAAATTTTGGGGTCCATTATTATTATGCCTTGAGTTGCTTATAGAAACTGGAGGAAGGGTCATCTTTAAAATGGGAAAAACTTTTAATTGGCGTATTTTAAGGGAGATCCTTAAGTACAGTTTAACAAGTTCAGGCAGGATAATTGACATTGAAATTTTATTTTAAGTCACGCCATTTTGCCCAAAGTAGCCCATTTTGACGATTCCATTCTAGCTCCTTTGGCTTGCTTCAGGGACTCAAGAGGGAATTCAGAATAGTCTGTAGGTAGTTACCCCCCTATAATTTTTAACTTTAGTTTAATTTGAGTGCTTGTAGTTACAATTTTGGCATAATTTCAGTGCAAATTCCTTATTAAACTATCAAAAATAGCAGTGCAATTCAGAAATAGGATCAAACTTATTTTTGCTCATTTAAAAAAGTATGTAATCCCGTTAAAATCAAATTTCCTTAGCCTATAGTTAAACTTTGAAAATATCCTTAACTAATTTAATTTAACCTGATAGAACTATTGACTATTAGATATATTAAAAGATACTAAACTTATAACATCATTTGGTATTGGTACTAATTTATTTAACTCACAAATTTTATGTTCCCAATATAACCTTCCGAGACCCCTTTTTAAAGGGTAATTCAAAATTATCTGTATGTTATCTACACCACTAGAATTTTTAAATTTGTTTTAATGTGGTTAGTTTGTAGTACCTATTTTGGCTTAATTTTACTTCAAAACTACATTTAAAGTTTAGCTTTAAAAGTTATAATACTGTTCAGAAAATTAATCAACTTTATTTTAAGCGTACTTGGGGAAAAATGTAATTCTGTTAAAATCCAATTTCCTAAGACTAGTTAAACATTGATAGAAATAACTAACTTAAAAAAATCGATTTAGTAATTTGATCAACATTATTTTTGGCAAACTTGGAAAAAAAAATTACTTAATCCCGTTAAAATCAAATTTCCTTAGGCTAGTTAAACTTTGCATATCCTTAACTATAAGGTTAACCTTTGATAGAACTAGACAAATAGCTATAGTTAAAGGTACTAAACTTACATTGCAAGATAAATTATTTCGGATTTTTAGAATAGTCTAATTTTAGTCAATAAGTAGAAATTTAACGCTAGCTGTGATATTAAGTAAGTTAAGCATTTTTTACTCGATGGTAATTTGTTATACTTTTACTACTTACAGCCAAATTTAATACGTATTTTTTAATATGTTAGCTGTAAAAAAAATGTACTTTGATCAAATTCTGGATTTAAGTGCTAGAGTAATTTTAATCTCATTAGAAATTCAATGCTAGCTGTAATGTCATTAAGTATTCTTAAAGTTAAGCAGATTTTAACCCATTCGTATATAATGTATCAACTTTAGATTTTACTCGATGGTAATTTATTAGTTTGTAACAATTTTTTTAACTTGTAATACAATACCTTATAGCCAAATGCAATTAAAAAAAACTTTGAAATTTAGCTTAGTTGTATTCTCAAACTATTTAATATATCGTTTCCCCACTCGGACAAGTTTTAAAAGCTCAGTTATATTCATGTTCTTAACTAATGAAATGTTCATTTCAGGCAATCGTTACTAGCCAGTTGATGGAGTTTATATTGTATGATGTTTGAGTTCAATAAAGGCTATTTATTGTGTATGTCAATGTAACTTTATTTCAGCAGGACAGAACGCAGACAAAGGTAAGGAACACCAAGGGCGATCCCAAAAAGGGACGCCCGCAGAACCAATTCTTTCTAGACTAAGTGGAGGGGGACCCTATTTCTGCTAAGTCCAAACTTGTAAACAAACAAAACAGGTTGGGACTGCAGTGTTGCCCTCTAGCGGCAGATTACCAGGGTAAGTAGCTTCAAGTATAGGACTTCTAGTTAGTAGGAAGTTACTTAGTCTAATAGGATTAGTCTGACTATTGGACTTGGAATAGTTCAAGCCAATAGTAAGCAGGCTAACATATATAAGACTAAGTCCAATAGTCATCAGACTAATCCTATAAGACTTAGTAGCTTCATACTAACTACAAGTCCTATACTTAAAGCTACTAACTTACCTGCTTAGACTAAGTAAGCTAAGGAAGATGAGACCTATAAGTAAGCTAATAGAATAATTTTATTGGTAGGGACTTATATAGGGAAAAATCTGAATATATTATAGGGAAAAATCTGAAAGTAAATTATACACAAGGGAACTTAGTATACAATTCATCAGGGTATTTGTATATACACAACGTATACGGGAGCTGGCTTGAGGTCGAACAATCATCCTTTCAGTGACGTAGTATATTCTAAAAGGGTTGGCTCTCGAACACTTCACTTGCGCAAAGCTCCTATGCGCGTGGACTTAGAAAAAAATCTGAAAGGAACACAACATGTGAGGCATAGCAACAGGAGGGTTGTTGAACCCTTAAGGAAGGCGTGTTCATCAGGCATCCAATGAAAAGCTCAGAAACGTCCACGAACACATACCTCCGGATGCGCAGATCTTACATGCGCGTGGACTTAGTTTTTTTTCGCCTCCGATCGGTGGAATCATCTGCCAATAATAAATATGAACTTCGATTATAAAAACAGCAGATAGACAAAATGAGAAAATCTGATAAGGATTCTAGAGGTCGCCTCGTATTCCATCGAGTGAAAAGAACTTAGTCATCGAAAAAAGGAAATCATGGATCTAAAAAAAACTTAACATAGCATTATGATCGATCTAGAAGTATTACTCTGCCCTGATCCTTAACATATTATCTTAATCTCAGTGAAATAATAACTTCTAAAGCAGTCAAGATAAAAAAACTTAGAAATTTTTTGATTAGCTAACTGGATTTCCATACGGGATATTCTTACTAGAATAGGGCATCTAGAGACCATTACTATAGAGTGAACGCTGAGTTAAATGCATAGAGTATAATAGGCAATATGGACGCAAGCTATTGAGAAAGGGATGAATCCAGCTTAACAAAACTTAACATGGCTATAATCAAAGTCTCTTTTGACGTTGTTGAAAAATAGAAACACTATCTCTTGATGTATTTCACATGATTATTCTTAGAACAGGAGGATGTGTATTTGAGGAAAGAAAAAAATGGTACCAAAGTTGACATGTAGATGGCGCTGTTAGAATTCTTTAAAAAAAACTTAAAATAGGCAAAGCATTCTACCTTTTCATTTTTGCCAGTGTTAAGTTCGGTCAAAAGAGGTTATGACTAGTAGTGACATCTATCGGACAATTTTGGTACTATTTTTTTTCTTACCTCAATCCTCCGGTCCTAAGAATACTGGGATGAAATGACCAGCTGTTCTTTTTTTACATTCGTTTAAAATGGAAGCTTTGATTATAATCTTCCTCTACACTCTGAAACAAAAACTGTTGTTTTTTAACGGATAATTTTAATCCTGTTAAATTTGCCGCCAGAAAATCTCTGGTTTTCTCAGACCTTCTCTGTATAAGATAACAGGATATAATACAGCTTTATCAAATAGTTTAAAGCAACTTGTAAGAATTAGCAAAAACTGAAACACGATTTTGGAAAACTAAAAAAATGTATTAAATTTTTTAAGCAATTGGGGATCGAACCTAGGTCAATCGCGTGGTATACGAGTACGTTAACAACTGGGCTACTCTTATCTCTGTATAAATAAAAGGCTAACGGGCGATGTGTGTGTGTATGTGGGTATGTGTGTATGTGTGTGGGTATGTCCGGGGTAATCTCTTGAAATAGGCCACGGACCGAAACCAAACTCGACGTATAGACGTATTCCGAGTCGGGGAGTAACTTGGGATAGTTTTCAAAGCTTTAAAATCGAATAATTACGAGTAATTAGCGAATTTATAACCCGAAACGCTTATTTCTCCATTTCTCTACTAGAGTAGATCTGCTCGACTCACTATTGTTAACTAGATGAAAACTTTAAAAAATAAATATTTTAACAGGAAAAACTCTATAATTGTCCATTTAAAAACTATATCAGTTGTAAAAACACCAAAATAAATTCAAATAATTAATTTTAAAACGTAAGTTTCCCCTATTTCAAGATTTTTTTCCTTTAAAATTTAAATATTTATGGAAAAGTGTAATTTTTTTTCATGGAAAACGACTTGAAAATAAAACATTGTTTCAAATGAAGCGGTTCACTAGACTTTTCAATTTACTAGATCTTTTATTATTGTTTCAAATTTGTTATTTTTGTTCACTAGACTCATTAATTTACTAGGAAACATTGCCGAGAACACCGGGAAAAGAAAAATTACCGGGAACATCGGGATAGGAAAAAAAAAGTACCGGAATTACCGGGACATAAAAATTACCTCGATCAGCGGGATAGGAAAATTATCGGGAACATTGGGATAAGGGAAATGATCGGGAACATCGGGATAAGGAAAATAACCGGAAACATCGGGATAGGAAAATTACCGGGAATATCGGGATAGGAAAAAGGCGTCTGGGATACCGGGATGATTGGTAATTGATGATTTAAAAATTATAAATATATTTTGAGAAAATTTAATTTAAAAAAATTATACACTCCACCCGTGCAAGGCCGGGCATATAGGTTTTAAATTTGTTACTTTTTGTTCACTAGACTTATTAATTTACTAGACTTTTTATTATAGTTTCAAATTTGTTACTTTATGAAGATGAAAAAAGACACCGGGATAGGAAAAATTACCGAGAACACCGGGATAGGAAAAAATTACCGGGAACACTGGGATAAGAAAAATTACCGTTACTTTATTAAGATGAAAAAAGACACCGGGATAGGAAAAATTACCGAGAACACCGGGATAGGAAAAAATTACCGGGAACACAGGGTAAGAAAAATTACCGGGAATACCGGGAAATGAAAAATTATCGGAACCACCGGGATATGAAAGAGGCGCCTGGGATACCGGGATGATTGGTAATTGCTGATTTAAAAATTATAAATATATTTTGAGAAAATTTAATTTAAAAAAAATTATACACTCCACCCGTGCAAGGCCGGGCATATCCGCTAGTCTCTGTATAAATAAAAGGCTAACGGGCGATGTATGTGTGTGGGTGTGTATGTATGTGGGTATGTCCGGGGTAATCTCTTGAAATAGGCCACGGACCGAAACCAAACTCGACGTATAGACGTATTCCGAGTCTGGGAGTAACTTGGGATAGTTTTCCAAGCTCTAAAATCGAATAATTACGAGTAATTAGCGAATTTATAGCCGAAAACGCTTATTTCTCCATTTCTCTACTAGAGTAGATCTGCTCGACTCACTATTGTAAACGAGATTAAAACCTTGAAAATTAAATATTTTAACATGAAAAACTCGATAATTGTCCATTTAAAAACTATATCAGTTGTAAAAACACCAAAATAAATTCAAATAATTAATTTTGAAACGTTATTTTCCCCTATTTTAAGATATTTTCCTTTAAAATTTTTAAATATTTATGGAAAAGAGTAATTTTTTTTCATGGAAAACGACTTGAAAATAAAACATTGTTTCAAATGAAGCGGTTCACTAGACTTTTCAATTTACTAGATCTTTTATTATTGTTTCAAATTTGTTATTTTTGTTCACTAGACTCATTAATTTACTAGGAAACATTGCCGAGAACACCGGGAAAAGGAAAATTACCGAGAACATCGGGATAGGAAAAAAAAGTACCGGGATTACCGGGACATAAAAATTACCTCGATCAGCGGGATAGGAAAATTATCGGGAACATCGGGATAGGAAAAGTACCGGAAACATCGGGATAAGAAAAGTACCGGGAACATCGGGATAGGAAAATTACCGGGAACATCGGGATAGGAAAAAAAGTACCGGGATTACCGGTACATAAAAATTACCTCGATCAGCGGGATAGGAAAATTATCGGGAACATCGGGATAGGAAAAGTACCGGAAACATCGGGATAGGAAAAGTACCGGGAACATCGGGATAGGAAAAGTACCGGGAACATCGGGATAGGAAAATTACCGGGAACACCGGGATAGGAAAAAGACGTCTGGGATACCGGGATGATTGGTAATTGCTGATTTAAAAATTATAAATATATTTTTAAAAAATTTAATTTAAAAAAAAATATATACACTCCACCCGTGCAAGGCCGGGCATATCCGCTACTAGATGTTCACTAGACTCATTAATTTACTAGGAAACATTGCCGAGAACACCGGGAAAAGGAAAATTACCGGGAACATCGGGATAGGAAAAAAAAGTACCGGGATTACCGGGACATAAAAATTACCTCGATCAGCGGGATAGGAAAATTATCGGGAACATCGGGATAGGAAAAGTACCGGGAACATCGGGATAGGAAAAGTACCGGGAACATCGGGATAAGGAAAATGATCGGGAACATCGGGATAAGGAAAATAACCGGGAACATCGGGATAAGGAAAATAACCGGGAACATCGGGATATGAAAAATTACCGTGGGATACCGGAATGATTGGTAATTGCTGATTTAAAAATTATAAATATATTTTGAGAAAATTTAATTTAAAAAAAAATTATACACTCCACCCGTGCAAGGCCGGGCATATCCGCTAGTCTCTGTATAAATAAAAGGCTAACGGGCGATGTGTGTGTGTGGGTATGTATGTATGTCCGGGGTAATCTCTTGAAATAGGCCACGGACCGAAACCAAACTCGACGTATAGACGTATTCCGAGTCGGGGAGTAACTTGGGATAGTTTTCAAAGCTTTGAAATCGAATAATTACGAGTAATTAACGAATTTATAGCCCGAAACGCTTATTTCTCCATTTCTCTACTAGAGTAGACTGCTCGACTCACTATTGTTAACTAGATTAAAACCTTCAAACATTTAATATTTTAACAGGAAAAACTCGATAATTGTCCATTTAAAAACTATATCAGCTATGAAAACACCAAAATAAATTCAAATAATTAATTTTGAAACGTTAATTCCCCCTATTTTAAGATATTTTCCTTTAAAATTTAAATATTTATGGAAAAGTGTAAATTTTTTTTCATGGACTAGGGGGCTCTGCCCCCTGCTCGCTATCGCTCACCAACCCCCGGAACTGCTTCGCAGTTCTTTGAAGATCGCTTCGCGATCTTAGCGAGCAGAGCTCGCTTGTTTCATCTCAACTATCCAATACAACCTGGAACTTGTCTGCTTATAGTCTGTTTATTTAGAATAGGCGCCTGAAACAGGATCAAAAACGCTCAACAATGCTTAATAACGCTCATCAGACAACTTCAGTGACCGATTGTTTCTACAGTATTTTAACTACTTCTGCTTAGGCTGACTTGTCATTGCAGAAGAAAATTCTTTCGACGATAATTAGAATTATAAATGCTTCTAATACATTACTTCTCAGGCGCTAATTCTAAATGAACAGAGTGTAGTTGATGATCATTTAATATCGAAACTTCTTATCTCTCAAACTTTTCTATAACTTAATTCGGATCATTACCACGAAAATATCAAAATAAAACTATTACTGAAATATTCCTTTTTAAATTATCAATAATTTAATGAATAGGGGGCTACCGCCCCCTGCTCGCTTACGCTCACCAACCCCCGTAACTGCTATGCAGCTCTTTACAGATCGCGAAGCGATCTGTAATATCTGCAATCGATCTTTAGCAGAGAAAAAGTTGTCAAAAGTTTAGCAGAGACAAGTTGTTTAAAATCCTCTTCCTTTCATCGGCACAAATAACACTCAAAAAAGCTAAATTATTTATTTCTCTAGTATTTCAAAAAATATCGAAGTATCTTTAAAAGATTATTAAACAAGTCTATACTATATCGCTAGCAAAGTTAGAGCAAAAATGTGCACCTCAAAACTTTAAAATTATATATCCGTGCTCGCGACAATCTAGTGAACAGGCAAATATAAAATTTAAAAACATTAAACACGTCTGATAAAGACCTACTAAAACTATGAAAAAAATGAAAATTTGATGCTTAATTACTCCAAAACTAATTAGAATTTTTTAAAGAACTAAACGCCAATCTCTTTCTAAAAAATAAGAGTATAAGTGTTTAAAAAATCATATTGATACCGTGATTAGTTTTCATTTTAGATAGAAAAAAACGAAAAAGTGTCAAAAATTTCGAAAATTAAAAAATTAATTACTCTAAACCAAATTTGAAATTCGAAAAAAGGGCGACGTAGTGCACATCTTCATACTTCAGAGTATTAGGCTGCAAAAAATTATAGTTCTGCTGCTAATAGATTTTGCTGAACTGGATTACGCGGCGAAAAAAGAAAAACTTCAACTTTGACCTTAAAAATACCCCAGTACTAATTATCACATCAGTTAGCTTTTTGTTCGAGAATGTGCCCCAAATATTCCTTTACAAACATTTCAAATTTCATAAATTTCTATCAAGTAGTTTTTGCGATATGAGAGTTCAAAGAGTTGAAAAATTAAATTTTCTGAAACAGCGGCGGCGGCAGCGGCAGCGGCAGCGGCGGCAGCGGCGGTGACAGTAACTTTTTTTTAATATAGAGAGAAAACGACTTGAAAATAAAACATTGTTTCAAATGAAGCGGTTCACTAGATTTTTCAATTTACTAGATCTTTTATTATTGTTTCAAATTTGTTATTTTTGTTCACTAGACTCATTAATTTACTAGGAAACATTGCCGAGAACACCGGGAAAAGGAAAATTACCGGGAACATCGGGATAGGAAAAAAAAGTACCGGAATTATCGGGACATAAAAATTACCTCGATCAGCGGGAAAGGAAAATTATCGGGAACTTTGGGATAAGGGAAATGATCGGGAACATCGGGATAAGGAAAATAACCGGGAACATCGGGATAGGAAAATTACCGGGAATATCGGGATAGGAAAAAGGCGTCTGGGATACCGGGATGATTGGTAATTGATGATTTAAAAATTATAAATATATTTTGAGAAAATTTAATTTAAAAAAAAATTATACACTCCACCCGTGCAAGGCCGGGCATATCCGCTATTATATAACTAAAAACGTTTGTGGCTATGTATGTGGAGGACACATGTCCTCCTAAGCCGGGATTACCGGGACATAAAAATTACCTCGATCATAGGGATAGGAAAATAACCGGGAACATCGGGATATGAAAAATTACCGGGAACATCGGGATAGGAAAAGTACCGGGAACATCGGGATAGGTAAATTACCGGGAACACGGATAGGAAAAAGCCGTCTGGGATACCGGGATGATTGATAATTGCTGATTTAAAAATTATAAATATATTTTTAAAAAATTTAATTTAAAAAAAAATATATACACTCCACCCGTGCAAGGCCGGGCATATCAGCTATTATATAACTAAAAACGTTTGTGGCTATGTATGTGGAGGACACATGTCCTCCTAAGCCGGGATTACCGGGACATAAAAATTACCTCGATCATAGGGATAGGAAAATAACCGGGAGCATCGGGATATGAAAAATTACCGGGAACATCGGGATAGGAAAAAAAGTACCGGGATTACCGGGACATAAAAATTACCTCGATTAGCGGGATAGGAAAATTATCGGGAACATCGGGATAAGAAAAGTATCGGGAACATCGGGATTGGAAAAGTACCGGGAACATCGGGATAGGAAAATTACCGGGAACACCGGGATAGGAAAAAAAGTACCGGGATTACCGGGACATAAAAATTACCTCGATTAGCGGGATAGGAAAATTATCGGGAACATCGGGATAAGAAAAGTATCGGGAACATCGGGATTGGAAAAGTACCGGGAACATCGGGATAGGAAAATTACCGGGAACACCGGGATAGGAAAAAGTCGTCTGGGATACCGGGATGATTGGTAATTGCTGATTTAAAAATTATAAATATATTTAAAAAAATTTAATTTAAAAAAAAATATATACACTCCACCCGTGCAAGGCCGGGCATATCCGCTAGTTAGATCATAAAAACAATACGCAAAATTTTGGGTACGACTTTCTTACGCTTTAGGAGCGCCCTCAGCGTTTTTACAGTACTTATTCTGACTTTGGATAAGGATTGACTAATAAAAAGATAAGCAGATCGGACGAACACAACGGGGAAATCAACCTAACTGTAAGAAACAGGTAGCGCCTAAAAGATCGAAGCTGTGTTACAAAGAGTATTTATATCAAAATATAAACAGGATTATCAATAAAAATTTGTTCCTTACCAAAATGGAGATATGCTGTTAAAAGCATTGTTAAATATCCGTTAAAAAACAACAGTTTTTTTTTTCACAGTGACAAGGAAATTCGTTTACCTTTGATGAATGCTCAGCGTTGGATCTCTCTCATGGGAATAGACGAGCCTACCGCCACGAGTAAAACTCTTAACAGGAAAACAGAACTTTGATAAGAAGTTCAAATATAAATTATATATAACTACAAAGATTTGGCATAAAATTCTTAAAGCATAATAAGAATATAAAAAATAAATTAAGCATGGAAGCGCGTTTAGAGACTGTCATCAGCCCCTAAATTGAGGGGGGAAACCAATTTCCACAACAATCGCCACAATATTGTCAAAAGTTTACCTCGTGGCGGTCGGACAATAGTATATACTAGACAGCAACTTATTTTGAACCTACAACGTCACTACCAAACAAAGTAGTTCCCATATCGCGGTGTCTGAATTTCGAGTGAAACAAAGAACGTCAATTTTAAAGTAGGGTTATTTCGTTAAACCAGTGGTTCCCAAAGTGGGTTCCGCGGAACCCTGGGGTTCCACGAAAAAATTTAGGGCTTCCATGGGACAAACTTTATTTCATTAAAAAAATTAGAATGGTGTAAAATAAAGCAAGAATGGACAGCGCCGCCCCCCTTGGACCCAAAAATTTTCTCAAAATGAGTTAAAACCTTACTATTACCAGTCGAATTTCAAAATTTTTTCTGGGGGAGGACCCCCAGGCCCTCCTCCACGGTATCACAAGGGGATCTTACGCAATACTTTTTGGAAAATCCCTACCTAACATCCTGACATTTTTTTGTCAAAAGATAAAGGTTATGGTCTTGAAAATTCCCCTCTTGGCCCCAAAAAAGCTTTCTAAAATGAGTTAAAACTCTACTTTCACAAGTCAAATTTCAAAATTTTTCTGGGGGAGGACCCCCATACCCTCAGCGGTACCAGAAGGGTATCTTGCGTGATACTTTTAGAAAATCCCCAAGAATTTGACATTTTTGCAAGAAAGGTAAAGGTGATTGTCTGGAAAAGTGCCCCCCTTGACCCGTGCTGGATCCGAGCCTGGTTTCATTTAATATCATATAATAAATTTTTAAAAGTCGTTGATTAAAAAATATTCCGGGTTCCGCGATCATTGGTAACAAATTTGGGGGTTCCACGACCAAAATAGTTTGGGAACCACTGCGTTAAACTAATGTATAAATAGTATCTTTTATCACGATTTTACTCACTTTCTCCTTCTGCATAGTGACGTACTGGGTTCAGGAAACGTTGCTGTGAAGTATAGGAAATAGCTGAAAACTAATGAAAAAAGCGTTTTTAAAGAAACCAGATGAATTTTTTTAATAAAAAATCTTCCTTCCCCTTTGCATTTCACTACACAATCTACCAAATCCTAAGATTTTTTAAATACAATCGCAATCCATTGGAGTCTTTCTACAGTGTCCTGTCGAACGTTTTGGCACAAAACTTCGACCCATTTTGCAGGAATCGTTCAAAGAAGAACACGAGTTGGTTTTTAG
Source organism: Tetragnatha versicolor (assembly GCA_024610705.1). Lineage (NCBI taxonomy): Eukaryota > Metazoa > Arthropoda > Arachnida > Araneae > Tetragnathidae > Tetragnatha > Tetragnatha versicolor. The sequence continues at coordinate 1,353,455 of JANDEH010000046.1, forward strand.
TCCCCTGGAAAGAAAAATTTTCTTGTAGATAAATTGGGAAAACAAACGAGCTATACTCAGTTGCAACTTAACTTGAGCCTGTAGAAGAATTATGCTGAGAGCAACCAAAGAAAGTAGTTCCCCGCGAGGTGTCAGAATTTTGAATGAAATTAAGAGATTCAATTTGAAAATATGATTAGTTTTTTAAATCAATGTATATTAAGCGTATTTTCATACCGATATGCATAAAATGTTCATTATTATTATTTTTTAAAGTGGTAGTACAACTCGCTCTCAAACTCGGCAGCCAATAAAGAGCTTCTAGCAACCCAGCAGGCTTTCTGTTAACTCAGATTTTCTTCCGCGTCATGGCCATGACGTCAGGCTCAACTTAAGTTGCATTCGAGTATAGTATACTTGGCTTATGCTCTGTTCATTTAGAATAGGCGCCTGAAACAGGATCAATAACGCTCATCACGCAACTCAATGAGGAAGTTGCATGATTTTTTTTAATCGATTCTTCTTGCAAAAATAAGCAACAACCCAAAATTTGAGGCCGATCGAGAAATATTTTTATTGCCAAAAAAATTAACAAAAATCCCCTTTTTAAAAGCGCGCGAAAAGCCAAGAGTTTGGATGTGACGTCATCTTATACCAAACATTGTTGTAAAGCAATGGAGTTGATGGTATTATTGTTGACGTCATCTTATAGTTTAAACAATAAACGTTTTCAGTCACGTGTTTTTTTCTCGACTTTTAAATTAAAATATTTAATTACTTGTACTGCATTGAAAAACTGACTAGATATTTCATTTTACCATACAAAAAACCATACGGAACACTTATTTGTTTTTGAAAATCTGACACATGCAACTTCCTTATTGGCCGACTCTTTTACAGTACTACTTCTGCTTATAAGCTGCCTTGTCATTGCGCGCAAGGAAATTTTTTGATGTTAATTTCAATAGTAACAGCTTCTATACTCTGTTCATTTTGAACTGGCGCTTGAAAATATTTCCTTCCCCCACCACCGATCGGTAACCATAGCAACTATCCTTGCCAAAATGACGAAGAAGGCTTGCTATTGGATTCGCGAAGAGCGTAACTATGGTTAAGCTTCTAGAGGGGGAAAGCACTATTTCTCAAGCGCCCAATTCTAAATGACTAGAGTATAATCCTATGGAGGGAAACCTAACTCCGCCTGTGGCGAACAGAAAACCGATTTACCGATCTGCGCTCGCTATACTGAGTTGTCGCCTCTCTCTGGTATACAGGCTCTCAAGACCGGGCTAGAGAGCCTGTATAATTAGATATTTTCTAATTATACTCATTTAGTATAATTAGATACTTTCACCCGAAGAAGAAGACGACAACTGCCGTAGGTAAGAGAAGCGTTGATTGGTTTGTCAATAAGACGTATTGCCTAATTTGGGATATCCGGTCGCTCTGCAAACGTTCTGATAGGTCCCAGCAATGATGCTTTCCCTACGACATGTGACCCCTGACGTCAAATGAAAGTATCCCATACATTATGCCTCAGGCGCCTATTCTAAATGAACATAGTATAGTGTGATCACTTTTGTCCAAGATCAGAATAATACCGATATCCGATTGATAATAGCAAGAATAAACTATATCATTATGATTAAAAATAAAATAATCATCTTTGGAAAACTCAATCAGCTGGTGCCAATTAATTAAATTAATACTTTCGAGGATTTTAAGCTACTCTTACATGGATTTTATATTGATTTTTACCCCCTTAAAAAGAACTTAAAATTATTATTGAACATTACATGAATTTGATTAAAATGATGAGGAAAACGATAAAAGTTTCTTAATTTATAGAATTTTTATTTCTAAATACATTTTTAGTAATAAATAAATAAATTTACAATTTTGGATAAATCTTTTTTGTTAAGTACTATAATTTAATATATTTATTCCAGAACATCTCTTTCTTAAAAAGCTTCTTAAATAATCTTCTTAAAGTAAAATTGAATACCTTAATTTTAATTGTTTTCGCAAAAGCTTGAGCCCATTGGGCTAGTAGCCCTCAGACCCCTAGCCCTCAGACATTCCTAGGGGGTCTACCAGTTACCTTTCAGTCCAAGTTCCAAGTTGAGTGTTCCCCAAAGAGTTTCAAAACGAAATAAAACAATAGTTTAAAGAGGCAAATTTCAAAAAAAATTTGGGGAGGATCCCCAGCCCCCCTCGAAATTTTGAACTCTATAATTTTTTCCTTGATAATGAGGAAGTTGCATGATTTTTTTATATTTTTTTTATCGATTCCTCTTGCAAAAATAAGCAACTACCTAAAATTTGAGGCCGATCGAGAAATTTTTTGATTGCCAAAACGATTAACAAAAATCCCCTTTTTAAAAGCGCGCGAAAACTCCAAGAGTTTGGATGTGACGTCATCTTACAGAAGGCATCATTGTTGAAAAGCAATGGAGTTGATGGTATTATTGTTGACGTCATCTTATACTTTAAACAACAAGCGTTTTCAGTCACTTGTTTTTTTTCTCGACTTTTAAATTAAAATATTTAATTACTTGTACTACATTGAAAAACTGACTAGATATTTCATTTTACCATACAAAAAACCATACGGAACACTTGTTTGTTTTGAAAATCTGACACATGCAACTTCCTTATTTAGTGGTAAACAAGGAGCGGTGTTTTCAAAAATTTTCCTTCTGACCTTATTACTTAGAACTTAGAGTAATCTTAACAATTTTTCATAATGAGGAACATAAATATTACTTATAAGTAATCTAAAACTCATCGTATTACTGTACCTGTATGTTCCGTTTAACCCTTATGGGCAATTTTAAGGAATCTTCCTAATTTAGGATTTAATCAACCCCGCCGTCCTCGAAACAGAAGTCTGGTTACGGGTCTGGGATGTTTCAAAATCTTGGGGGCCGCGATGTCTGGCTGTTACATGTCTGGCTGGGACGATTAAAAGTTTAAGAGCCCACTGCAATATACAACTACACTCTTAAAACGACAGTCTCAAAAGTGAGTAAAAAAGTACTTAAACTGACTCCGATCCAAATGTACTCGAATTTGAAAACGTGAATGTACTCACTTCTAAAAATACTCAAAAATGAGTATTATTCATGTTTTCAAATTCGAGTACATTTAGATCGGAGTCAGTTTGAGTACTTTTTTACTCAATTCTGATTTGAGACTGTCGTTTTAAGAGTGTACATCAAAAGTATCTGACCCTTTAGGAGGGAAAGTGATGTTCGGACCATCCATAAAGGATGTCTGTCACGCTTGGAGGAGGTCGACCTTTGACACCTTATTATATGAAGTTCACCAAAAAACTCGAAAACAAATATACAAATATTTACTTTCTCAAAAAATCTAATTGAGATCGTTTTTATAACAGAACACACAGTTGCACGAGCGATTTATCTTCAATCCACAGCAGTGGCGAATCCAGGATTTTGGTTTGGGGGGGGGGGGCTGAGTTTCACAAATAACCTTATTACTATTTATGGTCAAATATTAGTGTAAGCAACTGAAAGGGGGAGGGGGTTGCCAGTCCCGTAACCAGATTTTTGTTTAGGGGGTTACTCAACATCTTTTCTGGGTTCTAATCTCAAGAATACCAAGTTTTAGGTGATGACTTCGTAAGGTTTTAATTTTGGTGCACTAAGTTAAAAAATTGTGTATATATGTCAACTCGAAGTAAAAGGGGGGTCTGGGGGTCCTCCCCCAGAAAAATTTTGAAAATTTGCACCTCAAAATAGTGTTTTAGCTCATTTTGAAGCCTTTCAGACTCCACACAAAGAGCACAACTCATTGAAAGAGGCAGAATTTTCAAGGAAAAAAGTTTATAGTATTATGAATTGGAAAATTTCTAGGGGGGTTAGGGGTTCCTATTCCAGAAAAATTTTTGAATTTTGCCATTAAGAGTGGCATTTTAACTCATGTTGAGACACTTTAGGTTACATCAAAGAGGATCACTCCTTGTAAATCCCTAATGTTTCAAGGAAAAACCGTACTTATTAGATTCCAAAATTTCGAGGGGGTTTGGGGGTCTTCCCCCAGAAAATTTTTGGAATTTTTACCCTTAAAAGTAGGGTTCCGATTGATTTTTAGACCCTTTGGGTAACACCACCGAATGTCCACAAAGTAGTGAAATTTCTTTTTGCTTTATTACTATTACCAAAACTTGAATGTCTTATTCCTGGGGGGGGCTGCAGCCCCACAGCCCCCCCTACTGGATTCGCCACTGATCCACAGAGTATCGAGTTTAATAGAGGGTCCATCTCCATAGACACTAATGGCAACTTTTTTAACAAGGATTTTCAGACTTAATCCTGCTACGTCCCTCCTACTCTCTTTCGTCACTCAAATCGGCAGTGGAGGGAAAAGAGAAGCGCCGGTCAAATTAAAATGCCGCTTGATATAGAAGTTCCATATCCAATCAGGAATCACTTTCACCTTCTTCTGATGATAGGCGTTCCGAGAGGCATTTTCACACATCCCAACGGTTTGGTCCTGACGAGCTTAGTGCGCATGCGTGTGGACTCATTTTAGCTGTTTTTTTAGAAATTTTAATGAAACAATAAATCGGGGACAGAACCCACGACCTACCGCATGCTAAGAACACACTCTACCACTGCACCAGCGGGGATTCATTAATGATAGCAATTATCCGAAGAAGATCCTTTTTTTCTCCCCGAGCATGCGCACTAAGCTCGTCAGGACCAAACCGTTGGGATGTGCGAATATGCTTCCGAGAGAGGAAAACTGCTACTTACATAAGACTTAATACTTACATACTACTTACATACTTAAAGAGTGATGTGCTTCAATCTGCCAGAAAAATTTACCAACTTTCAAATTGAAACAGTTTTAAAAAATAAAAAAAACCCGCGAGATAGAAAAGAAAACGGGAAGATGCAGAAATAATTTTAAGATTAAAGTTGTAATAGCAGATTAAAGGGATTTTCAAAAAAAAGGTCTATTTTCAAATGCCGTCTTATGATAGAGGGCAGCACTGCAAATGTCTATGACTGACAGAAGCAGCACAATTTTAAGCAGGGTTGGCAAAAACTCGGGTTTTTTCAATAAAACCCTGAAAAAAAACCATATAAAACTGGGGTTTTTTCAAGTTAAATGTGTTCTGTCAAAATAATGTCAGTTTTTCTACAGTTAAGTGGGTTTTTTCAAAGTTTTTATACTTTGAAAAAACCCAATGAAATTGGAAAAACGCCCCTTATTTACTGAAACCTGGTTTAAATTTTGAAAAACCCACTAAAATTTAAAAAATATCCTAAACTTTGAAAAAACCATTCAATATTGAAAGAAATCTATTCAACTTTGAAAAAACCAACTGAAATTTTTAAAAAATCTTCTTTATATTTTTTATCTAGTTTGAACTTTAAACGTCCTAAATTTTGAAAAAATACCCATTCAATAATGAAAGAAGTTATTTTTAAATTTAAAAAAAGCTCCCTGAAACTGAAAAACCACATTTATTTTTTAAAACCTAGTTTAAATTTTGAAAAAACCCTTCAAAATTTTAAACATATCCTAAACTTTGAAAAAAAAACACATTAAATTTTGAAGGAACTGCCAAAATCTTGATTTTTCTTGAAAAAACCCAAATATGGGTCCAAAATGTGGGGTTTTTTACATGGGTTTTTTAAAAAACCCATCACTTTCGTAGGGGGTAGTAGATGATTAGGATTCTATCTATTCGCTTCTCGTGACGTGACAAGGGAGTTCGATACGATCCCAGTGCCCCCTATCACAAGACATGACCAATGTTTGTTCGATTTAAACTACTGCCTATGGCCTGACTCTCTGACAAGTGCCCTTTTCTCTAAGTATTTACATTTACTGTGCAACTTCAATTTTAAACTTAACTATACAAACTTTTTAATTCCTGCATTCCTGCTGTCTTAGAATTTGAAATACAAAATATTTGATTTAAAAAACTAAATTAAGTAATTAACAATTGGCAACGTCTGGAGTTATCTGAAAAATTCTTGGTGAATGACACAGAAATTTCTGCTTCTGGGAATACAAAAAAAAGTGTTTTTTTAAAGATTATTACTAGAAAATTTACCTCGGTTGAATTCAGATATATTCAAATAAATTGATTTTAAAGATCGTTACTACGCAACAAAAAAAAATGCAATTCATAAACACAAAATTCCCAAAAAAAGGCATAATTTTAATTTTTGGATGAACGATCACACAAAAATTGAAATCACAGACTAATATAAATCAATTTGGGGCAAATAATGAATTGACAATTAAGTTTAATCATAAAGATATTTGAAGATTAGACCTGAAAATAGCTAACTTTATTTCTCTTAATGAATAATACTTGGAACAAATATGAATATAGGTATCGCGGTACTTTTCTATTGAGTAAAATGTTTTAGAGGCAATAAAAACTGAACTATAAGGAACAACTGAAGATAAAGGATTCAGAAATTTTTACAATTTGTGAGGCCGAAAGCGAAAAGGGACCTCTTGTTGACAAAGTTGATTTCGAGAAAAAGCCAAATAACCGGAAGAAGGTCAAAACTATCGAATTTTTTTTCCCTCGATTATCGATCCTTGGACCCTTTAGAACCGAATTTTAGCCGTTGGAATCATTCCTTAGCTGTGAAAAAATAACGAGAGGGTAGCATTTTGATAGTTTAAGGTCGTTTTTCGCGAAATCTACTTATTCTATTAAAACTTTTAATTACTGGCGATTCGTCATTTTTTGAGCTACAAGGATGATGATGGTCTTAAAATCTTCATAAATCTGTACAGATTGAGAAAAAAATAATAACTCCATTTCGACGAACGCCGACAAGAGGTCCCTTTTCGCTTTCCGCCTCACATTTGGTTACAGATTAAAGAATTTGGAGGAGAATTTTGTAAAATATTTTGTTAGATGCACTTAACTACAATAAAGGGGAAAATTTATTTCAAAACACAAAATGCTGATCTACTTACTACCTGATGGTATTTACAAGAGATTCCCCATCAGAGAAAAGACGATTTCATTTCTGTATTTTCTTTCCGTTGATCTGCAATCGCACTGAAAAAAAACAGTCATCAAAAAAGGCAGTCATCCGAAAATCATACTTAACCATCTGATACATTGAAAAATCCGTGTGTAGTTAATTTGGAATAATTGGGTAAATCAATTGGAATTGGTGATACAGTCGAATCCGCTTAATGTGATCACGGTTAATGTTATCAATCGGATAATGTTATCGAAATCGACAGGTCCCGATCATTCCTATTTAATTTAATGTAAAATACATCGTTTATTGTGATCAACTATGAATCATCACTCCGCTTAATGTTATCAAAATTTGTCCATATCCCCTTTAAAACGACCGCTTTTGAGTTCCGAGTTTCATTTGAAGGTCAATTTTACAAAAGAACATCTGCCATCTGGTGCTTCGATTTTCTGAAACTCAGTACAGTATCAGTAAGAAAAAGAAAATATTCCGCGTGTATTGAAAGAAAACGGTTATGGGGGTCCGAATCCATGCTAGTGATTGGTTAAAGAAACCACCAAGATCAACGCTTTGCAGTTGAAGTAATAATTATTGCATGTCTGATAAGAGATATGAATTTTCACTTTTTACTGGAATTAAGATTCTGTATTAAATAAGTAGTTTATTGGTGAGGGAAGGATATGATGGAGTGGTAAAAAGAGAGAACTTTCTATACAAATAAAAATACAAAATAAGTGATTATTTTACTTCTATTAATTGAACTACTCTTATATTTTACCTTGTTTAAAAATAGTGTTTTGAACACATATTACGATTACATAATTTTGATTTTAAAGCAAACAATCTAGTTACACTGTTATCGATCGGATAATGTTATCAGTTTAGTCTCGGATAATTGCGATCACATTAAGCGGACTCGACTGTATTTGAAAAAGCCCTCTGACTGTTCTTTTGCTGATTTGATTTGTTTTGTTTTGTTGCTGAAAAAAAATCATCATCATGATGATCATCACAAAATCATCAAATGGTCATCAGGATAATCCACGGGCATGTTCGCAGGGGGGAATGGGAGGGACGAGTCCCCCACAATGATTGGAAACTAAATACAGTAAAGCACCGTTTATACGTCTTTCAAGGGACCAACGTAAAACGGCGTATAAATGAAAAGACGTATAATTGAAAACAATTTTGATTATTTGAATTAATTGGGACTTGGCGAAAACGACGTATAAATGTAAAAGACGTATAAATGAGAGACGTATAAACGGTGCCTTACTAACTGTTTTTAACTTATGAGAGCGTTTGAAAATTTACTAAATGTGTGTTTCTCCGACTTTTAATCATAAAGGATGGTGTCAATATACTAATGGCACCTAATTTAAGAGGCGCATACAAGATGAGACGGACGCCCTATTTTTAGAACACTATTTCATTTATACTCTGTTCATTTTGAACTGGCGTTTGAAAATATTTCCTTCCCCCACCACCGATCGGTAACCATAGTAACTATCCTCGTCAAAGTGACGAAGAAGTCTTACCACTGGCTGTGCTAAGAGCGTAACTATGGTTACGCTCCTAGCGTGGGGGAAAGCACTATATCTCAAGCGCCAATTCTAAATGAATAGAGTATTGAGTAGGTTGAAGCAATAGAGAGAATGGGAAAACATTATACCAACAAAAATTCTGTTTCTGGCTTAAAAAAACAACAAATTAATGAGACCCCCTCAAAAAATCCAGCTACAGCACTGGTTAAAGCATAAAAATTTTTATTTTGAAACTGTTATCTTATAACACTTAGAATGAGTTTAAAACTGTTTTTAAAAGGTAAAATTTCTAAAATTTTTCTAGGGAAGGACTTCCAGACCCCCTTTTTTAGTGAAAATTTAAAAAATTGGGACAGAAGTTAATTGATTCCTTAAAATTGTTGAACAAGAGCGAAATAGAAAAACGATTTTATTTTTGGGTAGTTGTTCAATAGTTTTTTAAAAAGCATCTTGGGAGAAAACCTTGAGGCGTCCCCCCCCCAATTTTCAGATGCCAACGACGCCAATGGGATAATCATATCTAACCATCTGATGCATTGAAAAATCCTGAAAAAAGTTGATTTGATAAACCGTGTGCAGTTAATTTGGAATAATTGGGTAATCAATTGGAAAATTGTATTTGAAAAAGCCCTCTAACTGTTCTTTAGCTAATTTTCTGCTTAATGGTCGACGGGAGGTCAAGAAATTACGTTTTTTGAAACTTTATTTAAAATTTATTTGATCCATAATCAAAATTACGATTTCTAAAAACCACAAGGCAATGCCCAATGTATCCTTCGAAATCTAGATTTCTTTTAAATCAAAGGTACTACACAGAAAAATATCTATATCTCTACTAGGAAATCCTGTATACTATACTTCGAATGTAGTTATCTTTTAAAGTACTTTAAAATAATTCTGTAGTGTGAGTATTTCATTTGATTTAACTTTTGGTAACTATGATCAATCTCGCTATGTAACTATGATTCACCAAATCATGAACCTATTACCTCTATCATCAATAAGCAATGCAGAAAGTTAACTATATAGATAACAAAAATAATCCCAGTTCCTCAGTATCATTTATAAAAAAACTCTTATAAGTGATATATCTCCTCTCCTAAAATCGACCAAATCCTGGATTCTTTTTTTAAATGAACAGCTTTAGAAAGAGTTATCCAGTGCCATGTTTATATGTTTTATCCACAGCATCACCATGATTAAGTGTTTTCATCAAAGAGTTTTAATATTAGATCTTCTAGAAATAACAATGTCACAGCTTCGATAAGAGTCTACCAGCCGCCATGTTTACACACAGCTCAAATGATGACACAACCATTTAGATCTAACTATATTAATACCATCATTATTATTGCATCCTTATCTTATGATCCGATAATAATGATGCGTGTCACATCATTAGAGCTGTGTGTAAACATGGCGGCTGGTAGACTCTAAAGCTATACCACATTTATATTGGCGAGTTTAATTTCATAGATATTTGCAAAATCTAATTAATTGGAATCATTCGTGATGTTCTCCCGGACGAAATCCCAAATTTAGAGAAATGCCATTCTAAATATCAACATCAGATTTTCAGATTAAAAAATAATCCATGTAATTTAAAAGCAAAAACATGGAACTCACCTTTAAATGCTGCCAAACGTTAACGTGGAACGCCGAACGTTAATTTATAAACTAATTTTTCCCGTACTCTTTGAAAAACTGAGGTCACTTCTTCGATCTAGCAGTTAAGAGTAAAAGAGCCCATTTGGTAATAGAGCATAGTGGCTCCCAAACTATTTTGGTCGAAGAACCCTCCAAACTTTTTGCCAATGATCGCGGAACCCTGAATATTTTTTAATCAAAGACGTTAATTAGTAAAGAAAATATATTTTAAATTTCCTGATTAAATTGTATATAATATTTATCTGATAACAAATTATATAAAGAGCGTTACTTTATACTTGACCCAATTAATTTGGTGCAATTCGAAACGCCACCGATGCTTGCGCGTTTCAGTCACCTTATACAGGGTGTTTCAGATAATAAGTGTTTCATAACTTTTAGTGGAGGTAGGGTATACATCAAGACTAACAAGAATTAGAATAGATTAGGGGGGTCGACAACGTGGTTCAAGGGGGGGAAATCCCGGGGGAAAATTAGCAAAAAAACCTCTCATATCTGGTCAAAAAGAACAACAATTGTTCGATTCCCTGCATTTATTGCATTCAACCCATTTCAAAATTCCTGATGTACGAGGGTTGTTTTTTAATTAACTTCCGTTTTTCTCCTGAAAAAAAAGTAGTAGGAATTTCGAAACAATTTTGGTGCTGGTAGTTAGATATATCCTTCAGGCTCAATTTGCCACCTTACTGAATAAAATCGGACATTTTTTCTATTTTTTATCGATTTTACAAGCGCGCTCCTCGAACTATTTTCCCGCCAACCCATAGAGAATTCGGCTTTTTTTCTCCTTTCGCTCCGTCCGCGATCACCTGCCCACCCATTGTTTAATGTTAATGCCTGCTCGCGGACGGAGCGAAGGGAGAAAAAAAAGCCGAATTCTCTATGGGTTGGCGGGAAAATAGTTCGAGGAGCGCGCTTGTAAAATCGATAAAAAATAGAAAAAATGTCCGATTTTATTTTGTAAGGTGGCAAATTGAACCTGAAGGATGTATCTAACTACTAGTACCAAAATTGTTTTGAAATTCCTACTACTTTTTTTTCAGGAGAAAAACGGAAGTTAATTAAAAAACAACCCTCGTAAAAACGAGATTTAAGTGTTTATATTAACTCGTAGCATGGGACGTGGGGTCTCCCAGACTCCACAACGGTAATTCGATAACAACGATAATTTTAAGTCTATCGGAAAATTGTCTGGAAAAAAGGTTAATTTCATCATAAAGTTAAAGAAAATATTTTTCTATCAAGAGAGATAAATGTTCAAATAACAATGTACTGAAATATCAGAATCGTATCTTAATTAGACGATTTTTAAAAAATAAAGAAAGTTGCGGAGTCTCTGATGAGACCCCACGTCCCCTTGTATGTTCCAATTTTTCACCTCCCCTGTTACGGGTTAATCAAATTCAGAAAACGCAGGGGAAAATTAGCAAAAAACCTCGCCTATCTGGCCAATAAGTGCAGCAATTGATCGATTCCGGCATTTATTACATTCAACCAATTCAAATTTTTCATGTAAAAATGAGATTTAAGTATTTATTCTAGTAAAAAAAACATTAGACTAATAAATGAAACAGGCATGCGTTATAGGTAGATCGACTGCAATAGAAAGTGTCGCGACGAAAACATCGTAATACTAGTCTTGTTGGTTGGCTGACTAGTTGGTTGGAGTTATATGGCTCAAAGAACTAGAGTCCGGCCAAGGGACAATTGCAACTTAAATCTACCTACAACGCATGCCTGATTATGTTCATTTATTTCTCAATTTTTGATTAGAACAAACACTTAAATCTCATTTTTACATAAAAAACTTGAATTGATTGTTGAATCTTAAAATTCTATATTCTAAAATAAAATCTACAATCCTTTTGCACTTGTTTAAGATTGAATGACGTCATATCTGTTTCGGACTTACTTTAAAGTGAAAATCAACGATCGCTTTGAATACTGATTGGTTGAAAACAAATCTTAAGGATTAAATGACTCTACATTTGACGTTTTCGCGCTCTTTTTTATAGCCAAACTTTTAAATTAAAAAATAAATAATCATCGTAATTAAAAAAATTTGCACGTATTTTCTTCCTTTGAATACTTCGATCGAATAAAAAAATAAAATAAAAATGAATTTGCCCATTACCATGTTTTATAAAATAAAGAAAGTTGTTAACACGCGATCGTCTCTTCCGACCGTTAACATCAGATGGCGCTGATAATGAAGGTTTCGGTTTCTCCGCAAAGCGCGTTTTTAGGGCGATTTTCTTTTAAAGCTCTTTAAAAAATGGATTCCATTTAAAAAAAATCTATCCCAAACTTGTATCCTCAAATTATTTTCCTCATCCTCATCCAAAATATGTCAAGTTTACGTAACTTCAACTATATATAAGTAAACTAAATTTGGTCTACATGACGAAAATTGGACGAATTTGGAACATTGGGAAGTGGGACTACAAGTCCCGTCGGGACATAAAGGGTTAAACACCACATCCGAATACGTTGTATTGTAGTATATGAATATCAAATCATCACTTTATTATTTTTTTTTGAGGGGGGGAATCCTTCATTAAGACAGTGGGAAACGACGTATCGTATAACCGATATTACACGTCGTATAAACGAAGAATTTTTGCATTAAAATAAATAGGAATGAATTGGGACTTCGCGAAAACGACGTATGAATAGAAAAGTCCTATAAAGGAGAAGCTCATAATGGCAGGCTGTTGCTGTACAGTATCTTTATAAAGTGGCGGTTTGAAAAAAAGACTGCAAACTTTCGCATAATTTTTTTTTCTTTTGTTTAAAAAACTAGGAAGGACGCATAATTCATGGCTAAAAAAAGTTTTGATGTGTATTGATAATGTTTAGATTAAGATGTCATAGTTTCAAGATGATTAGTTGAGTTTAAGGTAGGAAATTTCGGTCTCAAACTACTCTTCGGTCTCTACTACAAAAAAAACTGACCTCAGTAATGTTAGTCATTTCAAAGAAATTTTCACGAAAAAAGGCATCAAAGTCAATAAAAAAGAGCTTACCGATAGACCCTAGTATTTAAAATAAGCAGTATATTAAATTTTCTGGGAATTTTAGTTCAGAAAGCTCTTGTCTTTAAAATTGTCCTGAAGATTATTTTAAAGATTGAGAAATACATTCAGCAAATTTTCAGTTTTCTACAAAAAGTTAAAAATGAAGTTACTTCAAAACAATGTTTTTAACTCGTTTCTGTTTTAATGTAAACTATTGGGGGGGGGACGACCCCCTTTCCCCCGGGGATCGACGATCGTGCTAATAACATTTAACAAACTTAAAAGCTAACATAATTAACTAAACAATAAACTTAATTAACTCAACCCGTGTAAGGGCAGGTAAATCAGCTTGTTTTCTATAAAAATGTGAGCCGAGTAACTCGTTCTAACTTAAAAAGTCACACCTGTTGTCCCCGTGCTCTTTAAAAAAGCGCCTGCACCCTCAAACGGTCGGCCGCCATCTTGGAATTCCTCACCAAAAATTAAAGTGGTCCGATTTGCACCAAACTTGGTATGCAAGTAGGGAGTACCTCATAAGCTTCTTTGGTGGAGTTTTCTTTGAAATTTGGTTATTTTTGCGAAAAAACCACTCCTTCACCGGTTTTTGTGCCCTTAAAGTTATTTTGTAGGTCGATTCCAAGGAAGGGAAAACGTTTTCGATTGGAATGCGAAAAAGCGAGATAGGCACGCCCCTCCGATGCGCAAGGCGGATGTGATTAGACGGTTCTTCAACCAATGAGAGAAGTAATTAGTTAGGCGGAGACTCCAATTAAAGGAAATCGAATCTGATCCTTTCTTTCTGTTTCTGGGTCCACCTCTGCCGTTTCTAATCATGGATGCAATTATAAACTACTTAATTATGTAAGCAGTGGAAAAATAAGACTTTGTAATGTGTAAAGCTCTGATTCTAAAAATCATATGATTAGATTCCAACATCGTATCAATTCCCTAAGGGCCAATAACCAGAATCACCGTTATGTAATCTTATCACAAATAGAAAATAATGATCAATTATTATTAATTTAATTAATTTTCAAAATACTAATTGAAAAATTGTTAATAACTGTTTCTATAATCTGCATTAAATAGAAAACTAAATACGATTCCTATGATTGGATTATTTCAGGGGTTAACTCATTTCTTTGTTTCTGTTTCTGGGAATCGATTATTTTCTTTGGTATCGATTTCAAGGAATCGATTTCTTCCGAAATAAAGAATCCCAGGTGACTATGTTAACTTGTAATAATTTTTTTCTTTATTTGTAGTTCATTAACAGCCGTATCGACCAACACAAAGCGATCCGAAGGAAATCCGCGGCTAGCCGAATCCGCGAATTAAGAAAATCCTCGGTTTCAGTTTCGGACGTTATCGACCAACAACGGATTTTTCAAGTCCCGGATATTCCCTCGACGGGAGGTTGATGTGAGAGAACCTGGTAGGGAGATTATTTTCGCCCGTCTCTGATTGGGCGATAGTGAATCACATGTTGCAAACAATAAACAACGTGTTCGTATTTACAAATTCGTTTTTGTGAGCGCTGAGCGAGCGAGGTGTAAGCTGGCTTCTCAGGTACTATTAATCAATAATAAAGTGAAAGGTAAGGACCACTGGTAGTTGTTGAAGACGGCTGTGATTTTGCTTATGAAACTTCAAAGCCTTTCAAGGATTCAAGGTAAGAATTTGGGTTCAATTCCGTTAACGTTCCCGCTAAATATCGGCATACTCTTTTAAACGCAATATATTCTAATATCGACTAAATTTTCTGACTTTTACTGGTAAACTGTACAGTTATTGATCTAACTAAACATTTTAATCTATGAGTTTGAAATTACTAAGCAATTTTTTTCTACTTTGTGGTGTTCGAAGAAGCATGGCGATATTTAGCTAGAACATTAACGGAATTGAACAAGAATTGTCAATTTTCAACGCTTATAGGGGAGAGTAGGGATGAATGGGACTATTCAATTTTTTATACCCTAAATTGACCTAAGTACCTAACCAATTTAAGGAATTGTGTTCATTAACATCAGCTTCTTCCATTCTTCTATAAATGTTTTTCCATATCAAAAATAACTTTTATTGTTTTACTTCTATACAAGAATTTATCAAAAAATTACTTAACAAGAGCTAAAAACTTTACTGTGTGTTGAAAGAGTACAAATTAGTATAGTTTACAATTGGAATGGAGAAAATCCATGGTTAATTTCCAAGCCCTAATATTAGTTTTTTTCTTTTAAATAAGTGGGTATGGGAATGAATAGGGCAGTTGAAACTTTCCCATCATAACTTGATATATTCAACTAATTTAGGTAATTTCTGACAAGGTATTTAATATGGGGTGCAACAATTGTTTAAACTTGTGTTTTACAGGGTTCCCACAAGCCTTGAAAAGAACTTAAAATTTCATTTTCATGGAAAGTACTTGAATTAAATGCTTAAGTCCTAGAATTTTATTTGAAATATTTTAATCTGGAATACTTCATTCTGGTTCATTTTTGATTCAAATAGCTTCTTTTAAACAATTAGTATTTTTAAAATTGTTGATTTAAATTCCAACTATCCCCTATTTATAAGTATCAATAATAAGTGATATTTTTTGGTTCAATTCTGTTAGAGTTCCCGCTAAATATCACCTACCTCTTTTGAACGCTTATTTTTCAAATATATACAATTCTTGTTAAATTTTTAATGATAAACTGAACAGTTATACATCTAATTAAACATTAATCCATGAATTTAAAATTATTTAGCAATATTTATACTTTTTGGTGTTCAAAAGAGGTATGCAATATTTAGCAGGAACTCTAACAGAATTGAACCTATTTTTTAACACTGTGTAATTTAATGTGGGTAAAATTTTTTGGCATGCAAATATTGCCATGGTTGAAAACTTACCCTAAAGCTGAAAAATATTCATACATGTGATTACTCTGACAATAAATTGGCTGAAAATGTTTTTAAAAATTTTATGGCACCTATATTTTCCTTCATTTTAAGTAGAGGGGGTACATTGGCTTCTACTTCCCAAGATCTACAATTCGAGATGCTAGCGTCATATTTTTTAGCTTAAATATTAACTGCTTTTCATATAACTTCCAATAATTTTTTGATTTTACTTTGTATTTATTACTAAAAAACCTTCGCGGCCAGAGTTTTTAGTAAAAAGAATAACTGGAAAATCAGAAAGTGGAATTTGAGTTTTGCAAATCTAATTGTCAGACTTTAATTTTGCAAAGCAAATTGGCGGATTTCCGCCAATTGGCGGAAGAATCACATGTATGAATATTAAATAAAATCAATAAAAAAGTGATCTTTCTTCTCATGTGATAGTATTGGAAAATTTATGCCCGGGCGAAATCCTATTTGTAAAAGCTTTGGAACAATGTGGTAATATTTTAAGACAATTCCTACCTCACGCTGGGGCACTATCATTGCTTTTTAATTGTTAAGGTGATTTAACATTGAGGGGAAACCCATTCATACATCTATTTGTTCCAATGTCTACCAAATAACTCAAAATTTGTGTATAATTTACAGCTGATGAAACCTTTTGTTGTTTAAGTCAGAACCTCTTGCTGAGAATGAGTCTCAAATTGAAGGAGCGAGAATGTAGGATGATGGAGTTTTTGCTGCTTCTCAAATAATACTAAATTTCTTAAATCGTTTAACGTCTTGGGAGCGAGTAACCTCTATTTTAAGATTGAGGTCTAATTGAGTTTGGTTGCTCAGAAATGTGAAAAATACAACTTAACAGACTCTTTTGCAAACTTTGCACTAACACAGTATATACCCTGAAAATAATAGGCCCCCAAAAGTCTTTAAAAGCAGGACATATTTCTGGAATTTCAGTTTGAAAGTATAAACATTTTCCTTAATTTTAGATTTTTTTTAACACAGCACTATATTTTTGGTGTTTGCACCTGGCTAACATAAAAAAGTCCTGTGAAGCGAATCCTGTCCTTTAGTTTCTAGTAGACAAATGTTTCTCTACAATTCATAAGTTGAATGTCAAAGGTATTTTTGGTGTTTCAGCTGTTTGTTCAGGTGTTTGGTGTTTATCAGCTGGCTGTGTTCTAGTAGATTGCCTGCTGGGATGTAACCCTGTTTTAAGTTTAGATTTTTTCTCACTTGATCTAGGTAGTGCCCCCTTACATTAAATAACTTTTTCTTTTAGATCTCTGAAGCCTCACATTCCGAACCCCTCTTCAATTCCAATGAGGAGCGAATCCCAAAGGGTGGCGTTAACAAATGGCTATTTGAGCCTTGTATTTTCTTCTGTGGCATGTCAATTTTTGTTTTAAAATAAATACTTATAGTAAAAATTAAGTAGATGTAATTTGCAGTAATAATTACGTTTCAAGAGAAAATTATTCAAAATTTTAATTTATTTTAAAATGGATCTATACTTTGCAGTTTGTTAAAGCATTTAATTTGTTATCCGGCTCACCGTCAATTTTTTTTCTAGTGTTATTCTTGTAAAAAATTTTTTCTTCTGTTATTTTTTTCTTTGAATATTATAAACTTTTCAAGAAAATTCTTTTTCCTACACCTGAACGGGACACATAAGTCCACAGTTGTTCTGTTTCTTTGTAAAAATTATTGTGGTTAATAAATATATGTTATTAAACTGTTCTTTGAGTGCCTAACTAAAATAAATAATTAAAAAGCAGATATTGATAATAAATTTGACTATAAAACTTTAAATGGAAAAATTATTGAAATCAAAATGTACTTAAACATTTCGAGACAGGTTGCACAATTTTAGAAAGAATTTTAGGATCAAAGAATAAAGGTTAGAAATGAGGTAGCTCCCAAGACTGCATCAATTTAAATATGTAAGTTACATGGGTAAAAGTTTATCCCAACAATCTTGTAATCTTTTACAGAATGGTAAATTTGATGTATAAAAAGTATTTTCTAAAAATCACATATATTTGTAATTTTTCTTTCAAAATTGTGTAAGTAATCCCTATAATAAAATTAAAAATATAAAAGTTGGATAAACCAGTACTTTTAAAACTAATGGTGTTAGAATACTATAAAAGTTAGATTTACAGAACTCAAAATGATGAAATAAACCAAAACTAAGCAAAATAAATTAATATACTAGAGAAACTAAATAAGAAAAATTACTTTAGGTTATGGAGAAATTTTTTAGTTTATTTACATTTTTCTTTCTCCTTCCTGGAATACTACCCATAATAGTTCATTTAATTTTTACAAATCAGGATGTTAGCATTATCTAAATAAAATCATGCAACAAGCAAATTCATATGGAAATTAATAACTTTATTAAAGCAATCAGCATGCTAGAACTGGAAAGTTCACTCAACGAATTGAAACGAGACTGGATATTTTGTCATAGAATATTATTTGGACAATAGACTTAAGAAAATTATACAAATTCGACAAAGTTAGAAATTACAAAGTAATGGAAGAAATTAAAACTTTTGCAAGTATGAAATAAAAACTTAACTAAGATCTTAAACAATAATTTTCTTTAGGGAAATAGTCAGTGTTTCTTTTGGCAAGCCAGGTGTGATTCAAGTAGTTGTCGGTGAAAAATATTCCTCAATGCCATCATCTACAGTCATTGCAAGGTTATGAAGAAGCACTCTTTCAAAAGACTGGGCTTTTTTGAGCTGGTATCAAAAAGGAATGCAGAGACAGCCTAACCGACGTTTCCACACTGTTGTGCAACTAAACATTTATGCCTGCAAAATATTATCATAAAAAATAATAATAAATTGCAAGATAAAACAATACAACCAGCAGTTTCAAATTATAACAACTTATAATCTAAATCTTTATGCTCTTTCAAAAATTAAGTCTAAAAATTTTTGCAAGGTAATTTACATATTTTTGGTGAAATGATAAAATTGCAAATTCATCTTTGGAATTAACGACATATTCAGCATGCCCCACATCCTATACATTAATAAGGTTTTGCAAAAAACTAAGCAAACTAGAGTTCCAAAAAAGATGCCTGAAAATCACTACCATCCCTTATTTGTACAAATTATAGGTTGAATATCCTAGCGCATTTTATTAATATTTGGGAAATATAAAAAGCACAAGGACCAAGACATAGAAGAAAAATCCATTTGGGTGATTAATTCATTAAATAATTATGTAAAATTAAAAGAACACACAAGCTAATGTTTGTGTAAACATAATAAAAGTTTAATGGAAACAGCCAATACTGTTTTTGTTCAACTTAGCTTTTAATCTCCTCATTTAAAATGCTTAAATATGACAAGGCTTCCACACAAATTTGGAAATAAAATTCAGATTAATTTTGAAGATTTTTCAGTCAAAAAACCAGTAATAAGCAGCATTTTTTGGACATTTCTTGCTTTTGCAAGGATAAATATTACATTTTTTCTTTCCGAAGCCAAAAATGAGACGTTGGTTTTAAAATTTATCATCGTTTTGATTTTCCTGGTTTCAGGCAAAGTTAAGCAATTTTCCCCGATTTTTTTGGTCAAGTTAAAATTTCCCGACTTTTCCAGGGTATTTTCTGAGACCCCTGGGAACCCAGCTATGAGCTAAAATGTGTTAACTTCCAAAACAAGAAATTCATATATACCTGATTTGAGTAGCTCCAACTGGATTATGAAAGGGTGCCACCATGAGAGATATCTACCTCATTTGAGGTTATGATAAACCACAATTCGTTTAAAATTACAGCTCACCTGAAATGCACAAATTATACTTCAGTGCACAGGTAAATAAAAAAATAGAACACTCCCATACAACTTAACAATACGCTTATTATACTGTATTCAAACCATAAAAAATATAGTTACATACAATGGAAATTATATTGATTTAGTTTTCTTTTACAAATAGTAAAATATAATGCTATCTTCTTAATTAATTGTACTTCAGTACTTGTTTATTATTATGACCACATAGTGGAGCCTCCTTTAAAAGCATTGTTTTGTACACCAAGAATGAGCGATTGAAGTAATAGGTCGCTTGCCCTTGTTCATTGCAGTAAGGTATTGGTAGGAAAAAAAATTCTCTAAGAAATTGCCATGGACCACTGTTGATATTTACTTTTTCATGAATAAGAATCATTAGATTATAAAGTTTCCTGTCATTGATGTCACATGTTGATACGCCACACTTTCTAGATACCTAATTGACGAGTCAAAGATGAATCCTCGCTTGCCGCCAATTAGGTAGCTAGAAAGTGGAACATTTTTTTACACCGACCAGTGATATCACTAACAGGAAATATATGTTACGTAGACTAGTATATGTAATGTAGAATTAGCCGAGCACAAATATCTCCAAACTGATTTACATTGGCATTTAACAAAAACATTGTAAAAATGCAACAAAAATTAATAGAAATATGCTCATGAAACAGCTTTAGAAAGTCCTACAGTCCCCATGTGTAACCACAGGAACTTAATTAAGTGTTGTCAGCATAGTAGACCTCTAACAATAATTTATACTAAATATTATATTTTAGGATCTAACAATACTAAAGTATTATATTTTAAGATCTAAATATAATAATATTAATAAACAATTATATCAATGGTTGTCAGTCATCAAATGAGTTATGGGTAAACATAGCAGCTGGAAGAAGACTTCTTCAAAAGCAGTACCTTACTCATTTATCTAATATTTTTTTTTGTATTCCATTACTTTCAGTATGTTACATACTAAAAACTTTACTTTTACAAGAAATATTCATCTCCCCTAGGAACTTTCATTGTTGTTTGATAGAACAAACAAAATGTTAAATAATACTACTCACTATCAACAATAACTAATAAAACTAGGGCTAGATCATGTTAAGTAATCTAATGGATGTGATATTTTCATAAAAAGTAGAACAGAATATGGGGCGCAGCTTTGGTTAAGAGTCAACCAGCTGCCATGTTTACCCACTGCTCAAATTAGATTTATATGGTTGTGTGCTATCATTTGAGTTGTGGGTAAACATGGTGGCTTATCGATTCTTATCGAAGCTGTGCCAAATTTGGATATTGTTATTGTGATTATTTTTAAAACTCACCTCCTGTCTTTTGAACTCCGAAGAAGGTATATATATATTTTTCACTTGGCCGAATTTTCATTTCATATACATTCACTTTCTACAGCGAAGGATGTGAGGAAAGGAACAAGGGCCCATGTAACAAAAACAAATTGTTAATTTGTAACGATTGTAATAATGCAACATAAATTTATAGAAAACTCCTCATGAATGGAATAGCTTAAGAAAGAATCCTCCAGTCACCGTGTGTAACCACAGCTCCCACAGCAACTTAAATAAGAGTTGTCAGCATAAAGATAGACTTACCATGTATCCTGGGTTTTTAGAGCTGTCCGCAGAAATTTGCTGAGACCAAAAATTACGGGGTTTCCCATACTTAAGATAGGCTAGACATTTTTATGAAAAATCCTAACCAAGCTCTTTAAAATTGCGTTGTTTTACATTTTCTAACATGTGTATTAACTTGGAAAAATTTTCTTGCAGTGAATTTTATGATAAAATTAAGTTATTCAAACAAATTTTGAAAAAATATTGTCAAATGAAGGAACAAAATTTGATATTTCAGTCCAATATTTATTAGTTCAAATTTTTTTTTCGTTCTTAATCTCTGATGATTTGATATGGTACTTATTATGAAATTTCAAAAATATGTCCTGGGTTGGACCCAAGAAAATAAATATGGCAAGCTTACATAGATTTAATAGTACTATTAGACCTCTAATTATATTTTAGGATCTAACAATATTAATAAATAATATAATTAGATCGATGGTTGTCAATCATTTTAGCGGTGGGTAAACATAGCAGCTGGATGACAAAGCTTTACCCCGATCATTTATTTATTATATTTCATTACCTTATCTTTGGTACTTATCCTTATCTCCTTTATCTTTTATCCCCCCTAAGAACTTTCATTGCTTGATAAAACAAAACAAAAGTCAAATCATACTATATACTACACTAAAGCTAGATCAAGGAAAGTTGTATTATCTCATAAAAAGTATAAAAAGAGAGCATAAATCTATGCCTACTGAATATAAGTTAATGATTCACCACCAAATTTCTATATTATTATTGTAACAAACTTTAAAACTCACCTCCTGCATTCCGACCGACAACCGAGCGCCGAAGTAATGGCGGCGCTCAAATCCAAACAATCCCACAATGCACCGAATCCGCGGTTTGAGCGGCGAAAGTTGAGGGGTTGCATTTTCTACTCTCGACTAGAGATTTCCTTCCGATTCTGGACTGGTCGATAACGTTTTTGGGAAAAACCGAGGATTCCCTCTCGCTGCGACTTAAGCCGAAGGAAACTCGTGTTGGTCGATACGGCTGTAAATGTTTTTTGTTCAATAAAAAAAGGTTGGTCAAAAAGTTCCGATAGTTTCTACTAAGTTTTCGTGTTTGAAAATTTCTTTTATGAAAATCTGGTAAGTTAAATGTGGGTAGAGTGGACACTGTACCAATAGTGTCCAACTAGCTTATTAATTTTTAATAGAACGAGTTTGAGGCATCCAACAGCGTCAAAACTCATAAGCCTAGCCTAGTAGATTGTGTATTCAGGTAAGCTAGTAAATTACCACCGATACCACAGATCAGCATGGGAAGGATATTTGAATATATGAAAATAACAACATCGGCCGAGTGACTGAAATTGGATTTTGCTTATTGAATCGTGTAAGGAAATTGGTATGTCAGAACTGATTTTTTTGTATTTATTACCGTTTGATTGACTTTTAAATTTATCTATATATATATAATCCAAATACCATTCATTCATAACACTCATCACGAAATCTCCAAAACTGCCGGACCGATAGGCTTGAAATTTGACAGAGACCTTCCTTTCAGCCATTAGACGCGCACTAAGAAACGATTTTAAAATCGAACGACTCCTTCCCTGTTTTTCGGCGCTTTTTCGACTCCGTTTTACCCATTGAAATAACATTGTGCATTGTTGAAATGCATAAATTGCAGTGTTTACTTCTCCATCTTAAGGCTACGTCTTGCCTCACTTGATAAAATATAACTGATTAACATTTATACACATTTTATAAATTACAACTGAATTTAAGAAGAAAAACAGTGTGAATATCTGTATTTAAATATTATGACAGTTATCAGAAAACCGAAGTAAATTAAAATAATTAATTTGCTTTCTTTAAGATTTTAATTTCTCAAAAATAAATATATTTGAATAGCAAGAATTTAAAAGTTTCCAAGGAAACAGAGTAAAAATTGCATTGTTTCATAGGTTTCATACGGCATGGTTTACTAGACAATAATCACTAGATTTTTATTATAACTAGCAATCTGTTTTTACTCTTTCAGAGTAGCTTTTAAAGAAGTTGGTTTTATTAATAAGAATATAGGCTTACTTGATAACTTTTTATACAGGGATTTTTGAAATTTATTTTATTTTGAAATCGAATTTTTGCTGAATTTTAAAAGGAGAGCGGGAATACTTCTTGAAAATTCAGTTTAAGATTTTAAACACTAGATTTCAAAAAACAGAGATGATTTCAATTGGATTGTTTTTATCACATGGAAAGAATAAATGTTTAATAGACAAAAAATCGGGATGGAATGAGATATCACAGTTGGAACTGGGATGGGAAAAAGGAACCGGGATGAAATTTATTGGGAACACCTGGATATAAAAATTATATGGAACCGGGATATGTAAAAGTACCGAGGATACCGGGACATGAAAAGGTACCGGGGACACCGGGATATGAAAAGGTTACGGGAACACCCGGATAAGAAAAGTTTCCGGAAAATCGGGTTATGAAAATTATTGGGAACACCGGGATATGGAAAAAGTACCGGGTACACCGGGGTGATTAGTGATACGAAAAATCGGACATATAACTTGTGAGAATTTAAAAAAAGGAATCAATACACTCCAACCGTGCAAGGCCGGGCAAATCAGCTAGTATTAAGATAAAGAAGAGTGTATAAAATGATACTGAATAAAATTTATTTGAAAATTTTGACTCTACGTGGATTTATGGGGGTGGTCACTTTTCCAACACAAAATCTTAGATTTTCCAATAGTGGCCACTGCAATGGCTTCTAATAGAAACACAAATAATTTTTAACTTGAATCAGTTTTTCTTCATAAACTGTTGATTGTGCTTTAAAATGAGTGTTGTATGAATTTGATTTCATTCTGGCTTCGGGAACTAAGCTTTCAAAAACATTGAATTACATGCTAAATTCCTCTCAAATCAGCTACAGCGTAGGCTCTGGGCCGGAAACTATCAAGTCTGTTATTCCAAATTAAATAAAGCTAATTTTAATTTTATCTAAAATGTATTTCGTTGGTTAGATTTAATTAGAACCATACGACTATACCTATACTCAAATTCATGCATAAATCCCCTCATATAGCCAGAAAAGCAAGGTGTCCATGTTGTTGTTGTCGTATACCACTTGGAATATCCAAGCGTACAGGATTTATTACAGGATTTAAGGCAAAAGGGGTGCGGTTCCTGAGAAAGTGAGGCCCATGAAAGGCAGGAGTCCGACTTAAGCCTAGGATGATAGATGCTGCCACTATCTATCCCCACCTCCACAATTTTGCCATGAATCTGAAGGGGAGAGAAATAGTCTCCAGACACCTGAACCCAAGGTAAACTGCGCCATGACCGACCTCAGGACTTTCGGACCCACAGATTTCACGAGCATGTACTCCGCATATACTCGATGGGTCTTCAGCGGTGTCGGGAATCGAACCCGGGACCCTTCGATCCCAAGGCCGATACCTTAACCACTAGGCTCCCCACGGCCTCGCGAGGTGTCCATTTTAGATACAAGAGGTGTCCACCATATAAACAACAGCTACATCTAGATAGCCACTATAAATGCAATTTGGAGTACTTTTTAAAAATAAATTAAAAATACTTAACCCAATCTAATTGAATTTTTTATAAGTAAAATCGAAAGAAGATCCAATTAACCTAAAAAGGCGTTTCCAAGCAAATAGAATACTAACATGAATAGTATTTATTGAGAATTTAAGCAAAATTTTTCCTTATATGTCCACTATACCAACATTTACTGTAATAGGTGGAGATTCCAAACAAAAGGGATTTTGATTTAGGCATATTTATGAACATAATAAATTAATGATTTTTGTAGTTTTATATCTTTTAAAAATAGCGGATTGAAAAAAAAGGCAGCAAACGACGATTTTCTCATTTTTTTGCTTAAAAAACTAGGAATGACACATAGTCTAAAAAAGTTTAACTGTATATTGATAATGTTTAGATATAGGGTAACGTCATGGCAGGTTCAGCACTGGTATCAGTTGAGGCGTATCTCTTTATGCGACAATAGGGGGAAAACCGCAATATAGGGTGTTTCTCGGAATCTCTACAATCCCCGGGAGATCGTGTTAATTGACAGACCCCCATGTGACTTCTATGGGAGAAGCTTTTGTTGGAGGGGTGTTCCTTTGTGCTTTTACTTAAAAGCGAACATAATTAACTAAACAATAAACTTAATTAACTCAACCCGTGTAAGGCCGGGTAAATCAGCTTGTTTTCTATAAAAATTGAGCGGAGTAACTCGTTCTAACTTTAAGAGTCATACCTGTTGTCCCCGTGCTCTTTAAAAAAGCGCCTGCACCCTCAAACGGTGGAAAAACGAAGCTTTATAGGTCGGCCGCCATCTTGGAATTCCTCACCAAAAATTAAAGTGGTCCGATTTGCACCAAACTTGGTATGCAAGTAGGGAGTACCTCATAAGCTTCTTTGTTAGAGTTTTCTTTGAAATTTGGTTATTTTTGCGAAAAAACCACTCCTTCACCGGTTTTTGGGCCCTTAAACTTAATTTGTAGGTCGATTCCAAGGAAGGGAAAACGTTTTCGATTGGAATGCGAAAAAGCGAGATAGGCACGCCCCTCCGATGAGCGAGGCGGACGTGATTAGACGGTTTTTCAACCAATGAGAGAAGTAATTAGTTGGGCGGAGACTTAATTAATTGGACAATGAGTACGGCCAACCGGACGGGGTTTAGTCGCCGGATCTCTTTCTTTCTGTTTCTGGGTCCGCCTCTGCTGTTTCTAATTATGGATTTAATTATAAACTACACTTAATTATGCAAGCAGTGGGGAAAATACGACTTTTTAAGGTGTATTTGACAGGGAAAACCTGAATAACGTGGGTGAAACGAAATTTCAAAGGATATATATTATCATGGTTATCATATAATTAGCTGATATACCCGCCGTTACTCGGGTAAAAAAGGATAAAAAAAACTGAGTGTTAAAACATATTAGAGATAATTCTTTTCTTAACTATATTCCTTTCCAGGGCGTCATTTAGGGGCAATAGGGTCAACTGCCTTCCCGTTTGGATTCTTCTTTGATGCTAAACTTCCATAAGATACAAGAAAAACTTTAAAAACATCCCCTGTTTAGAATTAATGGGCAAGTATGGTGAAGTTGGTCGGTTTATATGGCGAATGACCCAAGACTAGGCTTAACATATTTTCTCGGGTCCAACCAAGGGCATATGTTTTAAAATTTCTTAATAATTGCTATATTAAACTACCAAAGATTAAAAACTATAAGAAAAAAACTATTCAAACTAATAAACCTTAAACAGAAATATAAAATTTTATATTTTCATTTAACTTTACTTCGTCAAAAATTGTTTGATTTATACTTAATTTTTATCACAGAATTCACTGAAAGTAAGTTTTCTGAAGTAATACAGACGTTAGAAAAAGTAAAAAAAGCGCAATTTTAAACAGCTTGATCGGGATTTTTTTATAAAAATGTCTGGCAAATCTTAAAAATATGAAACCCCGGACATTTTTGCGACCCCGGACAGCTCTAAAAACCCCAGACGTATGGTAAGCCTACTCAAGTATTGTTCTAAATATTTCCGAAGGATTCGATTCCGAAATAGAATCGGAATCGAATACCTTGGAATCGATACCGAGGAATCGAACCCTTAAAGGAATCGATTCCAGCAAGAATCTAATCTTAGGAATCATGCTTTACCCTACAATGCATTATAAATTCACTTGAAAATCATTTATGTCTTCTATTATGGTGTGTAAAAATATACTAAAAAAATTTAATTTAATTTCTTTATACCAAAAAACTTTGTCCTTGTGAAATTAATTTGTGTACCTTTTGTGAAATTGACTTAGAAGTGAAATAAAACCAAATGCTCTAAAAATATAAAAAAAAACAACTTATTTCAAAAAAATTTTTTTTCAAGCTGAAATTTTTTTTAAAAATTATATGGTCCTTTTATTTTGGCGTTTTCTGTGTCCTGACTTTCGCCTCACTAGCTACTAACAAATGTCTCAAAATAGTACCCCTGCTGCCATCTACTGGCAGTCCAAAGTGCTAATACAATGAAATGTTATATTTATTGTACTTATTGCATGATGGTGTTGCCGTTTGGAAATGGAAGTTCGAGTAGAAAATGGTGAAAAATGTTGTGCAGCCAAATGGCTACAGTATGCACTGTAGGGTTAATTTTCTAATTAATGCAGATAATTAACAATATTGTCCACTAATTAACTAGTTTGTCATGGGCGGATTTAAGGGGGTGCATGGTGCAACGCACCCCCAACTTTTTGAGAAAATTCCATTTTTATAAGGGAAATTCATGTTTTCAAAATCATGAGGGACAGCTTGCACCCCCAAGTTTTCCAGTACACACCCCCAGGGTTCACCATCTAAATCCGCCCATGTAGTTTGTTGATAATTAATATTTTATTGGTTGTTAATTAAATTGATAAAACAATTACTAATTATCCTTGATTTTGTGATTGAAATATATTCGATACTGGCCCTAAGGCTAAGGAATCGATTCAATCGAACCTCAGAATTCGAATCTAAGAATCGAAAGAATCGATGCTCAGGAATCGAATCGAACGAACACAAGCATGGACACAATATGGGATTTGACCATACTGGATTTTTTTCTACAAATCCCAGCCATGACCAAGCTGCCCAAGATGATAACATAATCTGCTCATTCCGCGTGCATGTGTTGTTGTTGTCGTGTGCCACTTGACATACCCAAGCTCCACGACAAGGTTTCAAGGCAAAGGGCTCCTGAGAAAATGAGGCCCATAAATGGCAGGAGTCCGACTTCTGCCTCATGAGATATGATAGATGCTGCCACTTGCCACTATCTATCACCACCACCTCCACAATTTTGCCATGTGTGTGAAGGGGAGGGAAATAATGTCTAGACCAGGGGTTCTCAACCGGTGGGTCGCGGGGCATGCCTAGGGGGTCGCGAAACAAAAATTAAAAACAGTCATATTTACAGTTATTTTTTATACAGACACAACAATGTTCAAAACTTATAAACTGTATACGTATTATTAGAGAGAATAGTTCGTTTCATGCATGAACTATTTTGAATAAGAGTAAATATAGGAAGCATCGGCAGCGTATTGCGAGTGAAATGACAAATAAATGCTAAATAATAATTAAAGTCTTAAAATTTTAGGTCTGAGGGGGTCGTCAAAATATTTTTCCTGAAAAGGGGGTCGTGGAGTGAAAAAGGTTGAGAACCCCTGATCTAGACACCTGGACCCGTGGTAAACTGCGCCATGACGGACCCCAGGACTTTCGGATCCACAGACTAAACAAGCACGAACTCCGCATATACTCGGTGGGTCTTTGGCGGTGTCGGGAATCGAACCCGGAACCCTCCGATCCCGATGCCTTAACCACTAGGCTCCCCACGGCAAGCATGTGTTCTTCCATTATTGAGAAGCGCTTTCCTTTTTTCCTTCAAAACTAATTAATTTCCGAGATTTGGAAATACTTCGATCATACTAATGAGAAAAGCCTGTATGGAAACGTACCTTATTTTTTAAAATTGACCGAGAAAAAGCCCATGACAATTTTTTATCACGGTATGAAAATCGTAAACCCTGAGTGTTCAGTCGACAATAAAAATAAAATAAAAATTTTTCGAAGCAATTTCGGTCCAGAAATGTCAGGGGGTTAATAATACCGATTCATTATATTGTCGATCGGCCTATATTATAGTAAAGTGATAAGGTTGATTCACAAACGAAATTATCGTATATCGATGTGTTATCTGTATACTGATCATGTTAATTCTATAATGATCTTTTCTAAATGTGATCATATTGATCTACCCTAGTCAGGTGTCGATCCAGGTTTTATTTTTGGGGCCCATTTTTGTGAAAAACTTAAAGGGGGCGATAGCTCGCCGATCGGTGAGCAAGAAGTAAAAATCGACAAACCCAAGAAAATCATAAAAAATTCAAATATTTTGTGAATGTTTTCTTGCCAAGTGATCATTAATACTAATTTGAATTTTGTGAAGGGGCAATAAAAGGGCCCCAATTTTCCACACTGGATCAACCTGATAGTGATGGGTATTATATGGATAAATAATATTTTTTGCAACAATACTCTCATTGAGGTTTTTGGTCTCTCTCCTTTAGTTTTTAAATTAATTTTTTTAACTTTTTTATTTCGCCGGGCGCTTTAAGTCATCTTAATGGATTCTTCAGGGTCACTTACCTAGGGATAAACCTTACTTCCGTAACCCTAGGACACGTTGGTTCCAAATAAAAGCTACGAAACGGACTTATGAAACAACCTTGTATAAGTTATGAGTATAATACATCCATCGACAAATCTAATTTGAATTGAGTCTTGGTTAAACATGAGCAAGCTTAATAGGGCGTCAAAATTCGCCAACTCACTTATACTTGTAGACGCCAAATAGAGAAATCGCACTGAAATCTTTAGATCAGGGGTGGCCAACCCAAATGACGTTGAGGGTCACTTTGAAAAACCACAATACTCTCGCGGGCAGCATATTGAATAAACTAGGTATATAAATTGGGGGGTTTCCTTTGCTTAGTTTGACAGATTCCTAAATAAAATATGCATTTAAAATTACCTTTAGGAGCAAACCCAAGAATACCTTCTGTTGTATATATCCATAGAACTAAACAGGTGATGCCGTTAAAAAACAATTGAAATCACTCGAAACTAAGGAGTATGTGGCGCTTATAGAAATTTATAGGTACTTACGTATTATACCGTCGACCGTTCAGTAGCCGTCTAATTCAGCGGTACATCAATTGAAGAGTCAATGGGATTTGATAACGCTTTTGATTTAGCGGCACGGTCGACGGTATAATACGTAAGAAAAGAACCGTATATTACGAGAGATCTAATAGTACTGTAAGATCTCTTAGGCCACTCTAAATCCTGTTGCTGTGGTTACTCATGGAGGACTCTTTCTAATGCTGTCCCAACTATACTCCTTAACGTACTCCCATGCAATTATAATAATCAACAGGAGCTCACGATATCCATAACCTTGCCGCCATGTTTACCCACAGCTCAAATGATGACAATCAACCCACATAGATCTGATTAATTATTACTAGATCCTGAAATAATAATTATGGAACAGCTTTGATAAAAGTCCTCCAGCCACCATGTTTATCCTCAGTTCAAATGATGACTGATGACAACCATAGAGATCTGATTTCTATTATTATTTATATTAGATCCAATAATCAGTAGATCATTACGAGGTATCTTATAGTGCTATATAAGATCTCACTAGGCTGACAACACTTAAAATCATGTTGTTGTGAAAGCTGTGGTTACGCATGGCAACTGGAGGACTCTTTCTAAATCTGTTCCTCCTTTCTGTTTTATTCAACACATTCATTATTCCCCAACATTCAGCAAAAGAATTCAGGACTAAAAATTTTAGCGGCAGCGTGAATTTAATAAACACATAAGCGGCTCATCTTATAGAATAAGCAAATGTCTCCTAAAAATTTCCACAACTAACTAATAAACACATTCCCCATTAGTAGACATTAAAATCAAAGGGACTTAATTCAAGATGAATAATTTCAAAGAGAATAATAAAATAAAAGTGACTTACTCGAAGGGTACCTTCACAGGTGGTCAGTTATGCTCCTGCTGACACTCGGCTCACTGCCGGCATTGCCACCGCAAACGCTGACATCGGATGCTAAGGTGCAACATTTGATTGCTTGTTTGGTTCATTGACATTCGATTCGAGGCACAGATTCCATAATCGAAAAAACATGGGATATGTGATAGGGGCGCTGTGATCGCTTGAAACCACCTTAACCCTTTATGTCCTGACGGGACTTGTAAGTCCCACTTCCCAATGTTCCAAAGTCGTCCAATTTTCGTCATGTAAGGCCAAATTTAGTTGACTTCTAGTTGCAGTTACGTAAACTTGACATATTTTGGATGAGGAAAATAATTTGGGGCATAAAGGTTTAAAGAGAAGGAAAGAAATATAATCCCAATCCTCTAATACCCCTTCAAGAGGGAATGAACACGTCAGATCCAATCACACACAGCTAAGATCTCCAAATCGTACTGCCGATGTCATAACTGCGTCAATCCTAGACTTTTCCAGTGCTGCCCTCTATCATGGTACGAGGGCATTTGAATACAGGGTGGGTCAAAAGTCAGTGGACTTTTGAAAATTCCATAAAAACCGGTAAAAAATCGGAAAAATAAACGGTCTTCACTCTCAGCATCCTGAGGTCATGGGTTCTTTAACCTTTTATGCCCCAAATTATTTTCCTCATCCAAAATATGTCAAGTTTACGTAACTGCAACTATAAGTAAACTAAGTAATTTGGCCTTACATGACGAAAATTGGACGAATTTTTAACATTGGGAAGTGGGACTAAGAAGTCCCGTCGGGACATAAAGGGTTAAGTAAGCCAATAAAAAAATAGTTCGAAAAAACGCTAATAGATGTCACCCCTAAAAGCAATTTGGTAGTTAAGTTTTCGAATCCTTCCGGATTCGAACACTTAACTACTAGCACGAAAGCCATGATAGGCAAATTAATGTAGCAAAGTATAAAACTTTCGGGAAAACACCTAAGATCATGCGCATATAAGCGACATTATTGAAAATATGCAAATGTGAGGTTTATAAGAACAGGTAATCCTAATCCACAACGAAATCATTGTTGTAAATCGTTAAAGTGGATTCCTAAAATTTTTACACTTCATTACATTTACTTGACTATCATGTCTTTCTTGCTAGTAGTTAAGTGTTCGAATCCGGAAGGTTCTAACAACCAAATCGCTTCTAATGGTGACATCTATAAGCGTTTTTTTAACTATTTTTTTATTAGCTTAAAAAAACCCGTGACCTCAGGATGCTGAGAGTGAAGACCGTTTATTTTTCCTATTTTTTTCTCGGTTTTTATGGAATTTTCAATAGTCTACTGACTTTTGGCCCGCCTTGTATAGCCTTCTTTTAGGCCAACGATGGGCAACCTACGGCCCGCGGGCCGGATCCGGCCCGCCTCGTCATTTGGTCCGGCCCGCGGAACATTTTAAAAATTGAACTAAAAAATCACTCTGTTTTTGTTAACAAGAGTGAAATAGGGGATACAGAAGTTTTCCCCGAAAAGAATGATTTTCCGATTTTAAAAACGTGGATAGCTTGTTCAACCTTTTTTCATCTCCCTTGAAAAGTAACGTCGAGGAAGTTCCGCTACACCTGCAAATGGAGTTGATGGAGCTTCAGGAAGACTGGCATTTAAAATCAAATTTGAAAACTTAATGCCCAGTGATTTCAACAGCCCATACTAGAGCTGAAGAAAAATTCCCCCACCTTAAAGCATTTGCAAGAAAAATGATCTGCGCATTTGGAAGTACATGTAAATGTGAACAGTTCTTTTCCAGAATGAAAATTAATAAATCGAAGTATCGAACCAGGCTGTGGGGAGCCTAGTGGTTAAGGCATCGGCTTCGGGATCGGCGGGTCCCGGGTTCGATTCCCGACACCGCTAAAGACCCATCGAGTATATGCGGAGTACGTGCTCGTTAAATCTGTGGGCCCGAAAGTCCTGTGGTCCGTCATGGCGCAGTTTACCACGGGTCCAGGTGTCTGGAGACTATTTCCCTCCCCTTCAGATGCATGGCAAAATTGTGGAGACGGTAATTCCAAGCTTGGTAATAAGCGGAGCTTGGTAATTCCAAGTGGCATACAACAACAACAACATCGAACTAGGCTTACGGAGGAAAATCTGGACAAAATTCTTCGCCTGTGTATAAGTGAGATAGAGATCCCAATGATCTTGTAACTCAGGTTCAAAATCAAGTACTCTAGATTTTCCAGTCCAGATTTTTGTAACTTTAACATTAAATTTTTGTATCTAATCTAGATAATATTATTCTAGTCCAGATTAATTTTTAACTTTAGTACTAAACTTCATAAATATATATACAACTAAATGACTCATTTTTTCATTAAAAAATAGTACCTATTATCTACTCTATGGCCCTCCACGTCATTATAATCTTGGAGTCCGGCCCGAGGACTCGAAAAGATTGCCCATACCTGTTTTAGGCTTTTTCTCTATACTCAGGTAAGCTTTGTGTGGAGAGTTAGATATTCTTGTCATTATAAACTCCTACCTTCCCTAGTAGCACACTACAGCTCATACCAAATATGTCAAGTTTACGTATCTGCTACAAGAAGTAAAAGGGTGTTTCAGAACTTCTAGGAGGACACACCAAGACGACTCACATACTATAAACGAGGGATCGAAAACCCACCCCTTTATAAGACAGGAAATAGAATTACCCAACTTTGGCACCGACGCCATTCCTCTACCCCCCACCGTTTCCCCGGAATTACTAAGTCTGGAACTTACCGTCCGATCTTTTCGCGCCGCGGCTTAAATTGTTCCTTGGCGTGATTACCCAACTTTGGCACCGACGCCATTCCTCTACCCCCCACCGTTTCCCCGGAATTACTAAGTCTGGAACTTACCGTCCGATCTTTTCGCGCCGCGGCTTAAATTGTTCCTTGGCGTGATTACCCAACTTTGGCACCGACGCCATTCCTCTACCCCCCACCGTTTCCCCGGAATTACTAAGTCTGGAACTTACCGTCCGATCTTTTCGCGCCGCGGCTTAAATTGTTCCTTGGCGTGATTACCCAACTTTGGCACCGACGCCATTCCTCTACCCCCCACCGTTTCCCCGGAATTACTAAGTCTTGAACTTACCGTCCGATCTTTTGGCGCCGCGGCTTAAATTGTTCCTTGGCGTGATTACCCAACTTTGGCACCGACGCCATTCCTCTACCCCCCACCGTTTCCCCGGAATTACTAAGTCTGGAACTTACCGTCCGATCTTTTCGCGCCGCGGCTTAAATTGTTCGTTGGCGTGATTACCCAACTTTGGCTTCGACGCCATTCCTCTACCCCCCACCGTTTCCCCGGAATTACTAAGTCTGGAACTTACCGTCCGATCTTTTCGCGCCGCGGCTTAAATTGTTCCTTGGCGTGATTACCCAACTTTGGCACCGACGCCATTCCTCTACCCCCCACCGTTTCCCCGGAATTACTAAGTCTGGAACTTACCGTCCGATCTTTTCGCGCCGCGGCTTAAATTGTTCCTTGGCGTGATTACCCAACTTTGGCACCGACGCCATTCCTCTACCCCCCACCGTTTCCCCGGAATTACTAAGTCTGGAACTTACCGTCCGATCTTTTCGCGCCGCGGCTTAAATTGTTCCTTGGCGTGATTACCCAACTTTGGCACCGACGCCATTCCTCTACCCCCCACCGTTTCCCCGGAATTACTAAGTCTGGAACTTACCGTCCGATCTTTTCGCGCCGCGGCTTAAATTGTTCCTTGGCGTGATTACCCAACTTTGGCACCGACGCCATTCCTCTACCCCCCACCGTTTCCCCGGAATTACTAAGTCTGGAACTTACCGTCCGATCTTTTCGCGCCGCGGCTTAAATTGTTCCTTGGCGTGATTACCCAACTTTGGCACCGACGCCATTCCTCTACCCCCCACCGTTTCCCCGGAATTACTAAGTCTGGAACTTACCGTCCGATCTTTTCGCGCCGCGGCTTAAATTGTTCCTTGGCGTGATTACCCAACTTTGGCACCGACGCCATTCCTCTACCCCCCACCGTTTCCCCGGAATTACTAAGTCTGGAACTTACCGTCCGATCTTTTCGCGCCGCGGCTTAAATTGTTCCTTGGCGTGATTACCCAACTTTGGCACCGACGCCATTCCTCTACCCCCCACCGTTTCCCCGGAATTACTAAGTCTGGAACTTACCGTCCGATCTTTTCGCGCCGCGGCTTAAATTGTTCCTTGGCGTGATTACCCAACTTTGGCACCGACGCCATTCCTCTACCCCCCACCGTTTCCCCGGAATTACTAAGTCTGGAACTTACCGTCCGATCTTTTCGCGCCGCGGCTTAAATTGTTCCTTGGCGTGATTACCCAACTTTGGCACCGACGCCATTCCTCTACCCCCCACCGTTTCCCCGGAATTACTAAGTCTGGAAGTTACCGTCCGATCTTTTCGCGCCGCGGCTTAAATTGTTCCTTGGCGTGATTACCCAACTCTGGCACCGACGCCATTCCTCTACCCCCCACCGTTTCCCCGGAATAACTAAGTCTGGAACTTACCGTCCGATCTTTTCGCGCCGCGGCTTAAATTGTTCCTTGGCGTGATTACCCAACTCTGGCACCGACGCCATTCCTCTACCCCCCACCGTTTCCCCGGAATTACTAAGTCTGGAACTTACCGTCCGATCTTTTCGCGCCGCGGCTTAAATTGTTCCTTGGCGTGATTACCCAACTTTGGCACCGACGCCATTCCTCTACCCCCCACCGTTTCCCCGGAATTACTAAGTCTGGAACTTACCGTCCGATCTTTTCGCGCCGCGGCTTAAATTGTTCCTTGGCGTGATTACCCAACTTTGGCACCGACGCCATTCCTCTACCCCCCACCGTTTCCCCGGAATTACTAAGTCTTGAACTTACCGTCCGATCTTTTGGCGCCGCGGCTTAAATTGTTCCTTGGCGTGATTACCCAACTTTGGCACCGACGCCATTCCTCTACCCCCCACCGTTTCCCCGGAATTACTAAGTCTGGAACTTACCGTCCGATCTTTTCGCGCCGCGGCTTAAATTGTTCGTTGGCGTGATTACCCAACTTTGGCTTCGACGCCATTCCTCTACCCCCCACCGTTTCCCCGGAATTACTAAGTCTGGAACTTACCGTCCGATCTTTTCGCGCCGCGGCTTAAATTGTTCCTTGGCGTGATTACCCAACTTTGGCACCGACGCCATTCCTCTACCCCCCACCGTTTCCCCGGAATTACTAAGTCTGGAACTTACCGTCCGATCTTTTCGCGCCGCGGCTTAAATTGTTCCTTGGCGTGATTACCCAACTTTGGCACCGACGCCATTCCTCTACCCCCCACCGTTTCCCCGGAATTACTAAGTCTGGAACTTACCGTCCGATCTTTTCGCGCCGCGGCTTAAATTGTTCCTTGGCGTGATTACCCAACTTTGGCACCGACGCCATTCCTCTACCCCCCACCGTTTCCCCGGAATTACTAAGTCTGGAACTTACCGTCCGATCTTTTCGCGCCGCGGCTTAAATTGTTCCTTGGCGTGATTACCCAACTTTGGCACCGACGCCATTCCTCTACCCCCCACCGTTTCCCCGGAATTACTAAGTCTGGAACTTACCGTCCGATCTTTTCGCGCCGCGGCTTAAATTGTTCCTTGGCGTGATTACCCAACTTTGGCACCGACGCCATTCCTCTACCCCCCACCGTTTCCCCGGAATTACTAAGTCTGGAACTTACCGTCCGATCTTTTCGCGCCGCGGCTTAAATTGTTCCTTGGCGTGATTACCCAACTTTGGCACCGACGCCATTCCTCTACCCCCCACCGTTTCCCCGGAATTACTAAGTCTGGAACTTACCGTCCGATCTTTTCGCGCCGCGGCTTAAATTGTTCCTTGGCGTGATTACCCAACTTTGGCACCGACGCCATTCCTCTACCCCCCACCGTTTCCCCGGAATTACTAAGTCTGGAACTTACCGTCCGATCTTTTCGCGCCGCGGCTTAAATTGTTCCTTGGCGTGATTACCCAACTTTGGCACCGACGCCATTCCTCTACCCCCCACCGTTTCCCCGGAATTACTAAGTCTGGAACTTACCGTCCGATCTTTTCGCGCCGCGGCTTAAATTGTTCCTTGGCGTGATTACCCAACTTTGGCACCGACGCCATTCCTCTACCCCCCACCGTTTCCCCGGAATTACTAAGTCTGGAAGTTACCGTCCGATCTTTTCGCGCCGCGGCTTAAATTGTTCCTTGGCGTGATTACCCAACTCTGGCACCGACGCCATTCCTCTACCCCCCACCGTTTCCCCGGAATAACTAAGTCTGGAACTTACCGTCCGATCTTTTCGCGCCGCGGCTTAAATTGTTCCTTGGCGTGATTACCCAACTCTGGCACCGACGCCATTCCTCTACCCCCCACCGTTTCCCCGGAATTACTAAGTCTGGAACTTACCGTCCGATCTTTTCGCGCCGCGGCTTAAATTGTTCCTTGGCGTGATTACCCAACTTTGGCACCGACGCCATTCCTCTACCCCCCACCGTTTCCCCGGAATTACTAAGTCTGGAACTTACCGTCCGATCTTTTCGCGCCGCGGCTTAAATTGTTCCTTGGCGTGATTACCCAACTTTGGCACCGACGCCATTCCTCTACCCCCCACCGTTTCCCCGGAATTACTAAGTCTGGAACTTACCGTCCGATCTTTTCGCGCCGCGGCTTAAATTGTTCCTTGGCGTGATTACCCAACTTTGGCACCGACGCCATTCCTCTACCCCCCACCGTTTCCCCGGAATAACTAAGTCTGGAACTTACCGTCCGATCTTTTCGCGCCGCGGCTTAAATTGTTCCTTGGCGTGATTACCCAACTCTGGCACCGACGCCATTCCTCTACCCCCCACCGTTTCCCCGGAATTACTAAGTCTGGAACTTACCGTCCGATCTTTTCGCGCCGCGGCTTAAATTGTTCCTTGGCGTGATTACCCAACTTTGGCACCGACGCCATTCCTCTACCCCCCACCGTTTCCCCGGAATTACTAAGTCTGGAACTTACCGTCCGATCTTTTCGCGCCGCGGCTTAAATTGTTCCTTGGCGTGATTACCCAACTTTGGCACCGACGCCATTCCTCTACCCCCCACCGTTTCCCCGGAATTACTAAGTCTGGAACTTACCGTCCGATCTTTTCGCGCCGCGGCTTAAATTGTTCCTTGGCGTGATTACCCAACTTTGGCACCGACGCCATTCCTCTACCCCCACCGTTTCCCCGGAATTACTAAGTCTGGAACTTACCGTCCGATCTTTTCGCGCCGCGGCTTAAATTGTTCCTTGGCGTGATTACCCAACTTTGGCACCGACGCCATTCCTCTACCCCCCACCGTTTCCCCGGAATTACTAAGTCTGGAACTTACCGTCCGATCTTTTCGCGCCGCGGCTTAAATTGTTCCTTGGCGTGATTACCCAACTTTGGCACCGACGCCATTCCTCTACCCCCCACCGTTTCCCCGGAATTACTAAGTCTGGAACTTACCGTCCGATCTTTTCGCGCCGCGGCTTAAATTGTTCCTTGGCGTGATTACCCAACTTTGGCACCGACGCCATTCCTCTACCCCCCACCGTTTCCCCGGAATTACTAAGTCTGGAACTTACCGTCCGATCTTTTCGCGCCGCGGCTTAAATTGTTCCTTGGCGTGATTACCCAACTTTGGCACCGACGCCATTCCTCTACCCCCCACCGTTTCCCCGGAATTACTAAGTCTGGAACTTACCGTCCGATCTTTTCGCGCCGCGGCTTAAATTGTTCCTTGGCGTGATTACCCAACTTTGGCACCGACGCCATTCCTCTACCCCCCACCGTTTCCCCGGAATTACTAAGTCTGGAACTTACCGTCCGATCTTTTCGCGCCGCGGCTTAAATTGTTCCTTGGCGTGATTACCCAACTTTGGCACCGACGCCATTCCTCTACCCCCCACCGTTTCCCCGGAATTACTAAGTCTGGAACTTACCGTCCGATCTTTTCGCGCCGCGGCTTAAATTGTTCCTTGGCGTGATTACCCAACTTTGGCACCGACGCCATTCCTCTACCCCCCACCGTTTCCCCGGAATTACTAAGTCTGGAACTTACCGTCCGATCTTTTCGCGCCGCGGCTTAAATTGTTCCTTGGCGTGATTACCCAACTTTGGCACCGACGCCATTCCTCTACCCCCCACCGTTTCCCCGGAATTACTAAGTCTGGAACTTACCGTCCGATCTTTTCGCGCCGCGGCTTAAATTGTTCCTTGGCGTGATTACCCAACTTTGGCACCGACGCCATTCCTCTACCCCCCACCGTTTCCCCGGAATTACTAAGTCTGGAACTTACCGTCCGATCTTTTCGCGCCGCGGCTTAAATTGTTCCTTGGCGTGATTACCCAACTTTGGCACCGACGCCATTCCTCTACCCCCCACCGTTTCCCCGGAATTACTAAGTCTGGAACTTACCGTCCGATCTTTTCGCGCCGCGGCTTAAATTGTTCCTTGGCGTGATTACCCAACTTTGGCACCGACGCCATTCCTCTACCCCCACCGTTTCCCCGGAATTACTAAGTCTGGAACTTACCGTCCGATCTTTTCGCGCCGCGGCTTAAATTGTTCCTTGGCGTGATTACCCAACTTTGGCACCGACGCCATTCCTCTACCCCCCACCGTTTCCCCGGAATTACTAAGTCTGGAACTTACCGTCCGATCTTTTCGCGCCGCGGCTTAAATTGTTCCTTGGCGTGATTACCCAACTTTGGCACCGACGCCATTCCTCTACCCCCCACCGTTTCCCCGGAATTACTAAGTCTGGAACTTACCGTCCGATCTTTTCGCGCCGCGGCTTAAATTGTTCCTTGGCGTGATTACCCAACTTTGGCACCGACGCCATTCCTCTACCCCCCACCGTTTCCCCGGAATTACTAAGTCTGGAACTTACCGTCCGATCTTTTCGCGCCGCGGCTTAAATTGTTCCTTGGCGTGATTACCCAACTTTGGCACCGACGCCATTCCTCTACCCCCCACCGTTTCCCCGGAATTACTAAGTCTGGAACTTACCGTCCGATCTTTTCGCGCCGCGGCTTAAATTGTTCCTTGGCGTGATTACCCAACTTTGGCACCGACGCCATTCCTCTACCCCCCACCGTTTCCCCGGAATTACTAAGTCTGGAACTTACCGTCCGATCTTTTCGCGCCGCGGCTTAAATTGTTCCTTGGCGTGATTACCCAACTTTGGCACCGACGCCATTCCTCTACCCCCCACCGTTTCCCCGGAATTACTAAGTCTGGAACTTACCGTCCGATCTTTTCGCGCCGCGGCTTAAATTGTTCCTTGGCGTGATTACCCAACTTTGGCACCGACGCCATTCCTCTACCCCCCACCGTTTCCCCGGAATTACTAAGTCTGGAACTTACCGTCCGATCTTTTCGCGCCGCGGCTTAAATTGTTCCTTGGCGTGATTACCCAACTTTGGCACCGACGCCATTCCTCTACCCCCCACCGTTTCCCCGGAATTACTAAGTCTGGAACTTACCGTCCGATCTTTTCGCGCCGCGGCTTAAATTGTTCCTTGGCGTGATTACCCAACTTTGGCACCGACGCCATTCCTCTACCCCCCACCGTTTCCCCGGAATTACTAAGTCTGGAACTTACCGTCCGATCTTTTCGCGCCGCGGCTTAAATTGTTCCTTGGCGTGATTACCCAACTTTGGCACCGACGCCATTCCTCTACCCCCCACCGTTTCCCCGGAATTACTAAGTCTGGAACTTACCGTCCGATCTTTTCGCGCCGCGGCTTAAATTGTTCCTTGGCGTGATTACCCAACTTTGGCACCGACGCCATTCCTCTACCCCCCACCGTTTCCCCGGAATTACTAAGTCTGGAACTTACCGTCCGATCTTTTCGCGCCGCGGCTTAAATTGTTCCTTGGCGTGATTACCCAACTTTGGCACCGACGCCATTCCTCTACCCCCCACCGTTTCCCCGGAATTACTAAGTCTGGAACTTACCGTCCGATCTTTTCGCGCCGCGGCTTAAATTGTTCCTTGGCGTGATTACCCAACTTTGGCACCGACGCCATTCCTCTACCCCCCACCGTTTCCCCGGAATTACTAAGTCTGGAACTTACCGTCCGATCTTTTCGCGCCGCGGCTTAAATTGTTCCTTGGCGTGATTACCCAACTTTGGCACCGACGCCATTCCTCTACCCCCCACCGTTTCCCCGGAATTACTAAGTCTGGAACTTACCGTCCGATCTTTTCGCGCCGCGGCTTAAATTGTTCCTTGGCGTGATTACCCAACTTTGGCACCGACGCCATTCCTCTACCCCCCACCGTTTCCCCGGAATTACTAAGTCTGGAACTTACCGTCCGATCTTTTCGCGCCGCGGCTTAAATTGTTCCTTGGCGTGATTACCCAACTTTGGCACCGACGCCATTCCTCTACCCCCCACCGTTTCCCCGGAATTACTAAGTCTGGAACTTACCGTCCGATCTTTTCGCGCCGCGGCTTAAATTGTTCCTTGGCGTGATTACCCAACTTTGGCACCGACGCCATTCCTCTACCCCCCACCGTTTCCCCGGAATTACTAAGTCTGGAACTTACCGTCCGATCTTTTCGCGCCGCGGCTTAAATTGTTCCTTGGCGTGATTACCCAACTTTGGCACCGACGCCATTCCTCTACCCCCCACCGTTTCCCCGGAATTACTAAGTCTGGAACTTACCGTCCGATCTTTTCGCGCCGCGGCTTAAATTGTTCCTTGGCGTGATTACCCAACTTTGGCACCGACGCCATTCCTCTACCCCCCACCGTTTCCCCGGAATTACTAAGTCTGGAACTTACCGTCCGATCTTTTCGCGCCGCGGCTTAAATTGTTCCTTGGCGTGATTACCCAACTTTGGCACCGACGCCATTCCTCTACCCCCCACCGTTTCCCCGGAATTACTAAGTCTGGAACTTACCGTCCGATCTTTTCGCGCCGCGGCTTAAATTGTTCCTTGGCGTGATTACCCAACTTTGGCACCGACGCCATTCCTCTACCCCCCACCGTTTCCCCGGAATTACTAAGTCTGGAACTTACCGTCCGATCTTTTCGCGCCGCGGCTTAAATTGTTCCTTGGCGTGATTACCCAACTTTGGCACCGACGCCATTCCTCTACCCCCCACCGTTTCCCCGGAATTACTAAGTCTGGAACTTACCGTCCGATCTTTTCGCGCCGCGGCTTAAATTGTTCCTTGGCGTGATTACCCAACTTTGGCACCGACGCCATTCCTCTACCCCCCACCGTTTCCCCGGAATTACTAAGTCTGGAACTTACCGTCCGATCTTTTCGCGCCGCGGCTTAAATTGTTCCTTGGCGTGATTACCCAACTTTGGCACCGACGCCATTCCTCTACCCCCCACCGTTTCCCCGGAATTACTAAGTCTGGAACTTACCGTCCGATCTTTTCGCGCCGCGGCTTAAATTGTTCCTTGGCGTGATTACCCAACTTTGGCACCGACGCCATTCCTCTACCCCCCACCGTTTCCCCGGAATTACTAAGTCTGGAACTTACCGTCCGATCTTTTCGCGCCGCGGCTTAAATTGTTCCTTGGCGTGATTACCCAACTTTGGCACCGACGCCATTCCTCTACCCCCCACCGTTTCCCCGGAATTACTAAGTCTGGAACTTACCGTCCGATCTTTTCGCGCCGCGGCTTAAATTGTTCCTTGGCGTGATTACCCAACTTTGGCACCGACGCCATTCCTCTACCCCCCACCGTTTCCCCGGAATTACTAAGTCTGGAACTTACCGTCCGATCTTTTCGCGCCGCGGCTTAAATTGTTCCTTGGCGTGATTACCCAACTTTGGCACCGACGCCATTCCTCTACCCCCCACCGTTTCCCCGGAATTACTAAGTCTGGAACTTACCGTCCGATCTTTTCGCGCCGCGGCTTAAATTGTTCCTTGGCGTGATTACCCAACTTTGGCACCGACGCCATTCCTCTACCCCCCACCGTTTCCCCGGAATTACTAAGTCTGGAACTTACCGTCCGATCTTTTCGCGCCGCGGCTTAAATTGTTCCTTGGCGTGATTACCCAACTTTGGCACCGACGCCATTCCTCTACCCCCCACCGTTTCCCCGGAATTACTAAGTCTGGAACTTACCGTCCGATCTTTTCGCGCCGCGGCTTAAATTGTTCCTTGGCGTGATTACCCAACTTTGGCACCGACGCCATTCCTCTACCCCCCACCGTTTCCCCGGAATTACTAAGTCTGGAACTTACCGTCCGATCTTTTCGCGCCGCGGCTTAAATTGTTCCTTGGCGTGATTACCCAACTTTGGCACCGACGCCATTCCTCTACCCCCCACCGTTTCCCCGGAATTACTAAGTCTGGAACTTACCGTCCGATCTTTTCGCG
This sequence comes from Tetragnatha versicolor, assembly GCA_024610705.1. Lineage (NCBI taxonomy): Eukaryota > Metazoa > Arthropoda > Arachnida > Araneae > Tetragnathidae > Tetragnatha > Tetragnatha versicolor. Next base: position 1,397,033 of record JANDEH010000046.1, read on the forward strand.
CCGCGGCTTAAATTGTTCCTTGGCGTGATTACCCAACTTTGGCACCGACGCCATTCCTCTACCCCCCACCGTTTCCCCGGAATTACTAAGTCTGGAACTTACCGTCCGATCTTTTCGCGCCGCGGCTTAAATTGTTCCTTGGCGTGATTACCCAACTTTGGCACCGACGCCATTCCTCTACCCCCCACCGTTTCCCCGGAATTACTAAGTCTGGAACTTACCGTCCGATCTTTTCGCGCCGCGGCTTAAATTGTTCCTTGGCGTGATTACCCAACTTTGGCACCGACGCCATTCCTCTACCCCCCACCGTTTCCCCGGAATTACTAAGTCTGGAACTTACCGTCCGATCTTTTCGCGCCGCGGCTTAAATTGTTCCTTGGCGTGATTACCCAACTTTGGCACCGACGCCATTCCTCTACCCCCCACCGTTTCCCCGGAATTACTAAGTCTGGAACTTACCGTCCGATCTTTTCGCGCCGCGGCTTAAATTGTTCCTTGGCGTGATTACCCAACTTTGGCACCGACGCCATTCCTCTACCCCCCACCGTTTCCCCGGAATTACTAAGTCTGGAACTTACCGTCCGATCTTTTCGCGCCGCGGCTTAAATTGTTCCTTGGCGTGATTACCCAACTTTGGCACCGACGCCATTCCTCTACCCCCCACCGTTTCCCCGGAATTACTAAGTCTGGAACTTACCGTCCGATCTTTTCGCGCCGCGGCTTAAATTGTTCCTTGGCGTGATTACCCAACTTTGGCACCGACGCCATTCCTCTACCCCCCACCGTTTCCCCGGAATTACTAAGTCTGGAACTTACCGTCCGATCTTTTCGCGCCGCGGCTTAAATTGTTCCTTGGCGTGATTACCCAACTTTGGCACCGACGCCATTCCTCTACCCCCCACCGTTTCCCCGGAATTACTAAGTCTGGAACTTACCGTCCGATCTTTTCGCGCCGCGGCTTAAATTGTTCCTTGGCGTGATTACCCAACTTTGGCACCGACGCCATTCCTCTACCCCCCACCGTTTCCCCGGAATTACTAAGTCTGGAACTTACCGTCCGATCTTTTCGCGCCGCGGCTTAAATTGTTCCTTGGCGTGATTACCCAACTTTGGCACCGACGCCATTCCTCTACCCCCCACCGTTTCCCCGGAATTACTAAGTCTGGAACTTACCGTCCGATCTTTTCGCGCCGCGGCTTAAATTGTTCCTTGGCGTGATTACCCAACTTTGGCACCGACGCCATTCCTCTACCCCCCACCGTTTCCCCGGAATTACTAAGTCTGGAACTTACCGTCCGATCTTTTCGCGCCGCGGCTTAAATTGTTCCTTGGCGTGATTACCCAACTTTGGCACCGACGCCATTCCTCTACCCCCCACCGTTTCCCCGGAATTACTAAGTCTGGAACTTACCGTCCGATCTTTTCGCGCCGCGGCTTAAATTGTTCCTTGGCGTGATTACCCAACTTTGGCACCGACGCCATTCCTCTACCCCCCACCGTTTCCCCGGAATTACTAAGTCTGGAACTTACCGTCCGATCTTTTCGCGCCGCGGCTTAAATTGTTCCTTGGCGTGATTACCCAACTTTGGCACCGACGCCATTCCTCTACCCCCCACCGTTTCCCCGGAATTACTAAGTCTGGAACTTACCGTCCGATCTTTTCGCGCCGCGGCTTAAATTGTTCCTTGGCGTGATTACCCAACTTTGGCACCGACGCCATTCCTCTACCCCCCACCGTTTCCCCGGAATTACTAAGTCTGGAACTTACCGTCCGATCTTTTCGCGCCGCGGCTTAAATTGTTCCTTGGCGTGATTACCCAACTTTGGCACCGACGCCATTCCTCTACCCCCCACCGTTTCCCCGGAATTACTAAGTCTGGAACTTACCGTCCGATCTTTTCGCGCCGCGGCTTAAATTGTTCCTTGGCGTGATTACCCAACTTTGGCACCGACGCCATTCCTCTACCCCCCACCGTTTCCCCGGAATTACTAAGTCTGGAACTTACCGTCCGATCTTTTCGCGCCGCGGCTTAAATTGTTCCTTGGCGTGATTACCCAACTTTGGCACCGACGCCATTCCTCTACCCCCCACCGTTTCCCCGGAATTACTAAGTCTGGAACTTACCGTCCGATCTTTTCGCGCCGCGGCTTAAATTGTTCCTTGGCGTGATTACCCAACTTTGGCACCGACGCCATTCCTCTACCCCCCACCGTTTCCCCGGAATTACTAAGTCTGGAACTTACCGTCCGATCTTTTCGCGCCGCGGCTTAAATTGTTCCTTGGCGTGATTACCCAACTTTGGCACCGACGCCATTCCTCTACCCCCCACCGTTTCCCCGGAATTACTAAGTCTGGAACTTACCGTCCGATCTTTTCGCGCCGCGGCTTAAATTGTTCCTTGGCGTGATTACCCAACTTTGGCACCGACGCCATTCCTCTACCCCCCACCGTTTCCCCGGAATTACTAAGTCTGGAACTTACCGTCCGATCTTTTCGCGCCGCGGCTTAAATTGTTCCTTGGCGTGATTACCCAACTTTGGCACCGACGCCATTCCTCTACCCCCCACCGTTTCCCCGGAATTACTAAGTCTGGAACTTACCGTCCGATCTTTTCGCGCCGCGGCTTAAATTGTTCCTTGGCGTGATTACCCAACTTTGGCACCGACGCCATTCCTCTACCCCCCACCGTTTCCCCGGAATTACTAAGTCTGGAACTTACCGTCCGATCTTTTCGCGCCGCGGCTTAAATTGTTCCTTGGCGTGATTACCCAACTTTGGCACCGACGCCATTCCTCTACCCCCCACCGTTTCCCCGGAATTACTAAGTCTGGAACTTACCGTCCGATCTTTTCGCGCCGCGGCTTAAATTGTTCCTTGGCGTGATTACCCAACTTTGGCACCGACGCCATTCCTCTACCCCCCACCGTTTCCCCGGAATTACTAAGTCTGGAACTTACCGTCCGATCTTTTCGCGCCGCGGCTTAAATTGTTCCTTGGCGTGATTACCCAACTTTGGCACCGACGCCATTCCTCTACCCCCCACCGTTTCCCCGGAATTACTAAGTCTGGAACTTACCGTCCGATCTTTTCGCGCCGCGGCTTAAATTGTTCCTTGGCGTGATTACCCAACTTTGGCACCGACGCCATTCCTCTACCCCCCACCGTTTCCCCGGAATTACTAAGTCTGGAACTTACCGTCCGATCTTTTCGCGCCGCGGCTTAAATTGTTCCTTGGCGTGATTACCCAACTTTGGCACCGACGCCATTCCTCTACCCCCCACCGTTTCCCCGGAATTACTAAGTCTGGAACTTACCGTCCGATCTTTTCGCGCCGCGGCTTAAATTGTTCCTTGGCGTGATTACCCAACTTTGGCACCGACGCCATTCCTCTACCCCCCACCGTTTCCCCGGAATTACTAAGTCTGGAACTTACCGTCCGATCTTTTCGCGCCGCGGCTTAAATTGTTCCTTGGCGTGATTACCCAACTTTGGCACCGACGCCATTCCTCTACCCCCCACCGTTTCCCCGGAATTACTAAGTCTGGAACTTACCGTCCGATCTTTTCGCGCCGCGGCTTAAATTGTTCCTTGGCGTGATTACCCAACTTTGGCACCGACGCCATTCCTCTACCCCCCACCGTTTCCCCGGAATTACTAAGTCTGGAACTTACCGTCCGATCTTTTCGCGCCGCGGCTTAAATTGTTCCTTGGCGTGATTACCCAACTTTGGCACCGACGCCATTCCTCTACCCCCCACCGTTTCCCCGGAATTACTAAGTCTGGAACTTACCGTCCGATCTTTTCGCGCCGCGGCTTAAATTGTTCCTTGGCGTGATTACCCAACTTTGGCACCGACGCCATTCCTCTACCCCCCACCGTTTCCCCGGAATTACTAAGTCTGGAACTTACCGTCCGATCTTTTCGCGCCGCGGCTTAAATTGTTCCTTGGCGTGATTACCCAACTTTGGCACCGACGCCATTCCTCTACCCCCCACCGTTTCCCCGGAATTACTAAGTCTGGAACTTACCGTCCGATCTTTTCGCGCCGCGGCTTAAATTGTTCCTTGGCGTGATTACCCAACTTTGGCACCGACGCCATTCCTCTACCCCCCACCGTTTCCCCGGAATTACTAAGTCTGGAACTTACCGTCCGATCTTTTCGCGCCGCGGCTTAAATTGTTCCTTGGCGTGATTACCCAACTTTGGCACCGACGCCATTCCTCTACCCCCCACCGTTTCCCCGGAATTACTAAGTCTGGAACTTACCGTCCGATCTTTTCGCGCCGCGGCTTAAATTGTTCCTTGGCGTGATTACCCAACTTTGGCACCGACGCCATTCCTCTACCCCCCACCGTTTCCCCGGAATTACTAAGTCTGGAACTTACCGTCCGATCTTTTCGCGCCGCGGCTTAAATTGTTCCTTGGCGTGATTACCCAACTTTGGCACCGACGCCATTCCTCTACCCCCCACCGTTTCCCCGGAATTACTAAGTCTGGAACTTACCGTCCGATCTTTTCGCGCCGCGGCTTAAATTGTTCCTTGGCGTGATTACCCAACTTTGGCACCGACGCCATTCCTCTACCCCCCACCGTTTCCCCGGAATTACTAAGTCTGGAACTTACCGTCCGATCTTTTCGCGCCGCGGCTTAAATTGTTCCTTGGCGTGATTACCCAACTTTGGCACCGACGCCATTCCTCTACCCCCCACCGTTTCCCCGGAATTACTAAGTCTGGAACTTACCGTCCGATCTTTTCGCGCCGCGGCTTAAATTGTTCCTTGGCGTGATTACCCAACTTTGGCACCGACGCCATTCCTCTACCCCCCACCGTTTCCTCGGAATTACTAAGTCTGGAACTTACCGTCCGATCTTTTCGCGCCGCGGCTTAAATTGTTCCTTGGCGTGATTACCCAACTTTGGCACCGACGCCATTCCTCTACCCCCCACCGTTTCCCCGGAATTACTAAGTCTGGAACTTACCGTCCGATCTTTTCGCGCCGCGGCTTAAATTGTTCCTTGGCGTGATTACCCAACTTTGGCACCGACGCCATTCCTCTACCCCCCACCGTTTCCCCGGAATTACTAAGTCTGGAACTTACCGTCCGATCTTTTCGCGCCGCGGCTTAAATTGTTCCTTGGCGTGATTACCCAACTTTGGCACCGACGCCATTCCTCTACCCCCCACCGTTTCCCCGGAATTACTAAGTCTGGAACTTACCGTCCGATCTTTTCGCGCCGCGGCTTAAATTGTTCCTTGGCGTGATTACCCAACTTTGGCACCGACGCCATTCCTCTACCCCCCACCGTTTCCCCGGAATTACTAAGTCTGGAACTTACCGTCCGATCTTTTCGCGCCGCGGCTTAAATTGTTCCTTGGCGTGATTACCCAACTTTGGCACCGACGCCATTCCTCTACCCCCCACCGTTTCCCCGGAATTACTAAGTCTGGAACTTACCGTCCGATCTTTTCGCGCCGCGGCTTAAATTGTTCCTTGGCGTGATTACCCAACTTTGGCACCGACGCCATTCCTCTACCCCCCACCGTTTCCCCGGAATTACTAAGTCTGGAACTTACCGTCCGATCTTTTCGCGCCGCGGCTTAAATTGTTCCTTGGCGTGATTACCCAACTTTGGCACCGACGCCATTCCTCTACCCCCCACCGTTTCCCCGGAATTACTAAGTCTGGAACTTACCGTCCGATCTTTTCGCGCCGCGGCTTAAATTGTTCCTTGGCGTGATTACCCAACTTTGGCACCGACGCCATTCCTCTACCCCCCACCGTTTCCCCGGAATTACTAAGTCTGGAACTTACCGTCCGATCTTTTCGCGCCGCGGCTTAAATTGTTCCTTGGCGTGATTACCCAACTTTGGCACCGACGCCATTCCTCTACCCCCCACCGTTTCCCCGGAATTACTAAGTCTGGAACTTACCGTCCGATCTTTTCGCGCCGCGGCTTAAATTGTTCCTTGGCGTGATTACCCAACTTTGGCACCGACGCCATTCCTCTACCCCCCACCGTTT